>OY750776.1:2500000-5000000 GCA_963556745.1 Catoptria pinella
CCGCCGCCAAAGAGGAGGGTAAAGCCAGACAAGGGCAAGAAAAAGTAGATAAAGTACCTACTACTGAAAGACTAGACCTGTAACACACAGGTACTGAAGGCTCCGTGATAAAGATGCAGAATTGTAAAGAACTAGGTATATTAAGTTCCCTCGCATGATTTCAATAAGACTCCTTCATAAACTAGCCGTATCTTTCGTGCCTACAGGTTATTTTTCAGCACAAAATTAATACTTAATGTTGTTACATTGTTACCTACAATACTACAATATTGTGTTACATAAAGTTTTTTAGTTATGGGTTTTATTTTTATAGGTTACCCCAAGTATATACTTATTTTCCTAATCAATTTAAACCTTTAGAATATTTAGTATTTTAATTAACTTAGATTTTCATAAATAATTATGTTGATTGTTAATTTATTTATTTTATTTAAGTTATGAATTTATTTTATTCAACTATTTATTGTAATCAGATTGTACTTGAGACTCGTCATTAAACTGTTAAAAAATTAACTATTTGTCATTATTTTAAATCTTCGAAGATAGGGTTCAATACTTATAGGGTTTTATTATGTAGGTAGGTATAAAGTAAAAAAAAACTCGTCGACCCACTGGTGGGACTGGGTCATCGTGGTGGTTTCACGAGTATGGGGTCATTCATCAGTTTAATAGCTGGGAAGACTAAAGAAGATGCCCTTTAGCAAATACGGGCAAGAATACATCCTTGAGGGACGCCGATTCTTATATCTTTTTGTTATTTATTACGACATGCACACAGTCGACGATTGTTATTTTTAACAATGTTTTTTAATGGAAAATCCTTTAAAATCAGCCCTCCTACTTTCGACGGGAATCAACGAGATCGAGTTCACATCTTATTTTGGTACATTGATAACGGTTTCCATTGTACAGTTTTGACGTTTACTCGATTTCAACTCGATCTCGATATTACCGATCGCGTTTGGGAGTAACTCCCCTTCATAACATAATGAATTAAATTGGATATAATGTGGAATGGATTTTAGTGGATGGAGGGGTGTTTTTTACACTCTAGGTTATATTTATATATAACTAGCTGCCTGCCCCGGATTCGCACGGGTGGCGCCATCTATTAGTTATATTACGATTTGTTTTTACGTCTTTCCGTAAACATTTTTGAAAATAAACTTTTATATTTGTCCTGATAATAACAAACACAAAAAAAAATATCTAATTTGGTGCAGTCGTTCTGAAGTTATGCGCTTATATTCTACATACATTTCATACAAGTCAGGGAAAAAGTATTCGTTTAAATTAAAACCTTTATTATTTTATTATGCACTCTCATTTTAAAACTCTTTGTATATAAAAAATAATAAATTTTAATATGACAGGATAATGACATTTTCTACACCACTGACAAGTCAATAAACCTCTTAATTTTTCGCTCAGAAAATTATTTATTAATTTATTATTTTTAAGAATTATTTAATAATACTTACTATGTAATCTTCCTAATAAGCTTTTTTGTTTGAAATAAGTGTACAATAGAAATATTTTTATTTTTTATTTATTCCGGGATCAGTAGTAATGGAGAAGGTGAGTGCCTGTTAAAATTTTTTTTGGGCTTCTGGAGGAAGAGGGGATTAGAGAAATGCTTAGGGAAAATAATTGATAGCACACATTTTATTGCTTTGCTAATTATTATTTTATTCTGTGTAATAGTACTAATAGTCCTACTAACAAACTTAGAGGTAACCGAAGTGGAAGGTAGGTATGCGCCGGAGCGGCGGTTGGTTGTGAATTTAAGAACTTGTGTTATCATCATATTATCAGCTATCAGACGCCTATTGTTGGACATCGGCCTTCACCAAAGGAACTCCACGACGATCGGTCCTGCGCTGCCCGCATCATTCCGTCTGGGACCTAACTTACCCCAGGATCTTCATTTCCGTTCTTTCCTATTCTTCTATCTTTCCTCTCTATTATTTTACTGTCCTCTACCTTCTTCCCCACCCCAAACTCCTCCTTCCCGACGTGTATACTTTGGCACGCACAGAAGGAGAGTCTGGAACCAGATACTAACACTAAAAATAAAAGAAATAAAATATCTACCCAAACTTTAAACTAGTTTAAACAAATTGAAACCCAAAACTGCACAACTAAGTGAATGTAAAAAAAACTTACCCCAGCAAGCTACTTGCACATTGCATGAAAGAAGTGCGCGGGGTCATTTTATCTTTGGTCAACTTAACTCATTCCTCATCCTTGGATACGATAGCATGGACTTGTTCATGACCAATGGCGGATTTACAGTCTTAGCCGCCCTAGGCCGAGTAGTACTAGCCGCCCCATTCTCTCTCCGGGCCCGAGCCATGCGGCGATGATGGTTTGGACAAAATCCCATAGATCCTTATGCCCTATCCATATTACAGGTATAACCTAGTTCAGATATCAGTCCACACCATAATCTGTTAACTGAATGTTACTGCTAAATGTATTATATGTTAATTGTAAGGATTATGGTAAGGATATAAATGGTTTATTTTTATTACTAAAATATTATAAAACGTGTTATAAAACGCGTCTACACTTCCAACTTTGAGTCGTTTCTTGTTATCAGCAGTGTATTTTGCCACCGCCCCTAATATCTGGCCGCCGCCCTAGACGGCCTACTTAGGCCCTAAAGCAAATCCGCCACTGTCCATGACGATATATAAGTAGTATTGTATCGGAAAAGCAGATAACTTTAACAAGATATTTTGTTTTAGTCTACTTCAACTAATAAGAGCCAGATTGTTAAAACTAAGTCTATACGAGTTTCGGAAAGCATAGAGGTCGCGTCTTCTGAAGAAAAGATTTGGTGAGCTATGGGAATTTTGTAGTTTAAAAAAAATACTGAGCTAACAAACTGCTCAATATCATCATTAGGATTCCGTATCAAAATGGTAAAAAGGAACCCTTATGGTGCGACTCGGTCTGTCTGTCTGTCACAACTGGATATCTCAAGAACTACTAACGCTATCAACTTAAAAGGAATAGTTTTAGATGACGTTTGCCCAACTATTTTGCAAATAAGTTTTTTTTCAACAGGGACTAAAAAGGTGTCTTAAAAATTTTAAGTGCGGCTACTAGGGCATGTGGGGTATCATTTGTAAGAGCACTGTTTGCAGATTCTCAAACTATTTTTTTTTTAGGCTGCATAGTTTTCGCCGTTTGATGAAAAATTGTAAAAATAATAACGTACCTCCCCCTCCCCCCCCTCCCTTATCTCCGAAGTAAGAATTTAAACTGTAATAACAAGAAAAGTAAAATGATATCTCTAAATAGAAAACTTTTCAGAAATCCTCGACATAAATTACATTAGTTCTACTATCGAGCAAGAGATGGCGCTGACCTAAAACTGCAATATTCCACACCGCAGTGTATTTATACAAGGTGTATATAGGGACCATCAAACTGAACAACTTTTACTATGGGGCCAACTCTGTAATCGCGAAAAAAAAATCAGCTGTTTCATACAAAAATTAAAATCGAAAATATCAAAATGTATGGAACAGCTGATTTTTTTCGCGATTTCAGAGTTGGCCCCATAGTAAATGTTGTTCAGTTTGATGGTCCCTATATGCCATATATTCGGCATTAGGGGTATTTTTGTAACACCTAGTATATTATGATGGTACGGAACCCTCGGCCTCGGTGCGCGAGGCCGACTCGCTCTTGACCGGTTTTTCTTTAATGATTTCAGTTTACCATATTTTATTTCTTCAATGTTTGGCACAATAATAGAGGACACCGTTACACAGTTAAGAATTCTTGGTAAGATCTTCTTTTTACTAAACGCTAGTCATTGACGAGACGTCCATTTCAAGTGAAAGCACGCTTTCAGATTTAAGCTATTAGCATCGTAGACATTTGGACGCACTAACCAACGCCGCCATTTCCATAGCCGGAATCTGCGGATCTATCGACTAAAAATAAGGATGTTAATTAATTTAATTTGACAGATGAATGTCATACATTGCTACTTCTTTTTGGCACAAATAAAAACTTACCACAGAAAAGTAGCAATGTATAACATCCATCTGTCAAATCAAAGCTTACATTAACTTCAGATAAATAATATTAGAAAAAATACTAGAAAAAATCGACTCACCCGTAGCACCTCAGACAGGACGGTGCTACGGGTAAGTCGATTTTTTCTAGTATTTTTTCATATAGCATTTTGAATTCGAAAAATCTAAATTTAATAATTACATTAACTTCATTATTTTTATCCGATAGACTGCTGGACGTACGTTTCCATTTGGAATGGGCGTCTTGTCAAATGCCTAGCTAACGTCACGTCAGTCATAGGTGCCATGCCAGCAGCAGTACAAACTAACTTGATTTACTGCTGTTATGAATTACCTATTACCTGTGTTTATCTATCTACCTGCCTACGAGGGAGATTACATGTTCAGTTTGGCATCAGTCTATTCCATCACTTTGGTACAAATTTTGGATCATCAGTCTATGATCAAATACATACTGATAGAATGGATTGATGCCAGACTGATCATGTAATCTCCCTCTATAGGGAGAGATTACATGATTACATTCTTAAACTACAGCTACATTATAATGTAATTATATCTATGTAGCGGAATGCAACAACGAGCTGCGTATTTCCAAGACTATGATTGATATGCCTATACATTTTGCAACGAAGTATGACGTGAAACTACCTGAGGTCACAGATGTACTGGCGGGCATAGACCCTAAAAACCTGGATTTAATGGAATACAAGCTCGAGAAGTTGGATGCGGACAGGTAGTGTAGTTCCCAATTGGATTAATTGGTATCATGGTTGCCTTTACTAAAAAACACCAACCGACACATGGATTATACCGGCTGTACACTCTCGCCGAGACACCACGAGACAGGCCATGCTCTCTCTCTCGCACTCGCAGGCTGTACACTCTCGCCGAGACACCACGAGACAGGCCATGCTTTCTCTCTCGCACTCGCAGGCTCTACATTCTCACCGAGACACCACGAGACAGGCCATGCTCTCTCTCTCGCACTTGCACTCGTGCGTACTCTCGTACGAGTGCACTCGGGAGAGAGTCAGATCTACACAAATATACGGAAATACATGTTCCATAACTATAAAGGTGCGTCCCCACACTGTCACTTTCCCGGTCCTCTTGCGGTTTCAACAGAAGCATGCCTCAAGGGCATGCAATAGCGCTTGCCTTATCTTCTCAAGAAAATGTCAAAGTTTGTATGGCATGCGTTTGACGCAAGACGAAATGAGAGTTGAAGACGAAAGGGAAAGCGACTCGATGAAGACAAATTCTATCACATTAAAGGAAACCTTTGCCTTGTAAACGGAAGCAGCAGGCCGTTATTATGGTGAAGTGCCGATAGCTGAAATCCAAGCTACCTCTTATTTTGACCATTTAAGTAAGTACATAAGATAAACCACCTGACCTGGGGTCTAGCCAAAGTAACATTTGCAAATCTTCGTTATCGCTTTGCTTTTGAAACATGTATGGGATTGACATAAGGTTTCGTTATCAATCGAAATTTAAAACGTCAAATCTATACATTTTTCGAAGCGAAGCGATAGCGAAAACTTGTAAATGTGACATTGGCTATGGGCTCTGAACCCGTCTAGACCCCCTGCAGAGTCTTATAAGGCACAAATGAAAAAGTAAGCTCAGAATCAGACTAAGCTTACAGTGTCGACGATTCTAGGAGAAATTGGTAGATACTTCTTAATTGGGATTATTTGGGATCCCCATTTGAAAAAGTCACCCGGTACTGGATCAGTCTGGTTTCGGACTCGCCAATTGTGTAACGGCATCTTAATCTCTGTCGTTTGCTCAGGAAACTGGTCACGAAAACTTTCGTCGACGCCTATATAGATCTGACGGGAAAAAGATCGTTCACTCCGCTGACGCAGTTCAACTCAAACACCTTGAGCACTGATGCCTATCTGGAAACTTTGATAGAAGTCGAGGCCAGGAATCGGATGTTAGTAATAATACAAATACTGAATACTTTTTGACTTGCAGTGCTGCCATACAATCTGAGTCATAAGCATAACCCTGAGCTCGTAGCCAATGTCACATTTACAATTTTTCGCTATCGCTTCGCTTCAAAAAATGTATGGATTTGACGTTTTAAATTTCGATTGATAACGAAACCTTATGTCAATCCCATACATGTTTCAAAAGCGAAGCGACAACGAAGATTTACAAATGTTACTTTGGCCTACTAGACTCTCAGTCCATCATAAGATGATAGGTTTAATAGTTTTCTAATTCTATCTCACTAACCGTGACCGTGGCTCTCTAGCTAGTCTATCAATAAGTTATCGGTAGGTAAGTAAATAGAACCTCCAAAATCTGACTTCTTTTCTAGTTTACGACGTGATCTTAACAAGCAACTGAGGCAGCAGCGAATTCACATAAAGACAGTTATTTACGACACTGATGAGACTATTGACGATCTTAAAACACAAGTTGAGGTAAGGCCAAGAAAGGTTAATCACACTTTTCTATAACTAAAGGCGCGTCCGCATAATCGACGATGGTATACGATACGATTGCCTCTGGGAGTACGATTGAGTGAAGAGAATAACCGCCATCTGCGATTGATTATAGTGGATATCCACGATGACCGTAGAATATAGCGATATCTACGGCGATGATCATCGGCCTTTGATTGAAAGGGTCTTAAAACAAAGTGTTGGCACAGGATGCACAACTGTACAGTGAATGCCGCAGCCGTTACGTGGAGAACTGGCAGCGCGCACGCACCGAGCAGCACATTCAAACCATCAGCGACATTGAGATCGTCCCTTCGGAATCCATTGAGTATTACAAGCAGAGGGCCGACTATGAGCAGCGCGTGCATTCCGAAGTTGAAACACTCACCAACATTATTATAAACGTAAATAATTTTATTCCTTAGTCTAAAATCTAGCTAGAATTACATGCACATATTTTGAAGAAACCAAAAGATTTTTAATCACCTAGGTATTATGATACCTATGTCTAGACTCTAGGCCTGCCATCACCTAAATTACGAACCTCGGATAAAAATTTTCAAAACCTCGGACATTTGAGTGAAATAAGGAATTTTACCCTGATGCACGTGAAAAAAATTTACAATAAATAAACAACGTTTCATATATTTTTTATTTATTTATAGAAAATTAACTTAAACTTCAACAATACAAATAAAAAAAGTAAGCGTGGCGGCGCGGCGGTCGGGGAACGTCGCGGGGCGCACGGACCGTTGAGGGTTACCATCTAAGACGGAGATTACATGATCAGTCTGGCGCCAGTCCATTCCATCAGTCTGTATATACTTTTTTCCAGACTGATGATCCAAAGGATCATGTAATCTCCCTCCATGTAAGGGAGGATAGCTGTCTAGGATGCACAAAATGCCTGGTTTTTCAAAAACATTTCTATTTATGGTACAAAACGGCCACACAACGCGATTTATAAGGAATTTGATTTATTTGACGATTTTATCTTTCCTTTAAGGAAACTTTGGGAAAAGTTGAAGAGTGGATGGATAAATATGACGCGGACATGGAAAAAATCGATTTAAAAATACAACTTCAAAAGAACGCATACTATGACATGACTGCTAAAAGGGAGCAACTTGAAGAAACGGTAAACATATATTTTCTTGCCTGTGGAATGTGGATCTAGATTCTAGATAGGGTATAAAGGGATATAAAGTACCTATGTAAAGTAGGTACATGTCGTCGTAGGTAGAATATCGTACAAATCGGATCTTTACTAAAATCCTAGATGACTGCAAAAAACTGGATAGTTAGAATCTGAGACAGTTTTTTGCAATCGTCCAAGTAATGTTGAGGATTTTTACAAAAAACCAGCGTACCGAATGACCATCACTGCTCGCGCTGATTGGCGGCTGACGTCAATGTTACGTACTAACGGATGCTCTGATTGGCTAACGTCTACCTATAGTCCTATAAGAAGAGTGTACTAACCAATCAGACTGAAGATGTTTTAGTTAGATTATCCAATCAGTATTCAAGTCTTCAATTGTTCGAAACATACTAGAATTTTTACAAAGATTCTGAAAATTACTAATTCTTAAGCAAGTTTAATCTTTCGTATTTTTGTTTATTCAATTTATTTTTATTTCACAGATTGAAAAGCAGGATCAACTAATGAAGGAATGGATCAATTTCAAAGATGAACGAGAGAAGGCGCGCTTGTACCGCGAGAAGATGTTTAACTCTGCAATAATTGTGCAAGCGTGGTGGCGCGGATTGCTAGTGCGCAGACAATTAGGTCCATACAAGGTTTCCAAGAAGAAAAAAGAGAAAGGAAAAAAATAAATCTCATTAAAAAATAGGGTACCCTTGTACCAATTTTCTTTTCTTTTGCATTTTTTTAGCTAGCGGCATCGTATAGATAGGTACGGTTGTTATATTAAGTAGGTACTTATAGATTTTTCAATAAATTGTTATAACGGTTTGTTTACATTTATTACTAATAAATTAAAATATTAATTATAGTTTTATTTGCTCTGCATGAAACCGTAGAGACTTACCTTCTTCTATAAAAACATTAGCCTGCTCATGAAAATAATTAGAATATGTAATAATAAAAATTAAAAAAAAAAACACGTACCTACCTACTTGACTCGGTTTACACTAGCGTAGTGGGTAGAGGGGTAATCCAGGAAAAGTCCAGTGGGTGGACGGGTCGGGAGGAAATTCGAACCCAAACCACAGTTTACCGCAGAATATTATAATAGTTCTAAACGCCCAAACACCATCATTTTAAATCCCTATATAAAGCAAATGCTTACTATCTATAACAATCTCGCTTCTCTGTCTAACTTATTGTTCTGAGAACTCGCCCTAGTTGAGAAAAGAGATGTCAGAAAAATGATCGGACCACAGAGAAGCGAGATACAGATATTAGGAATTTGCTGAAATAGGTACCTATTTAGAGTTCTATTAGGTAATTTAGGTATTCTGTGGTTAGTAATAATAATCGATACAACTATCGTTTTATTGAACTCAATTTAACCTAATGTTCAGATTAATACAAACAAATTACTATTCAATTGAAAAAAAGTTATGAAATGGTACATCTCTATCGACAACGTCAACGTTGTCACGTGATCATCTCACCAATCGAGCCAACCAATCACAAAAAAGGATTTTGACAAATTAAAATGCAACTAACTTCATGTAAATACAGAAAAGTTATATTTTCAGCTTTATTTACTAATTTGATATGCCGAAAAAAGAAAAGGTGAGCTAAGAATTAAAAGTATTGTATTCACGATGAAACCGTAAATTTTATAACAATAAACAATGTATAATTCCGCAGTTAATATCAAGCAAGTCGGTGAATTAGTATAATGTTCCATCCTTCAGGTTATGCCATGTCAGTTTATGGTATGCGGTTCTGCATAATTTACGTGTTTAAAATCATCGTTTAATGGTGATCTGAAATCTAAAGTTGGTGCTGTGAGTGTTTTAGTGGAGTCTATTGTCCACAGGAGGCGATGAAGACTAAAATCGACAAAAATAAGAGCGGCGATAGCGACACAGAGGTATGTTGTTTCTACATATTTGCAAGTTGTTCGATCATCATGTTGATAAATCGTAGCTTCTGAGCAAACGATTTTACAACTCTTACAAAGGTTTCAAATCAGGTTTCTGTAGAAACTCGTCGGGTTTCTTTCATTACTTTTTGCGATTGCAAAGTACCTTCATACTAATTTAGCAAACTTGCAAAATTGTGAATGATGATCGACGAGAGATACAACTAGAACTAAGCTTCAGCAATATTTCGTATAGTGTATCCCAATAGAGGGCTATTAAACGAACCATAACCAAACATACTAACTGTTATAAGTAAGTGATGTTAGAGGTTATGTACTGTTATAGTAATAAAAAAAACCTCACCAAAAACCTTAAAGCCCCAAATGTTGTGATATAACCCGCAAAATGAGACGAAAGTCAAAGTCACAATGTCATTATAACAGCCCATTGTTGCCATAATCTCCAGGCTAGGTGGGAGGTTTGAGATCACAGTGTTGGACCTGCCCATTTTCTGATCCATATGGGTGTTACCTATCAGAACTTTTTGTCAAACCAACTATAATGCTTTATGTGTAAGTTGGTGTTAGCTATTTCCGAGTCCAACCATAGGTATTTTAAAGACAATGTCTGTACAATTATATGTGTTAATGAATGATCCCAAAATGGGAAAACCGTTTCATCAAACTGAACAACTTTTCTATGGGACTAACTCTGAAGTGGGGATAAAAAATCAGCTGTTTCATACATTTTAATATTTTTGTTATTAATTTTTATATGAAACAGCTGATTTGCTTTTCACAATTTCAGAGTTGGTCCCAAGATGGCACAAGATATTAGAATGGTGTCAATAGAGTCCATACAGCTGCCACTCTGAATGACGTCAATGTGGTCGGTGTGTTGTTTGTATGTTATTTTTAACACCTTAATATGGGACCTATATCTCCTGTATTTTGGGTTTTTTTAAACCATTAACCGTAGAACCTACTGTGACCTATAGACTTCTAAGACTTTTGCACATACAGTTCATTAGAAATAAAACACTTTTTACGGATTACAGCATGTATATTATTAATTCAGGTGTTGTTTTAGAATTATTTAGTTTGTATTTATTGGTTTTTTTAATTCCCAACGTTTCGACACCTTTCCAGTGGCCGTGACCACAGCTGAAACGTCGGGAATTCAAAAAAACAAAAAATGCAAAGTAAATAATTCTAATACAACACCTGAATTAATAGTATACATGCTGTAATCTGTAAAAAGTGTTTTATTTCTACTGTGACCTCTTCATCAAAATAATATGTTGGATGTTGAGTATATATAAGATTACCATACAGTTACCATCAGGCACTAGCTAACTAAAACTAAAAAATATATATAACAATTCATACTCTGTCCTAATTCAATGTGAGATTAGACATTTATAAAAGCCTCAGACAAACTGTATGCATTCAACAAAATTCTAATAAAAAATATCTTTTGAGATAGATCTATGGTCTTATATAATCTATGTATCTCTAAAATTATATTGAATTCCATTGAAATCTGAAAAAGTATAAATTTAGGAATAAATTGAGGATAACTGTGCAGTTTTATTAGACATACTGATACAGGAAGTACCTTAGGATATGTAAAAATAGAATATCTAAAAATAGAATATAGCTAACATTGTGTAAACATGATTTTCTTTCCTATTGTTTATTATTCTTCATAATATTATGTCAATAGATATGCAACCGTTTGTGTTGTTGGTTCTGTAGAACTGGGCATGATGTGTGTGATGAAACTGTAACATTTACAAGTTGTAAAAAATAATTACTACTTCATCCTTTCGTAGCAATAATACACAGCTTTTTTAAATGTTTATTTGCTCTAAAGAATTTCTTTCCTCTATGTCGCGCAGTAGCGGAACTTTCCATACAGATTAGAGTAGTCGTCTCATAAAAAACACTACAATTGAATAACAATAGTTACTCCTCAGTTCATTGCTGTATAGTGTTATCATATCATCATCGTTATCGCTAATGGGCCTTCCCCTATAGGATCTCAACGACGCACACGGTGCGTGGTATCACTCACGGCACGGTCCCGTAGGTCTTGCGTGTTAGTGCGGGAAGCAGAAGGGGGTTTAATGGGTAGGAGCTTGGCAAGTCTCACATACCTTTGGAATGCATAAAAGTATTACGTACGTACGTTAGTGCGCGCGCGACGGACGATCGATCCTGCGCTGCCCGCACCCAGCGGCTTTCTTAGCTCTAGCTAGCACCTTCACCGTATCGTCTCGCGTCGGTTTACCTCGTATAATCATACTATTACAGTGAGCTAATTTTCCAGAACCCAATAGCTTGTTGGGACAAAGCAAAACAGTAACAATGTGGCTTTGATCAGATAAAAACTCAGCCGTGCTCCTTTACGGATAAATCCTTTCTTCAGAACAGAGTAATTCCTTCAGAACAAAGTATTGGTTGATCAGTCAGTACTTGTTAGGCAAAGGTGATCCGTTAATAATGAAAGTGCGGAAAAATATCTTCGCTCCGATTCTGATTAGCACAGATTATATCTATACCAATGAAAAATATAAACACTTCTTAATCAGTGTAGTTTATTTTTGGAGATAATTTACCCTGATTCTAGCTACCGCACATAATAATATTATCATTAGACCACGTCATACTGTCAGAGGACAAAACAGCGGTTTGAACTGCCCCCACCTGATCTAACCGGACTAACCAGCCATTTAGAACATATCAACAGCTTCCTTGAGGTCTGCATTATCTTAAGCACCAGTCATAAACAATTCAGAGTGCTGTCACCTCCGTTTAATTGTAATCTCAGTTTTGATGCTAAACACATGATACTTTTATCATTCAAACGTAAATACCGTTCCAAGCTTTGGCTGCTCACGGCCTCACATAGTGAGTTCGACGCTGCGGCTGCGTCTGCGCATCCCGCGCACATTCGCGATATTAGAATCGTCCGATTCTAAATTTAAATTCCGTCCGGTTTTCAAGTGGGATTTTGTTGATTGTTTTGAAATTATAGACATGTGTCTTTATTTAATTATTGTGGGCTATGAGATTGATTTCATATTAGGTATTTATTTGCGGTCCAGTGAATGTCATGAGACATTTTTCACGTAAATTAAAGCTATGTTCATACTTGTAAGGAATCGATAACATTCTGACAAATTGGATTTAAGGATTGCAATGTAAGAAGGTATTAAGACGAATAACGTGTATTCGTACGTCATTGCTATGTTAATCGAATCAAGTATATTCGCTCCATTCCATGTGTCTTAAATTTCATCTGCTGTGCATCTCGGCTGACACTTTCACTAACTTGTTGATCTAGTTTCGGAATCAAAACTTATTTTTGTGTTTACAAATCCTGATCCTTTCTGCAATTTGAAGCAAAATTAGGCTTAATTAATATTGGTTTATCAACTTCTATCTAAGATAAACGACATCTAAGGTGAGATGAGTGAAAGATGCGTTTTAAAAATCCGCACCAAACTCACTTCTTGGCTTCGAAGGGAGCTCAGATTTGTTGATTAGATGCAAGACAGACAGACATTTTAAGCTAATAGAGAACTCATTTATATACAATAAAAAACGGTCAAGAGCGAGTCGGACACGCGCACCGAGGGTTCCGTACCATCATTCTGAAAAAGATTACTATTTAGAGACATCGTTTTATTTTTGTGTAATCTTTACATAAACTTCTATCACATAAAATAATTTCATATTTTTCTCTATGAAAACGGAACGGATAAGGGAACGGTACTTTTTTTTACATTTTTCATCAAAAGTCGAAAACTTTGCGGCCAAAAAAAGAAAAAATGTTTGAGAATTTGCAAGCAGCGCTCTTTCATATGATACCCCATATGCCCTATTAGCCTTAATACTTCGAATTTTTAAAACCCCCTTTCAGTCCCTGTTGAAAAAAAAAATATAAATATTTTTATTTCTATCTTATAGCATTAGTAGTTCTCGAGATATCCAGCTGTGACAGACAGACAGACTGAGTCGCACCATAAGGGTTCCTTTTTACCATTTTGGTACGGAACCCTAAAAAAGAAATAGAAATCTGCCTGGTGATTTAAATTAACTGCAGCTCGTCAGTATTATTACTTATTCTGTTGTAGCGTAGTAGCTACGCTTGTAATCCCTGTCACCTACTTACGTCTTTGTGTTAAGCCTATCTCAAGGTAAAATTATGAAACGCCTATTCTGTAGATAATTAAAATAAATGTGCGAAGCCACTTTATTTTAAATCGGTAAAAAATATTCGCTTGTTGACTAGATTGCTAATGCCGGCTGACATGACATGCCAGAATAACCAGACTAGTGATTTTTAGGGTTCCGTACCTCAAAAGGAAAAAACGGAACCCTTATATTTTAAGTGATTTTACTGAAGTTAATTTTCTATTTCAAGGAAATCCTGAAGTTAATGCTTCTTACATCATCCCTGACATAAATGATGGATCACTATTTTCTCTTGCATTAACCCACATACAGCCCGCTGCTGGGCAATCTGATTAGAGGACTTTCTGATCCACCAAAGGATTCCATGATTATGCAATCGGTCCTGCGTTGCCCGCATCCAGTGCGCTTACATTTTTTTCACCAGATCGTTGACACAGAATACATAATACTCTTAGTACTGACGCCGTCAGTCCACCTTGCAGGGGAGGAACGTCACGCGACTACAACGACTGTCCTATTGGTTCTTCTCCTGGACTATTTATTTGACTTTAACTTAGATTGGAGAACTTCTGATCTCAATAATACAAACATAGAACAACTATAGAATACAAAACATAGAACAAAAAGAGCCATAATACGTTCCAAATATAAATGTTCTCCAACTAGTTATAAGTAAGACAAAAAAAACTCGATATTTGTGTCAATTAATAGTTTTTTGATTTAATTATTATAATTATAATAGTTCCCTTAACTTATACCGGCCTGTGTATTATATGACGTCACCATAACATCACCGTTAAAACTGGACATCCCGTTATAAAACAAAATAAGTTATGTCGAATATTTATAGTTGCCGCGTTTAGTGGGCGTTTGCACCGAACATCTGGCTTATTTCCAAACACAATTTTTCTTCAGTGCACCCACTAGGATTTTTTAACAACGCAGTGCGCGTTTACTTGTATCATCTATCTCAATCGTAAAGACGACCGATGGAAACTGACAAATCAGTCTTCTTGATGTTGTTTATCAAAGTTTTTTCTATTTATCTTGCCGTTTGTTTATAATATCACGTATTGACACGATGCGTGTTTATGATGCCACATGATGCAGTTCTCCTGAGCTGTTATATGTAGTCCAAAAACGTCCGGGGTTTTCTGAACTGAAATTCGGAAAAACTACAATGAAAAAACTGAATTCATGTTCATGCGTAATGGATGAGTATGAAGACCGTCTGCCCTAAATATCTCTAAAATATTTGGTGTCTGCTAGTAACTGTGTCGTAGGCTATTAACCTATGGTTCTCTAGGTCTTTCCCTAGGCTTAAATACACACCGACCTGGCGCCCTAACGGCTAACTTTTCGAACTTCGGCGGGTCTGCCGAGTTTCAATTTAAAACAGATAAATCGAAGTAAGGAGTTTCGTATTGTACTATTCGCCGAAGTTATTTAGAAGATATCGATTTTCGTGTGACATCATGAATTGAGGTTCGCCATTTTGGCCCGATTTGGGCTCGATTTGTCTGTTTTAATTTGAAGCCCGACAAACTCTCCAAAGTTCGATGCGTTAGCCGGTACGGCCCCTGGCGCCCTAACGGCTAACTTTTCGAACTTCGGCGGTCTGCCGAGTTTCAACTTAAAACAGATAAATCGAAGTAAGGAGTTTCGTATTGTACTATTCGCTTAATTTATATAGAAGATATCGATGTTCGTGTGACATTATGAATTGGGGTTCGCCATTTTGGCCCGATTGGGGCCCGATTTATCTGTTTTAATTTGAAGCCCGGCACTTTCCGAAGTTTGATGCGTTAGCCGGTACGGCCCCTGACCAGCCAATCGTAATAAAACTAGGTATTGTCGGGGTCACTCGACTATAAGCCAACGGGCGTAAACAAATTTAAAACGATTGATAAATGTCTCCGGTTTTTTGGTATAGTTGATCTAATCGCATAACATTGGCGGCCTCTTGGATAAGCTAAAAACTTTATTTACAAAATATCAACAAATATACTCCGATTCAATAAGATATGGCGATACTTAGGTGGGTAACTAAACTATGTAGGTACCTAGGTAGGTAGGTAGGTAGCACAGATTACTAAATAGTTCCTAGTGGTGGCACAGAAATGATTTCTTCCAATCGCTTTTACTTTTACGAAATAAAATGGGTCATCAAATACGACCATTGACTTGTCTGCATTATCTTTGATAAAATTCCTTATTTATAATCTGTGACAGACTTCAAAACAAGTAAATAAACAATCATAGTTTAACAGGCTAATCTAATCTTCACGATTTTATGATAAAATGATGACCTCCTCCTTTTAAATTTTTGAAGGCGGTTAAAAAGAAACATATTCTACTTTCTCAAGGTGCTAGTGATGAATCCGGCAACACCAGTAGCCTTACCATTAGTTGATGCAAACTGTTTACCGTAAACTATCGTTTTCTCTCTTTCACCCGCATTGACTGTGAGCAGTATATCCGATAGTTTACGGTAGCGTAAACAGTTTGCATCAACTCATGGTAGAGCTACTGGTGTTGCCGGATTCATCACTAGCACCTTGAGAAAATAGAATCTGTTTCTTTTTAACCGACTTCAAAAATTTAAAAGGAGGAGGTTATCTATTCGTCGCGTATATATTTTTGTTTCTAGGTAGGTATGTTCCCTGATTACTCGAAGATGGCTGAACCGATTGAAATGATTAATATGTTATTATGACTTATTTTGATCATTGAACTGACAAAACCAGCCCTAGAAGATTATTAATAAAATAATAATATATTTTATTATTACAGGTATAATAGCTAGCCCTCATTTACAGAATATCGCGAATTCTATGTTGCCAACCTTTGATGTGAGCATTTGGTCTATGGCATTGGGCATATGTGCCGTGGTGCCGTGTCTCTGTCGTTGTACGTTTACATCACTTCTCTAATTTAAAACACATTAGCAATGAGCAGAAATAGTATTCTTTCTGGCATGGGATTAGCGTTGTCTTACAAAAACTAAGGGCAATGCAAAATACATAAAATGAGGAATTGAAATTGAGCATTGGCGGTATGTAACTAAATACAGTCTGATGTTGCACTAGAATTATCCTTTGTGGAAAATTTTTCGAAATGACCCAGTATTGTGTTTTTAACGTATCTTTTACATCATTTGAAGATCTTGTATTTTGATTGGCTTGACATTTATCCTATTCTTCATTAGGATCATGCCGATCCAGAACCTAACCGACTTTTGACTTTTTCTCGCGACATCGTCCTCGTAAGAGTTTCAAGTATAATAGTAGTATATGTAATGACATGGGCAAGATTGAAGGCAAACGACGCGCTAGAAGGAAAAAATCGTGGTTGAGGAACATCCGAGAATGGACAAGTATAGCCAGCGTTGAACAACTGTTTCGCTTGGCGCTTGACAGAGATAAGTTCTCGAAGCTGACGGCCAACCTCCAGTAATGGAGAGGCACTTGAAGAGAGAGAAATGTAATGATATAAACTACTGGAGAAGGCTCCAAGGTCCTATCTATCTCTTCTTCTCTATACTTTAAACCAAGGCGTAAAAACGTATGAAATAAAAAGGCCGGAACGGAAACAGAGAAAGTTACTATCGCATTCACTCGTACAAAAGGTTTGGTTAGGATTTAACTATTAATATAGTTAATAGTTAAATTTATTCCTATTTATTCGTCCAAGATCAGTTTATTTGCATTGTTGCATTAATGCGTTTACATGCCGTAGAAATTGCTCGACAATTACTGCAACGAACAATTAATTACAGGATCTATTGCATACAGTGGCATTTGTTTTTTAGAAACTAAAGTAAATAAAAACTATTATTTTGTTGCGGATGAATCGGACATCACCGACCGATACGACAAGGTCGACCGAACGCCGCACGCAACGCAATACATAAGTTGCAGCACAAAAACGTTGGGAGCTACCCGATTCGGTAATACACACTAATTATACCTAATTCGGTTTAGCAATTAATAATTAGAAATTTGAATACGTGTATTGTCTGTTAGGTCAGTAGTAGGATACACTGATTTGTACGAGTGCAACGTATTTATTTACTTAGCGTCTTTTCTGTCGGAACTTACATTTCAAACAAAATCAGTTGTGTGTTTTTTTGTGAACGTTCTAAAAGTGTCATGTCAATGCAAACATACGTGGAACAGTTTTAGCGTGTTTTACTGCAGTGATGTCACGCCCGTTTTTATATTGCACACGCTGTTGTATGTTTATAGATTAAACTACTAAATCTTTGGTAGAAGGCAATTAAAGTGTATCAGAAAGCAAATTTTTTTCTCTAGATTACTCTACCGGGAAAGCGTCAGTGTTGACCCTGACAGTAACGAGAACTTAAGTGGCATTTTCAAGCTGTTGCTATTTGTTAAAATCTCATTTCCCTTCTAAATTATATTTATCAGCAAATGTAGTTGAAGTGGCATAAGAGTGCGGCGAACAGTGAACTTCCCATATAAACGTAATAGGTACCAAAATGATTTGCAATTTGAGCTTATTTAACTCTTTTCTTGTGATGTTATTCGGATTAAGACAGTATTTGTCTAGGGTTCTATTAAATAAAACCAAATAAAAAATAATGCGATTTACGGTTTTGTATGAAAAAATGTAATTGGCATTTATTTTGAATTGGGTTAGTATTTTTTTTTATTTAATAGAACCCTAGACAAATAGTATATTAATCCGAATAACATCACTAGAAGAGTTAATTATGCTAAAATTGCAAATCATTTTGGTATTACGTTTGTATGGGAAGCTCACTGCTCGACGGACTCTTAAACGCTCTAACGTGGAGGCTGATGCGGAATTATTTCCGTGTGCTTACAAGACGTGTAAACGTGTGAGGTTTTTTGTACCATCGGTGATGTGATGAGATGACTCGGTAGTTCACCCTCTGGCCGCGAGGTCCGATTGCTTTATTTGTTTGGTGTCCGACAGGAATTTCCATAGCTATTTTCATTATTTACCTGTCCGAACAACAACACACATCATAATAATTTATTGTTATTGGGACAAGGTTGATTTATAAATATCGCGTATGAAATAATATAATTATAGTAAACAAGTTTTAGCAACAAACCCGACCTGTCTATTTATATCCGCTCTAGATATTCTAGAAATTAGGAAAATATACCATAATATGCTAATTAGATGATTTTAAACAGGATGTACTTAATGAAAGCAAAACTGGGGTGAAAGTCGCACAGACTGTTTTGCTCAGAAAAGTGATAGGTTTGGCCATTCTCGCAAACTTTGTGCATCAGTGAAACTTTTTTACGTTGTAATAGTAAAAGTTGATTGTTCCCAGTTATCATTAGACATTTTTAGTGCACGCTGAGCTTCGGTGCGTCTGCGCATGTTTTCCTGTGTGATATATACTATTCTCGATTAATTTAATGTGTATTCTAGTTCTAAAAAGGCAGTGTCGGTGCTATGTGAATTAGTGTTGTGTGGATTTTCCTCGTGAAATAAGTTTGTGTTGATCATTTGACGAAAATGATGGTCTCTGCAAGTAATCTCGGCAGTCACACGCTGTCCTCGATGTTTCGAAGGCGGAGAAATGTATCTCCAGCAGTAAGTTTATTTGTATTTAATTTTTATCATTTTTGGATGATTCGTAAATGCAGTGATATCAATATTAACTCCTATAAAGCTTGATAGAATAAAATTAATGTAAAATGCTTCATACAAGGGGACGGTTCATCCAGCAGTAGAGCAGTAAGAAACTGATTAAATATTATCAATGTCCAGTCCACTCTTGTCCACACCTTTCTTCTTTCACTCAACTGGTTTATTGGTGTGAAGAGTTGGTTTGAGTTGATTTTGTATTCAAAATTCAAAACTCATTTATTCAGTCTAGACTGTTACAAGCACTTGTGAATGTCAAAGAAGCTATGCCATCGGTTCGCAAACCCTAAGCGGGAGACCTGGTAACGAGAAGAACCGGCAAGAAACTCGTCAAGGGCTGCTTTTTTTTCCCTGTATATTTCATACAGAGTCCTCAAAATTTGAAAAATGAGGTCAGCATTAGTGATCTCATTTTCCATTACAATAATTAACAAAGTTTACATTCAAAGGGTAGGTAAAATATCTACTACTCGATAACGCATAGCTAAGAAAATCATATTGTATGATATGAAGAATTAGCAGTCGCCAGATAAAATTTAACCCCTGGGATAAATTATATCCTTTCCACTCTAATCCGTCTTATTTTATGAAAGGGATACACTTAGTTTATTACTTGAATAAAGTTTTATCTGGCGATTGAAAAACCGGCTCTTGATAAATATTAAGGTTTCTCTCAAAAATTCGTTCTCACTATGTTGTTTAAAATCGGATTTGATCTCCCATGCGATTGTGGCCGGTGGAACGACTCGTAACGGTGACGCCTCGTTGCCGGTAACTGCTGGTGTCGCGCGCGTTATGGTTAAATTTGCATATTCATTATATCCAACATCTTATTAACAGTATCAACGCGAAAATAAGGCCAAGTCTCCATGCCCTTGATGATAGTTTGTCCATGTTCTTGATTGAATGGAGAAAGGTTGAAATAAAATATAATAAATAGGACAAACAGTTCAATAGTCAAAGGACAAAAACCACTTTTCGAATATGATTTCTTGAACCTTTTTTTTATATAGTGGTGGCCTTTTCATACAAACGAAGTAACTTTGAAGCCTTGTTTCGCTGCTAAGGATTGATCTAGCTGTGATCTAATGATGGCCATCCAGGGAATGAATGGAGAAGATTCATATCGCTATACACACCTAACTGATCTGATCAACATTCTAGGAGATATCAGGATATGTTTTAAAAAAACTGCGAAATTTGCATAATAATGTATGGAAATCCTGAAACTGAAAGCTCTGATCCTTATATCTCTTAGAATTCTGATTAGATCAGTGAGGTGTATAGCGATCTGAACCTCCTCCATTCACTCCCTGGATGGCCATTATCAGATCACAACTAGATCAATCCTTAGCGGCGAAACAAAGCTTCAAAGTTACCTCGTTGTATGAAAATCGACTGGTGTCCTTAATTATCTGGCCACCAGTGTATTTTCTTTCAACCTTTCTCCATTTCTCCATTGACAGATATGAGAAAGAGCAGTAAAGACAAACACCATCAACCTGGCCGGATTTATCACTCTAGTTTTAATAAAATTATCTTTCACAAAAAAAAAAACAAAATCGATTTATCCGTTTGGGACCTATGATACCGCAGACAGATACACAGATACACCAATACACAGACACGTTAAACTTATAGCACCCCTCTTTTTGCGTCAAGGGGTTAAAAATAAGAATTAAACATTACCATACACTTCTTAAAATGCCAGACTAGAATCGTTCCTAACTAAAGCATGTCAATTCTCTAGTTCTTAAACAAGGTGTTACAAAAATACCCCTAATGCCGAATATGGTATATTGGGACCATCAAACTGAACAACTTTTACTATGGGACCAACTCTGAAATCGCGAAAAAAAAAAACAGCTGTAAAAATTAAAATCGAAAATATCAAAATGTATGAAACAGCTGATTTTTTTTAGCGATTTCAGAGTTGGCCCCTTAGTAAAAGTTGTTCAGTTTGATGGCATGACATATTCGGCATTAGGGGTATTTTTGTAACACCTTGTATAGTTACTTCTTGCCATTATTTTCGTTTCTCACAAGTCTTTGAATGCTTCATTCAATTAGTTAAGTGATGTCCTTACAAGTTTTCATTGAAAACCAATTAGCTGTTCCCTGCACTACGTTAATTATTCGTGCACAAATATTTGTAGCACTAGTACGGAAAATACTATTTTCTAGTTATTGTATTAATTATGTCATGCTTACACGTATTAAATACAGGTTATAAACCATCTGCTTGCGTGCCAAATTTCATCCAACCTTCAGCTCGAACTCGTAGCTCCCAAACGAATAGACCTATTTTGATGCGGTTTTTTTTATTTGAAAGCTGGCGTTTTCGAGATGGTTCTTAGTTATAATTTATTAAAATCTGTTCAGCTGTTTGAAGATCATCAGCTTATCAAGTAGGAAATGAGTTGATGATGTTCATAAATAATAGCTAAGAACCAACTCGATCACGCCAGCTTTTGAAATTAAAAAACCGCATCAAAATTGGTCCATCAGTTTGGGAGCTACGTTGCCTCAACCAGACAGACAGACACAAACACACGTCAAAACACCCCTCTTTTTAACAAGGGTTGACAATGTTAAAAAAATATAAGGACATTGTATACTAACGAATCTCATCATTCAAGAGTCCCTTTTTCAATCGATAAATAAAAGGGAAATCCAATTACTAGTTGTTAGTATTATTCTGTGGTATTGTATACCTAGTTACTTATTATTATTCTTAGTAGCTGTACCAAAATTTACTAGCAGTACCAAAAGTAAATGCTTAAATCGTATTAGGATTTATAATTTTTCGATAATAAAGCCATCCTGATGGTTTTAATTTAATAAAAAAATAGTTATGTCACATTGATGATTCTTCATACAATGTAATGTTCTATCAAAACAGACAAACAAACAAACCTTAACAAATGTAACAATCGATATTGAGAAGTGTACCGATTTATTTCAGTCTGATACTTTATTACAGAGAAAGAAATAATACTTTATTATTCATAGATCAATAGTAGTACATCAATCTATGTTTCAGAACTAGAAGAAACAACCTTGACATCCATACAGCCATCAGAAATGTAATAATCAATTTCATCAAATATTTAGATGTTATAGGGTTTGTTGTAACTCATCTTCAAAATACATCTATTACTTAAGACGCCGGCGAACAGTGAGCTTCTCATACAAACGTAATACCAAAATGATTTGCAATTTGAGCATAATTAACTCTTCTTATGATGTTATTCGGATTAAGACAGTATTTGTCTAGGTTTCTATTAAATAAAAAATCCAAAATACTAAACCAAATAAAAATTAATGCGATTTACAAGTTTTAAATGAAAAAAAAAATTGGCATTTATTTGGAATTGGGTTAGTATTTTGAATTTTTATTTAATAGAAACCTAGACATATACTGTCTTAATCCGAATAACATCACAAGATTAATTACTTACGCTCGAATTGCAAATCATTTTAGTATCACGTTTGTATGGGAAGCTCACTGTTCTTGGGCGTCTTAAGGTGCATCCCATACCGAAAGTGGCGTCCTAAGAGGTTTTTCTTTAAGTTGTTAATAGAAAAGAATTTGGATAAAATAGTTTTATTGAAAAAAAAAAAAATTGAATTTGGGTTACCCATATTTATTTTTAGAAGGAATCACTGCATTCCCTCGAAGTCATTCGTAGAAATAGATGTGTCTTTTATTTGCTATACAACGAGAAAGAGACGCATTGACAGCCATTTAGAAAACTGTCAAACTTTAAGAGGTTGTAATACGGGGGCTGTACTTGTACTATTATCAATGACTTCAATTACATAGATGAGCTGTTCAAAACTAAAATTGTGTCACAACCAACCTTCGCGGCGCATCAACTGTTTCTATCGGTCTTATGTATTCTGTAGTAAAGTTTTATTAAAATTGTGTATTATTATTACAATATTAAATAAAATTCACCTTCGGTCTGGGTAACGCCTTAAGATTCAAGTGTAGTTTCTCAATATCTATTTTTTTTAGACTATTATTTTTGTCTTTCTCTTTCCAACAACACATCTGATTGAAAGATCCGCCTCGTACATGATAATATTTAGATATAGATGTATTTATACAACATTTCCTGCGAGAGCTAACGGGCTATTCTGGTCGTTAACGTAATTTGTAAATTAATCGTTTATCCATTAGCTAGAATGTGATCTACTAATTTAATTATTACTACCCGCGGAGAAGAACTGTTCGCGACACGTGTACCACTTCTTTGCTGGTTCTGGGGCCCTACCGGCAAACTTTTCGAACTACGGCGGGTCTGCCGAGCTTCAACTTAAAACAGATAAATCCAAGTAAGGAGTTTCGCATTGTACTATTCGCCGAAGGTATTTAAAAGATTTCGATGTTCGTGTGACATCATGAATTGAGGTTCGCCATTTTAGCCCGATTGGGGCTCAATTTATCTGTTTTAATTTGAAGCCCGGCAGACTTTCCGAAGTTCGATGCGTTAGCCGGTACAGCCTCTGAGCCACTTGTAGAATTCATCGTAATGTAATGATAATTATTTATGGAAACCCAGAACAAAATACTATTAAGTCCGAAAATACTTCCGTCATTCGTTTTGTTGCGTTTTGACCTGAGATTGCCAGTACGTAATGTCGTATCGACTTTTTATTTTTTACTTTATTTATTATTAGAAATAAATTACACTTTTGCTCACACTGTCTCGCAAAACCTAGCAGTAGCTTCGTCTGCGAGTACTGATAATTACAGTCTAAAATTTTAGTATCAATTTTATATGTAATTAATGTGAATTACTTAAAAAGGTAACACAATAATATGTAATTAAGAGAGAATTAATGCGAATTAATTCTCTCACATTTAATTTATAAAGGTAATGCTTATTAATTTTAGGAATTTAACCGGTAATATTTTTAAAGCAGTTGCTAAAGCACTTTATACTATCTTTAGTATTATGAAATCATCAGGCAGATTGTTTAACAGGTAGGGTACACAGGGTCCTGTCGAGTCGCTAGGGTGTATGGACACCCTAGCGTCTCGTTTTATTCCGGACTCATAATATTTTATGTTTATTTAGTTGTGTATTCAATAAACATTTACTACTATTTATACAAAAGAACAGCTTTCATTTTCCTGATCACGTTTCTATTAAGGGGCTGACATGAGCCAATTAGCGCCGCCAGTCGATTTTATTTTATTTATTCTAAATAAGCCCAATTTCTTAAAAAAGGAATCAGTCAAGGTTTTTTTGATAACGTCTAATATTTATTGAATAACTTTACACAGTTAGAAAAGGCATTTATTTATAAATCTTTATTGTACAAATACACAAAGTAAGGTACAAATGGCGGACTTAATGCTAAAAGCATTCTCTACCAGTCAACCAACAGTAAACAGATAGACACGAATGCGGCACAAACAAAGAAAACTAATATTCACATGCATACAATATAAATATTACATAAATACACACCATTAAATACATGTCTACATAATTTTATATAATATTAATATAATATATAGAAATTATATATATACATACACACCAAATACCGAGTTTAGAAAAGTGTTGACATTGACCTTCTCACATCACGGGCATAAGCCCTCCAATAAATGTGCATGAGCTTGTTTCTTAAAAGAAAACTTACTGGGAGCCCTTCTGATAGAATCAGGGAGACCGTTCCAGAGACGCGTCGCTTGTAGTGTGAAGGATTCGGACATATACCCTGAACGGAAGAGAGGAGTAAATAGAGAAAGAGAATTGGCAGAGCGGAGGTGACGATCGTGAGAATCACGGAGATGCTGAAACTTGCATTTTAAGTAATCAGGAGAATGAGGGTTGTTGAGAATGGAATAGAGAGTGCAGAGCAGCCGTAGCTGTCTGCGTTGACGAATAGGAAGCCATTCAAACAGTTTAAAACGCGACTTTGTTAAAAATGGCCACTGTTGGTTCAAACCCGTTTTTAAACTATTGCACGCATTTTGTAATGTTGTAACGTTATTCAATAAACATTAGACGTCAGTCACAAGACCTTGACTGATTTCTTTTTTAAGAAATTGGGCTTATGTAGAATAAATAAAATAAAATCGACTGGCGGCGCTAGTTGGCTCATGTCAGCCCCTTAAATCAACTTCTTTTAACCTTGTACCAAGCTTTACTCAACAACGTTTGTAAGATGTAAATCCCTACCTGATTCAACGACATCTATAGAATATCAATAGGCTTTGCATTTATTTATTACGGCTATAAATATACCTACCCGATATAAATTGAAATACTTGCAGTTATTCCACGTGCATCAAAGCTGAAAAAGAAACGTATTTTAGTACGTTAGCCACTCGCAAGTACCAGGCATTCATAAGTTATCAGGTTCCTGCCGTGCGTCATATATAGGTCACGAGCTCACGAGTGACACCAATTACTTCGCCATTGGGTATACACTGGTGGCCAGATAATTAAGGATACCAGTCGATTTTCATACAAACGAGGCAACTTTGAAGTCTTGGTTCTATGCCAATGATTGACCTAGTCGTGATCTGATGATGGCCATCCAGGGAGTGAATGGAGGAGATTCACATCGCTAAATACACCCTATTATATCTCTTATAATGTTAATCAGATCAGTTGGGTGTGTATAGCGATCTTAATCTCCTCCATTCACTCCCTGGATGGCCATCATCAGATCACAGCTTGCTCAATCCTTGGCGGAGAACCAAGGCTTCAAAGTTACTTCGTTTATATGAAAATCGACTGGTGTCCTTAATTATCTGGCCACCACTAAATGTCGATCCATTCGTCCTACGTTCTTGTGTCCGTCTCGTAATTCAACGCTCTTTAACAATCATGTCGATTTGATATCCACACGAATTGTTCGAAGGATTTCCATGACCCTTACTAGCATGTCTAGATTTCCTATTATCTGTTTACCATTTGGATACTTTCCATTATGTCCCATTCCACTTGATGGGTTCGGTATCACTTTGGTCGCGAAAGAAGAACTTTAGTTTGGCCACAGACCCAGCCCCAAAAAATTTCGTTTTCATTAAGGACAGTGGACACAGATGGCGAGTCAATGTCTGCTTAATTTTGTGAATTCTAGCGTTGATAGAGGTCTGCATCTGGAATCAGGTAGAATTGAATAATTTTTCAATCAATCATAAATTCCTGCTGAACTGCTGTGTCTACTGTGTCGTTGAATTAAACTTTATCAAGCGTAACTAATAGCTAATCATCACTGAATTTTATCTTAATTATTAAATGCTATTTAAGTTCACACTTGAGGTTTACGTAACACCATTTTTTTACAAATATTCGTGACGTATCTATGAGCTCAACTGCCCAATAATAACGTTATCCAATTAAATATTCTCTAATCAGATAGATAGAACACTTTACGTTCAATCAATACGTACTTACTTACTGGATTCATTAAAAAAATCTATAAATACCTCACCAGATTTTTTGCGGTACTTACACTTCTTTTCTCTTTATTTTGACACATACCTTAATTAATACAAATTGACGGCCACTTGGTGCAACGGTAGCGATCCTACCTTCTGCGCCGAAGGTCCCGTGTTCGAATCCTGGTACGGGCAGATGTTAGTGTGATGAGCACAAGTATTTGTTCTCGAGTCATGGTCGTTTATACAACATGTTACAAAAATACCCCTAATGCCGAATATGGTATATAGGGACCATCAAACTGAACAACTTTTACTTTGGGACCAACTCTCAAATAGCGTCAAAAATTCAGTTTGATGATCCCTATATACCATATTCGGCATTAGGGGTATTTTTGTAATACCTTGTATACTTATTTATGAATTCTATACATTATTTTGTACCCATAGTACAAGCTCTGCTTAGTTTGGGCACAGAATAGATATAAGTAGTTTGGGACTAAACCTGAAGGAATAATTGTTGTGAAACTTGTGAGTTATCCCGAAAAACAAATTCAAAAAATCATTTAACTCATTTGTTACCTTTTTTCTCCAATTACTAACAAAAAAAGAACTCAAATTGAAGACAATGAGTATCCACTATTTAGTTAACTGGTTAAATATTTTTTAGTATCGGCAACTTTGAAAGTGATCATTTTGATCCTATGGTAGCATGTGTTGCTGCAGAAATAATAATGTAAAGATTATTTTATAGTATCTTCATAAATCTCTAGAATAAGAACGAACATTGCATTGAATGAAATACTTAGTTAATGAACATGTTTTGCCATTTTCGCAATCGGAAGGAAACGATGCCATACATATAGTGGTGGCCATATAATTAAGGACGCCAATCGATTTTCATACAAACGAGGTAAATTTGAAGCCCTGGTTATCTGCCAGGGATTGGCCGAGCTGTGCTCTGATGATGGCCATCCAGGGAGTGAATGAAGGGGATCCAGCTCACCATACACACCCAACTAATCTAAGAAATGTGAGGATATGTTTAATAAATCCACGGAAATAGCATTAAAATGTATGGAAATCCTGAACTCTGATCCCTAGATTTCTTAGAATGCTGATGAGATCAGTTGGGTGTGTAAAGCGATCTGAATCTCCACCATTCACTCCCCGCATAGCCATCATCAGATAACAGTTCGATCAATCTTGACGGAGATACAAGGCTTTAAAGTAACCTTGTTTGTATGATTTTTGACTGGCGTCCTTAATTATGTGGCCACCACTATATGTCGATCCATTCGTCCTACGTTCTTGTGTCCGTGTCCACTATATACAAAGGTATCTACAACATGCAACTCACTTGTGACATTATTAATTATGTGGTTTGTGTATCCTAATAAGCCTGACCTTTGCTTTCTTTTTCAGCAGACTCGCCCAGAGAAGCCGTTATCATCGCTAGCGTCCGGTCCCCCGCCCCCTTCGGCCATAGTCCCCCGTTCGGCAGATGGCCCGCTCCCCCCCGGATGGAACGGCCAGCCCCGAAGGCATGGCTCCAGCAGGTTCAACGTACAAAATCACAACCAGGAGCTGGTCAAACTGCCCCCTATCAAAGGTAAGTCTGATAATATTCAAGTTGCTAATATCTTTCGATAAGGTCTAGCTAGATGTAGGTAAGGTTATGTTACTTATACTTACCTAGCTCAAGCATCTACAAGAATATTTTCACAGCTCTACGTCTTTTCCACTGTATACGTACAGACTTCTAGAACATTTTATTTTATGACGGCGGTTTTTACTTTAGCTTACATAACATAGCAAAAAGAAAATAAATATTTAGTAAGCACACTGATTCGTGCCCGGTCTCTAAGGTACTTATTGGTGTGGCATCAGAGGTTTAACTTTATCGGTGGGGGTCCACATTATCTGGTTTAAAGTTAATTTTATTACTTTAATCCAGATAATGTGGACCGACCGATAAAGTTCGATAGAGTACCTCAGAAACTGGGGGCCAATGAGAGAGAACAAGAGCTTAGCGGAATGCTAAAAAAATAAATGCTAAAAGTTTAATCGCGAAGAATTTGCTGCCCTGTAAAACGCTCGAAATATAAACGGAATCCAAATAAACGAATAGAGGCAGTGACTACCACGGCATGTAGCACCCTAGGTCTTGGCTGATTACGGACTTCATGGTCTTTACTATTGGTTACATCTGAGAAACTTGCGATAGGAGTCTTCAGGTTGAGTTGAGTACTTGTGCAAATCAGTTTTCATACGACCATAATTCAATCCTAAACAAATTAATAGCAAGGCGTAAGAAACGGCTGTAATGTCTATTTTCAATACAATCGAACACGCGGCTCATGCATTTGTAATCGGAGTGAAGGTTCAGTCCTTTGATAGAATCATTAATTCTCCGTTCCGTGACTGTAATTAATAAAGTAGACGTATTTAAGGATTGCTAGTGTTCTGTATTGGAAACAATAAAGCAATAGAAAGTTAGAATTATATCTAAACTAAGAAGTCATTACCATCGTCTAGCTAGGGATAGACTAGCTAGACTATGGTAATAACAAAGTCTTGTTATTCTTATAAGTGTAGTCAGAGCATCAGTTATTTATATCATCATGTATGTAAGCACCATTTTGTATGTGATTGAACACATAATAGTAAACTAGTGTTCTAATATTGCTTTGAGCTTTATTATTAATTATATATTTATCAAAAATAAAACGTTACATTAATGATACACGCACCGAAATCACGTAGATTTATCTGGTGAGGTGTGATGAGAGTACGTTATATAGTTTACAAAAACCGTCTTCTGAAATATCTCCTCCTACTCCTTTTATGAAAGTCCCAATCTCAAGTTTCCAAATCTTGTCCCAATTTTCATATCACTATATAGACTGGCATTTAATAGAGCACAGTCGCCACAAAGTCTTCCACCGTTTGCCTTTGTCTCCGAACTTCGGTTTGCTTTGCGCGCCTGTCGTTTACGGTCTAACTCAAAGACAATATTTGTTTTGTTCACTCTGCCCTTTGCCTGGATAATTTGAAGTCTAACGCTGCTCACACAGACATATTGTCTGTGGCTGCTCAATTGTTTTTTAGGTTGTGCTAATAAATATAGCTGCATTCCTTATTTGTTGACGACCTCCGTGGCTTGTGTGGCGTGAGTGGCTTTGTACACCAAGTTTTTCAAGGTGTCATCATCTCTGAGATCCCGAGTTCGATCCCCGGTTGGGTCAATTTAGAAAACGTACTTTTCTATATTGGCTCAGGTCTGGGTGTTTGTGATACCACTGTTGTCTTTCTATAACACAAGTGCTTTGGCTACTTACTTTGGAATCAGAGCAATGTATGTGATGTTGTCAAATATAAAAGAAAATATTTTAGCTATTGTTAGTTAAGGTAATTAATATGTACTTATATTCTATTTTCTAATATGTGACACGTCTAGTCTAGACCCCACCACCCCAATATGTTAGTCGAAAATATTAGATGATCTGACCGAACTTGAATTCGAAGTAAAGTGTAATCCAGAAAAGTAAGTGCTTCTTAATACAATCTTAACTTTGTTAAAATATAATATATTAGGTCTCTTTATTTCCTTACCTTGGATACAATTTTGTCGCATCTGACAATCATAAGTTTGGCGACAACCGACAATTAATGATTTCATGACCCGTGAGCTGCATCCCATTGCAAACATAAAACAGTATCCTGTGTCGCGTACAAATAAGGTGCTTAAGCACATACAATTAAACTTCAATTCAGAGTGAGCATCGTCTGAAGGCGGGTCGTGAAGTGGCGCGTCGTCGGGCTTTCGCTCCAAATCCCTTTGTGTGCAATTCCGTTTCCGCCGCTTTCAGCAGCTAGTCGACAGACAAGTAGTATGTGCTACAAAGTCGTAAATACTTACATTCAGCTGATCTGACATGTCATGTCGTATAGACATGTTATTCGCAAGCAAATAGAAGAACGTTTTAAATGCCTTTCTGAGACGAAGGACCATCTTAGTATCTTGCATCTTAGATTTTGAGACATTTTCTTTCATACACACAGACAATTTTTTTGATAATTATATTAAATTAAAATTGGCATTTTAACTTGTTTTTTTTAATATTCATCCTTTTTAGGATTCCTTACAAAATAGTAAAAAGGAACCCTTATGGTGCGACTCAGTCTGTCTATCAAAGCTAGATATCTCAAGAACTACTAATAGACTTGAAAAACTAAAATTGGGGCTACTAGAAGATATGAAATAGCGCTGTTTGTGTAATGTAAAGAAGGATTGTAGCAAAGGGAAGAATAAAATTGATCTGTGCCTACCCCTAATGGGACAAAGGCGTGACCTTATGTAAGGGGTAAGCAGCGTCATTACCGACGTTTTAGTAGTAAGGACGTATTTATGTATGAAGTTCTCCAACAACACGCCAAATATACATGCATAATGTAAGACTAGATTGTCCGAAGCTTAGAAGGCCAGTCTTTCAGCTTGTGATGAAACTTGAATGAGCCTAGATACAATTCTCTTGTAGGTCAAAGAGTAAGGTCAGACTGCAGTAAAGGGGACAAGAGTCAGATAGAAAGTGTTATTTCCAGATTAACTTTACGGATTCATAGAAAAGAACAACAATTGCGGTTTCGACATAGAGTAACTCGATTAAGTAGTTTAATGATTTTACCTTCTGATTTAACGTCCGTTTGCAGCGGTAGTGAATTCTACTGATGTTATAGAAGTCTAGGGTCCAGGGGCACAATCGCGCTAATTCTGAACAATAAAACCATAACCGTTAAGCTGTCTTTTAGTTTTTTTACTCTTTGGTTTAGCTTTAGAATTCTCATTTAGATTAGCATCCTAGGCTCCCTGGCATAGATTTCAACAAGTTTAACAAAACTATAGCGAGTATTTTTCTGTAAACGAAACAGTAACGATTTTTATTTGTTTTCGTGTCATTGTTTTTTATTGTAACATTAAATTTTTACATTCTTAATTTTGATTATGTCAGGGGGGGCTTACTCCGCGCTTAAACTTTTATATTAGCCTATACTCGCGACTCACCCAGTCGAGTGAGCCCCGACTTCCAGCGCACGAGGAATGTCGACGAATGTGTCGGTTGAGACAGAGCTACGCGACTAACGCAACAGAAGGAGAAGGTGCATACAATAATAGGCACGCAGCGCTGTGCAATTAAAAATTGTTCTTTATTGCCGTGCAGTGAGAGTATATTATTATTTGATTGTCTTCGCGCAGATGGACTTCTGTAGTAGTACTATTATATATTCTGTAACTATGTCCCGTTTTGTGTTAATATAAACGATAGTACCTAACATCACGTAACGAAAATCAACGAAACTTTAGAGCGAATTAACAGATGGGGAATCGAGGCTAAGCTGATCTTTGGCCCGGACAAAACGCAAGCCATCGCATTCAACAAGAAGGCGGCGGCGGTCAACGTTGTCATGGCGGGTTAACATATCGGCTTAACCAACGAAATAAAATTACTAGGAGTTATTATAGACAAAGAGCTCAGATTTGGTCCACATGCTAAATACATTACTGCAAAGGCGCTCAGGGTCTTTCAACGGTTGTGCCTTTTTTCGAGACCCACATGGGGGGCACACCCTGAAAACGTCTCCATCATTTACAAACATGTAGTGGAACCCATCATTACATATGCTGCGGGCATATGGGGCAATGCGGCCAACATGACTTATGTGAAAAAGCTCTTGAATAGCGTCCAAAGAGGCTTCGCCATCAAGGCAATTCGAGGGTTTAGGACCTTGTCTACTACGGCCGCGGTGGCGCTGGCGGGCTTTACACCTCTCGATTTAAAAGTCTTAGAGGTACACTCGGTGGAAAAAACTCGCATCTCCGGAACTATCCCCGAGCTTCCCAGTGACATCCGGCTCGAACAGCGCATTTCGCCAGACAAACTAAGGCACCCCAGTGCCAGAATCTCGCCTGACTTCACCTGTGCGACAAGTCAAGAACAAGTAGATCGACTTCTCGACAGCGAGACACACACCATTTACACAGACGGGAGCAAGCAAGATGACGGATCTGTCGGGGCTGCTTTCGTCTGTTTCACCCCTGGAGGGGAACGACCCCCCATAACAAGAAAATTTAAACTACACGACATCTGCAGCGTCTTTCAGGCAGAGCTTTTCGCTCTGAATCAAGCCTGCAGGTTCATCGAACAAAAAAAGTATCCTAAGACCTATGTACTTTCAGACTCAATGTCGTCCTTGCAGGCTTTGCGCGATCGGAGTAGCAAATACCATCACGTTGCCGAAATCCACGATATCCTGGCTAGGCACTCCGGAAGCGTGGAGTTTGTATGGGTAAAAGCTCACGTTGGCATTGTAGGGAATGAAGCGGCTGATCAGGCGGCGGGACAGGCTGCTGGACTTCGACGCAGCCTGGCCTACGATCAGTTCGCCATCACCTATGCAAAAACATGTGCACGACGTAAAAGCCGAAACCTATGGCACGAGCGCTACGAACAAGCTCCTCAGGCGAGTCATACAAAAACACTTATGCCCACCTTGGATGACTGTTATAATGTCATGCATGCACTGGGAGTGACATTCGCAGTCACCCAAATTCTAACTAACCACGGGTACCATAAGGAATATCTACACCGATTTAAAATCACAGAAAACGAACTGTGCCCATGCGACGACATCTCAGTGCAAAGCATCAATCACCTTCTCCAAACCTGCCCACGCTTCGGTGTCATGCGACTGGAGCATGAATTCACTTGTCGATCACTAAAGATCGACCCATACGAGATTAATGAAATCATCGAGAAAGAGTCCTCTAAGCGTAGCTTTATAAACTTTGTGACCTACATTGTCAATAACCTCAAACAATTCAACAAAACTTAAATCGAGAAACAAATACAGAGTACATAAACATAACATATAACTATAAGTATATATAAACAAATATAAATATATATATCATATACATATATAAATAACAATATATATCAAACAAAAACTTACTGTAATAAAATTGATGGTCAGTATCAAATCGCTGCCGTCTCACCTCCTAAAACAAAATAAACACTATGAGAATAATACTAACCAAATAGAGAATCAAACAATACTAAAAAAAAAAACATCACGTAACGTAAATAACGATTCATAGTGTCTTCTTTCAGTTATTAAATCGATAAAAGCGTAATCAAATTCTAGTACTCTTCAATCACTTGGTGTCACGCACACTCAAAGTTTGATATCAAGCAGAGGAAAATCTGGGGTTCGTCCTCTTTAAACCAATTTCATATTTAACTTTGCCACTTGTGAAGGGAATTCGGAGGTTTCTATTCAAATTTATTCAAATTCCAAGGACTGAGTTATAATTTTAATAATAAAGCAAATTCGTATTCTTTAGTCTAAAATACTTTTATTCTTACTTTTTTTTAGTATCATTACTACAGTATAAATAATAACAGACATTTGATTAAATGGGCCTTCTACATCAATAATAAAAATTAAAAAAACAGGAATTTATGATTGCATTATCTTGCTATCTCGTTTATGGCATAAAAATAATAAACCAAACAATTATTTGCTGAAAAATATATGCAAGCTGAAGCTTAGTCATTAGCGTACTCACTGTATGTAACTTGGTGTTCTGTAAAGTGATACGATGACATTTTAACACCTCTTATTAGTGCAGGTCACTGGCACCGCACCACTAATCCCTCGTAATTACACTAATTACGATTCTAATCCGAACCACTGTACTAAACTTCTATGTTATACATACAAGCACTACACGTGTTACTTTGAATCATATGAAAATGCACCATTTAGTATCTACACATTCTAACTAAACCAACACTGGCTACATGACTACATCTAACTAATATATAATAGTAGTATTGTTTATGTAGGTTTTATTCGTGTTAAGTATTTTTGTTATTTTTTTTGTGTCATCATCGCAGCGTCAACAAATCGGTCTCGACGGAAGACCAGCGCTGGTCGCAGACCATGCATTATGCTGAGTCGGGACCGTTTTGAGGCAATGTGCTATGGTTTGTTTTTTTTTATTATTTTGTATGTGTTGTCTCAAATATATATTATTTCTTTCTTTCTTCTTTCTTTCTTTCTAACTTTTATTGATACGATAACCAGTGAAGTTCATGTTCTGAAATATTCAATACCGAGTGCTGTATTGAGCTCGATCGAAATCACTTTTGTTTGGAAATTGGCGAATGTAGGATTTTCACGAAAATACTTTTAGTTCTCGAGCTTGCAGTTTCATCACTGCCCTTGTCCCAGTTTATTTTGAGTCAGAGGAGTAAGTCCCTCTCTTTCATGCTTTCCTGTCATCTCCTGATTAACTGCGTTCACATTCATATTCAATAGTCAAAATTTCTTTATTGAAATAAACTTAATAATTAAGCATTTTTAAATCGTCTATATTTTCCTGCCACCCGTTCTAGACTTTTTTAACTGACAAGAAGAACAGGCGCAAGAAACTTATCAGCTTTAACAGAAATAAGTATCGATATTTGATATTTTTCTGCGATCTTCTCCTTCCATCAGAATTCATTTTCATTCTATATCGTATTTATAGTATTACTAAAATTATTATAATCAATTGGAGATTTTACATTTTCTCCTTATTTGCATCTGATTCTTAATTCTCTTCGTATAGATTCATGTATTTTTTTTCATTTTCTATCATTTCCATAAAATTAATTTACATTTTTAAGTCAAATGCGTAGATGTTTAAGCCACAATAAATATTTGGAAGCGTTTATCAGATTGTTTGGCATAATGACCATAATATGATAAGAACACTTAACATGAAATGATACTGCACTGCTGTGGAACGAGGCCATTTTCTCGATGTTAAGGCTCCTATAGCCCTCAAGTGGCGCCCACATCTTAATTCAATTTATAGCTCGCTAAGTACAGCTCGTCAGGTTATACCGTTAAACTACGAAAACAGCTTTTATTACGTAGGGCATAAAGGCGGTCTCAAGGTCAACATGTATAGTCAGGTGCCGTTGTATGTACATAATGTATCGAAAGTTCACAAGTACAGATTGCAGACATAATCTTATGGGGAAATAGCGTAGATTCCATAAAACTATTCATACTCCAAAAGCGATGCCTCCGAATAATTGTAAATATAGACGAAAGAACTAGCTGCCGGTCATACTTTAAAAGTGAAAGGGTACTAACTATCGCATGTTTGTATATATTAGAGTTAAGAATTTTCGTAAAAAAGAACACCCACCTTTTTCCCCAGCAGGAACGACCCAAAAATTTAAGACCCCATCAAAGATTAGCTCCCCCCATTTCAAAATTAACTTTAGTACACTCAGGTCCTTTTGCGATGGCTGTTAAAATCTATAATAAAATACCCGATCAAATAAAAAAAGAAAATAACATAATAAAATTTAAAAAGTTATTTAAAGATTTTTTGTTAATAAATAGCTTCTACACCTTACAAGAGTACTATGATTATATAATAATAATAATAATAATAATAATAATCGTTTATTTCAGGCATCTACAATATCAGGTGTTAAAATACTAGGCCCATATGATAAATACCTTACAGTCGAACATACATATTATATTATATTAATCTTATAACTACTTATTGACACTAATAGTGGGCGGCGTCGTGTTGCGCAACGCAGTGTCCGGTAGCCGACCTCGAAACCGGCGGTACAGGACACCCTTCGGCCAAAAGTCTTCTTTCATGAAAGTCGACAGATGTTCGGTCGGCACCCTCACCACAAAAGAATTGAAATTCACGTTGTGGCGAGACTCCAACCGCTCGACTCTCAGAGTAAATTTGGTTTTAATCCTCATGTACTCCACAACGTCATCAGCTTTCGTGTAGTAATGCAGACGGGACACGTACACTAGCGTCGTCGGAATAGCCGGGCGCAGCAGGTGATTGTGTCCAGTCGGGGCGGTGCCACATAGGTTACGGCGGGCGGGCTTCTTCTTCTTCTCCACCTTTTTAAAGCCTTCCTCATCACACCTATCATCCTGTCTCCGTGGTGCTGAAGCCTTAGTGACAGGGCCGAGAAGATTTTCTCCCTCCTTTGTAGCCCGCTTGAGTTGAGATTTAGCGGGTTGATTAGTAGCGGTGACCGCAGCATATGCACGTTGAGGGGTTGACGTACATACGCGAGACGTATCCGCCGGGGCGGAGGAGCGGGCGGCGGGGCGCGGTGCATCGCGCACTGTGGCGGCAGCAATCGGTGACGCATCCGTATGCGCCGATTCGAAACTGCCGATGGATGCATTTTGCGCCCCCCCCACGACGAGTGTTCACGTTGGAGGCCTCGGGTGACCTACTTACCGCAGCGGTGTTGCTTAACAACACGACTTGGGCTCGCAACTCACTTATGGTGTTATCGGAGGCCTCTAATTTACACATTACTTCGGCCAGGCTCGTTTTCAGGGAGGTGATGTCCTTTAACAGCCTAGTGACGTCAACGTGGTCGAATGTGACAGGGGGCAGCTTGTGCAGCTCCTTAGCCACGAACGTCGGCACGTCGTCTGGGTCAGTCTCCTTTAAACAGGTGACGATATCCTGGAGACTCTTCGCACCTCCATCCCTTCGTCGAGATGGCATCTCATCGGCTTTCCCGATGCTTCGGAACAGCAGCGCCTTTCCACTGCAAATCTCATCTTCTTTGAAGTTCGACTTGCAGATTTGCACGATGCTGACCTCGTCCATGGTGTCGATGGCGTTCTGGATGAAAGCCAAGACTTCATTCACTATGAGTTGCTGGGAGCTCATAGTGACAAAACGCGCAGCGGCTAATGCCGCGCGAAACGTGAATAATAATTCACACTAATGCAATTGAGCGCGTCCGTTTCCGAGCGCGCGTTTATAAATAAACAATACAGATATTTCAAACCGTCCAATATACAATACCTTATTTTTAGTACCTATGTAAGCAAGTAGCGAATAGTTAGTCTTAAGTTAATAATTTCATGTCAATTTGTTGGAAAGTTAAATTTATTTATTTTTCGTTTTTTAATGTACCTGTAGGTTTGTTTTTGTTTTTTATTTTTATTTAATTTAAAATAATGTTATTTCTTGTATAAACCTAATTAAGAACTATTTTAATGTTGCGATACCCTAGACAGGGTTCATGTTCTGGTACTGTTATCTAATGTGTACACCTATGTTAACCACATGATTGCAATAAAAAAGATTTGATTTGATTTGAAGCTAAAGTGGCCACATTTTGATCTTTTGCCTACTACTACCACAAATAACTATATTTTACTGAGGTTATTGTTTGTAAATAATCTATAGAACTTAGCTTCAATCTGTAGATGTGAATTCTCGATACATTAGCCCTTTCAGAATTCAATAAAATTATTATTGTACGAAAATGGCGAATCTTCGAACTTGGATATCTTAGCTCAGAGCAACCCACAACTTTTATACTATATTAACTCCAAATGGCTAGTTCTAATAATACGTACCATTTTTTTTCGTTGGCCGGCACTTCCAGACATAGCCCTAAAATGTATGGCGACTGAAAATCTCCCTTAATTAAGATGAGGGTGCAACTTTGAGGGCTATAGGGCCCTTAAACATTGGAAAAACAAGACACTATTTATTATTAACCTGGGTTTTTGAACATAATATTTACTTAACACTGTCACCTATATAGGTTAATATCAAATCAAGTACCGTAGGTACTATTATTTTTTCTGTGCATACACGTTCATAAATTTTTATATTGTTACTATAAAATTTACTAGGTTGCTTTGTTACTAGGTTTTGCCCGCGACTTCGATCGCGTGGATATTTTAGAAAATCTTTAGTATTAATAATGCTGGTAGAAGGCGTTACCGTCCCCGTCTCTGTTCAAAATTGGATCCAGAACCCTTTCTTAGTGCTCTCCTACACCATGAAATCTACCCTCCAAAAATTGTGTTTTTACCTTCACCCAGTAAGGTTCTATCACACATTTCAATTTTCCTATACAAATTCCTATACAAACCATCATCCCTTATTTCATCCCCTTAGTTAGGGGGTGAATTTTTAAAAATCATTTCTTAGTGCTCACATACACCATAAAACCCTTCAAAAATGGTATCTCTACCTTCAACCGTTAGGGCTCTACGCGTATCCCAATAATCAGTCAATCAGTCAGTGAATCAATTTAGAGTTTTATTTGTATAGGGAGATTATATAAATGGATCTTTATGACAATAATGTCATTAAAACCTTTTATGACATTTTTGTCATTATTAAATAACAATATATTTTTTATGGTTATTTTGGTTTGGGTATCTAAAGACAAAATATTTAAATGGCTCGATTTGAAAAGCAAACCAACGATTTTATATAAGTAAACAATGCAGGTTTTACGAATTCCACTTGCATGGATACTATGCGTAATAACTCATTTACATTCAAATGTCACTTCGCTCAGTTTAGGAAGTGAATCAGACTATTTGAAGTCGATTAAGCGATCGATGAGGAAAGGGGGAAATGGCACGTCTGGAACTAAGGCGCCCCCAGAGGGCTGGCTCCCCTTGCATTCACAAAAACAAACCGCCTGTGCTGTGCCTTGTTGTCTTTTGATTTCCGAGAAATTCTCCCGTGTAGATCGGATACCTACGGTACGGGTCGACCCGCCCGCTTTGAATGAAGGGCGAGTGTTGGCAAACGTAACCGTAAACACACTATACAACGACTTATGCGAAAAAACATACGTTTTTCGACCTATGTTCCTTGGAGAAAGTTGTTCAGTTTAAGCAACATCACCTGTTTTAGTATTGTTACTTAATGTGGTTCCACCTTATACATATACACCTTTGGCAACGAGTATGAAAATTTTCAGTATGTTTTTTATAACCGTAACGGAGTTATTGGCCTTCATCTCACCTGTCAGGCCGAAGATGGAAGCGCACTCCACCATCAGCACAGAGAAACTGTGTATTTTTTTTATTATCATTTATTTCAGAATAAAAATTCCATATTTTGTTCGTAACAATGATGTCTTAGCCTATGTTAGTAATTTAAAATACAAACAAAAACAAAACACTATTACAAAAAAAAGACATTTAGCGCCTGCATGCCGGAGCATGAAGACGCAACCACCGTTCCAACGCTGGGCCAGCGCATTCAGGATACTGTTTGAGGTGCCAAGACAACGATTTAGCAGTGAGGCACAACGATTTTTACTATTACGGAATCTGTCTTTTCTTGTTTGTAGAAAAAGTAATGTTAAATCTGCCTTATCATTTTCATTAAATAAGACTTAATTTTTAGCAACCAGTTTCTAGAGAAGAGTAGACATTTTTATTTCGAAAACTGAAGCCGAAGGGGATCTTTCGATGTCATCGGCACGGCGCATTGCTATCGTGTAAGAGTCGATAGAAACCGAGTGTCAAAGTAATCGGAGAATTTCCTAATTGTTTTTTCTTGAAGATTTTTATTTGTTATTCGAATCAAATCGAATTTGATGCTGGCTGGAGCCAGGCCCATCTTTCCTACTAGGCACTCTGGGCACATGCCCAGGGCCCCGCCATCGATAGGTTCCCCCCTAGTTCCTGCCAGATCGCTAAACGATAACGGATGCTTATTACCAAAAAACATAAAAACATATTTAGGTATTTCGAAAACTTAAACAATAATTACTGACTACTACTTGCTTATTAGATTTTTAATGCGCATAGCTATCCTACTCTTGCTCGAATACCATGCTTTCTGATGTGATTTCGGCATGTTTAGATACATTTAAGCCAAGATAATTGGGGCCCCCTTATAATATACCCAGGGCCTCAAATAGGATAAAGACGGCCTTGGCTGGAGCTGGTTAAATTACATATTATGCTGATCTGAAAAAGAACTACTGCAATCTTGCTGGTACTTTTCACGTTAAGGTCATAGACATTATACCACCGTTGTCTCCGATTTCCATAACAAAAGTCCATTAGCTACTTACTTTGAAATCAGAGCAGTGATGTTGTCTTATAAAAATAACCTTAATGTTGATTCAATTAGTTGACGTTTTCTCCAATGCAAGTTGCTATCGAAGCCTCGAAAATAGAAGTGTGTGAATAAAAATTATGTACCTATCTAGTACTTGCATTAGGCGCCGGTCGGTTCTATCTACATACCTACTAAGTTCTAAGATTGCATGTAAAAAGAATGTCTAAAAATAGACTTCAGTCATTGTAAAATAAATGATGAGAAATATAATTATGCTTTTCTTTGGAATCGCTAGAGATAGATAGCATTTAAAGGTTGTGCGAAAGTTGTTTTCAAAGATGATGTTTACATGTTACTTCTAAGATCAAAACGCTGAATCAATCCAAAAAACAAAATTACATAAAACAATTATCATTTGCTGCTATATTGATAATGATATCGTCTCATTATTATTAGACTTCACTAATATTGGTTTTATTATATCGTTTTATACTATGAATGTGTGTAAACGCTAGTGTGTGCGTAGGAAACAAAGCATCACACCGTAGTTACGATTCGTAGTTATGTAAATCGCGGATGAGTGCACGACAACGTAGCAACTGGCAACCCTTGAGGTTGTATAGAGCGATGCGAGTGCGGGGTTAGGGGAGCGCGGGTGCGCGCGCACGAGCGGCGCCGCGGGCCGGAGAGTCGGCCGAGACCGGCGCGTGGCAGTCCGGCCGCCCCCGCAGCTCGTTCCGGTCCCGGCGCTGCCGGGCTCCCGCTCGGATGCCGCTGCCGGCCGCCGCCTGCGATGGTCCACGCCGGGCCGGCCGCGCGCGCGCCCTCTCGCGCGATGTTCGCCGCCGCTGAGAGCAAACCGCGCCGCGCCGTCTCGCCGCTCGGGATCCCGAAGTCTCCTTCGTTCCACTCGGGTCTCGACCTCGTCGCCAGCCAAGCGACCACCAAGCGTTCAGAGAGCGTTTCGGACGTAGCACGGGCATTCCGCTTCGCGCTGTCCGCCGGCAACGGCATGGAGGGCCAGGGCCCGCCGCAGAAGGCGCCGTCGCCGCCAGATGCGCGCAGCCCGCCGCCCCCCGCCGCGGCCGCTTCGCCGGAGCGCCCCACGCAAATAGCCCCTACTGATAAAGAAAGTTTGATGGTGCAACTGCCCTTACTCAAAGGTTTGTCGATGTTTTTTAGGCTCGTGGAAACAAACTCGTCCAAGACTATTAATATAGGACACTAATCGTGTATATGGCTTACTTATCTCCAGCGTTTATTTGTTTGCCTCATTGTATTCGACTCCAGGGCAGCATCTATATCTAGGCTATTTAACATGCAATAAATCTCTCCACTGTCGAAATCCATGCTCACACAGCATTAATGGAAAACGAAAGCCTTTTTGTTCAAGAGCGGTATACATAAAAAATACGAGCGTTTACAAACTAAAATGGCAAATATCGCCCACGTCGCAACCTTGAAGAGGCACTCAGTGAAGTGTCCCAAACAATACGCTGAAAGGTAGCGAATGACAGTCTAACGACCGGTGTTGTTCTAATATACACATAGCATATATTGGGTGAAATGGCGAAAACGCCGCAGAAATATATCGACCCATCGGCCAGTGGTCGCCCTAGCCGGTATGTATGCCATGGGCAATAAGCTGCGGCGTCCTTGCGCCCTGCAGTACCTACTTACCCCAATGACATTTTGCATTAAAAATTCTCATTTACAAAGACTTCTATAATTATCATATTTTATCAGCTAAAAGACATCGTACATGGTGGTAGGGTAAAAGAATTTATGATTTAAAAATGCTTATTATGTGAGCTTATTTGAATAAAGAATTTTATTCATTCATTCATTATATAAAACATATCAACTAGGTTTTATATTCAATGGATGAATTTTCTGGACCCTATGTAAGCAATATAGATTTTAGCCTCATAGTAATAGCGGGTAGTATCTGATTGATCTCTGACGTCAAATTCACACTAGGAATCTAAAAATAAAAACCAAAACATTAAATCGATGATATACATTATTTTTTGAATACTCACTTTATCGTTAATGACTTTATTAAAATATGCGTTACACTTTAAGGCCCACTTGCGCCAAGCTGGGTTAGCACATTTAACCCAGAGTTAGTGCTACTTTTGTATGAATTAACTCTAGGTTAAATTTTAACCCAGCTTCAGGGCAAGTGACCCTAAGAAAGTGGTTTGGGCACTGTTTCAAAGAAATAGTAAGAAATGGGTTCTGAATTGGATCGACAATTCGACATCCTTATAATGAGTCTTTGTAAGTTTTATCTCTTTCTTACAAAATTGACCAAAAACTTATTTTTAATAACAGCTAATTACAAATGCTTTTAGTATGCAAATGAGAGATGTGAGGAGCTAATTTAACCGACTTCATCATTTTAGTAACGTTGTGTACAATATTTTTGTTTACTTTAGAAGATTCTAAACAGAAAACGTTCGATGTAAAATACAAGCTCAATCTGGTGGGTTCGTAACATTAACGCAGTTTACTTCCGCTAAGCTAGGTTTCTGTATTTACTAAAGAGAACATTTTCAAATTACAATTTACTAGTTCAATCAAACATAACAGCTAATGTCTACTACACTGATTTTGTTTTTCTCCGACAAAGTCTTATAGGAAGTTTAAACCTATAATTACATATCTTATATTTGTAAACATGCTGAGGCTAGATTTCCTGCCATGGACCAATCCATCCATCCAAAAAAAAGAATAACAAAAGAACCAGAACTGCTCATGATGTTTTATAGACCTTCACATTGGCTACCAACAAACGAATCTCTTAGTCTACAGCCACATTAGTAGGTACGTCTAATAATGGAAGAAAAGTATACCCAGTATTTAACGATTCCTCTAATATAGAAGACAATTAAAACCTATACTGGAAAAACTACGTAGGCGATAGCAGATGGTTTCTGTTAGTAGCGGTCAAGGCTACACTAATGATTTATACATTTTTCAACCCAACTTTCTGTTGTGCCTAACAGCTTGATGTATTGTTGTTCGAAAACTTAAGTGCTAAATATAGTTTTTGTGACTCATTTGAGTCACAGACCTTTGATAAAGCTAAAATTTGATATACAATTTTCTTAATTTTTCCCTAATCTTGAAGAAAGCGGTCACGTCTGTTTTCTCTCTCCCCAAGGAGCTTAGTACACTTTAGCATGCCGATTATTCCAGGTCGTCTTATTCCTGACACGTCTCGCAGACTATCTAGATTTGTGGTTTTGTCAAGAAAACTGAGAGAGGTTTACTTGGAGGTATAAGGTGTCAGTTATCTAAATGTATGACTTCATGGTTGTGATTCCTTTGGTTGAAAAAAAGATGTATGTAATGCGTACATTGACGTGTATTTATTATAAGTAATTATGGAGTTATTGCTCCTATATACACTCAGAGGCACAATTGACGGCACACACCGTTATTTTCATACAACCATGCTCACTTTACAGTCTCGTAAATAAAAAATGTTGTGCATCTCTGCAATTTAATATGTTTCAATGGCTTGTCCAAATGATCATCTATTCAATCAACTAACTATTCCGTTAAGTATGCCGCTGAGTGTAGAAGTTCCATCTGATTGATAGATACTCAACTCAGTTTTCATTTTGATGTATTTTGTCCTCAGATGCTCCAGCAACGGAGCGTGAACAGCTGTTCGTCCAGAAGCTTCGGCAGTGCTGTTTGCTGTTCGACTTCGCGGATGAACCGCTGTCAGACCTCAAATGGAAGGAGGTGAAGCGCGCCGCGCTGCTCGAGATGGTGGAATACGTCACCTCGCAGCGCGGCGTCATCACAGAGGCCATATACCCGGAGGCCGTCAATATGGTTAGTAGACTTCATTACGTAGTTCTCACACAGATAATGGTTCACGTCCTGAAGTTCTTTTTGTATTCGTTACCGTGTCAGGGTTGCCTTATTTTTTATTCTTGCGCCTTAGAGGTCGTCGATTAATCACGTGAGGCTCGAAGAGGTAGGGTTTGGGATAAATCAGGAAATATTACAAGGGGGAGGTGGTATAGTGAGATATCACGTGTATTTATTATTTCGATGAACGCGCGATTTTTAACCGAAACAACTGTCATTTTAAGGTACCTAAGTACTTTATAAAAAATACACGTGACTTTGGGGAAGTGATGGGGGTTTGGTTAGTCTAAAACCTGACCACATATCACCAGGGGGAGGGTTGAAAAACTACTAAAAATACATAACGATAAGATAGATAGTAAGAGTGGAAATAAATAAATAAATAAAATAACGTGAATAATGGACGACCCCTTAGTGGCAACTCGGCCGGATTTTTTTTGGTGGTCACATTCTAAGGAATGTTTCTAACTTCATAATTTACTAGTTAAAATATATACAATAAAACTAACGGCTTTATCACATAACACTATTTAATTTAGACACTGTTTAAATGTGATGCTGTCTCTTTCTAACAATATTGTAAAAAAGTGACAGTTAAACACTTGTTAAACAATGTTTTGTGGTAAGGCCGTAAATGATCTTTTGGAGAGTCCCCTTAAACTAAACACACAGCCTGATATTTTCATGCAAAGGAGTTGTTTTCTTTTACTATACAAATGCTGTGTGCATTAAGTCGCGTCTCCTGCGACTGCTTTTTCGAAACATTACACAAAAACATCAAAACATTGGGGCGTGGCTATACACATTTTTGTATTCAAACACAAGTTTCTGTTTTCCGCGGCCGACGGAAAACATTCCCCGCGCGGGTCGCGAGGGAGGGGATTGTTTTATTCCTTGACAACTACGGAACGTGCACAACCTTTCTATAATCTGTGGCAAATTTTTCTGACCTAAAAGTGCTAGTGCAAGCTTGCTAAAATATAATTAATTACTGTGATGGAGTGAAATAAACTGTGCTTTTTTTAACTAAATTCGGGAGATACCCGTTATTTGGTTTGTATTATTATTTTTAGGAGACGGTTTGTGTATGAAAACAAATGTTTTTGTTTCATGTTTTTTGTGTAATGTTTCGAAAAAACACGAGCAGGAGACGCCTTAATGCGCACAGCATTTGTATAGTAAAAGAAAACAACTCCTTTGCATGAAAATATCAGGCTGTGTGTTTAGTTTAGTGAAGACTCTCCAGCAAATATAGGTCCGAGATAATAAGCAAATCTGATTACAATTTGTGAAAATTGCCTAGAATGCGCTTATTGCCCTGATGTTGTCCAAAGCTATCAGTGGTAATCTCGGTGAATACAACTGACCTGCGCCATAATCGATCCCGTACAAACTCGACTATACAGTTTTGTCATTTATTTTTCTTGTTGCACTTGCACGTGTCACTTGAAAATGAACCTGATGCAATTAACTGCGACAGCAATGCTACTCTCTGTTTACTAATGGTGACTTTAATTATAATTGAATTCTTTAGTGATTTGCAGATAAGTTTTTACAGCTACATTATAAATTCTGTTCCGTTAAAGCTGATAAGTTTCTTGCGCCTGTTCCTCTTATCAGTTAAAAAAGTCTGGAAGTAGGGTAGTAGGAAAATATAGACGATTCAAAAGTGTTTAATTATTAAGTCTATTTGAATAAGGTAATTATGACATTTGACTCTTGAATTATATTTTAAATGTCTCCTTCAACAGTCCTTCGTAAAATTAGCACTAACTCAACTAAGCGGAGCTTGTACTGTGAATACTAAATTTACACATTAATACACAAATTAGTATGATAACAATTTTGGCTCAAGTACAAATACTTACTTATTTATTTAATAAAACTATACTTGGTGACTTACACTTAGCCCAAATTGCCAGCTAACTAAATAATAATACTCGGAAACTGCTGGGATTACATGCCATGCCACTTTGCAGCAGTCGGAAGCTTATAAACAGCAGTACCACAGAATAAATAATAGTACGCAGTGATTTGTAGATTGTAATAAATTCCTTCCTCAGGAGAATATGACCTTAAATTTTTTTCTCATACTAAAGCGATGTTTTTCCATCAGTTTGCCATAAACTTATTCCGGACACTACCACCTTCTTCGAACCCCAACGGCGCAGAGTTCGACCCTGAGGAAGACGAGCCTACCTTAGAGGCGGCCTGGCCACACCTTCAGCTGGTCTACGAGCTGTTCCTCAGGCTGCTCGAGTCGCCGGACTTCCAGCCCAACATCGCCAAGAAGTATATTGACCAGAAGTTCGTGTTACAGGTCAGTGTAGAGTTTAAATATGTTTTGTTATGATTGAATTTGTTAAAAACTGACCAAAAGCGTGTCGGGCCACGCGCAGTATAGGGTTCCGCAGTTACCTTATATAGTTACCATATGGCTATAAACTTATATTTGCTTCCTGTTTTACCCAACTACCGACTAAAACTTAAGTACAATACCTAACTATTGAATGACATTTTGTTCTACGAAAACTTTCCCAATATAATATAATTTTGTAAGTTGATCAGCGATTACTCGTTAACTTGTAATACGTACAAAATTCACGTTTCCAAAAGCAACCGTTTACCTGGTGGGACACACACACACACACACACACACACACACACACACACACACACACACACACACACACACACACACCCTTGATTCTTAACAAAATTTTGCACCTTAAAGCTTAATGTTTCGAAAACGTATCCCTGAATTAAAAAGTGGTTTTGACGAAGGTACAATACTATTAAAAGTACTATCCAACAACAACCCACACTATGAGATTGATGAGAAAAAAAATCATCCCCTCTTTACAAAATTTTATTCTACCACTATTTCGGCGTCATTTATATACACATACGCTTATGCGCATAGCATGCATACACATATGTTTCAATTTCTTTCTAGTAGGTACTTAGGGCCGACGGACACACAGGCATGGCGTAACTATAAGGGTTCCTTGTTGACTGACTACGGAACCCTAAATAAGGTACATAATTACTTAGTTTAATTTTGAATCAAGTACAACAAGTATTATGTACTTAATGGCAATACCACAGAAAGCTTACACAACAAAAAGCCATCGTGCAAACACCCTCCCCGTCCCACAATACACGAAAACTGCTCAAATCAATAGAACAGTTTTTTATGATTTCGTTAGTACTGACTGATATTGGAAAAGTTTGACAATATGGACGATGGTAACTAAGGGTTCCGGTTACGTATTACATGTCTATGTCTTAAAGTAGTCCCTTCAGTTAATCTGGATACAACCTCGTCCAATATGAACAGAAATGTAAATACAAAAGAAAAAAGAAGCTCCATAAGTATGGAGAGTTAGAATTAATCAACCAGAATTACATTTCGACAAATGTAATTAGCTATATAATTACGATAAGCCCTTTAATTAGATACCCATATTAGAGTAATCAAAAGAAAAATTATTTACACTTAAAATAATAGCAGTTTTTTTTAACACCACTTACCTAAGCACACTTGGGCTGCCAAGACAAATCTAACGATATCTTAATTACAGAACTCCATTCAGCCGTTTGAAAGATATGAGTTAAAAAGAATATTACATACAAACACATACATACAAACATACAAGATACGCGCGAAAAACATATCCTTTTCTTTGCAGTCGGGTAAAAAGCTAATTCAATATTAGCTGCGTAATATATTGTTAAAAAGTCCTGTAATAATTTGAATTGCAAAATTTCATGATCATGAAATATGAGATGGTAGAACAATAATGATTTCGAAATTGGATGTGTTTTTCGAATAGGTTTATAAATAATAACTTCACGGTTTACAAAAACTGTATACCTACATTATTCTGTGAATCTATTAATTTAAAGATTTGCGTGATATAAGTAGTACAAAAAACTTAATCAATTGTTACTCCCCCTATCTATAGACGACGAGACGAATGTATACACGCCGGTTTACCACGCAAGAGGCTCCGGGTTCGATTCCCGCCGGTCACAAATTAAAATGATGAATTTTATTTCTGTGACGGGTCTGGGTGTTATTATGTTTAATAAATATATGTTTAAAAAGTATATAAATACTATATTAGTTGTCTAGCACCCGTATTTATTACAAGCTTTGCTTAGTTTGGGGCTACATGGAGCTGTGTGAAATTGTCCAAGCATTTATTTATTATTTTATTGTAGACGAGTAAGTCTCGTACTAGTCTCGGGGGTTATTGTATATTTACGACATATTTTTTTTTTTAATATTTGACAACATCACATGCATTGCTCCGATTCCAAAGTAGCTAAAGCATTTGTGTTATGGAAATCAGAGACAACGGTGGTATCACAAACACCCAGACCTGAGCCAATATAGAAAAGTTAGTTTTCTAAAGTGACCCAAACTGATCGAACCCAGGACCGCAGAGATGGCGACACCTTGAAAACCGGTGTACCAAGCCACTCGACCACGGAGGTCGTCAATTCTACCACTACTATTCTACTGCCTTGAAGTTCTACTACTACTAAGTAATAATAAAGCATAATATTTTACAGTTTACACGGTAGAGACGTGCCCTTGACTGTATAGGTATGAATAATAGAAGGCAAACTCGCCACGATACGTTTTATGTCTTTTTGATTTGTTGGGTGGCTAGGGTTGTCACTAACGTTACTGTGAAAAGTAGCAAATTTTATCAATATGTCAACTTTTGGATTTGTGCTACGCCTAATATGTGATGACATGATTTTTAAATGTGACGGCTGCGGCTTCTTTTCGGAGGTTATTACAGAACGAATTTCATTTAGTAGACGTCATCATTTAGTCTATGCTTTAATACAGTGTCTCCCAATTAGTGGTGTGCGTACCCCCAGGGTACGCATGGCTGCATCAAGGGGTGCACGCAGCAATCTTTTAACTTATAAGTCATACATCTGATTTCATTTTTTAATCATTCCTGCAATAAGGGATACGCGAGTTTGAGGTCTTAATTCGAGTGGTACGTAAAAAACTAATTGGTAATGACTAAATAGAAATAATCCAACATTAAATCATTATGTAACACATTAGTGCAACAATGAGCTTCCGCCTGATACAGTTCACTGATAATTGCTCACCGAACGTGTCAGCTTACAAATATCGTGTATGCTGTATTTAGTCATTGGGTGATGATGAACGACATAATTTTAAACAAGCTACTCTATGGATAAAAATGTTTTAAGTGTCAGTAATATTTGGAGTTTTCTTTTCTGAAAAACGTGTTATTAGTAATTTAATTCACTAATAATAATTGGAGCAAAACATCTTCATCCTTTTGTCAACCCTGACCTAAGTCCCTAAGGCCGTAATGTCAAAAGTCGTTCAGTTAATGATGCGCCACTTTGACACACCCATTGGTGTAATAGCACAACGCTAGTTGACCCATGGTTGTAAATTTCTTAAGTCCATTAAAGCAATACCATAATGCTCTAATGATATCTACATAAACTACATAAACGTAATTTGTAACTCAGCTATATCACCTAATCACTCTCTGTAGACTTTTCCCCATACTAATAAAGATTGTATAGCAGATGTATAGTTACACAATGTTTTGTCACTTTCTTTTTAATGTCAAACTAAAATAGTTGGACAGAGAGTAACCATTGTGAAACTATACATCTGCTATACAATCTTTATTAGTAAGGGGTTTTTTTTGCCCACTATAGTAGATACTATGTACTGTAACGACGATCAAAAAACCCATAATAGCACCCTATTCTTGAGTTTTCATCTCTACTATAAAGAAAAACCCATTATAGTTCGTTCAGAACCTTTATTGCGTATCAGGCGCATTAGGGCGACAGTAAACACTGTTATAAAGTTCTATCGTTGTATTCTAGTCACATTGGAGGTTGCTGTAACGCCTGACTATAACAGCTATACAAAGTCGTGAAGTAAACCTTTACATCAATTCTTGATAGGTCGTTTTTGCTGTATATATAAACTTACAGAGCCAAAATGTGTTGTCAAACGCTTTTACACAACAATCAATCACCGCCAAACCCTTTATACATCGTTTGCCCAGCTTTTTTGAGATAAAAGGTTTTTATTATATGGCAAAATTGCTGGTTAGGTGACTATTATAATTCTTCAAAAAATTACTTATTATTTCATACAAAACAAACATTTCGCTTTATGTGGGAGCTTGACCGAAGCCGAACCGGGCCGGAACCCAATCGGAGCCGGACCGGACGTCGACCGATCGATCTCCAGGGCCATCTATACCTCAGCATACAATGCAATTAATACTATGTACAACAGAAGTGATCAACTTCAGAGCGCATGCAGTACAAAATGACGTATTTCAATATGGACAATTCACTCTGCCATATATACTCGAGTGAAGTTGCAGTGGATCACTGTCTATCAATTTAATCGCATTGTACTATAAGGTTTTCGCTTTTACCTTATTTAACTTTTTTTGTTTCAGTTACTAGAACTGTTCGACTCGGAAGACCCCCGAGAGCGCGACTTCCTGAAGACAACACTACATAGGATATACGGAAAGTTCCTGGTGCTACGCGCCTACATACGGAAACAAATTAACAATGTATTCTATAGGTGAGGTATACAGTAATCTTTATGTAGTCTACATTAGGTACTATACAATAGTCTTAAGGGCCCTCCACATGCACAGACCCGGCCGTAAGGCCGCCGCGTATCGGTGAAATACAAAATAGAGGACAGAATTATTTAGTATTGTAGGAGATAGAAGTTAAGCTTAGTAGGCACTACGCGCGTTTCGAGCAACGCACACCTAAATAAAAAAATAAAAATAAAATAAGCCTTTATTGCTGTTTACAAAGCTATATTTAAAAAAAAGTTAAAATTTACTTCCAACAACTTGTCTTTCGACAAGGGCCTCCTCTAAAGTTTTCCACGTTTCTCTAACCCTCACAGTGCGAATCCATTCTGGACCAGGAACAGCTTTGAAGTCATCCTCCCATCGTTTTTGCTGTTTCTCTTATCCTCTTGGGTACCATTCTGTTATTGTTTTGGTCCACTTTTCTATCTTTTCTCTTAACATGTGTCCCGTCCAACACCATTTTAATTTTCTATATACCGTCTAAACCTTCATAATTTTTTTTTCTTTTATTTCCTTTAACCGTATTCTGTCTCTTCTCCTTACGCCTACCACACTTCTCTCGATTCCGTTTTGACACACGGTTTCAGTTTAGTTTTTTAACCGACTTCAAAAAAAGGAGGAGGTTGTATGTTCGTCTGTTTATTTGTTTTTTTTTTGTTTTAGTTTAGTTTTCATTTATTTTCCTGTAGCTCTGTTAGGGCCCAAGTTTGGCATCCGTGTGTCAGACATAATAAAATATTGAACACATTCCTTTTCTCAGTCATTGGCATATCTTTATTTTTCATTACTTCGCTTAGTGACCAATACCTCCTCCATGCAGAAAGAAATCGATAGAAAAATAACTAACGCACACTTACGTGATTTAAATATCATATTTCATGCATTCATTCGGTTCTACGATAGCGACGCCCGCCGCAGTTTCAAAGTTATAACAGAATTTACTTGAAAATGCAGATAGATTATTCATCACGCTCCAACCATAGATGATTTTGTGAATGCGATATTTGTACTTATTCGACGGAGAAAACGCATTCAGTGTGCGCACTCAGTTCGTACGACCGGGATCATACGCTTACATACGATGCAAATTCGTGTCCAAACTGTTCACGGCCTTGTAATCCACAAAATCAGGGTTTTGCTACATTGGCTGGACTGGGACATATTTTAAAGAAATAATTTTCAAACTTGCTACTTTACATAAAAAAGGGAAATGGAAAAGCAACCAATGAACTGGTATAAATTGTGTTATGCTTGTTCATTCATGTTGCTTTTAAGTTCGTATTTACCCCGTTAAATATTCCATTCAATGAATTACCCAGGTTCAATGGAGACGTTTATTTATTTTTTATTAACGACCCGCCCTCGCTTCGCTTTGGTGTAGCGACAATTAAGATATTCATTTAAATTATATGTAAAAGAAATAATATGTAAATATGGTGCATGAAATGTTTAGTAACTAACGTATTTAAGTTGATGAGGATTAATACTTCAATCAATAATTATTTATTCGATTACCAAACACTCATAATGGTAAGTTACAATCGAACTACATTTGTGTTTATTGTAAGCATTGTACGCGACCAATTATTTAGAAGATATAATGGCTATAGCAAGCTATTCTTAAAATATAGATATATGCCACCGCGGACTTATTTGTAGATCTATAAAAGAGGAATATCCCACCATGCTTTATTTTGTTATATCTCAAAGGGATTAGATTAGGCAGTGTTTTCGAGAGCTCCTTGCGGCTTGACTTTTCCGACACATCCAACAATTATCGTTATATTTCAACCAATTTACACAAAACCTTGACAAATTATGTACTTAAAACTTCCTTATAAATCACTTTATCTATTGGTGAAAACAGCATGATAATCCGTGCAGTAGTTTTTGAGTTTATCGCGAACAGACAGACGCGGTGGAGGACTTTGTTTTATAATATATAGTGAAGCTTCAGAGTTGTTTAAAATTTTAATGTATTTGAAGGTTTTCTCTATCGAAAGACCTTCATGTATTCTTAGATTTTTAAATGTAAGCACTTAACTTACTATAAGACTTCTTCAGTGACTGAAAACATCTTCTATTTCCATTTATAAACTGAAATAACTGTTTGAAACCTTCAACAAATATTTGTATAGTTACATACCACTATTAAACATTGAAGTGTTATTTCACACACCAACTTAAAAAAAACCTTTAAGCTTGTTATTAAACTAGTCTAAGCGGCCTTAAAAAAATAATGGTTTTCCCATACTTAGCTGGTTATTACAATGGTGTAATTTGCGTGAGCGCTGGATACACAAACGATCGCAAGTTCTTTCGTCATTATGACGTATAATAATTGACGTTATTTCCAATGTCGCGCGTTTTTACTATTTCTACTACATTGTCGCCAATGACTGTAATTTTATTTTCAATACAGTTGCTCGAAAATGTGAGCTTTCGATGATAGTACAGAGCGTGCGGAAAGATGATTTTACCGCACGCGGTGCGTTTTTTTTAAAGGGTTTTTTTTTATTTCTATTATAATTTTAGTAGAACGTTTTCTCGCAAATGTATTGAAAAACGTAAAGTACACGGTTTTTAAGGGTTTTTAAAACTCGTGACGTCATCTCGTTTTTAAAACCTCCTTACCAACCTTGTATCATAAACTAGTTTTCCGTTGCTTGGTCATTAAATAATAAAAAACATTGGTAAAATCTGAGAACTTAAATAAGAAATTAATGTAGGATCGCCCTTAACTTAATTAAGGCGGGTTGGAGAAAGCAGTTTTGGGCCGTTTTCTGTGAAAATGCAGCAGCCCATTATCTGTGCCACGGTGTTGGATGTAATACCTCAGACCTCAGTCATTAGTCGCCTTTTAAAATACTAAAAGCTAAGACCACACTATACGTGTCAAGCTTAAGAGATTTTTTTTTAGATTTGTTCAGATTTTTTTTTCTTTTAAACTAATTTTTAATATTCTTAGTTTCCGACTTGTAATGAGTTGAGAGTTCACGTTACATTATTTATATAATATTTTGTATTCAGTGTTGTGTACACTTGTAATAGGCAAGAATGAATGAATGAATGAAATTGTTTATTCAAATAAACTCACATAAGCAAGCATATAATGAGTGATTTTTGTTTGCTAATTTGTTGATGTTTGATACGTATTGCTGTAAGTGTACCTAATTAAATAAATAAATAGAAATAAGCTAAGAGCTGTGTGTTTATAAGAAGACGTCTACCTAGAAGCGTAGCTTGCAGTGTGGCCTACAGCGATATTATGCCATCTGGGGCCCTACCGGCTAACTTTTCAAACTTCGGCGGGTCTGCCGAGTTTCAACTTAAAACAGATAAGTTTCGTATTGTACTATTCGCCGAAGTTATTTAGAAGATATCGATGTCCGTGTGACATCATGATTAATTAGGGTTTGCCATTTTGGCCCGATTGGGGCTCGATTTATCTGTTTTAATTTGAAGCCCGGCAGACTTTCCGAAGTTCGATGCGTTAGCCGGTACGGCTCCTGTTCACTAGGATCAGTTATTAAGCGAGTAGCTTCAATGCACGAGGCTCTTCGTAGTCTGGATTTAGCCTAAGTACTCTGTCGGACGTCACTCGGCTTACAGAATACACTAATTCTGATATATATTATAGAATTAGTAAATGTTATAACAACAATAGGTATCTATATATATTTATTCATATTCTTGATTCAGGTTTATATACGAGACGGAACACCACAACGGCATCGCGGAACTGCTGGAGATCCTCGGCTCCATAATCAACGGTTTCGCGTTGCCCCTCAAAGAAGAACACAAACTCTTTTTACTTAGGGTATGTGCCTTTAATTATCAACCATATTCAATTATGATACGGTACAATTTATAATTGTACATAAATTAATCAAGAGTGTTTCACATAAAAATGTTAAGGTATAAATATTGTTATGGTCCGAAAAGATATGCAACACAAATTTCATTCACACATTGACACTCGAGTGTATGACACCAAAGTGTCGTAGTTTAAACTTTAAACTTGTATTATAAAGTCTATTTTAGCTTACAGAATGCATCACCTCACTCATTACCTTAGACCCTTCAACATCGCTTTCTTCCTTAAATTATTGATATCGCATTTTGATCCTTATAAGTTTTGATATAAAGTACATCTTTGCAGGTATTATTGCCACTACACAAGGCGAAATCGTTATCGGTGTACCATCCACAGCTAGCGTACTGCGTGGTGCAGTTCCTTGAAAAAGACCCCTCGCTAACGCAGCCCGTAGTTAGGTATGCTTTTCATATTATACATTATAGCTATACAGTTGTAAAACTTTATTTAAGTGTACAACATTGTTCAATTGTTCACTTAGGACATAAAAATCTAGATTTCGTTTCAGTTATATTATAAAACAAGTCAAATTCGACTTAAATAAATTATTGTGAAAAGAGAAATATATGTAGCTTGTAACACCGTTTCGATGTTGGTTAACTCCTGAGGATGCTCCGGTTGGGGTGAAACACGTGTAGAGTAATCTAATTGGTGAAGGCTGTCATGCTAAATGCAGGTATTGTGCACTGATATGTTTGTGGTGTGCATGTGCATTGTTTGCGGGCGGGCGGGCGGTGCATCCTGCATTTATTTTTTGCGAGAGTAAGCTACATATATTTCTCTTTTCACAATGGTTTGAGACTTTCACCAAGTGACGCCTGATTTAAACAAATACTTATATAAATTATTTTATTTTGTAATAATTAATTTATACTGGACTAGAAAAGTACATTTTGCTCTCCCTTACTTATGAAACTCTGTCGTCACTATAGGGAGTGATTAGTTATACCTATACTGTTTTATCTCTTTTTTTATTTAAAACTTCAATAAACTGACAAAAATAATCATAATAAAAAGTTTAAAGCACCGATATCTTTAAAGTGACAAATTCTTATCAATCAAAATAACTTGCAGAGCATTATTAAAATACTGGCCAAAGACGCATTCGCCGAAAGAAGTGATGTTCCTAAACGAGATGGAGGAAATCCTGGACGTGATAGAGCCGGCCGAGTTTCAGAAGATCATGGACCCGCTGTTCCGACAGCTGGCTAAGTGCGTCTCGAGCCCGCACTTCCAGGTGAGACACCTACATGGGGTTTGACGCAGTTGGTCCCATTCACAATTGGTCACACAAATGCATGTGGTCCTATCGAATTAGATCCCATTCGCAGATGGTTCTATTCGCATTTGGTCTCATTCGCAGATGGTTCTATTCGCATTTGGTCCCATTCGCAGATGGTTCTTATCGCATTTGGTCCCATTCGCAGATGGTTCTTATCGCATTTGATCCCGTTCGCAGATTGGTTCTTTTCGCATTTGGTCACGGATCTTTTCCGGCATTCGCAAATGGTCACACTCAGATTGAATACAAAATGGGCAGGCATGGTTCACTCCGCAATTTACTCATAAATCATCGCATTTTCTGAAATCATTCATCGTGAAATTGAAACTAATCACGTGGGACAAGCGTTCATATTCCATTGCTATACGCATTTAATCAAGTAGAAACACACCTTAGATTATACTTCCAATAAATCACAGAATTCACCTTAGCAGAACAACCTAGAGTAATGGAAAACTATTTCCGTGTACAAACCAAATATACAAATATACACAGGACAGCACGTCAGGTTATACAACTGTTAAGTAAAAGCTGTTTTCGCAATTTAACTAAATTGCGAAAACAGCTTTTACTACGTAGGGCATAAAGGCGGTCTCAAGGTCAACATGTATAATCTGAGGTGCCGTCGTGTGTACAATCATAAGAAGCCCGTATAAACCTAATAAAAAATCGGTCAAGAGCGGGTCGGACTCACGCGCCGAGGGTTCCGTACAAAAAAGTTCTGAAAAAGCTAAATAGTCTCTCTAAATGTAATTCAATTTTTTCTCTATGCAAACTTCGGAGATAAGGGGGCAACGGTATTGTTTTTTTTACATTTTTCATCAAAAGTCAAAAACAATGCGGCCTGAAAAAATTAAAATAAAATGTTTGAGAATGTGCAAGCAGCGCTCTTTCATATATATATATATTATATATATACCCCATATGCCCTAGTAGCCTCACTTCGATTTTTTAAGACCCCCTTCCAGTCCCTGTTGCAAAAAAATATAAATCTTATTATTTCTCTTTTATTAGCAAAATAATTTTAACTAGTACGTGGATAACGGTGTGGGTTTCACAATGAACCAAACAAATTGTACAAACATATTATATAAGAAATACAATATTGTGTAAACTGTTTGTTGTCCCAAATAAAATAAAATAAAATAAAAAATAATTGGGCAAACGTCATCTAAAACTATTCCAAATTTCAAGTTGACAGCATTAGTAGTTCTCGAGATATCCAGCTGTGACAGACTGAGACGCACCATAAGGGTTCCTTTTTACCATTTACGTACGTACAGGTACGGAACCCTAATAAACCAAGCATAATTTTACCGTTAATATGTTTATCTTGTAAGACAAAGTGCCCAATGAACCGTGAAGAGCAAACACAAACTTGCGTGTTACGTTTCATAGTAATATCTTACGGATATTTTCTATAAACCAGCGTAGCGTAGATTGGGCAACGCGCCAGATACTTTATCTTACCAATTTGTTTGAATGACAAACATCGTTTGTGCTTAATTGTGGCACAAAATATATTAGTCTTTGGTTTCATGAAAAGCTTATTACGATATCGATCGCATGGACTGAACTCCAAACTTTATTACATAGATGTTAAGGTTTAGTTTTCATTGAAACCTGTTGGGTCATTAATAAAATTAGAAGTTTCCTAAGTAGTTGTAATAAAACTTAAAAAAAATATATGGCAAATAGTTCTGTGTTTAGTAGGTATCTACTAAAGATTTAGGTGTTTATTAATACTCAGTGTTTGAAAGCATGGTGCAATGGAAAGACGAAAAACAGGATACTTACTGTTGAGTAGTTACTTTGGCTTAAACTTTGGCTTGAATTAGAAAGAGTTTGAATTTCCCTGCAAGTCTAAATACCTTAAATAAATGCAGTTCGATTCTAAGCGTACGCGCGGTAGTGTTGGACTTATGATCAAATTAGTATGTCTTACAAATTACATGATCGTAATATGTTATCCCCCTTACTAATCAACATTGTATAGCAGATGTGTAGTTACACAATGGTTACACTCTGTCAAACTATTTAAGTTTCACATTAATAAGACAGAGACAAAACTCTGTGTAACTATACATCTGTTATACAATCTTTATCAGTGAGGGGGTAAAATTATAAGATAACAGTACACATGCGTGTCGTTCATCTTTTTTTTAAGATATAGTTATCCCGTAGCTAGACCAAAGTTACCCGAGCTGAGCTGTTTATCCAAAGGTCTATTTATTCGTTAGCTCGTTAATGTCCATTTTGAAACATAAGTATATTGCTTTTGGTTGAATTTCTGATATTTGTTTCGCAGGTGGCAGAACGCGCCCTCTACTACTGGAATAACGAGTACATAATGTCACTCATCTCAGACAACGCTACACACATCTTGCCGATAATGTTCCCTTCGCTGTACCGCAACACGAAGAGCCACTGGAACAAAACCATACACGGGCTCGTGTATAATGCGCTGAAGCTGTTCATGGAGATGAACCAGAAACTCTTTGATGAGTGCACCCAGCAATATAAACAGGAAAAACAGAAGTAAGTTTGATTTATAGAAGGAGTTGTTATATTGCACTTTTCTGTATACCTGCGCGCCTGAAGGCTAACTATTTGCAAAGAACGTATAACACTTTCCGATCCCAATTTAATGCTGCTGTTGGGGCGATATTGGGGTTACCCCGTTTTTGAAGCGCAACTGGTATCGCCTATAGCGGCATGCACCGACTGTTTTTATGCGACTATGCGCAAGAGATGCACTTCATTGGTGCGCAGAGTGCGGGCCAGTCCCAATGCCGTTAATAGCCGAGGCTCGATTGCTCTTATATCCGTCACTGCTGTAATAAGTATGTCTCATAAGATGACGTATAGGGCGGCAGGCAATCGACATACATAAATAGTAATTATTAGTTGTTGTGTTTTAAAGGTAGTTAATTTGTATTGAATTAAAACATAATATATTATTGATAATTGTCTGAGTTGGTAATGAATTGTAATTTTGTATTTTATTTTAAATTAGAACAATAGTGATAATTTTTTATTTTCTTTTTTACATTTAATTTATTTTTATTTTTATTATATTGAACAAAAATGATTTTTTATTTTATTTTAATTTTTATTGTGTAATGAATTGAAATTTAAAAAAAATGTACTTTTTTTATTTAATTTATTATTATTATTGATGTTTCTGTTTAAATTGATTTGCGGGTATTAAGCCTAAAAATATTCTTTTTTTTACAACAGCGATTTAACTCTTTCCATCAGAGAGCGGGAGCGAATGCTACAGCGGGAGGAGATATGGCAACAACTCGAAGCACAAGCGGCCGCCAACCCCGCGTACCGCGCCGCGCCCGCGCCCGCGCCCGCGCCGCCCGACGCCGCGCCCGCGCCCGCGCCCGACCTCTCCTACCACCACGTGGCCAGCGAGGCGCTAGAGGTCGGTACCACTTGTCTATACCAACTCAGAGAGTACCGAGCCACTCCTGCGCCTGCGCCCGCGCACGCGCCGCCCGATGCCGCGCCCGACCTCGCCTACCGACACGTGGCTGCGTAGCAAAGTACAAGGGGTAAAATAAATTACTGCATTCGGGATTTCTTCTAACTGGCTGTAATGATTTCTTAGCACGGTTTATTAAATAATTGATATACTGCCTATTTATAGTTGGCGTTGTTCCCAATTTAGTTAAAAACTTTCTAACTTTTCAACACAGGCGCGGAAACAAAACTACAACGCGAGCAAGCCCTTGCTCCGCAAGAAGTCTGAACTGCCGGCCGACACGTCCACGGTGAAAGCTCTGATCGAGCACAAGCGCGCCGACCCGTACCTGCCCACGCCGCCCGACGTCAACCAGTGCTAGCGCACGTCGCCCGCGCCCCGTCACGCTCGCAACACGCAAATTTGGTTCCAATCGTGCTAAGGTAGGCCATTCTTACTACGCGATGCGAGAAAAAGAGAACTCCGTAGCGGGTGAGCGCGCTCGTAGCGAGTGAAACGGTCCGTAGCGACGCGTAGCAGTCGTAGAGCGTAGACGTCCGTAACGCCAGAGGCGAGCAGTGATGTCAGCACGAACAATTGGAAACCGACGCAAAGCAATCTCTTAGCGAACTAAGTGGTTTAGTGATACAATACTGACGTAGACATAAAAGTCAGCCTTTAAATTAGAAATGATAAAATGGCGATTCAAATCATTAATATAACGCTTTGTTAAGATACTGATGTAATGATCGAATCGGCCTATGCAGATCGCTACCAGATAATCTAGATATCGAATGTGATTATTTCGCTTTTCAGACAATATAATTATGAATGCTGTGAGATCGAAATATAGAAATAATCGTTAATATGTTCATCTGAATAGATAATTTAATAATAGTTCATTCCAACACCAACTAATACATTGTTACAAATGAAGTGCTAAGTTAATGTTACGTTTTACCATTTTTATTTGAGAAGAAACTATATTTCACGTGACATAGTATCAACAAATGAAAGCAATATAAGAAGAAAGTTAAAAACAAGTTTTGTACTTTTCTAACATCCAAAGCCTTTTTCCATCTAAAGTTCTAATGTCACGAAAGCTATAGTACAAAGTGATATGTTAAGAAGCCGGCGGACAATTAACTTCATATACAAACGTAATAGCAAAATGATTTGTATTTTGAGCATAATTAACTGTTCGTGTTATTCGAATTAAGACAGTATTTGACTAGGGTTCTATTAAATAAAAAATCCTAAATACGAAACCAAATAAATATAAATTCGATTTACAGTTTTGTATGAAAAAAAATAATTGGCATTTAGGTACTTTTAATTAGTTTAATAAATATGGAATTTTTTTTATTTAATAGAACCTTAGACAAATACTGTCTTAATCCGAATGACATCACAAGAAGAGTTAATTATGCTCAAACTGCAAATCATTAATGGACTTCAAAAAAAAGGAGGAGGTTCTCATTTCGGCTGTATGTTTTTTTTGGTATTACGTTTGTATAGGACGATGACGATCTCCGTGGTCGAGTGGCTTTGTACACCGGTTTTCAAGGTGTCGCCATCTCTGAGGTCCCGGGTTCGATCCCCGGTTGGGTCAATTTAGAAAATGAACTTGTCTATATTGGCTCAGGTCTGGGTGTTTGTGATACCACCGTTGTTTCTGATTTCCATAACAAGTGCTTTAGCTACTTACTTTGGAATCGGAGCAATGTATGTGATGTTGTCAAATATTTATTATTATTATTTATTATAGGAAGTTCACTGTCCGCCGGCCTCTTAAACAGCCAAGCAGTATACTGCCATCGCTGTATGAAGTCTTGGCTATACAATGTTGTTCACTACAAACGTGCCAGTACCAATTGCGTGCCTAACAGTGCAGTAACGTCACTTTACATACATTCATATAAGTGTTGACGCATTTATGTAGTTTGAATGTTGTTGATTATGATTAAGCCAAACTTGCGTCAGTTGCGAGTGTTTCTGTGGAACCGTGTCGCAGGCAGTGGAGTCGGTGTGTGCGAAAGGACGCTTCAATAGTGACACATGTTGCGAGACACATCGTCTATACTATACGTTAGTTAGTACACATATAATAAAATTTGTAGTTTTGTTGATGTTTTGTATTCCACGCGAGATCGACTGCTGACTAACCGGGTCTTGCCTCTCTTTTTAACTTTGGTACTTTTACGGCCGATTTCGACCTATGCTCAGTAAGAGATAGGCTTACTAAAGATTTGTGGCCTAGATATTTCTGTTAAATGACGGGAAATAAAAACAGTTGCCTAGTAAAATATCCAGTACCTAGTAAAGTCTCTTACTGAAGATAAATTATTGAAATCGGCCGTTAGTCTTACGAGAAAGTATTTGAGTATTTGAGTTGGACCAGATATTCAGTAAATGTTGCCTACTATAACTATTTAGGGGAACTGTTTTGTCCTTTTGTAAAATCATTTAACAACAGCTGCAATAATATTTATTTTTGTTTATTTTATTTTATTTATATAGGATACAAACAGTCTTGTACATTGGTATTGTATTATATTTTGGCTCCCATGTAGATGTCGACGGTCATTAAAAAAAAAAACTTGATTGACTTCGGGGCAGGACCATTGCGAAGGCTGTGTGCTCCGTGATTTTGAAAATGACGGCTCGGTGTCGGTCCATGTCCAATGGCACATGATGCCAAACCATTTCCATTATTATTGAGAAAAAAATAATTTCATAAAAACTCTTTTTGGTAATATTTATCACGTTTTCTCTGGTCTGCCTGATATTAGTGACGTAAACCTTAGCGTAGTGTTGTCGTCCGTCTCGTAACATTAGTTGTTGAGTTTGTCCGAAACTGCTTTTAATGTGTAAACTAATAAAGTTGGTATCAGCAGTCGATCTGCAACAGTGCGGGACGTGAGTGAGATGTGATCTGTTGCTGGTCAATATTGGTTTATCAATGTCACATGTGACGCCCGCTTTCGTTTTACGTTTAATTAACATAATTTATCTAAGTAAATGCAGAGGAGAGAGAGCACTGAATACTTGTTTTATGTATAGCTGATTTTACAAATAAATCTAAGATACAAACTTTTCTACAGAATAAAAATAAAAATAAAGTTTATTTTTATTTAAAGTAAATTAAAGTTGTTGTTTTTTTTATTTCCACACGTGAAGTTGTCAGTATTTGATTGATTCACAGAAAAATTATAAAAACTTCAACCAAACACTAACAAACAAAAAAAATATGTATTTGTACACAGTTATTTAAGCTATCCAAAACCTGTAGGATGTATACGTCATTTTATACCGACAGCTCTGCCTCTCTCTATCAACTGTCAAAATCTATTGTCTTTTAACGTGTTTATCACGTATCGCTATTATCATATCGCGTTTCGGGGGTCATGCAGGGGGGCTGAAGTTGGTACATTGTTGTGTTAATCGCATTGTATGAGTGTTCTCTATCCTCCGCGCATATAGGTAAGAGCACCATTCCACTGATATACCACCAGCATCGCGATGAGTTCCGTGATGAAATAGTTATAACCACACATCAGCCATAAAATTACCTAGTACTGTATGTAATTTATTAATTTGATAACCAAATAAAAAGGAACTATACAATTAATCGTATGTCTGTTTGATATGAACACATCTTTTAAATATAATCATGTCGAATTTTATTGTGTATTTCTATTGCTAAATTATGTTAAAAAGCGGTATTTATGTCAAACATAGCATATCTTTATTTATTAAGGGGAAATGTAAGGACAGGGTTGCAGGAAATTAATGTCAAGTTTTATTTGTACTTCCTGTCCAAACACATTCCGCATTTAGCATATAATTTATATAGAAAACTTATTTTTTTGAAAATATTGTAACTTATTGGAAATTAATTACTGGCAGAAACCTACCACAAGCCAGGTGTATGTCACAGATTTCTATGAAGTCCAAATTCCTCTTATGATAGATTTTTATCAGTAATTTAATCACATTTACAATCGGCATTATAAAATGCGAACGTAATCAAATCATATAAACTAATTTAATTAACGAGCACCTGAGATTTGCATTTCAGTTTATTTATTCCCTTACTGATGAAGATTGTATAGCAAATGTATAGCTACACAGTGTTTTGTCCCTTTCTTTTTAATGTAAAACTCAAATAGTTTGACAGAGAGTCACCATTGTGTAACTATACATCCTTTATACAATCTTTATTAGTAAGGGGGTTAATATTTAGTATTAATTACTTATTTACGTTGGTGCGGGTGCCAAAGGGTTTAGTGTATTGCGATCTCACCGAGAATATGTTTGGAACAACTTATGCCACCTATGATAAATATACAAAAGTGAAACAAACTATATTTTTTGTGAGACAGCAACATCATTGTATTTTTGTTTCGACAGTAATTGGAGGTTAAGAACGGAGCATTCTTTCCAAGCACCCGAGTATTTATATTTTTTTTATTTATCCCTCATCCTACACGCTAATTCGACTATAAAATCTATGACTGTGTATAGTTGGTACAAACTAACTTGACCCATATTTTAGTACCACGTGACTTGCGCAGTAGCAATTTTAGGTACAAAAATGTTTAGTGCACAAGCCTCATTGTCTATGGTTGGGTTCAAGTTATATTGCGCGAACTATAAAACTTTGTTCGTATTGGTAGAATATAGTTAATGATATTTTGTACTGGACATGTATAAATACGTATAAATAGGTTGGGGATTATCGACCAACTTCGTGGGACACCTATAGGCCAATCTCTTCCGTATTTTTTTTTATAATATTCGCTTGATTGTTAACTTCAAATCGCCTCAATAATCTAGATCTTTTACTAACATTCCGTAATATTAACTCAATCTGCTAGCGTCGAACAATAAGCATTTTTTATGTTGTGTTGTATGTATATAGCTTAGAATATTTCGATCTTCGAAGTCGGTCGATGACATCTTTAGTACTCCTTCAATTATGATGGCAAGTGACTGCGTATTAGGTAGTAGGTATGATCCGCGCGCGATGAGAATGGTATGGAACCTTTTCAAACTGAGACGTCCACGGTGCGCCGGCCAGCCACAGGGATATCCAAAAACACTGTGTCACGCATTCGAGGTGAGGGAACTTTTGCTGCAGCAACTTCAAGTAAGATAACAAGTAATCAATTATTTGATTTACTTTGACAAGGTTCCATCCCATTCTCATCGCGTGCGGGTTATACAATATCATTACCCACTATTTGCTTCAAATATTGATCTCAATAAACCAAGCCTACATGATAGAACTGTCGTGTATTGTCAACCACACCACTCGGGTGTGGTTTACATTTTTTTTAGGTAACCACACCACTGCCGTCTAGTGATGTGTAACATGTCATGTCGTGATCTAACGAGTTATAATTATTGATATCGATAAGTGCAAGTTTAATATTAGACCTTCTCGGCGGTGGTGTGGTTACCTAAAAAAATGATAACGATACCCAAGTGGTGTGGATGGCAACACACGGGAACTGTTATTGAAAGATAATATAAATGTTGTCATTATTGCATCGTGACTTCAAAATTGGCGTATTAATTCTGTTCTAAAAATCGTATACGTAACGAACAATCGGAAATACGCACTACACAAGGAGTCTTACTATTAACAATATCGATATTATTGCAGTTATGAAAAGGTGTTCCTATACATATGTATTTACACCGCAATACATATGTATAGGAACTGTGAAAGTACTGATTTTAAAGCTTATGGGTAAGATCCTAAGTATTTGAAGTAGTAATGGATAATCGGACCAATACAGTTACTTGCTTGTAAATAATAAGTGGTAAAATTCAATGAGCGTGAAGCATGCATGAACAGAACCTCATGTTAGCGAATTATTTGCAATGCTGTTCAACAAATTGATAAATTTTGTATAAATATTTATAACGATAATGTAACTGTTGAAAACAAAATATTGTAACAGATGACATATTATAAGGTGCTTATGATTATCGTTATAATACAAAGTTGTGCATATAAATTTTATTTTCATTTTGACCTGCGATACACACATTGGTATAGGAATTCACGCCTGACGCGGTCCGGTTGGCGACTCTAATAGGGATTCACACTCAAACAGTCTTCATTCACGACGACCAGCGGCGGTATCGGCTAAAAACATTGAACTGTGTTTTGACAGATGTATGTGATACATTGCTACTTTTCTTTGGTAAGCTTTTATTTGTGCCGAAACGTAGTAGCAATGTATCATATACATCTGTCAAAACACAGTTAACCTTAACTTCAATGTTTTTAGCCGATAGAGCGCCTCGTCACTTAAAAAAACATGTAAGTCCTGGCTCCGTACAAAAACTGTTAAGTCTAATTTTTTGTTATAAGGGCTTCTCAGTGACTTAAAAAAATAGTAACTATTTGCCTCACTAGATGGTGTTGATGGACAAGTAAAGTGTCTAATTTTAAAAAAAAACGGCATGTGCTTAAAAAAAGGCATTTTTACTCAGAAGAATAATTATTCTCCTGAGCATTTTCGTTCCTTTGCGTTCGTTGGTTGTTGGCGGTGTTTTCATGTGAATTATGTTTCCTTTTTTCTACGTTTCTACAGTTGACACTTGCTTATCAACGCCATCTATCGAGCCTACAGTTTTTTGTCATTTTGAAAAGCCCTTATTGTCTATTTCATTTTGATAACAGTGTTTTCCGTCATTTTGTTTAACATCATCGGTTTACTTGGTCGGAATATAATAAATGATATGAGAAAAAATAACTAAAGACAGGTTGGTATTCAAAACTATTTATTGATCAATATTTTTTCTTAACATATAAATACATCGTATGTATACCAAACACATTACACATAAATAATTTCATCAGTGATTAACTCTTAAAATAGTTTAAAAATGAATTTTGAAGAAAGCGCTTGTACGCCACAGATGCCTTCTTCAAAAGTTCATCATAATAGCTCACCTTATATAAGCTAGCCCCCAAGCATGATCATCAAAAGACTAATAATGAATTATATAGCAACGACATTTAAGTAATTGTCAAAAGACAATACATAGTCGCGTGTCGATAAGTCGCTATGTCTCGTGTGCAGTTGTAGTGCCCTAAGTTTTGTTATGGCACATCATACAACTGCACACGAGACATGGGCTAGCGTCTGCACTAAACACCGTCATTTTAATCCCCTAAAACAGTTTTCTGCCAATGAAACGTGGAAGAAAAATGGATCAAGAAACTTAAAAAAAAAACACATTTCCATACTGTTGTTTTAGCTGTCTAGTTAGTGTGGGAGGACCAAAAAATGACGTTTTCGACCCATGTCTTTGGCAAAAATGTATAGTTATATTGGGAGAAAACTCCCTTAAGGGGATTAAAATGACGGTGTATATGATATCGTGTTTTGGTGGTCTTGCTAGGGGCTGAGAATAGTCAAATAGCACCATGGAATTAAGAGTGTCTGGCGTTATTTGATTATTCGTAATTTTTTGAGGTGATGACAGCCCTAGAAACAAAATTGGCCAGCGTCCACTGACGGCATGGCGCGGCGTGGCACGGCATGCCTAATCATCCTTTGGCATCCCGCAACATACCGCAGGATCTAGAGGCATTCCACGTCGAAACAAAAGTCTACAAAAAAATCCTTTGCCACGCCGTGCCGTGCCATGCCGTCAGTGGGCGCAGGGCATAAATTGTGATAACTATTTCAAATTCCATTTAGAATATAATTTTCTTACAAGATTAATTTTCTGGTTATTACTTCATAGCAACTAAAAGGGAAAGTTGAGTCGAATTAAAAATTCTAACCAATATTAAGGAAATTATCACGTTCATAATAAAGGTTTCATTTAATGAAAAGTAATATTTTTGCTAAATAAATTCATACATTATTAAAAGTACGATTTTAAAAGAGAACTTTCATACGTTTCGTGCACATCCGATTATGTGGTGTCTTACCAAATAAACAGTGGTACGGTCAGCGACGAAAGTCGCTGAACAATTCTGTACGTAGGTACTTTGTCTTATTAAAGTTTTAATGCGTCTTATGTGCTGTGAGACGACTGACAAATAAATTGGTATAACAAACTTCTTCAACCACTTTAGTTGCTAACCGTACATGCACAAGAATTTTGCAAAACTATATGAGAGTGAAAAATGTGCCGCATTATTTGAACTGAACAACAGAGTACAGTCCGATCTCACTGTTATCAGTGAGATCGGACTGCCACTGTCATGCCAAAGTACTAAAGCATTTATTTTTTAAATGTAACCAAGAAAATAAAATAGGTTTTTTTATACTGGAAAAAATATGATACAGTAAAAAAGCTTTTTATAATAATAAATATAACAAAAAATCTTTCGAAAAGTATACAGAAGAATGTATCAAACTTTGGTCATATTGTTGTTCGGGAATGTCAGTAGCCACACGCAACGCCAATCATAAGGCATTAAGAAATAGTTTTGTTTTCATAAGAAGAATAAACATTTAACATTACATCATTACATCTGACTGTTCTTCGCTATCTCTTCATTATTTAGACATTTTAACCATTAAAAAAACATTTTAGATATGAGATGGGCTGCTTATTTTATACAAATACTATAAAAGTTTGCTTCAATAATAGACAACTGCTAAAACATTATATAATGCTGAGGCCACACTAAAGCTTAACGGCATTAATTATGGCGCTAATTCTCTTTATGCCTATACGCATAATGCTGGGGCTACACTAACGGCCAACGCCGTTGAATTTTCGAATTGATGAACCTTATGTGTATAGGCATAAGGAAAATTAGCGCCATAATTAATGCCGTTAAGCCTTAGTGTGGCCCCAGCATAAGGTTAATAAATTGCAATATTTTATGGCATCTGCCGTCAGTGTGGCCCCAGCATTATACTAGGAAAAACAACAAAGAACCATTCTATATTTTGAATACAAAAGAACACTATTAGTTTAATTCAGGCAAAATAAGCATGCTTAAACAAAATAAATGACTGTTCGTTTGTTTTACGAATAACGTGTGATTGGCAGTTAGGACGCTGATCGTCCGCGGCCACTGTAATGTTTGTGAATATTACGGGTGTATGCCTGTCATTATGTTATGTTTACTGGCATGGACATAATACACAGAAAATGTATATTTAACCAAATTCAATAAAGGAGGTTCTATGTTTTAGTTATCTCAAAAAAACTCATTTTTATTATCTACAAGGACGAGTGTTTGAAGTTAAATCTTGAGCTTATATTATTGAAACTACCTAGTTTCATTTTTACTTGAATTATGAATAGTCGGAAAATAATCGAGACATTTCAAATTGTATTTCATTTGAATCCGAAAATTCATGAGGCACGAAGAACATATTTTACACAATCAGTCATTTAAAGAATGGTCTAAGTTGGATAAACACATTTTATTTCATTTCAGTCAGTGCAACTATTTTAGGTGACCTCAGTATACAAATTAAAAAGAACTTTCAGTGACCACCTCGCTTATTTATTGTGTTATGCCAATTTTACCGTTACTGATAAACAAAGAGTAAAGTAATTTGATAAATAAACGTATGAAAAGTTTTTTGATGTTTTACCTTACACCTTACGGCATTGAACAAAAGGCGTAATTCTTCTTGCGCGCGGCCACTCCTTCAGTTAATAAAGTTCACAGCGTCGATTCAGCCCCCTAGCATGACCACTGAAACGCAGTATGATATAGCGATTTATCACTTGTAACTGTCAAAAGACAATGGATTTTGACAGTTGAGTGTCGATAAAACGCTATAACACGCGATATTCAATCTATGTTAATGGTAACATGTATGAATACTATGAATGTAATGTCTGGAAACGATATACATATTTGTAAATATCGTTCCTTCTAATAAAGCTGATAAGTTTTTTGCGCCCATTTTTCTTGTCAGCTAAAAGACGCCATAATGGGTGGTAGGATAAAAGAATTGACGATTTAAAAATGCTTGTTATGTGAGCTTATTTGAATAAAGAATTTTTCAATTTCAATTCAATTTCAATTTCGTATTTCGCTGGTCATCCTAGGGGGCCTGGGTGGAACTTGAAATCTCCGTTCTCATAGTACTCGTAGTATAGTGATGGATGGATAGTGATGGCTAGTTGGTGCGCTAGTATGGCGCTGTGGACGCACAATGACTACTTCCTGCGCGCGACCTGATGCTTGAGCTGCTGCACCTGGTCGTGTTGGCGCGCGAGCTGCTCGTTGAGGCCGGCCACGTGCTCCGTCAGCACCGACATCTGTTCCTCGTAGTTGTGGGAGGTGGAGTGGAGCTCTTCTTCCTATCACAATAATAAGTATTCAGAAAAATAAAAGGATTCCAATTTTACTAAGTGGACGAGAGTAAGTTTCTATAAGTACTTAAAATATATTTTTAAGAATTTTTATGTATTTTAAAAATACTTTGCACTTATACAAAAACACTGAAACTAGAAGAATACAGGCTTTGTGCTGCATGCAGTATTGGTACTCTTATAAATTCATCATTTTCAGTTTTTTAATACAGAATAATTTATTCACTCTGCACATAATGTATAATTAGCTCGTCTTTTATCATTACAGATAACTTGCACAATAACAAGTGAATGAATGATTATATAGAATATGTGACTCACTAGCCTCCTGTAGGAGTGAATGAATGATAAACATTCTTATGTGACTCACCAGACGACTGATGGTGTTGTGTTTCTCCTGCAGGGTGTGTTTGTCAAACTCCTTGTCTCGCTCCATCTCCTCGAATCTCAACCTTAACATCTCGCACTGAAATATCAATTTATATTTGAACTAGTAGATAAACTACTCATCATAAATTATCTCATGAATGTTACAGGATATAAGTTCTTTGAAATGGTATTAAACATTTTCTAATGTCTAACTGCAAATGAATCTGATTTGTTCATGGGGCTCAGAGCTTGGGGCTCAGAGCTAATAAAGCAATAACTATTTTTCATGAACACAAGTACGTCAGCATACCAGTAACACAGATGAGGTAGATAATATTAACATTGATATTACCAGTCTGATTTTTGGGGAAGTAATAAAAAAGCAATTTACCTCTGTGACATAATGTTCAGTCTTACTTCTCAGCTCATCTTTCTCAGCTTCCAATTTACTAACTTTATTCCTAAAATAAGTTTTCATCCTATCTTCTCTCGCCTGGATCTCATGGTTTAACAGAAAAGGCACCTCCATACTTCCAAGAAGGCCGGTGACCTTCCCCTCTGCATCTATTGAGGTCTCATTGAAACTATTGAAATCGCCAGAATCATGACTTTCTCCTTTTCTCTTTTGAGATGCTGAGACATATTTAGACACTTCTAGTTTAAGACTATCATTTTCCATTTGTAGAAGCTCGTATTCCATCCGGAGCTTTTGGTTTTCCTAAAAAAGTAATTTAAGTATTTACATAAGTACTTTCTTATAACAGGGAAAGAATTACTGTTTCATATAACAACATTAACAAGCAGCAATGAGTTTACGAACCTGCTCTAATGTATGAGTCTTCATGTTGAGTTGCTCATTTATATTCAAATCATCCACAGAACTTAGGGCATCTTCACTTCCAATCTGAAACAAACATTCAAAATAAAATGTATGAAAATAAAAAAGTTACATCATACTAAATAATATACTGGAAAAAAAAATTACTCGCACCAGATCATATTCACGGACAGGAATTGATCCCGCAACCTTTGAAAGCTCGGTCCAATGCTCTACTCTGGTGCAAGTCCAATTTTTTATAGTATATTATTTAGTCTACTTTATCTAAATAAGGTAACTAAAAAACCAGATTGGTAACAAAATACATTTATCTATATCTTATCGTAGTAATAATAATTAAAATGTTACCAAACTTCCTCCTTCTGAGAGGAAATCTCCATTACAGCTATGAGGCAGACTACTCGATGCCACTTGGATCTTATTTGGTGTCCCTCCGAGCCTTTCCTTCTGTGCTTCTTCGAGAGAAAACTGCAACTCCTGGTTCTTGTTTTTTAACTTTGCTATTTCACATTTGTATTTACTATCACTTTCGCTAATATGCTTCTGATAGTCTTCTAATGATGACTTCAACTGGGATATCTCAAAGGTTTTATCTGCAAGCTGTACTTCAAATAAACAAAAATGTTTTTGTTCTAAGTAAATATAAATGTAAGCAAAGATAAAATATACAACTATTATTGTGTAACATGTGATTAAGTGGACAATAGACAGTGATCTGCGGTATCTTCACTTAAGAATGTATAGAAGTTGGTCACTTCTGTTGTACATAGTTAAATTAATCGCATTGTACAAAGAGATCAGCATTGAAATTAATTGGGCATACTAGTCAGTCATTCTTATCAGTCTTAAAATCTTGTCCACAGACAATACACTGGGGATCATCTACAATAGATGCACTAGTCTAATGATGATAAGACAAACCTTAACTGACACCATAAATCTTAAAATAATATGTATTATGGTCACCTGTGAGGCAAATTGTGCATTTTCAATAATTTTCTTTTGTAATTCTTCTTGCAGTAATCCAGAATCAAGAGGTGCAACATTACTAGCAGCTCCAACCAGCTTATCATCTCCTTTGCTCTTAGATTTCTTAGATGATTTCAACTTAAATAAAAAAGGGGAAATAATGTTTTATAGAGCGATTACTATGCATTGTTTCTAAAGAAAAAACATGAACCACAAAATGTTAATACTAACTTGTAAAGATTCTAACTCTTCCTGTAGAACAGATACTCGACGTGTTAACTGTTGGTTTCTGAATGTTAAGGAATCAATCTCAAGTTCTCCTCTACGCAAGATCTTCTCTTTTTCTTTCAACAAATCTCTCAACTCACTAGATTTTGCTTGTTCGTCCAGTACACCTTTCTTTAGTACCTTTACGTGCACCCTCAACTGGAAAGGAAACAACAAATCAAGCAATAAATTATGACAAAATCGCCGCAGTTGGTAAAATCCAATTCATACCTTTGAATACTCAGTAGCTAGCTTCTGATATTTTCCTTGGATATCACCTGAAGGTAAGCCTTCCATGATTAAGTTTTATAAACACATCGTCACACCATGAAACAACAATAAAACTGTTTGTTTAGTAATTTGCTAGGTATTGCATTGTGTGTGTGTATGCGGATTGCGGTGTATGCCTTGAACAGAACACCCACTTTCTATGAAAAAAAAATAGTAATAGGAATATGACGTGACTGAACTGAAATCACTCACTGAAAATGAAAACTTCGTGATTTAACTATAAAAGTAACCTGTCACTGTCACGCAAAGCAAGTCAAATGTTCCAGCAGAATCTTCTTCTTTTTTGTTATGGCAATCTACTTTCCTCTTGGAAGTAATTTTTGCTAGTGTCAAGTGTTAAATAGTTCAGTGGTAGATAGATATTGTTTAATTTTTCATTAGAATGCGGGTGCATCGCATTCCAATGCTAATTGGAGCATTTGGCACCAAGTATATCAAGACAGTTTACTCGGTTAGTTCTGCCGAGGAAGCCACCACTTCAATAAAAGTCTCAGCTTCACACAACCAAGATCGCGCCTATTTCAATTATTCCACATATTGTTCAGTTGCGTAGACACTTGTACCATATAACTGCACCAATTTTAAGACACAATATCCACTATGAATCAATTTGAAAATAATTAAAATAGACACCAAACCGAACTCGACAAAATGGCGCCAAAAAACTCTCCAGCAGAATCAACGCTAAAGTCATCAAGGGTGCGTTCCGTCGCTTCGCTCGAGTGCACTCGAGCGCGCTCGGGTGCGCTCTCTGACCGTTCAGTGGCTTGGTGAAATTTTACTCTGATAGCTGTCAGAGCATAGTTTCACCCGTTCCGTGGCTCAGAGTGCAGCAACCAAACAACCACCTAAATTGGTCGTTGAAAAACGCTCTGACGTTTATCTTTTGTCATAATGTCAATGTCATTTGATATTATTTTATATTTTGATGTTTTTGTGTTTAAAAGTTCATGGTTGCTCCTCAAAAAAACAGATTTTATTTGATTTTGTTTATAGGAATGTTTAAATTATCCGTATTCCAAAATAGAAAACAAAAACTTTGTACTTATGACATCTAAAGTTCGTTTAGATTATAAAAACAACTCGATCGTTCCGTGGCTTGGTTGCAACTCAAACGAGTTAAACTTTAACCAAACAACTACACCCAAAACGACGGAACGCAAACCTGCGGCGGTATCGGCTAAAAACATTGAAGTTCATGTTAACTGTGTTTTGACAGAAGTATGTGATACATTGCTACTTCGTTTTAATATTTAATATTGTTTGAAAAAGACGTTGTAGTAGTAGTAGTTATATTCGTCCAATTCAGGACAGGCGAAGGTTGAAAGAGACGGCATCACATAATATTATACTTATTTAAACTAGCGTAAGTTAGTATAATAAGTTTATGCATAATATACAGTGTTTACATCAAACAGTGTTTTGAAATCTTTTGTGGTAAAGCCGAATGTGTCATTGCATTCGGGGGACCACGAAGTGGGGACCGTTTCGTAGAACAATTTTTAATCAAAGAGGTCCCACTTGAAACTTGGGTTTTAACTTTTTAGTTGGTTTTTGGCAGGGCAGTCGTGTTTTTAATATATTTATTTTTTATTCCCAACAACCATAAAGAAGAATACTTTTCTGAAAAAATCACATACCGTAATCATTTTCATTTCATAGATCTGCATTCATTGCTTTAAGGTCGAAACTGTCAAATTCAGATGAACGGAACACATTAAAACGGTAAAATAAAAAACGAGGGAAAGGTTTTTTTGTCTGGCAATCTTTTCTCTGTTGATGTGTCGTGATCGTGAAGTGTAAAATATCAATATTTTGGGATTTTATGAAATAAAAACGATATTTTCTAAGTAATTTTTCGAATTCTAACATTATTTACTATATTTCACCTTTCAATGATACCGAAATGGACGATGCGTAAGTGTAATCTGTGTATCAAAATTGCATTTTTTCACAAGAGGTAAAACTAAGTTGGAACAAAGTAAATTACAACTAAAACTATGATTTATTTTACAGGATCATGCAGTCAAGTAGTTCTGCTTGCAGCTTTATGGACGGCGATCATTCCAGAAGCATTATACACATTGACATAGACTGTTTTTACGCTCAAGTGGAGATGGTCAAAAATCCCGAACTTCGTTCCCTACCACTCGGCATACAACAGAAAAACATCGTTGTGACAAGTAATTACGAAGCCCGCAACTATGGTATCCAGAAATGCATGCTCGTTACTGACGCACTGAAACTTTGCCCCAATTTGAAACTTGTAAATGGAGAAGATTTACATGACTACAGAGCGGCTTCTAATAAGATATTCGAAGTCTTGTTGTCTTTGAAATGTCCAGTAGAAAAATTGGGTATGGACGAGAATTTCATAGATGTCACAAAAATAATACAGGAAAAATTAAAATCAGCTAATCACACTGTAATTGGTCATTTGTACAATGAGCCCAGTATAGAATGCCCATGTGGCTGTCATACTAGACTGAAAATTGCATCACAAATAGCTAATGATATAAGGCAAAAAGTATACAATGATCTAGGTTTTACTACATGTGCTGGTATAGCACACAACAAACTGCTTGCAAAACTAATCTGTCCATTACATAAGCCCAACAACCAAACAACTATATTTGCTGAGCATGCAGTAGATTTCATGGGTACATTGGACAGTGTCCGAGCCATTCCAAGTATTGGATCAAAAACTACTGAAACTCTTATATCTCACAAAATTATATCTGTGAGTGATCTGCAACAGGCATCTCTTGAAGTGTTGAAGAAGAATTTCAGTAGTGACATGGCAGTAAGACTGAAAAGCTTAAGTTTAGGTGAAGATAACACTCCAGTGAAGCAAACAGGGAGACCACTAAGCATAGGGTTAGAAGATAGTTTTAAGACTGTCAGTGTCAAAAGTGAAGTAGAAGATAAAATCTCAGCTTTACTTCAAAGATTGTTGGTACTAGTTCGAGAGGATGGAAGAATACCTGTCTCTTTAAGGGTTACACTGAGAAAGAAAGATGCTAAAAGGTTAAGTAGCCATCGGGAGTCTAGACAGTGTCAGATATCACCATCGATTTTTACCATCACTAGTGGCACAGTTAGTGTTACTGAGGCAGGACAGCAAAAACTCATGTCAATAATATTGAGATTATTTAACAAGCTTATTGATTTAACAAAACCATTCCATTTGACTCTTGTGGGGTTAGCATTCACAAAGTTTCAAGAGCGAATGACTGGAAGGAGTTCTATAGTGAACTATCTCATGAATGATATCTCAGTTCAGTCTGTGCTCAATTTACAAAATGACTGTGACACATCTGCTTCATCTATGGACTATTCTGCAGCATCACCTAGCAGTAGTACTACTACAGACTTGTCTGATGCTGAGGTGGAACCTTCTCCTAAAAAGCCCAAAAAGGTAACATGGATAGCAAAAAGGAGATGTTTGGCTAAAGAGGAAGTGGCATCTCCTAGCAAGCTGAAAGTAAGTGAACTGAGACTCAACTCAAAGGAACTGGAAAAGGTATCAGAATTGAGATTAAATTCGAGGGATAGGTCATTAACACCAAGAGCTAGCCCTGCTAAAGACAATCTCTCTGACACATCTGATACCATGAAGGATATAGCAGAAGGAGGTCCCTGTGATGACTGCCCCAGCTATGTTGACAAAGAAGTGTTTAATGCACTGCCAGATGAGATGCAGCAAGAGCTTAAAGCGATGTGGAAGAACCCCTCGGGTTCAGAAGTCCAGAGGAGTAGTCCAAGATCAACGAACAAATCAAAACCGAACACAATCTTGAAATATTTTGTTCCACACAAATAGTATTAGTAAGATTCTATCTTGTTAATTATTTTAAGTGATAAGTGAATGGTTTCTATTTTTTCAAATCATACAATTTTTATTCAACTGATCAAATACATGTTTATGTTAAAAAAGTATTTTGAATTATACCTCCCTTAAGGGAAAGAAACAAAGAGTAATATTGGTGTTGGCATATCATTTAATATCTATATTTTTTACAGCTTCAGTAACCATAGAATAGAGTTCTGTATACTTGTGCACACTATGTACATTGACCTGCAGGCCCTCTGCTAGCTTTGCATATGAGATCACATCTACATTCAGCTGCAGTCTGATTTTATCCCCATCTGTCACGCCACTGCTTTCACTCATTTGCTGTGGAGTTTTTTCGCGTATCTGTTTTAGCCGTCTCAGGGACTCTTCTGTTCTCTGCACTGAGGTCAACACATCCTCTACATACTTAAAGTACCTGCAAATAAAAAGCTTAAAGTCAAATCCAAACAAAGCATAATTTGTAGTTGTATAATGTGAAATATATACTTAAGTTAAAAAAATAAATCAAATAATAAGGATTGAATACTTACGATACAGTCATAATATTGAATAAGGCTTCATATAACTCCACTAAGAATGCATTATCCAGTCTTTTTATTGCATCATTATGGAATTCATATAATGTTTTTGATACAATTTCTATGTATGTACAAGGTTTCGTAGGTATACTCCTATTGGTTTTTCTGTATAGCCTTGGTATGTCGCTCACTTGTTTTAACTGTACATTGAAGTGATCAAACATCTCTCTGACAATACATTCTCTAATTTTATCTTTCGATCCTTCCAGCAGTTTTTCAGAGGATCTTAGGCTCTGTTTTAGTAAACCTTTATTTTTTATTAAAATTTTGGTTTCCACAGCCAACAGGAACTGTGGCAACTTTTGCAGTAAAACTTGTGTATCAATATAAATATTTATACTGTTGGCAATAAGTTCTTTATTTAATGGGCTTGATTCAATGTGAGTAGTACTCTTCTGAAATATAAAGAAAAATTGTCAAACACTAATAAAGTCACAAGGCATTCTTACTAGTATGTTAAGTTATTATAATCATGTCATACCTGAGTACAGAACTTTACTGCCCAAGTTGCATATCTAGACAACAATTGCAATGAAAGTTTCCAAAACTTGTGTGCTAAAGCTTCTATATAAGTTCCATCTTCCCAACATTCTAGTAAAGCCCTCCAACAACTGAATGTTTCTTTCAAAATGAACCCCTCATTATTTTCTACTGTAGGGTTGTCTTGTAAAATTGCTTCATAACCTCCTGGAACACAACACATAAGATTAAATAATTATATTTTATTTTGTGATAAACACCAAATCATATTATCATCACACACCAGCTATTTCTTGAAACCGAATTTGAAAATAGACAGGCAGGTTCCATCTTCTTTGAAAGCTTTTATATTCCGGTGTATTCCGTAATAGTTTCACTGTTTCCTTAGTACTACACCTTTCTTCTAGCCTTCTTACAAATTGCATGCTTTCACTGTATCTTTGATAAAAAATCTGAGGATTGCCTGGGGCAAAAATAGATGCCAAATTCACCTCGATTCGGTTCTCAACTTCACACCAAAAACAGTTTACTAAGAATCTAAATTTCTTCACAAGAAATGTAAGCTTGGAATGTTGTGTGACTATCAAAAATAATTTTAGCTGTGTATCCAGCAAGGACATGACCCTGCCGTAGATTCCTAGTAGCCCATCTTTGCTTTTCTGTAGTGATGATTCATTTATGATATCTTGTAGCAGAGGAGCCACTGCTTGTTTCCTCATGAGCATTTCTGTTTCAGTGACACGGTCCAATGATGCAAGTGATATTAATACTTTGAGGAGATTATCTTCATCACTGTCATTCCAAAATTGAAAAAGTAATTGATTTAGAACTTGCACTAGTTTCTCTCCTACTTCACTGTATTTTACTTTATGTTCAGATTTTATTAAGCTTTCACACTTCATTGTTGAATACTTCAGTTGGTTGTATTGCATTGCAGCTCTGTCAGCTAAAATGATTTGTTCTTGTTTTCTCTTCTCTGAAATATCTTTTAATATGTTATCTAAAGTTTTCATGCAATTGATAGTTTGACTGTAATACTTTAACAACTGCTTCTTCTTCTGTAGAGCATGTCTTTGGCTCAGCCACAAAGATAATTCTTTCATGGCATCTTCCAAGCTTTGCTTAACACTCTGAAAATTATACAGTAGAAACAACATTCAGCTAACTTTCACCTTTGAAACCTGATTATAGGATAAATAATGTGAAAATATATTAAGAAACAAATTAAAGCTGTGTGACCAATGTAAGAAACAGTGCAAATGAAGTTTTACTCTATTTATTTGGAATTCTCAAATTTAAATGAGTTACATACCAATACTTCCTCATTCAAGTGACCCAGTGGCTCTTGAATCTTTACTATAGCTTTATCAAATCCGATGAGTGTAGCACATAGGTTGACAAAATTTGCGTAGTCCTTGTTGATGAGCTCTATCATAGCCAGCCGGAGCACTTTCAGATAAACACCCAGATCATCTCTCATAGTTTCCAACGAGGCCACATTTTGGTGTTCTGCCAGGAAGTTATCGACCGAGAAATTTGTCTAAAATAATAGAAAGAAATTGAAGAATACAATATTAGTACTCAAGAGGTACTATCAAGCACTTAAAACTCTGTAAATGAGAAATAAATACCTTGACAAAATCATTACGGTCGAAGCACAGTCCCCGAGGGGCCGGCGGTAGTGTAAACTCAACAATATCATTCTCCATAATAGCAGGTTATTAACATTTTATTAGGAAGGCACCATTATTGATGGAAATTGTTTAAATTTGGTATGTAATAAATTAAATAAAATCTCTTTCTTCGGCAATCATTTTGACGTTTCGCCCTAATAAAAATTTGACAAGTGACACGTCAGTTTTTTCGTTCGGATATGTTAAAACGAGGTTAAAACTTAGAACTATTCAGTCTGCTGTTGTCTATGGCCTTACTGTATGGTTCGGGAGAACTTAGAGCTTTAAGGTTCGGAACTCAGGCGTGCGTTCCGTCGTTTTGGGTGTAGTTGTTTGGTTAAAGTTTAACTCGTTTGAGTTGCAACCAAGCTACGGAACGATCGAGTTGTTTTTATAACCTAAACGAACTTTAAATGTCATAAGTACAAAGTTTTCGTTTTCTATTTTGGAATACGGATAATTTAAACATTCCTATAAACAAAATCGAATAAAATCTGTTTTTTTGAGGAGCAACCATGAACACATTTTAGACACAAAAACATCAAAATACAAAATAATGTCAAATGACATTGACATTATGACAAAAGATAAACGTCAGAGCGTTTTTCAACGACCGATTTAGGTAGTTATTTGGTTGCTGCACTCTGAGCTATGGAACGGGTGAAATTACGCTCTGACAGCGCTCAGAGTAAAATTTCACCAAGCCACGGAACGGTTAGTGCGCACCCTTGCTCTAAGTGCGCACCTGAGCGCGCTCGAGTGCACTCGATCGAAACGACGGAACGCACCTCAGTAGAACGAGGTTCGGAACAACTAGGAATTAGAGTTTTCATCAGTTGGGCAATATCTATACATTTTATTTCCCAACGGACCAATCAGTTGTACCAACCAGTAAAGTACCAAAAAGTACCAACGGCACAACCAGTTGAGCATAGTAGTTGTGCCTTGGGTCCGGAAGGGCTTCACCGAATAAAATGTATATTATCAGGATGCGGCTGACGAACGCAGGTGCTGACAGCCGCTTACTTGTACTATGAAACTGACTTATATGTATTATAAAAGTACACGAGGTGAGGTGTGCAAATCTCAGAAGAATAACTAATTATTCTTCTGAGATTTGCATCAGTCGCGGCTGTCATCAGCGTCCATAAGCCGCGTCCGATAATATGTTCCCAGGTTTGAGGTTCCAACCTTACTTACATGCTTAAAAGTGCCTGAACACTTTTTAATGCTATATGCCATTAAAGTAGAGCGGGTTCAGTTGGTAAATTGCATTGCAATAATAAAATAAGTAATTATAAAGGTACCTAAACATGGTATATACTTACCTATGAAAATGTTCAGTTACTTCTCAAACCGACGACCGACGGTACCTTCCCGCCTACTGAATCATTTTAATAATTTAAGTAGGCAATTACCTACCAGATTATTTTGCCAATAGTAATTTAAAACTATTAGATTTAAATATTAGTTAATTGCTATTTAGCCTCTATTGTTATGACAACAGTAATTTACTTTACTGGACCACTTATGAAAATTACCAACGTAATGAAATAATGTGGGTAGTTATGAAACCCTTTGGAAACAAAACTACGTAATTATTAACTGGTAATGTTTTGTTTTCTGTGTGTGGACGTATCATCAGCAAAATGGCTGTGTCTACTTCGGAAGTCCTTTTTTTGAATCGGGCGAAGTTCGTAATGAAATATATGGGAGTCTGGATACCGCCACTGAACGAGCTAATCTTGCCTAAACTCTGCAGATATTTCATGATTACTTTGCAGTACATATTTTTGATATTCCAGTGTATATTCATAACACAAGTGTGGGGTAATCTCGAAGCAGTGTCGCAAGCATTCTACCTGCTGTTTACTCAGGCTTGCCTCTGTTTTAAAGTAACCGTTTTCCATGTAAATGTGGACAACTTGCGGGTCCTTCTCGCGCAAATGAATGGGCCGACTTTTGCGCCACAGTCCGACAAACATAAAAAGTACGTGGTTAAAATTCTGATATTTATAACCGACTTCAAAAAAGGATCAAGTCGACGGTATTTTTTTTTAATTTTTTTTTATGTATGTTTTAACATAACTTGACCAGTTGTTAACCGATTTCAATTATTCTTTTTTTATTTGAAAGAACACAGTTCGTGTGTGGTCCCATAAAAAAATTACAGTGATCTGGCTAGTAGTTTTTTCAAAATCCTTAAAAATAACAATTATTTGGCTTACCATCGCATGAGTTTTTGCGGATTTTTTATTAACACATACTATCAAAAGATTTCCGAAAGTTTCGGCTTCTTTGAAGTGAAATTCAAAATAAAGCAGACGTTTTGAGTACAGTCACGTCCATAAATATGTATACAGTTTAGAACTTTGTCAATCTAAAAGCTATTACTTTTTCAACAAAAACTAAGACGAATTACAACTACTACAAAGTGACAAAGTTCTAAATTGTATACATATTTTTGGACGTGACTGTACCTACCTAGAACCTAGTTATTTTAAACACCATTATATACTTACGTATTAACCTATGAAGGAACATCTGAGGATTTTTGACGTTATATAACGCGCGCCATTGCGCTCTTTTGCGGACCGCTGACGTATTATACGCGCGAATCTATCTCGCCCGTTTCGCACCCAATAGGTAGTAATAAGTAATAATACGTATAGTAATAAAGGTAGGTAGTAATACGTCAGCAGCGTCAGCAAGGGAGGCGCAATGGCGCGCGTTATACAATGCGTTACAAAAATACCCCTAATGTTGAATATGGTAGATAAGGACCATCAAACTGAACAACTTTTACTATGGGACCAACTCTGAAATCGCGAAATACATACAAATACATTTTGATATTTTCGTTATAAATTTTTGTATGAAACAGCTGTTTTTTTTTCGCGGTTTTAAAGTTGGTCCCATTGTAAAAGCTGTTCAGTTTGATGGTCCCTATCTACCATATTCGGCATTAGGGGTATTTTTGTAACACGTTGTATAACGTCAAAAGTCCTCAGATGGTCCTTGAGAGGTTAAACACATTTTTTTGTAGAATTTTGAGCGTTCACGCCTCCAGGATAAAAGCGTTGCTGCTGGGCTTCATGGTTAGTTCCCAAACGACGTGCGGTCTCTGGGCGTTGAAGCCGCTCTTTGACGACGCGGGTAGTCGCAAATTTCCTTTCGATATGTGGTATGAAAAATGTTTAATGTAAATCATAATAAGTAAAATTAACAAGGCAAATGGAGGCTTGCAAATAACAGTTAAAATTAGTATTATTTTGGATCAAGTGTGCCAAAGAAAATAACCACTTTTTATTACATAAATCATTCACCTTTCTCATAAAACTCTAGAATGGACACTAATTTGTCTTGGACTACCGTTTGTTTAAATGTTTATTTCCTAACAGACGCCACTAACTTTTTACTTTTTATGAAAGGATGCCAGTATCGCCTGAAGATTCTCCTCATTACGAATTCGGCTACGCCTTCCAACTGGTGACGATCTGCATGAGTGCCTACATGTACTTCGGCGTGGACAGCGTTGCTCTATCCATGATCATCTTCGCCTGCGCACAGATAGAAATAATCAAGGACAAGATTATAAGTGTTGGTTTGCATTACTTCTTGCTTTGTATTTGCTATTCTTTAGTACTTACCAACTTTCTGGCTTATTCGGAAAGTTACGACCGACCCTTTTATCTTAGTGTAATTTTTGGTGCGACACGCTTGTAGGGTGCCCTACACTTTAGATGATAGTGTTTAGAAATGATATTTATGATATTACGATAAATGATAAGATTTGATTGATAGAAGGAAAGGTTCGAAATGATAACAACCTATTCCAACGAATGCGTAATTAGCACTAATTTATTGATTTAAATATGTAATAATTATTGCACGTATTGCAAAGTAAGCAATGTAAACAATCATCACGTACGATGACTCGTACATCTTGCCAATCCAAAGAAAAAACAAGAAAAATTATAAATAACAATTAAATATAACAATGATAAAATAAGTAATATAAAGTGTATAAAATGTAAAAATGCTTAGGTAAATATAACTTAAATAATAATTGCAGTAGAAATAAATTGACTATTATTCGTTAAACTGAATGTCTTTGAATTCTATTGTTTTTGTCGTAGTCTGATCATTACGGCGTGAGGACCCACACGATGGTTTTGCGTAGAGTGGGAAATCATGTTTTGATGATGGGGTGTTGTCGTCAGGGGATGCTGTGTACGATCGCACTGGCTTCGGTGGCGGCACAACGCATACTCTGTCTTTGGACTGCCCTTGCCGCCTGAAATAAACAAACAAACAAACAACACATATGATTAGTACAATGCTAATTAATAACAAACTGTATATCATGACGTAATGATGTTTGTCATGAATGGATGCGTCATCGATAGTAGCTTCTTTCAGTATTTGGATCTGTTTCTTTATCTTGATCTCATCCTCTTTATCCATTTCTATGAGATGAGTAGGCATAGATGTGTTGATAAACTCGTTCAGTCCGGAGATAAGAGGAATCTCTGTTTTCGGTGTCGGCGGTTGAACTTCTAATTGATTTCTATAGTCATGGTGTCCAATCAGTGTGAAGGTGTCTCCTTTCACAGCACAGTCTTGACCTATGGTAATGATGCCACTGCCGTGTAGTCTGCGTGACGTCAGGCTCGCCGGACACATGACGCGCACGGGACACTCCTCGCAACATGAGTAGAGCCACGCGTCGCTGGAATGTAATTTGATCCATACGTCTGTGCATTGAATTATTTTTATTTTACAGAATGTTTGATTGCTGCCGTTCGTTATTATTTTTATATCACATATTGACTGATCTACTTTTAGTTCGTAGATTGGTGCATTCAGGCCACACAAATATCTGTCTTGATGATATTTTGTACATGATAATAAATCAGTCTGTGTCATAGGAATAAAGGTATCCTTTCTCATGTTGAATGCTATAAATTCAGTGATAGGTATAGCGTATATTGTTTTATTATCTGTTACTTGCGGCAGGCTTATGACGTGATTTATCTCATAGTTTTCGCTCGTAGTTAGTGGTATTTTTATTTCCATAATGAGGTAGTTTCCTTTGATCTTTGCCTTCACTTGGAGTATTTCATATAGATGTTTGATATTTTCAGATTTGACAGGCACAGTTAGTTCTCTGTTTAACTGTCCGGAGATAATATTCAACTGTTCCTTTAGCTGATCGGGTGTCAACATGTGGATATCAATGCGTCCTTGATATATGTTGGTTACCGTGTTGATGAGACTCTCCTGGATTCTTCTTATGTTTGATATCAGTATGTTTAGTGATAGTCCATTTGATATTATGTGAAAAGATCTTCTGATAATGTTCGTATCTTGGGAAAGATTGTAAAGTTGTTTATTGATATTTCTAAACTGCTGATCCATATGTTGTGCGTGTCTATGTAAAATATTGTTCTGAGCTTCAACAACTGATGTTTGATTTTGCAATAATTGTAAAAAGTGGGCTTCGTTGTGCGTTATCTTTTCGATGTCCTGCCGGTATTTTTCTGCAAACTTGTCATCCAATACTCCAAATAAGATGTTGGCGACGTTTCCGACAGCGTTCAATAATCCTCTTTTTGTACGATGATAATGAGAGAAAAGAAGTATTTCATTGTAATGCTTGATTTCGTTAAGATCGTGGTCATATTGTGTTATCAAACTGAAACATATGTCTTTTTCGTCTGTTTCGTTACAGTAGCTGCGTAAATTGTTTATGTAAGCATCTAGGCTTTCTATATTCTGCCAATAGCCAGTCATGTTGTAATAAACAATTGTAGTCCATTTGTCTTTGATAATTTGCATATCGGCAGTTTTATCAAAATATAGCGAATTTGTGTTATTTATTTGAGCTATATTTAATGACTGTTGAAGGCTCGCAGGAATGATAGACAGCAGAAATAATAAAGACATGATGATAAAATTATTCTGGAATGCTTTCTTTGGTCTTGATTGCTTAGTAGTCCCCTTTTGATTAGTGTCACTTGATATTTCATTTTTCTCTGTCTGTTTTCCTTGTGTCGGTAAAATTATAAGCTTGTTGATTGGCCTCTTGATGATGTTATTTTGTGTTTTCAAAGTTACAACCCTGACGTGTCCGTCCTTCCCGGGGTGCAACTCACAGACACGTGCCAATGCCCACTTGCCTGGCGGCATATTCTCCTCCTTGATGATAACCACGTCGTCTATTTTAATGTTTTCAGTTGCTTTTCTCCACTTTGACCTTGATTGCATTTGTTGCAGATATTCGCTTGACCATTTCTTCCAGATTTGTTTATTCGTATTTTGCACAAGTTGCCAACGAGTTGATAAATGAGTGATATCAGGATCGGTCTGTGGCCTGGATATTAACGGACCACCGACTAAGAAATGACCAGGAGTCAGACACAGGTCTTCAGGATCCTCGGTGAGCGAACAAAGGGGTCGGGAGTTCATACATGCTTCAATTTGTTGTAGAAGGGTTGTCAGCTCCTCGTATGTAAGTTTTTGCTCCCCTACTACCCTTTTCAGGTGATATTTGACGCTTTTCACTGCGCTTTCCCACAAACCGCCAGCCGAAGGCCAGGCAGGCGCGTTGAAGTGCCACGTGACTCTAATGTCGTAGTTGTTCATGATTTCTGGATTAATGGAGTTAATGATATCCTTGTTTTTCATTGAATTATGAAGAAACTGAAAAACTTCTGACAAAAATAACATAAAGATAAGTTAAAATAAATAATTATTTACGGAGACCCATTTCGTATAAAACATACGCTCATCACACCATACTAAACAGACACCTGCACTAATACTCATACACACACACACACACACACACACACACACACACACTCACACACATGTTTGTATTTGTTTGTAATAATTAAAAATTGTTACTTAATAATTAAAATAAAACTTTGGGAAGAGCGAGTCAACCCCGACACGAGTATTATATTACTCTCTGGGGTGTCTCTAAACAATGTACAACGTATATTAAGTAATAAAGAAAATTTTTATTTTTTATTTATTTTATTTTATCCTTATTCAGGACACGTGACGCACCGACAAAGTTCGTGCCGTTATCGCTGAATACATGTTTCGGCGTGCCTCGCCGGGAGCAAAGTCGTCTGAATGCAGCTAGGAATGCTTCTGTGCTTAGATCTGACACCACTTCCAGGTGTACGGCCTTTGTGACGAGACATACGAAGACAGCAACATACCCCTTGGTGGTGCGGACGCCTCTGCCCTTATTCAATTTGATGTCCATGTGTCCCGTGAAGTCCACCCCTGTGTTGGTGAAGGGCCGCGACGGTGTCACGCGGGGTTGGGGCAAGTCTGCCATGATCTGATGTCCTGTGGTTTGCTTGAAGCGTTTACAGATGACGCAATCACGAAGTTGTTTCTTCACAGTTCTTATGCCGCTAACAATCCAGTATTTTTCTCGTATGTATGATAGTGTAAGCTTTGGGCCGCCGTGCAGGGTTGTCACATGAGCTTGATCAATAATTAACTGAGTAAGTCGACTTAAACTTGGTAGGATGATCGGGTGCTTGGCTGAATAACGAAGGTGTGAATTTTCTAACCGTCCACCAACCCTTAGTATCCCATTGTTGTCCAAATAAGGGTTCAAACTGGCTAGTCGACTGCTTGCTTTCACGTAGCCTTTATTTTTCAAATGTGATAAATCTTCCGAGAGCTCTGTACTTTGTACTTTTCTTATGATTAATTCGTAAGCATTTTTCAGCTCAGATGATGACAATTTATTGTTCTCATTTAAATTGTCTTGTTTGCGTAATCGCGTAATAAAGCGTAACACATATGCTATTGTTTTTGCAATCGATGTTATAGAGCTCATTTTCTGTAATATTAAATTAATAATGCATTCTGTAGCATGTAAGGCTGTGTACACATTGTGTTTTTTCTTCACTTCAACATTTGGTTCTTCATATTTAGAATTGGTTGGATCTTGATAATCTAGGATGCATCTAGGTCCTTCCCACCATAACGAATGTTCTGATAAACTTTTTGTAGACAACCCTCTCGTAGCGCAATCCGCAGCGTTTTCTTCCGATCTTATATGATGCCAACAGGATGCTGGAAGTACATCTATGATCTCTCGTACTCTGTTTGCAACGAATAATTTCCATTTTGATAACTCTCCGTGGATCCATCCCAACACGATCATTGAATCTGTCCAGGCACAAATTTTTGTGATAGTGATATCTGCTGATGATAGGGTTTCTAAAACTTTCTTCATAAGTTTTGACAGTAATAATGCACCCAAAAGTTCTAGTCGTGGTAATGATATTTGTTTTTTGGTCGGAGCTATTTTTGTTTTTGCTGTGACCAACTTCGATGTGCGTTCGCCCTTATCATTTACTGTCACCAAGTAAACACAACAAGCGTACGCTTTTTCTGATGCGTCGCAAAATCCGTGCAGTTGAAGCGATTGACTGGCGCCGTCATCGTGACCCAGATAGCGTGGAATGTGAATCATGTTTATTGAAGAAATGTCTTGCTTTAACGAACACCATTCTTTTTCTATTGATAATGGTAATGTGTCATCCCATGATAATTCTGATAACCAAGTTTGCTGAAACAGGAGTTTTCCTCTGACTGTGAGAGGAGACAGCCACCCCAGGGGGTCATAGACTTTGGATATATCTGATAACAACTGCCGTTTAGTGACTAAATGATTGTTGTCGTTAGTCAGTTTGTATTGATAAGAAAAGCTGTCAGAGGCGGGATTCCACATCAAACCCAATGTTTTTCTAGTTTCGCTGTCCTTGAACTCGTACATACAACTTTGTTGTTCAGGCGGTAAATGTTGAATCAGCTGTTGCTCGTTGCTAGCCCATTTTCTTAGGTTCATTCCTGATTTTTGCAAAACTTCTATTAACTCTTGTTGTAATTTTCTTGCTTCTTCCAGGCTGGGCACACTGCAGAGAAGGTCATCCATGTAGAAACAGTGATTTAAAGCATAAACTGCATGCTTAAATTGTTTATTATCTTTAGCGATTTGCCGTAATGTTCGCATCGCTAAAAATGGTGCTGACTTAGTACCGTAGGTCACGGTTGTAAGGTGATATCCTTGTAATAGTTCACGCGGCGAATGTCTCCATATGATAGTTTGTAAACATTGATCAGGTGTTCGAACATATATTTGACGGAACATTTTCTCTATGTCCGCAGTCAAAACATATTTATGTGCGCGCCATTTCAGAATCAGTGACTGAAGATCCTGTTGTAGATTAGGCCCGCTTTCCATGAGATCATTAAGGCTGCGACCGGATGATGTTTTTGATGAGGCGTTAAAAACTACGCGTAGTGACGTAGTAGACGAGTCCAATTTCAGAACTCCATGGTGCGGAAAATAACATGTTGTCTCGTTTATACCTGCATCTGCCTTGCGCATGTGACCTAATTCTTGATATTCGGTCATGAATTTCCGATATCCGTCTGATAATTGTTGATGTTTTTCAATTTTTCTCTCAATCTGCAAAAATCTACTGATAGCTATTGACTTAGAGGCGCCTAAATAATTTTCAAACCCGGTCTTCATAGGGATAGCGACCTCATATCTTCCGTCGTCCAAACGCCTTGTGGTATGTTGATATAGATCTTCACAATATTGGTCTTGTTCAGATAAAGGTGAAAGCTCTTGAGTTTCCATGATATCTTCAATTTCCCAGTATTTTGCCAGTTCATCCACTTGATTAATGATTACGTTGCAATTAAAAGTTTTTATATTGCCTGATAAGATCCACCCAAGTCTTGTCTGTTGAGCTATGGGGGCGCGGGAGGGGCCTCTGATAAGTCCTTCCATGATAATATCTGAGTATACACTTGCGTCCAATAACAAGTCGATAGGCTTCGATACATTGAAATCAGGATCCGCTAGGTTGATATGTTGAATGTGAGGCCATGATTTTCTCTCAAATGATGAATTCGGTAAACTGTTTATAACTCTTGATATGACTAATGCTTGAGTTGTAAAATTATAATCTTCATAAATTGACTGACATTCGAGCGTAACTACGCCCTTACTTTGTTTTGAACTTGGCCCAATTCCTGATATGGAAGCGTGATATTTCTGGCGCTGTAATCCGAGTGCTTGCGCAGCACTTTCAGAAATAATTGATATCTGTGAGCCTTGGTCTAAGAGGGCCCTTAATGTGATATAGCTGTTATCAGCCGACTTGACCTTGATAGAAAGTGTCGTTAGTAAAATTTCTTCGTCGTCCGCAGCCACATAATTAGTATGGTGCTGTCGCGATGATTTTGCAAAAGGTGTCGGCGAACTCGATGACGTAGACGGCTGCGGCTCAAATGCACATTTATTTATTATATTATTTGCTCCACGCGATTGCGTCACTGCATCGTGAATCAGTGTATTATGATTTTCATTGCATTCTTTGCATCTACGAATCGATGTGCATTGCTTTTCATAATGTTTATACAAGCAATTAGGGCAAATCTTGTTCTTTGTTATTGCTTCAATTTTTTCTTTAGCAGGCAACTCTAAAAATGTCTTACACATAAATAGGTCATGATTTGCACGACATATTACACAGGACTTCCGAGTGTAAGCAGGAGCAGCTTGGTATTGGTAGTATCCCTTCCTGGTAGGGTTATTCTGATATCCTTTCGGCGTAAATGATGACTTGCTGGTATATATTGGCTTGTTATTATGATATGAAGGCTTCTCGGCAACCGAATGATTTCTGCCATCCTTTTCTTTTCTTTGGATCGGTTCTAGCGCCGTGAACTTGGCCTCAATAAGTGACATAAACTCTTGTAGTGTAGGTAGCTCGCGTGGCTCTTTACGCGACTCCTTGTAATCGCTGTAAGTTTCGGAATCCAACTTCTTTGATAAAATATGTACTAATAAAGGGTCCCAGGTATTCGTGTCAACTCCCAAATTATGTATTGCATGAATGCATTCGGTTGTAGTGTCATATAGCTTCTTCAACTCGAATGATGATTGTTTTGATAAATTATGCTGATTGAGTAATATTTCGACTTGATTTGTGAATAGTAGTTGCGGGTTATTATACCGATGATTTAAAATGTCCCAGGCTGCTTCGTAATTCTCTGCTGATATGTGTAGATGTTGTATAAGACGCTCGGCCTCACCTTTTACTCTTCCTTTTAAATGCTGCATTTTTTGAGCACTGGTGAGATGTTTGTTATTGTGGATCGCCTCCTTATACAAGTCGCAAAATGTAGGCCACTGTGTATATTTTCCCGTGAATATAGGGATTTCTATTTGTGGTACAGACTGATGTAGATGGGCTGTAGAGCACAATTTCCTATTAAGCTTTCTCTTGATTTGAGTGATCTTGTCTTCAATGACTGCAAACGCGTCTTCATAGGTGGAGTTCCGGCCTTTTAAAATGCTGTCTATACGAAGGTGAAGATCATCAATGATACGCCAGCGATGTTGTAAATTCTTGAGCTCGTCTTCAATCTCCCACTTTTCATCGTTGTTTTGCTCATCAATGCGCTTGATTTGCCTTTCCAAAGCTCTAAAGTTTGCTTGCTGAGTTGATAACAACTCGCTAACAGTATCAGTCGAAGCTGCAGTAGTGTTAATGGAAGGGACCTCAAACCTGCTTGTCGACCCCTCCCCTCGCCTAAGGATAGGTGTCGATGGTCTTGATAACTCTTTGAACGCTGCTTCCATTACTGCCCGTGCTGATTGATAAAAATGCTCCGTTTGCTGATAAATGTTCTTGGTAAAGTAATCCGAAGACTTTTCTTCGCTTTCTTGCAACGTCAAATCATTCTGCTTGAACTCATCCCATATATTACCAATTGCTTCAATTTTCTTTTGAAAATATTCAGGTGTCTTCCTGTCCTCCTCCTTCTGAAGTTTGTGTAGATTCTCTCCATCTCCTTGATAATCACACTCTGGCGCTCAATTAATTCCATCATGATATTGATATTATAATGCACTGAAGATATTGACGACCGCTACTGATCGTAGTGTATTATTATTATTATTTTTTTAAACGATATACACGATTCTCAATTCAACCCGGTGAGACCCGCTTGTGGGAGGCCAGGAGAACCGATTCGCTACCGTAAAAAAAAATAAGATGTGGTGTAAAGTAGACCGATGAAAATGTCCACTGGCTTAGCTGATACTCGTATAGTAGAGACTTCACTCACCAACGAAAAAATCACTCTCGCGGTAGGTCGCACTATATACGAAAGTTCAGTTTTTTTTTTTTTTGCTCGAAGGACCATAAATGTAGGGTGCCCTACACTTTAGATGATAGTGTTTAGAAATGATATTTATGATATTACGATAAATGATAAGATTTGATTGATAGAAGGAAAGGTTCGAAATGATAACAACCTATTCCAACGAATGCGTAATTAGCACTAATTTATTGATTTAAATATGTAATAATTATTGCACGTATTGCAAAGTAAGCAATGTAAACAATCATCACGTACGATGACTCGTACACGCTAATAAGTTTTCAGATATTTCTAACGTTGAGTGTACCTACCTACTCACACGGGACGGTATTGATGGTTTATTCGTATGCTGAATGCATTGTGCCACTATTGTTCCTTTAGACATTTACGGCCTTACCACAAAAGATTTTAAAACACTGTTCAACAAATGTTTAACTTAGACACAGTTTAAATGTGATGCCGTCTCTTTCAAACAATACTGTCAAAAACAGTGTCCTTATTAAACAGTGTTTTAAAGACTTTTGTGGTAAGGCCGATAGTTTTATAAAACAGTACAATATCGTGCGAACTTACTTTTTCTGTTGCTTGCTTACCCATCAAGATCTCTGTTAAATACAGTTTTTATAGCAATAAAGCCACAGATGCTGCTCATTTCTACTAATTATTCGACATTATTCCAACAGTAAATACATCGTTCATAGTTATTTGAAATTTTGAGATTTAAGCTTTCACTATGCTATTTTTATATAATACTAAATAATATACTAGAAAAAATAGGACTTGCACCTGGCGAGTCCTACTCGCGCTGGCTTGCAGCGTAAGAGTTGATATACTAGAAGAAATTCGACGTTCTCACTAGTGACTCGGTAGCTCAGCGGTTAGAGCATTGGACCGGATATCCAAAGGTCGCGGGTTCGATTCCCGTCCAAGAACATGATCTGGTGCGAGTCCTATTTCTAGTATATTATTTAGTATTACATCGTTCATAGGTCAAGTCAGTAAACTTTAACCTCAAACATGAAGATCGTAAAGAAATATACGAAGAAAACCACAAGAAGCTTATTGAATGCATCAAACATCACCAGGCTGTTTATACGTAAGTGTTTTTTTAAATATAACTAAAAGATTAAGCAAAGATGTAGATAGTATAAAGATTAAAAAAGCTTTTATTCCCTAATTAATTAAAAAAGGCTAAAAATTTCTGTTTTGTACCGATCAAACTTTATCACTGCACTAATTTTAATTGAACACAGTTCATATGGTCCATGACAAATAGAAGTCATTGGCTCCATGTCTACTTTTAATAGTGTCTGCTGTGGATAATTCGATGTTGTCTTCCGCAGATGCTATCTTTGTTATCTAAGACAACAAAAAACTGTTCTAAAATAATAAATATCATACGAAGTCTTCAACACGCTAAGTTACCTTGTATGAACATCAGTTTAATGGATTTAAATTTTGCAGATTCACTAAGATTGCGGAGAAAACGTACCAATCATATATCTTGTTTCAAATAGCCGGCAGCGTTGGAATTTTCTGTATGACCGCTCTGCGGCTTTTAGCGGTAAGGATTGCCAGCAATAGCACGCATTTATGAGTAAAACATGACATAATTATATAAAAACTGGCACTAAGTACTATAATACTGAACGTCGTTTACCTACCTGTATAGAATTCTGTGGGCAGCTAGATCAATCACTATGCTGATGATAGTAATATACTTTGACTGAGTGATAGATTTAGTAAAGAGTACTCTTTCTGTACAAGAAAATTAACTAATTGTGTTGTTCTGTAATATGCCATGTTGGGCGCCACTATATTATATTGGCGCCCAACGTGGCACCTCAAACCTTGTTATATTAAGAAGAGTACAAAGTTACAGGTGCCGCATTGCTTCCTCTTTCGTAATTATGACATAATAAAAGCGGTTTTGTATTCTCCAATTAATTAGTAAGTATTGTATCTAATGTACAAATAAAAGTATTTTGGTTTATGCAGGTGGAGTGGAAAAGTGTGCAGTTTTTTTCCATGATCACCTATTTATACGTGATGATATCTGAACTCTTCGTATGCTGCTGGTGCGGGAGCGAGCTGACTGCCACTGTATGACATATTTATGTTTTTTCCAAGCACAATATTCTGCTATCGGTTACCTTGGCACATGTTTACAGACTGTAAGATATGAGTCCATACTCCGTCGTGGTAAAATAGGGGTCTTTGTAGGGGTAATTTTAGAATTTCAAATGAATTAGATTCCGATTCAATTTCTTGAGCAGCTTTATAAAGTGTTTTGGACGCTGGGTTACCCACACAACAACTTAACATCCAATACGTTAAAATTTAAAATCAATTAGAGTTTGACAGTTTTGGATAGACTGATGTGCTATGAGTATGATAAATGTAAAAAATGAAACATATTCGTATTACCTACCTTATTTCAGAGTGAAGATCTTCATACAGTAATGTACAAATGCACTTGGTACGAGCAGGATGTGCGGTTTAAACGCGATTTGTGCTTCGCCATGATGCGCATGAGCCGCCCTCTGGTGTTCCAAACGGGACACTACATCAGACTGTCAATGCAGACCTTTGTCGCTGTAAGTAATATTTAGTTTTAATCTTTCACGTTACCTGACAGATAACTTCATACTTTTATTCATTCTTATGGTTATGCCAAACCGTTAAATTCAGAACAACAATACCATGCAAAAAAATTACAGACTTTTTTCACACTACCTGACAGTTTTTACCGAAGTGTAACGTCAAAGTTTCATTGAAAATTTGCGTATTCTTGCAATATCAACTCTAAATGATAAAAATGATAAAGTTGAAATACGTGATCACGAGGACTATCGACTGCTGAGACTTATTTCAGCATTATTTTTAGTAATTAGGTACTTAATTAGAGTCGAATCAGAGCAAAGAGTCCGCAAAAATGGAAAAACTTTACCAAGTTTTTACCCGACCTGTCCCGACTGTGGCGAAGCTAAGGGGAGGGTTATGATTTTGTCCGGTACAGCGTCGTAGCTAGGGGCTGGCAGGCGGCGGCTGCCAGGGGCCCAACCATCAGGGGGGCGCACTTTGCTGACCCACAGCTGGATAATAAGTCTTGGGGTGCAAATTCAAATTCTGTCAAAGGGGGCTCATGACCCTAGAACTTAGTCTTAGCCTTAGAATAATTAGTCTTGGGGTACAAAACTCAAATCTTGCCACGGGGCATGACCCTAGCTCCGACGCTGGTCCGGTGTGTATTGTATGTAATGTAAGTGTTTTATTTCTGCAGATACTGCGGATGTCCTATTCGTACTTCGCTGTTTTGGTTAATCAAGGTGATGAGAATTGAACAACGCATCGTAGCAGCAATCAAGAGTCAGCATATAGGATGTAGTGTGTAATAGTGTAGTTATACCGATGTTAATAAATTAGTCTCAGTGTGTGGTGTGGTAATAGTAGGTACCTACCTACTACCACAGTATACAGGATGTCCCAAAACTTTGCCACACGAATGGAAAGTACCTTAAATTGAAGTTGACTACTACTAAATATTGAAGATGTAGTTCCCATTATTTTTCAAAACAAAATGAAGTTTTCTGTCATTACAATTTCCTATCTTTAATATTTAAGGTATTTTCCCTCCGTGTGGCAAAGTTTTGGGACACCCTGTATTGTGTATATTAGTTTGAATATATTTAATATACTGTTCTACTACCGCCAACTATGAAGTTGGAAATAAATGGTTAAACTGCAAACCAGCATTTAAATAAACCATCTCTATTTTAAATCGGAAAAATCTCAAAGAAAGACAATAATTAAATTACCTATATTGAATGAATCATCATTATCGCATTACCTGTTAATTAAACTGTTAAACTTTTATTTAGGTATTGAAATACCTTCTTTTCTTACAAAATGCAACAATATGTTCCTAAATATACCTTAAACTAAACCTTAACTAATTATATTTAGACTACCTACATTTATTTAAATTACAGAGGTAAAATATCGAAGTTTCTAACTTTTAAATGGTTTCTATTGTTTAATACAGCGTGTTTTAAACATGATTTAGGTTTATTTGATCAACCTACAACCATAGAAAATCTTAGAATGGTATATCGGAACATTCTTTGCCGATAAAGCGTTTCACCGAAATCGCTCTTAGTCGATGTTTGGTTTTACGAAATAATACTTTGGCGATGGGCGTTACTCTGCATCGAAAGTACTCTTTATCGGCAGTTGGCTTTACGGAAAAATGACCCAAATACGATACATTTACATTTAGCTTAACTTGTAAGTGGCAACTGTAGGTATGTAGACGATTTAGATAAACTTGTAAATCCAAGAAAAGATACATTTGGGTTGTGGCTTTTATTCGTCAAAATATCCGTAAATCAAAATCCGCCGATACAGAGTGCTTTTGGTGCAACACCAACTATAAAATTATTTCGTAAAACAAACTATCGATTTAGTGATTAACAGCGAATCGTTCTATCGGCAAAGGGTGTTAATGGCGCTATCTTGCCTCGAACTCTGGTGCCATCTACACGCTAGCTAATTTGAAACACCCTTAGCAGGAAATTGCCCAACACCAAACTTATTTATAATTAATTTTACCTGCACCGGAAACACACGACAAAACCTCTCCAGCTATGGCACTGATTCGCACCTATTTACGCCGCCCGCGCATAGCTATACTACTTTTAGGGCTATGGTTTCCACCGAAGAGGTTCTCGGTTCTATATAGGATTTACACGAGATCTTATGCCGTTTTAGAATACTCTTTCTTAATGTGCAATATCTTGTATATGTGGATAGTTTGGGGAGACTTTGAGCAGTTGTCCGAAGCCTGCTATATAGTTTTCACGCAAGCGACCACCTGCTTGAAGATAACAAATTTTCCCCTCAATCATAAAAGATTAAAGCGGTTGTTAGAATTCATGGAGGACGAGGTTTTTGCATCGCAGTCACCTGTTCATGATAAGTAAGTAACAATCACAGACTATTAAGTGAACAAGTTGTAATGTCACGTGGTAATGTCCTCTACTTTCCAAAATTTTTTTTCGTACAAGTAAAGACTGGCAATACTGGCATTGGACAGTCTTTACCTAAATGGCAAAGGTATTGCATGTTTTTTTAACTAATGGTATGAAGAATGGGGGATCCAAAATTGGATTTAGAAGAGGAAAGGGTGAGTGGGAATGGAAGAGTTAAGTGGATAAAAAAAATGCGTCTCCTTCGGGATCATCCCTTGGTGAGGCTTGCTGCCCTAGCTATTGCATGTTGAACTCGCCAATTTTATTTGATTGTACGTACATATCTCTCGTTTTTAGAATTCTGTCAAGTCAAGCTAAACGGATGTGGAGGATTTACTTATTTTTCCTAACGTCTGGTATATGCAACTGTTGTGAATGGGCGATAGTACCACTAATGGAGACAGACGGATCTGCTAAGATTTTCCCTTTCAAAATTTGGTAAGTCTAAAAGTACGAAATCGAGTATAACGAACGATATCAAGTTAATTACGTAAGTATAGGTGCTGACACGAGTCGTGAGCGGTGAGAGAAATTGGAGGGGATTACTGCGCAGGTTTGCAGTAGCCCCGCACCACGTCTCCCGCCAATGAGACCTAAAAATGATTTCTGCCCATTAACTGTCACCACTCAAGACCTATGCCGAGGCCAGGGGTCCTACCGGCTAACTCTTCGAACTTCAGCGGGTCTGCCTAGCTTCAACTTAAAACAGCAAATGATCGTTACCGGAGCGCATTAGTAGTCGGACTTGAAACAAGTCCTACACCAACCAAACCGAATACAAATGTAGATATCTCCGTCCTGGGAATCGCACACGGGATGGGTGGGCGAACCACTAGACTACAGAGGCGGCTAAAATTCACAAAAATTACTTAGATTTCATTTCTATTTTCTTTTTAAAAAGGAGGCCCGGCCTATTATGCTAAAATTGTATACTTTTATTTTTATTTTTATTCTGTGCTCTTGGTAATCGGCTGGTTTTTTTTCATATATTAGTCTGTGGTATCCAAAACCGGAAGTTAAATTGACATTTCGTTTTCTTAATTTCGAAAAAAAGGAAAAGAATAATTATGGTTTATGCTGCCGCGCTTTTACATTAATTTCATAGTGACTTTTTTGAAAATTGAATGTAGATAACGGAACGTTTTTCAACGACTTGTTGTTTTTGTAGGGCTTCCATAAAAAAAATATTAATAATTAAATAACATTTTTTCTACATGCGCTAAAAATAAGCCAGGTCTTGATCAATGTAAATCGTATCAATCAATCGTATACAAGTTAAGTATTTTTTCTATGGCGAGTGCCGCTACTCCTTTGAAAGACTTACTTATAGATGTTCATTCATTCAGGATGCCTATCGACCCTGGTACTGCTAGTATGCCAGCGTATTTGCTGGGCTACGTGTTCCAGATTGGAGCAATCTCACTGAGTGCCATGTCCTACCTCAGCTTAGATTTCTTCACTACGATACTGATAATGTTTGTGGCCGCGCAGCTCGAAATCATCACTGACAACATAAAACGGGTAAATATGAAATTGTTAATAAAAAAGCAGGCATTGAATTAAATATAACACTACAAGTCTCCAATTATTGAAAACGTAAGAGCTTTGTTTTAGGTACAACATGTGTCGGCTATTGATTCAGATCAAGAGCAGCGGAAAGATTCAATGAAACAAAACAACAAATTACTAATTGAATGTGTTCGCCGACATCAAGCGTTATTGAGGTACTTAATGTCTACCCGTCAACTACGTCTACATCGCGTTATCTATCGGTGGTTGGTCGCGCGCGCGTAGGTTACTACGTCTACGTCGCGTTATCTATTAGTTGGTTGGTTACGCGCGCGTAGGTTACTACGCCTTCGTCGCGTTAGCTATAGTTGGTTGGTCGCGCGCGTAGGTTACTACGTCTAGGTCGCGCGCGTAGGGTACTACGTCTAGGTCGCGTTAGCTATCGTTGGTTGGTCGCGCGCGCGTAGGTTACATCTAATGCGATGTAGCGTGTTTGATATATCAGTCCCGGAGTTTCGCAATAGTAATTGTATATGGTCTTACGCACCAAATCATGTCACATCCATTTGGGAATTAAATGCAATTAACCGTTTATACCTACAAAAATGCTTCATAATTTCCAGGTATATGCATCTGGTGGAGGATATGTTTAACGTGGCCATCTTTTTCCAGCTCACGAGCACCGTCCTCATCGTATGCATCATCTGCTTGAGGATAACTATCGTATGGTTTTGATAATTTTTTTTTCCGGTAGCATTGATTTTCTGCTGAAACAAAAGTTTAATGAAACAGGCAAAAGACGAGACGAAGTAGCGTACAAGATCAAGTACCGCGAAATATTTTTGATCAGCTTTTGATTTTTCTTTAGAAGATAGTTTTATTTAAGTAAGTGCCGGTTCACACTGCGCGTTGCGTCGAACGCATTGATTTAAGTAGAGCTGGTCCACACGGCGCGGCGCGTTGCGTCGTCGCAACGCTAATTATATGTATGCAAAATATTTGCGTTTGCGACGATGCAGCGCGCCGTGTGGACTGGCTCTATTTTGTCAACGCGTTAAGTTAGATAGCAAGCGGAAGTCGTTATCACCTACAACTTTGGTCACCCACTGTTACAGTCAGCGCCAAAATGATCGGAGCATTGAAACCTACCGAAATAGCTAATCATTTGTCAAAAATCTTTCATTTGTTGTTAACAACAAACGAAAGTGCACCTTAATCTCTTGAGAAAAGGTTGATTTTTGTAAAATAATTAGCTATTCGTTAGATAGGTTTGAATGCTCAGATCATTTTGGCGCTGACTGCTCCATAGTGGGTCAGTCATAGTATGTTGTTTTGGATTAATATACATATGGACCACAGAACATACAACAAATACATATGGACATATGGAGAACAGCTGGTCTTCGCAGGCAATTACCTTTTTTGAATGACCGTCTGCAAATCTGATTGACAGGAGCCACCGAATACCTTTCACTTCTACTCGACCGTGAACTATTTGGTGACGATGCTGACCCAGGTCTACTTGTACTGCTGGTGCGGGAGTGAGATCACAGAACGGGTAACTACCAGAAGGAAAACCTTGAAAAGAGATAGGGATAAATAGAACGGTTAATGTTAGAACAGTCGCTAAGTTGTACAATTATTGTTGTCAAAACACAAATTCGTATATACGAATTTGTCACTTTGACAGCAATATTTGTACAATTTAGCGCCTGTCACTTGGAGACCGATAGTAAGCCTGCGGTTAATGCTAGCCATTTTTAAAGTTCTCAAATAATAAATATCCATACCATTCACAGAGTGAGAAGCTCAGAGATGCTCTTTACAACAGCGTCTGGTACGAGCAAGATAGCAAGTACAGGAGGACCCTTTGTATTGCGCAAGAGTTCATGAAGCGGCCCCTCATCTTCAGAGCTGGCTACTACATACCGCTCTCGCGACCCACATTTGTGTCGGTTTGTGCTTATTTTAAATGCTACAAATATTTAAAGCAAAACGAAGCAGTGAAATCTGTGCCCTTAACGCGAAAATCTATTGAGTGATAATAGAATTTAGCATCAAGCACAAATGTCATTTTTAAGGTTCCGTACCAAAATGGTAAAAAGGAACCCTTATGGTGCGACTCAGTCTGTCTGTCACAGCTGGATACTTGAAGAACTACTAATGCTATGAACTTGTGGAATAGTTTAGACGACGTCTGCCCAACTATTTTGCAAATAAAGAGTTTTTTTAACGTAACGTCATAAATTATGACTATGACTCATAATATACGTTTACCAACAACAAAGAAAATTAACTACCTACTTGATCTGGCGTCATTTTTACACTTAATTTTCATAAATACCGGACTCATATTAATTATTTCTTTTTTCTTTCCAGATTTTACGATGTTCATATTCTTATTTTGCTGTGTTAAACCATGTAAATAATAAATAGTAATCCATTATTCAACATAATAATGTAAGTTTCGCAAGGTCTTCATTTTGATTAAACATAATCAAAAGTGTTTATGAAGTTTCACCTCAAGCTATTAAAATGATTTTGCAAACAAAAGTTTTGTTTCAGGAAAATTAAAAGCAAAGTCGATTTGTTTAATAGTTGTTATTTTGCTGATTACTTTGATGACAGTTCTGCGATAGCACTAATTATTAGAAGTTAGTTTCTGTTTAGAAGTTTGAATAAAACAATTGTTCACAAATTATTTATTTATTTATAAACCGTGTATCACATATGCGTAGTGTACATTCACGACATTTTAGGCAAGAGTGCTTAGTTCATGAAAGTTATGAAAAAATACATTTTTTGCTCTCGTGATACTTAAGACTTAACGACCACTTAATTAATAAAAAATAAGTTACAGTCGATAAATTCGTGCGCTTAAATTAAAACAATAGCGTTTAATAGCGAAAGTGTAAAAAACAACCGTATTATTAGAATCTTTCAACACAGGCCTGAGCACTGAATTTATTATAATATTTGACGACATTTCTTCAGTGAACACAGGCCCTGATTGATTTTGCCTCAGTAGCATAGTTTTGATTTGCTTAACTCTGAAACGAGTCGCAAACCCTTAGCCCTTCACTCTGCGTTTAACGTATAATATGTGTTACACTAAAACGTAGGTAACAATCAGTCGCTTTATTCCCTTATTCAATATAACCCCTTACTAATAAAGATTGTATAACAGATGCATAGTTACACAGTGTTTTGTCCCTTTCTTTTTAATGTCAAACTTACCCCCTTAAAGATTGTATAACAGGTGTATATTTACACAGTGTTTTGTCCCTATCTTTTAAATGTCAAACTTACCCCCTTCAAGATTGTATAACAGGTGTATATTTACACAGTGTTTTGTCTCTTTCTTTTTAATGTCAAACTTAAATAGTTTGACTGAGAGTAACCATTGTGTAACTATACATCTGCTGTACAATCTTTATTAGTAAGGGGGATTGATGGAGCTCGAAAGGACTGTTTTGGTTGCTCATTGAGAATTACCTTTTAAGTTTTAAACAATAAAATCGTTTGCAAAATTGATGGACACAACAACAAGACAAACAAACAAACAAACGAGAAAGCAACCTAATAAAAACGTGGTAAAAATCATGGACAATTAAACTTCCATCTTTATCGGTGATTATGGTTTTTCAGAGTCTTTTCACATTTAAAGGAACTATTTGTCAAGACGATTTTGAATAAAATAATGTTTTTTTTGCACTACACCCTAAATAAGTATGATAATTATTCTGACATCAAAGTGATCAGAAAAGTGCAACATAAATTAAGTAAACAAAAGTATCTATATTATTGTCTCAAAGAGTCTAGACCAAAGATAAGACACAATGAGCAACCCAAATATCTTGTAAAAAAATCGAGCTAATTCGAAAAAGTGCGCATAAAATTAAAAACATAAGGCATTGACTTTATAATCAATATCACAGCGAATCAAAGCTATAATATGATATCAACACCTTCTTTAATTGTTATTGATAAATTCATAATTTCACCCCTGTATAGAGATTTTTGAGCAAAAGCTGATGCTCATTAAATTTCAGAAACCATTTAAAGCTTAGGATATTTTTTTAATTCTGAGATATTTTTCATTTCATGACATAATATTTAGAGTCCTAAAACTTTCTTCAGAGTTTGGCTAAATATTTTAAGTCAAGCATATTTTAGCGAGATGTGACTAAGCTAATTTACTCGCTATTTATGCTGTTACGAATTCAGAAATGATTACTCTTTCTAGAAAAAAAAAACCACTTCGAATGTTTTTAGCTACTGAGTGAATGGGAAAGCGTTATAAATACGGCAAGTTCGCACACTATAAGCTAAATAAAATTGACTAAATATTGAATTTGGTATTTCATGAAATAAAAGATATAAACTATATGATTGGATAACCATCTATTTAAGACTTTATCGTGGAAGGTATGTAAGAGTTTGTTAGAATTATGATAAGCTTTCAATTTAAAATAAATTGAATTAATTAATTAAGGATCCTATATACCTCAAGTGGCGCCCTCATTTTAATTAAATTTATTGCTCGCTAAGTACATAATGTATCGAAAATTCACATGTACAGATTGAACCTAAGGTTCTATAGTTTATTTACAAATAATAACCTCAGTAAAATTTTGTTTATTGTAGTAGTAGTTCGCAAAAGTGCTAAAAGTGGCCACTTTTAATTAAAATGAGGGCGCCACTTGAGGTATATAGGGGCCTTAATATCATAACTGGGCCCTATTTAATAACGTGACAATTTGGTTTGGTTGGTTGGTGTAGCTATGAGTAGTTTGTTCTGTTTCTAATTGGTTGACGCTATGGATATTAAACTGTCATGACAGGTGACAAATTGGCACGTTTATTAAAAATAGGGCACTAGTTTTATTTTTCAAATTAAAAATAAGGTATTTAATTTTAATTATATACCAAGTGCTATAATGAAAACAATCCACATAGGTACCTAATATTTTTAACCACGATCTAAAACTCAAGTTTTTAAAATTTCAACTTTTTAATAATATTCGATTTAACCACAACCGAAATAGTTTGATTTGTAAATAGACAACGTAAATTGACACAACCTACAAAGATGGAGAATTTGTTGTAAAAAAGGTTGTCGTAATAAACGTGCAGTTTTAAAAGAACTTACAAACCATGTAACATTTCAAACGTAACCGAAACTTTGTACAATCAACTACATATAAACCGCGCAAGCGATGAGAATGGGATGGGACCGCGTCAAAGTAAATCGAAAATGACAGTTAAGTTGTCAAATAGCGTTGACAAAAAATCTGAATCTATTAAATAAAAATGAATTTAAAAAAGTACCCCATTTTTCCACTGATTATAAATTAATCAATTAAACAATAAGCATTATATGCGAGCATCTACGCGAGTTTGCCGACGCTCCAGCTAGCCGACAGACCGTGCGCGTCTTAGTTCCAAAAGGTAGCATCCCATTCGCATCGCGCGCGGATTATACCAATCTGCGCTTATTGTAATAATTATTTGCAATATCAAAGTTGAGCCTGACGTGCCCTTGACTGTACATAACTGCTGCACACTTGCCCTTATTGTAAGTCAGCTTAAAAAATGTGTACCTACCTACATCAATACTCTATTCTCTTGCCCCCTTACTAATAATGATTGTATAGCAGATGTATAGTTACACAATGGTTTATCTCTGTCAAACTATTTAAGTTTGACACTAAAGACAAAACACTGTATAACTAACTATACATCTGCTATACAATCTTTATTAGTAAGGGCGTTGGAATAACTTACTTTACAAACACGACGTGTACATATTTTGGAAGCTGACTGTAACTCGACTTACAGAAATGCCGATCTGTACTTGGCATTATCTATGCCCGATATGCCTTCAAATTGTGTCCTTACACTCCCTACAAGTATGTTAGGGACAAACATTCTCAATTTTCCACAAGTATCAATATTAATAATCATGTACTGGCAGTAACGAAAACACCAAAAGAATAATTTTATTAAGTGCCATAATGCGTTTCATTTTTATTGGCGGTTGTGAAGTTAGCCACTATGCGCGTACTCATCTTTCTCACCGACTTACATCGAAATTGGGTATTTGACTTGAAAATGGATTCTACTTTTAAGGTATAATAGAGCAGAAAGGGAAGCAAAATAAACCCCAACGCAAAATTTTGGCTCGATTTGACGATACAACTAAGCGCTCCGGTAACGATAATTTACGATTGTTAACCGCCAATAAACATGAGACGTATTGTAACTGTAGTAAGATCTTTTATTAAAATAACATAGGTAATACTTTTGATGTTTTCAACAACAGTACAAGATAACTAACAGCTGAATTTATCATTCCCCATATCCTACATACTCAATATTTCCGATATAACTACACCCTCATCAAAAACGTAAAACTAAGATCACTGCTCCTCACTCGAATTGTGTAAGTAATTTTGTCCGGTTTACATAACACTAAGTTAATTTCACCTTCCCTACACACTGATAAAAAATATGATAAGTTGGAAGATGAAGAAAGGTGAAGCACCAATTGTGATAACAAATGTTATTCTCAAAACTGTGGATGGAACCACTTTATCATATTACTGTTTATCCATTCAATAGGTATGAATATTGATTGATTGCTGTTCATACACAATAATAAAAAAAATGGTTTTATATTGTACTACCTACCTAAAGAGCAGAACTCAAATGCTATCTGACTAAGTTAGTACTAGGAATGGTAGGTATATATTTAGCATATCTACATGGTTTTAGGTATGTGACATGGTCTGTAAAAATCTGAGTTTTAATGTCTGACAGTACATGGCTTAGTCTTATGTAAGTATTGTATTTTACAGAAGGATGGCAAGATTTGTGCATTTTGTGGTGTGACTGTTGCTTAAAATATATTAAAATGAAAAGATACTTGCATACACACCGGGTCACATACCTCTGTATTGCATTAATAGGCTGGCCCCAGACCTACCGGTTTCATTTCTTTGCCCCACCCAGACCTACAGGCCCCAGGGCCAGCCATATACTTGAGACAACATTATTAATTAACTAACGACTATGTTAAAATAGCGGCTAAGTTAAATGTTCTAACTGCTAATCGCTGTCTTTTATTAGGAATACCTATCGAGAAATAATGATATCTACTGGGTTTCGGCTTACGCGGCCATCGGATAGACCAGAGATGGGCAGACTACGGCGCGCGGGCCATCTCCGGCCCGCGAATGGATGAAATCCGAGAAAAAATTCAATCACATGGAGCGCCATAGATTTCGTTAGTAAATATTGGCACGCGAAGGAAAAAGTTTACCCATCCCTGGGCTAGACTCTAGAGAGTGAACACATCGAAACCTGCGCAGACGTCGCTTCTTTAGATATCTAACTCACTTCTTTAGAACTCGATTGTTTTTGAAGGTGCTTCGAAAACAATCGAGAACGTTCTATGAAAAAACGATGTTAACGCAACAAGAAACATTTAAGTAACTTGAGACACATTTCTTCTAAAGGCTGGTTATTCAATCCTCAGGTAAAACTTCTCATGACCTATCTATCGTCAGTAACAGATAGGCCTCGGTCACACCCTGGACACTCCATATAAACGTCTCGTTTATCTTTTACTTCTTTATCTTTACACAAACAGAATGACGTCTGTACACACTGCGTATACAGTGTGGGTGAAGTGTTCAGGGTTACCTACCTGATATTGATTATAGATTAGACTCTTAGGCTGAAGTTCACCAACACATAAACAGCTGATTAAGTTTTAACCGTCTGTTTTTGACATTTTTATGTATGGAGAAAATGTGAAAAACAGGTGATTAAAAATCAATCGGCTGGTTAAGTAGTTGGTGAACTCGGGTCTTACCTTTTTTAAACATTCGCTTTCGCTGAAAAGCAAACTGTTATCAAAACTTTCAAGCAATTATAATATTGTCTGTATCAACTGTCATATTACAAAAATACTCTTTGCAACTGTCGAACCGAGCAACGACGCCCCTCAAAAATGATACAGATAACTCGCCAACCCTGTGCGGGGCGGGGTGCGGTACCGCCCGTCGGTGGGAGGGGGAGTGGCCATTCTGTACGTGAGTACTATTTAATTCTGTGCCTCGGTGGATCTGTTGTTCTGGATTAGGACTAGGCAACTGTTGTTATTTATTTTCTATCATTTATCGGATATACAAGGTGTTACAAAAGTACCCCTAATGCCGAATATGGTAGATAGGGAGCATCAAACTGAACAACTTTTACTATGGGACCAACTTTGAAATCGCGAAAAAAATTCAGCTGTTTTATACAAAAAATAATTACGAAAATATCAAAATGTATGAAATAGCTGGTTTTTTTTTCGCGATTTCAGAGTTGGTCCCATAGTAAAAGTTGATCAGTTTGATGGTACCTATATACCATATTCGGCATTAGGGGTATTTTCAAACCTTCAGTAACTCTCATCGAGTATAGTTTATAGGGAATGGCCGTAAGTCGGTAAAAATATATGTCTTTCTATATTACAAAACATACATAAAAAATACCGTCGAGTTGAGAACCTCCTCCTTTTTTATTGATCAAATAGTTTTATCCGAGGATTGCAGAATCAGCCTAAATTAGTATACTTTAGTGTTCAGTTTCGTTAAGCAAAATAATAGTAGGTAACTTGTGTAAACATCTCGATTGTTTGTCACACTAAATGGCACTCTATGTCGAAATTATATGCAATACCGTGGTCCAGTAATTGATATTATTCCGATAATAACATTAAATCGAAGAGATAGACACCTTTATAACAAACTATTATGAAAATATATTCATTTTATATTATAATTACACGTTTTTTTGCTCAAATACACAAGTCATCGTATATTTAGAGCAAACAATTTGATGTTCAGCTAAATGTAAGGAAGTGGTAGCTACCCGTTATTATTTTTTAACTTATTTCCATAAGTAATACATATTATCTACTGAAAAAAATATCAGTGTTGCATGCACACGTGTTATGAATAATCAAAATTATATAACTATCTTTAAAACAATTCATTCATAATAAATACAATACTTGCAAATTAACATATAATCAACATAATTAGATTTAAGATATTTTTAACAAATTTTTAAAAATATTTATAATAAGTAGAAATCGAGTCCAAGATACTTATGTTAAAGGCAACATTGACAACAATTTTCAAGCAGTAAAAATTGGATAAGACGAGTATAAAATTTTTATTACAGATATTTTATTGGCAAGGGACTTGGCACCAGCCCCCCTAGCATGACCACAGAAACGCGATATGACATAGCGATTTTTCACGTTTAACTGTCAAAAGACAATGGAATTTGACAGTTGAGTGTCGATAAAACTGTTAATGAAATCACGCGATATATATCGTGTTTCGGTGGTCATGCCAGGCGTAGAATATTCTAAAATGGCAGCGACATTATTATAATGTCTACTGTATTACCGAATAAAATGTGCTCAAGTATTCTGAAAACAATAACCGAATGGAGAAAAAGGTCGCCGTTTCGTATTGCTTTCAGAACGACACGAGATGGTTAGAAATAACGATTCAAGCTGTGCCTTATTAAACAATAGTTAATGTCAAATGGGTGCACTCATTGAGTAAACAAATAAATAATTTAATATACATAGATAAAAAACTAATCAAAGAAATATTAACTTTATTGCCATAGGTTAATCGAAACATACAATAAATACTAATTTATGATTGACAACCCTGTCAAAAAGTTTAGCTAATTTGTACGATCTCTAAAAAATCTAAATAAAATACCGCTTGCTATAATATAATATCATGTTCAACAGTGAAAGTAGTACTAAAACCAGGGCTGTCAAACGGTTTTAAATAAATATAGAAATAAGCTTTGATGTCCATATACTAATCGCAACATATTAAAAATATTCTATTATTACTAAATGAGGTACTACTTAAAAAGTAAAAATTATTTGTACATACAATAATATCAATGATTTTCTGCTTTCTATTATTAAAATACTATGAATACGTAATATTAAGGATACATCTATTGATATCGGATAATTTAAAAAACGAATTACACTAAAAAAAAATGGTATTTTTTTTTAAAGGAAATAACAATCATACGAAAATTTATAATTTCATAATTAGCATAAGATAACAATGGGGTTTTATAATATTTGCAGTCGAAGTTTGTAATATGCATCATTGTTCGTTAATGGAATCCTTGTTTTCTCGTGGTCCCATGTTTTTGTCCCATTCCCATTAATGGGACCACGAGGGATAACTATGGAATTACTTTTTCATTCCATTCTCATAAAAAACTTTATAAAACAAGTTTATTTATCGTATTAAGACAAAAATATAACACTGCCATTTTCAAAAGCGCATTTTTGACATAGCGGCCACTATCCAATTTTACACTTTTGATTTTGGACGGGTTATGCTAAGTGGGCTAATGTTAACCGGCCGAATAAAGAAGTTTTGAGCACGTAAGCATCCCTTCACATCCAGAACATTGAAAGCGCTTCTTTATTTAGTCGATTTGCATTATTTGTCAGTGCTGGGTTTTTATTGATATTAAGGTGTACACTTCACCACTTAAAATTGCTTATCATTATACACTGTTATCGGGCGTGTATTTTGCGAACAGCGACTCTCTAGAGATGTGGTAAATCTATTGGTTATTTTATTCGAGAAAAAATATGCAGTGCTGATTATAAAATAAAATTATTGATAAAATTTCAAAACCGCGCGAAGTCAAAAATAAGCAAAACACTGAGTCACGGCGGTACCTTTTGCGACAATGTCAAGTCACCGAGCGGATGAACAGACATTCAGATACATGAAAACATTTATAAAACGAACTGTCGCTTGACAAAAAATAAAAATTGATTCCTCACTATTTAGAGGATTTTTGTTGTGTTGTTGTTGTTGTTGTTAAATATAGAAAGTACAACAGAGCGTTTTAAGAAGAAATGGCGAGAAAAAGTAATTGTGAAATTATTGCCTACATAGTTCAACGATATCCTTAAAAATAACCAATAGATTTTACTACATCTCTAGAGACTAGCTGTTCGCAAAATACACGCCCGATCGATCGTGTATTTTGCGAGCATACACCGCCGTTGTGTATACTTATCATTTCATTATAACAACATTTGATCAAGTACATTATTGTTCATTGTTCACACACATTTATAAGTACAATAATCTTAAGAAAGCCGATACGCTATTCAACGTATAAAGTAGTTTTTCGTTCTCCGAACACTGGTATACTGACTAGACGCCAAAACATACTCTACTACAATATAATAACATCGAATTTCCCACGAACAGTAAACACATACATGTCACATAAGAGAATCACCGTCAGTATTACAACAAAATCTAATGTTTGTAAGGATTATCCGTAGAAATTGAGCGTTGCATGTTTTCGTGAAAAATTAAACACATTACATTTAAATCTTCCAACACTGTCCCTTGAAATATATTATTCCTATAAAGTTACTGACTCACCTTTCTTCTGTAGTCAATACCTGAAATGAAAAAAAAGTCCAATGTAGATATCATACATTTGAATTTGATTAACCAGATTTTTTTAGAAAGTTGTAGTTTTTTTTCAACACGTTCACACCCTGGACACTACAATAAGTGAGATTCAACTACAACATAAACAGATTACGTTTGTACACGCTGCGAATGTGTGCGTGAACCTTTTAGGGTTGACTCTTGACATCTGTTGAGCTCGTATGCTAGTACAAACAACTCGCGCGCGTGACACGGCCCCGGTGAATGAACCGCTGATCTAACCGCCGATCGTGGGGGGGGGAGGTGCGGTATGAGGATCGGCGGGAGACGGAGCGTGGACGTTCTGTCATCAGTACTATACTTATTCTGTGACACGGTTGGCAAATGTATAACCATCAGCCATATTTATGTCCCTACTGCTGGAGCACAATCCTTCCTTAAGCGAAGGACAAACCAATGCGTTCAGCTTGCGTCCGCGTCCGCGGTGGCGGTCAGGTACTGCAATAGCGTGTGTTCGACAGTCGTGGAAGTGTCGTCATGGCGTTCTCAGAGGTCTAGGTCTCCTTACTGCACAAACCACTTCTAGAATCGCGACAGTCTGTGAGATACCGCCAGTTGACGCTGCACACTTCTCATCCGCGAGTAGGCTATGGGATGTAAAATGTAGATATCTATAAGTCCTGGAGATGAAATCATACCTGTATCCTTGGAGACCCAAGTCTCCGTATTGCAAGGACTCCTAGCCGAGCAGAGTGTGAAGTAGGAAGATATGGAAGGATGTTCTTAAGTCCTAGAGGTGTATCCTGTTTGTGGTTTTACCTGTATTCAGTTTGCGGCGTCCTCAGAGGCCCAGGTCCCCGTACTGCACAGACCACTTCTCATAGGCGAGTAGGCTGTGGGGGGAGACGGAGGGCCGGATCCGCTTCAACGCGTCCATGAAGTCCTGGAACGTGATGCTGCGGACCAGCGAAAGGTCCAGGCACTTCACTTCTTCGGGATCCAGTTCTGTGGAGTGGAGATAATATTCTTTTTAAATTTGAGATTTTTGCACTCACAATGCTGTTGTTCTACATACACTGAGACATGTAGCGGCGCGATCATACCGCTACATAAGCAAATCGACGAATGACGAAAAAATGCAGGATCAGTGAAAAGTACAATAATATGTAAACATTACGCAGACGTGACGTCGCACTACGTCAAGCTAACATCAAGGCAAAAATGTATGAAGACTTGACTCACGATATCGAACTATTCTAAGCACTTCGCATAAATACAAATTCCAACATCGAACAGTTGGACCGCGGTCTCCGAGCACAGACACCTAGCTCGGCGGAAGTACTTCCCTTTTCGCTGAATATATGGTGAAGAGATCCTGCCTCAACAAGACACCTCTAATAGGATCGAGCGCGGCGTCTACACAGCGCAGTGAGGTCGCTGCCCAAGTATCCGTCCGTCAACGCCGCTAGTCTCGCTAGTTCGCCGTCTGTGATAGCAAACTCCATCGGTCTACGCCACTAGTTCGTCTGTTACGCAGTCACTAGCAACGTATGTATGTAGACTTACCTCTAATAGGGCCGAGCGCGGCGTCCCTACACAGCGCAGTGAGGTCGCTGCCCGAGTACCCGTCCGTCAACGCGGCTAGTCTCGCTAGCTCGTCGTCTGTGATGGCGGACGCCGCCGCCCCCCGCGCTAGCACCCGCCGCAGTAACGCACTGCGCGTGCGCAGGTCGGGCAGGGATACGTATACACGTTTGGGGAATCGTCTGAAAAATGTGCAACGATTAGAAGAGGGATTATGTTCAACTTACTAGCTAGTAAATTAAATGTTTTTTAAGAAAAAATAAAAACTTCATATTCTTAAGGAATGATAATCCGATTTTTTAAAGACTGCCACATCATATCATACGACAAAGCTCGCTAAGATAACTGAACCAAGAACTACAGAGCTTCAGATTACTAGCTACCCTATGGGGGGCCACAGAGAGGGACTATAGCTAGATAACTATTATATTGATTATACCTGAGTGCAGCCTCATCCAGCTCCTGCGGCCTATTAGTAGCGGCCAAGACTATGAGCCGGTCGGCCCCGGCCGCTGGCAGTCCGTCGAACTCCACCAAGAACTCGGTCTTCAGCCGCCGCGACGCTTCGTGCTCGCCGCTCGACCGCTCGCATAGCAGCGAGTCTACTTCGTCCACGAATATTATTGACGGCTGGGAGGATAATGTCGTACGGTTGACACAAACTATATTTTGAAGCAAATTATTAAAAAAGTAGCAGTTAGACTTAATTTATTAGGGCGCCTACTCTCCTAACTGAACAGCATCTTAAGATTAGACTCTTATCCATCTTGCTCATTAGATGACTTACATCTTTGACATTGATCGTAACTATTTAGTCTTATATTATAACTCAATTTTGTGATTGCCAACCAATTTTTCAAAATATCTTTAAATATTATTTTACAAATGACAAGTAAATATTAAAATCATATTCTAATGCCATATTTCTTCTTCTACTTAGCGTTGTCACAGTATTCAAAAAGAATCAATTCGAAATAGAAAATCAAATTATCCACGCCTTGATTGTCTTTCAAATTAGCGGGCACTTTAGTCAACTGAGCAAGGCTAATTTCATTCAATCACACACATCGTATCGTGAACTGGTACTAAACTTGTATCAGGCAGTAGATTCTTTATTTTCCTTGAGTTTTAAACAACTTGATTACATTACAACAACATACACCTTATATGTCAATTTAAAGAAAATTATTACTTACTCAGTTCTTAATATCAGACTAGTAAATAAAACCACACACACAAAAGCCATAATCTATTCTAAATCCAATACCTGAAGCTCCCTCGCAACCTGGAAGAGCGCGCGCACCATTTTCTCGCCGTCCCCGACGTATTTGCTGGTCAGCGTGGCGGCTGATATGGAGAAGAAAGTCGCCGAGCACTCGGCCGCCACGCACCGAGCCAGTAACGTTTTACCTACAATATTACGTTTGTTATGTTGTGACAATTTCAATGATAAAAGAATATCTTGGATAACGCTTCAGCCCCCCCTAACATGATCAACTAAACGCGATATGATATAGCGATTTATCGTGTTTAACTGTCAAAAGACAATGGATTTTGACAGTTGAGTATCGATAAAATGCTATAACACGCGATATCACGTGTTTCCGTGGTCATGCTAGGGGGGCACGTACAAAAACAGCACGCGAATATGGCATGGCACCGACTGACAAAACTAGTAAGTGAGAAAAACTACCTCCAGCGTTTATCAGTTTAAACTAATTTATGTCTTATCTCTTAAAACTAAAGCGTGATTTTGATTGTCTCAACATTCAATTATGATCTTACGAAATGAATGAAAAAAAGCTATTCGTTGAAATTCGAAACAGCAACCTGAGTATTTGTATATGTGTAAAATAACTAGTTTTTCCAAATTCAACTTTTGCAGACTAATGTCCTAGTTTAAGTGAAAGTTTTATATGTATGTCAGTCATTGAACAAATAATGTTTTGATAATATTAATTAGTTATTTAGTCTTGGTACACTACACATATCGACAAATTGTGATTAGATAAAAATGTTTACCGTTCCCTGGAGGTCCAAATAAAAGTAGACCCCTGGCTGGCGATCTCAACCCCGTGAACAGTTCTGGCCTTAGTGAAGGTAAAACTACCATTTCTTGTAACGCCTGCTTAGCGGCCTAAAATAGAAACAACACATTGTAGAAAAGGTACTGATTACAACACTGAAAATTCATAAACAGCGCAAAGCTTGAAATTGAGCCACTACAATCATCTAATGCCTGCAGTTCACGCTCGGCAAGTGGAGACGATTGGTGGCGTAAATTGCCTGATTGTAACAAATGTGTCAATGAGGTCCTTTGAAAAGCATCAACGAACTATATATACATTCGTCGAGGTTCGGGCGAGCGTGTGGAGCCATTGTCAGCGCGTTAATCAGCACTTTTCCGACGCCAGTTTAATACAAGAAAATCAAACATTTGATAAAAATGGAATTACGCTACTTTCTACCGTGCAGTGTCCCTACCGGCTAACTTACATGGCTATAGATATCGCTGTAATTTGACAGATCGATGTGATACATTGCTACTTTTCTTTGGGAAGTTTTTATTTATGCCAAAAAGAAGTAGCAATGTGTCATATCCATCGGTCAAATGAAAGCGATTTCGATAGCCATGTAAGTGAGGTTTTTTCTTAATGGAAAATTGGAATTTTACTTAATGAAAGATCAAACAACTCACATCTTGTCCAGCGATATCATCCCAATGTATTTTAGGGCCGCCTTCCACGATCTCGTCCAATATCAGCTGCACCAATTTGGGGTCCACGCCTCGTACTGACAGCGCAGACTGGGGGGTCCGGCTTCTAGTGGGTGTCCCCCTCTGCGACCCCCCACCGACGGCCCTCCGGACTGGGGACCCGTTCACTGGCACCTGGTACGCGCTCTGATTATCAGACGCGGTGGTGGAATGATGGTGGATGAGTTAATGGCGATGCGTGTTAGATGATTAAGGAAAACAAATTAATAAATAAGTTTATTGTCAAGGCATAAATAAATAAAAAAATAGAAGTAATTAGAATGTGTCTTTAGAATGTCCAAAAATAAATTGTTTTTTTAATAGGTAATAAAAAAGTTAATGTAAAAAGGAAATGTTGATTTATTTTACAAGCAAAAGCGAACTTTTCAAGAAACAATGTTAAAAACACTAATCAAACTCAAAAAATGTTATACACACACATAAAACATTTGCTCAAGAAAGCAAAAGTTTGTAAGTAGACATTCTTAAAATCTTACTGTACCCAAACTTTACCGAGTCTTGAGTTATGAGAAGAACTTCGAGAGGGGATTAGGTACACACGACAGCACGGTAAGTTAAACAGTTGAACTACGAAAACAGCTTTTATTACGTACGACTTAAAGACGGTCTCAAGGTCAACATGTATAGTCTGACGTGCCGTTGACTGTACATGACAAAGTGTAGTCGTATAAGATAGTATGCAGTGGATTCATTCCTTGGGTTGTTGGCGTACCGTACTGGACAGTCGCTTGGGGCTTAACTATTAAGGCTCCTATATACCTCAAGTGGCGCCCTCATTATATTAAAGTTATTGCTCGCTAAGTACATACTGTATCGAACATTCAAACGTACAGATTGAAGCTAAGGTTCTATAGTTTATTTACAAACAATAACCTCAGTAAAATATAGTTCGTTGTAGTAGTAGTAGGCATATGTGCCAAAAGTGGCCACTTATTGCTATGTTGCCTACTACTACTACAACAAACTGTATTTTACTGAGCAATAAATTTAATATAATGAGGGCGCCACTGTGAGGGCACTAATCGTCTTAATGTAAGCGATGTAAGCGATAACAACAAAAGTAACAAAAACGATAAGCCTGTAGATAGAGCTTCGATCAACAATACTGCGAAGAGAGTCAGAGTCACTTGTTAAAGCAATAAAGAAATTTGCAAAATAAACATTTATAAGATTAACATAAGTTTCCGATAATAAGTAGCGTTTTGTAGTGTCATTTCTTTTTCTTGGAGAAATCAACACCACAGAGTAATAATTGGCAATACTAATGTCTTAAAGCCAATAATTTTCTGACTGGTGAACCATATGTTCATTAGCGCAATATGGAAAATTAGTTAACAGTAATTAACTTACTGTGGCCCTAGCATTACAAACTACATAGCACCCATTGCTTTGAGAAGGTTATGAGCACTATTACGTCTGTCTGATTGTCCTTACTTGTCCTATTTAGTAAATAGATTTTGAGTTATCATACGTCTTTTAAATTTAAATCGTTAATTAAAAATATCTTATCTTGTTAAATCAAATTGTCACTAATATCAGTAACCTATGAATGAGCGAAAAACCATTTGTTGTATTTTATAAATTGAATTTTTCAATAAAGGGTGAAAATTGTTTACTTAATAAGACAAGTGAGGATAAACATATTAAAGAAACCCTTGTTCACAAAGATACTCACAGAAAGCTGTCGTTTGACAGCGGGCGGCGTCGACGCGGGCTTCGCCGGGTACCGGCTGTAGTTGCCGTTGGAGCTGTTCGGCTGTGACGAAGACCTGCCCATGGACCGCGGCAGCGTCTGCGACTTCATCAGCGGCCCACCACCGCTGCCCGGCACACGACGACCCGCCGTCGTCAGCTTGCGCCCTGCCACTGAGAGGCAACGTCATTTGTTTAATATTTGTTTTTTTTTTAAATAATGTGTTAAGGTTTATGTTGCCAGTATGTTTAAAAAAGGTTTATAACCTTAGATGTAAAATTTACGCGTATCATGTAGCGTTTTAATCGAAGAGATACCGTGTGATGTGTCTTTTGTTTTTAGTAGGTAAATCAACAATACTTTCTTAGTTATACGATAAAGAATGGAAGCTAAATAAAATACGATGACAATGATGCGATTGCAATCAATGTTGTTTAGGTTGTAATACAATAAGGTGTGTAAATAGCAACCATCAACAATTGGATTGATTGATTAAATAGAACAATATATATCTTAGAAGTGTTTTTGTTGCTAATATCGAATGTAGAAAAAAATATTAAGTTCATACAAACTATGAATGTATGACACAAATACATATAGCACATTCTAATTAAGAATAACGTTAATTAGAAATGGAAATAAGAAAAAAAAAATTGTTTTTAAACAAGGCTGGAGATAATAGAGGCGGTGCATTAAAAATTGTAACGTGAAAACGTTATAATTTTTAATGCAACGTTTTCACGTTATAATTTTTAATGCACCGCCTCTATTATTATCTTTGAAGCTTTGCAGGCTTTTAAACTTTCTATAGTCTCTCAAGTGGCAGACACTGGAAACCAATAGACGCAAAATCGAGCGACACGAGTTAAAATAAAAACAGAACAAAGCAGTCTTTATGACTAAAGCTCTTAGAAGCAAAATAGCAGAATGAGTCAGCTGTCTTCAGTGATTCAGATCGACAATAAAACAGAACTAAAGTTAAAACACTTTTAGCTCATGTATAGCTGAGTAAGTCAACTTATTTTTGGTAGACAGAGTAATCACTAGTGTTAATTTTGTAATGAAAGACACACGTACGTACAGCTTAGAATAGGAGATTTCAACTTGATATTAAAAAAACTACAGTGAAAAAGGTAGATCTTTGATGCACCTCATGTTAGTTCCATTAGTGAACTATAATATTATTAGTTTCTTAAGAATATTGTTAGTTATAATCCGCGCGCGATGAGAATGGGATGGAACCTTTTCAAAGGAAATAGAAATATGACTTAATAAACTTTAATTTAATTAATCAACTACCTAATTGTTTACTTATGTTATCTTACTTGAAGTTGCTGCAGCAAAAGTTCCCTTACCTCGGATGCATGACACCGTGTTTTTTGAATATCCCTGTGGCTGGCCTGCGTACCATGCGTGTCACAATTTGAAAAGGTTCTATCCCATTCTCATCATCATACTACTCGTATATTATGTATAAAAACAAAAAAGTTCTCTTTCAAAAAATATTCGAGGAAGGTATAAAAAAACGTGTTTTATTACAATATACTAAACTAGATATTTTAGTATGGATATCGGCGTCATGTTCAAACAGAATCATCCTAAGATACGGATATTTTTGTATTTCCTTTGACGGCTTTTATAGATCCGTAAATAGATATCATACATAACAGAAGGAAATCTTCTAATAGTTGTCAGAGTTCCCGTTGTATAGTTATCTTATCTCACGAAGACCCTTTGCTATGAATGTTGTTAGTCGTGCACATACACAGTGTTTTAGTTAGTGTGCGTAATACGAGAGACTCTGTAAATTGCGAAAAGATTGTTGAGCGATTATGTAATTCGCCGCGTGGGCATTGGGCATTAACGATTGTTAGACAACACTGACATTTAAAAATAAGGTTTTCAGGTGTAAAGATTTGTAAGGAAACGAGAAATGGTTTGATCTGTGTGATATTGTCGTTCCATTGGGATGGGGCTGTGTGTATAATCCATGCTGTTTAGTCGTTAACTAATTGCGTAATTTCTAATCACATTCGTCTAGATCAGGGGTTCCCAACCTTTTACCCTATACGCCTCCCCAATTTCATGGGAAAATACATACATAATGCACTACGAATCGGTGGCACCATCCGCACCGTACCAAATTATTAATTTTAATCAGTACCAACTATGTATACTTTGGATGTGGAGCCGCTCGCCGCGCCCCATGGTTGGGAACCCATGATCTAGATGCTGAATATTCTTAGATGACTTCGGGCTGATAAGAGTGAAGACTGAGTTGTTCTCAGAAGATATCCCGTCATGCTACAGATTTCCTATTCTACTGCCAGGTACTAATCCGATAGTGGAAAGGTAAGTTACGCAAAAGCACAAGTAACTATTCCATGCAGGAACGCGTTATTTTAGCAATTACATTTTTAAGTATATAAATATGATTATGTAATTGTCAAATTGCATACCCTTTCTATTCTATTCTTGGATTAAGTTCTGTATGTCAGTGGTGAGGGGTGAAATTATGGCGAAGGTAAGCCGTTCTACAAAAATGTTATGACCTGCATAGGTCGGTGGGGTGGGATAAAAGGTAAGCCGATGGGAATCTTGTATGGACCCTTCGCCATTGGTATGTATAAACATCAGATGATAAAATAAATGTAATAAATGTTCATATTAGAGAATGTAGTATAATAGTTAACGTGGGAACCGTCAACCGGTTCCGCGTGACTTCAACTTGAGGATATCAGTTGTCTAGCTGTATGTTGTGTGGTATCGGGATGCTGCGCAAGAGTGACGATACGTAGGTAGGTTTCCTATGAAATGTCATATGCCAAAAAACCGAATAATAAATCATCGAACTATATTGATCGAAGCCATTACTTAAGAGGTATGTTTTAAATGTCGATAGGTCAAAATCAAAATTTCAAAAGCTTATGAAGTTCGAGTTAAGATAGAAAGCCCGAAGCAAGTGTCTAAGCTTAGGGATCTATTTTGTCACAGCCCACTGAAATACATTACGTCGATGTTTTGAACTTAAAAAGTAAACATTGTACGGGCAAAAATGTTTTTAACTTAAGTTGTTTCTTCGATAATGTTGAGCGTAGAACATATGCGGTTTACACCTTTACACGTATATGGGATGGATTGAGCTAGAAGTTTCTGAAACGGTCGTGCCAAGGAAAACATGCATAAGCAGCATAATATGTAAGAGTTTACAGTTTGTTTGTTACACGGTTTAAAACATAAAATTCACTGCATTAAAAAGGAAAAAAACCATAATGTTTTGTTCCCATTTATTCCACTGGTCAGTTTTACCGTAGAACTAATGAGACTTTTTTCCCATTAGCCCTACCACAAAGTACTAAATCGTAGCACTAATGAGAAAAAATAAGTATCATTAGTTCTACGCTAGAACTGCCCAGTAGAACAAGTGGGAACAAAACATGTGAATATCGTAGACAAATTAGGATACCGAGGTCGTGGCCTAAAAGCCACAAGCAAAATATTGGTTACGATTACGAAGGATTTAATGAGGCATAAGTCTTTAAAAATCACAATGGCTCGTTGAGATAAGTTCTACGCAATGTCAATCGTTACGGCACTGATTGCCAACGCGTTCATTGATAGTGGGCGTCTTGCCCTCGATCTATGAAGTTGATGTAATTTTCTAATGTATGTTATGGGCCTATTTTTAGGGTTCCGTACCTCAAATGGAACCCTTAGGATCACTTTGTTGTCCGTCTGACTGTCAACACCCTTTATCTCGGGAACGCGTGGAGGTATCGAGTTGAAATTAAAACCATATACTCAGGTCTACAGTCCTTTGAAGCTGTGAAAAATCTTAAAAAATATATTTAAATACCTACAAATTTCCGACTCGCACTTGTCCGGTTATTTTAAGTAACTGTCCTATATTTAGGCTGACCTATCAGGTTTCATAAAACCTCAAAACACTTTTTGTTCAAACAAACGTAATATTGAGGCTAGTCTAAATTATTTTTTTAATTATGAACTTATTTGTGAAGTATATGCTACAAAAGTATCTTTTTTGTATTTTACCAAAATAACAGTGTATTTTTAAATGTATAAAGAACGTTTAATATAGACGTTTCACATGTTAATAATATTTTTAAAATCGAATGCATGGAAGGGCTAGACTATACTAAGACTAGCCTTCTTCTAATATTTCAGTAGAAGGGAGATTAATTGAGACTCTTAAGACGACTTTATATGCAACACTAGCGCTACTCCCGAAAAAAATTTACCATGTAAATACACAATTTATTAAAAATCCAAGCATATTATGGTCTCTTACGAAAATCAATAGTTATTTATAAACACACAAACTTCATGATAGATAATTTATTGTTTTTTTCGGCTGTTTTTTTTTCACCGCTAAAACTGCATTTTGTCACTGAGTTTGTGCTTTTAAATAACAATTGCTAATTAGCGAGGGAACCATAAGCTTGGATTTTTAGTAAATTGTGTATTTACACTGCTTTTCTGCATCTTTGTCGAGAGATATTTTTTTTTTATAATAATGGAATTTAACAAAAATAGTAAAATATGATGCAATGTTGGCTGGCAATAAGAATGAAAATATGAAAAACGCCTTCTTTCGTGAAGGTCGGGTAAAAAAAGAGGTTAAGTAAAAGTCAACAGCCTGAGCAATATTGTTTTGGCAGTACTCCGAAAAACATAGCGCAAGTAATAAGTAACAAAATATTGATTGTCAGTAGGTTGTCGTAAAATGCAGGCTTGTTCACTCAATAACAAGCCATAGGGAATGTTTGGTGGACTAGGGGCCTGTTTCACAATCAAAAAGTAAGTTTTGTGTAGCTTCCTTGACAGATGATTTGACAGTTGTGATATGAAAAACATGTCAAATCATCTGCTTACATGAGCTTACTTTTCGATTGTGAAACAGGCCTTAAATATCGTATAAAGGAGGAATCGCACGTACCACGATAATATGGCCAACCACACCACAAGGGCAACAGATGGGGGCTAATTTGTATTAAATATTACTTTTCCCAGCCTTAGTTAAATTTTGTCGACTGCAAAAAGTGTTTAGTAGCTCCCTAGACTAGACAGACACATTTGTAAATGTATGGCTTTGATAAATATTTCTAATTCAACTACTTTTCTACATGCGCTAAAAATAAGATAGAACTTATAATATATAATAATATTAATATTATTGGCTTTATTTAATATCAAATTCAATTGTATACAAGTTAGTCATTTTTCCTATGGCGAGTGCCGCTTCTCCTTTTGGATCATCAGTCTGGAAAAAACAAAATCTAACCAGACTGATGGAATGGACTGATGTCAGACTGATCATGTAATCTCCCTCTAGGGTTGCATACGGCATTTTTTTATTCGTTCCGAAGAACAGGCTAAGGTCTTACCCCCTTACTAATAAAGATTGTATAGCAGATGTATAGTTACACAATGGTTACTCTCTTTAAAACTATTTAAGTTTGACATTAAAAAGAAAGAGACAAAACATATCTTTATTAGTAAGGGGTACAAATATACCTTAATTAAGTCAGAGGGGAAAAGGTGAGTGGTCAAACTGGATATAGTGTTACTTTGTTCAATAAGGGTTTCTTTACCAATTACGTCATGTCAAAATCGATACTGAATGCGCTGTTAAGGTTGTTAGTAGTCGCCAAACACACCCAATTGGAATGTTTTCATACACTTTTCACTAATTATTTATCAATGCATGCATAGTGTAATTAACTGTCAAAGAAAATGGTGCAGTCAATTACATAAGATAAGAACTGATATGAACAGATGATGATTTATGTAAAAGCTGAGGGACAGCTTGTAAAATGGAAATAAAAAGTGTCTCCATTATACAAGTTGTTATAGTATGTAAATGTTTGACGAATAGTCGTATAGTCTGCTGATAATAAACTTTACAGAAAGCCTACTGTGTCAAATGATACTGAATTTATTTTTTTGATCTTTAAATTGAAAATGGCCTAAGGAAAATGGATTGCGTCGAAAGAGTCATTATCATTTTATTTTTATTTTCAAGTTCGTTATCTTAGCGGGATTTAATTTAACGTCCAATGAAAGAGGCAAGAGGTTCTTTATTTGATTTGATTGGTTACAAATTCTATTTCCGTGTCAGGTAATTCTAGAAACCTTTCTCTAATATAGAGATAATTTACACGTTCGATTCTTATATTACCTATAGAACAAAATATGTCAGTTGTAGTCTTTAATATAAAAAATAAAAATTATACTTCTGTCATCTACAGCGCGCACAGACTAAATAGTTTGAGACTACTATTAATTTATGCTGTATTCGCTTAAAAACTGCTGCCTACCTATAGCTGGGTACTCACTTAGAGGTGTAGCACGTAGTGTATCTGATACAATATCAAGTGAGTAGTAGTGAGTACTAGGCTCGAGCTTGATGCGACCGTACTCACTTGATACAGTATAGTCACATTACGTAAGTTATTAGCCTACTTATCAGTGGCGAAGGGTCAATACAAGCCGATTCCCATCGGCTTACCTTTTAGAAATTCCACCCTTTCGATCCACTATACAGCTCATAAATCAGGGTACTCACTTAAAGGTGTAGCACGTAATGTAACTGATACTGTATCAAGTGAGTACGGTCGCATCAGGCTCGAGCCTACGAACTCACTTGATATTATATCAGATACATTACGTACTACACGTCTAAGTGAGTGATGATTTATAAAATAAGCAGAAACCAAAATTTTCCTCTAGCTCTATACTTTAGATTGGTGTCTAGGTGCCTTTTACTAAATTTTCGACATTTGCGATAGCAATCTCGATAAAGTGAAAGTAACAAAAATTATGATGAAATATTTACTTTCACATAACAAAGCAGGAAATATCTTTTTGATGGAGCACATAAAAGAAAACACTAAAGCTCAGCGGTAAAAAGAAACTGAAATGAAAAGCTGTGCCCTATAAAACGCTTTTTATAAGATTTACACAGCGTGAAGTCTCATTGACTACTTTTATATAGCAATCTGTGATAGCAATGATGACAAAGCTATTTAATATAAATTTTGTTGTGAAGCTAATATAAAGAGTATATTGTTAAAATTAAATGTAGAAAGTTCGTCAATTCCATGCAATGAGATAAAGTCTGTGATTGAATTAAGATTTCTTATTTTAAGCATTTAATTAGCTTAAGTGTCCGAACTAATATGGGGCAGACCTTTACTCACGAATAATATAATTATTGCATTTACTTGCGAGACCTCGTCTGCGTGGACTATTGTTTTGAATCATCCAGGCTTTGAACTATCTTTGTACACACGACAGCACATCAGGTTTTACAGTTAAACTGCGAAAACAGCTTTTATTACGTAGGACATAAAAGCGGCCTCAAGGTCAACATGTATAGTCTGAGGTGGCATCGTGTGTACTAATTTTCATCGAAATCCGTTCGTGGTCGAGTGACAAAACAAACTTACACTTTTATAATATTACTAAGATTAAGTCGCGAAATTAAAGACGAATTTTTATTGCAATATAGTAATTAGTGGCAACTGTCGAGTCAAAGAACAAAATAACTGGACTTCTAAATTAGAAGTTCTAATTGGCTATTGGCTCAACACAAGCGATAATTTTAGCATCACCGACGAGCGTTTTAACTACAATAAAGATAGTGCGGAAACGCTTTTACAATCATATGTTTGGTACATTTCAGTTCGATTTCATATATTTCTTTCTGTCATACGTTTCTTTATGTACACACCACGGCACCTCAGACTATACATGTTGACCTTGAGACCGCCTTTATGCCCTACTTAATAAAAGCTGTTTTCGTAGTTTAACTGTATAACTTGACGTGCTGCCGTCCGTACAAATGAGTCGTGTATTTTTAGGGTTCCGTACCAAAATGGTAAGTACCCTTATGGTGCGACTCAGTCTGTCTGTCTGTCTATTACAGCTGGATATCTCGAGAACTACTAATGCTATCAACTTGAACTTTTGCCCAACTATTTGGCATATGGGGTATTATATGAAAGAGCGCACATTCTCAAACATATATTTTTTTTATATTATCTCCGAAGGAAATAAGGCGGCGGATAGCAAACAATAATATTTTATGTGATAGAAGTTTATGTAAATATTACAGGCAAAATAAAACGATGTCTTAAAATAGTAAACTTTTCCAGAATGATGATACGAAACCCTCGGTGCGCGAGTCCGACTCGCTTTTGACCGTTTTTTTATTATTCTTTTAGCTTTTGAATTGGCATTCGTTAAGTGATTAGATTCCAGTCACGATACAGAAAATACAATAACAGACGTGTAGCTGGCCAAACTAATTTAGTAAATTATCGTGCAATGTGACGAATTCACAATACGCGTGGTAGGTAATAAGTGACATAGGTAATTCTTAAGTAAATGTCTGGTGTACTTAAAAAAGAATAATCCAAAATAAAATAAATGATCTTGTCAATCGGTGCTTCACCAAAGACCACAAAATACTACTCGATCGATACTTACATAACGGATACAGAGGACTTTGGTTGAAATGGACAGAGTGCATACAGGATGTGAGGTATCAGATGGATTTACACAACATTATGCAACAATAATGCGTAACACAAGCCAACAAAACCGGTGCTTAGCACAGTGAACCCACATGCAAACATCGACAAATTCATAAATAAAAACCAATCGACCGTCAACTGTTATCATCAATTGTCAAATGGTTGGTTAATTCCAGTTAGGAGCTTTGTTAATTTTGTTTTTTATTGTTGCAGTAGGTTATGTCAAACGAAGCGAAGCGAAATCTTTATGATTGTCTACCTTCTGTCGACGACTTCGTTTGACCACTGTTACTTTCGGTATGGGCCAGTAACGTCGTCTTCGATTTCTCTAAGGGCCTTCGCACCTTTAGAGGTGACTCCGTAGCAGGCTTTTTGGCGCTCCGCTCTGGCTCACTCTCTACACCCAATTTACTGAGGGCGACTAGGTTGGCTACATCAGAGACAACATAGGAGTAACTTAATAAAACATTATTTAATTGCTAACTCTTAAAAATAATAAATAATAAGCCTGGCATGCGAGACAAACAGCCCATTTAAGATTTAATAAAAACAAATGCAGTAGCTTTTCTAGACAGGACAGTGATAGTTTTAAATTGTTGGAAACTTACCAAGGAAGTGCAGTCGGTCTTTGGCCATGCCGAGGTTGGTCTTCATCTTGTCGTGGAGCCGCTGCGCCCGCTGCCACGCGTCCCCACGCCCGCCCCAGCAGTCCACGGCTATGCCACGCTCTAACTCGTAGATGCCTTTTTTGTATAATTCTATTGCTAACTCTTTCTGACCTGCATTAAAGATTAAAGAGATTTAAGTCAATTCTGATTGAAGTGCCTCGTTCATAGAAAGGGGATGTTGTAAAAGTTTAAGGCTGTCTCAGCCTTCTACACTATCGATACGATAATCGGCTAAAGCACGATTGTGTGGAGAGCATCCTCGTATGTATGTACCATTAGGTTAAATGATAGTGCCTGTACGACTACAGGTATGTCCTCGAACTTACCGACGACGTAAGTTCGTGAACATCATCTTAATCACCGATAATAAACAAATACCGGCATGCAAGGTTGCGCAGAAAGAATTGTATTCGCCATCGGCGATTTTGTGGATGCTTCAAGCATGGCGATTTAAACGAATATTAAAACGCTATTATTATATGACTCAAGTAGACACACAGTGGGTTTGTGGATGCTTTTAGCAAGTTAGTAACCTGCTATCAGAACACGCATGGCATGTCTTAAGCTGTTTTCTATTACCTACTTTTTATGGTACGGTATAGCCACGCACAGGTTAGGCAAAATCATAAATACGAGGCATGTGATGCCATTTAACCGCCATGAGGTAAGCTTTTCGTAAGCCAACAAATATGCTAGCCTTATCCAACTTGTATTGACATTTTTTTTAATGAGAAATCCTAAAAGATAATCCAATAGCCCTCCCTAAATAACTAGAGTATGCAAAAACCACTATAACTAAACTAAATATTTCAATATTTATTTTTAATTTCAAAGTAGAAAAATAATTAATATTTTGTAAAACATTAACAAATCAGTAATAAATAAGTTATGAATATGTTGTTACATGCTAAATCAGAACAAAATCTATTATTTTGTTATTCACTATGTTATGGAACATTATTCTTTTGTTTCTTAAACTTGTAGATATAGTGATATAGACTCACAAAAATATTGTTTTGTTTTTTGGGTCAAAGCCGTTCCAAGTAGCAGACAACAAAGGAAAATTGTAGCAATATACACTAGACTAGAATAATCTTGTAGAACTAAAATATGTTTTTACTAATGAATAGCATTCAAGCTCTGATAATGAATAATTTGTAAGCATAGACGTTTCAGACAACTTTTTAATGTTTTTCTCTTTCATTATAAAAATATTTTGAGTAATAGTTGACTGTTGAATATGAAGTTTTGATTACCTCCCTACGCCTTTGGTTTGGTATTTGTTTATTTTCTTCCTGTTAAAAACTTTTGGAAGCTTTAATAGTTTGACCTACACGGTATTACAAACTACTTTTGGGTGGTCTTAGGCCACATACGCATTGACACAGGTAGCTTTCTCAGTGCCTAGATACACCTGGGGCCCTACCGGCTAACCCACATGGCTTTCGTAATCGCTTTCATTTGACAGATGAATGTGACACATTGCTACTTCTTTTTGGTATAAATAAAAACTTACCAAATAAAAGTAGCAATGTATCACATTAATCTGTCAAATGAAAGCGATTATGATAGCCATGTAAGTTAGCCTGTAACTCCGGTAAGGCCCCAGGTTACTTGCTAGGATACACAGTGGCCGCACTGAAAGGTGGGTTGTGTGCTGGTTCACTAAAAATCTAGGCTCTAAGCCACTCACCTGTTGGTGCGTACGTGGCCTTACACTTTCTCGGACATTATTGGAAAAATTAAAAAGAGAAGTACAGTACATGTACAATCTCATGAGATTACCTTGTTAATATGACAATAAAACAAAAGTCATTTTCAGAAATTAAATATTTGGCAATAAATAACTAGAGTTACAAATAATTGAGAGCATATTCATGATATTATACCTTCATTCTCCTCATCGATCTTCAGAGCTTTTGAAATATACTCAAAAGCCTTTCGATGGTGATGTTTTTGTTTGGCCAGGAGTGGGTCTCCTGGACCCACATTGTGGATGTGCGACATCTCCTCTCCGTGAGCTAGCTCAGTAGACACCACACCGTCTTTCACTACTACTTCTAAGTTACACTCGCCGCTCTTACGAGGCTTGTGCATCAACCGATGCGATGCCGAGTACAAATACTTAAAAATTATGAATAACTGGTACAAAATAGATCTGAGTATGTTGAACAAAATAATTATTGGGAAAGAAACAACATAAAGATTCCTTTTATGGACCGAAGGTTGCGACTCATTTCGCAACGTTGACCCTTTCGCTAGGTCTGCATCTGTCTTTTTGCACTTGCGATTTGGGGATCTCGTCGTTTTACGCGATATACGACCACCATTGGAATCGTCACCCGAAACCATCAAGAACACTAGCACCCCAACTTATTCAACACCAAATCTCCATTCACTTATAAACAAAGAGACGCGCGTTTACTCTACTGAATAGTCTAAAACACAGAAAGAAAAAAAAGACAACCCGTGATTTCACGAAAAGCGACAAACGTACCTAGGTATCTATTGACTCATTGATTGTCATTGTCAATTTTTGACTTTGACTTGACTATTTTGACGTTTGAGAAAGTGACAAAAAAAATCTACTATTTTAGTAGAATTCTGAGTTTCTGACTGAAAGTGCTTGCTTGTTTGTGGTAAATAATTTCTCTTATCCTCCAAACAGTCAAAAATTATTATTGTTTTCTAATTTTGAAAGATTTTTTATTGTTCTTATTAAAAAATAGAAAACATCCGCTATAGTATGGTACTTAGTTAGAGCATCTAAGGTATGGTATTACTAATATTTTCTGTGGATATAGTGATGTATGTATGCACTTTGAATGTTCCACCTAATTGAAGTAGAATAGAAGTTCAATTGGTAATATAATTAAATGTTAAGGCGCTATATCAGTATAGCAAGATAGCAATAACAAAACGTCGCATCGCACGCACCGGGGTAAGACTGATTTAGCAGATTGTGCGAAAAAATCACGAAATCAATTCGCAGTAAACAACGATACCGATTAAAAAGAAATGCTTGTACGTACACGATTGTGTATATTGATGATATTAAATTATTTAAAGCAATTTTGACTTGAATGCATATTGTTGTAAAATAATCTGAAACCTTAAACTTTTTAAGAGGTATTTTGAAATAAAATGTTTAGTGCCAAAATCTTTAAATCGTGTTTCTGGTTCAATACTGTTGGGCTAAAGATATAAAGAAATATATATCTTAATTTCAGATCTGTAGGATATTGCAGCAACCTATGGCATTAAGTACATCAAAAAGTGTTAATTTTCTTTAGATTAATATTGTATATTGGTTATAACTGAATCAAAAATGAGAAAATCGTTTTATTGGACTAAGGGACCAACTCTAAAATGGCAAAAACATTAGTTTAGTACAGTCATTAATTTTTGTATGAAATGATACAACATAATTTTTGTATGAGCTATTTTATTTAATAAATGAAAAGTACAGTATGTAAACATTTACGGTATGATTTACAGTATGATCTGATAAATCAGCGCAACACTAGTTCTAACTGTCAATGACGAAGTGACAGTGACATGTCATACATGACAGACAGTTGACTGACAGTGAGATGACTGTCAATTGCAGTGCTGCCAGATCAGCCACTCGGGTGCCGATTTCACCCCTTCTGAATCTGTCCGCCTTTGGTAGCCATCGGCCTATTTTTGACATTTTGAGTATTTTTATTTTTTTCTTTCGAAACTGTCGCTGTTGTTATTCACCCCACAGTTGCTAATTAATCAGTCAGAGGTAAAATAATTGTCTGTGTGCATTTGTGTTGTAGGCCTTTTTTCATATATGATTATGTTTTTTTAGAAAAATTACAGTTTTTTCAATTTTGGCCTTTCCTGCCAAAAATCGGACCTTTTCAACAAAGCTTTCGGGCCTTTTCTATACAAGGTGTTACAAAAATACCCATAATGCCGAATATGATATATAGGGACCATCAAACTGTACAACTTTTACTATGAGACCAACGCGAAAAAAAAATCACCTGTTACATACATTTTATTATTTTCGATTTTAATTTTTGTATGAACCAGCTGATTTTTTTTTCGCGATTTCGGAGTTGGTCCCATAGTAAAAGTTGTTCAGTTTGATGGTCCCCATCTATCATATTCGGCATTAGGGGTACTTTTGTAACACCTTGTATATGCGCTGGCAACACTGGTCAATTGTCATGTCATGTCATTCATCCTTTTTTTTCCAAAAAAGTGGAAGGAAAATTGCATCAGCATCAGCCAAACTAAGATAAGCCAAGATTCTAACTTATCATAACTACATAATTATCAGCACAGACACATAATCAATTGGTTTGCGATACAAAGTGCTGTAGAAGTAAGTTACGTGGAAGTTATAACCTCAAAAGTTTGCGGAATACCACAACATATTATTATCTTTATTATGAATGAGAGCAATAACCATTTACGTACTTTAAAAACTCTTTTTAATAAGAAAGATCGCACTATAATGGTGCTAAAGCACTGTAAGCAGAGTTCTGCAAATAAGCTTCTTAATTTATGTAAAATATCAAAATTAATGTTCAATTTTGATAAAATCGACTGATGATGATACAAATTAATAAATGCTTAAGCTGGTTTTACTTTTAAGGAAATGGATGCGGAACAACTGAATAATTTAGCAATAAGAGATGACGAAGATGATGTTGTGGACCCATGGAATGTAGCAAGTAAATCTGACACAGGGATTGATTATGAAAAGCTAATCAGTAAGTTTTATTCTCATTTGATATCCTCATCAGTTTAAATGAAAAATGTTCATTAAAGTTAGCACATACATTGTTACCTTACAATGTAATTAGAAAATAATACTGTGTTCATAAGAAAAACTGTCTCTTATACATATTTCAATGTAGGAATATTTTCACAAATTTAGGATAAGAGATGCAGGGTGTAAACCAAGATATTTAATTTTAACTTTGATTTCCAGAAAGATTTGGCAGTCAAAAAATTGATAATGACCTAATAGCAAGATTTGAAAAAGTCACTGGAAAGAAAGGTGAGTACTAGATTCTCTATTTATTGCCTTATTTTTCTTGCTGAGTGGAATAATGTTGTTAAATTTTTTTTATAACTTTTACTGTACTAATTATTGATAAAAAATGTCTCTTAGATAAATCTATATAAACAAAAATGAATCACCGAAATGTATGTAAGTGCATAACGTCAGAATTACTGCACCAAATTAGATAATTATTTCTTTGTTGTGTTTGTTATTATCAGGCCAAGGTTTGTATAAAACATAACTTTCAAGAAAAGTATGGAAAGACGAAAAAATCAATTTTTATCTTTTTCGTCATTTTAACCCATCAAGGCCCAGAAAATGAGACACAATAGATATTCTAATGTTGTCTCGGCATTCGGCCGCTCGGGCATTGATGAATTAAATCGCAATATAACTAATAGATGGCGCCGTTACAAGGTACACCACCTGTGCCACAGCTGGGGCGGGCAGCTAGTAAAACATAAAAAAATAACCTAGAAACTTGAATTTCAATTTCCATTTCAGCTCACCATCTTCTAAGGCGAGGTATTTTCTTCTCACATCGGGACCTCTACACAATCTTAAATCACTATGAATCAGGCAAAAAGTTCTACTTGTATACAGGTAGAGGGCCTTCTTCGGAGAGCATGCATATTGGTCATATAATCCCATTTATGTTTACCAAGTAAGTTTTTGGGTTGGGTTGTTGTAATATAGTGTTATTGGTTTATATTAAATCATCATCGTTTTCGCAAATCATTTAATTCAAATTTCAATATCATTAGCCTAGAAGATAGACACAGGCTGCTTGACATGTGTCTTCTGCATGACATTGTAAACAATCGTTTTAAATGCGAAAGTCTGGTATCACATCCCATACCATACGCCCAAGCGACAGACGCCACACACTCCCTTATTTCATATACCATCATGCTCCACTAATTACGCTAAGTCCACTAAGATGACATGTCAAGATATATGAATAAAAAAAAGTACAACGAAAATTTTCGTGAATATGATATTATTATATTTTTCATTTATCCGAAACTACTTTTAAAATAAATTGTACTTGTCTCACTTACTTAGCAATCTGTCTTGATTTATAATTTAAATGATTCATTTTGTTAAAGTGTTGTCATTGCTTAATACAAGGGTGGCCAACCCGCGGCCCGCGGGCCACATGCGGCCCGCCGACTGTCAACTTGTGGCCCGTGGAGTTGAGTAAAAGTTTAAAAAATACATATTACATATTACAATAGGTACTACTCGTAAAATTATTTATCAAAAAATTTTTTTTTATAAACCCTATAAGTAATATCTTCTTTTACGTTTAAAATTTCTTCAATTTTTTTTTGGGTTTTGGTTAGCTACATAAAATTTCGTAGTGCGGCCCGGTGCGAAATTCTATTTCCGAAATTTGGCCCAGCTACCGAAAAGGTCGGCCACCCCTGGTTTAATATATTAATTTGTGCTTAATCAGTCTTTGTGAAACGGGCCTGTAGTAAGTAGCAGTCTTTTCCCAACCAAAGTATAGAAGTATGAACAAACATTAATTTATTTCCATTTTTTAAATATGGTTGGGTTTTCCATAATTAAAATTGTTTTCTAGTGCATTGCTATTTCATAAACATTAGCTTTAATAATTATAGTATTATAGGGTTCATAGTAAAGTCCATGTAATAATTTAACATACAGCAGTTTGCAATTTTTGATTTTCAACTTTTAAGTCTTGTACATAAAATTCAAAATCAATGGAAGTTCATAATGAAATGAAATATTACCTCATTACAGATGGCTGCAGGATGTGTTCGACGTGCCACTTATAATCCAGCTGACGGACGACGAGAAAGCTCTGTGGAAAGACATCAAAGTGGAGGATGCCCGCAAGATGGCGTTCAACAACGCCAAGGACATCATCGCAGCCGGCTTCGACCCCAGCAACACTTTTATATTTAATGATTTAGATTTTATTGGGTATGTATGTATAAACAGTCAACGGCACGCTTTGAACTACCACAAAATTACCTCAATCAAATATAAACTCTACTAAGGTTCGAAATTAGTTGAGAGATTTTTATTTTTGCTTGATCTGTAATTATTTTTCAGACAATGTCCAGCATTCTACCAGAACATGGTGCGAATACAGAAGTGCGTGACCTTCAACCAGGCTAAAGGCATATTCGGGTTCGGCGACTCTGACGTCATCGGGAAGATCAGCTTCCCATCCATAGAGGCTGCGCCGGCGTTCTCAACATCATTTCCTTTCATATTTGGTGACAAAGTCGTGAGTTGAAAAGTTATTTGTATTATCTCTTTATTTCAGTAATCCTTTATGATAATCCAATCCTTAATCAACTGTTCAAAATTAAAATTGATAAAGTGTAAAATATTGTGTATTAAAATGCTTGTTGTTGGGTATTGCAATATTAATTTAGAATTGGGTATTTGACTTGATAATGGATTCTACTTTAAAGGTATAATAGAGCAGAAAGGGAAGCAAAATAAACCCCAACGCAATTTTTTTTATGATTCCTAAAGACTCCAAAGTTGGTATAAAATCAAAATGCTCCAATGACAAAATAGTGTTGATTATTAGACTCCATAGGTAATTACAAAAAAATGTTATGGAAACATTATTAAAAAAACATTTTTTGCTTAGATAATCACACATTTTTTTGCGCGCCATACATTTCGGCTGCGCGGTGTGATATGTTTCGCTATAACTATTTTATGGCGTCACATTTCACAATGCTTAATAGCTGCATATTGTAGTTTTTTCATTTATTGTAAGGTAATGGAAATACAAAAACTACAATATGCAAATGTAAACAACTCCCCGTATAGTATGCCCACGTCCATAACATCCTTATTCCTTTTTTATATAAGTGTGAGAGAGACAAGCGCATGATATCCATATCGACTTATTTAATTTACGAGGGCGGTTTGATAAGTCCATGACTTTGAAAAAAAAAATCACTTTTTTTTTCATAAAAAGAAACTCCTTACGAGCTTTAAGCTATAATCATTTAAAATTTGGCAAAAAATTATTACTTTTGGAAACAAAAAGCTCAAGCCATTTCTAACTTTTCTTAATGACCCTGTCGACCCTCCCGGCTGCACTCATGACAACAAAACTCATCGAATTACGGTACGAATTATTGCCTTACCTTTCCTATTCTCTAGATATAGCCTGCTGAGATTTTTTCTCCTACCAAACATGAACAACTGTCGTGGCAAGCAAAGATCTTTATCAAGCCAAAAGGGCCTGACATGGGCCCCCATTTCAAATACAACATTTTTCAGTCGATGAAAGAACAAATAATGGGTTAAAGAAGTAGGAACTTCGTCGGACTGAGTACGCAGAGCTACAAAAAGATTATTTAGAGATATAAAACAAAATATGCCGAAAAAAGTGTCTATTTTCCAAAGTCATTCACTTATCAAACCACCCTCGTATGTACACGCGACGGCACCTCAGACTATACAGGTTGACCTCGAGACCGCCTTTATGCCCTACGTAATAAAAGCTGTTTTCGCGGTTTAACTGTACAACCTGACGTGCTGTCGTGTGTACCAACTATGTTAATTATTGAATATACAAGGTGTTACGAAAATACCCCTAATGCCGAATATGGTATATAGGGACCATCGAACTGATCATCTTTTACTACGGGACGAACTCTGAAATAGCGAAATAAAAATCAGCTGTTTCATACAAAAATTAAAATCGAAAATATCAAAATGTATGAAACAGCTGATTTTTTTTCGCGATTTTTGAGTTGGTCCCATAGTAAAAGTTGTTCAGTTCGATGGTCCCTATGTACCATATTCGGCATTAGGGGTATTTTTGTAACATGTAGTATATGTGTACAGGTGCCGTGCCTAGTCCCGTGCGCCATCGACCAGGACCCGTACTTCCGCATGACGCGCGACGTGGCGGCGCGCCTCAAGCTGCCCAAGCCGGCGCTGGTGCACGCGGCGTTCCTGCCCGCGCTGCAGGGCGCCAGGCACAAGATGTCCTCTAGCGACCCCAACGCATCTATATTCCTCGACGACACACCTAAACAAATCAAGAACAAGGTATCGTTCTGTCACAATTAGTTGGACGCTAATAAGCAAAAGTGTGTCTACCCACAAAGTTGATTTTTTATAACTGTCTTAATGCAAAAAAGTTAAATAAAAAACAAGAAAAAAACATGTCTAATATTTGAAAAAATAAACCATACAACTTGATGAAAAACGCAAATAGTGTGTCAACCCATAAAAATGTTTCTTTTTTATAATTCTCTTAATGCAAGAAAATAAAATAAAAATAAAAAAAAACATGTCCAATATTTGAAAAAAAAACCATGCAACTTGATTAAAAGTTGTTCCAAATTTTTAAACGTCATTTTCTCGAAATTACGTGCGTGTGAGAAACACTTTTGCTTACACCTTCCTTTAGGATAAACTGCACAAGAATGACTCAATTAGAAAACTTTAATTCTCCTAAATGCTCAAGTTTAACAGCCGTACTCAGAGACGTCAATTAAGCTTAATGCTTCATTAAGTATCGTGTCATCTTTACTATCACTATGGAAAAGAAAGAGATAGCACCAATTTTAATAATAATAATAATAATAATATTTATTTACTTCCATTACAAAGCACAGTACAATCATTACAGGTAAATAGGCAAATTATACATTTCTAAACATCTGTGTCTGAACTAGGTCAAAGAACCTGTATCTCAGCCTACAGCGCTCATCCCTAGAATCCAAACCTTATAAAATAGTAAAAAAAAAATTGCTTGTGCTTACACTATAATGGATCAGTAATACAAAATAAAGAAAAAAAAAAATGAAACATTAAACTTAATTGACGTCTCTGAGTACGGCAGCAAGAGACTTCTGCGGGCTTACTCAACAGCACTCGCGAACGTTCGGCGTTTTCGTGATCGTAAAACAGTGTAAGATATAGTCAGTGAGTCGACTCCTCTATCGGCTTTTTTCGTTACTCTATCGAGCAACTAAAATCATATACCGTGAATTTTTATTTCACTGTGAAAAACTGACATCATCAGTCAAATTGGTACCCAAAAGCACAATTCGCGATCGTAAACGTTTGGATAACGACCACCACGACCACATAGACTTTTTGACTGTGGTTTTATCCTCTTTTATTATACTCTTTGTATTTGTGACAATGTCAAAGGGTTTGACAGATTTTTTGGGTTTAAATAATAATATTAATTACATCGATCGTTTTGGAATCAACAAGTGGAGTGCGACTGCAATTAAGCAACAAGCAATATTTAGCCATGATTGATTTTTTTGGAAAGGTGGGTAATTTATTTTCTTTAGATTTCAATTCCAAAGCCTTAACTTATCACTGTTGAAAATGGTTTCAGGAATGTTATTGCACGGCTTCAAGGGAGCTCTCAAGGGCGTTTAAGGTCTGAAAGGTTGTGGAACGCTTTAATAACGACCTTAAACGCCCTTGGTTGTGGATTCCGTAAGGACGTAGAAAAGTGGAAAAAGGTTACCTACTATTTTAGACATAAAATTCAGTATGTTTTAAACAATCATCAAAATCATCAAACATTGCATGCTTACAGGTGTGGTCGGACTTAAAATCACGAACAAAAAAAAGGCTATGTCAATACGAGTTAACCAGAGAAGTACAGGTGGAGGTCCAAGTAGCGGGCAGTGTCTATCACCACTAGAAGAAAGGGTTCAAGGCGGTATTGTGGAGCATGGATTTATTGTTAGTTTTTATAAATTTTATCTTTTCGTAATCTAATTATCATTATTGTGAGTCAACAAGAAGCAATTTAAAAAAAAGAGTTTAAATGTTTTTAGCAAGCACAATCAAGCTCTACCAGGGGTGATTCGTCCCCCGGGCCCTCACACGTGGATGTGCCTGAAGAAAGCATGTTTAAATTTTCTAATCACAACCTAACCTGTACGTACATATTTACTTGTATTTTCACTAAATAAGTACAAAAGTTTATTATTATGTTTTTCTACATAATCAGAAATGTTCATAATGATTGGTTTCAGGTGAAACAATATTCCTGCCACCACCTACGGACTTGCACCCCTGCCTCTCCAAAGTACCTTCCAATCTACCTTTCTGTCAGCACGTTCTGCTCGTACTGTTTCTGTTAGGGCTGTTTCTCCAACTCTGCCGACACGTCCATGACGCCCATCCATCCCGATTCGTGACTCAAGACAAAGTGCAGCTCACATTTGTTACTCAATTACGCTAAAACGGCTGAACGGATTTGAGTGAAATTTAGCACACAAATAGCTGTTTATAACCTGGATTAAGGCCCCAACATGGTTACTGTCCTTACTTACTAATATTATAAATGCGAAAGTATGTTTGTACACCTCCACGTCGTAACGTAACTACTCAACCGATCATCATTATTGTCAGGTGTACAGAGAAGCACTATAGGTATTTAACTTTGTTACATTATTATATTATTTTTAGTTTTTATCATAGATAACAAAACTTAAGACGACGGCGAACAGTGAGCTTCCCATACAAACGTAATACCAAAATTAGTTAATTTTGGATTTTTTATTTATTAGAAACCTAGACATTTGCTGTCTTAATCCGAATAACATCACAAGAAGAGTTAATTATGCTATCAATTGCAAATTATTTTGGTATCACGTTTGTATGGGAAGCTTACTGTTTGTCGGCGTCTTAATTATTAATACTTGTTTGATTAATATTAATAATTATTTGTATTTTATTTTGATATATGAAATAATAATGTTTTGTTAATATTATATAGAATTATATTTTACATACTAAGTCAAAAAGTGCCAAAACAAAACAAAAGTTACTTGTATTGGACTAGGTGTTATTCATAGGAAGTTGTTTTAGGTGTAATTTAATGCTTTATTGTCTAAACGTGTTTTATTATAATTTGATTAACGTGTTCTTCTATAAATATAAATATAAACAATATGAGTTGTATTTAATCCCTATCCTTACTAATCCTTTCTAATATTATAAATGCGAAAGTTGCGTTTTACGCCTAGACCGCTGCTGGACCTGACGAAATTTGGTACTGATAGATGTGACCTTTGGGAAGGACATAGGGTATTTTTTATCCCACTGCTGGGCACGGATAATATTTTATTCATACTTGCTAGAAAAAAATTACCTATCCCATTAGCAACTCAATAGCTATTGGTCAGTACATTGGGCCGGAATCCCAAGGATGCTGGTTCGCGCCCCGTCTGAGATGTTACGGTTGAGTCCATTTTTTCTAGTACGTATATCCTAACAACATATTTGTCGAATTTATTGAAACTTTTACAATGCCTTTTGTCGAGTAACGGATTGAACATTCGGGTGGTTTAGGTTAGTGGCTTATGACACCAATCTGGATATTAGCGACGATAATACCCCCCTACCTTGACTCAGACCAGATGTTCATTTAAAGATCTTCAACTCCATTACCATCACCATCCTCATTAGCAATCGAGTTAACAGGTGCTGGTAGTCTAGCCTTAAGAGCATGCTACTGTAATTTTTGCTGCCTTTTAAGGGTGGTAGTGTAGAGCTCGATCTTTAAGTAAACATCTCCGACGAGATTGAAACATTTTTCAAGTACGCATATCTGATATTAAAAAAACGTCTTATGAAGTCGGTTGGGTATAAAAATTAAATAAAATTGAGAAGAGAAACCACGATAAAAGTTTATATAAATTAACAAAGGAAAATATCTTTTGGCCCCACCCGAGTTCAAAAGACGTTTTTTAATATCAGATATGCGTACTTGAATAGTAATAATGCAGATTTGAATATTATTTCTTGCTTTTTAAAGCTGTCGCTTTTTGAAGTTGTTTTTATAGCAGTATTTTTAAGGTTTTTTGAAGGAGGTTTTTTACTATCTCATCAGTATTCAAAGCATCCACTACATCTTGAATGTGACGGCTTGTAGTCTGTTATATTAACAGAAACCCCCACAATTCTTTGATACGACCCGGTAGCAAAAAAGCTTATGGCACAGAGTACCTGTTGGCCCCCGCCGAGGTTGATGAGGTTAGGCGGCGGGCGGAGGAGCAGCTAATGGAAGAGTGGCGCCTCCAGCTGGAGACTCCGCCGGCGGGCGAGCGGACGGTGGGTGCGGTGCGCCCGCTCTTGGTGGAGTGGATGGAGCGGCGTCATGGGACGCTGACATTCAAACTGGTGCAGATTCTTACCGGGCATGGGTGCTTCAGTAAGTATCTGCACCTAATCCAGCGCGAGGAAACGCCGGAGTGTGACGAGGCGCTGGACACTGCGCAGCACACACTAGAGGTGTGTCCTGCGTGGTCGGCGCAACGTCGAGACCTCGTGGATGTTGTAGGGCCGGATCTCTCGCTGCCCAGCATCGTTAGCCAGATGCTGGACAGTGACAGATGCTGGCAAGCGGCAGTCTTCTTTTGCGAGGATGTGATCCTCCAAAAGGAGGCAGCGGAAAGGGTGCGCGAAGAGGACGCTCAGGCGGCTCTCATCCGCCGCAGACGGTTGGGGAGAAGAAGGTGTCAGTACGACCGCCTCATCCCGTAGTGTTACCGGCCGGCGATGGAGCTCGTTGGCATTGCACGGTGCACGCCGTCTGGGAAGACGATCACACTTGCTCGGTCATCTCCCGCCACGTAGGGGCCTGGATAGCCACCCGTCAAGTCGGAGGGAGACTGTCACCACATCCACTGTGACTGATCGACGGAGAGAGAGCAAGTAGTGAGGCGTTAGTTGCTAGTGGTGCCTCCTCTCGACCACCCTATCTGGTCAGCCCACCTGAGTGGGTAACCTTATGGGGAGGGGCAGCAAGAGACAGCCCAGGAGTGGCTTTCTGCGCGCTGACTGAGTCCAACATGCCGTTTGGTATACCTAAAGAATGTATTTGCTCTCACACTAATTTGTAAAAAAAGGTCTATCTATTATGTACCATAACACGATTTGCCATTATTTACCTATAGTAAATAAAATTGCCCCTAAGCAAGGCTGGCTACCACAAGAATTTTTTGATAAAATTATTTTATTTATATTTCTGTTTTTACTTTATTCATATTTTTTGCTATGAAAATTTTGATTAAAATTAAAAAGTAGATGGTATCACGGTATATATTGCAAAATTCCCTAAATAACAACCCCCAAGTTATGAATAAATACCAAACATTGAGTGAAAAATATGTATTGTGGATTTCATTTTGACGATAACTACAAGGTTTTGGATAGTGGTATTTATTATCTGTGGAAAGCGTGATCTTAAACGTATTATTAACGAAATCGCTGTCAAAATTGTGCATTTGCGTAAGCACTTGCGATGACCACTCCCACAACTTGTCTATGACGGTGGAGACCACGAAGATTTAAATAAACATACACGCTAAGACATTTTTCAGAATCTTACAAGTGTCTCTATAATTAATATAATATGGTTGCTTTGATTTAATACAATATTTGCGTTGTCATGGTTTGAAAATTGGATTTTACGACAATCCATTTGGTTTTAGCTCTTTATGTCGTGGCTTGAATGGTGTGTTTTGTCTTGGCTCTGTCAATACCATAGAGTTAGAGTAATGTTATATGTCAAAAATATAGGGTAACTATGTAAAATACGGTACTTTAATAATTAAGAGAGCATTTATTTTTTATAAGAAGTGTTGAATGGAGATTTATCATAAAGGTTTTTTGGGCTAACAAATTACGGAATAATCTATTAAATCTTAAAGAACAAGTGTATATAAGTATAAGTCAATTTACACACTGCTAATCATCTTTGGCTTAAAATTATAGAAAAAACTATAATTTTAAGCCAAAGACGATTGATTTTTTTTTATCTTTACACAAATTATTCGAACAGAAAAATAGCTAGGACCTACTTTCAAAGACTGTTAAATAGGTTCTCTGAGTGCTACTTACTTAGGGTTACCCTACATGAACCATAAACGAAATTATGATATTTTTTAGAACCACGCACACGGACACTTGGTGAACACTAGCATGTGAAATAACGAAATTCATGCATTGTAAAGCCGTGGTCGTCGCTAACGTTGTAATGTCAAATTAACGATCACGACACGAAAATTCGTTATTGGAAAGGTGCTGTTGAGTAAGCCCGCAGGTTATACATAAGTTTACGAAGTTGCTCAAAAATTTTAGTTCTGAATGAGGTTAGACCTTTCTGTAAAGGTAGCTCATTCTACAGACCTATTCTAGGTTTACGAAGATCTCAACAAAAACTATTTTTAGAAATATTTGGTCCACTAAATGTTTATTTATGTAACTATTTAAGGAGCTCTTTCTATAGACCCATTCTAGGTAAATATCAAGTGTTTTTTTTAACAGATAAACAAATATGCCTTCTCTGGGGGTCAGCCGACGATAGAGGAGCACAGGCAGAAGGGGGGCGACACTAAAGTAGATATATCCTACCAGTACCTGACATTCTTCCTAGAAGATGACGAGAGATTAGCTGAGGTAAGTCTGACTGATATACTACGAAAAATGAAAGCTCTATTCTAAACTCAAAAGTTATTTTTTATATTTGTATCTTTTTTACATTCTTTCACGATTTCATGTCAACTCATTTTGGTTGCCATAAAACAAACATATTTGACCTCAATGTAAGCGATTGAATCCATGTTTGACACGAAACACAACCCGCAACACTGTATATTTATACAAGGTGTTACAAAAATACCCCTAATGCCGAATATGGTAGATAGGACCATCAAACTGAACAACTTTTACTATGGGACCAGCTATGAAATCGCGAAAAAAAAAATCAGCTGTTTCATACATTTTGATATTTTCGTAATTAATTTTTGTATGAAACAGCTGATTTTTTTCGCGATTTCAGAGTTGGTGCCATAGTAAAAGTTGTTCAGTTTGATGGTCCCTATCTACCATATTCGGCATTAGGGGTACTTTTGTAACACCTTGTATATTTGACATCATATTCATAATTTCCTTTGTTAATTCTTTAAAAATCTAAACTGTACATCTCCTAAGTTGAGTCCTAACAGCAATATACAACCCAACACTTCCCTATTTCCTAAATCGGATCTCTACGATTCGAATTGGTTAATGTAAAAGCATTTAAAGTGAAGTTGCTATTGCTATGCTTAGCACTTAGGTAATAGAAAATAATGTAGTGTTTGTAATAAAAAATAGTCTAGTGATTAAAATCATAAATTTTCAAAGGTTAAGAAACAGTATGAGTCCGGCGAACTTCTGACGGGCGAGTTGAAAAGGATAGCGATAGAGACCATCACACCCATCGTCCAGCAGCACCAGGCGCGCAGGGCACAGGTCACCGACCAAGTGCTCCAGCAGTACTTCCAGCTACGGAAACTTTACTTCTAAGGCTTCATTTAGCGGCATGTCTCACTAGGACACCAGTGGCCCTACCATGAGTTGATGCAAACTGTCTACATTACCGTAAACTATCGGATATACTGCTCACAGTAAATGCGAGTGAAAGAGAAAACGATAGTTTACGGTTACGTAAACAGTTTGCATCAACTCATGGTAGGGCCACTGTGGTGGCGCCACTAATCATGTAACGGTCCAGAGTTTAGGCAATCCGGATTGAAACGGTTAGGCAATTTATGCAACTCGGTTTCGAACAGAAGCGAACCGTCAAAATCGTAGCAAACTGCGGTTTGAACCGATTTGACAAACGAAAGAAATTTACGATGGAAGCGATTAGAATGCGTTTCAAATTGTAGTTCACTTTTGACCAAACATCTGCAAAGCAAATTATTACTTATGTTGTGAGAATAAAGCTCAAGACAAATAGCATAAGAAAATTGTTGTTCATTAATATTAGACTCTATTCCTTTACATTAAGAAATATTTTGCTTTGCCCCCAAAAAAGGACTTATTATTTGAAACGGACCCTAAACCAATGGTTTCTGGTTTGTCAACGATTCGCACTGGGTTTATAAGCGGAAAATGTAACTGTTACCGATAATATGGAATGATTAGTAGTCTAGGTTGGAATTGACATGCGTGAAGTGAGGTGCAAACGTACGACACGGCCAAACCGGTGTGTCCGCCCGCTTGATTGCGCAACCAATTTGGGGGCGGCAAGCGAATCACCCGCTAGTGGCGCAAATGCTGTCCTAGTGAGAAAGGGCCCTTAGGGTGCAATATCGTATGGAAAATTGATAGTACTGTAACTCTTCAACCAGAAAACAATTGAATAAGACTTTTATTAATAAGTACATAAGGTCAAAGTTCTGTTAACCACTCACTTAAATTAATTTTGTGGAAAAGTGCATCTGAAATGGGGTTTATTTATTTGTGTTATTTATGCTCATGGACTTATATACCTAAAACACTATTGACTATGACATCCCAATCTTTATTCGTAAGTATATAAATACTATGAGATTGAAACTTAATTTAAGTGAAGGCCAGAGATCTCTTCTATGTATTAGATGTGCATTTTTATATGATACATTTTAACTAAAAATAGCAGTGTTAAAAACCAAGATTATGTAACTTTTGCTGAAATTACACAAATTTTTTTGTACATAATTGAAATAAATGTTTACTGTTTGTCTCGATAACAGTATTGCATTATGTACATGTACAACCCGCGCAGTTAAAAAATGGTGCTCTCTCGCTCACACACAATGAGTAAGAGAGAATGATAGGTGCGAGCGAGAAGAGAATATATATAATGCTATTTCAAATAATCCTTTTATCTGCGTGGGTTGTAAGTATTTAATAAATGTCTGACTTGACTTTTTAAGCATGAGTACATTTTAAGCTTAACTTATTTTTGATTTATTTTACTTTATGAAGGTTTTTCTAAATAATACCAATTATTTGGACATCAATATTAAATTAAATAACAACAATTTAATTAGGTGTACCCATTCGATTATCTTAAGGGGTCGTACAACGTCAAATACACATTTTGAGCAACAATTACAAAGTTAAGGTATTACTTGATTTATCAGTCCCAAAAAATAACGTAGAAAGTGCAGTTATATTATGATTGACAGAAACGTGATAGCTTTTTTATGATAGATTAGATATGATGAAAAGAGAAAAATAATAATTTTACGTCTTTCTGTATTTTTTAAATTTTTTCTTTGATACAAACCTTGTCCGATAATTATAAACACAACAAAAAAAGAATTATATAACTTGGTGCAGTCGTTCTGAAGTTACATACATACCTGCGATTCATTTTTTTATTTATATAGATAGAAATTAAAAACCATAATGTTGTGAATAATTTCGATAATTTTTACTATGTATGTTTCTTCCAGCGTTGTGCGCCCCCTTAAACGTGATATTATTTCTTGGAAAGGCCTTATTTATAGTGTATTCCTCTCAATAAAATATTGGCTGTGCTTAAAGCATAAAGTATTTATTAACTGATCACTATCAGAATAAATCTGATACTTGATTTATATGCTTTGTTTTATTTTGAACTCAATTTATTGCAGATATTTATCAAAACATGAAATAAAGAGTTTAAAGATTAAGATAAATAATATTAGAAAAATAATACAAAAAATCGACTCACCCGTAGCACCTCAGACGAGACTCGAACTCGAACCTACGGGATTCCGGCCCAATACACTGACCAATTATTGATTTTTTTTCTAGTGTTTTTGATATTTTCTAGTATTTTTTCTAATATTATTTATCTTAATATAAAAATCGCATTGTGAATGCGAAAATCTAAATTTAATAGCTTAAAGATTTCTTTAGATCTAATTCAACCCCCCAAGCCTGACCACCGAAACGCGGTATATAGCGATTTACAACGTTTAATTGTCAAAAGACTGGATTTTGACAGTTGAGTGTCGATAAAACGCTACATCACGCGATATACAGGGTTATTTAAAAACATTAACAACCTCGCAGGAGTGGATTACTAACATCATAAACAACAACATTTGTTCTACGACTTTTCGAAAAACAGACAAAAAAAATCAACTTTTCATACAAAACTCGATCAGCTGTTTGGACATTTGTATGGAAAGTCGTTTTTTTTTCGTTTTCAGAAAAGGCGTAGAACAAATTTTTAAATTTTGAGATTTTAGCATTCACAATGCTATTTATATAATACCAAATAATATACTAGAAAAAATACGACTCGCACCAGATCATGTTCTCGGACGGGAATCGAACCCGCGACCTTTGGATATCCGGTCCAATGCTCTGACCGCTGAGCTACCGAGTCACTGTCACCGAGACTCGATTTCGGGTTCGATTCCCGTCCGAGAACATGATCTGGTGCGAGTCGTATTTTTTCTAGTATATTATTTGGTATCGTAGAACAAATGTTGTTTATGATGTTATTAGTCAACTCCTGCGGGGTTGTTAGTGTTTTACAAATAACCCTGTATATATAAGTCAGTAGACTTGGAATAAGTGAATCTTAGTCTGTGTGTTTCAAATTAAGATATTGCTCTAATCAAGCTGAATTAAAATAAAATGCCGCAGCTGATTTACATTTGCTCGCCTGAAAACAAACAAAAATATACATAATGAGCTTCTATTATACATTACAAGTTCTAAATAATATTTCATTCTATGTTGCTATTAATCCATGTAAAATTATAGTTACCTACATTGTGAACTGCAATAGGTGGTTTGTTATATTTTATTAAATATAAATCCGAAACATTGTCGTACATTATGCATAAGGCTGTATAACAACACAACCGACCAAAACAAACAAGAACAAAACAATAGTTCGAAATACAATAGACGGGAGCCCTCTGGAAAACTAAAAATTGTAGCAAAACACCTGTGTACACGCGACTACTTTGATCCAATATGCATGACAATAGTGCGTGAGAGTGGATGACACAGTCCTTACTTAACACCATCATAAGTAGCACGACTTAACGACATCTTTGAATTCTTTAGTTTCTTGAAAATAAGTGTACAAGTGTAGTGCAATGTATAACCAAACTTATGATGACGAAGCACCCATACCTTTGATAGCCAATTACACAGTTGTCAAAGAAGGTGATGAAGAAAAAAGGGAAGTGGACGAGCGCGTCATTTTAGAAATAGGGCGGCCGGAGGAAAAGCCTAAAGAAGAACACACATTTTCTCATAAGAAGTATGATAAAACAATATCGCATCACAGGTCGTACGTGCTAGAGGATTATGAACCTAGAAGAATTACATACTTCCGACCACATGAGTTGGATAATACGGGACATGATGGTAAGATATTTTCTATTACCTATTTACATTATTTATAGTATCAATCAATATTGGATGATGGAATGTGGGTAAAGGTTGGATTGCCACGCGCGTCCGAATCGTCAGCAGATTACGACCCATAATTTTTCATTACAAATGAATAGCTATTGTTGTATAGTCAGCACCAAAATGATCTGAGCATTCAAAGCTACCAAAATAGCTAATCATTGACAGAATTAAACCTTATCTCAAGATATTAAGGTGCACTTTCATTTGTTTTCAGACAACAATGAAAATGTACCTTAATGTCTTGAGAAAAGAATGGTTTTATCAAATGATTAGGCATTTTGGTAGGTTTGATTGAATGCTTTATTTTGGCACTGACTACCTATTTAGAAAATACTTACCTACATTTAGTGAAATATACCTTTACATAATGTACGTACAGTCGAGTTCATTAATATGTTGACACTTTTGACAGGGTGTTGACTTTTAATTACAAAGCCATAAAGGTTGATGAACTGTCAAAAGAGCGAACATATTAATGAACTCGACTGTACACTATTACAATTACCGGGTTAGGTTAGGTTAGGTTACTTAGAATAAAATACCTAGCACGCGGACATTTTGGGCTACAGTTTATACTAATTCTGTGCTATCTTAAGCTAGAAGTAGAAGATGTCCTAGGGTTTTAATATACAGATATTTTTTTAGTAACGATTTCATGGTCTGAACACAGCGCTAAAGTTTAGTTATTGTCTAAAAACAACCTTATAAAATTTTCTCAGTAAGTATTATTATACAAGCTTTTTGAAATTTTGAGATTTAAGCATTCACAATGCTATTTTTATGTAATACTAAATAATATACTAGAAAAAATAGGACTCGCACCAGATCATGTTCTCGGACGGGAAGCTTTTCTGAATAGTTTTTCCATTAACTTTACAAATTGCAGACACATTCGTTTTCTTTTCGGTTGGGGTAATTAAACTTACACTTAAAAACTAAGACTCCATTGACATCAATGGAAGTTCCAAATTAACCATTATTTTATAAAAGAATTTCTTCTAAAAAGTTCCCAGATACTACGAGCAAGATTATCGTGAATCGGTGGTCCAGGAGACCGCTAACTCCGAGTCCTCACTGGACTTCTCTCACGAGTCTCAGGACGCAGGCAAGTACGGCGAGGACAACGCGCAAGACTCCTCGCTCAACTGGAAGGAGAGGGCGCTTCAGCTCGAAAGAGGTCAGTCAATACCTACTAATATTATAAATGCGAAAGTAACTCTGACTGTCTGTCTGTAACGTTTTCTAGACCGCTGGACCGTTGAAAGCTAGTCTATGATATAAAAATGAGTGACTGACCTTTCAACGCCCAGCCCAGACCTTTGGACCTAGAAAGCTGATATTTTGTACAAATGTTAAAGTGATGTATATGTCGCTAACTAGCTTAATCAGTCGTTCAACTAACGGCCTAGCATTTTCATTCAACGGCGCCGTTCAATCAGCGGCCTGAATGATATCAAGCTATCTAATTAGATGAATAGGCAAATGACATGGTTCAATGACGTTTAATAACTAGCCTAGCCAAGACATTGAACAATAGTTCCGTTTTCTGTCACTTAAAGCGCTGTAAGCAGAGCTGCCAATATGGCGACGACCTGCGATTTATTTAACAAGATTAAAATACGTTTTCACGAAAATATAGTAATAGGAAGTAGGTGGTTACTATGCAACTTATTTGTGACATAGTTAATTGTGAAATCAAAATAATGACCCAATACCCGCGGTTTCCAGAATACAAGAAGACAGCGTGTGACCGGGAGCGCACGCGCATGCGGGATATGAACCGAGCGTTCGACCTCCTGCGCTCCAAGCTGCCCGTCACCAAGCCCTCTAAGAAGAAATACTCCAAAATCGAATGCCTCAGGTAACCGCGCATCGGACAAAACAAGTGACAGTCAATTTAGGTCAAATAAATAAAAATTACAACTGGAAAGTACTTACTAGGATTACTCATGACATGTCACTCTCATTATCTATCAGTGTAAGAGACTCGAGAAGCGTCAAAAACTAAATTAACGATACTATTACATCGCGATTGTTATGTTTACAGAATAGCAATTATGTACATCAAACAACTGGAGAACATGGTAGCTGGCGAGCCGGATGAACCTGGGTTTGTGGAGCTCCACCCTGCCGAGCCTCGCCGACGGCAGCGGTTCTGAGCTGCCAGGGTTGACACCGCCCAACCTCTCTTAACGGCTTATATCAATAGGTTCCGGATAGCGACTTCTGGTTTATCGAAAATAAAACAGAATTCCTATGAAATTAGATAGGTGTAAATGTAATTTTAACTAAATCAGAACCTGTGAAACAGGTCGTTAATTTAGCGCCACGTCTGCCGAAAGGAACTCCGAACTTTTGGCTGAATGAATGCGTTTACCGTGCTTTTGAAGCAAATTAAGTAAGCTGCGATACATCAGCCGAATGATACGACACGGAAAGATAATACATACTACGACCGAAAGTTCAGCGCTCGAAGTGTTGATCGCCTTTCGGCGGATGAAGCGCTACATTTGTTGTGTGTAGTGTTCAATGCAAACAAATAGTTAAATATTATGTATCTGTTTGCATCATGGAACATAGATAGATTGGGTTTTATTGGGTATGATCCCCTCTGGCTCTCTCGGAGGCTGGGTGGGATTTGGGATCAGCAGGTAGTGTAGCTCTTCGTGGGGCCAGCAGCCTGTCCGCATACCGAGCAGACGGTGTATGTCTAAATATGAATTTACCTCTATCATAGGTATAAAAAAAGCTATTTATTTTCTACAAGTTCTGGACACGCCTTAGGCCCAGCACACACCGCTGGAAGCGCGGCGAAGCGCATTTAGTCTTTACCAATTGGAAAGTAGCATTATCAAACGGTTTTCCACGCACATAATCACCGCGCGCCGCCACCGCCGCGCGACCAACCGTATGCTGAAGTAACCAAAGTCGAATTTCGATTGATAATGTATCAGTCTCTTCGCCGTGCCTCCGCCGGTGTGCGCTGGGCCTTATGTTTAAGCTTAGTAAAAAAATTGGAGCAGAATTTGTATGGAATTATCTGCCATATAATTTCATAGGAACTTATCTGGAACCATTTGTAAATTAATTAATGAAATTAATAAAATGTTGTGAGCTGAAATAAATATGGTGCAGATGAATAAAAACATTTTACTAAAGAATAAAAGATAAGATTTTCCATACTGTATTTTTTTGCTTTTTTGTAGTCAACAATATTGTTTTGTAAAAAGACCAGGATACGATGATTTGTGGAGATGATGAAAAAGCGTAACAAAAAAATTGTAAAATAAAAAAGTTACTTGTTATGGTTTTATTTTATTTAAATTTAACCAAGCCGTAATTAAATACTTACTTAGAAATCAATAATAATCAAATAAGTGTCAACACAACATGTAGTTACCTACATAAGTAGTTGTATTTGTACATAAGGGGTCCATCTCGAGATGTTATTGTAGCAACTTTTTAGACTTAAGCCCCCTCCCCCCAAAGTGACGTGTATTTTTTTTAAGTACTTACCCTAAAAATATCGATTATTTCAGTTTAAAAATCGCGCGTTCACCGAATAAATAAATACACGTGATTTCTCACTACACCCCTTTCGATATTTCGTGAATGTTTACTTACAAATACAATTTCACATTTAACTTTACACTTCACAATATAAAAAAATAGCAACCTAACTTGCGCTAGAAGAAACTAAACATTATGAAAACGCGTAGCCAGAGAGCTAGCTACGGAAATACGCATCTTATAGAGAAACGAAAGGAGCCTAGTTAGAGTGTGTGCCATACTATCATAATTAATTTGATCCCGGCGCTTGGCAGCTGTTCAGCGTTAGGAATGAGAGTGGTAGGGCAACAAAGGGGTTTTATTTTGTTTTATATAATCAATTGAAGAAGTAAGTATTTAAGTATTAAGTATTTATTTAGTAACTCAACAGCTTTTTTACAAACGTATCTTATATAACTTATAATATTATTAAATCTTAAGCCAATTACAGAGTTTCACAACATTTTTTGAGGCTATAATAAAAGATAGGTAGTACCCAGCAAAAAACTAAAAACTAAATTTAACTAAATAAATATAATAAGAAATGATAATACTTTTTCTTTAAAAACAAGAATCTTATTCTGTATGTTATAAAAATTAAGTGTATGAGTGTTATAAAATTTGTATGAGTGTTATCAAATTAAAGAGAACAACTTAAAGAGCTCTTTGGTATGGTATTATAGCTATAATATGTATTAAATTTTGCACGCACCTTGGACGTCACTTGGTACTACTTTTCCCCCACTAAAACGTCTGGCAATGTTATATTTGAATTAAATACATAATTAGCTATAATACCACACCAAATCCAGAGAAATGAAATGAAAAATTCTTTAATTAAATAAACTTAGATATTAACGGCCTTACCACAAAATACTGTTTAGCAAGTGTTTAACTTAGACACTGTTTAAATGTGATGCTGTCACTTTTTTGACAATATTGTTTGGAAGAGACAGCGTCGTATTTAAACAGTGTCTAAATTAAACAGTGTTTTAAAATCTTTTGTGGTAAGGCCGTAACGTAAGTACTTTTGAATCGTCTATGTTTTCCTACCACCCATTCAAGACTTTTTTAGCTGACAAGAAGCACTATAAATTTGCACACCTTCAATTGCCCAACCACTCTTACCCCCTCGGCCAACCGCTGAACCACCAGGCACCCGGATCAATTAGTAGGTAATGATAGTATGGCACATTAGCTAGAGGGATTGCGTTTCCGTATCTAGCTCTTAGACCAGAAATAGGTAGGTACTATTCTCTCTATGTATATTTAAAGTTTTGAGTTTTATTTACGGAATATAGTTTTATTGAAAAATATAATAATGGCTATCGAATTATCTACATATAGTCTTCAGTAACTTTATATTTGAACTTTATATTATACATTTAATTTAACTGTAGGTAGGTACATGTAGGTAATTGTCTCAAATATTAATACAATTTTTACTATTGACATAATAATATAATCCAATATTCTTCCAGCGCTGTTTTTTTTTGTTTCGGGTACAATACCATACTTAATAAGTACTTTTGAATAATGTTTATCTATTTAAGTATATGTTTTTTTTAATATTCATGATTTCAAATATTTTGCGGGCTTTTTTATCTTCGTCAAGCCATTCTATAAACCTATCTTAAGGGGCCGTCCACGTTTTACCACTCTCGCCCGCACATTTCATGTTTTCTCAAGATTTATTAAATCTGAGTGCGTTATAAAAAAATGTGTTCCGGCCACTTTTTGCAATATAAAATTTCGGACATTGTAACACATATTTCAGTTTCGTGTTGCTGAAGTACAAAAAGTTGTCGTTTCTGACAGTTCAAATAACCTGTTAGAAACGACTATTTTGTACTTTCAAAAGCGGCCTCTTAAAACTAGTTGTTAGCAGCTGGCTTTACGACGAACTCACTAGCAACCCTTTTTAAAGTGTTTAAGATTAAATAATTGTTAAGTCACATAAGGCGAAATTGATGCTAAGCTGAGTTTATGAGTTTTCACCAACCTTAAATTATATCGAAAGTGACACAATAAGTAACAGTAATTATTAAAATACAATAAATACAAGAGGAAATTAAATATGAAAATATTGAAACAATATAATCGATCCTACTAATATTAAATAAAGTTCAAACTATTTTGATTTGTTGGGCAAACAAAAGTCATTATACATAACGAGTTTCAAACAGTACAGCCCAACTATGACATTCACATTATACTAAATTTGATAAAATCACTATCCTCGCCTCTTGATTTTTCTTTCGATATTTGCCTCTTGTTCTTTTTGCTCTAAAGCTTTTAGGTAGTCCAAATAAGCACATTTGATCAGAACGGGCACTTTAACGACACCTGTACACAGAATATTAGTGTTTTTACGAAGTTCTTATCAAATTGCTTGCGAGTTTTCGACAACATTAGTTACACATTTTTAAAGGAATGTAATTGAAGGTTAAAGTTAAAGCACATATTATTTTGTGGTCTTTTGTTCTTTGCCGCAAATATTATTAAATTTCATTGAACACACATTACTTACGTAATATGTCAAAAGCTGTTTAAGTTACTACGTGAGGAAAATCGATTTTTGTCTCATAATGAAAATTTTGTCACATAATCTATTCTATCTCATAATATACGTACCAGCGAAGCATGTCGTGACAATTTCCTTGTACAGCATGTAGGGAGGGGCCAACAAGCTTTCTTGGTTATCTTTTTTCTGAAACAAACAATTTATCAAATAATGAAACATGTTATAAGTAGGTACCTACATACGAATGGTAAATACACGACAGTTGAAATAGACACTTCTAAGACTTTCGCGTACAGTTCATTAGAAATAAAACTCTTTTTACGGATTACAACGCGGTCAGCGCGTATATTGTTAATTCAGGTGTTATTTTCCTCCCGTAACCACGGATCCCTGGAAAGGTGTCGAAACGTCGGGAATTCAAAAAACCAATAAATCGTAACTAAATTCTATTGAAAAATAACGCCTAATTTAACAGTATACGCGCTGTAATCCGTTAAAAGTGTTTTATTTCTAGTTGAAATAGAAGTATACTCTGAAAAATCGGCTTAGTAACCTTGTTTGTGTTAGTAAAAGCTTTTTTATACTCCTTTGGGCTATACAAACAGCATAGAATTTAGGTCCGCCGAAAAATACCTAACTATATGCTTAGTTTTTGTGTCACGTTATCCTTGAAACATAACATTGTCAATAATATGACCCAGTTATACCAGGCTGTTATCAAATACGAGGATGTAGTTTCCGCCGCCGATGCCGGTCCGTTTTACGCAATGAAACTTGCGATCAAGAGCCACCCTGCTTCCCCCCAGCCTTACTAAATTCAGCCCATAAAGGGATATGGTATTGAACAATGTGTATCTATGCTATTGTTATGATTTTGTTATCACGAATAACATTATCTGACTTTGGCCTTAGGTTTTAGGTATTCGTAGATAGGATCCCTACAAATTAGTGTTGTGTTAGCTGTGAAATTACATAATGATTGATATCGAGCCGTCCATTATTATTATCAAAGCTTATTATTTTTTCCTATAAGTTTTTCCGTATAAGTTAGAACTGATTTTGATGGGATTTTCACAATTGGTAGCTAGAGTCTAACTTAAAATTTAAGCCATGTTACAATGGTGGGTGGAACAAGGGAAACAGCTTGAACTCTCCGTAGTTCTAACTTTCGTAAACGGCGATTAGCACACTGCCACGCATGATGCTGCATGTTGCATGTCGACGCACCTACGCACGTATTTGCGGGGGTCTAGATCTACATCATCGTGCGGGGTTTTTCTGCATGAACGCACGTGGATCCATTTTCAGTGTGTTGGACTGTGCGTTAATTTTCTATACAAACGGAGATACTTACAAGCAATGTTGGAACACGCATTCACGCAACATGCAGCGTGATGCGTGGCAGTGTGTAACCGCCTAAAGAGGTCATTTAATTTTTTCTACTGTACGCGGACGAAGTCGCGGGCGGAGGCTAGTTGTAAATAAGGTAGAAAACGCACAGAGATGCAAGGCCAGTGTATTAATTTGATCGGAAATAAATTTTCCGGACTGCGTTTAGTTGAATGCCGTACTGCTCTTCTTTTTAATTAGACATTTTCGTTAAATGCTGACTGCCCTTTTTACAAACTACCTATGCTAAAATTCTCAACAAAATACACTAACGAATTATATAGGCTGGCCCCAGACCTACCGGTTTCATTTCTTTGCTTTGCTGTTCTAGTAGAACAGGGAGCCGTACCGGCTAACGCATCGAACTTCGGAAAGTCTGCCGGGCTTCAACTTGAAACAGATAAATCAAAGTAAGAAGTTTCGTATTGTAGTTGTTTAGCAGATATCGATGTTCGTGTGACATCATAAATTAGGGTTCGCCATTTTGGCACGATTGGGGCTAGATTTATCTGTTTTAATTTGAAGCCCGGCAGACTTTCCGAAGTTCGATGCGTTAGCTGGGTAGCCCCTGTTTAAAACAGCAAAGCAAAGAAAGGAAACCGGTAGGTCTGGGGCCAGCCTTATCCACCGTTCGTCGAGTATTTTCCTGTTACTCGGTATCGTCTGCTCTAGCCGCGACGAACTTCCATCATTCACAACCACTGGGCCAACTGACTCCATAATCAACACCAGTATCATCAGAGACCATATTCATGTCGATAACAGAACAATTTTACACATTCCCCGTCGCTTCTTGCTTGGTAGACGGCTGAGCTGAGGCTCGCTCGAACGCAAATTTAGCGCCTCGTTAGGGGGTTCGTTTTGTTCCACTGGCTCATTTTTCTTGGCTACTTTTTGCATCATTTGATACCCACGATACTTCTCTGCGTTTTTAATTGCTTTAGCTCGGGCGATTTCGCTTGTTTCCCTTCTTTTTCCCAACATAAACCGCTTTATTTTCTTTGCTTAGGCATTTTGCGATTAATTGCGGCTACGAAACCAAAGTTAGTAACTTTATAGTTATTACACGCAACTAGCACCACTGAGTGCTCACTCATTAAATCACACAAATAGCTCCATTACTTTCGGAGCTACAGCTCTTACTAGATAATTACATCACCACTACAAATGTTAACCGGGAGAGAAATACGCAAAAGAAAAAAGGCTGTCTATTCTACTAAGATCTATTTACTTCAACGCTGTCAGCTTTTATATGTAGTTTGAATTCTCAGTCGAAGTGACAGCCAACCCGAAATTAGATGATCATGGAAATTTCTTGTCAAAAAACAACGCGAAAATAACGGCGTCCCTCGTATGTAAGTGACGTGCAGATACCAGGCAACAATAATCCGAAAGAGTTCACACAAATTCTTTCGTGAAATGCAAGTAGGGCGTAACGAAACTGCGGCATATTGTCTGTTGAGCGTGGCATAAGTAGACTAGGGTGGCATGGGAGAGTAGAAGCACCTTTATTTTGTGGTAGGAGTGTTAATAGAATTATAGAATCGTATATATTTTAATATGAATAATTTGAAAAGCAAAGCAAAAGCAATACGCCGAGAGATTTCATAGAGAGCAGACGCTTTGCGAATTGGGGTTCCTTTCGGATGCGATCAGCCCGTGTCGTTTGGAGCTAGAGACTTCCGATTACCAGGCGGTCAGAAGTCAGAAGAAGGATATGTAAAGTCGTACCTATACCACGTGTTACAAAAATACCCCTAATGCCGAATACGGTATATAGGGACCATCAAATTGAACAACTTTTACTATGGGACCAACTCTGAAATCGCGAAATAAAAATCAGCCGTTTCATACAAAATTAAAATCAAAAATATCAGAATGTATGAAACAGCTGATTTTTTTTCACTATTTGAGAGTTGGTCCCATAGTAAAAGTTGTTCAGTTTGATGGTCCTTATATACCATATTCGGCATTAGTATTTTTGTAACATGTTGTATAGTAGAAACTACATTATGCCTATGTATTTTAATTACTTATAAAAAAAATAAGTAGGTACATCTCTCGCGGTCAAATAGAACATTTTCAGAAAATTAAGTAAAATGAAACTTAAACATTTTCTGCAAAATAAGTAAAATGAAACTTAACTGGAACCCGTGAAACTGGCCCTTACAGTCGAATACTGAAACGTCCGTCAATTAGTTTTGAGAAAACTCCAAGGGAACCCCTAAACAAGAAAGAGGAAGAACTTTTGGTAGGGTCGGTCAACCTAATTTTTGGCGATAAAAGAGAAATAATGGATTCGTACATAGTCAGGGTTACAGAAAATTCGGTTATAGGCCCTACTTGATGTGACTTTTCAAAACTAAAGTGACGTTTTAAGTATCCGGCTGTAAGCTGTAAACTATGTACCTTAAATCCAAAGCTGCCATGACGTTGCCATAGAAGCGCACTAGCAGTAACCAAGAGACGGAACGGCTCATGACGTAACTACAATCACTAGGAGTTCATGACTTGCTAACAGGTAAAAATATCTACGCATTGTGCGCTTACTCCGCATGCACGCGACTTTCACCTCTTATTCAGTGCAATAAGTCTTTTCATTGTATGTACCTATAGATAGATTTCATACGTACGATCACGCGGCCGCTTAGATCGAAGGAAGGCGGTCGTCTAGTGTTGATGCTCCGATAGTATTCTTGCCAGCGACGAATGCACTCCGTGGTTTGTTGTTGGTCGCCCCATATTCCTTGTGTGTACGTGAAGTAAACGGAACCTACCAGGATTCCAGCCTGTAATGAGACGTACCATCAGTGAAAACGTTACAACAAAATACTAACAAAGCTGAAGTTCATAGGAGGTTTTATTATCTTATGTCTGTAAAATAGTAAATTAAATGGGACTCGGTGACAAAGCGAAACCTAATTAGTACTAGGCTAACAGAGCTACGGTAGAGATTATTACTAACTTTAACAGCGTACATGAATTTTCCATGTGCGTAATGTGGCATTTTGGGTGCAACCATTTTTTTTTTGCCACTTTTTCTCAACTGGTACTCTTCTTTGCTGCAAACTTTGATACAAGTTGGGTGTAGTGGGAGTTCTGAAAAGGAAAAGATTAGATATAGAAACTTATTAATTTATTGCTTTGAGTGCTTCTACAAAATTATCCTAGATAACGCCTCAGGTACTAAAACAGCACGCAAATAATGTATGTCGATCGAAGTTTGAGTGTTAGTTCGAAGCAAAAGATTTGTCTTTTCAGATATACCTACGTCGTTAGATGACTATAATAACAACTTTAGCAACCTATCTGAATCAGAAATTTTAAACACAACCCCCCTTATTTTAATACAATGACTAAAAAACGGCTGCTGTCACTTTTTCGTTAAACATAGAAATGACATGTATTTTAAACGAAGAATTAAATTAAGTTCACGTTTTGGAATAAGGTGCAAGTTAACAAGTTTGTTAGTACGAACTCCACCACATTGCCTGTGAAAATTCGTGAGCAATCAAGAAGCATTACATAATTTGTAACAATCACTAAGGCAACAGAAATCAAGGGGTGGTGGAGCACGTAAAACATATCAGAGGGTTACATCAGGGTCCATTCATGCGAACTGTGGGGGTATGAAATAAATCCGTCTGTCCTTATCACTCTCAGGAATTAGTTGTCTCTTTCTCACATTATGTTACATAGTTTTTACGTAGGTACCAACGGCTTTGTTCGGAAAGTTATTCAGGCATTTTGTTGGTATTGATATTTATTTTTTTAAAGTTTTTGAAAATAAGAAGAAAATAATGACCTAGTAGAATGCAAAGTAAAACAATGGAAGCTAAACCAAATTAACCTCTTGAAATTTTATATTAAAAGACATTTTGAATTACCGAGTGACATAAAAACTTGAGTTCAACAACATTTGACTCACACTATCAAGTCCAGTGATTCTAAAATAGCATTCGCCGCGTAAGATAAACTATGTACCTAACTACCTAGCAACCAAACATAGTGCATAAAATGTATGGTATGTGTAAGCTTTTGCATGACTCATGGACCAAACTTCTAACATACCCGAACTCTAACCCTAAAAAAAATTTTTTTTCTGAAATTTTCTCTGTATTTGCTAACGATATATGTATACAAGGTGTTACAAAAATACCCCTAATGCCGATTATGGTATAAAGGGACCATCAAACTGAACAACTTTTACCATGGGACCAACTCTGAAATCGCGAAGAAAAAATCAGCTGTTTCATACAAAAATTAAAATCGAAAATATCAAAATGTATGAAACAGCTGATATTTTTTTCGTGGTCCCTATATACCATAATCGGCATTAGGGGTATTTTTGTAACACCTTGTATAAGTTTGTAAATATGCTGTTAAAACTGATAAGTTTCTTGCGCCCTTTCTTCTTGTCAGTTAAAAAAGTGTGGAACGGTTGGTAGGAAAATATAGACTAAGTATTCAAAAGTGTTTAATTATTTAGTTTATTTGAATAAAGAAATTTTGACTATTGACATTTTCAATAAAAATAATTAGAATTTTCTGGTGTCGTATTGAACAGCAGAGTCGATTGAAGTTTGGTTTTAAACCAGATGTTTTTCCCTAAATAAAAATAAAAAAGTATTTATGTTAATTGTTCTCACATTTTAAAATTGTGTCACCTAGCAAATAATAGCTAGTTATATAATTTTATAAAGCTTTTGAATTAAAATTTCAAAGATCTGTATCTAAGTACCTCTGCTATTAAGATTTCAATTTAGCAAATATATAGAAGAAAATAATTGACAATATATCAAAATACCAGGTATTTGTGAACAGTCGATCTTTTTGGAAGGGGCGCACTTATCGTATATCTGCATGTCTGGTTTCGGATATTTCACAGTTTTAGCGAGGTTGATGGTCCGGCATGCCTCGCACCGGATTCGATCCGGCTTCAGATTCTCACACATCTTGAATTTCACTCGAAAACTTAGAATTTATAACACAAACGAGAAATTTTGGTATAGAACATGAATTTTGTACGTTATCTTTCAAAGTGACGTTTTCCCATTTTATTTTCAAGGGCTTCGGAGAATATGAGGCCAGTATTCTTCTACAGAAGAATTGTCTTTGAACAATTTCTATTTATACAAAAAGTTTTAAACAAAGTGGCTGAAAATCTTTAACCCATCAAGGCCCGGTAGTATAAATAAGTCTATGGGTAAAAGAGACACAATAGGTATTCCACTGTTGTCCGGCCGCATTTTGCCGCTCGGGCATTGATGAAATCTCATTTTGAATTTTAATAATAATAATATAATTTTGCAATGTTCATAATCATATTTCCATGATATCGAATGAAATTGGGCCAAATGCAATTTGTTTATTGATTTTAATAAAACTTAAACTTTGAGAGCATAACTAAGTTACCTTTGGATATCCGGTCCATTGCTCTGACCGCTGAGCTACCGAGTCACTAATGAGAACGTCGAATTTCTTCTAGTATATCAACTCTTACGCTGCAAGCCAGCGCCATCTCACCAATGTGGAAGGAATTAACCTGCTACATTCAACTGAACATCTTTCCAGATATTTTTAAACAGTTGATTAAGATGAGAAAGCTATATAACTATTTGAAATTTTGAGATTTAAGCATTCACAATGCTATTTTTATATAATACTAAATAATATACTAGAAAAAATAGGACTCGCACCAGATCATGTTCTCGGACGGGAATCGAACCCGCGAACTTTGTCGACCTTAGTATTATATAAAAATAGCATTGTGAATGCTTAAATCTCAAATTTTTACCATGGATTATCATGCGCAAAGTTCTCGTAGTAAGTACATGCAAACTAATCAAAGAAGTTATTCTATGTCACACTTCTGATGATCAATTACGAGCATATTAAACATGGCTATTTTAAATGAGTGAAAAGGACAATAACAGGAGTATCGTGCGCGCCACTCGTGCGCGGATGCGATAAGCCCACGCCGCCCATGTCCGCCCGTTGCGCAACTCATCGGTAGAAGCTTCCGCGCCTTGACTATCCTAGATAACAAATTGCGAAATCTTGCCAAAATTGTGCCCTTGCTATTAACTAACTAACACTCCCACGCTTGGAACAGTCAACACATTGCACGAATTGAAAAAAAGGTTCATAGATGAACTTTTAAATAGATAAAATGGTTTGGTTGATTTACCATCAGCCATTTTTTTTAATGTCCCCACTGCTGGGGCCCCACTGCAGGTCTTCCTTATGGGTGGATAAGGAGGATGGACCATGACCCACCACGTGGACCCAATGCGGATTAGTGGGTGCTAACGACTGCAAATGCAGCCGGGATCAACGGCTTAAAGTGCCTTCTGAAGCACTGAGGAGCTCGAGATGTTAAATATTGGTCACCCATCCCATGTTGATAGACCAGGCGCTATGCTACTGCGCCGCCGAGCTCTTTATATTTGATTGAATATATTTTGAATACTTAAAATAAAAGGGAACAAGCTGGAACAGAAACATCCTTCACAGATGAACTTTTAAATTAATACAAAATATCTGACTTGGTTGGCTAAAACAATTTGAATATGAGCGTTCTAAAACAAGAACGAAATAAATAAGAGAAAATAAACTTTACTTCTGAAAAAATTCTCTCGAAGGCCATCTGATCAGTGGTTGTAATAAACAGATTAATAAGTTTACTTACATTTCAATTATATGATTCTTACTCAACGATTTCACAATACTAGTTTAAAGTACGTACCTCATCACATTACGCATTACAATCAAATTGAGAGACACAAGCTACGAATTAATTATTCAATAGTTAACTACATAGTGAAAAGCGCGTAAAACATTTCATTTCCATGGTTACAATAATAGTACTAGATAGGTTTTAGATCAGCACAACACAACGAACAGTGTAAAATACTTTTTTAATAATTAATTTTATTGTGTAATCTTGCGTTACACTAGCTACGAAACTCGCATTTTCTCGTAGCCAGCTACGACTACGAATCTTACGACTTAATTCCGTAATCTTTACAGTTGCAATTATTATTATCATTGGTTTTATTTTCTTTTAATGAGTTTTAGGTACTAAACCTAGTTTCATTGATGGGTTTTTTCAGTTTTAATAATCACCAACCGGAAAAATCCTGATCCGGAAATCACGTTGACTGAATTATTTCCGGCTTAGGTACATCCGTTGGTGACAGTATTAATATCACGAAATATTCTGTTTTATATAATTCTAGGGGCGCTATTTGCTTGTCTATTCGCTATATCGGTAGGCATGCACTGACAAAACTTAGATTTATTTTATTTCTATTGGCAACATTCTAGGTACAGTGTAGGGAAGTCAAAGTAATTTAAAAACAATCTTTTGTAATATTCTGGTCACAAAATAAATTAATATTTCTTACTATTATTTTAAACAGGTAGCAGGTATCATTAGTACCGAATTTTTTTCTTCTTGCAACACGCTTCTTGCTTGTTATTATAAAAATAAATAAGAAAATTAAGAAAACCATTATCCACTGACAAAGTATTTCGAAATTAAATATTTTTACATCATTTAATTCAATTTTTTTTGGTGTTTTTGTTCAACTACATGTGTTTTATTGCAATATATCTAGAGTTCGAGTAAAAATCATAGAAGTGATAGTCATTTTTACCGACTTCAAAAGGATGGAGGTACTTAATTCGACCCGTTTTTTTTATTTTTGTTTTTTGTATGTACACCGATTACTCTGGCGTTGGTTGTCCGATTTAAATAATTGTTTTTTGTTCGATTGAGTATACTTTCAATTTGGTCCTATATAAGTTTCATTGAGATCCGACGATAATCTTCGGAGATATGGGGTCTAATGTCATGAGAGTCATGAATAATTAGAACAATAATAAGTAAAATCATCTATGTAAACATTAGCTTTTTGTTCTATCTGAAACCGTTGGTCCCGGCTGCATCTGCAGTCATTAATACCCTCCAATCCACATTGGGCCCGCGTTATATTAATAAAGCTAGCTATTTATTTTGCGTGGCCGGGCGGCCACATGTACATACGTTGTGTAGCCGGGCCACAAGAAATGTGCTATAACTCGTGAAATACAGCGGTACCTACTGGTTTTATCCTTTTGGGTAGCATAAAGTACGCACCCGTACGTCTACTGTCATAATACAGAAGGTACACTAAAAAGAATGAAATAAAATAAATTGTTTAAAAAACAAAAAACCGACTTAAAAAAAATAATTTTTAAATCTAATGATAGTTATGCATATCAAATTAATAAAACACGTGTATTGGAGTCAAGTGGGGCTTTTAGAATTAAAATTAAAAAAAGATGTTGTCCTCCCGCCCCACCCGACTTCAATACACGTGTTTTATTAATTTGATATGCATAACTATCATTAGTTTTGAAAAATATTTTTGCTTTTTAGAGGTATTTAATTTTGAAGTTGTTTTTGTTTTCAGGTTTTTTTGAAGTCGGTTTTTTGTTTTAATATATCCTCTGTACCGCATTGTACCGCAGTGTACCGCATTCATTGATATTGTTTTTCCCAAAGGTCGACTGGTAGAGAATGCTACTGACATTAAGTCCACCTTTTGTACCGTTGTGTTTGTACAACAAAGATAATTAAATAAAATAGAAAAATACTTTAAAAAAAATATAGTTTAAAAAAAATAAAATCTAGCTTCAGATTTTCCTGATCAGCAACATATTCGGGCCAGGAAAATCAAAGGAAAATTAGTTCAATAGGATACCTTAGATAAAATTGTCCTTATGATTTTAAATAACAGAGTTTATATATTTTACTTAACGTAGACAAAAACACAAAAGCAAAAAAATCTGTATCAAAAATTGAGTGTCGGATTAAAAATGACGAGTTGTTTAATACCTACTTACGAATTGGGCAATTTCAAATGGAAAACTTCTGGACCGATTTCAAAATTTCAAAAAATGGGAAGTTGGTCCCATTTTTTGTGGCCTAAAATAAACCTAATATTAATAACGTTTGAATCATTTCAATCGGTGCAGCCATCTTCGAGTAATCGGAACACGTACATAAAAAAAACATATAAACGGACGAACATAGAACCTCCTTTTTTGAAGTCGGTTAAATATTGTCCAAACTCTTTCGTTCCATTTTAAATTCTAGTCCTCCTCTAGCAATGAGTCAACATCATGGGAAATAAAGGTCTTTAAAGGAATATTTTATTGTATGACAGCCAACGTCCACTAGGGTAGTGGGTTATTTATTATTCATAAAGTGAATTCAGACGAGCTCCGTGGTCGAGTGGCATTGTGCACCGGTTTTCAAGGTGTCGCCATGTTTCAGACATCCGGTCCAGGTCCCGGGTTCGATCCCCGGTTGGGTCAATTTTAGAAAACGAACTTTTCTATATTGGCTCAGATCTGAGTGTTTGTGATACCACCGTTGTCTCTGATTTCCATAACACAAGTGCATTAGCTACTTACTTTGGAATCGGAGCAATGTATGTGATGTTGTCAAATATTTATTTATTATTAATGGTTGAATAGGCAGATTCAGCATTGTGAGGAAATTGTATAAATGTACATATAAAAATATAACGATACACTTAGGACCACATTCATAGGTTCCGGATATGTTCCAGTTATCAGACCTGACTGATAATGTCATACAAATTCTGTGTCATTACAAGCTTTTATTTTTAAATTAAGCCATGAGATAAGGTGCTACACGGAATCTGTGAAAGGTCCTGAGTCTTGTTAGGAAATAAAAAATATGTTGATAGGATTGGGTACATCGTAATTGTTATTTTAATGAAAGAAAATCTAACAAAGTACTGAAAAAGCGGAATTAAAGCGAAGCTTTACAAGTTCATTGAGTGGCGGTTTTCATGAATGGCAGTGGTGGGGAGGGGCTTGCGGGCCCTGCGCCGGCGCCGGTGCCGGAGGCTGCGCAGTGTTCTCGCACTCATCGCCGACGTGGTCACCGCACCGAAGCCACTCGCGATCGCGCGGGAAATTCAAATTCAGAACTCACATTTTTTTATTTTATAACCGATTTCGAACTCTTTGTGCTTGACTCTTTAGTGGTGTTTGTGTATTTGCTACTTTTTTCGAGGACTAGGTGTGATTTTGGGCATGCTGCTATAGATATGGAGCTTTGTAACTTAAGGTGAGTTTAAAGATATTTAAATATTTTGAGAAATATTGTTTTAATAGAAAAAAATAAAGTGGAGTCTTGCCCGTTTTAAGTTCTGGAATTATTTTAATGGCAAAAGTCTTTTAACATAAAATGCGTCTGTTTTGCCGGTCTAATAAAATACTTACACCTAACCGTTTGAGTATGAAGACAAAGTTGTAAAGAAAAGCATAAAAATATAATTCGTCACTAGGCTGTTTGAAAATAATATCAATAATACCATCTATTTCTAAAAAAATGAAGCTTCTAAATAAAATATTCCTTTTTTACTTATAATAATATTTTTTTCAGGTTTGTATATTTTTATTTGTATTCGAGATTATAAAATGTAGCAATCAGTAAAATTGTAGGGTTCTGCATTTTCTATTTAGGTATTAACTATGCGTTATGTTGTGGATAAATCTTCTTTATATTAATTTCTCTAAACCCTTAATAAAGGTAACTAAATAATAATGCAAGATTTGTAAGTTTTATAAAATTCAAAAGTAAGCACTCTACTCAAACCATAAAGCTAAGACACCTATAGTGAAATATTGCGGTTGTTTTATAGGCATTCGCGCAATTAAATGTTTGCAAACACTTATTGAGAAGGCGCGTTTAAAACTAACCATATTATTGTTTCTTTTTAATTCTTTATAGTACACAAAATCTTGTTTCATAATTAATCACTAAATGTAGTATGAAACTCTACTTTTATCTAATAATCAATTTAGCTGATCCAACAATTTGTTTTTGATCGTTTTGTGAAAAACTTTTTTGTTTTATGTAATTAAGTAACGCCTTTTGGTATTAGTATTGCTTACTAAATTAGGTATATTTTATGATTTATTAATTAATATTTAGTTTTCCATACGTAAACAAAACATAATAAATCATTTTATTCAGTTTTCCCCAAATTTGAAGAATTTCTGTTAAACCTATTTTTCCTTAAAGACGTAAAACGATATCCCGATTGACAACCTCCGTAGTCGAGTGGTTTGCACGCCGGTTTCCAAGGTGTCGCCAACTCTGAGGTCCCGGATTCGATCCCCGGCTGGGTCAAAACGAACTTTTCTATATTGGCTCAGGTCTGGTTGTTTGTAGTTCCAACGTTGTCTCTGATTTCCATAACACAAGTGCTTTAGCTACTTACTTTGGAATCGGACAATGTTTGTGATTGTTGTGAAATATTTATTTATTTATCTATTTTTATGAGATTATTTTGTTTTTTAGTAACCACATGGTCAGTACCGTTAGCATGAACAGCTATCGAGAAAAAAAACGCGCGTTAAAGTACTCAATAGAGTAAATTCTCTATGGGAAATCTCATTTCGCTTCTCGGCGGTAGATGGCGCTGTACAAATTTCCCATTCAAAATTTCATAAAATTATAAAAAATTTCGATAGCTGTTCGTGCTAAGGGTACAAGTAATAACAAGACATTGTGTCGACATGAAACCATATTAGTACAATTGTACAAACCTCAATACAAAAAGAGGGTATAAAAACTCTTTTTGGCGTGGTGTTCGCAGACGTTTTTATTTTTCTTAAAACAAAAGAATATCGCTTAAGAAACAATATTTGTTACATTAATATAACTATATTCATAAAGATTAAACAAACATTTTTCTATGATTATTAAACATTATTACCATTCATTTTGACGAGTTATAATTTTGTCGGAAGCAAGGTTTAACAACAATAATGTTTTCAAATGAATGAACTCATTGAACTCGATGTTATTTAAGGACCATAATGAGTTATCTGTTGACAGTTGAATGTCAGTTGTCCGAGATTGACAGTAGCGCTGATTTACGACACGGACCCTTCGCTCGCTAACCGTTCAAATAGCTACCATGATCTTCAAGCAAATCATTTAAGATGTCTTCGTTTAATTCATTATTATTGTTAAACTTTTACTCCATAGGTACTTTATATTATATTCGTCCTAATTATAGCTTTATTAGTTATTTCTTTTTGCCCGATACAATCTTCAACATCTCTAATCATTTCGATTTTTTTTATTCACAAGTACCTAAATAAATACTTATTCATAAACTGAACTAAACTTTAGAATTTAGATACATAAGTACCTAGGAGGAGTAATGTAGTCATTTATCAATTCAAATCAAGATTAATGTACTTACTTTGAGATCTGAGTCTGTTTCACAGATTCCAGATAATACTAACTTTGGGCTAAATAAAAAAAACACTCGCCTACATCAAAGACAAGTCAACTAAAAAGATGGAAACAAGATCAAACTGCAATGTGGGTTATTACGGTATATTCTAAAACATATTTTCTTTCACTTCAAATAATAACACCGCACAGCTGCTATGTTGGTATTTTTTAATGTCACTTACCTAAGAACACGTTGGCTGTCAAGACAAATCTAACAATATCTTAAATATAAGTCCGTCCAGCCGTTTCAAATATTAGATCATAAAGAAAATTATATATAAACATGTAACATACAAGATACGCGCGAAAAACATAACCCTTGCCTTACAGTTGGGTAAAAACAGGACAGAATTTCTATGAAATTATTGAGTCAGGTAAGTTAACTTGAACTCAACCACAACCCCTTAATCTAATATTATATTTGAAATTCAATAATAATATTTAACTCGAACCAGAAGTGGTTACAGGTTGGTTAGCGGGCAATTATTACTTGAGGTACCAATTTAGTACTTAAACTTTACCTGAACGAATAACGATGGCATGCACCATGCACAAACAAGGTGTCAATGACCCCTGCTCGGCTGGCTTGCTAAAAATGATGCCCACAACCACAACACCCCGACGAGTAATTTCGTTAAATTACATACTATGTGACGTCGTCGGCCTTTTGTGTTATGTATGAGATATTTTATACTTCAATTATTGTCCATTGATCTAGCTTTTAAGTATAGGTTTTAATAGCGAAAAAACATCAGTAAGTAACCGTAGCACAAACATCTATCGAAAAAAAACGCGCGTAAAATTACTCGATGGAATAATTATTATGTATGGAAAATTTCATTCCGCTTTTCGGCGGTAGATGGCGCTGTAGAAAGGTAACTTTAGCACGAACAGCTATAAAAAAAATAACGCGCGTAAAAACATTCGAGAGAGTAATTTTGTATGGGAAATTTGTATAGCGCCATCTAGCGCCGAAAAGCGAAATTAAATTTTTCATACATAATTTTCTATCGAGTACTTTTACGCGCGTTTTTTTTTTCGATAGATGTTCGTGCTAAGGGTACTGACCAAAGAATGTCGTTGGCAATTATGCGATATTTTTCTTTATTTCTTGTATTACTATGTAATGATTATAAAATTATTATAAGTAGTCAATGAATTATTTTTTTTACTTTTATTCATATATTTAAGTAGAATATACCAAATAACTTAACTATTTACTGAAACTGAAAGTGAAGAGTGAAAAATACTGATAGGGTAAATTAAACAAATAAGTGACAAAAGTCTTCCCGTACACACAGATCAAAATCTCACGCAAATTGGTGCGCTCGCGCCGTCATGTCAGCTTCGAATCGAGAAAAGAGGCGGGGAGGGGAGGGGAGCCTCGTAAATCTCGCCGCACACGAACTGGATCCTCGAGACACAAAAAATAATAAAAAAAACATTAATAAAAGACGAAGCGAGATTAAAACTAAGACTATTGTTCCTTTTATCCCGCGTCCTGCCGATTCGAGAGTAGACATTCTCTTGGTTCATGCATAAATTCATTCTCGGTTTTGTGGCAAGAACCTCGCATAATTAAATGCTTAGGAGATTTAGATAAGGGCTGAAAGCCTTTCTCCGGGTACTGGGGAAAGTGTAATTTGAGGTAACCACTTTAGAGTCCCATTTGAGTTGTGGACTTTGGTAAGTTTATTGTGAACGGTAGCGTTAGGATGTTGCGCACGCGATCTTTGAAGGTTTCGCTTTCAATTTGGAGGCTTGTTGTGTTTTTGCGCGGTCCCGTTCGGTAATTTCTTAAGTTGTGCTTTGCTTGACCGTCCGTTAAGTTTACTTATATTTGTAAACGTTCGGGCCTCTTACAAAGTTTCGTTTTGTTTTGTTTCTGATGACATAGTTTAACGATTATTTTCTATTTAAGCCATTTAATTTTAACGTTCCAGCTCCCCTAGCATGGCCGCCGAAACACGATATATATCGCGTGATATTGAGTTTCGTGATAAGAGTTATTGTCCTTTGACAGTAAAACGTGATAAATTGTTATAAAATATTGCGTTTTAATAGTCATGCTAGAGGGCCAGAGCCAACTAAAACAACCAGTACCGCTCAAGCCTTAATTCTCCGCAAAATCTTGGATCACTTGTCAAAACTAACAATAATTGCCATAATTATTTCGATTAAAAATATATTTTCCTTCCCTGTTTTTTTAGGTTGTGTATGTAACTTCGATCGTTATGATCGAAGGTGTGCAACTTAATGTTCCTAAGTATCTTTCTCAGGTCACTTTGATTATAGTTATTTTAGCTTTAATAACATGTGTAATTAAAAGAGTTTCCAATATTCAATCTTTACTTATATATTTTTTTAGATTCGCATTAAATCAATACTCTCTCTCATTGTTCGTGTAGGTACTGAATATTCCGAGCTCGACAAAGCTCTGAAACGCAAGTGCACTCACGCGCAGCAAACTGTTGCGGTGCTTACTTGGCAAACAAACGCTGCAACTGTACTATTCGAAGTGTTGACATAACGACTGTTTTCCTGACACCTATAGGAAAATTGAGGTCAAGATTTTTGTTTCATAGCATTCTGAATAACTAGCAACAAAGATTATGATATGACTGTAAAAAAAAATTCTATATAGCCGTATAACAAGTGGCTCTGAGAGCTGTAGACCACTGGTTTGTGACATTTTTGATCATTTTTCAAGATAGCTAAAATATGTTTTTTTTTCCGAAAAAGTTCGAAAAACTGAATCGACAAAAAATTATATAAGCATAATTTTCAAACCTGCTTACAAAATTTAATGAGAATCGGCTGAGAAATGCGACTTGTAGGGGAGAAAAGATGGACAGCCGGACAGACATACGAAAGCATTTTTGCCCAAGCTGAAACGGAGTCGCTTCGCTCGCGCTTCGCATTCGCTTGGTCAATAATTTAGACGGCCTTCGGTCGGCCATAGATTGGCCGCTTGGCACCGGATTTCATGATGTCGCCATCTCTGAGGTCCCGGTACATATACTGTCTGAGGTCTGATTGTTTTTGTTACCACCGCTGTCACTGATTTCTATAACACAAGTGCTTTAGCTACTTACTTTGGAATCGGAGCAATGTATTTGAGTTATATTTAATTACACATTCGTTCATAGATTGATTGGATACGTGACTTTACAACGTCGTTAGTTAACGTGTAGAAAAATTATTGTTACTAGCTTAAACAACATGAGGTTAGTTGTCGTCGGAGACAAATTAGCATCATTCATTTAAGTCATTCTTAAAGAGTACGGACGAAAAAGAAAGAATATGTGCTAATCACGCAAGGACAAAAAAAGAAAGCATTATTTTCACCTTTTTTGATATTACGAAAACTGCGTAACATTAGTCTTTATTTATTTTTTCATTAATAATTGAAGCAGCTATTAAGCTAAGTTATGACGAGTTTTTGCAAGTGAACTTTAACGAAAGATTGTGAAGAGAGTGATGTGAGTGTTATGTTATTTTACTACAAATTAGAAAAGTTATTTTCGCCAATATTACAGAATATGACGGTATTTGGCAGCCCAATATTAAATTTTAACTATTTATAGATTTTCATTTAGCGTTTTCCACGAATATATAATAGAAGACAATGCAAAAATGAGATTCAGAAATTAACATATGAAGTGGCAAATAAATTCGATATTAAAATTAAAAATAATTTTTTTTTAGACTTGTTCAAAGTTCACAAATTGTTAACTGATAGTGATCTACTGGACACTGACTAATTTTAGCGCCTTTAATACACTGAAGCCGCATGAATGTGTGCGTAGCCTAGACTTGAAGTCTAGATTTAAGCACTAATACGCCGCCTCGTATTCATGCCAGCCTAGTACTTCTAGGTACAAACGATAGCCAGTCTAGACGGAGCGACGCGACTTTTTTAAGATCGGTATTTTGCGACATTCGGAAACCTGTTATAGACATAATACTCGTAAATTATGTACATAAATTATAATATTTTCCTTTATCTACATTTTTTTTAAATAGGTAATATATTATGAACAATCTTTTGAGAATTTAAAATTGCTAAATATGAAAAAAAACTTAGAAGATACAGACGGATTGCATTCAATTGCAATAATATCCAAAAGCAATTGCATCCACACAATTAAAATAAAAGAAAGCAATATGAATGTGAAAGAAACAATATGAAAAATCCTGTTGGAATTGATATTTTTTTGTTTTAAAATACAATAATAAGTAAATAATAAATGCTTGGACAATTTCTCACAGCGTCATCTAGCAGAAGATGAAAGTTACTTCTTTTCTATATAAATAATATTATATTATAATCTACAAGTGTTTTTACTATTAAATAGTGTTCGTATTCGCCTTATTATCTCGATAGTCAAAAGTAAGTTACGTAAACCAACTTGTTGAAAGCTAAAGGTATGTTCCCACCAATCCCGGTCAGGTTGCGTCCCGGGAACCGAGCGGCGGTTATCAAAAACCATATTGAATTTTTTGAATAGAGGAACATGTTGAATTTTACTTCTTACAATATTTTGTCATATCATTAGGTAAGTTTTTGAATGTTTTAATTTTGCGTAACTTTATAAATTGTGCATGCTGTGTACGCTTGGATTATTGTCTTGTCTTATCTCCTAGTATCGTTAATAAGTTCTTGTAATGACTTTAATCTGTAAGTGTACTTACAACAAATAAATAGATAAATCAAAATCATACATGTTTTTTATGGAAAAAAAAGCTTTTTAAAAAAGGATAACTTTCTTAAAAAAATCTGAAAAATAAAAACAAAATCAGCTTAAAAATTAAATAGGTACCTTTAAAAAGTAAGAAATAATATTTATATATTTATATTTATAATATATATGTAATAATATAATATAATATAATATAATATATATAATAACATAATATAATAATATAATATAATATATTTATAATATTTATATATTAATAATATGTCTATTGAAGTCGGGTGGGGCTGGAGGATAACTTTTTGTATTCTAAAAGCACCGTGTCTTAATGTGTCCGTTTATTTATACAAATAAAATGTAAGTTTGGGAATAGCCGGCTTTTCGCATCATTTTTAAATCAACTAAAACTAGGTACCTCCGCTTGAATGATTTTTGAACTACCTAAATTAATAAAACTTCACCTGCTGGCAACCCTTGGAATTTTAAAATTTCAATGCAACCTCGCGTGGGCCGTAATGAAATGAACACAATTTTATCCTTTGCGTCTGTCGACCAACTTAATGGAGACATGCCTGTTATCTAGCCCTTAAATTACACTTCGTGATGTAATTTTTTTAATGGTTTCTAATGGGCAAGTATTAGTGTAAACAAAACTGACCGCCCGCAGTTTCGATTTAGTTGTGTTTATGACAGTCTTTATATGCTTTTAAACTATTTTTATGTCCAATTAAATTGCATTTACTCTGACAATGCCGGAGTAGATTTTACAAGCTAGCACGCCAAGGTTGGTGTTTCCATCTCTCTCTAAGGACCCGATGCTTTTTCCGAATATATTTATTATAATAATTTAAAACTTCACAGGAACCTGTGAATCTGGTTGTGTTTGATTCCGAGATATCACACACATTACAAAAAAATATACTCTGATATATTGCCACGGGTATTGACAGTTGATGTATCATGATGTTTCTGATTGTTTTGTTATAATTAATAAAATAATAAAAGGATTCATCTTTAGGATGTTAAAACTCATTTTTTTTTAGTTTTTTCTCCCAGAAACAAAGAGTTCTTCTTCGACCAAACTTCTTGTCTCGGAGCGGTCGCGACGCGGATGTAGCGGTCGAATATTTCGCGGTTATGCGCGCGCGCCGTTAACGCGCCGGTCGTATTCCAGGCACGCATCCGGATTTATTAGGCATTTTACTAGTTTATGACATATGACGTAACATAGTTTGCGGTTCATTCCCATTGATTTGATGGATGGAGTTTGCTAATAATTAATGCATACAAAATTATTATAGGTACGTTCACTATGATGAAGTTAGGTAGGTACGGAAGTTACACAAAATATTAGGCTTAGTTTGAGACTTGTGCGGGCTTTGGTTCCCGCCTGCACTATACTTGCGTTCGTTGTTATAATATTATGATGGAAGTGAATTGTAAAGGACAAATTGACTACGGGTGTAGAAACACAGCTTGAGTGGTTTTAGTACATGGTTTATGGATAAAATTCTGTGACATCAGCCCGAATAACACAAGTCAGAACAAACTTTTTCTGCTTATTTACCATAGAGGAGTGGTGACCTCTTTGCAGACGCCACAGAGTTTATTGCGATGCATTATCTCATCTACAAGAGAGTGGTAATATTGATACGTACTTATAGTGATATTTACTGGTGAAAATAAATAGGAGCTTCATTAGATAAAAAAACCGCATCAAAATTAGTCCATTCGTTTGGGAGCTACTTTGCCTCAGACAGATACACAAATACACACACACGTCAAACTTATAATTACCCTGTTTTTGGGTGGGGGGTTAAAAATACCCTTTATCAAGAGGTTCAGAAGCCATAAGGTGCAGAAAGTTAGACAAAAATATTAGTAAAATGATAAATTAGCGATGTAAGAATGTACATATTTTTGGCGGTTTTTTTATAAAAGCCTCAAGTACGTCGCTGTGGTCCGTGGTCATCAGTAATAGTTTTACGCAGACACGCTTGTTAGTGCGCATGCGTCGCAGCGTCGCTCCACAATCCGAACTCGGCCGTAACTTGTGAAGGACCAACTTATTTAGACGTCTGAGGGTGCTATAAAACTTTTATGTATTTTCTCCAAATAGATAGACATGTGCATGAAAATTTATGAGGAGTATCATAACACAATTGACAGTTTATCCGTTTATCTTGCTTGAATTTACGCTTAAAAATAATAAAAATTCAGAAACCAAAAAGTTGTAAGACACTTAATTACTTATTGTTACTTGGGGATCAAATATTTACATTTTTTTCTACCTTTTTTATATATTCGAAAAATAATAGGTACCTAGGTATTACACTAGTGGCTCTGTTAATTTGTAGACCTCGATTTAACATACCATTTTGTTGAATTTTAATTTCTGTGACGGGTCTGGGTGTTACTATGTATAATAAGTATAATTTTAAAAGCACCCATATTACAAGATTTGTTTAGTTTCGGCCTAGACGGCAGCGCTGTGTGAAACTGTCCAAGCATTTTTTTTATTTTGAATAATTTCTAAAAACTGGCTCGACAAAAAATATATATAACTATCGAACCCTGCTTACAAAGTTTCACGAGAATCTGTTGAGAAATGCGACCTGTAGAGGAGAACAGACGGACAGACATACAAAAGCATTTTTGCCCAAGCTGAAGCAGAGACGTATCACGCTCGCTTGGTCAATTACCTTGGTAAACATTGTTATATGAGATTTTTACACGCTAAATAGAAAAAAATATTAATACTTCCGAATTATAAAAATATATCACTCAAAATTTGCAACTTTTACAATTCCTGTGGAATTTCGTAAATGTCCCACGGTTACACCAAAATAGTAGTAAAGTCGCGGGGGTCTAGCTCATAAACACGCTAGATAAGTAGCTTATAATAAAAAACAATGCAATGGGAAGGAATCGGTGGAGTAACAGCGACGGCGACATGGGAGCGTTGTCTTGTCTAGCCAGCCGGCGGACACGTGTGTGAGCACATGCACTGGGATGCATCGCAGAGTGTGGCACTTGCTTAAAGGGCCATACAACGTGAAATACACATTTTTGAGCAACGATTTCACACAGTATTACTTGATTTAACGGTCCCAAAAATAATGTAGATAGTAAATTATTATCGTACTCAGTTATGTGATTGACAGAAACATGATAGTAAAAGCTTTTCACAATCGAAAGAGATCGTGAAGTGACCTCTAACTTTGTAGTTTTTTAATGTTGTGCTAACCAATACTAAACCTATAATCGTAAAACCATAAAAAAAAATCTTTAGCTAGCTCTTTAGTTTTAAGATTGTCAGTTTTCCAAAATAAGAAATAGTTAATGTAATTTTTGCCATTTAACTGCGTCTTTTACACAATTTACGACATATCACTTACGCCCTCACAAGTCACAAAACAATTGCTAATGTGGTGTATTATTTAAACACTAGTTACTCTAGTTTTAAAAAGCTAGAACACTGTGTACTAGGGAACTTATTACTCGCTATACAAAAATGTTTAATAACGAGGTTAATTTTTTTATAATTATAATGTGGTCTTGATTGTTAACTACAAAAAAAAAACAAGGAATGTTTTGATTGATGTCGAAACGTAACTGTATTTGACTTACCTTCCTTTCCGAGGACTCTTCACAATGTTGAATAAGACATTTCGATCGATAACCCTATCTTCGATCGACAGTGCACGCCAAATCACCCGCAGAGCGCATCGGCGCGGGCGCACGTTTTTGACGCGCCGCCTCTTTACGACCAACATTCATGTCTTCCTCAATATGGAGTTCCTCCTTCACGTCGTAAAATATGGTCATTTGGAACTAGTATTGAAGTAAATGAACTTCGCGACTATATTTGCAAGTATATAATGAAACAATTAGGAGTGAAGTTTGAACTGTATTTTATATTTAGTCCTAGGCACCTAAATACTTTTTGCATCTTTTGAATTAACCTTAATGTCTTCTCTCAAAATAAAATACATTAATGATGAGTACGTAGACATAAACTAGCTGTGGTGAAAATAAAGCTAGCATTTAAAAAAGCTCAATGAAAATAACTAGAAAATTGGTGCTTTGTCATCAAAGCAAACAGTCAAGATATGCATGCATATTTGCTTCAAAACAGGTAGCAGTCTTTGTAAATCAGACAACGACCGATGAATGTAAAAAAGGCGTATGTATGGGATACGAAAACGGTCTCATTGAGACTCAGACCGGTTAGTACGTGCCGTCGTCGTACTATGACGACGTGTGCGTCGACGCAGCCTTTATTTTGTCAACTAAAGAGTTCCTTTCCCTTTTTTGGAGTGTGTGAGGGACTTTGAAATACCAGACTTTGTCTTTACGTAACTTATTTTTTAGGCAGAGGTTAGTTTTGAATTTGGATGTTTTTTATTTTCTCCCATACTTTTCTTGAAGTAAAAGATTCTTAACTTTTCGTCTACTAAATGGAAGGCTTTTCACAAACAACTATTTTCACAATATTCTGGTTATGTATGAGGCCGCTGGACATTTTCTTTTTTTCCCATTCATAGACAAAGTGCCGCCGTAGCAATAATGTCAAAATTTTGCGGTGCGTGCTCTACAAATAATATGTTTGCCTGGTACTTCCGTAGCGTATCGAAAAGCTTTCGCTGCACAATGATTTTTTTTCAAATAAAAGATAACAGAAGAAAAATTTACTTCTTGCTACCGCCAGCTTCATCACAAAATAGTTAGTCTGTGTCGCTGCAGTCCAGAAATCCATGCATCAGTGCTTTCACTATCGTTTACCTCTGTGGCCATGCAGTCGTAAATTTTCGCGCTAAAGCCGCAAATCATGTGGCTGTGGCCATATTGCCTTCGCCATGACATGACTGCTGCGCTGCGCGTGCTTATTTTACCAACTAATGATACCCTCGAATCCTGTAACTTAGGAAACCAATTTTATTTAACAAAGTGAAAGATCTTTGTTATAAAGGGGTAGAGTATAAAATTAAGAAGGAAGTAAGAATAGACAGTTTGAACAAATTGATGCTGTTTGCTGGTTACATCGGGATTTATTTTAGAGCTGAGGCTAACACCGAAACGCACTTGGCTATTATGTGCTGCTTGTGAGTAATGGCTATCGCTGCCTAAACTCGTAAGTTACACCTTGTTTTTTTTTTTTGTGTAACACTTTTGTAGGAAATTATTTAGTATAACTAAAAGCACAAAAAGTGTTTCTTTGCGATTAAAATAACACTTAAAAACAAGTTTAATTAAAACCTCAGCTTAAATTCCGAGATAACACGGTGTATTACAGGAAGAATTACATTGGTGTTCATTCGTATCATGGCATTTGACGGCAGCTGCCGTGCGAGTAATAAACTTAAAAACACTTTAATGATTAAACCGTTTATCTCTGCTTACATTAAGGGCTTAAACCATTGAAGAGCGGTTAATCTATCTTCTATAAATAAAGTTAAATTGTGCACTGTTGTAAAGGGCAGAGATGACCAATTATTTTTATCACGCGGCCGCACGCCCTGTATCGCCGAGGCTCGATCTCCCTTAGTTATCGTCCTTGTATCTTATGCTTCCCTGGTACATTTTACACGGTATTTACAAGGTCCCTGGGGATCTCCGTTGCTATGGTTACAGGGGTTCCAGTACTTGCTCAAGCCACAGAATATTTTGTAAAATATTCACGAATTGATTATGTGAAAGCAATAATCTATGTCGGAGTCGATAAAATTAGGCATTTTAATGAAAAATATATTTAGTTTTAGAAAAGGAAAGGAATATAAATAACAAAACAATATCAATAAAGACTGAAAGCGTTGGTGTAAAACGACCCCGCTGAGAGTTTTAGTACTCTCTGGCATGTTTGTTGCTCGTTGCATGTAATAAGTATATTTAATGAATTATTTAAATTACTTACCTCTGATTTCTATTATATTTATATGGTTATATTTTTAAAAAAGTTTTGGTGTGAAGCGAAATTTACCTTGCACACGATTTTTTTAAATCTTGACAACAAACAATATTCAGAGGGAAAACATATTTAATATTAGGATTCACATCAACTTTGAGAGTAAATATGCTCATTATTAACTATTTTAAAATATCTAGCATTGAATAAAATATGTCTGAGCTCTATTCAGGGAAAGCAATAAGAGAAAAAAGAATATCGGCGATTGCTTTGTTGAAAAACAAAAAAGTGCAAAAAAATGTGAAGAAAGATTTAAACAAAACACTGTCCAAGAATTCGCTCTTTTCAGTTAACTTTCAGGACCTTTTACAGCTTTCAAGACTGTCATCTATAATGTCAATTTTGAAGATTGCGGGGCGGGTAAACAACTTAAATAACTCAAGTTTACATTATTGAACTGTCAGAGAAAAGGCAATATCTTGAGCGAGCCGTACTTGAGGGTCGTTCCGCAGTTACGAGAGACGTAAAACTGCATTGTTTAGCTTTAGAAACCATTTAGGAAGTCTGTTATTTGACTGAGATAACTAGTGAGCTAGAGGAACATTTCACTTTCTGAATAGTAATATTTTAAAGCAAAGAAAACTGAGTGTTTACTTTAATAATACAATTTTGAAAGACAGGTTCTCATTTATCTCACGAAATATCAAAATGAATGTGTTTAGGAAATAAAGCTGAATTATGTGAGACCTTCGATAAAGTATCCATAGCGTTCAAACATGTTTCAAACATTCCCACACAATCTGCGTTAGTTATCGATGCAGTTGTAGCGTAATCGTTTTGTAGGTAACTATGATACAAACAAAACTTTTTTACACAACTTTTCCCAGATGAGACCGATTCATCCTCTCCTCTATCACACTCGCACACCTACACCTTAGAAGCCGTCACCACCTGCATTGTTCTGATCGCCTGGTAGTTGCCGGGCGTCGGAGCACCGCACGCCCGCACCGCGCACACATGCGCATTGCAACCGCGTCCGCACGCCAATCCTATGCGTCCATTCACACATGCCCGTAGATTAGAAAAAACAATCGAATTAGAAAACAGCGATTGTTTACTTGTTTCATAGAAAATACAAAGCAATTGAAATGGCTGTTTGATTTATAAAGTTGCATTTTGAACCCGCTTATACTAGCACATTAATTATACTTACCTTAATTTTGCAGGTTATTTTGTTTTAATATGCAATAAAACCACTTTTACGATATTTTTACTGCAATAACGATGAGGTTTACTTTAAAATTTGAGCACAAAAGAGCGGTCCACATAAATCAAGCCAAGTTTCATTCAAGCGCATAAAGCGACAAAAAATTACGTTTCAAAAAACAAAAATGCTCCCGTTAAGGCCGGCTTTGTGGTTTCCTGATGAATAGCTGATTTGACCGCGTCCGCCGTAAAGGCAAATTATGCTAACTAACAGGATCACCACCGCAAGATGTTATCTCTCGATATTGACGGATCTTGTCGATGTTTAATCTAATATGGATTAAGTTTAAATCCAAATTACAAATTTTGTTTCGACAAAGTTTTCATTAACCAGATAAGGTTTGTAAAAAAGTTTGGGCGCACAGAGCGCATGTCTGCAAGTCGACCAAGGCGTGGCGACTACAATTCTGAACATCTCCAATGTGTCACGTTCGCCTACTTCAGTTAACTTCTGCTATCCTAGTACTGGCTGGTGACAATTTTCGTTACGTAGGTGACAAATGGGACACTTCATAAATTTTTTATTGCATATCGTCATTCCGATCCATCTGAATGATCCAATACAATGAATAAGTTTGTAGGGACATTTCATTGATTCATTGATTCATTGATTTAATTGACAACTTTAAAAGTATTCGATCGGAAAATTCTATAACAGTTTTTTCACAGATCTCATGTCTTTCACAACCTTTAGATATATAGGAAAATGAATTTGATTAATTTTATAAAAAAATACTCCTTTGCTATAAACATTATTATTTTATAGAATTAAATCAGTACTTACAATACTTTGAAATCACAAACCAATGAACATATTTTTTACCTACTTTTCTGTATGTATTCGTGTGTATGAATTTCATATAAAAATATTTCATTGTTATAAACATTACTATTTTATTGAAAAGTAGTACTATAACACATCTAAAAACTTCTTAGATTTGTTTTGAAACCTCTTTAACACTCCCATAACAACTCAGCGACGCGTATATAAGGACGCGCTCCTCGAAATGACGCCACTCAAAGGGCAGACTCCTGCCTAGACTATTAGTGATGTCCGGGGTCCGGTTCTTTTTTTATTTAGCTCAACTTATTACCCCGAAGGATTTTTTGAGATATAGTTGATTTTATGACAAAAGACCCTAAAATATTGATCGAATTTTCACATTTATGCAATTTTCAAAAAAAGTTTTATTTTTATTTTTTTTCATTATAATGCGGCTCTCGCCGATACGCATTTTTGAAACTTCAACCATTCATGTAGCCCTAAAACTTACGAGACCAAGGCGATGTCACACTACAAGCAAAAATGGGGGCTATACTGAAGCGATCGAAAAAACATTTTCAATGTTAAAAATCGTTCGTCTTTGGACAGTATGCTAAATGCAAATGTTTTTACTGTTAGGCCGTCAGGTTGAGTCACATCCTGACGGACAGACAAACTATTATAAAACTCGTACCGAGTCGATCCAAAACAAGACGCCCATTGTTCTAACTTTGTGTGTATTTCCGCCGAATAAAAAGTTACACAAATAAGTACTTGGATGCAGACGTATTTTTGCATATATAATTACGATGATGATTATTTCATGTAGGTCACTAGATTTTAATTTGTGTTATGTCAATAAAATAAAATAATCTTTGTTGCAAAATACCAAGAGTTCTTTGAGCCGTCATTAGCGAAGGTACTGGTTTGACGACCTCAGTGGTCGAGTGGCTTCGTACACCGGTTTTCAAGGTGTCGCCATCTCTGAGGTCCCGGGTTCGATCCCCGGTTGGGTCAATTTAGAAAACAAACTTTTCTATATTGGCTCAGGTCTGGGTGTTTGTGATACCACCGTTGTCTCTGATTTCCATAACACAAGTGCTTTAGCTACTCACTTTGGAATCGGAGCAATATATGTGATGTTGTTTAAAAAAAAATAGTTCCCGCGCGCCCAAAACCATAGCAACTTTTAATTTTAACCGAAAGAGACCTCTAATTCATATAATAGCCAATGCACCTTTCCGCTGTTTCCAAAAACAATTACACCTTTTAGTGCCTGCCCGAAGAATTTAGGTGAACATATCTGGCCCTTTTATAAGTTGCGTAAATGCCAGTTATGGGCCGACTGTTTTGACAGATGTATACGTTATGGCTCTGGCTTTCGGGTTTATTTGACTTATACAGCCACTAAAACGGCAAAAATGGGCCGGTCTTATGAAACAGATATTTTAAATTTGCGTAAACAAACGGCTGGGTAAAACAATGATGCTTTTAAATGTTAAGATTTCTAGCAATCAACGACTCGCTTTTTCTAGATTTGTTTTACAGCGATTTTATTCATGTGGTAAAATAACTATACTGCATTGACATTTGAGTTAGTGTCTTGTGGTATTTAGATAGATATGCGCGAAACGATATGATCTTGCAAGACTTTAACTTCTTATTGTGTTAAGTCATAAAGTCATAACTTCATTGTGAGTTGACTGCTATTGCGCAGATGTATGTGCAAATTTTACCTATAAGTATTGTGCAAGATTCCCTATCACTGACATACTTCAAAGCTGCTGCGCTTCCTTCCCGGTCCAGCAATGCACGCGCACGGAAGAGAATACGTATTTTTGGAACAGTTAAACTTACAGAGTATTGTGTGCATACAACTAATTCAATTACACAGTCAGGAATTCGAGGAAATACATAGCGATAAAAGAAAAATTGGTAAAAACTATGTTTTCCGATAATATAATTTATTAGCTTATTATACGTGATAATGATAACTTTTAATCAAAGGGAAACAGTCCATCATGATAAAGATCGTTGTTTTAAAGGTAGTACCATCGAACATAGCCGTTATGAACGCAACATATTAGGCCTAATTGCATGCACCAAACTCTTAATCTTAAAATAATAATCACCTTTAGAACGGCTAGTCTCACGGGTTTCGGACATGTCGCAACTAACGAGCTTGTCAGGTGATTTAATACAAATTCTTTTTACTTACTTTTAATTTAAACAAGAAGACTGGTGCCATACGGAACCTGTTTAGTTTCATGTATCGAAATAAGACAAAGTCACTTATAAATGCGAAACAGTTTTCTCCATAACAAGCATTATCCCGACATCAAGCCAGCTTCCATATGTTACGTCGTTCAGTTGGATTTATTAAGCTCTTCCACCGAGATTAATGAAAATGTCTATACAGCTTTCACTATCCAGGAATAAGGTGTTAGAGACATATGTTATGTCCCTTTCCAATTCTACGGATCAAGACGATATTCGTGTGTACAATTTGTTTTAGAAGTATTATTTCTTTCCTTTGAATCCGGCCATGGTTACAGGATGTTCAAGATTAATAGGGATTTTGCTTCGAAGAAGAAAGTATTTTTATAACAGTTTTCCTCTAGAAAAATCACTGTAAGCTTATATCTCGTCTTTGAATTTCTGTAGTTTTCTGATGTGTGATAAAAATGAATAGTGATTTTGTTTAAAAAAATTCTACTGTAAATTATTAAGATTGAACAATCAAACAATTTATTAATAAAACAACATTGTTGCCTTAATGCAAGAGATTGCATCAATTTATACAATTTGCAGTAACCACAGAATAAATAGTTTGTACAAGTCAGATGATCTGTTAACTGAATTTATATTAGATCGTCTGCAATTTGTGACCTAGTTATTCAGCACTCACTTGTGATGTTCACAACATGGTGGCCGGTCTAACAGCGAATAAATTAACTGTATTGTCACTGCCACAAATGGCAACAATGTGGTACCCAATTTTCTCACGGTAAAGATCTATACATTTAAGTCTAGAAATATTTATAGGTACTTATATAGATCAACTTCATTCACGAGTGCAGACTTCTATTTCCTTGTACTTAAGGATCTCATCTAAGGATCATGCAAGGTCCTACAATTTCGTATGTTGTACATGCCCTACACTCACACAAATACACCTGGAAAGAAAAGACCGGTGTATTTGTGTGAGTGTAGGACATTGTACAACATACGAAATTGTAGGACCTTGCATGCTTCACTTCTTTTTAGTGTGATATTACGTCCGTCTTTTTTTCAGGTCCGTGTGCCACGCTTCATCCCTACTTCCTTCCTTTACTAATATTATAAACTATCGGCATATTTATTATAAATAATAGATAGTACCTTTTTGAAGCATGAATTTTGCGTGTTGTATTTCTTGCAATACTAAACTAAGGCGGGAATGTAATATATTGTTTAACAGCTGACTTTCCGGTAATAACGGTAAAATAAAAAAAAAAGATAATTGTCTTGCTTTTTCATATTTCAATTTTTTTTTATTAAATACGTTTTGCAAATTATGGTTTGTAATGTTTATGGAGAAGTTACTTAGTCGAATAATAAGGTCTTGTAATTTTGATGATGATGTTCTTCGCTGTGGTATCTTTATTATTTTTAGTACAAAAAGGCCGTATAAGCCCGCGAGGTTTGAAAAAAAATCTGCATAACAGCATTGTGTGTCCATCTACATCTAAAGTCTTCAAACACCAAATATTTTCTTTTATTTAAGAATTTATTAGGTGCTCTAGTTGTTGATTATATCTCAGGAGTGTTGAACATCATACACCGTTACAATGCAATGACAAACACCATATAAAGTATACACAGATTAGATTTAGGTCATACTGTCTTAATAATACAGATTTTTAGGTAGGGTGTATTGTGTAATATCTTTAAATAGTTTTATAACAGCCAGACACTAGGCAGACATAAACAATAATTTTAGGGCATATGTGCGGTCTTTGTCTAGACTAATTAGTCATTATGTGAATTGACGTAATGGCATGATAAGTTGATAAAAACTGTCAAGAGCGAGTCGGACTCGCGCACCGAGGGTTCCGTGTTTTCTGAAAAAGTTTTCTGTTAGATACATCGTTTTATTTTTCCTATGTAATCTTTACATAAACTTCTATCGCATAAAATAATTTCAGATTTGCCCTAGTAGCCTCACATCGAATTTTTAAGACACCTTTCAGGCCATGTTGCAAAAAATATATAAATATTTTTATTTCTCTCTTATTTGCAAAATAGTTTGGCAAACGTCATCTAAAACTATTCCTAGCATTAGTAGTTCTCGAGATATCCAGCTGTGACAGACAGAAAGACTGAGTCGCACCATAAGGTTCCTTTTTACCATTTTGGTACGGAACCCTAAAAATGGACTGTTAGGAACAAATTATCTCAATAATTTATTTTTAATTGACCAAATGCCAAAACCAAATGCCTTATCAGTTACATAGCAGTGGATGTGACCAAATATGGAATAACCATAAGAGCTTTTAAGCAGATTCGATTACAGAATCATTTGAATATTTGCGTGATATGATATTGATTTGAAGGATATTGTACTGTACAACGATGATTCGACGACCTCCGTGGTCGAGTGGCTTTGTACACCGGTTTTCAAGGTGTCGCCATCTCTGAGGTCCCAGGTTCGATCCTTGGTTGAGTCAATTAAGAAAACGAACTTTTCTATATTTTCTGATTAGAGTATATTGTTTTCTATAGTCTCTGATTTCCATAACACAAGTGCTTTAGATACTTACTTTGGAATCGGAAAAATGTATGTGATGTCGTCAAATAAAAAAAAAAAAAAACAATATTCTGAGGTACTTAAAATAAGGTACAATTTGTACTGTACCTAAGAATCAGGTTTGTTTCATCAATCAGCATTCTTGTTATTTGACACAGAAAAAACATCCACCAAGTAGTATGTCCCTCGAAGCTATCTCTATTCAACTTAACTAAAATCAACATGCCATACGAAATAGTATGGTAAAAACAATATCTTGAATTAAAACTCAAATTTAAATCTTTTATAGCTGTTTCATCTTAATCAATTGTCAAAATATCTGGAAAGATATTTCAGTTGAATGTCGAGGTAATTCCTTCCGTTGATAGCTTGCAACGTAAGAGAAGAAAGTCGATGCCGCTAGTGACTCGGTAGCTCAGTGGTCATAGCATTGGACCGGACATCCAAAGGACGCGTTCTATTCCCGTCGAATATGGTCTGGTGCGAGTCGTATTTTTTCTAGCATATTATTTAGTACAATATCTTGACTTTGCGATGATTAATACTTTGTTAGCCATACACTTAATTAATTCAATATTAATCTACAATTATTAATCTAAATGCAACCATGGTAATACTCACTAACCATAATTGAATTATTTCCGCGTCTGTATTCTATTCCACCATGTGTATGCATCTGTTAAAAACTGACAGATATTATGTTTATTTTTGTTAAGCGGCCTTCTGTATCGGTAGGCTATAAAAGGCAAAAGATTTCGCCCTTGGCGCCGCTATTAAACTACACAAATTTTAATATAGGTTTTTCTTTGAAATTTGATTTGTTTACGAAATGTTTTTAAAATTTGGTTAAGTTTGATTTTGTAAACGAGAAGCGAAAGAACAGTTTGTTTGTTTTGTTGGATTGAAAGATAAGTTCAGCAATTGTTTAATTTACTGAAAGTAAAATTAGTATGAACCTAGCTTCGGAAAAGTAAGAAGAACAAATGAATATTATTTGAGACTTTATAAAATCAAGCAGGTAAATCATCTTAAGTAACTAAATGATTAAGCTTCAAAATGTTTATATAATAAACGTAGTTTTTTTACTAATTTATCTTTAGTGTTTAGTGACTTCGAGCTTTACTTTTTCTGCTGAAAATGTACCATTTCAGTGCCTACATATTAATTGATTCACAATAAAAACAAATCTTTCGTGAAAATTACAGAAAATATATGAATGATAGGGCTTCTTTCGCATGTCAGGGTTATGTTACAGGCGTAATTTTGTGAGCTGTGTAATATCAGTCGCGTAATTTCTGCTACATTCGGTTTCATACAAATGCCCTGTTTTGCCACACGGCGACGCAAATTAGTTAGAATTTTGTGTGAAACCGAAACTCACAAAATTACGCCCATTTGGCCTCACCCTAAACCAAATTGGCAGATAATTTTAAAGCCATAATTCAGAATGACTGTAGGAGAACCGTCCCAGACTCTTTCAGTGCCAGAATTTTTTCAGTGCTCTCTGGAACTTATGAAAAAGGCCTTCGCTCAATGAAGTATAGAAGAAATATATGTAGGCTAAACAAAGTTATTAAATGAAATTGACAGTTAGTCTTATCACAATCCATGTTATAGAATCAAGGAAGCTCTACCTGGTTGCTCAGTGGCGCGGAAACTCTATAGTATGGGCCGGTTATAATCGCAACGGTACGAAATACGACACCCGCCCTGTCCCATATTATGAACTATAACTTATAAGGTACTATTTTTTTATTAGGAGATCTTTTTCATGATCTCCTTGTGAAGTGAAGGAGTTTAGTACTTGAAATATACCATTTAATAATCTCCTGGCATACAATAGCCTAAATTCTAATCAACAATAAACTTTTTAGGAAAAAAAAAAAAATTATTATATTTAATACCCTTTTTCATTAGTTAAGTTTATGTTAGTGTATTACTATTAGTGTAAAGTTTATGAAAAATCCCATTTGACTCTACCTTGATTATGAATACTGTATGAACTTTGAGGAGTTCAGAGGCGCAGTGGTTTAGCGCCTGTCCCTGCGATTGCCGAAGTTAAGCAACTTTCGCAAGGGTCTGTCATGGGTGACCAAAAATGTATTATCTTGAGTTTCTCTGTGCTTCGGAAGGCACGTTAAGCTGTTGGTCCCGGCTGTATTTGCAGTAGTTCACACTCACCAATCCGCTTTGGGTCTGCGTGGTGGTTATGGCCCATTCTCCTTATCCACCCATAAGGATGGCTTGTGCCCCAGCAGTAGGGACATTAAAAATGGCTGATATCGACGAACTTTGTCTATTTTAAAAGTGATAAAAAAAACTAGTTTGCACTTTTCTTCAATTTGAGTAAGTGTAGGTAAGTACGAGTAGGTAACTATACATATTTCCAATGATACAAATTAATATGACGTAAATAACACTTGATTTATGCCAAATCAACCTCAAATTCTCATAGCTTTCGTCACTTTCTCATGAAGCGACGCATCGGCGCAGACGCATCGTATCCGATTGCAGTAATTCCTCCCATCAATCAAATAAATAAAACTAATGGACCAGCATCCATCCCACGTGCATCACTATTGCACAATGAGAACTGGCATAATTAATTAAATTACTTATTTTTTCCCTACTGTTGTGGAACAAAATCTCTTAGCTTTGTTACGTAAATACACTTATACGTAAGTACACCTATACGCAGTACACACGACAGCACGTCAGGTTATACAGTTAAACTGCGAAAACAGCTTTTATTACGTAGGTCTTAAAGGCGGTCTCAAGGTCAACATGTATAGTCTGAGGTGCCGTCGTGTGTACTTTAACACCTGTATTCACAAACATTACTATGAGATCTCACAGTGCCCGCGGACGCACAACGTTCTAATACCAATTACACGTAATACGTAAAACAAACGAACTAACCACACAGTTCTATTTCAACGCAGTGCGTTCGCATAGACAAGGGTCTTTTGAGTATTGTTCTTAAATACGGTACCTAACTTAAGACAAACAGAATTAATGCAAATTAAAGTACTTTTTTATTTTTGTTATTTCGAAACAACGAACATCGTCCGACTATAGTGATTCTTTTTTGTAATAGGGCCCTTAGCATTATGGCAGGTAATAGGGCCTTATACCCTATTGACGAGGTAGTGTTCTTTGACGCGTATAAACACACCGTATGCGCGGAAGTTAATTCAAATCGAAATATAGCAAGCTGGGTTGTTAGTTGCGCACAAGCGCTCTGCTCATCGTTTTCACATTTCAGAAATTTTTGAACCTTTGCTTTCAGTTTTTAGATTTTTTTACTAAATCCACTTTAAATCTTAGTTTGATTCGCCATGATTTAAAAAATGGGCTCTCAGTTCAGATGCACATGTTGCGTTCGACGTACGCATCGGTCAGTAGGCAACTTCTGCGCGTATGCGTCAGACGTTTGAAGAAAAATTATCTTTATTTTAAAATAATGCCAAAACATTTATTGAAATTTAGTAAGAAACAGGACGAATTATTAATAGAAAAATTGAAAAATAATCCAGTTATCTTTGATTTACGTAACAAAGATTATTAAAATGTTATATTGAAACATAATTTAATAAACGATGTATTGTGTAATTGAGGAACTCATCCATGTAAATGTGGAATGTCCCGCATTCTCTTTTCAAAGGAAAAGATAACATTTCAGCGCATGAGTGAGAGAAAATATATTTATATTATAACTTCCCATCTTTTTAAGGAACTCGGTGCGTCTCATTCCCGAATTGAGGCGTTTTTTCACAGTCGCTCTTAACGACACGACGAGTTGCGCCCGCGCTGATGCGCTTTTAAATGCGCGCACGCATCAACTTAGGGGTGTTGCTATCACTTTCGGACGGAAGTAATTTTAGAGATTTTTTTATGAAATAGTTCAGGTTTCTTAAGTTGGTTTGACATTTTAGTACGTTGGTGGTGCTGAAAACATCAGATTCCGTGACAACGAATTCAAACGATTCTGTTACAAAAGCTAAATTAAAAATAAATGAAACTTTTTTCCCCCCATTAACCTTTAATTACAATTCATATTTTTTGATTTTCCTTTCTTAAAAGTTGTCACAAATAGAGATGGGCAAATGTTTCTGCCTAGGCGGGAAAATTAGGGAAATTCCCAGGGGCTTTGGGAGTAAAATTGGGCAGAAAAAGAATATTGTTCAACGTCGCTCAAAAGAAAAACAATTATAGAAATAAAACGAAATATTAGTGATTTAACAAACATTTAGTACAATTTGACTGTTTTTTTTTTTTGATATAAGTTTGATAAAAACCGTAAAAAAGGCAATCAACAATATCCTAACTAATGTTTCTAATTCCGATGGTGAGTTTGTTTGTTTTATTGTAACGCTTGTCATATGAAACTAATTAAACTGAATAAATTGACTTACAATGTAAAATATATTTCGTAGATACACTTTGTTATACAAAATAAATGCCTAGAAAAATGCCTAGTGGGCAATATGGGCGCTTATTGGTAAATTCCCAGTCTGCCAGAAATGCCCGGCATTTTTCCCATCACTAGTCACAAACTTTTTTCTTGTTCGATATCATCAATGATACCGTTCTATTTATTGTACTGTGAAACTGAGAAGTGTTCCAATATCAATGTTAGTTTCATTTTTACTATCGCAGTAATTATCCATGCCAGTACATGATTGGGATCAAGCTTATGTGGCCACCGCTTAATAGGTTAACAGAAACAGTAGAATTTGTCAACCCTAATTGTCTAATGGCCGTTCTCACGGTCGCATCGAGCTTATTGCATTAGGCGCGCTCTATCGGTGGAGAGAAGACCCATATGCGTTTTGTTCGATGCTGCACTCTAATGGCAAAATAAACACCCCTACAGTTAACCCAGTGAAACCGATGAAACTTCACCTATATAAAATATTATTACGTTTGTTCATCGAGACATATCCCACTGTACTAGTGACTCTATTTATTTATTTATTTAAACTTTATTGCAAAAATACTTAAAATACTTAAAATACTTTATTAAAATAAGATTTCGATATTGATCGATCTAAATTATATGTTCTGACCTCAAATGGCTAGCATTCTATACGTTTGAACGCTACGCTTACTATTAAAATATGAGCAATAGACAATTAAATCACATGTCGCAAACTTATATAAATCACAGACTTTGATGTATGTAATTGACAAGCTTAGGGCTTACGGCACGTAATTTGATAGTTTACTGATTATTTTAAAGCTTTAATTTAACTTTAAAAAGCGTAGTGTTCTAATGCATAGAATGTTGGCTATTTGACATGGGCCTACCCAGATTCTGGGCCAGAGCACATCTGGGGGGTTATCCACGATTGTCGGAAATCAACTTTCCGAATCGAATTTTAAAGTCTTCCGATATAGATCTTATTTTCTACCTTATGCTACCGAACTTTGTAAATGCATTGCGCTTTTCCGTCGGAAAGTGAATCGAATGCCAGTGGAATGTATTTATGCATAGCAGTTTTCTAATTTATCGGAGGAGACGTATTCGAATCGAATGCTTTCGAGTAGATTTCCGACAATCGTAAATAAGTTATTGAGCAGGGTGCAACAATGAAAGAGTAAGCGCTGGTTAATTTTTGATTATCATCTACTACTGGCATGCACGTAGCGTTCTCAACGCGCATGATCTAGTTAAGTAAGTATATCATTTTCCCCCAAAACAATAGAATAAAAAAGGCTAAATAAGCTGGATATTATTCATGATAATACTAACCATTTTGAATTGAATTTTCGTTAGTATTAAGTATTCTTAAAAAATAGCTTCACTTAATAGCGTCATTGCTATTTATAGGGCAGTCTTGGGTTAATTCGAGCAAGGTATAAAAATACCAATTACATGCCAAGCAGTTCATATTACGACTATTGAGTTTAAGCCCTCGTCGAACATCCCCATAAAATCAGATTCTGCAGGTTTCATTTAGTCTCATTAGGTTTAGTCCCGTACCATAAAGTTTACAGAAGGTATTGACTACTCTTTCATAGCAATCTCTTTTATTGGACGTCATGATGTTGGGTAGTAAATTTTACAATCCGTGCTTTGAGACACAACCTACGCAGAAGTCACTACACTACTTGCACTGTAATTGGAATTTAAATCCTACATATCACTACATTTTATAAAAAAGCCCCTCACCACGTCTATCTGTCTGTTCACAAAAAACTCAAAAACTACTGAACTGATTTTTATGCGGTTTTCATTAATTGATAGCAGATGGGAATCACTATTCCTGAGGATGGTTTAGTTGTCTAAAAAGTTGGGGTTTTATGTAAATTGGTAGAAGTATGACGATAATTGGTGAAGATGACGGCAAAATTGAAGCCGACTGGGAGCTTGCATTGAAAACGCTGTTTAATCTTTTTGAGCCATAGCAAAATAATGTATTATCGAATTGTTCCTCTTTTATAGATCTACAAAAAAGTTTGGAATGGCATATGTCTATCTTTTAAGAATAGCTTACTATACTCATAATACCACCAAAAATGTTTATCACGTTCAATGCGGTAATTTGGTAAGCTGTTTAAAAGGATACAGTATTGATCCTTACCAACTTAAATACGTTAGTTAACTTAAGCATTTAACTTACATTATTTTGAATAAAAAATTAACGCGCGCGAATATAAATTCAAGCGCGTTTCTTACACCGATGACGGGACGGGACTCGAACGGGACGGAAACACACTTTTGGTTATTTGTTTTCTTTTTGGGTGTTGTTGGAAAGTCACATTTGGAATCAGGAAGGGTTAAGTCATAAAATAAAAAATAATAATTTCAAAATAAATCTAGTCACTCAACTTGCTTGAACCCAAAATGGAAAAATCTCTCATCTGATTTCAGAAAAAAAACATTAGTTTCGTACTATTTGATATATTCGTTATTAATGTATGTATGAAACAGCTAATTTTATTTCCACAATTTTAGAATTGGTCCCATAGTTTATTTGATGTTGTTCAGTTTGGTCTGAAAAAAATTATGGGTTCATTTATTAACAAGTTGTTTATGTTACAATATTATAGAATGAGATAACAATCAAATATTGAGAAATAATTGATAAGCACAAGGTTACTATTTTAGTCTAAGGTATGAATGGGTGTTATCGCAATAGTTAATTAGTCAGAGGATAAAAAATAAATAGAACCAGAAATGAGTTAACTTTCACGCTTGAACCAGAATATCGGGTGAGTAATCAGAATAGAGATAACAGGACTAACACAGGAAAAAGATTAGTAAAGCAGACAAAATTCCCAGAATATTCCTCTAATTAAATTAGTAAATTAACCTTAGAAGATAACGAGGCGGCGACTTGAGAAAGGATACGCCTCTTGGCTTAGAGACGGGAAGGATTTTAGGATCAAATATCGAGAATGTAAACTTTAAAAAGGTTTTTATAAAAGAGTCACCTATAAGCGCTTAACAAAACAGTTAGTTCAACATTGCATACTATTTTAAGGAAAATAGAGAAACGCAAGAGATTATAGGTAATGCAGCTATGATGATTCGATGGTGTCGATGAACTAACTAAACGAAATAATTCATCGATAGTCGATACTTTATTTGAAGTATAATATCTCCTACACTTCTGTCGTCGGCTTTTTTGCAAGAGTCCCTTTCTTAGGATAACAGGCCGCCTCAGAAGAGCCTCGTGCTAAGTTAAAATGAACCATATTCCTAAGCATTATGATATTTTTACATAACAGCCGAAGCTTGACACTAAAGGGTTTTTTTGCAACCTAACGAAGTTTTAATGACTTTTCAGAAAGATGAATGATCTTTGTTTTTCAATAAAATATTTTTCGCATTAATTACCTGCTTGTCTATACAACATGTTACAAAAATACCCCTAATGCCAAATATGGTATATAGGGACCATCGAACTGATCAACTTTTACTATGGGACCAACTCTGAAATCGCAAAAAAAAAATCAGCTGTTTCGTACAAAAATTAAAATTGAAAATATCAAAATGTATGAAACAGCTGATTTTTTTCGCGATTTCAGAGTTGGTCCCATAGTACGAGAAAAGTTGATTAGTTTGATGGTCCCTATATACCATATTCGGCATTAGGGGTATTTTTGTAACACCTTGTATATCTTATTACCATATTTTAACCTCACAATAAAACAATCAAAACTTAGTACCACACTTTTAAAATTGCAATTTCTCCAATAGAAGTTACGAGTTTTGAAATAAAAGAAGGTTTTATTTTCAATAAGTCTATCGATTGCGAAAATATTTAAAAAAAAAATCTTTTATTAGTCCTTTTTATTTCGAAAATATTTCTTGTGTATTTTAAAAGATTACAATTTAAAGTTCGGTAGGTACTAAGTTTTGAAGTCTAGTTTAGTATAAGTAATCAGACTTACTTTTAAAAAACGTCATTTAATTAAACTATCAAAACATTCAAATAAAATAATATGTTTCTAATGAAAATTACGAGTACGATGTAGTCCATAAAATTGTAAATTTTCTATCAATTTAAAGTCAGCAATAAAACAGATTAAAAATAAGATGAGTCGCGAGTTCGCTCGCTCCAAGTCTCGCCGTGTTAATGGCCCTATTAGGATGGACAGCGTGTAATGGACCATAATCATTATTCCAACATATCGATAAAATTAGTACCATGCTGGACCGCACTCTTGCGCAACACTGTGAGAGAAACTTTATTAGACAGCGTTCGATGTTAAAAGGTGATGCAGGTGTACGTTAAATATTAAATTATCGACTGTACTCGTACTTTAATCGAGTATAATTACCACTCTAATTTAATATTGTTTATATTACGACGACGTTGCGTTAAATGTTTAAGAAGATTGTTTGATTTTTTAATTGTCTGTATTATTCATGGTAGGCAATCGTAACTGCTAATTTGTTTTTTAAGCTTTTATGTTGAGTACATACGTGATATTTACTTCACGTACATAAGAATAAGATGTTAATTTTACAGCGTAGGCTAGGTATATACAGGGTGTCCCAAAACTTTGCAACACGAAGGGAAAATACCTTAAATATAGAAGATAGATTTTTTTTGAAAATTAATGAAAAAAAAACAATCTTTGATTTTTACGATACCGATCAAAAGGGTAGTTGATTAGGATTATTTTTTTCTTGAGTCACAGCATCTTAATCAAAAGGCAGACCATGAATCCAGGCACATAATAGATGCGATATAAAAAAACTTTCGATTTAGTTTTAATTATTTTAACAACAAATATCAAATAAATCTTTCAGTAAAACTTCCTATTTTCATTATTTAAGGTACTTTCCCTCCATGTGTCAAAGTTTTGGGACACCCTGATACTACTCGTAGAATAAAAAAATATTAGATTTTAAACTATTTTCGAAGTTCCAGATAGTCATTAAAGCAAGACCTGTAGGTAGGTAGACATATATGTATATCCGGTTCTTATTAACTGAAACTATAATCTTAACCAGAATGTTACAGGAATGTAGTGTTTATGTAATGGAGCTGTTAACTCGCACCGGATTTCGTGCAGGCTCAACAAATAAACGAGCTCCAGGCCAGTCTGTTAGTTATCTAGATTTCTAACTGGGTTGATATAAGTTGCTAAATATCTTACATTTATAAGGAAACTCCAGAAATAACATAAAACCAGCTTCAGCTTAGGGAAATCCCTAGGGAACCTTTAACCGGGATTAAAAGTATCCTATGTTTTAATCCAGGCTATAAACTACTTGTGTGTCAAATTTCATCCATATCCGTTAAGCCGTTTTTGCGTTGAGTCATCCAAAACATCCAAACTTTCACATTGTTAATATTAAAAACAAAACATTGTTTAAAATTTTTGGACAAACAAATAAAGAAACAAACATATAAATAAACGAGAAAGCAACCTTATTAAAACGTGTTTTACTGAAATGGAAACTTAAAATGACAAATAACTGTGAGTAGACCTCGCGTTTGTGTGAGAGAAGGGTGGTTCTATCCCGAAACCAACTAGATAAATCATAAAAACGTATTCATAGAGACGACCTCCGTGGTCGAGTGGCTTTGTACACCGGTTTTCAAGGTGTCGCCATCTCTGAGGTTCCGGGTTCGATCTCCGGTTGGGTCAATTTAGAAAACGAACTTTTCTATATTGGCTCAAGTCTGGGTGTTTGTAATACCACCGTTGTCTCTGATTTCCATAACACAAGTGCTTTAGCTACTTACTTTGGAATCGGAGCAATGTATGTGATGTTGTAATTTATTCAAATTATTCATATTCATACGTTACATTACACAACAGTATTATGTTTTACAAGCATTTCTAAAAGTTTCAATCCCCCCCGAATACGAATCCCGGCTTCAGTCCTGGGACTTACAAAAACATGAACTAAGCTTAATTCTTCTTTTGCTTGAAATTCGAATTAAAAAAAACGGTTTCCGTGTGAGAGTTGAAGACTTTTTTTGATTAATTTGTAACAAGGGTTCATGCACACCGAAAAGTATCACTGCCTGCGGTAACACAATAGTGACACGATTCATATTCACACGTTCACAAGCCGGCAACGACACGGTGACGTAATAGTTCGTGCCGGAGTACCAGGGGCACATAGTCACGTTGGAGGTTTTCTGCGCATCTAATAAGCAACCTATGACGAGTGCTGCATGGCTACGCATAGCCACGCACTATATACAGTCGTACTACGCGTTCACTCCGTGATTGCCGTCGACGACCGTTATGACGTCACAGCTAACGGTTTTGTGGACAAAAAAGTAATCACGTTTTTCAACTGTTTTTCATTTTTTTCTTGTTCAAAGAGTGTAATAAATTTATATAACAAGTTAGGTTCGCCATAATGTAGAAACCTTACTCTTTTAATCATTATAACAACACAAATAACGAACGTAATGATTAAATCAACAGAAATAAAAATTAAGCTTTGCGTTGCTAGCCGTACTAGAAAGGCGACGCAGGGGGTGCGGTATGACGAGGCGGGCCGGGAGGTAGCGGCAATGATCAAGTGAACGCGTAGTATATCTATGGGATAGGAGCTTATCATGGATTTCAGCTTATAGGAATTGACTTTTATGCAAAAGAAATAAAGGCCGAATAAAAGTACCTACTTACCTAATTGCATTGAATCACACTGAATTTCAAATTTAGAACGTGATGAACCAGCCACCACCTAAATGTGAAACGCCCAGAAAGAATTGATTACTTGCTCAATGAAACGCCCGACATTATTTTTTCAAATGGAATGATAGCATTTCAGAGCATGAGTGAGAAAAATGATATTCAAGTTTGTTTATCAAGCACAAACGTATAAAAAGTGTAAGGAAGGGCTTTCTTCGTGGCAGGTTTTCAAAAGGTTTTTTACAATGTGTATGAACAATAAAACACAAAACCAACAGCCACTTTCCTTTCTTCATCTAAATTTAATTATACCACCATACAACCCCTGGACAACCAATAAAAATGGTGAAGACATTAATCAACCGTAACCAGTTCTACGAGTGAAAAGGACAGACGTATTTACGTAGAAAGAGATAGTTAACAAAGCATTCCTTAGGGACTCACCCGCTACATTCCCGACGAAAGTAAAATTATTTATTTCTTTTTAAAGTAAAATTCTTGTCTCGAGATTTTATTGATAAATAGCTACAAAAAACACGGGAAGGCGTTAGAGATTTTTTTATCACATCTCAATAATATGTTTATTGTTATTGATGAAAGCTATAGGGCCGCATCAACGAAACTTTTGAATAAAGAACGTGACTAATTTCACATTTCAATATAATTAATAAGCCTTTTTATAACCTCAATAATTGTATTTTCATACGAAAACAAACCGAATTACAAAATATACTTTGCTTTCTGGATTGCAGTTCAATCGTTGTATAGATTTGATAGTTATCTAAATGGAAGGTCTAATGTGTGTAATGTATGCGTTTCTCGTACATTTACATACATTTTTTTTTAATGCAACCTAAATGCGTTTGACATAACATTGACATAATGCTTGCTGCAAATATAGTCAAAGAGGATGTAAAAAAAATAATATATTTTAAAACAGATGCTTCGGTCGTAAAATAATTAATTTATCGTCAAAGATATTGTTATTATCAGTTATTATTAATATTCATATTATTAATAAATTTGTCAATATTTATAGTAAAGACAGGGCAATGTATGTCGGGTCCGCTAGTTTACATACAAAATAACACATTCTGTACCTAATTTAAGTCTGACTAGTCAAACCCAGATTTGGTCGTATTGAGTTTCGGGGTTTGATTGTCCAAGTTGGTCTTACTTACGTCTTTTCGTTAGTCAAAGGCTTTTAGTTTGGACTTTGACTAAGGCTTCTTGTAAAACCTGAGGTTTGACTAGGCAAACCTTCGGATTTTGCCTATAACACATATACAAAGACGCTATGCGGAGCTTCACAGGCAAACAACTACAGACAAGTTTGGTTTCGCACTTATTTATTAACTAATGGAATCTCGGAAGCAAAATAAAAAGCTAATTTTGCACTTTACTTGTTGTTTGTTCGGTAAGCTTCTGTTAAATGTACGTGATGCTCCCGCGGGTAAACCATGTCAGTTACTGTCTCGAGAATAGTAGTGCGTAGTCTGCACACTAGCGCCGCCATTGGAAAATAGACAATAACTTCTAGCCTGTCGTTTAGTTTAATGGAGTTTTTTTTGCGAAAAGTGGCCATGTTTAGCAATAAAACTCCATTAAACTAAACGACTGGCTAGAAAATATTGTTTAAGCGATAAAAAGAATTATTATATAAATACTGTATTTATTAATGGTACAAAATTTATAGCGATTGATAAAGAAAATGAAGTTTGTTCCATCTCAACTCAAGTCAATAACGCAGTGTGCCCACATTAGATTAAATAAAGTCATTGGGTCCACGATGGGCATTGACGTGTAATGAGCGTATTTCGCGGTCGGCTGCGCAGGAGTCGACCCGATTTGTTTACAATAGCGCCGCGCCTGATGAGCTCGACGCGCTATATCCAGATAACGATGTGAAACTATGTCTAGACTGAAATTGAGCCTCGCTTGTTGGAACATAAATTAAATGTTATTTAAGCTATTTTGATTTATATCAAAATTGAAAAACAATATTAGTGCTCTGATTTTTACACTACAAGCAAAAATATTTTATGAGTTTTTCATTTTATGAGTTTTGATAAGTCTTGGCACTTGTACAATATCCTCGTGTGATACATAATTCATTTAAATGATTATTGAGATACAAAAAGTCTAATTATATAGAAAAACAAGTCATTACCACGACTATGAGAATATTTGTACATATGTACACATGTCATCATCACACAATACATAAAATGTTAAAGTTATCGTTTTTTTCCTCATGAATAAGCTCTTAATTTTCATTCAACACTACATTATTATGTTATTAAAATGTTACATAAACTCTCTCGTCGGAAGATCTCCGAAGACCATGCTTACAGTTCAATCAAATAATCAAGGAATGTTATGAGAAGTCATAACTTCATCACAATAAAATCGCCTAAAGGTCAAGTGGAAAGTTCAAACTGAAAAATTGGTAGTGACATCAAACACAGTTAAGATTATTTATTAGCTAAAGAATGATGTATGTACTTACGTGAAAACGTTAACCAAATTGTATGCGTTGATATTGTGCTTGAAAACATTTGAAAGTCAGTATCTGAAAAGTGTCTGAAGTGTCATCCATGTATTCAATTCTCAGACACGCACACTCACACGGCCTTCAGTGTACGCATTTTCCCTGACGGTCACGAAGTAGACCTACGCACCCTTCAACCCCTGGCAGTGATTAGGTAAATCCCTCCAACCCCTATGTGTTCCACGCCCAAGCGCCCTTTTTTATCGAGTTTTGTCCTAAAATGGAAAACAAGTACCAGGCTTACAGACTCCACTAGCAGTTAACCGGGTTTCACCCTTGGAACAGCCTCAAGATGCGCAAACTCAAACTTGTCTTGACATATTCCGCAATCCCTGTTCGATATCTAACTCTTTCTAACGTAACCGTAGCTCGATTCTGTTTGTCCCTGTTACTCTTGCTTAGAGGGGGTTGCGTTGGGTCCGCGTGGGTGTGTGAATTTAGGTTAGGGGCCACGTACGACCGCCAACCCCTTTGATATGCGATGCGTGTGTGGCTATAGCGTGCGTTATATCTCATGCGGAGGCATACGTGTGGAGACATCCTGGCGACTCCTGCTATCCCGGTACATGAGTATGTGTAGAGATTAGAATTTGCTAAGCAAACGCTGGTTTTTTTCTAACACATCCACACGTGGAGCTAATGTAGGCTTCTAATACACTTGTTACGGTGACATGGTGTCACGCCGTTATGAACATATCATGAAATTCTAAGCAGTATCGTGTGTGGCTGGGAAACGTTCACACGGACGCTTAGAGTAAAAGTGGGATAGGAAACTTCTATCTCGCTCTTGCGGGTGTTTGAAGAACACGCGTGACGACAACAAGTGTGAACTGTGAACCCTTTGAACTGAATAATTATCGTAGTCTTTATTTTAGAAAAGTCAATATTTGCTATGCTATTAAAGTCGCAGCTGATTGAATCTTATTTAAGCTCGGAAATTAGCAGGAATAATTTGCATCATATTTTTCTACTTTACGTTATTATTACGGTTGAGGACAGGTGACATCTCTCGTAATAATTAACAATTTACATAAATTATAATCTCAAATGCACGCTGAGTATGTTGTGTGCGTTAGAAAATTGTCCAATGATTCGGCGTAAACATTTCGCTTATTGATTCTGAATGCTTCATAATCAATATTTACTCAGCGCGCCTGGTATGGAAAGGGTTAATTTATTTTAGCTTTTTTGCGTTTTTTAGATAATAGTCTACGAAACTTTTATACTCGTTACCTAAACTGTCACGTATTATAAAAAAAAAAGTCAAAATATTTTTATTTAAAAAACTTATTGATTAAGCGCTTTTAAATCGTCTATATTTTCCTACCACCCGTCCCAGAACTGACAAGAAAAATATGCAGTTAACTCATGCATTTGTAGACTGACTTTCCAAAAAATGTACATACATACATACAAACAACGAATTTTTCAATGCATTTATTAATTCACTAGTTTTCCACCCGCAGCTTCGCCCATGTGTGGATCGTGCGTAAAATGTAGCCTATGTCTTACCCCAAGGTCCCATCTATATCCGTACCAAATTTCATCAAAATCGGTCCAGCAGCCTTGGCGTGAAAACGTAACAGGCAGACAAACAGAGTTACTTTCGTATTTATAATATTATTAAGTATGGATTACTTAGAAAATTAGAGTTTTATAACAGAAGTTCGTAAAGCCATAATTACGCTACGAACAAAATACTACGACGACGTTTTGGTAATCATATTAAAAGTTTTTGAAACTCCCGAAAATTAGTTTTCCTTGAAAAAAATATTCAATAAATAAAGCCCCCTCTACACCATTGAGCCGACTGGGTCGGACCAAAAGTGCGAAGGGCTAGCGGTCACAGAGCACACACCGCGAGGGCCAGCTGGCCAAACACGCTATTTGCCCAAGGTCAGGCGACATCACTACATTTCATTTTTAATTTACCGTTAGAGAGCCTTTCATATCCGTTATGTGCATTAGAAATTTTGCTTTAAGCTTTTTGTGGTTTTCTCAATTTTCTTAAAACTGTACTTAAATACCTAAATAGTATTATCTGTTAGAGTCGTAAGACATACTAACAATGCAAGACAAAATACTAACAATTTATTACAATTTTGTCTTCAAAGAGGTTTTAAATAAATATTTTCTACGTGTATTCGAATGGTAAGGCGATGAGTATGAGTAAGTTCATACATAAATTCCTTTGGAAATAGGTTACTTAACTCCGTCCATGGTATTTCATGAGTTTTAACAATCAAATTTCTGTTTCCAGGTAATTGGGCACCTTCTTGCCGCTCGCGAGTTCCCGCGGGATTATGGGCGTAAATCACCGTAATCCTGGGCCCTGCGTCGTGTGCGGCCACCAGATATTTTGGTAGTCACGACATTATCGTGTGTGCGTTATTAGATTATTGAACTCTCCAGATTTTTATAGGCCATTATGTTAGTAGAAAGGAACACCACGCCTTGGACTAGAAAGTCGCTTCATTTTGTTCTATTCGCTTACTTATTATGATCGTAAATGTACAATAACGCAACAATAATATTATTTTCCCACTGCTTTCATCTAGTTTTAGATTATACATTTTCTTTTAACTACTCTCTTATAAGAATCCAGTGAAGCGTTGAACAGTCAGTCTTACATTCAGTATTTCAGTTATTCTGTTAGGCGCAGACCACACTACATTTCAATTCAAGCTTCGCTTTTTTCGCAATTTAGTTTTTCCTGTTATGAGAAATTTCTTGATAATATCGTTGTATGACGTCACGTCACGCCACTACTGTAGCGCTTCTTCACGTTACTATATTCTAAAAGCTGATCATTGGTTTAAATTGCCAGAACATATGCACGTGACTTGTTGATATGGAGCGGACTTCCAGCAGTGACCGATAGCCCTTCCGCCGCCCACTGCCGGCGGTCAGGGACAACCGGCACATCTTAATGGGTCATTCTCCAGAAATGTTAGATCCATGGTCGGGTTTTCTGTTCAAATACTGATTGAAAACTTACGTTTCTTAGCTTAAATCTCCTTAATTTTAAGGAAGCGGTCAGTTTACAGAGTATCTGTCAAATCTGTCAATGACCTTAACTTTAAGAATCATTTGAGTAGATGGCCGATAAATTGTGGGCTATTAACTTATGAGTCATCAAAGTTGGTTTTATCTAGGTTTGTTTATTTATTGGCGCTTAATTTGGTTTTGACAATATGTAATTAACTATTGATCATACCCATTCCTAGCTGAAATTGAGTCTGTTTTATTTTTTTTAATCGCTAAACTTTAGATATTGATAAGCTGTAATGAAGCTGTCCTTCAATTAACATTTCATTCAAAATAACTTATTTATAACAATTACCTATGAAAGTAACTTTCTTATACAACGTGTTACAAAAATACCCTTAATGCCGAATATGGTATATAGGGACCATCAAACTGAACAACTATGCGACCAACTCTGAAATCGCAAAAAATAAATCAGCTGTTTCATACAAAAAATAATTACGAAAATATCAAAATGTATGAAGCAGCTGATTTTTTTTCGCGATTTCAGAGTTGGTACCATAGTAAAAGTTGTTCAGCTTGCTGGTCCCTATATACCGTATTCGGCATTAGGGGTATTTTTGTAACATGTTGTATACAGGGTTATTTGTAAAACACCAACAACCTCTCAGGAGCAGATTACTAACATTATAAGCAACATTATTTTTTCTACGACTTTTCCGAAAACAGACAAAAAAACTCGACTCTCCATACAAATGCCCGAACAGCTGATCGAGTTTTGTATGAAAAGTCGACATTTTTTTGTCTATTTTCGGAAAATTCGTAGAACAAATGTTGTTGTTTATAATGTTAGTAATCTACTCCTGCGAAGTTGTTGGTGTTTTACAAATAACCCTATATAATGAGTTCTTATTTTTAGATTTGACGACCTCCGTGGTCGAGTGGCTTTGTACACCGGTTTTCAAGGTGTCGCCATCTCTGAGGTCCCGGGTTCGATACTCGGTTGGGTCAATTTAGAAAACGAACTTTTCTAAATCGGCTCAGGTCTAGGTGTTTGTGATACCACCGTTGTCTCTGATTTCCATAACACAAGTGCTTTAGCTACTTACTTTGGAATCGGAGCAATGTATGTGATGTTGTCAAATATAAAAAAAAATAGATTGAGCCGCAATCCTTCATTCCTAATTAATTATACTTAAAAAGATTAAAACAGCTTAATAAGCATAATAATAGGGTCATCATTCAATTTCTACGATAACGGAAACACTAATGACTCAACTATTTACGTAATAAAAAAACCTTTCAAAGTCAAGTGTGAGATGACAAAAACCCACAAACCCTTTCCGATGAGTCGGGGCTTCTGAGAAGGAAGTTCTTTAATCGGATCAGTTGGTCGAATTCACATAAAATTGAAATCCTCCTCCTTTTTTTGAAGTCGGTTAATAAAAAGTTTAAGGTTTTTTACGATTCGAACGAAAAAGTGAGGAATATTATTACATTATTTGTCATCGTAAAATGAGAGTCAGTTTGTTTAATTAACGAAAAACCGATTAATTTATTGAGTAAGAAAAAATGTGGAATATTTCAACTACATTTCTATAAAAAGGGCTTAATACCAAATAATATACTAGAAAAAATACGACTCGCACCAGATCATGTTCTCGGACGGAAATCGAACCCGCGACCTTTGGATATCCGGTCCAATACTCTGACCGCTGAGCTACCGAGTCACTAGTGGGATCGTCGAATTTCTCCTAGTATATCAACTCTTTCGCTGCAAGCCAGCGCCATCTCACCATTGTACAAGGAATCGGATATCCAAAGGTCGCGGGTTCGATTCCCGTCCGAGAACATGATCTGGTGCGAGTAGTATTTTTTCTAGTATATTATTTGGTATTACATAAAATAGCATTGTGAATGCTTAAATCTCAAAATTTAGTATTAGGGCTTGTTTAGAATTCCTGAAATGACTTACAACCGTATTTACAAACATTATAATACTATGGGGTGTCATAGTGTCCGCGGACGCACAGCGACCCAACTACCAATCACGTAATACGTAAAACAAACGAAAATGTTATCTGTGGAGGCTTGTAATTGGCTCCTTATAGTTCACTTTTGTATCTACTTTGTAATGTTAGCTGTAAGCTATACAGAATAATATAAGATAAAATAAAAAATCACACAGTTCTATTTCAACGCAGTGCGTTCGCGTAGGCAAGGGTCGTTTGTTGTTCTTAAATACGGGTGCCACTTACCTAGTACTGACGATACGGTTCTAGGTATCAAAGCGATGCCAATAGATGCAAAGGGGACGTTTAATAAAATAACGGTCAAGAGCGAGTCGGACTCGCGCACCGAGGGCTCGGTACCATCATTCTGAAAAAGTTTACTATTCAGAGACATTATTTTATTTTTCCTATAATCTTTACATAAACTTCTATCGCATAAAATAATTTCGGATTTTTCTTTGATTTCATTCTAAATTTCAAGTTGATAGCATTAGTAGTTCTCGAGATATCCAGCTGTGACAGACAGACAGACTGAGTCGCACCACAAGGGTTCCCTTTTTCCCATTTTGGTACGGAACCCTAAAAATGAGTCAATTATTTCTTTAGACAACTTTAAAACCACAAACATAGTCTTAAACCAAGCACAAAAAATAAAATCTTTCTCGAAAAAACGTTCGCTAATTTCTTGAAAAAAATATTCGCTCCGTTTACTTTTCTCTCAGTTTAAGCAAACATAACTTCAAACAGATTTACCGCAATATTTGCTCATGGCAAACTAACTGGCCTGTAATTACTCAATTATTGTAATTAGCATTTTAGAGCTCATTTCTTTAGAACATATTTGCATTACAATAGTCGTTTAACCTATATCTATTGTTATGAATATTATGAAATTATTTGTGTTTTTCAACCGACTTCAAAAAAGGAGGAGGTTCTATGTTCGTCTGTTTATTAACTGACAGCTTGAATGTGGTGCACTTTTTCAGTTATTAAGTTTGCTCACCTTACCTCGCTAAATAGTTTTTGCTACAAAGTTAAAATAAAAAATCACTTGTTACTTCGAGTAAATACTTATTAAAAGTTAAAAGTGATTAGCAAATGTCTCCTAAATAAATGACGATATTTCCTAAAGATAGTTAGATAGTTAGTGTAATTAAAAGACAAAATTTTGCTTCAAACTTAAATACTTATTAAAAATAAAATTAGCAACGTTACAAACATGATTTCCCTTAAAATTAACTAGCGATCAAACGCTTTAAAACTTAATAAAGCAGAAACGAACTACAATTGGACACGAGGGAACAATTCAACTAAATTAATGCATTAGAAACATTAGTCAGATTCTATTTTAGTGAAGTATCTCATCCGTTGAAAGGACACCCGAGGGGTGGGATTAAAATAACTTAATTTTTTTCCTAACATTTGATACTAAGTAGCGTTTACTCGAGATGTTATCGTAAGTTGGGTCTTGTGAAGCGCGATGTTCAAACCGATAAAACTAAAAAAAAACCGGCCAATTGCGAGGAGGACTCGCGCACTAAGGGTTCCGTAAAAATCACGTTTGTTGTATGGGAGCCCCCCTTAAATATATGTTTTATTTTAATTTAATTATTTATTTTAAAGTGAATATACCTATAACTAAATATTCTGTGAATATTTCAAGCGTCTACCTGTTGCCGTTCTCAATATAGAGCAAAAAAGAGGAAAAAAATCACGTGTATTGAGCCCCCTTAAATATTTATTTTATTATGTTTTTAAGTATTTGTTGTTATAGCGGCAACAGAAATACATCATCTGTGAAAATTTCAACTGTCTAACTATCACGGTTCATGAGATACAGCCTGGTGACTGACGGACATACAGACTGACACACAGACGAACAGCGAAGTCCCCGGTTCCCGTTTTACCCTTTGGGTACGGAACCCTAAAAAAGATATCTGAGACGAGATGCAAATGGCTAGGCTATTTGGGTTTTGTTGGGGTAAAAGTTTTCTTTTTTGAGATGAAATTGTTGTTTAGCAAGTTTTTGTATACTTAGTAACTTTTTAATAATGTGTCCCCTGACTGACTCACTGAAGATTCATCATCACATCAAGCTTAAACCACTCGACAGATCAAAATAAAAAGCAATGGCTTTATACTAATATTATAATATTTTTATGTAGTATTAGATATTATAAAAAGGTCCTCTTCGAAACTACACAAAGAACATTTCTCTAACAGAGAAATACTTACACTATCCCTGCCTGCTAACTAAAACCTTTTGCAATCGGTAAAGTAGCTTATATTCAGCTAATTTCTAATAACAAATTCACGTGGAGTGAAGTGAGTTTTGAAGTGAGATGCGAGTTTGGTTACAGAATCACTCCCCTGGGTGACATAGTCTATATTTTTCATTGACATTCTCACGGGAAGATAAAATCACGCAGATGAAGTCACGGGAGGAAGCTAGTAATCTATAAAAATAGTACGTAAGTACATTTAATTAATTTTGCTACATCTCTCAGTATTTGCATATCATTAAAGCTAGTTTTTTATGCTATTTTGTGTTGCGTTGTCAATGTAAACTATAATAATAATAATAATAATAATTTATTCAACCAAAAACAATTACATTACATTTACTTTACAGCATAATTAACAAAGATTTTTACAATTGAAAACAAAATTACTCCAGCTCCTAAACTAGGACGAATCCTGTATCTTAGGAGTTGGTGCTTCCTCCTTACAGCATTCAGAATTTTGTAAAGCGCAAGTAAAGTGTCGAAAAAACATAAGAATTGTTAATTGTTAAGTTACAAGACTAAAATGTGTATGTGTGTGAATGTGTGTGTATGTGTGCGCGCGCGTGTGTGTGTGTGTGTGTGTGTGTGTGTGCGTGTGTGTGTGTGTGTGTGTGTGTGTGTGTGTGTATGTGTGTGTGTGAGTGTGTGTCTGTCTGTGTGTGTGTGTGTGTGTGTCAGTGTGTGTGTGCGTATGGTAAACTGTGTGTATCATTATGATCCTTTGATTAAACTTTCGGTCTCATCGTAATTAAAAGTTAGAAGATATTCATGAACTGTTTTTTTTAAGTTGTACTTAATAAGGGAGTATATTCGTTTATTCTTGTGAACTTTGTTATAAAGTTTTGAACTTAGAGCATTATATTGGTATTTCGCCCAAGTTGTACGACATCTGACCAACGGACAAACAAGAGTACCGTGGCGCCTTGAAGCAGTAGCATTATCGAGAGGCAGTGAGGAATGTTTACGAAGGATTACTCGCAAGATAGCCAACTGCCTAACTGTGAGAACCTCGCACTCCTTGTACAGTTTCACGGTAGGATAGGATCTACGCTTACATAGTAAGACCTTAAGAACAGCTCGCTGAGCACGCTCAAGTTTTAAAAGGGATGTTTTGTTAGTCCCTGCCCAGACAGAGATGCAGTAGGATAATACAGACTGGCACAATCCGAAGTAAACCGTAAAGAGAGTGGTGCGATCAGCCGAGTGACGTAGATTTTTAAATATATAAATTAGTTTCCGGACTCTGCCTGTAAGAGTTTCAATCTGGACATGCCAGTCAAGCCTATCATCAAGGTGAATGCCTAAGTACTTAACACTGTTTACAGATTTCAATGGCTTACAGAAACACGGATGAAAATCAGTGTCCTGGCAATTGTGTAGTATTACATCGGAGTCTGAAGTAGATGAAACTACAATGAAAGCACGCATTTCTATATGGGAATGTGTGATTACGACACAGTAGCTTTTCTACGTGACACAACATCACGTAATGATGATGTTTTTGGTAGATAGTTCTTTTTGAGCTAGTTGCTACGATATATGTATAGTGAGGTACGGTTGGCAACAAATATGGACTATGTCACGCCAAGTATTGTGATCGTATTGCAATTTAACGAACAAGCGTTAGGGCTCGGACACATCACCACGGCGCTGTGAATCGGCCTCGACGTCGTCGTGCCGTGGTATGGTGCCGTGCACGGTACGTCTCGCGCGTTTTCTTTATCATCAGATTTTTCTTTATTATTCTTGTCGTCGAAAGACGGAAAACATTTCAGCAGACATCTTTCTACCCTTCTGTTTTAAATTTTTGTCCTTTAAATCCTTAATTGTCTTGTTCGAATCATCAACTGCCGAGAGTGTCCGCAGTGAGCTGGCGCGACGGCACGTCGTCGTGCCGTTTCACGGTGACGGCACCGCGCCGTTACACGTTAGCGGCCGCACCGTGGTGATGTGTCCGACCCCTTATAGTTGCTGGCAATTCTGATTTTTATTATTGGGTATGTGTTTTGTGTGAAGTGTCAATGACATGGTTTTTACAAGGAAAGCGACATTTTCTAGTTACGACGGACGTAAGGTTGAAAACGTCATTACAGTATGTCCCAAAACTTTGCCACACGCATTTAAGTACCTTAAATGTTGAAGGCAGGAAATTTTACTGAAAGAAGATTTCATTTTGATTGTAAAAACAATCGGAACTGCATTCAAAGATTTATGAAAAATCGCCTGTCTTAACCAGGAATCGAACCTACCATAAATTGAAAAAAAATCTAACTTTTGTTTTTAAAAAACTTTTGTTTTTACGATACCGATCGAAAGGATTACTCAATACGATTATTTTTCTTGAGTAACACACCATCTTAAACAAAAGGAAAATGTCATTTAAATTTTAATTTATGTATTGTATCAACTTGTATTACGATTGTTTACGATACGATACGTCGTATGCGATTTAAAAAGGGGTATTTAGTTTCAGGCTAGATGGCGCTGTGTGAAATTGTCCAGGCATTTATTTTTTATTTTTTTATGCTGTAACTTTTATATTGGATTGCCTACATACAGGCGTCCATACAATAAAATCTAGTGCTATGTATGGTCGCTACGGTTCCGGGCCCATTTTGCACATCATTACCTTTTCAAACATTAGTAGATTTGTATATGTGAATAAGATCATTGTTGTAAAAATCATTATCGGCAACTATTTGTCATTAAAAATAGACAGGTTATTAAAAAAAATGCACAAATAACTTTCCGCCAAGCGTTTAGTTACCGATGTAAAATTTAAGAACATCCATCGTCTATTTTTACCCTGACCTTGCTCTTTTCCGCCTGTCTTAGATCTAAAGTTAATTTGTTTGTAATACGCCAGTCATTAAATTGTATCGGATCTATTTTCGTCAGTGCAGTGATCTCAGCACGGTAAAATGTGCAGCGAATCAAGAAATTTGTTACAGGTAAAAAAAAGAGCATCGCCAAATACACCATAATAAAACAGTTTTTTTTACAGTTACACTTTGATACCTTTTTGGCTATTAAAATCCACATTCAACGACGCAAAATCGTTACGCATTTGTCTATGGTTATCCCTTTAAATGCGGTGAAGAAAAAGTTAAATTATATTTGTAAAGTATGTTACACATTTGTAAAATACCTTACACACGTGCATTCCAAGGGGGCGCGTGTCAATAAATAGTAATGGCATGGCACGGGACAACAGGTAAACCAAACTACGCATGCGTCAGGTACACCCCACCCCACCACCTCAAACGGATACTCAAGCAATATTCGCCATTAAAACCATGAGGGTAAAGGCTACACGGTTTTTAAAAGTCTCCCCCAAACTGGTTCAGTCGCGACAGGTAGATTGCAGGTGGACGCATGCGCCAGGTGGGAAACGCTCCTGGCGTGTCCTGCCATCCTGGTACTAGGCTGGCATTTTGCCACAGGTAAGCTCCCAACAATGCAGGTGACAGGGCTCACGGTGTAACCCAGTGATGACCCTAGGCTAAAGGCTACACCTGGTTAAGTTTGGAATGTAAACAGATTTAATCCGCCGGCCTTGCGCCATTAGCATTGTCTACCTTACCCAGGTAACAAAGTATTTTCAACCTTAAGCGATGAGTCAAAAAGGTTGGAATGCAATTTCAAGTCTGCTTAGTGGCTGACGAGCTTATTTCAGAAAAGCTTCCTACCTGAACAACGTGTTTATATATTTTTTACCAAACCGTATATAATTAGTGAAACACCGATTTAATATGGGAATATCAACTTCAGCCAAGTGACTTGGCACGTTTTTTAAAAACAAAAAAAAATGGAAACCATAAAAAATAATTCATGAATCATTAAAATCCTAAATATTTTCCAATTTTAATTTTAATTTGATTAAACCCTGCAGTTTTAACCGTGTCAATTTTTATAAATATCGCATTGTTTCAAAACAGAGTCTGACAGATAGTGAGAACACAAAGCTCAGTCAAAATGTTTATTAATTGAAGTTTGCTTAACATCAATGCAGTGGAAACACACGGTAATTTAACATTCTAATAACAAACTTACTAATCAACTGAAACGCATTTCATACTCATTACAGCTTCCTTTACACGCAGCGATTTGACTCATCCATCTCTAGTTCTTTCGTCACACGTCAATTTAATTGATTTATTGCACAATGAGCAACGTATCGAGATTACGACCCACTGTGCATAAAACGACATGAACTTATCGTGTAATGCTTGTTTGAGATGGGTCATTAAGTACTCTGATTAAACATAGCATGGTTTGCTAAGGGCTTAATTAGTTTACATTGAATAGTACTATAATCTGATATAGGCTAAACTGGAATTACAAGCATACCAGGCGGGAAATACAGTTTTTCATTTGCATGCATGCAGACTATTCACTAGTATTTTTTATATTTTAAGTTTTCATTTGTGTACAAACTATTAAGTACCTTTTTTATTGAAAAATCTTTATAAAATGATGATTCTATTTATAAGTAAGTATATTTTTGTATTTTCTATCATTTCTTGACGCTTCTACATGACTTTCTCCAAGAATAATAAAAATAAAATAAAATAAAAATGTTTTATTAAGTTTCATAAACATTTTTTCATTTATCTGCATTCGAAATGCCTGTGGCAGGTAGGCCCGCACTCCCATATCTTATTATTCAAGTATGTATTCAGTTTATTTTTAAACACTTGACATATTTTTAACATTTTTAATAGTAAAATTAAATATACTTTCGCAAACTTATATTAAACTGTTCCACTTTGTATGTAATCAATAAAATGTAGGCTTTACTTATAATATTTTAGACGTAAGGATTTAGTTGAAAACCATAAAATTTTGTTAGCAAAGTCATAAATCATTCGAGAATGTTACTAAAATATCCTTATAAGTGTTTATTTACGATCCGACATTTAATTTACATACCAACATGGTTAGCTAAAGAGATGATTCCTTCTAGTTTTGTAACAACTTAATTTGATGTTTATTATTTACAATGATTTATTGCAGAATTATTTTATTTGGTTAAAGGAGCGATTTTCTGAAGCACAAATGATTTATCTAATTTGAGCGACTGACGACGCCGATCGGAGATGTCATCTCAATCTCTCTCTCTCATCTCTATTTTATTAGTAATAGTATAATAAATAATAAATGCTGGGACAATTTCACACGACGCCATCTAGCCCCAAACTAAGTAAAGCTTGTAATAATATGGATGGTGCTAGACCACTGACTGATATACTATTTAAATATATACTTATTATACATAGTAACACCCAGACCCGTTACAGAAATTAAAATTTATCATTTCAATTTCTGCCCGGCCGGAAATCGAATCTGGGACCTCTTGCGTGGTAGACGACATGTTGACCACTGCACCACTCAGGTCGTCAAAGTATGATGACAATGTGATTGTCCAGAAGTATATAAATAAAGGGTCCTGCAGCAAAGGGTATGAGATAATTGATTGATAGCCCCCAAACTCAATTGGCAAACATTGTAGAAGAAACAAAGAATAGAAAGATGGCCAGTTGAATAGAGGTGCAACTTCATGTGATAATTGTAACAGCATCCTGAAGCTTTCCACCATCATTTAACAAAAATGGTATGAAGATTATAATATAGCTAATGAAAAACAAACGAAATAGAAATTCTAAGGAGCTCCACACACCGAACGCGATGCGGTGCCGCGCGGCAATCGAAATAGTTGAATTTTACCGTGCGTGCCACGCTGTAGCGCGATCGGTGTGTGTAACTTCTAAGGACTCGTTACTGTATCAAATCAACACACCAAAGCCAGGAAAGGAAGCTGAACTCATTTCGAAACAAAAATGCCGCCTGCACGACCCGGGATTGTGCCGGCGCGCTTCGTTGTGTAGACAGCTTTGCGCGCCTACATACAGATCTAAAAAAAGCGATTTCGTTGTACAATGTCTAAAACCTAGGTCGTTGAACTGAATGACTTCATGTCCTGGGGTTCACGAAGCTGCCGACTATGACGACTCGGGGATAATTGATTCATGACTTCAGCCCGAAGTGTCCACCCGTGACCAGGTCCAAAACTAATTGGACACAGTGGCTCTAGACACTAAGTTTTTGTAAAGTATCTACTTCCTTTTTACATACTTGGAAAAATTAACGGATACAATAGTTTAATCGCTAATTAATTGGAAATTCCCAGTCACAGGTAAAAAAATCGAGATGAGCTTTTTCCTATAGCATAGCTTGATTTTATAAATTAACTTATTCTCTGTTTTTTTTCTGGAAAGAGAAACGTACTTATATACTTTGTGTTTTTGTAAGTTTTTTTCCATTTTCCGTAGCTATAGTGGTGATACTCAGTTTGAGGACTGACAATTTTTTAGAAAGATAAGTTTCTTTTGTATATGTATTAATGGTTATATACCAAATATCCATCCTGAAATATTCTGTGTTGTTGGTCTGTGTGTTTGCAGGTATTTGTTTTTATTTGTGGGCGGGGGCGGTGTAAAGATTTTTTTCATATATTAACAGGAGCCATTTTTAAGGTTTTTTTAAGTTTAGAAAACCATAATAAGGATTTTTTCACTATTGATAGTTGTCAATGATCGTCAGTTTTCGATATACAATCAAGAAATGAATATTTTAAATCATAGAAGTAACGAGATTATCTATTTGTGAGAAAAAATCGCCAATTTCATAGGTGGGGACCTGGGGACCCAATATTATGGTACAAATATAAAATCAATCTGAAAATATAAGCCCCAAAGCTTAGGTACACTATCTTTATTACTATTATGGATAGAATACGATCTCACAAAAGTTTTATTATGATTGATTAGAAAGCTCCTTAGAAACAGAAAACTCGGCGGCATAATCAAAAGACTTATAAAATTGAAATAACCAACCAGCTCAAGTCGGCAGACTGTCTCCTAAACAGCTGTTTTATTAAGTACAAACTGTTTTATTAGTCAGAGAGTCTTTCGCCATAAATCAATTTAGTACTTAGTGCTTTTACCAGAAGCCTAGTTCCCAGGAGTTATTTAGGTCTTGTTAAATTTTATTTAATTGGATCATTCTAACCGGCTATTTTCGGAACTGCTTTACATCGTGACGGCTTATGATTGTATTGTTAAGTATTTATTTAGTTAAGTGACGTTACGTACTGTGAATTTAAATGGAGCTGTTGTTAAGTAGTCGATTTATTTATTTAGAATATTTGGGTTGACAACAGCTTAAAACTACTTAAACTACATGAAATTTACTAAGAGTAAAGCCAAAAACGTCATCCTCGAATTACAAAAAAAAGCATTAACAAAATTACATTACAAGAACAAAATATTTTTTTTTAATCATTTATACAAACGAACTCAAGCAACACGTTTAAAGATATATATAGGGATATAAATATATTTAGGGAGAATAATATAAGAAAAAAAAATATAAAGTTAAGTAACATAATGTTATACAAAATATAGTATACATATATTATATCTGCTATGTATAAATGACACAGAGTATGATAATTACCCAGAAGTACTTAAATTAGATGGTAGGGCTTAGCTGCTTAAGTAATTGTTTTTTAAAAGAAGATTTGGAGCCTACAAATGGATCTACGCTACTAAATTCACCATTATACAATCGCGATTATTTTGAGGAGTGAGTTCATTGTCAAAGAATATAATTATGATTAAAAATATTATACAGATAAAGGTAAGGTTTAAATTAGTCTTGACATCATAGGTGTGATGCAAGACGACAAAAAAACATTTTTGAACTTATTAACTATGTATATTATTTCTTGCCGGTAATTGCCATGCAATATAATCATGTACGGCCTCACCACAGAAGATTTCAAAAAACACTGTTCAACAAGTGTTTAACTTAAACACTGTTTAAATGTGATGCTGTTACTTTTTTGACAATATTGTTTGAAAGAGACGGCATCACATTTAAATAGTGTCTAAATTAAACAGTGTTTTTAAATCTTTTGTGGTAAGGCCGGTAATGTCTAGATAAATTATGTAATGTTATGCACTTGCCGAACAAAATACGTTATAATTAAAGAGCTTTGACATGCTCTTATATCTTGCCCTTAATTAAAACCTTTTATTGCTTTCTTGGGTCTGACTAGAGAAATTCTGAACTGTTTCTAGATTTAATCACAAAAAACAAATAAATTTGGAAGTACCTAAGTATAACTACCTAACATCGATAAAAGGAACTATGCGATCTAAAAATACGTTCTCTGCAAAATAAAAATCTACTTTCAACAAAGCATACCTACGCAAAGACATGTTGTAATCCTTTCAGACTTTCACAAAGCAGTTACCAAAGCTTCTGTTACAGAGACTAGCTCATTGTAACGTAATATACTAATTCACTCCCACACCGATCCACGCGACCATATATGAACCATAATACTCCATTCAAATTTCAAAATTGGATCCTAGTCTATTGAAATTTTTATTCTGTCGTCGTGTTGCTGTCTAATTTGAAACCTTTTTTTATATTAGACAACATCACATACATTGCTTCGATTCCAAAGTAAGTAGCTAAGCACTTGTGTTAAAGAAATCAGAGATAACGGTGGTATCACAAACACTCAGACCTGAGCCAATATAGAAAAGTTCATTTTCTAAATCGACCCAACCGGGGATCGAACCTTGGACCTCAGAGATGGGACACCTTGAAAACCGGTGTACAAAGCCACTCGACCACGGAGGTCGTCAAAACCTTTTTCAATATATGATTCGGCAAACCATTTAGAATTCACTGAGCCTTTAATTGAGAATTAAATCCCATTCTTGGCCGCTTTGCGTATACGAACACTTATTTAAGGAGTCTACATATGAAAAGTTTTGTCAGAATGAAACTTTTTTTTACATTTTTGATTTGGAAATTACAGAGATTAAATACAATATAAAACGGCCAATCTGAGTGAATACATTCTCTTTGCTTGCAACTGCCCTTTTTGACGTTTCTGCATAGCCATTAATTATGTCATGTTAGTTGACTTTCTTTATTGTGGTGATTAAGGAATAATCTCTTTCTACTGTTAGGTACTTTCGTACATTTGCAAAAACGAAAAGATTTTTTATTTTTTCACGCAACCCTTAATTCTGAATCTTTTTCTATAAGGGAGCTTATTCCTACCTACCATAAAAAATATTCAGCCAAATTGATTTTTTTTTCAGACATTCCCCATTATAATCAATACTTTCACAAAATTTTAAGTCTTTCACTCGAATAAATTAAATAAGTAATTCTTCTGTTATTTTTATGATCATAATCCATTTGGATGATTATTATCAATTTAACCGTTTTGATAATTGCGTTCCTTACCGAACTCTAGAAAGTCACAGAAAATAAAAAGATTTAGGTACATCTTAATGAACATTAGCCAAATGTTTCAAAATTATTTTGCTTTTGATTACATAACCACTAGGATTTCGGACATCAATCAAAATTGGACACAAACGTATTAATTATAAGATATAAATTGCGATAACATAAATCTCCTTTGTTGATACGTCTATCGAAATAAGCTTGAACGATATGTGGGCGCGAATGACCTAACCACAGCATTCGCAAACCATTCATAGATGCAGCCTGTCGATTCTGTACCCAACTTGAACCTCACCTCGAATCTCACTTCACTGCGCGGGAACTTTAAATCATAAATGAGATAATGATAGGCTGTTTTTTTAACCACAAAAGATTTAAGATAGCTACGGTAACTACCTCATACCTTTTGCAATCGGTAAAAAAGCTTATATTCAGCTAATTTCTAATAACAAAGTCATGCTAAGTGAAGTGAGATGCGAGTTAGGTTACAGAATCGCTCCCCTGAACGGTATTCTGTAAAAAAACACTCAAATTGGAACTGTCTCGGGCATGGAAGATTCACTGTTTATTTGTAGATGTTTTAGAATACGTATTTAATTTACTATGCTCTCCTACTGAAATTCAGTTCTGAAAATAAAATGCTCATGATTCAACTTAAAGTTTGCTTTCGAGTAACAAAATAACTTTTATTTATGGAATAGCAGTGTTAGAGGAGCTTTCACGTTTTTTTACATTACTCTGATGCTCAGACTGTTAGCAAACACTAGCGTTATGGAAATCGGAAAGAATGACGAAATGCAGACTGACAAAGAACGTGATAGTCTGCATTTGACACGATAGAGCAGAGACTTTGAGATAGTAGAAAAGGAATACAACAGATTATATGATTTCGAATAAATGAAATTGCATAACGTATTTTCCAACATTTGTAAATTTTTCTCCTATTCTCAAGAAACGCATAAGTTCAAAAATGTCTACATCAACTAACTTACTGGTTTTTTTCAACCAAGTTAAATTTAAAGTTAAATTAAATAAGTAGGGTATAGTGTTATTTCAAACACGATAGTAAAATATTATTTTATTGTATTCATTTGTCTTTCTAGTTTTATAAGTGTCATTTATTACAGTTTATACGAGCATTTTTTTTTGTCTGTCAATTGTTATGATACAATCCAAAGTACATCGTAACGGCCGATCCGCCTACATTTTACAGTCTGTTTAAAGAAGTTAATGTATGAGTAACAATGCCTACGACTACTGAACTGGACAGTTCAGCGAACTTTTAATTGGACATCATATTTTGAACAATAGTCAATCGTATACCGGTGCTTTTATCTAGTATTGTCAAATTTAATCAAATAATATGAAAATGTTGATGGTTTTTAAAAAATATACATTACTTGACAATCTGCTACACGATCAATTCAGTAGTAATTAAATAGTGGCAAGAATTTGAGTTTTTACGGAAAAAAGTATTTAAAGTGTAATGTTTTTCTTTCAGTTATTCACTTCAGTGATTGTTATGGCATACGTCAGTTCGATAGTGTTTCAGTATTTATCTAAAACCGTGAAGCTTGTTATCAGCTTGTTATAGTGATTGAAACTGACAATCCTATCTGCGATTAGCTACGTCTTCTGAACGAACATTAAAAATTAAGATTAAATGCCAAAAGCTAACTTTCCCGACATTTCCTTCTGTATTATATCAGTCTTTCCGTCCATTCATCGCTATTTTTGCGTCCATTTCTGCGTAGGCAGAGCACTAAATGTCTAGATGCGTTATCTCAAGAAGATATGGACTAAGCTGTTTACGAATTGAACGGTGGTGATGAAAGACATGCTCTAGAATCCAGCAGTTTATAAAATAAAACTTTTAACTGCCCCGGATATATTAGATCGCAGCTGTTAACACAGATATCTTGAATGGGCTGTAGTTTATTCAAAGTATAATACAATTATATTGTTATTTCTTATTGATTCTATTTTTAGTTGTGTTAAAATTTCAAGTGCGGACGAAAATAAATTGTAGGTAATAATTTATTGTAATTGTAGGTTTATAGTTAGCTGATATATTTATGCTCAGACACATTAGACTTGATTTTGGTTAGATTAATATGAGGCAGTAAGAAATAACACCTCATTTATTTTAATTCGTAATAAGTAATTTCTTTACGTTATTACTTTATAGCAAAATTATTTAAAATACTTGTTGATTTTTTTTGCGCACTCTATAATTGAAAATCACGGAACACCTTAGTATGACTCCGTGCGTGCAATTGAATAAATTTTAATGAGTTGCATCTATTAAAGTTTATTTGATTTAGTCGCAAGGTGTCGCCAAACTGGGCATCATCCTTGGTGCTGCGAATTCGTGGCCGTAAGTGACATCACATGATGACGGTTGCGCTTGATTTGATAATCCGATTAGCATTAATGAGATTAACATTTGGTAGTACTTCGTCATGTAAAGATTGGCATCTTATAATCATGCTTAAAATTATACAGAAAAATTGGCTTTGAAATCAGACTATCACCACAAAATAAAGAGATTACAGAAGTCAAGCTTAGTACTACATGCAACGCACACATAGACACCCTCTCACTGACACGGAATAATCGGAATCTCAGACCAATTTCAAAACGAGTCGCAGTGTCGTCGGTCGGAGAGCTGTCTATGAAGGAGATTACACAGTCAGTCTGCCGCCAGTCTAATAATCATCTACTAATTTTCATCACTAATTATATGATTATTATCAATGATAAGATGTTTTCAAATATTGACACTACTTCATTTTAGTGCTGTGCTACCAATAATTATCAAATTACACCTGAGTGATTTCTTTAAAAAAAATGCCAGCTTTTATGGTGTAGCTTCTTTCAAAATCGTTCATTACTCAAAATAACGTTTCTAAGAAGTGACGTGACCAACGAACCTAACGTGTAATTAGTTAATTGGTCCAACCCCGAATTTATGTCATACGCCAATTGAACAAAGATTAATGAACTTCAAGAATTGGGTATTTGACTTGAGAATGGATTCTACTTTTAAGGTATAATAGAGCAGACAGGGAAGCAAAATAAACCCATACGCAATTTTGGCTCGAATTTGTCGAATTTTACTATGATTTCTAAGACTCCAAAGTTGGTAATAAATTAAAATGCACCAGTGACAAAATAGCGTTGATTATTAGAATCCATACGTAATTACAAATAAATGTTATTATGGAAACATTATTGTAAAAACATTTTTTGCTAAGATCAAATTTCATTTGCGACTTTTCTTTTCTGACGCGCGGTGTGAATTGTAACGTCACAGAATGCACATTCCACAATGCGCGGCCGGTATGTCATCATATCAAAACTATTTAATCATAGTAAAATTCGTAAAATCGAGCCACAATTTCGCGTAGGGGTACGTCAGTACTATACTAATTCTGTGGGGTTTATTTTGCTTCTCTTTCTTCTCTATTATACCTTAAAAGTAGAATCCATTCTCAAGTCAAATACCCAATTGCTATTTGTAATTAAAACAAAACTGATTGTGTGTATCGGAACGAGTGAAACACTCTCACTAGGTATTTAATCGTGGACAATTGTTGGCAATAAACTAAGAATGGGTTTCGCAGTTAATATCAATGTAATGTGCTGTCAGTTTAATCGGAGCTTATCTGGAATTCTGAACTCTGTGGTGCAAAAGTTCGATGACATTTAGCTCATAACATCTTTGAATACCATCATTAATTGCAAACTTGCCAACAGTTGCAGATGCACATATTTGGATCAACAGGTACTGATATTACTGATGTCTTGACATAAGATAGACAGTCCTCAACCCTATATAAATGTTTTTGTGCAATGCGATGTATTTAATGGCTTCCATATTTTGGGCGTAACAATGTCTGTCTATTGTCTTATCTTAGCAACTGAAAAAATATTATTTTGGCTACCATATGCCGGTAAGTGTGACTCAAGGCTCAAGGACAATGTGAACGTGTGGCAATAAAGAATCTAGAAGACAAACTTTAAGCGATATATTGACTGTGATGCTAAGTTTAAAAAGAAATAAAAAAAAATGGATTGAGTTTCGTTCCGTTAAAGCTAAAGCTCGCCACAACAGCAAGAGCAGTCAGACAGATATTTGACATCCGAGGAGCGCAGACGCCGCGGCGTCGGGTCGCGGGCGGCCGCGCCTCGGAAGTGGCGCACGCGCACCGCATAATGGCTTGCATAATTTAACGACTGCTCTTATAAAGGTCGTTTTATAGCAGAAGGAAATTGAACGAAAGAATTTTAATAAGCCTATTCGTTTATTTTACAGCGGTTTTAGCTAAAATTAATTAATTGAATTACCTATACCTCTTGCTCTGATTATTATTATAGATCATATTTCCTTTATACGGCTGTATCCGACTGCTCTATTAGCGAGTGTTAGACTATAAAATTCTTATCTAATGATGGTTAATTTTAGATGATTTTTCAACGTGGAGAGGCTTAAAATGAATTGAAAATGGACACCTTTTCCACTGAAAGATAGCTAATTTAAGTCTCACGCGACCCTAAGTTTCACTGAATAAGTAAAGTAGGTACACATGTGTAGGTAGTTAGTGAGAAAGTGTTTAGACTAATATACAGCAGACATGAGCGACGTTTGCTTCAAGATATTTATACGGTTTTTGAACTAAAAAAAGTTGTGGGCATCATAAACTCCATGCGAATGTCCGCGTGTGTTTACCCAACACGTTTTATTGTGGATGCTGTGAATCGTCGTATTTCTTGCAACACTCGTTATTACGCTATTTCGCTTCACATGACTCACCATGGTAACTGAGGCCTAAAATAAAAATAAAAACCGTGGTTTAAAATGGCTTGCCTATATATTTTGTTCTTTTCAGGCTGCGCATTTCTAGAAAGGATATAATTTCTTGTCACTCACTTTTTGTAATAATACCTCGTTAGTTTGATTACGTCAATATACTTGAGAATTTCTTTAACCTGACTGGTGCAGTGGTCAGCTTGCCACCGGTGTACCACGTAAGAGGTCCCGGGTTCGATTCCCGGCCGAGCAGAAATTTAAATGATGAATGAAATTATTTCTGTGATGAGTCTGGGTGTTACTATGTATAATAAGTATAAATTTAAAAAGAATATAAGTAGTATATCAGTTGTCTAGCACCCGTATTACAATCTTTGCTTAGTTTGGGGCTAGATGGCGCTGTATGAAATTGTCCAAGCATTTATTTATTATTTATTTATTTATTATTCTTGTATGTACGAGTATTTTCGAAAAATACTTTAAACAATTTTCATTTCTTTCAGTAATTTCTTGAAACCCTCCTTAAAAACTGAAACTTCGCAAAATGCAAAACCCTATAATTAAAAATAACACAAAACATAAAAATCTGTGTACTTATAGATTGCATAGAAATCCGCTTGTTTCTCGCAATAGAATACGAAACGACAGTTTTATCGGCTACTAGCAATTGGTCGGCACTTATCGAGACAACAGTGCATTGTCATTACAATACAATTCCGATAATATTTAGTATTCATTTCGCAGGACGTGAGCCGTCCGATGAAATTTATGATACGATGTCTATAATTAACACTGCTGTCATAGTGATATCATGGCGAGGAGAGCTTACTCGTAGCTTTCTAGTATATGTAGTATCGAAATCTTTTATAAATATAGGAAATTCAAAAATCGAATTATAAGTTTGTTTAAATTATTTATTTCCATTGGTAAACGCGAATTTAAAAAAAAAATATTGACACTGAATTAATTTCGAAGTAATGCTCTACATTTTTAACATCCATAACCAGACCTATTTCCAAGAAAGAAGAAAACTGGCAACTTATGCTATTCGACATACTCGCTGATTCGACTAGTCTAATAAATTCGTAACAAATAAATATATATATTTATAAAATTGAGGAATATCTAGCTCATTATTAACACTGCTGTCATAGTGATATCATGGCGAGGAGAGCTTACTCGTAGCTTTCTGGTGTATGTACTATCGAAATCTTTTAAAAATATAGGAAATTCAAAAATCGAATTATAAGTTTGTTTAAATTATTTATTTCCATTGGTAAACGCGAATTTTAAAAAAAATATTGACACTGAATTAATTTCGAAGTAATGCTCTACATTTTTAACATCCATAACCAGACCTATTTCCAAGAAAGAAGAAAACTGGCAACTTATGCTATTCGACTACTCGCTGATTCAACTTGGCTAATAAATTCGTAACATATAAATATATATTTATAAAATTGAGGAATATCTAGCTCTCTAGAGCTTCCTTAGCATCGGTCGTTAGTCGTCGTGGACGTCAACTACGCAGTCGTCGTCAATTCAACCATGTATGTAACTAGTGATTTACAAATAGCAGTATAAATAAATAAATAAATATTTGACAACATCGTCATCTCACACCTTGACTTTGAAAGGTTTTTTTATTACGTAAATAGTTGAGTCATTAGTGTTTCCGTTATCGTAGAAATTGAATGATGACCCTATTATTATGCTTATTAAGCTGTTTTAATCTTTTTAAGTATAATTAATTAGGAATGAAGGATTGCGGCTCAATCTATTTTTTTTTATATTTGACAACATCACATACATTGCTCCGATTCCAAAGTAAGTAGCTAAAGCACTTGTGTTATGGAAATCAGAGACAACGGTGGTATCAAACACCCAGACTTGAGCCAATATTAGGAAAGTTCGTTTTTCTAAATTGACCCAAGCGGGGAACGAACCCGGGACCTTAGAGATGGCGACACCATGAAAACCGGTGTACAAAGCCACTTGACCACGGAGGTCGTCTAGTATGTATGATACAAAAATCCAGTACATGGTAGCGCTGCTGTAGATGGAGACCGTAAGTGTGCATATGGGCTATTTTCCCGGTTATTTTTCAATTATGTCTTTAGACTATCATCCATTCATTTTTAAGTTGTTGATAGTATTATTGTTATTATGGTAGTTGGACAGTAAACGAATTAAAGATCGCATTGAAAAAAAGAAAACCAAAATGTGTTGGAAGTGAAATTGAATCCAAAAATTGATAAGATACAACAAAATTACAGGTATATCTGGCCTGGTTGGTGCTGGTGCACCGATCGGTGGACGATTTGTGAATGAGCCAAATTGCCATCCTATCCAAAAACTTTGATAGGTTGGAAACTAAGTTTAGGTCACGGGGGGCTAATTGGCGATCGTGTAGCCCAAGTTTTATATCCCGAGTTTATAATGAGGCCTTTGTAAAGTGAGTACAGCTGATGGCTAATTTTGACCAGCTGAAGGTCGCAGCCGCAGCCGGGTGTCAGATTACCTTCCTGCGGAACACCAAGTTCACGAGCAATGAATATGGCATTAAAAGTATAGCATTCAACTCGCTGACCTACATACTGATGGGATGGAGGTCAGGTCAGTGCTTCACCAGCTGCAATGTCATATTATTATCATTTCATTAACGTTTTCTAATGTGTCAGAATAAAAAATCGACACCGACACATTTCTTATTCCTCGTTAAATATTGTCACGAAATTCTGAAAAATAAATTAACTATTTTGACAGGAAGCATTGGTAGTGTTAAATTTTGCACTAAAAAGATGTGTTTGCTTCTTTGTATAATGTACAAATACATGTATATATCTGCAGGTTAACTTTCCTAGACGGTAACAAAATCTATCGTAAGCCATATATTCATGAACAACTTTGTATCATTTCATTCAAAAGTAGAAACCAACAAATCGATTCGTTACACGGAAAGTTTATTTCCTGAGCTGCAACGTAACCTGGGAGCTTGCGGTTTTCTCCTCGTTCCATCATTCTAAAGCTTTGCATAACAGACAAAGATTTGCTTGAGTCTGTTTGCCTTCTCAAAACAACTCATTGTTAGCTCTTATACGCGCAAACACGTTTGAATAAATAATAGTGAATTTGACGCTGCATTTCAAGAGCCCAACACATAGACGACTATTTTTTGCTGTTTTTTGCAAAAAGTTGTTTTTTTGCAGACCCACCGTATTCTTCAAATTTATTCTGTAAACAAAAAATGTACACTTGCCACACTCAAGGAATTACATACACAGATATTTTGATATTCAGTAACATAGAAGATCAAATCCACTTAAATCAGAAATGAATACTCATAAGTCAAACTATTTAGTCCTGTGCAGAAATCGAAGGATATTTTAGCGCTACAACGCCTACAACATAACATCCCAAACTTCTAATCCAATCAGAGTTTGAATATAGAACTCCAAATAAGCCAGCGAAGTACTCTCGCGCAGCATTTGACTTCAAAGAGATTCTGTTATTATTACCTAAACTTCGCGAATAGAGTAACAAAAGAGCATCTTTCGGCTCACAAGATTTCCCCGAATCCTACAGAACTTCACACCGCGTAGCTCCATGTCGTTGCTCCCATGTTTATTCGCTTTTACCATCTTTTACTACTCCCTTTGAATCTTCTATTCGCTACAATATAATTATGTTTACAACCTATGATTTGTTAGGCTTTACACTTAGCAACGACTTTTACAAAGGTTGTTTGTGTAACAAAATTACACAAGTCTGTTATTATTTCTGGCTCTTTTGATGTTGGTTTTTTAAATTTTAGGAACTTTATAATGCGAATATTTGTATAGTTTTTGATTTTGCAAAGATTTCTTACATTTCCGGTAATGGGAAATCCTTAATTAATATCTTCCTAATTGTTTACTATAATTATTAGTATTCAAGATTGCCTCCCGATGCATCAAAACAATATTTTAGCACTAATATAATTAATCTAATGACAATGGACCGGAAATCACATACAATATGTTGTATACTTATTAAAGTTGCATTACACAGTACGTTGCATAGGTTTCATCCAAACAAGCTTTAAATTCGTATCAGGTATCGGTTTTGCATAGTAATATTAATATTATTCTGTCTGACACAGCCTTGGCTGGACGCGAATACACTATAGGACCTTTTGCGAAGTCTAGAGCAGTTTGACCTCGATCCTGAGCCACAAACGGTGTTGATATTTTTTGGACACTTGGTATTCAAAACAAATAGGACTACACAATAGAAAATAAAAATTGGTTTGATACCTACTTGGCATGTTTAAACCATAGATTAAAAATTTAGGTCTTGCCGTGGTTAAAACTCGTTAATTTTCAAGTTTACACATTTTTTTTAATAAAACTCATAAATTCATTCCATCTATTCGAAAAGGACGACTTGGTTCGCCTTTAAGTGCAGTGGTGTTTTCTATAAAAACTTTTAGCGGGCAGTAATGAGTTTTTAATCCTCTTTATAAGCACTCATGTTATAAGTGCGCCGCAATTATCTTTGCCGCGCACTTTTTGAATATGATGCGCCTTTTATTTTCTCATAGAGGGTGAAGAAAAGTAGAGTGTATCACTCGGACGCAAAATATATTTTTGGCTCGGGTGACGTACTTTAAATCCCTCGCTACGTTAAGGATTCTATTCTAGAATCCCTCACTTCGCTTTGGATTCAAAAAAGCGCCCTCGCCGTAAAAATATTATGTTGCTCCCTTATGATAAAATTTACTATTTCAACATATTTATAAAAATTCTGTTCCATTTTAAATAGTCAGTCTATTTTGTGGCAACATTATTCGCTGCTACTGTAACATTCGGAAAAGCTTTTCGTAAAAAAAAAGAACAAAGTTTGTATATCCCTAATTTATAATGTTTCGAAGTGAAGCGTCTTCATCGTGCATTGTGTGCAGTCACGGCCGATAATTAACTCTTTCTCCGGCTGCCTTTGTAAATGAGCTCTCCGGTGGGATTGCTTTGAACATACATACCATGACTTATGGGTCAGGTTAAGAGTCGAAAGAGACGAGACGTAATTTTTAAATGCTTAATAATGCTCACTTAACTTGCTTGAACATTAACGCAGGTAATTATATGTAATTAGATTGGATACTTTAAGTTTGGCTTTGGGTTATATTTAAACGGTGTTGAGGATAGGGCACGAACCACTAAAACCACGCTTTTCCCGTTTAGGAGTTTATTGACAACTACTATTTACAATTGTTTATAAAAAGATGTCACTGACATTTAGAATTTGGAAGGTAGACCAAAGAGAAACCCAAAAAGGCTGTAACGTTGCTGGTCGGTAACAAACGGATTTAAGCTTTTTGATGGCTAGTTAATAAGTACGAATCAGCAATAATTACTGTTAAATGTGCGATTATGATTTATGATGCATTAATCATGATTTAAATCAGACAGTCTAAAAATTCCTTTGATCAAAATGCAAATAAAATAAAAAATCCGTAATAGCAAGATCGTTTTTTTCAGGCAACCATCGTAGCTTTGGAATTAACCCTTCTCTCTCGCCGTTCATATCGCGTCTATTTCAGATGTTATCGTGCAAGACTCTACAGGTACGCTCGTGGGTCCTTTATCGAATCGTTTTATCGATTATTGGTGTAGGATAAACGATACCGCAAGATATACACCCAGATACGAGTTATTTACATACCATTACTTTTATGATTGGGCCCTTAAGTGTTACGAGATGAAATCACTCGATAATGATACCTAATTAATGATTAAATATTCGATTACGTTGTTATGCTATTTGAGCTGCCTTTTAATCCTTATTGCACTTTATTTTGTTATTTGAATTATAAGGTAGTGTCAGGTAGGCTGTATAGTCATGTCACAGCGTCTTAACGACCACTAGGCTGGACACTTTCATGAAAGAGGACTTCTTCAGGTCTATTAGAACAATAAATGCATAATGCATATTGCGATGGCATTTCACTGTTTTCAGTGAATACAATAAGCTTTTTAGTGAGGGGAATGGTATAAAATCTATGTTCCATATGTTCAGAGTCGAAACTACGCAGGTTGCATACGAAAAAGGTATGAAAAGTCTATGGTATGCAACCTCTTTAGAAACAACAGTTCTTTTTTATTATTAATGATCGTCAATTGTTTGACGATGCGTGAAATTATTATTGGTTTGATTCTAGACACTATACAAATGTCCGAACAGCTGATCAAACTTACAAAAATACAATAATAATATAATAATACAATGAAAAGTCGTTTTTTTATGTCTGTTTTCGGAAAAGTAGTAAAGCAAAGTTGTTGTTTGCGATGTTCGTAATCTACTCCTGCGAGATGTTGCTGTTTTACAAATATATCCCTGTATATTTGTTAAAATCTGTTCATTTTCTATAACAGACAAGTTACAATACTTAAAAATACTTTATCATATTGTTTCAGATCGCTGCTAGTAGCAGCCATCGTTCTTAGTAATTGTGTCACCTGGACAGCCTCCAGACACCATTTTACACATAATGTAAGTACCTTCTTAAAACATAAATATTTATGTTAAAAATATAAATAACTTTGTCTTTCTGCCTATTAGGCATTGGCCTAAACCGCTGAACTAATTTTGATGTATTTTGGCCTTTGGAGAAGGACAAAGGCTAGCTGTTATTTATTTTAACCACAGAAGAAGTCGCGGTCTAAAGCTTGTAAGAAATATATGTATAAGTATGATGGATACGTAAGAACATTCATTTTATGTTTATAAATGAATTAGTTTGATACTGTTATACCCAGGGCCGGATTTAAGGGAGGGCAACCGGGGCAACTGCCCGGGGCCTCCACAAGAAAGGGGCCGCCACAAGAAAGGGGTCTTCACATGAATTGTATTTATTAAAAAAAGAATCTTACACAACGAAAGAGTACCTTTCTAATTTTAAGATTTGAAAACATACCAAGTAATTTTGATTTTAATATTATTTAGTGCCATACGACTAAATAAATAAACGATTGAAATACTTTGCAAGAAAAATATTATATAACCTATTTGAAAAATAATTAGGGGCCTCCACTCCCTTATTGTCCCGGGGCCTCCACACCTCTAAATTCGGCCCTGGTTATACCTACGTGCGTAAAACTATAGTATAGATAGATACTTTTAAAAATTTGAGATTTTAGCATTCACAATGCTATTTTAATACAATACTAAATAATATACTAGAAAAAATACGACTCGCACCCAAAGACTTCTATGTTGTATTGACTCGCACCAACTTATATATCGAACTTCGGAAGTCGCGGGTTCGATTCCCATCCGAGAATATGATCCGGGGCAAGTCGTATTTGTTTAGGGTTCCGTACCAAAATGGTAAAAAGGAACCATTCGACTGGTCTCTGTCTGTCTATCTATCACAGTCTTAAAAATTCGAAGTGAGGCTACTAGGGTATATGGGGTATCATATGAAAGAGCGCCGCTTGCACATTCTCGAACATTAACCCCCTCCCCCTCTCCACCCTTTATCTCCAAAGTTAGCATAGAGAAAAATCTAAAATTATTTTATGTGATAGAAGTTCATGTAATGATTACAGGAAAATAAATCGATGTCTCGAAATAGTTAACTTTTTCAGAATGATGGTACGGATCCCTCGGTGCGCGAGTCCGACTCGCACTTGTCCGGTTTTTTTACTAGTGTATAAAGTATTTAGTATTGTATAGTAGACTACCTTAGACTATGTATAATAGACTTACTTAATTATTTAAAGAATATAACGTGCAGTTTAAGTAGTAAATCGATTAGTATCGTTTTTGTATTGGTACGGTAAAAGTTAATAACACATACAAATTGATATTACTTATAGCGGTTTCGTATATGAATTTTCAATTAATTTATCGGTCCTGTAAACTGTAATGGGAGCCAAACGATTGAAGAAATTGCCGTTATTATTCGCTACAACTTTATGAATAAGCGAATTTTATTGGATATAACGGCAGAGTTATAAGCTCTAACTTAAACAAATGACAAACTATAAAGTTTGATTTAAGAGCGCATAGTCTGCACACAAGCGCCGCTATCGGAAAAAAATCATAGTGCTTAAATAAAGACGAAATTATGAATATAAGCTTTGTGGTACTTTTTATAGCTTAAAAAATATTTTCTAGCCTGTCGTTTAGTCTGATGAAATTTTATTGATAAAAGTAGCCACTTTTCGCAAAAAAACTTCATTAAATTAAACGATAGGCTAACAAATATCCTATAAGCGATAGAAATAGAAATATATTTATTTGCATTGTGGTTACATTACAAGATGTTCTAGATAAAAGTACCATAAAGCTTCTTCGGAGTGCACTACAGAGAGATAATTCACAATTTCGTTTTTATTTAAGTACTATGATTATTTTTCCAATGGCGGCGCTAGTGTGCAGACTATGCGTTCTTAAAATGTTAGCACTATAAGCTTTAGAGTAGGTTCAAATTAAAATTCAAGCAGTCAGAATCGGAAAATACATATTTAGGTATTTCTACAAATATTTCCTATTAATAATTTGTATAGAGAAACATGTCCGTCTTAATATTATATTGTCTTGCATTGCGCGACTTGTATAAAACATACATCGCCAATTTTAATAGCAATGTATAAATTAATGGGATCGAGCTATTAATCAAATGTGGTATGGCGCCTCTGATAGGCGTTGAGTCGTCCCGCCAAACTATTTCAGGATCCATGACCCGTCCACATGATCAATCATAGTGTAAATTATTCTCAAATAATTCGCTTCGTCAGTTTCTAATCGAGTATTTCAACACACAACTTAAGAATTTATCACTTAATTTACAGATGATAAAAAAGTCGAATTCGCGCACTCTTGGTCCCGTACCATCATTCTGAAAAAGTTTACTTTTTAGAGACATCGTTTATTTTTCCTGTAATCCTTACATAAACTTCTATCACATAATATAATTTCATATTTTTCTCTATGCAAACTTCGGAGATAAGGGGGAGAACGGTTTTTTTTACATTTTTCATCAAAAGTTGAAAACTATGCGGCCTATAAAAAAAATGTTTGAGAATGTGCAAGCAGCGCTCTTTCATATGATACCTCTTATGCTCTAGTAGCCTCACTTCGAATTTTTAAGACCCCTTTTCAGTCCCTGTTGCAAAAAAAATATAAATATTATTATTTGTCTCTTATTTGCAAAATTGTTGGGCAAACGTCGTTTAAAACTATTCCACAAGTTTATAGCATTAGTATTTCTCGAGATATCCAGATGTGACAGATAGACTGAGTCGCACCATAAGGATTCCTTTTTACCATTTTGGTACGGAACCCTAAAAAGCATCAGTAAAGGATGCATTCATCTTTTGTTATTTTTTCAGTCAGCGTTGAATTGCACTTAGGTCAGTAATCTAATTAAGTGGTTATTAATTATATTGTAGCGTAAATAGATAAATTAATAATTTGAACTCAATATAAAAACCTACAATTACGTGTGGATAAATCGCATCACATTGTGTCACATGCTGCGCTAACTCATGCAGTTGCATCTGTATACTCTGGAACTTATCGAATTAAATAGATGCGTCAGCAAATTTCCTCAACTTAAGTCATTTCTCGTTGGTGTGTTAATCCACGAGGCGGTAAAGCAAATAAACTGTCATTTATAATTCAAAATCAATCGTTATTCACGTGCATGTTCAAGTGTTGCAACACTCATGCTCACTTAGTAGTACAATTGTGTAACTTTGAATCTTATTTTGATGGGCCAAAGTTCAGATTTAGTGTCGATGTTGGAAACTGACGAGTTGTTTATCGTCATAACATTTTGTTTGAGCCGCCGTCACCAGCGGACGGTTCCCGCAGTGATCGGCATTCCAGTGTAAAGCCTCGTTCACTTGAAGACGAGAAATGCAGGTGCATGTCGTTAAAACATCTAAACCTTAAATCATCAATAGTAGAATTTCGTAAGACTCGGACAATGTTACCAAAATGAAAGAAAAGAGTTACAAAATGTCCTACCCTACGCAAAATTCGATTACTTTCTGATTTCCTGACAAAAGTCGAATTGTTTGTCTTTAAAAAAATTGTAAAATAAATAATAATAGTTCGAAATCTTACTAATATTTTTAATAAATAATGCAGGTATGGACGGTAATTTAAATAAATGCACTAACCGTGAAAGCGACTCTATCACAACCTCTCCATCGGAAATACTCCACAGGCGTTCGTAGCCGTGCATTAACCACACTATTTCGTATGCGGGAAGCGGCTTCAATATGCATTCAGAGCCACCATTTATCATACGGATACATCGCTCTACAGGAGAGGTCACGATTATTAAAATATCTTAATTAAAACTACACGTTATCTTCAAAGAGAATGATCATTTTGGGAACTTTCTACCCTTAGATTGTCCAATTTATCAATAGTTGTATAGCAAAGAAGAAGTTCCAGTAACACTTATTTATCTATCAATATAATAATTTTAACTAAAACTACTATCAACCAAACAGAGCCAAATCACTGTTACAAAAGATTTATTTGAATAGAACAATTGAACTAGATTTTTATTATTAGTTTCCAATGCTATATTTAAACAAACTTTGCCAACTATAACTTACAAACAATCCGTAACTGGCATATGAGTTTAGAAACAGAAATAAAATAATTATTATCTACAATTAGGACAATGTGCGGGATCATTTTCAAACATAAATAGCAGTTTAAGACAATGTGGTTAGGTATTCCTAGTTATTCCTAACCACCTATTTTAATGATCCCTTACATTGCCCTAATTGTAGAGGTGTTATGTGAACAAAATCCCAGTAGCGTGACAGTACACGATTAGCAACGAACAAAACGATCATAAGGCAATTAGCACATCATTTATTAAGTGCTGACAGTCAGAGCCACCCAAGACGATGACTCACTGGTACCAGACTGGATTTTTAGTCGGAAATCATACTTATTTATTATTATGGCTCTTGTAAGTAGTGTCCGATACAAGATTTACGACAAAAGAAATAAAAAAGAGCGGACTTTCTTGAGCTGAGTTTTGTTACTTTTCTTCAAACTATACATCCTTGTTGGCATTATCATTAATTTTCTCCGACTTTCTGCCAAAGTTCACTACCACACGACATTCATTTTCTAACTCTTAAAATTAACACACTACGAACAAGGCCTAACATAACCAAAACTAGATGGGAATGTGTAGGTAATTCATGTGTGATTGCATAATTGGCAAAATATATTTAAGTTTACATCTGATTAATTAAAATATAGTGTTAGTGTATTTGATATAACAACAATCTTTAACAGTTTATAAATTTATAAGATTATTTTGCTCATTAGTCAAGAAAATCGTTTGCCCAAAGTGGTTCAAAAGTTTTCTAGACTTTTTTCTAGGCTTTTTAACTGACTTTAAAAATTGAAAATGATGAGGTTATTTCATATCGTTACATTTTTATTTTTCATTTCTCACAAAAAAATATAAAACGCATACACTATGGACCTAAAAAGGCCAAGCACTGTTGTGAATAAAAAACTAGTCATAATTAATTCATGTAACTTACTGTCCCCAGGTCCACGGACACCGGAGTAGACATAGACGGCAGGGCGCTGGTTTGTTCCTGTCGTCGTCATACGTGATCCCCGGGGGTGAAGGCTCCGGTGGCTGGGGGGAGTGGGGGGAAGTGTCCCCCTGCTCTAGGACGTGCGGCGGTGGTGTCGCCAGCCAGAAGAGGATATGTCTACAAGTGACGTAAGAACATACCAAAATTTAAATTTTTTGCTATACTTCCCCAGGATAGACAAGATCCTTGCAAATCAATGCTCATTAGAAAATTACAATGCTGGTTTATTTCTAAATCTTTCTTCAATCACAACCGTGTCCCTTCCCAACAGACCAGACGGCCAGTCCAACTGCACAGGAGGAGACACGAAGTACTTCTCCTGCCAGACCCAGGACTGCCCCGAGGGCTCCAAAGACTTCCGCGCCGAGCAGTGCTCGGAATTCGACAGCGTCGCGTTCAAAGGCATTAGATACGAGTAAGTATTTTCTTCTAGCTTCTAGCTCTTCTAGAAATCAGTTTTGACCGATGATCAAAATGAAATTTTATTACAAATTATCTAGAATCTTTTAATTTGATAGATTCTAGATAATTTGTAATAAAATTTCATTTTGATCATCGGTCAAAACTGATTTCTTACTGGTAAAAAAAGAAATAATATTTAACATCAACAGCTATCGAAATTATACCATACTCCATACTCAATAGAAATACTTTTACTAGCGTTTAACTTCACAGTGTTAAATCAATTTCTTTAATTTATTACCTAGCTTTTCCATAGAAAAGATTTCAACGCGTCTTCTAAGTTTAGTTTCGCTAGTTCAGGGGTCGGCAACATTCACAGGGACTGTAAACGATACATGTTGGATTCTCTTAGATGGATCATCATTATACTCGTAAATTGTGTATTTGTTGCATCACAAAAACTTGGAGAGGAGTATAAAGTTTAAATTTTAAGTGTCCTGTTTACTTGTGGAAGATTGATAACATATCTGATGATCTAGATGGGTGCCGTACACGCGGGGTCCGAACCCTTGCGAGCTGAACTGCATGCCGCGTGGCGAGCGGTTCTACTACCGACAGCGGAACAAGGTCGTCGACGGCACCCGCTGCAGCGAAGAGTCCTTCGACGTCTGCGTCGATGGCACTTGCCAGGTATTTATATTATACCTTTTTTTCGAGACAAGTTAATTTATGTTGTTATTTTCTGTTAGAGTAAAATTTGCCTTTCTTTCATATTTATCGATTAATATTTAAAGTTTAAAAATGCAACCCTGTCATTGTTGTAGGTACTTTTCATATCTGAAAGTCTTCCGACTTTGGTCGACATTCTTTGATATTTTTATGTTGTTTTTCGTTGTAAGCCGGTGGGCTGCGACATGATGCTGGGCTCGTCGGCGCGCGAGGACAAGTGCCGCGAATGCCGCGGGAACGGCGCCAACTGCCAGACTATCGGCGGCCTGCTGGACACCATGGATCTTAGAAACGGTACTTACTAGCACAGCTTGCTGTCAGCACAAAATACTTATAAGAATAAGTATCTTTTTGAGAAACATTTCTTAGTTTTATAACTAAGAAATGTTTAAAGCTAGAGTTAAAATATTCCGACGAAACTGTGAATCCCCACCTTTTTTTTAAATGTTTAAATAGGCTTTTATGGCTTTATTCATGAGCAATTTAATTTATTAAAAAAAGACTTACATATCATAACTTTAAATACTTAATAACTGGAAAAGACAGAAAGTCTCCACTTCCGAGTCCCAATGTTTTTGTGCCTTTCAGTAGGCACATCTTCACTTCACTTCACTTCACTTCAGTAAGGCTTAAGAACACTTTTCAGAATAAAGCAACTTTTGCACAGCAGCAATTTTTAATGTTCCCTTTACAGGGACGAGGCCTTCTTTATAGATGGTTAAGGAGGAAGGGTCACAACCCGCCCACAGGTCTAATAGATTGGTGGGTTTTAACTACTGCAAATTCAGCTTTGCAAAATACGGGGGACCTTGAGACAGTAACATTTTGATCACCAAACCCATAACCAATCCTTGCGAAAGTTGCTTATTCCTAATAATTGAGTGTTACACGCTTTAAAAATATTTGATGTGTACTTACTCATCTGATACCGTTTGTTTTTAGGATACAACGATATACTGCTTATTCCTCAAGGTGCAACGAGCATTTATATTGCAGAAGTTAGAGCGTCTAGCAATTATTTAGGTAAGTCGTCTGCCATCTTTAGTACTTTGATTAGTTTTTTTCACGTTCTTTGATATACCTTCCTTCTAATGATTTTTTCTATTAGCAATCCGAGCGAAAAACAACACGTACTACTTGAACGGCGACTACCACATTGACTTCCCGCGCAGCATCGTCATCGCGGGCGCTACCTGGTATTATGAGAGAAGTCAGGATGGCCTGCCATCGCCAGACAAACTGCGATGCCAGGGACCTACCAATGAACCGCTGCTGTTGTCTGTAAGTACGATGATCCTCGTTCCAAAATTTTGAGAATCTCTGAATCAGTCAAAACATTTTTATATTATAACTAGGAATTACTAGATATTCCTGAGTTCAAAGGGCATACACTCTATGAGGGTCCAAAATTTTTCCCCAAAACAACATTGATGAATTATGATCATGGATTTGATTTTCTCACAAAGCTCGATTCCTTTTGTAATATTAAAAAACAACATGTATTAGGTAGTAATCAGTTAGTTTTTTTGGGCTCTTAATCTAAGTAGAGACGACGGCACTTCAGCCGTAACATGTTGACCTTGAGAACACCTTTATGCCCTACGCAATAAAAGGTTTTTGCAGTATAACTGTTACATCTGACGTGTAATCGTGTGTTCATAGATATCCTGATTAATAAGTTGACGTTGTTCGTTTTAGCTTCTTCTCCAAGAGCCCAACGTAGGCGTGGAGTACGAGTATAGCGTGCCTTCAGCGCTAGCACCACCGCCTAACGCGCAGTACAACTGGGTGCACGACGAGTTCTCGCCCTGCAGCGCCTCTTGCGGGGGAGGTAGGAATTTCATCGACATTTTAAGGGCTTGGACACGCTATAGAGCAACCGGCGACGAATGAAAATTATATCTTTATTGCTTGCAAACAGCACGTCATTCAAATGGCTCCAACTAATGAAATAAAGCAACATTTTCATTTTTACCAACAGGTATCCAAATCCGCAACGTGACCTGCCGTTCTCGCGAAGAGCTAGAAGTAGTAGACGAGCAATTGTGTGAAATGATAGTAAAACCGGTTATTAACCAAACCTGCAACACACAAGCTTGCCCTGCGCGATGGGTGGAAGGTCCTTGGAGCCCTTGCTCTAAGCACTGTGGACAAGGAGGCACCAGATCTAGGCAGGTGCACTGCGAGAAAATTATAGCTAATGGGTAAGTGTCTCTGTAAAATCATCTTTTTCCTTCTTCTTGTTTAAAACTGGCTCCCGCTAGGATGTGAATGGTTTTGTATAAATCCGCCGCGTTACATCTTACTGCATCGTATGAAATCAAAGCGATCATTGGATAAGTTGTTTATTTAATGAAATGCAAACTTTAAGACCTTGCCTCATGTGCAGGTATCCATCAATAGTTGCGGATAAGGAGTGCTTCGAGCTTCTGGGTCCTAAACCACCTCTCTTCGAAGAATGTAACCAAAATGCTACTTGTCCAATCTGGTTCACTGGGCCATGGAAACCTGTAAGTTTTAGATATTTTTACAAAATTTTCACACTACACATTTTAAGAATTGAACGATTTATCGTTGTTTAATGCGATTTTATAAGATTCGGTTCAATTAAAACATTTGATAAAAAATTATCATTCGTCATTTTGTTTTATCCACCTAGAATGTGAATCAAGCACATGAATGTATCCTATTTTTTCTAGATATGGTGAATATATTTCGAAAATTTATACCTAAGCAACGATGGGATAGCAAGAAATAAGTCTCCATCTTGTGTTGTGATTTAGAATATAATTATTAATGATAAGAGTACTGAAATTGTTGTCAATTGTACTGTCATTTCTAGTTTGCCGGAAATACATTGTATTTGCAACAAAATGTGTAGTTACATTTTAAATAAACTTGCTCAAATTCGAAATTAATGTATAATTTTATGTTTTTTATTTGATTAATTTAAAGTCTATTTAATTACACTAGACAGAAAATTTATCCTTGTTACTTTAAATTAATATCTTCCGGAAACGGATACGGTACACATTTATTTGGTACCAACTTTGTTAGAAGCCATGTTGGTCATACTATGTTTGCTGTAATTTTAGTTGGTAGGGGCATTCTTGTTCGAGACGCCTTAGTGTAAGGACGTTCAAAGAAACTGTGAAAGGAAAATAAAGATACAGTGATCAGAATACTCTGGTTTTATTATACTTGGTCTTTGATGAAGGGTCAACTTTGCGATCTTTAAAAACACTGTATTATTCCCATTTTGTTATTCCCAGTGCGACCAACTTTGCGGCGAGGGGAAACAAACCCGTCAAGTGGTTTGCTACCAGAAGACCGAAGGCCGTGTGGAAGTATTGAGTGACGACCAGTGCTTGGACGAGAGGCCATCTGCTGAACAGCCTTGCGTCATACATTCTTGTGATGGAGTAGACTGGGTGCTGTCTGACTGGACCGGGGTAAGCAAGATGATGTTGTAGGTAGAAACATACTTTTAAACCTAAACCAGAGATTTTTGGGTTTCGAAATTTTGATATTTCCTGCGTATTTTTTGGAAGGTCGTAAACTTGTAAATAGGAGCATTATCGTATTCCAAATTATCCCAATATAATTGCATGAAATAGTGTTCTTTCCCCAGTGCGACAACTGCCTATCGAAAGTGCGTTCGCGCACAGCAGTATGCGCGACGAAGGACCACAAAGTGGTGAACGAGTCCTTCTGCGGCTACCACCCGACGCCTGTTCTAGAGGAGCCCTGCGATCGAACAAAGTTGCCCGCTTGTGAAGTACAGTGGTACGCCACACAATGGAGCAATGTGAGTAAAATTAAAAAAAAATAGCAACTAAACAAAGTAACGTTCGATGGTTTTTATTTTTTGGTATATCTGACTTCCACTTGTAAATCTACTTTTTTATGGTAGGTAAATGGGATTGACATAGTTTTCCTTTTTCCTCAAAATCATTTAGTTAGTCTAGCTAGTCTATTACAAACATTTGTGAATGTCAAAAAAATATACGGCATCTAAGTATTTCATTATACTATGTTAATCCTGTATTTCCTTTGCAAAGTCTAATGTCAGAAAATCAAATGACATTGTGTCCAGGGCAGAACCACTGAGCAAGTAATCACTACGTTTTAGGGAGAACTACGTATTTTTTTGGCTAAAGATATCCAAACAATATCTTGTATATTGCTCCACAGTGTTCAGTAGAATGCGGCAAAGGCGTACAGTCTCGCCGCATATTCTGCGGCTTGTTCGACGGCGCGGGCGTCGTGAAGGTTGACGACTCACGCTGCGACAACTCCACACGATACAACGACACGAAGCCCTGTGAGGTGCCCAAGGAGAAATGCCCTTCGAAGTGGTTCGCTGCACCTTGGTCCGAGGTAAGTATTTTACTAACATTTAGGTCATGTCCAAGAGCTGCCCTTTGATTCATAAGGTCTATACTAGTTTCTAATTTTCTTATCTTTTTTTCTTTACTTTTATTTATATTTATTTATTAGGCATTGTTACTAACAAAGCTACTTATTAAATCGTGATCTAAATCATGCTAATTTAAATCATTGAGAAAGCTCTAAATAGGAGTAATGTCAAGTTCCATTCAGTTAGTTTTGAATCAAATTTAATAGTTTTCCTTACATTATTTTAATATTGTTTCGTAAGTGGTGGTTTAAAATCTACGTATGTGGACAGTGTACCCGAGAATGCGGCGGCGGTGAGCAGTACAGACGAGTGATGTGCCTGCGCGGGGACGCAGAAGCCAGCGACTGCGACGTGGAGTCCGTGCTCGACTCCACGCAGTCCTGCAACCTGGTCGCCTGCGACCCAGGTACTGTGTATCGATTCTGTAAAATTCATACAACACGCATCTCACTCCACTTTCATCACTTCGCATTGAATAACTTTTTATTTAACGAGTGATGGAGTAATTACGTGCCTTGAGGAATGCCATTTCTTACGTCGTCATCTCATACTTGTCAAAATCTTTCGAACTGAACTCAATTCAAATGAAATCGCTGCCACGCTCGCAAGGATGGCGCTAGAATAAATTCAAGATAACAATCAAGTTTTTAGAATGACAATCAAAAAAGTAAACTCACTGCGGATTCAGATTAGAAGTTTAGAATGGTCTTACAGAATCACACCCCATACACTGGTTGGCCTTCTTCCATCCACTAAATTTATCCGCTTTCGGACATAGGCCTTCTCCATTTTTTTTTCATGTCTCTCCCGGCGTGCCATATGCATACAATTTGGACCATCCTGACATCGTCCACATAGGGCTAATCTGTGATTTTTTTTAAAATAATATTCAAGATACTGTAGTCTGTAGCGTAGCGTCTGTAGAGGTACCTACATAAAAATATATCCATACCTTTGTTATAACTATACGTAGTGACGTAGCATTTAAGAAGAAGTACTGTACTTATTGTATTGAAATGCAGACAGTCGTTCTGTGGAGTCAGTCAAAGTGTTTCCTGCGTTCATTGGCGCACACAATAAATCAGCGTTACCTGAACAAACATATTTTATTCTGGGTCAACACCACTTAGGGTCAACATCCCTCATTTATTGGCATCACCTTCAAGTAGTGAACACGCACCCCGCATTTACCTAATACTATCGAAAGTACATCATTTGCCAAAATACTATCGAAATCATGACATCATGTTTGGGAAACCCAATGAACCGAATGATCGAAAATGTCTTAAAAATATCGAGAACGGCAGTATCCACAGCTTATTAAATTTTCAGCTTTACAGCCAAATATTTAGACAAAACTATTTACTATTTAACAACTCTCAACAATAATGTTGGTAATAGTTGTCAACTATAGTTAGTAACATTATGTTAATGACCGTCGTCAATAAGTTTCGGTTTCATATGTTTAATCTTGAATATTTCGACAGACGAAACTCTGCCAGTCAGCCCGAACTCGACGCCTATAATGGATGATTACTACGACTACGAAGACTGCGACGAAGATGCTGAATTCCCAGAAGAAGGCGCGGAAGAAGACACTGGCGTCACAGTAAGAACGTCGATATTATTTCTTGTTTATGTCTTTCGTGGTCGTGAATTGGATTCAAATGCTGAAAAAAATCGAATGACTTTGTGCACAATATGATAGTAAAACCAATCTACACCAAAAATATTTTTCAGATTGATGACATGATGCTCAGCGATAGTCCATCCACTTCAGGTAAAACTATAAAAAGCAGAAATTGTAAGAAAATCACTTCTTAATGTCTATAATAACTGCTTTCTTTCTAATTTCAGAATCTGAAACAGGATCAGGATTTGGTAAGTATGCAGTGGCCCTATCATAAGTTGATGCAAATTTTTTACATTACCGTAAACTATCGGATATACTGCTCACAGTAAATGCGAGTGAAAGAGAGAAGACGACAGTTTACTGTAACGTAAACAGTTTGCATCAACCCTTATAAAACTTATGTTTATTTTTTGAACGTTTACAGGCATGAATTGCATGGTTTTTTTATTAATAGTCATTTTCTTTTCAGACTTATTATCACCTGAAGGATCTGGCTTCGGCAGTACCGATACCACATTCTCCACGGAGGAGGACTGGACAATGGAAAGTAGCTCCACCGACGAAAGCGTCGACTCTAGTGCAGAAACTGGAGACACAAGCGAGACGAGCTCTACTGAAAGTGACTACACTGTGACGGAAGTCACAGAACCTACTGTCAATATTTCCACTGTTATAGATTTAACTGCCTCGTCCGAAGACTCCGGTTCTACAGAGTCGACTGTAACAGAAAGCTCTGATTCTAATACTTCATCGGGCTCGATCGATTATACCGAAGAAACGGAAACCGTCGAGTCTGACTATACAGATCTATCAACGACTGAATCATCGGTAACTGATGAGACAGGATCCACTGAACTGTCCGGTTCTACAGAAGAAAGTTCACCATCTGGTTCAACTGAATCACCCGAGTCTACTGGCTCATCCACAGGAATATCTGGTTCCACAGAAGAAACGGGATTAACTGAAACTGGCAGCACTATATCTGCCTCTAGCGACGGAACTACAGAAATGGTCTCGACTGAATCATCCCAAACAGAATTATCCGGGTCTACAGAGGAAACATCTGAATTGACTAGCGAGTCTAGTTCTACCGAAGAATCTAGTTCTACTACTGAATCTGATTTAACTTCAGAATCAAGTTCTACAACAGAGTCAGGATCTTCTTCCGAGTCTAGTTCCACTGTGGAGGAGGGATCTACCGAGTCAAGCTCTTCAACAGAAGCTGGTTCTACCACAGAAGGTGGTTCCACCACAGAAGATGGTTCTACCACAGAAGGTGGTTCTACCACAGAAAGCGGTTCTACTGAATCTGATTTAACAACAGAATCTGGTTTATCTTCGGAATCTGGTTCAACAATAGAATCTAGCTCATCATCAGAATCTGATTCTACCAGCGAATCCGGTTTAACAACCGAACTTGGATCTACCACAGAGTCTGGTTCATCAACCGAATCCGGTTCTACCACAGAGTCTGGCTCTACGAACGTTTCAAGTGCAGCTGAAACAACCGAATCTGGTACAACAGAAGTATCCGGTTCTACTGAACCTACTGAATCTGGTGCCACTGAACTCACTACCGAAACGGGATCTACAGAACCAACTGGCCCTTCTGAAGAGACTGGTAACTATGCATTATATTGTTTTGACACTTACTGAACATAATTAACTTGTTGATTTACTTCTTGCGTCTGATGGAATAAAGTAAAATTTTCTTTCTTCATTGATTCAGTATGAAAAGGTTCTAAATTTAAAGTAACGCTATGATCATATCAACAGGCTCTACAGAAAGCACCGTTGAAGAAACTGGATCAACCGAAGAAACTGGATCAACTGAATCTTCAGGCACAGAAGAAACTAGCGGGACGACTGAATTTGGATCTACAGTCACGGAAGAAACTGGGTCCACAGCGACAGAAGAATCGACTGCTACAGAAGGTAAACAATAATATTATTTGGTTTAGTTAATGACTTTTGTGGGTCTTTATAATTTTTAGAATACAATTAAGTACAAAAAGAAAGTTAATAATAGGGGCACCACTTTTTATGTTATTAGTGTTATTTTATAGCAACACTCCACTACTTTTATGTGCAAAAAACCACGTTTAGTTCCGTTTCTAAACTTACTTTCTTCCCAAACTAAAACTTGCTTACTTACGAGTATCATTCTATTTCAGAAACTGGATCTACTGAGAGCACTTCAGAAAGTTCAACTGAAAGTGAAGAAACTGAAGAAGAATTTACAGGAAGCTGTAAGTTATCTTATAACATCAGATATGTACTGGTAACTTCTTTTCTCTTTGCTCAAAACTATAATTGTATTGCAGCTCCATGGGATTGGGCGACGACAATCACCGAGTTGGTCACCAAGAAATCTAAATGCAAACCTAGAGTTGCTAAGTGTACTAAGAGCAAATTCGGATGTTGTCCTGACAAGAGGACTCCTGCTGCTGGACCATTCGACGAAGGTTAGTCATATTTTGATAAGTTAATAAGTTTCTATTTTTCTTAACATTATTAGCACTTCTCTGTAACTGTAAGGGACATTTACATGAATCAATTTTCCGGGCGACTTGCTTTTATCGAACACTCGTTAATTTATGGGTATTATTAAATATTTTGTAAGAATATCACCTATAATCACAATTAAGCATGATTACTGTAAGGTTTGGATTATAAAAAGTAAGTATTATAGATTTAAATCCCATTTTAACAGGTTTTGTTGTGTTTTTATGGTTTTTTTCTTGGACATCTCCCATGTTGTAACTACTTTAACTTTTGCAATGATCGATAGTTAAAATAAAAGTAGGTACGAAAAGCCTATTTGAACTTCCGATTTTTCTGAGTATCAGTATCTTCTGCCCTATGCAAATCAAAGGCGTGGCTTTCGAGTTTGGACATTTACAAATGTTTATGAACAACTATATTCTCTCTTATTAAAATTCGCCTGTCCCCAGGATGTGCAAGCCCCAAGACTTGCGCGGAAACGAAGTTCGGTTGCTGTCCGGACGGTGTTTCCCCAGCTACCGGCCGTAATGATCGAGGATGTCCTACTGTTCCCTGTGCTGATACGCTATTCGGATGCTGCAAGTCTGATAATAAAACGGCAGCAGAAGGAAACGACCAGGAGGGATGTCCACCGCCACCACCAGCTTGCAAGTCTTCCAAGTGAGTTTATGATTTGGGAACGAAAATTCTCAGATGGAAACTTGCTTGAGAAATTAAAAAATCGCTAATCAACATGGTGAAACGTGTATATCTAAATTGTCTTCTAATATCTAGAATATTATTTGCAGATATGGCTGCTGTAATGATAGCAAAACTCAAGCAACTGGACCTAAAAAACAAGGATGCCCAGAGACAGGTAGATACTTTAAAAGATAGTTATTAGTAGTTTATTACCTGACCTAGTTCTACATATTTTGTTTTTCCATAATGTTGCTTTTTTAGCGCCATCTGTGGAAAGCAAACCGTCAAGTTGCGCAGACTCCGAGTTCGGATGCTGCTTCGACAATGCGACTGCTTCGCCCGGACCCGAGGGAGAAGGATGTCCTTGCAACACTACTGAGTTTGGCTGCTGTCCTGACGGCGTGTCTACAGGTATAGTAATCTAGGTTTCAAAAATATGACCTTTCTAATGATATATCGTTGATCCTGACTGATAATCATGGATGGTACGGAATTCCTGATTTTAGTTCTTGATTTGGCACGATATTTATTTATTGTAGGCTAAGTTAGATAGTTTTTTTGATGAGTCTAATCAGTCTAGTCGTCAGCAAAACGCTCAGTAAGTAAGTAAGTATTTACTTGCGAAAATAATAAATAATATATTTATTACATACTTATAACAGTACCAGTAAAGTTGTTACATTGTTCTCACATTGAGATTGTGCTTGGGAAATAAAAGCTTCATGTGAACATTGTTATTCATCTAATTGATGACAATTTCGTAACATTTCCAGCAACCGGCGCCCAGATGGAAGGCTGTGTGATGTCGTGCAATGCGTCGGCATACGGCTGCTGTCCGGACGGCGAGACCCCCGCCCACGGCTACGACTACGAGGGGTGCTGCCTGCTGTATGCGTACGGTTGCTGCCCCGACAACTACAAGCCAGCCGAGGGACCGCATCTAGAAGGTAATGTACGACTACAAGCAGCTACTGCTAACTACAAGCATGGAGAGGGACCGCATTTAAAAGGTACTACATGTGTATCACAGTACCTTATATTGGGACGCCCCTAGACATATTGGGCACGCCCCTTACTGCTGCGAGAGCTGAACACTCCAGCTACGTCTGGACTACTGCTCCGACAATGATTAATAAGCCTGTCAAAGGGCCGAATCTGGAAGGTATATACTATACATACTGGACTTATTCTGATACGTATGCTACAGCTGCGACTATGAAGAATGTTGCCTACTCTAGGTCTACGGTCCACACGGCTCCGAAAACTACTGACAAAACGGCTACGAGAAATGCCTGATTCATGATCATATTTTTCAACCAATTATATTGAAATTGATTGTTTGTGCAGGCTGTGGATGCCAATACGCGCACTACGGCTGCTGCCCCGACAACGCGACCATCGCCCGCGGACCCGACAACGAAGGATGCGGGTGCGAATACTCGCAACATGGGTGCTGTCCCGACAGGTAAGACGACCACATTTTGAATAAAATTATGTTTTCTGGAAAATAAGAAAATGATTGCTAGAATAGAATTCACAATATTCCATGGTTGTAAAAAAATGTTTTGATCATAAAGATCTTCCTATAAGAATTTTGGGAATTAAAGTTGCCGATGGTTTTTTTCAAGTTATCTCTATTTCTACATCGAATTTGTGTCTCACAGATTTGACAGTTTACTCGTGAAATGTAAAAAATAAATAGAAATCGTTACTTTCCCAATAATATACATGTAAAGATTTATCAGACTGATTCCCAACCATATTTTATTACCAGACACACAGAAGCCCCCGGGCCCGACTTCGAAGGCTGTGACTGCAGCACTTTCCAATTCGGGTGCTGCGATGACGGAACAACCCCCGCTAAGGGCCCCGGCCGCCAGGGTTGCCTCTGCTCGCAGTCCCAGTACGGCTGCTGCGGCGACGAGAAGACTGCAGCCACCGGCCCTGACCAGGCCGGATGTGATTGTTCTACGAGCAAATATGGATGCTGCCCTGATGGCGTCACCCCGGCTGAGGGTACCAAGTTCCGCGGATGCACTGATAAGCCTGAGAATAGACAAGGTAATTACATTATTTTACTCGGACCCGGCTAAAGGCTAGGGTTGCCTCTGCTCGCACTCACAGTTCAGCTGCTGCGGTGACCAAAAGACAAGACTGATCAAGCCGGCTGCGATTGTTCTACTAGCAAGTATTAGCTGCTGCCGTGATGGAGTTACACCTGCTGAAAGCACTAAGTTCCGCGGATGCACTGATAAGTCAGAGAATAGGCAAGGTGGGTCTCAATAGAGACAAAAAATACGTCCCTATGTTTATACCTGTCTTTTAAAAAGATTCAGGGTTTTAATTTTTTTAAATTGTATGTGCCTACATATGATAAAGGACTTGCAACATTTGTAATAGCTTCCAAGTTCTATGCTCTCGAGACTCATAATAAATAGCTAGCTGCACTAAGAAACTGGAAAATTTTGATCTTTGATCCAAACACCCACTAGGTAGTTAGGTACTTACTTTTCAAACAAGTGAAAGTTCTTCCCACTGGTACACTCGGTAAAATAATCGGGAAACTAACTGAGAATTAATTTCCTTGAACACCATTCGAGTACTTAGGCTAAACCTGCCATAGGTTTATTTCACCTATTTAATACTTTTCTACATTCGTATTACAACCCACCCTATTTGCATTACATTACAGCTGGCTGCAGCCTGTCGACGGACCGCGGGCCGTGCACCAACTACACGGTGCTGTGGTACTACGACATGGAGTACGGCGGCTGTTCCCGATTCTGGTACGGCGGCTGCGAGGGCAACGGCAACCGGTTCACCTCTAAGGATGAGTGCGAGGATATTTGCGTGCGACCTTCGCCTAAGGGTAAAACATAAAATATAACATTGTCTTATTAAAACCAGGGGGCTAATTGTCTAATTTAAAAATCGCTTTCATTTGACAGTTGGATCCGACACATTGCTGCATTTTTTTGGTAAGTTTTTATTTGTGCCAAAAAGAAGCATCAATGTGTTTCATCTTGAAAGCGATTGCGATAGATTTTGAAATTAGACAATAGAAAGGCTGTTCATCAGTATTCATAATATCAGGACATAGCAAAAATAAATACTAAATGTCGTTCACAATGCGAAGCAAGCGCGGCGAATTATCAAAATCCGCGACAGTCTCTTCCGATCACGACAGTCGGAAGATTTTGATCAAACGCGAGTCTACATCATATTGTTATTATAATCATCGACTTCCTATGTGCAGAGGCGTGTAACCTGCCGAAGGTCAAAGGCGCGTGCGTCGGCTACCACCCGCGCTGGTACTACGACGCGGAGCGCGAGCAATGCGGACAGTTCATCTTCGGAGGCTGCCTCGGCAACGCCAACAACTTCGACACTAGGGAACTGTGCCAGACCAACTGCGAGCCAGTCCGTAGTGCAGGTCTGTCAATATTTGTGCTGTTTTTATCTGATCTTGCATTTTCTGTATCGTTGTTTCTTATCGTTTTTTTCACGCTTATAATTTAGATGGCAAATCTATGGCGTTTTCTTCGGGTGACTTGGAATAAATCTTGGGAGAGGCTACAGAATGCGTATTTTGTGAGTTTTGAACGATCGAAAAACAGCGTTGCACGCTTTGCTGGTATTTTTTGCAGATGAATGAAAATCCAATGCAATCCTGACACCTTTAACCGTGTTAGCGTGTAAACAACTTTTTCCCCATCTAAGAGCAACTTTTTTCCCTCCAGACCCCTGCAGCTTGCCCATCGACAACGGTCCCTGCGCCGGCAACTTCCCGCGCTGGGGCTGGAACTCGGCCTCCCGCCGCTGTGAGCCGTTCACGTGGGGCGGCTGCGGCGGGAACGACAACCGGTTCGGGACTGAGGCTGCGTGTCTGCACAAGTGCCATCCACCGGGCGCGCCACAACGTACGTATAAAGAACAATGATTCCGATTGTAGTCTATACCCTTCCCTGGGGTTGGTTTACCTCCAAAAACTTGAAGCCATCTACGACGGCCCACGGGCCGCGCACACGCCTACAGTATTCCATGCTGAGCCTGGAAGAAGTGATAATTATTATTGACTGTTTATTCGTAGAAACATATTGAGATAGATCCAAAGGACCAAAAATATGCCTATCTACTATTCCTATTTCTTCGCATGCCTTTTTTCAGTAGTTACTTAGAACTTCCATTAATTCTAGCATGAAAACTTGATGTGTGATTGTGTAAATAATTATTCCTTTGCACTTGGTTATGGTTTTTCTTAACCCTTTCTTTGCTAAGTTTTTTCACTCTTTTTGGGGATAATGTTTCGTAATGCTAATATCTTATCTGATGGGTTGTACTAACAAATGGTTGCAAACAGCGGAATGCAAAGAACCGCAAGACGCCGGCAACTGCACGGAGAAGGTTCCCGCGTGGAGTTTCAGCCAGACGGAGAACAGATGCTTGCCGTTCTACTACACCGGCTGCGGGGGCAATGGGAACAGGTTCGACTCCGAGAGGGGCTGTGCGGAAGCTTGTCCGAGTTTATATGGTAAGGATATCTAGAGCCTGATTAGGTCTTCAATCATAACAGGGAAAACAGATGCTTACCGTTCTACTACACCGGCTGCGGAGCCTGCGGAGGCTTGCCCAAGCTTATATGGTGGGGATATATCTTTGGGGTCTTGGGGACCAATGGACAAATCAGTCTTTATACTAAAGACTGATTTTTTCGATAACAACAGGAACCGATTTGAAAACTACAGAAACTGCGTTGGAGGTCGCGCCAGCTCATGTGATAATGGTATCATTTAGATGATGTTCTTAAAGATTTTCTTTGTGCTAAGCTAATGTAATAAGATCAATTTCAACCCCTACTTGGTAAGGATTCCACGATTGGAGGTAAGTGTGCATGATAACTTCTTGGATGTAATGGGATTGTAACTAAATGCATATATTTTGGTATGCAAATGTGTGTTAGATAGTTCACTAATTTTCCTTCTTTCCTTCCTTTTATCTAATAAAATCTATGCAAAGTTACTTGCAATAAATTGGTAAATAGAAAATTAACTTTTCATTGCACTAATCACTCATAATCATCGGGAATATAACTTTCAGATGCTGATTGATTGAAAAAAAAATCTTATAATTTATAACAATTTTTGCAGTGAAGGACATGTGCACACTTCCCGCTCTGACTGGAGAATGTGCTGACTACACGGAAAAATGGTACTACGACACTGCGATCAAGAGGTGAGTCTACCCATCTGACCATCACTATGAACTTTCGACATATTCATGGCATATTTTCAACAACTAATGAACACTAATTTAAAACATGAACTAAATTTAGTTTAGAACAGTTTGACAAAGAAAAGTGACTGCATAAGTTTTGAACTTAGTAGGTTTAAAATCTCATACCATAACAAAAATTAGAATTGCTGGTTGTAACATATTGTGAAAAGAGAAATATAGGTAATCGTAGCTTACTCCCGCAAGCGAATGCTTCTGTTTGCGGGAATAAGCTACATATATTTATCTTTTCACAATGGTTTAGGACTTTCGCCAAGTGACGCCTGATTCAATAGAATACTTATGGTTGTCACAGATGCCGTCAGTTCTACTACGGCGGATGTGGCGGCAACGAGAACCGGTTCTCGACCCAACAAGAGTGCGAGAACCAGTGTACGGAGAAAGTCATCACTACTACCACGCCGCAACCTACTACGCCGGTCACCACTCCTGGTAAAGACCACGAGCTTCGTAGAGAATCCTATCGGTTCTAGCTCACGCCAGATCTCATCAATTCTAATAATACTGACTGATGAACTTTTCTTATCCACTTTAATTTTTTTTGCAGCTGTTGTAGAAAACGTATGCGCTTTGCCATCGATGACTGGAGAGTGCGATCAATACACCGAGAAATGGTTCTTTGATTCTACCATAAACAGGTAATCATTCCTAGGTTGATAAACCTTATAATTCTTAAACTCCTTCGTTTAAGGACCATCAGTGCTAAAATTATTAGCGTTTGTATGCCTAGGTGTCCCCAAGATAAGAAACAACATGACATCATTTTATTTGTTTGCCAGATGTCGTCAATTCTACTACGGCGGATGCGGCGGCAATGAAAATAGGTTCGAGACTGAACGCGAGTGCGAGGCGCGGTGTGCCCCCGCCCCCGCCCCCGCCCCCGCCCCCACGCAGCCCAGCTATGGGACGACAGGTTGACTCTATTTTCAGTCGACTGCTATCATAAACTTGAAAGCACAAAAATCGGCCCAGTGTGATTTTCATACAAACACGCACACTTCACATTCTCATAAATAAAAAAGTATAATTGTATTATTAAAATGACGTTTATAATTATGTATAGACCAAATGTTCATCTCTCAAACCGGCTATTTTTTATTTTTTGAGAAAATAAAGTGTCTATCTATCAACATAAAAGTTATAGGAGTGTGAAATGAGCATGTTTGTATGAAAATTACACAGTGGGTCGATTTTTGTGCAGCTGAGTGTAAATCAACATTAGATAAAGCTGACGTACCTATTAAAGGCACAAGTTGAACCACCCTTCGTTTGCAGAGATCTGCTTCCTGGGCGTGGACCCTGGCCCCTGCACTACGTACAGTCCCCGCTGGGCGTACGACTCTGAGCGCGGCACCTGCGTGTCCTTCAGCTACGGCGGCTGCGGAGGGAACCAGAACAACTTCCCTGATCTGGAGTACTGCCAGTATACCTGCGGGAATGTGCAGGGTGAGGGAATACTTGCTTTCTCGTAGAGTATGGGTTGTCTAAAGGTTGCTGTTGCTATAAGATACAGAACAACTTCCCTGATGAAGAGTACTGCCAGTGAACTTGTGATACGTGCCAGGTGGCTAAGTATTTGTTCGGATTTATAGATATCTGATTTCAGCCATTCTAAGAAAAGGAGAAATTAATACCTAGGATGGCATACCGATACACCAGCGAAAATTGTGAACCTATAAGACTGTTTGTCTCATAAGTTGCAAAGTTCACTGCAAAACCTTCGACTTCTCGATAAAGTTTTGAACTTACACATTTCAATTTAAACAAGACTTAGTCTTACCTTGCCAGAACCCACTGATCAAATACTTCCGTAAGCGCATTTCACACGTTCATTAAAGTATCATTTTCCTGCAGACATCTGCCAGCTGCCGATGCTGCAGGGTCCGTGCGAGGAGTCGGTGATGCAGTGGTTCTACGACCCCGCCTCCGACGCCTGCAGCCAGTTCACCTACGGCGGCTGCCAGGGCAACGGCAACAGGTTCGTACTGTGTTACCTCTACTGTTATTGGTTTGGTTGGATACCAATAATTGTGCTGTCTGTATCGTAATAGGAATAGTTCTGTACCTTGACTCCTAGCTGAAATTCAATAATCCGAAGCTACTACACCATCAGTTTCAATAAAATATGATTCTACTTTTCTCGGCATGTAAACTATGTTTGTCTGTGGGCACGAACCAACAACACCATACTTAATAATAGTACACAACGTGTTACAAAATTCGGAGTTGGTCCCATAGAAAAAGTTGTTTGGGACTTCCGCCAAGTGACGCCTGATTCAATCAAAGTTGTTTAGTTTGATGGTCCGTATCTACCATATTCGACATTACGGTTTTTTTTGTGAAAATGCGAGCGACATAATGGTACAAACTGTTTTCTGTTAATGGTGTTTTCTTCTGTGTTCTTATCACTTGACATTGTTTACAGGTTTAATTCTCTGGAAGAGTGCGAGACTCGTTGCAGAACCGGCCCAGCGGTTCCTGTCGTCAGCACTACTGCTGCTCCCGTCGCCACTGCCATGCCATCGGTGAGGGTTTAAGATTCGAAAACACTTTTTATCGTGCTTCAAAAAATGTTGGTGCCATTGGGATTAAGCGCCCTCGTCGTCGTCAAAATCTTAAAAAAACACGTAACTTTTCGGTTTAAGTTGCCTTCAAAATAAGCAAAAGTTAGCTCACATTTTCTAATAATTATTTTGTTGATACAAACAGCTTGTTTACTTGTCGTTATCTTCTTATAGCCGGATGCAAGATTGCCTCCAGGCTGCCAGGCGGCAGTAAATGCCGACGAACAGTGCGTAGAGGAGGAAGCTGGCCCCGTGTGGTACCTGGACGTGGCGCGAAGAGCTTGCGTCGCGTATGACAACCCGCCCACTGGCGCTAGTTGCAGACGCACTGGCGCGTTCTATAGCGAGGAGGCGTGCGAGAGATCATGTGGGGCCTTCAGGGATATCGGTCAGTATTGACTCGTAGAAGCAGGAGGAAGCGCTTTGCCTTCATCTCATCTGGAGAAGAATAATTATAAGAACGTGGCCTTCTACTCTTAAAACGATTACGTTGTTCTCGTTGCAAATTTTTAATAACTTTATTTGTCCATTCACAATGATTAATATAGTTATTGTCATTAACAATGATGGATAGTTAAAAAACTGTGTTGCGGCAGAGTAGTATCATCGTCTCCTAGTGGCCAAAATAAGTTTACAGTAGGGTGCACCGGGGCTATTGTAACTAAAAATTTAAGTTGTTTAACTTTGAAGTTTCTTAACTGTTACCTGTTAACTATTTTAATATATATTTCGGATGCATATCATTGTATATTTAATGCAGATTGTTTTAATATTATTATGTAACGAATAACTTGATATCTAGGAGTCAAATATATGATTAATTTGTTGAAGGTAGAAATAGTTACATTTACCCCGCATAGGGGGTAAAAGCAACTAAATGCCATAAAACGAAATTCTAATAAGTTTTGCGAATAAAAATAAAACAAAGATAAAACTCAAAACAAATTTTACAGGATTTTCAATTCTGTTGCCAGCATTTAAGGTTAACTTTCGATTAAATCAAACTTTTATTTCTATTGGGGGTAAATGCGACTATTTGTAGGGGAACTAGTGTTGGGACACCTGGCAATGCACCTACATTTACGAGTAAAAAAAGACACTGCAAATTTTTACCCATGACATTTATTACGTATAAAGGTTGACTTCCGTTAAAAATCACAATGACATATTTATTTTGCTTTTCTTCTCGCCATCTCGACCGATTGTGGTTTCTTAATAGACAAGTTATGTCTTTTACGAAAACTCCGAAACCAATCATCCCCGGGGATGCCATCCTTAAATAGTGTAACGATTCCATTTCTTCGAATATATTCTGATACCAAGGAACGGACATCTTTTTTGGTCAGTGGATATCCACATTTCTCCATCACATGAATATATGAACCTATCTCTGTCTCTTCATCTATCGAAAAAACAGTTGATTTTCCTGCTTTTGACTGCTTAGCCTCTCGTGTTCCATACAAATGGCTAATAATCGTAGACCTAGGTATGCTATACTTTTCAGCAGCTACGTAACTGTTAATTTCTTTATTTCTTACTGCCTCTACAGCACTTTTGAGGTTTTCTTCTGAGTATTTCATTATTTTTTTCTTTTTATAGTTACGAACCATCTAAAACAACAAAAACCAAATTAATGTATGTAGAATTTATACTTACCACTTTACCGAGATAGTACGAGATTCGACCTTAAGATATAACAATGCACATGATATCGATACTTTATCTTCAAATAAGTGTATTAATCGATAATTACTATATCCTAAATGTCAAATAAACATATTACTTATCTAACATTACATTCGTAGACTTCTCCGTGGAAGGATGTTGCCATAATATCCAAGGCAAATTGGTTGAACATCGCAGTGTTGTCACTAACTAGAGTCACTAACTGACAAACGATAAAAAAAAAAGAAATTTACTGCACTACATCAGAAACAATATTATGTAGTTACTCTTATTATTTATTACATAATCCCCTTCTTCATATACAGATACAGAGTATCTATTAGTAAGCATTGATTAGAAAGTGTTTTGCCATTTTTACTCCAAAACAAAATACCTACCATTATTTTTATAGCTATAAGTATAATGCTAAACTGTTTATACTTAAATAAAGCGTTAAAGGTACAATTTCTCCGCAGACGTATGCCGCTACCCGCAAGACCCCGGCCCGTGCCGGTCTGCTATTCCCAAGTTCTACTACAACGAGACCCTCGACACTTGCGAGCAGTTCCTGTACGGCGGCTGCCACGGGGGACCCAACCGGTTCTCCACCGATCAGGAGTGCCAGGACATCTGCAAGAATGAGAAGGGTCAGTGAACTAAGTCAAAGCTGCCCTAGCATTCTGTATCATACAATTTAACTTTCAAGACTCAAAGACCCACTGTATATGCCGCATGCAGGAAATTTTCCATAATTGACTCTACATGATGCACGGAGTATCTTGAAAGAACCTATATCCAATGTCTCGCAGATGTCATATACCCGGCTTTTGGCCTAGTAACTCTGATGGGTATATGACATCTGTGTCAAAAATTCGATGAATCAAAGATCTAACTACAGTGAATTTCTACAAAACCGTCCTTTCTGCTGGTGCAAATGCACTGTATACCACCCGCAGTCCTGAGATAACCTTAGATATTATTGCTAATGGATTAAATAAAAGAATATTGAAAAATCGAAGTAAACTTAAGTCCGTGCTAAAGTCCCCAATACCCCAAAAACACTACATCATAATCCTAAAAACGTGCAATCTTTTATAGAGACTACCTACTGCGAATCTGCAGTTCAGTTGAATACTAAAGTAGTCCCTCTGTTTTTTCTTGAATTAGTTTTTCATGATGATACTCTTACATACAGATCCATGCAAGAGGAGGCCTAAGCCAGTGAACTGTATAGATTACGCGGTAACGTGGTTCTTCGACGAATCTCGCGATGAGTGCTTCTCGTACGGATCCTGCGACCAAAGCGACACCAACAGGTAATTTAAGAAATAAGTCATAGTTATGTCTAGAGAGAGGTAACATGAAAAATTAAGCTATAACAAGAAATAAAAGTATGTTAAGGGTAATGGTATTCTACAACCATCATCGTATCGTTAATTCATTATAGTTTTTGACTTGCAAAATAATGCAAAAGCAAATAATAGGATATCTGCTCCCGTAGCACGACCACCGCAATGCGATATGATACAGCCACAAATTACAATGGATTTCGACAGGGAGTTGGCAAAAATTGAGGGCGCCCTTTCTATGCAAACACGTCAAAATCACGAATAACTTGGCTGTATTTGGTACTGAAAAATTTTAGTTCAATTTTATTTAATTTCTGCTTTTTCTGGCCAAGCTGTAAACAAGTATCGATAAATCAATAATGCTACGGAAGCTGATGAGTAAAAGTCTTTCTTATTAGCTAAGGTCTTCACAAGATTCCTGTAAAGTATTTCTTCTCAGCACCAGTTAACTTCCGTACAGTAACTATAGTATGTTGATACAAGGAGTCGTTCAGGTTCAGGAGTCGCGAGCAGTGTGAAGGCCAGTGCCGGCGCGCGCCGCCGCCCGCCACCGCGCCCACCACCATCGCCCCGCCACCACCGCAGGTGCGATTTGATTTATTATAACGTAATCGAGAGAAGTATGAAAGCGCGACAAAACAAAAACTAGGACTCTGTGACTCGAAGGGTTTAATTTTGTGCGGAAACCATAACGTGTGAAGCTTTCCATCCGTTTAGTGGTAGTTTTAGATCTCCACGAAAGGTAATTCGAATAACCAGTCCGCTGGACAAGGAGTGCTTTTCGCCGACGATAGCGGACACATGGAACGGCACTGACTACAGTTCTGCCTCGGGCTTTATTTTAATAGGTACTACTAAACGGATCATATTTTTGTCTTCGGAACTAGTTTCCTTCTACCCTACTTTTAATTTTCACATAATCTGAATAGGCAGTAGACGAGGAATGCCGTACACCAACCGTAGCAGACGCGTGCAACACCACCGAAATCGCATACTACTACGACACCACACGGCGCACTTGCCTGCCCGCTGCTATTGGCGGCTGCGGGCTTGCGCTCGCGCACCGCTCTGAGGAGGCCTGTTTACGGCGATGCGGCGCCTTCCAAAGACTAGGTAACTATTAGAATAAAGAAAGCATTACATTAACAAGTCGTTGCATTAAATCTGATGACGACCTCTGTGGTCGAGTGGTTTGTACTCCGGTTTTTAAGGTGTCTTCTCTGAGGTCACGGGTTCGATCCCCGGCTGAGTCAATTTAGAAAACGAACTTTTCTATATTGGCTCAGGTCAGGTGTTTGTAGTTCCACCGTTGTCTCTGATTTCCATGACACAAGTTCTTTAGTTACTTACTTTGGAATCAGAGCAATGTATGTGTCTAATAATATATAATATATCTGTCGAAAGATTAGATATACTTTATTTTTATTGAATCAGTCTTCAAAACCGCTTGTCCGGAGACTCCAGCCAAAATTACAATTCAGTTAAGATTTTTGCCCGTACCACAGATTACATTTAATAGCTGAAGAGAGTTATAGCACTTCTTAATTTTCTCCAGACCCATGCCGGTCGCTGCTAGACGTAGGTCTGGGCGGAGACTCCATCCCCAAGTTCTACTGGAAGTTGGCCTCCGGCCGCTGCGAGCAGTTCATGTACAGCGGCTCGGGCGGCGGGCCCAACCGTTTCTCCACCGTCGACGAGTGCGAGCAAGTCTGCGGACATACTGGCCCTGGTGAGTGTGATGGTCTTTCGTGACTCGGATATTTGAGGATGTTCTAATTTGACTTATTCAGATTATTGTTTTAATTTTTGAGCTTTCCGAACGGTTCAAGGATGGGTAAGCGTTTTAATCATAAAATTTTAGTATTAAGTACTTAATCTTCTGTCCTAATATTTTATAACACCATTAAATTAAAGCTTTGGTGAAGGTTTTGATAGTCTGGTGTACTTGCCTTTAAATTTCTTATATCTTTATTTCCTATTTTCTTTGTTTAAAAAACCTCTGTCGCCGTTTCCTGATCTAGAAAATACATAGTCAAGTAATTTTAATAGATTCTGCTGATGTCTACGTGATTTGATCAGGAACTCGTGAACGGGGTTGATTTAAACTTGACTAAAACTTCCCTACAGTAGAATAATATCGCATGGTAGTATCACACACAATCCATTGGCTACGTAGTAGCTATAATACGCTTACGCGTGAATGGAATAAGGGTACGCCAGGATACTGGCAATCATGGCTTCAGTAGACCCATTTCAGTAGATCATACACCAATTTAAATGCGGTCGGTTATGTGTCCACCAATGAGAAGGCGGTTAGTAACGGTTGGGGGGTGGGGATGGGGACAGAGGCGGCGTGCCTGCAGCCGGTGGCGGTGGGGGAGGCGTGCGGGCGCGCAGTACGCCGCTGGCACTACAGCGAGCCGCACGCGGAGTGCCGCGCGTTCGTGTACGCCGGCTGCGGAGGCACAGCCAACAACTTCCACACTTACGAAGATTGCGCCGAGCGCTGCCTACACTCGTCCGGTACTCGCATTGAGCTTCAAGCCGCTACTATTGATTGTACTGCCGCTGGCTCGCTCTGTAAATACTTAGGAAGCTCTCGCCGTCGTTAGTTTCTTGACGTTCTATGGAAGACTGCGGTTTGCTCGAGATGTTGTGGACCTGAATGCTGTCTCATCCAAGCAGCTGCATATTTGCTTTATTGTTTCTCTGTTATATAAGACTTATGCCACCCCTAAGACTCCTGTAAATACACATCCTGCATAAAAATGAACCAATATGATACAATGTAGTGGTTACTGCGTATACGAATACGTTGCGTATTATGTTCTTGGGCGTGATCGGTGAAAGATTGGATTGCACTCATTTTGCACTGCCTACGCACTCGCTTGCACTTTAAAGCACCATCACACTCTACTAACTAAACATCGACTCATGTTCATTCTTATCTTCTATTCTATATATCACTTTATGTAATCGAATGTAATCGTAATCGACCTTTGTTGGTCGTTTTTAACAAGCTTGGCTAACAAACATTGATTTGTAAACCTACCATGCAGAAATCGAAAGCAATGAGGTTCTACCGGATTGTGACCGTTTCAACGAGGAATGCGCGGTACTCCGATGCGAGTTCGGCGTACAACGCACGCGCACTGCGGACGGTTGCGAGCGATGCTCGTGCGTGCAAGTGGAAGTGGATTGCGCGCCGCTGCAGCACGAGTGCGAGACGCTCAAGTGCGCGTACGGGCTCGACCGGACCACCGGGCCCGACGGCTGTGAGAGGTAATCATACATGCACCATCATACACATACTGTATAATACGAAGAAATCTAAAATTCAAACAACTAAAGAGTGTACTTCCTTCTGAAATAGTATTCTAAAAACTTTTGACTTCGCGTGACCAAATACAAGAGATTAACGCCCACCCGGAACCGTATTTTCTCGTAGTTTTTCCGTCACTCGGCAACATAGTTCGGTAGAGGGAGAACTACTCGCCCGCTTCCTCACTCTTCAGCATCAGGAAGACATGTTGTTGTGGTAGCCCGTGTGCCGCTGGCTATACTATAAGACAATGTAAAGTTACATTATACAGTGATGATGCTCCATAGTAGTATTGTATTGTAGATGCACGTGCCTGAAGCACCCGTGCGACGAGAAGCAGTGCCCCTCGGGCGAGCGCTGCGTGGCCGCCGCCTACCGCGACCCCGTCACGCAGGACATCTCCTACACCGTCGACTGCCATCAGAGTGAGATATTTTATTTTTTAGCATACGATAAGTACTTACTTCTCTTTCTGTCTTGAATTATGTTTTGTATGGTCGTCAGTGATTTTATTCAATTTTTAATAATTAGAGGTAGGTACTAGGTACATACCTATTACTTTTTATCACATATAAGAAACAATGCTAGTGAGTAAATCAATTAATTTCATAGCGCAATTAAAATTAATTTTAAATAAATTAGTCCTTCGAGACGGATTTCAAATATTTGAACGTTTAGCCTACTGTTGGCAATTCGAAAGTGTCAGAATTGAAGTATTTTTACAGGACAAAGTTAAAATTTACAAGTTACTACACAGGTAGTAAACGTTAACTCTATTCGCAGTAAACAAGCCTGGCTCGTGCCCGGCGGAGGACACGACGGGCGAGGCGACTTGCCGCCGTGAGTGCAACGACGACGCGGACTGCCGCGGCGCGGGCAAGTGCTGCGCGCGCGGCTGCAGCCAGCTGTGCCTGCCGCCCGCCGCGCCCACACCGAGAGTGCCCACCACTACATACTCACCAGGTACTAGTGACGACGACCCGCCACCAGCTCCTCGCCGTGTTACTTCAACGATAACGCAAACATATCGACATCGTTATATCAGCCAGAAGACGTCTAGGTCTACTGATGGAGTGCCGCGCGCCCTATCTAGTCCAGTTACGCCCCCGCGACTGTGTAGCCAATGTGCTTGCGACTAAAGTAGTTGAGACTATATAGCGACCATGATAACAACATGTCCAGAGTTTATTGCGACCTTCATCTGATCATCTTTATTTTATTTTATTTATTTATTAGTTATACCAACAAAGTACTACATACAGAAAAAATACATTTGCGATCAAAAGAGTTTTTTAAAGTGTGTTAATTTTGAAGCATTCATCTTGGATAAGATTAGGTACTTACTTTCGGAAAATAAATAGGTATCTTCAAATACCCTGTTGCCACTTGAGGCGAACTATCTAACCATAGACTGTGAAACGGTTACTAATTATATAAAATTCGTAAACTCTCCAATCTTCAGGGGCAAACTGATCATTACCTAAGGATTTTTTTGCAACTGCTCTCTAGACATAAGGCCTTTATTTTTCTGCATCATTACCTATGTTGAATCTTATATTTGTTATCTTAAGTAAATGGTGTAGTAATAACATAGTTATCCTGGCAGAGTTGCCGCAAGCCCCGCAGGCAAACCCGCTGACGGAGCCGTCGGTGTCGGGCGCGGAGGGCGGCAAGGCGACGCTGCGCTGCCTGTTCCACGGCAACCCACCGCCCAAGATCACCTGGCGACGGGGGCAGATCACGGTAGGTACCAACGTCTATCACCTATCCATTTCCAGTTTGTCACCCGCTTGTGGATGGTAACAATTTTTAAAATATTGTATTGGATCGTGCCACGGCTTTTAAAACGTTCTCATTGTTCACCAGCGACAAACGAACTGAAGATGATTATCAAAAGTAAGATTGTTTAGATTACCTAGGTTAGAATAACATCACATTACTAGCAAAACCCCCATCACAATACACAGATCGACGGCGACGTAGGCCGCTACCGGCTGCTGTCGGACGGCGCGCTGGAGATCGTGTCGTTGTACCGCAACGACTCCGGCGTCTACATCTGCATCGGCGAGAACGTGCACGGCACCACCAAGCAGGAGATACGGCTGCAGGTCAACGGTATGGCGATTTAGATAATCTATAACTGTCTTACTAATAAATGAAAAATAAGTTTATACCTAGTTTAACCAAAAATAATGCTTGCAATATTACTCCTTACGTTTGACGTCCCAAAGCGTCATATTCCTATAACAAACTTTATGGTTATTCTAAATACCTATAACTTATTCTTTTATTTAATAAGGCAGCAGCGGCCGAATACTCAAAGGCTTCTTAGCTAAAATCTTTAGTTAAGACTCCGGCGAGCAGTGAGCTTCCCTTACAAACGTAATACCAAAATTATTTGCAGTTTGAGCATAATTAACTCTTCTTGTGATGTTATTCGGATTAAGACAGTATTTCTCTAGGTTTCTATTAAATAAAAAATCAAAATACTAAAGTTGGCAATAAGCTAACTGTTTCAGAACCTTTTAAAGAGGATTTAGACATAAATCATGGGTGTAAATAAAACTTTAAGTAAGACTGGTAATTAGATTGTTATGAAATAGCATTAAGTAACTAGCTAGTTGAAATGGTTTGATATAACTGCTTGGTTTTTGGGAGTTTGATGAAGTACACGCACAGCTGTACTGTTGTTGTTTCATTAAGCAATGTGTTAAAAAGAGAGTAAAAAAATTATCATTTAAATAATAAAATAATGGAACAGCAAACAGTTCCGGTGCAGTAGATTACATACTTAGTTGCACTTAGCGGGTAGATAACAGTAATCTTTGAAAGCAACCAATTCTTATCTTTTTTTACTAACTGCTCGTCCCTTCCTAGAACTGTTATCTTTTGGCTAATTTTTTCCCTTCCCTTACTAATGTGTCACTGGAAAACAACTGGGCGATTATTGAAAACAACCACAAATACGACGCATTCTCTGACTAGACGACCTCGGACCTTTCTATTTGTCTGATCTTGGCAACCTTTTACATTAATTAACGTTGTTTGTTTGTTGAACATTATTAACATAACAAGATGCAAATCTGTCTAACGATTGTAAACAATCTGCGCAATCTCATCAATGATGTGACCCGCGCTATCGGCCAGCACGTTCGTGGCGCTCAATCGACGGCAGTGACCTCTCAACTCTACGCAGATAATAATAGAACACGAGATACTCCAATCACAATAGTTATTTCTAATGGTTTCATCAATTTAGCAATATTAACCATTTTTAGGGTTCTGTAACAAAATGGTAAAATGGAACCCTTATGCTGCGACTCACACCCGTATTCACAAACATTACTATGAGGTCTCACAAGCCCGCGGACGCACAGCGTCCACAACTACCAATCACAGGTTATACGTAAAACAAGCGAACCAATCACAGAGCTGTATTTCGATGGCAAGGGTCGTTTGAGTATTGTTCTTGAATACGAGTGTTAGTCTGTCTGTCTGTCTGTCACAGCTGGATATCTCGAGAACTACTAATGCTATCAACTTTAAATTTGGAATAGTTTTAGATGACGTTTGCCCAACTATTTTGCAAATAAGAGAGAAATAATAATATTTATATTTTTTTGCAACAGAGACTGAAAGGGGGTCTTAAAAATAAATACTTAGGCATATGGGGTATCTTATGAAAGAGCGCTGCTTGCACATTTTTCAACATTTTTTTTCGACTTTTGATGAAAAATGTAAAAAAATACCGTTCTCCCCCTTATCTCCGATGTTTGCATAGAGAAAAATCTGAAATAATTTATGTAAAGATTACAGGGAAAATAAAATGCGATGTTTCTAAATAGTATTCAGGATGATGGTACGGAACACTTGGTGCGCGAGTCCGACTCGCTCTTGACCGTTTTTTTAATATGTAAGGACAATCGTTAACAGCCAAAGATCGTTATTTTTTGGGGCAGAGACCACAGTCAAAAGTATTTTATTGATATAAGTTCTTCTATCTCACGAAGACCGTTTTCCTATGAATGTTGTTAGGCGTACACATACACATTATTTTATAATGTTTTAAATTTCCATGGTTTTTGACGTTATTAGAATAAACTATATCGGGATTTACACCATGTACCTGTTTATTTTTGAGACTCCGATATTTCGGCGCAGTTGCATGCGCCATGGTCTCGGAAGAACTGTCGATTGAACCCGCACGCAACAATCGACAGTTCTTCCGAGACCATGGCGCATGCAACTGCGCCGAAATATCGGAGTCTCAAAAATAAACAGGTACATGGTGTAAATCCCGATATAGTTTATTCTAATCACATTATTTTAGTGTGCGTAATACGAGAGCGTGATGACGCACACTAAAACAATGTGCATGTGCACGCTTAACACATTCATAGCAAAACGGACTTCGTGAGATAGAGGAACTTGTAAAAATGTTAAAATAAGTAAGCTTAGTTATGTATGCACTAATTCATTCATAATTAACAATTCGGAGGACAAACAAAAGCGATAATAGCTCGCTGAAACTCCATGTTGTCGGTCCGCAATCATTCGCAGTCAACACTCGTTTATCTATCGCCATTAGCACAATTAGCGCGTTCGCCCCGCGTCTCGGTGTGTCCAGTCCAGCCGTTTCTTTGAAGCAGAGTGAACGCAATAATGGTCCCGCGCGGTTGTTTCTCAGTGACTCTAGCGCTTGCGCTAACTTGCGCGCGCGCAACACAAGGTTAACGAACACTATATTAGTGATTAACGAATCTCATTATAATGTTTTGGCCGTTCCTGTGCTTGGTTGATTACTATTTTTTATTTATTTTCTTTCCGGAATCTGTTTTTAGATAGCTTTTAATTATTTAGGAGTACAGGAACGGCCAATACGAACTAAACTCCATCTGTTTCCGTCCTTCCATTTAGTTACGCTAAGTAACCCCTAACCGCGAGTTTGTGGACGAACTCTGAGAGCGTCCTCCGCAAACTCGAGTAGAGCTACTAACACGGGAATGGTTAGATCCGGTGGAGGCGCCTGTGGGCATCTCGGGCGAGGCCAACGCGGTGGTGACGGGCGAGCTCGGCCGCAGCCTCAACATCCGGTGCTTGGCGTACGGGTATCCGCCGCCCGCTATCTACTGGTACCGGGGAAGGAACATGGTGCCATTCAGCAGCCAGCAATACGAAGCGAGGGAAAACGTACTACAGATTCGTCGTTTATCTGTGGATACGCTCGGCGAATACGCTTGTCAAGCATACAACGGCGTGGGCAAGGCAGCGCTGTGGTCGGTGGTTGTTCGAGCGTATGAGACGGACGATAATCGCGGCGACCACTTAATCCCGCGCGAGCGACCTCTACCACCCACGCCTGCACTCACGCCTACCACCACAACGCTAGCGCCTGAAATTGACGTGCCCGTTTACACTGGTAAGATTGTCGTATAAAAGCCTCTTTACAATTTGTAAGAAACTGTTGTCAGTGATATCAGATAGCAGCTATGTCGAAAAAAAATTGACAAAAACTTTATATATTAATAATGTTTTCTTTAGGTCTTTTTCAGCATTTTTTATTAATTTTAATAATGCTTTATAGTGTAAATATTTGTGGTTAAGTTACGTAGTCTTCGTAGAATGCATGATGCATGGTATGTTGCATGGCTTCATAACGATTTCGGTATGGGAAACATCATTTATGTGTCTTTAAAATAAAAAATGTAATATGTATTAAATTGTAAGTATTTTTTTATTCTCTATGTTAATTATTTGTACGTCGTGAATAGTTAGTTCAGTATTTAACGATATTTTAATGTATAGTGCCGGTGAACACATCGATCCCTCTGGGCTCCGTGTCGGCGGCTGCGGGCGCTGAGTTGAGCATCCCGTGCGAGGTTGAAGGCTACCCGCTACCTGATGTTTACTGGAGCAAGGACGGAGCGCGCCTCGGGGCCTCCGACCGCATACAGCTTACGGGTATGAGCACACGTGTATAAATTATACATCAGTAGTAAAATGTAGTCTTATAACAATTATTTGCAACGAGTAGAAGTCAATCATCGGGCTTCTTTGCCATATTTTTATCCTACAAAAATTATACAATGCTCAAATGTTAGCGCTCTTTATGCTGACGGATCTCACACTGTCATGATTGCAGATTTTATACGTGAATAAACCAACGACGCATGTTACTACTTAAATCTGCATGACAAATCTACCTAATGCGAATATACATGATTCTTAAGTGATCCACCTAGTAAAGCATTCCATGACCAAACAACCTTTTTTTTTTATGCCGAAGAAAAACTGTGAAGTTGGCCCTAAATATCAATAAATAAAATAAATAATTGACAACATCACATACATTGCTCCGATTCCAAAGTAAGTAGCTAAAGCACTTGTGTTATGGAAATCGGAGACAACGGTGGTATCACAAACACCCAGACCTTAGCCAATATAGAAAAGTTCGTTTTCTAAATTGACCCAACCGGGGATCGAACTCGGGACCTCAGAGATGGCGACACCTTGAAAACCGGTGTACAAAGCCACTCGACCACAGAGGTCGTACAATTGAATGTTACAAATATACAATTGAATGTTACAGAGGCTCGGCTGACGATATCCGGTCTGACGGTGGAGGACAGCGGCGTGTACGGCTGCCACGCGCGCAACGAGTACAACTCGCACTTCTCCACCGTGCAAGTCAACGTGCAAGGTTATTATCGTTTCATTTTCAAAATTCAATACTACCTACCTAATTTAAATTATTTGAATTGGTTGCAAAGGAGATACACATGCAAAGCCAATCATAGATGGTGCTAGCGGCGACCCGGCCGCTATCCAAGGTTTTGATTGGTTAAAATACGTCAGAAATCACATTTACCATTTGAAACAACCAAAAACACTTTAATTGTTCATTCTTTTGTCAGGTCTATACATCCCAGTGCACTGTACGGACAGTCCATTCTTCGCCGATTGCCAGCTAATCGTGCGAAGCAAGTTCTGCCACCACCAGTACTACTCCAAGTAAGTAACTCATACGTTATACAGATGTAAGGCCGCAACTACACTTGTAAGTTTTGCTCACGTACGTAACTTACGTAATTAACTTACGATGAATATGCAAATGTAAATACTCTTTCTAAGTAGCTTTCCGTAGTTTGTTTCTACTTGCGTTTACATACTTTTAAACTTTCGAGTTGCATTTTATTAGATTAAAATCACAGGTATTAAACGCGTTTAAATTAAACGACGTTTCGACCGAGTTGTATCGCCCGTGACCAAGGCCAATGCAACGGTCGGTCGAAACGTCGGAAAAGGTAGGTGTTTAAACACCAATGTTTTAGTTTAAACGCCTTTAATATCTGCGATTTTAATCTAATACTTGCGTATACAGCCGTAAGTTACTTACATAAGTTTTACGTAAGCAACTTACAAATGTAAAAACGGCCTAACATAAACAAGTTATGAGGAATTCACCCAAATATTACGAACATCCGTCAGTAAGATTTCAACAACCAATGCATTTAATACAATCCATTTATAAATATATTTTTAACCAGGTTCTGCTGCAAGTCATGCGTGCAAGCTGGACAACTGAACCCATTAGAAATGAACGCGCAAGCTGACGAGGCGTGGAAGAAGAAGAAATAATCACCTCCCAATTGTCACTTAAACCGCGCGAGAGTCGTTGACCGGCCAATAGAGGCTATAACTTTTATCTCCTGTTCAGTATTGTAGCTGACATTCAACGGCTGACGGTTAACAACGCCTTGCTCGGGGACTTTCACCAGTTTTTGATATTACTGAAAGTGCCATAAACTAAATGTTAGCATAATTTATGTTAAATGTATGATGTTCAAAATTTGCAAATTTTTTCGCAGAAATCATGTCGATTTTTTCCAAAATTTTGAATTGTCGCAAAGTAAAAACTGTTTGTTGATAGCTGTAGACTACCAAATAGATGTTACTGTAGATAGATGATAATGTAAATAAATAATTACTTTTAAAAATATGTCACTAACAGTTCCATCTGTGATGGATAAGCAAACATTCAATATTACTTAAATTAATTTTAGATATCGCGTAGTCATGAAGATAATAGGAAGTAAATTATTTATTTCTTAAGATGTTTAGACGCAATGCTTAGGACATCAAAGATAAGGCAAAGTCAATATAGGCGATTACGAAGTCATAATAATTTGTGTAAGTGAATTTTATATTGTGACATTGTAAATAGTGAACAATAAAAAGCGTATTAATAAATTCAAAGTTGTATTTAATATTAATCCATGATTATCTTACCTCAGAAGTACTAGTGTGTGGGTACATTCCAGCCACAGAGCAAATTGTTAACAGCACAAGAACAATATAAACTATCGACGATATCCCATCTTTATTTCACTGTCTCAAGGTTTTCTAGATGATATGCGACTTGTGTTAAACTACATCCCAGATCATAAAATAATAACCTACATGTTTAGGGTATTTAACTGAACATTTAAATAAAGTAAAAAAAAAACAAGAAAATGCGATAACATAAATTTTTATTTACATTCCGAAATTCAAGTATAACAAGAAACTTCCTACATCAACTGACCTGTCGATAAAGTACAATGAAAACCCCTCGGCCCCACTAATGATTTTTATATACAAATCATTCACAAAATGACGTAATTTCGTTCGCCGACTTCGCCGGTGGGCGTGCGCAGCACCGAGACGTGGATTAAATCATATTATTGTCATTTCATTCACATAATAAAATTAAAATCGTCATAACCACGAAAGGCTAGGCCCGTACATAATTCGACAGTCGAGGGTGTAATTTCAAAAAATACAATAATAATTTACTAACCCGGCTCGAGGTATCACCCGCCCTCGCGTGCTCTTCGAGAGCGAGGCGCGGATCCGTACACTATCAATAATCTTAGAGCGGATAAATTAAAACAGGATACAAGTTTATATACACCAAATTATATCGTAATGTACACATATAGGCATAATACGTAGCGCCGGCGGCGACGGAGCGATCGCGTCGAGTCGTCGGCGCATACTATACATCTCTAAACACCTTATCGGGCGCCGCGCGGGCCCATCTTAGTATCACAATACGTGTTAAACTAAAGAGGTCCCACCGAGTAAAAACCTACTAGAAAACTATAAAAGGGCGTGTATGGGCGGTGGTGGGCGAGCGGAGATCAGTCGAGCACCTGGGAGACGATCTTCTCCATGTCGTGGTCGATGTCGGCGGGCGCGGCGGGCGGCGGCGGCGCGGCGGGCAGCGTGAAGGGCTCGTCCAGCTCCTCCAGCCCGCGCGGCGCCGGCAGCGCGGCCAGCTCCTCCTGCAGCTTCACGTAGTGCCGCTGCGACACAAACCGACTCTCATTCATCGATACACCGATCACTTTTGATTGCAACCCTTTCGATAAACGAATCGACATCGACCACTTTAATTAATGTTCCCACTGCTGGCCACGGGCCTTCATTATGGGTGGATGAGGATGGGCCGTAACCCACCGGGCGGGCCCGATCGGTGGGTATTAACGACTGCAAATACGGCCGGGACCGACGGCTTAACGTGCCTTCCGAAGTCCGCTTAACGGAAGTCAGACCTTAGCCGGCTGCGATGTATTGGCTCAAATGGGCTGTCCGTTGTTTTTACGTAACATTTAAGTAAGAGACTCAGTGGAGACACATCGATATTTTTTTCTACTGTAAGAGTAAACATACAGTTTTTTGTTTATCCACAACGAGTTAGTGCTTAGTCTTCACCTCACCTGATGTTAAGTGACGATAAGACCAAAGGTGGAAGCGCACTACACCCGAAATCCTTCACACTGAGGAACTGACTATCTTGCCTCTAACTGGTGGTAGCTAGCCATGCGGACTTGAAATAAGCCCTTCCACCAACCAAAACGATTTCGTTTTGTTCAAAATGAAAATAATATCTAATTGATCAGTGCGGCCTAGTACATTATGAGCACATACCTTCAGCGCCATGAGGTTGAGCTGTATGGTGCGCTGCGTGCGCTCGTCGCCGCTCTGCCCCTCCAGTTCCGTGATCCAGTTGGCCACCGTCTGCATAATCTCGTTGCGCTTGATCCAGAAGTGCGTCTGAATTACCTGTATGACAACATTTTATTTTAGCATCCACAAATCACACTCAATTGATATGTAGAAAAGGTATTCTTTTGGTTAATATTATTATATCAATAACAGGGCTTTAAATAATTATGCTAACTAATAACTTCACATGGGATTCAAACTGCTCTCTGCATTTCCCTAATATCATGAAAATCAAGTCACTATATGACTTCCAACTATAAAAACCAGTATTTATCAAATTAACCATAGGGTTTTTGCTATACTTTTCGCTACAAGGTGTTACTTCATAAGGTTTTCTGATGGCATAGCTTGTAACCTTCGATCAAAAATACCCTAGATAACGCTTTACGAACTAAAACAGCAGGCAAATATGGCACAGACTAACAAAACTAGAAAATGAAAAGCACCACTTAAAGCGTTTATATGTTTGAACTAATTTATACTTTAACTGCCAACTCTAAAGCGCAGTTTTATTTGTGTGAACATCTAGGGTAATATAGATCAAAGCTTTTCACCTTAATAAGGGCTTATAACTAGGCTGAATACCTCCTTGAAGCAGGGCTCCGGCTGCCGCAGGTGGTCGAGCATGGCCCAGCGCACGCAGGCCTGGTAGATGTTGGAGTTGTACTCCAGCGAGGCGCTGGTGCCCACGCTCGTGCCGCGGCTGCGCTCGTACCCCGGCTCGTTGAAGTACGGCTCCGGGACTAGGATCAGCGACTGGATCGACACTAACACCTGCCACCATATACACAAGCGTGTTAATTAAATAGATACTAGTGGCTATGTACATCTTACAGACCAAGAGTTTGTGACATTTTTGATCATTTTTAGAAATGGCTGAAATATAATTTTCACCAATCTCCGCCATTTTGAAAATTTTCTAAAAAACTATTTCGGAAAAGAAATGTTTTCTTTAACGTCAAAGGGGATGTTCTATTTTGTCCAAACAAAATAACAAAAAACAAGTCACTTGCATAAATTATTTCTTAGTACATAATAAGCACACCACATTGATATTTCAGTAAAAATCAATGTATAACAAAAAAAACACTATGTCACAGTTTGAAATTTCAAAACAGCGCAAAAAAACACTTACAAGTAAACATTGTAATAACCTTAATATTTTGTTCCAACGAATCCCGAGAGACGAAAAATTTATCAAAAAATATCAGAAATCTGCTTCTGAATAACTTAAAGAACGAATAAAACACCCAAAAATTATGAGCACGTATTGCGACGAACGAGTCCCGAAACGAAGCCATATTTATTTACTTGCGTGTGACGTCATCAGTCATCTTAGGGCGTTTTCGCCACAGATATTTTTTTTAAATTATTGCATTTTATTAGGTGAAATTTATCTATAAATAAACTTAACTTAGTTCATATTTTAGTTTAATAATGTTTTTTACGCTACTATCTGATAGGATGACTACAATATGTAGTATATTTTCAATGTTGTCAAATACCCTATTCCTGCAGAACAAAATATACGTACTTGTAAAAAGCTACTGGTATGTGCGTTCCACTTCTCCTCGGGGCGTCCGTGCCAGGTGTTGAGCACGGAGAGGCACACCTTGCCGTCGTTGTACAGGTTGGGGTTGAAGCGGACCGAGTGCCGGCCCGTGGTCTCCAGGTTGATCAGCATCGGCACGGCGGGGTACTCCGCCGGGAAGTACACGTCCAGGACGAAGCACCCGTTCTCGTACGGGGTGTCTGACGGACCCGTTATTAGGACCTGTGGAAGTGAGAAACGATTAATATTGCTGGTTATAAACGAAACTAAAATTATTTTTGCTAGTAACAAGTTGTTTTGCTAGTAACGTACAAAAGTAGTAGAATGTTGTTTTACAAAAACACAAATGGCAAGAAAGTGGCTCCCACATTATTTTCTTTCTTTTTTTACATTTCGTTTTGCTTACGGATGGTAGAATTTTTACCACAAAAGATTTTAAAACACTGTTTAATTAAGACACTGTTTAAATGTGATGCCGTCTCTTTCAAACAATACTGTCAAAAAAGTGACAGTATCACATTTAAACAATGTCTAAGATAAACACTTGTTGACCAGTGTTTTAAAATCTTTTGTGGTAAGGCCGTATATGTATATGTCAATATTTATGGACTGAAAATACGTACCATTTATATGCAAAACGAATCGTTCTCGAATATAGGAACTAGCCCTGTATCACTAAATTGTAAGTGAGATACAAATTTGAATTTGTGTCATTTAATTTAGAATTTCTACTGACGCAGGCCTAGGTCAGTAGTGAAGAATGAGGATACTTGAATTCACAAAATATTTAACTGTATCGCTAGATATTATCTACTGAATATTCCCATTAAATCTATCCAGTCCGTACTGTGGGATGTCGTAGGATGAAATAGCTAACTCAATAGAACTTCCTCCGTTTCCGAGGTCGTCGGCCTGGCCACGCGACTCGCGTGGATATTCCCTTTGTCTCGGCGAGTCGGCGAGTACAATCGTCCTCCTGGTCGTGCGTGACGTTACCTTCATGACGTCCAGGCGGTCGGTGTCGGTGCGCACGAACACCGAGCTGGAGTAGGAGAGCGGCAGCGAGGTGGCCAGCGTGGCGGCCTCCTGCGCGAGCCGCTTCATGCGCGCGGGGGCGGCGCGCGCGCCCGCCGCCCTCACCGCGCCCTCGAAGTGGTACGGCACCGTAAACCGGAACCCGGTCTCTGGGCATTCCGCTATCATCTCGAACGTTTCTGTTTACAGATCAAACTATTTGTAAACACCGAAATCCAACAAAATTACTTTAAGACAAAATTTTATATTGCTCTTATTTAATTATTTTTTGCTAAGTAAGCACACAGAGATCCTCGAACAGAACCTCGTTATTTAACATTAGTGTAATGTGTAATTCAATCAGACATTTCTGCAGTACCTGACTTACCAAATAAAAGTTCTAACAAAATTATCTCGGTGTCTATAATGTAGTCTGTAGTGAACAGTATTGGGTGTGTGATATTGGCGACACATACCGAACTGCATGGTGCGCATGAGCTCGATGTAGCGCGCCTCCCTGGAGGCGCCGCTGAGCGCGCGCTGGGCGCCGCCCGCCTCGCCGCCGCTCTCGCCCTCCGACCGACACACCAGCGCTGACGTCGCCTGTCACACACGTGAATATTCCGTCAACCAGTGTAGGTGCAGTCGACGACAAAATAATCTGACCATTCATGCCTACCAAAATATCTGAATATTTGACATAAACCAACCACCAAAATAAGGTTGAAAAGACATGAAGGTGAACTTTCATTTGAAAACAAATCATTTCGACGCTGACTGTACATAAAGATAATAATTATTATGACATATTTATAGAAAATAGAATGACCATCGGCAATCAATTGCTATATCCACTTATGGAACTATAAGATACAAGAAAATAGTAATCAGAAAAAACACCATTTATATTAAAATTTAATATAAAGTAATTAAATTGCCCTTTAAAGTAAATATGTATCACTAACCTGAATGTCCGCTATCAGCGCGGCTAATCCTTCGTCTTCTTCCGATAATTCTGAATTACTGGAAGTGCTAAATCTTTGGCTATAAGTCATTTTTCCGAATATATTCTTTTTACTCATCCTGGAAAGAAAGAAATAAGATCTTAATAAAGTAAGATAAGCTTAACAAACGAAACGATAGAACAATGTAGATAATTTTGTTTGTTATGCAATTATTATTTGGGGGGTTTAACGAACGATATATTTCAGATATGGTAAATAAAATACTATCATTTTAGATCGTCAACTCAGAAGTTCAGCAAAACCGGTAAAAGTACACCGGAAGAGCCGGTTTCGTACCTGTCGATAAATAAAATACTGTACCAGTATTTCGTTTCGCATGTTAAATATGAACGTGATTTAAATGTAGGTAGGTAGGTTTGACCGTAGAGAGGGGTGCGTGCCAGACAACCTCCTCGTGGTGCACTCTGGGCGCCACCGCTCTGTTGCGGTGGTGGCGAATAGTCTGGCGAGGCGGAACCCGGCCGGCGTCTTGGACATATTCCGAGTAGCGGCTGCGCGGGTCGGAGTGGTGGGGGCCTTTCGTAGGCCCAGCGGTCCCTGGGGACGTGGTTCCAGGAGAGCCGGAATCCCGCACGTGGTGCGGGACTGGAGGCCGCCACTTTTAGTGGGGGCTGCGTGGAAGGACACCACTATAAAAACCAAGGGGAGCCTATCCCGTCTAAAAGAGGCTTAAAATCCATATGAAATGGACAGTTGCAAAAAGAATTTACCCCAGGAGGGTACCAGCCGCCCCGCGGCTGGAGAATCCCTCCCAGACAACTCGTTGTCTGGCCGCTCCTCGTATTCTGGGGGGAGCAACAACTGCCTTATGGACAAAGCGCTGGGTCCGGGTATAAACTGCGCCGAATTTAAACTTGACCGTTCTAGGTCGAACTTGACGAAGAGCACGGTGGGCGTCGGTGGGGACGCCGTTCCGAGTTCTGATCCATCATGTCGTTTGATGTCCCAGGGGCACACAGCTGTGTCTCCTGATGATCCAAGCGGGGTGAGGATTCCCATGGAACCCACCATAATGTATGGGGACGAACAGACTCACTTTGACAGTGACTCAAGCACGGGCTCTCCCGTGATGTGGGAGGACGTCGATGGGATGGAATTCGACACGGAGGAAGCCTTGCCGGCATCTAGAAAACGTCCATTGGAGGGTTCATTTGCTGAATCGGGTGGGTCTGAAGATGGCATAGACAAACCTTTTTCAGCGAACAGCAAGGCTGGTCTGAGCAACGCCGGGATTAGGGGTAGAGCCCACGGATCCGGAAAGTTCGCTGGTCACGCTGCCATGCGTAAGCGTAACACGCAGGAAGGCCGTGAACAAGATAATTTGGAGGAAATTATAAGAGAAGTAGAAAAGGAAGAGGCTAGGGAAAAAGCTAAAGGAAAGAATGCGGTGGAAAAAACTGCTGGATTAGGAGTGGTAAAGGGGAAAAAGAGTAGAAACCGAGGAAAAGGGAAAGGATCGGATCAGGATCCTGAACGCCCCCCGTCTCCGGGTTGCTCCCAGAGCAGAGATGAGTTCCCAATGGGTCCAGCCTCTATGAAGGCATCGGGTAGGTCTTCTGTGCGCATGCAACAGGAAGTGGAGCGATTTACCGAGAAGCTTCAACGGGTTGTTTCCCAATCAGGAAATCTGAAGCGGGAATATAAGAATGATGTCAGGGAGGCAGCGGCGGGAATTAAAGCGGTGGTCACCGAATTAATCGGTATGTCGTCCACCGAAGAAACTCGTCGCTTGAAGGCGGATAATAAAAGACTGGAGGAGCAAGTGAACTACCTCCAGTTCGAGCTGCTAGCACTTAAGCGGGCATTTGAAGAAAAGTGCTCACAGGAGGCACAGCGCAAACGTGTGTCTCCTAGGAGCCAGATTGAGGAAGTCGAGCAGGAGGTGAGTCCTCCGTCCAAAATGCCGCCCCCCGCCAACCCGGAAGTTCCGGAGTGGATGGCGGTACTGGAGAGTTCACTCATGACTAGGTTCGCCAACATGTTGAACGCTAGAATTGAAGGCCTGGAGATGCGCCTACCACCGGCGCCCATATTGCGTCCCCCACTTGCGGGAGACAAAAAGAAGGCGGCAGCAACTGCTGCTCAGCAGGCAAAATCAGCGCCCCAGCCGAGACCAACTTTGGGCGAAGGCCAGCCTCGCCCCTCCTATGCGGCGACAGCTGCAGCGTCGGAGGCTCCCTGGACCACAATGGGCAAAAATGGTCGCCCAATTAAGCCGATTGCAGTCGCTGGGACATCTGTCCCAGCCGCTCATCCCTTGAAGACCCCCAAAACGGCTAAGCCGCAGCCTGCCAAGCCGGTGGGACCTAAGAAGCCGAAGCTGTCGTCGCCAAAGACGACAGCCGTAATCCTATCGATTTCTCCCGAGCAGGAGAAGAAGGGGGTCACATATGCTGACACTATAGCGAAGGCCAAAAAGGCAGTTAATTTAGCGGAGATGGGCATCCAGGGGATGAAAGTTAAAATCTCAGCTACGGGGTCCCGCGTGTTTGAGATCCCTGGAGCCACAAGCGGAGACAAGGCAGATCTACTGGCCTCTAAGCTCAGGGAGACCTTGGGGGAGTCGGCGCAAGTCACAAGACCCGTGAAGACAGCAGACATGCGTGTCTCCGGGCTTGATGACTCCGTTACGTCAGAGGAGCTTCGTTCGGCTGTCGCCAGTACGGGAGGATGCCCCCCTGAACACGTTCGTGTCGGTATGATCAGGGCTGGCCCAGGAGGTTTAGGGTCGGCACTTGTCAAGTGCCCCATCGCTGCGGCTAAGGTCCTGTCCGAGTCAGGGCGTCTAACGGTTGGATGGGTGTCCGCATCTATCAAAGCACTGGAGGCTCTTCCGCTCCGGTGCTTTAAGTGCATGGTTCCAGGGCATACCAGAACACTGTGCAGATGCGACACGGACCTTAGTGACATCTGTTACAGATGTGGAAGGAAGGGGCACAAGGCTCATGAGTGCAGTGCCGAACCAAGCTGTGCCGTATGCAAGGCGGCCAAAATGCCAGCCAATCACATCCTGGGGGGGAACAAATGTCATCCCCCTGCGGTGAGAGCGAGGATCCCCCCCATAACCAGGGCACCGGTACGGCGGGTGACGAGTCCAGCAGCTCTGAGGGAGGTTGAGGAGGTTGAGCACATGTCTTCGTAATGTATAGACACCTTAACCTCCTTCAGGGGAATTTAAACCACTGTGCTGCTGCGCAGGATCTCTTCCTGCAATATGCAGCAGAGTCTGGTACAAACCTTGCGGTCATGGCGGAGCCGTATTCGGTCCCCCAGCGACCTAACTGGGCGGGCGACGTCGACAACTCTGTCGCCATCATGGCCCCGTATTCTGCCGCCTACTCCCCCCCCCTCTCGGTTAAAGAGAGGGGACCGGGCTATGTGGCGGCCACCTGGGGAGAATTGACACTTTTGGGTGTGTACTTCTCCCCCAACCGGGGCATTCGAGAGCTAGTGCAGTGGCTCAACGAGTTGAGTGGCGTGGTGGGGCGTCTCGCCCCGGCACAGCTGCTGGTTTTAGGCGACTTCAACGCCCACCATACGGCCTGGGGCGAGCGCCGCGACTCCCCTAAGGGCGTTGAGGTCTTTGAGTGGGCGGTGGCAGCGGGGTTGGTGCTATGCAACCGGGGTCGGGCATTCACCTGCGTCAGGGGGAACGGCGGGTCCATTGTCGACCTGACGTTCGCCACCCCTGCGTTGGCGGCACGGGTACAGCAATGGCACGTCCTCAAAGACGTGCTTACCCTCTCGGACCACGATCATATTTATTTTAAGATCGTGGCCGCCCCGGACGGGAACCGTCCACTTCGCCCCGGGGAGTCGCAGCGCTGTTTTCCTCGTTGGGCAACCACTAAGCTGGATCGGGAGCTGGCAGAGGAGGCTGCGTTGATCGAGGCGTGGAACCTCGTGGGGAGCCACGTTGAGGAGGAGGGGGTAGAGGAACGTGCCAGGCGGCTGACTGCATCCCTAACGGCAGTCTGTGATGCAGCCATGCCAAGAGTTAAGGGCCTCCCTCACAAAAAATGTGTGTATTGGTGGACGGAGGAGATTTCCTCCCTCAGAGATGCCTGCCTAGAAGCCAGAAGGGCTTACCAACGCTCACGGCGAAGGGCAAGACGGGACCATGGGGAGGAATCCCAACTCCGTCGCTCCTTTGAGGAAGTGAAAGAGGCCCTTACAGAGGCCATCTGCAGGTCGAAATCAGCCACCTGGGATGAGTTCCTCGAGGACCTGGACAGGGACCCGTGGGGGCGTCCGTATAGAATGGTAAGGAGCAAGCTCCGGAACCAGGCGCCTCCCACCGAGGCGATGAATCAGGAGCTCCTAATGCGGGTGGTGGAGGGTCTTTTCCCCGCTTCTCCCCCTGTGGTGCCCCCTGTTGTGGGCCCAATGCCTGACGAGCCTGACCCGGCGCGGGGCTTCTTTCCCGTCACAGAAGATGAGCTCGCGTACGTGACAGAGCGCCTCCGTTCTAAAAAGAAGGCGCCGGGACCTGACGGCATTCCGGGAAAGGTTCTGCCCGGCGCTATGAAACACATGGGCGAGCACATCCGGAAATTGTTTACCGCCTGTCTTCAAACGGGGCAATTTCCCAAGGAGTGGAAAAGAGGAAGACTCTGCCTCCTCAGGAAAGACGACAGACCAGCGGACTCTCCGTCGGCGTATCGGCCCATCGTCCTCCTGGATGAGCTCGGCAAGATGCTGGAACGCATCATTGCCGACCGCATCATCCAGCATTTGGACTCGACAGGGCCGAATTTGTCGGATCGCCAGTACGGCTTTCGGAGGCAGAGATCGACCATCGATGCCTTGCTTAAGCTCAAGGAGCTGACGCGAGCGGCAGTGGATCGGGGGCAGAGGGTTGTCGCGGTATCTCTTGATATTAAGAATGCGTTCAACTCTCTGCCATACAGCGTTGTACGGGATGCACTCAGGCACCATGGGGTTCCCCCCTATCTGGTCCGCCTGATTGAAAACTACCTGGACGAGAGGGAGGTTGTTTTCCTCGCCCCAGACGGGCAGGTGAAGATTCGCCGCATGGAGTGTGGGGTTCCGCAGGGGTCGGTCCTGGGGCCACTCCTGTGGAACCTCGGTTATGATTGGGCGCTTCGTGGCACTCTCCCCCCTCGGATGGATGTCATCTGCTATGCGGATGACACGCTTATCACCGCCCGAGGGAAGGACTTCGCAGAGGCGAGGCGCCTTGCAAGAGTTGGGGCGGAATACGTCATCGGGCGCATTCGGGCTCTGGGCCTGGAAGTTGCGGTGGAAAAAACCCAGGCCATCCTCTTTCATGGGCCGAGGCAGGGGCCTCCGCCAGGTGCAGACATGGTCATCGACGGGGTAGTGGTTAAGCTGCGCCCGACGATGAAGTATCTGGGGCTGTTGCTGGATGGGCGTTGGAGGTTCGAAGCTCATTTCCAGCAGCTGGCTCCCAGACTGGTGGGCGCAGCGGCCTCGCTTGGACGACTATTGCCTAATGTGGGGGGACCAAACCCAAGTTGCAGGAGATTGTACGCGGGGGTCATTCGTAGCATGGCTATGTACGGGGCCCCCGTGTGGGCTGATTCTCTCAACGAGAAAAACAAGGCTGCTCTTCGGCGGCCGCAGCGAGTTGTGGCCGCAAGAATTATACGGGGCTACCGCACAGTCTCAGGGACGGCTGCCTGCGTCCTTGCTGGTACTCCCCCGTGGGAGTTGGAGGCCCGAATGCTCTCTGAGCTGTACCACCAGAGGAGAGAGGTAAGGGCGAGGGGTGACGGCCTCGCTCCTGAGGAAAGGGCAAGTGCACGGCAGGTTGCCGAGGAGCAATGCATGGAGGAGTGGAAGCGCCTGCTGGAGGCTCCGGCATATGGACAAAGGACGGTGGAGGCAATCCGTCCGGTCCTCAAGGATTGGAAGGCCCGAGCACATGGGGCATTGACGTATCGTCTGACCCAGGTACTTTCCGGACACGGATGTTTCGGAAGGTACCTGTGTCAGATACAGAGGGAGGAGTCCCAGGTTTGTCACCATTGTGACGCACCCAGGGACACGGCACGCCATACACTCGAAGAGTGTTCGGCGTGGGCGGTGCAGCGCCAGGAGTTGGTCGCTGTGGTTGGGCCAGACCTCTCGCTTCCCAGCATCACAGTTGCGATGCTGCGAAGCAGGGAGGGATGGCAGGCCGTGGTCTCCTTCTGCGAGGACGTCATCTCGCAGAAGGAGGCCGCGGAGAGGGTTCGCGAGGCGGACGTCACAGCGAGCCAACTCCGACGTGCGCGGCGGGGGAGAACGAGACGCCAACGTGCGCGACTTGCTCTCCCCTAGCTGCAAGGGGGGGCGCAGTAAGACCCTCTGCCCCCCATAAGGTGGAACCCTTACGGGTCACCATCCCCGGGTCACGTGGTGCATGCAATCGCGATCCCACAGACCCGGTGGAAAGGCGCAGGTCTTCGAGAGGAGTTTAGTTGGTAGTGGTGCATTCTCCCGTTCCCCCATCTGGCCCGCCCACCATGAGTGGGTAGCCTTATGAGAGGCCGGAAAATGCTTCCTCCCCCTGCCACTAGGGCAGGGGTTAGAACCACCCAGCCCTGACGCGAAGCCTATTAGGCTTGGCGGGAGGGCTGGGCGCGGCGAGGAACATGCCCCAGGTAATAACCTGGGGGGTGACCGACCCCAACATGCCGTTTGGTATGCGTAAAGATTGCATTCTCCTCTTGATACAAAAAAAAAAAAAAAAAAAAAAGGTTTGACCGTAGAGAGCGACCTGAGCTTGGCGGCGTAGGAGTTGGTGGTGCGCGCCATCTGGTGCAGCAGGCGCGGCAGCGGGCGCAGCGCGGGCGCCAGCCGCCGCGAGCGCAGCGCCAGCAGCGCGCGCGCGCTGCGCAGCACGCACACGTACAGCGGGATGTGCCGCGACATGTCCAGCACTGTACACACAAACATTACTGTATTAGTAAGCTCCTTCAGCTAGAAACGTACACACGGCGGCACCTCAGACTATACATGTTGACCTTGAGACCGCCTTTATGCCCTAAGTAATAAAAGCTGTTTTCGCAGTTTAACTGTATAACCTGACGTGCTGTCCTGTGTACATACAATGATGTTGTAAATAAATATGTTATTGGACATTAACCCTTCACTCGAGGCCCTTGTGATCGTAACGAACGACTGTCAAAATAGTTTCTTGTCCTATCGATTTTTACTATACGCCCGAGATGCTGAGCACGCGACGAAGGTGCGGCCGGTTCATGCGCGGCGATAGAAATTATGGAACCCTATGCAGTGACGCACACACATGACAGATAGGTGTTGACGGTTCATACCCGAGTCGTTCCTCAGGTAGGAGCAGATGGCGGGCACGAGCGAGCTGCCGGCCACGAGGTCGATGAACTCCAGCGGCAGGTGGTGGGGCTCCTCGTCGGTCTCTGCGTCGTTCACTACCGGTTCTTCTTCAGCTGTCGAGTTCTCTTCCGGTGGCCATTTCTCGCCGGGATTCATGTATGACGCTAACACCTGGCAGAAGGAGGCATTTGAAAGTATAAATAAACATATGGGCTATCTACAAATACTTATGAGATCGACACAAAATATAAATAAATCTGTTTTGCTTTCACGTATGGAATTCAACATAAAACATGTTTTTCAAAACAATTCAAATCATCTTCGCACAGATATTCATCATCCATTACAGCCAAAATATTGAAGAAATTAAGGTAATAATTTGAGGTTTTCATCTTATCAATTCAAAACAAATACTTCTTTTAAACACATTGTTGTTGTGCGACATATTACCTGCAGTAATACGGTGACGTGTTCCTCTTCAGTCCGCTGCCTTACCAGCGCCTGTTCTACGTTCCAGGACTGCTGCGTGGAGCCGGTGCCGAAGCCCGTGCCCTTCGCCCAATACAGTTGGTTCTTCTCTTCTGACTTGCCCCCTGATGAACCATTCGATGCTTGGCTATTCTGTTTTATAGAAAAAATATAATCATAAAAGTTGTACAGCATTATTATTAATGCAAATTCTTTTAAATATTAAGATATTTTCACAGCTTTGTTGTACACAAAAACATTAAAATAACAAGTGTACTGAGGTTACTAAACCGATGATAAATGAAGAAGTATCGCGCGCCGCAGGGTTACCTATTCAGATTATGCTGTTCTGTAACAACCTATCTGAACAGCGGTGGGATCTCCACTGTCGTGTCTATCGCTACTATAATAATAACAAGTTCGATGTATAGTAATATATAGTACTGACGTCACTAGAGGCCGGTCGGTGATGCGTGAAGATTGCCAGGCAGGTGAGCACGAGCCGCACGGCGCCCAGCGCCAGCAGCGCCCGTCGTAGAGCGACCGCTTCAGGGCTGGCGGTGTTGCCCGCGGCCTCCAGCAGGCGCGACACGACCACGAACGGCAGCGTGCCCAGCGACCAGCCGCCGCCGCCGCCGCCGCCGCCGCCGCTCACTACGATGCTGCCTATGAATAACACAAACGTATACTATTCAATTTTATTTTTTTATTTAATCTTAAGGAAGACCAACAACTAGTTACAAACAAATAGCATTCGTAATAACAGTAGAAACTGGCTGATCTACAAGAAGCGATACAAGCTTATAAAACAAATAAGACGTTTTACTTAAGCACACTAAAGCATACACAAAGTTATTTGTAATTACTAAAGAAAAAAGAACTTAAGTACTGCACAAACATGATTGTATAGCAAATGACACAGTGGTGACTCTTTGTCAAACTATTTTTTTTTTATTACGGTCTAGGGATAAATTGGAACTAGAATAAAAACTTAGGCTACAATAATTGACATAATGCGTGTATACGTACGGCCGTCCTCGTCGTGCGTGACGCCGAGCAGCAGACGCAGCAGGTGCACGGCGCGCGCGCCCTCGTCCAGCAGCGCGTCGGCGTAGCGCGGCAGCTTGAGCAGCAGCCCCAGCGCCGCCAGCGCGTGCGCCGGCACGCCCGCGCACCCGCCCTCCTCCCCGCCCCCGCCCCCGCCCACGCCCCCGCCGCCCAGCGCGCTGCTGGCCGAACTCACGCCCAGCTCTACCACCTCCTGATATACGATACGACATTGTCACTATTCTAAAGTACTTCATACTCGTCGTGTTAAACAATATTCTGTATTATGCGTGTCATTGACCGAGCGAGCACGACGCGTCTCTGCTTGAGCTTATGCAAAAATGCTTACGTATGTTTGTTCGTTTGTTCTCCCCTACAGGTTGCATTTCTCATGAAATTCTCGTAAAATTGTGAACAGATTCTATAATTACATATTTTTATTAAAAACATTTCAGGCATTTCGAAAAATGCGAAGTCTAGTCAAAGAACCACTAGTTCTTATTGGCGGCCGTGAAGTTAACCGTCGCGCGTCACCGTGCCCCACCACTCGCCTCTCTCACTCATTTACATCGAAATTGTATTCTGCGCATAGTCTCCCGCGATGTTAAATAAGCTGAAACGTATTATAACAGTGGTCACGACACGGTGTTATCTCCGGTGTGGTAGAAGTAATCTCTGGTTCAGTGAACATTAGTGAGTGGTTACCTCGTAGGGGTCGTCCAGCTTGACCCAGTCGAGGTCGTGGTGGTGGTGGGGGGCGGGCGGCGCGAGCGGCGGCGCGTGCGGGCGCGGCAGGCGCGCGGCCACGAGCGCGAGCCCGCCGCACGCGCCGAACTCGCGCAGCACCACGCCGCTGCAGCGCCCGCGCCCGCTACTGCTCGTGCCTGTGCTGGAGCCCCCGCCGGCCTCGCCGCCCGTGCCCGGCTCCCACGACGGACCGGACCATACTTCTGTACGACAAATAGATTTTGTTACAAAACATTATTCTCAATCTGGCAAGTTTTAAAAGCTTGCAAAGTTAACCGTTATAACTTGTTCGAACAGAAACTATTTAAACACCAAATTCTTACTAATATTAGCTGTTAGTTAGTTATTCGCTAAATATACCTCCGTCAGTATTGAGATGTAACGTGAGCGTGAGGTGCGGCCCGAACACGTGCGGCGCCGCCTGCACGAGCTGCGCGAGCGTCGTGTGCCCCGGGATGAACCCCTCCAGGCCCGGCACTTGCACTCGGATTGTGGTCTCTATTAATTCTGTGAACAATTCATCATCCATCACTTTAGTTACCGATGGTGGCTGAAAGCACAAGGGTCTCGTTGTCAGTCAAGTCAGTGCAAAAATAATCTGAGCATTAAAACCTACCAAAATAGCTACAAACTTTTTAAATGCTTAGATCATTTTGGCGCTGTTAAATTTCTCCAATAGGCTATTTGACTGATTTTGGAAAACCATCTTTAATAATTCCTTAATACATAATAAGCACACCACATTGATATTTCAGGAAAAATCAATGTATTTGAATAAAAAAAATCAATGTTAAAGTTTGAGATTTCAAAACCGCGTCAAAAACAATGACAAGTAAACATTGTAATAACCTTCATCATTGAAGTAAAGTATTGTGATAGTTACCGTCGGTGACTGAGAGCACGGAGGGCTCGTTGTTGTTCTTGAGCTGTCTCTTCTTATGGTTCTGATGCTTGAGGGAGGTATTCTTGACATCCTTCACTCGTTTGTCCTTGGAGGCGCTAGCGGCGGCTAAACTTAGTTCCCACGCGTCCGCCGCCGTCATGATGGCGGTGTCGGACGCACTACGGAGCACGGACCCGACGCCGCCCGAGGTTAGGTTCACGCACATTTTGGCTGCGTCATCCACTACAGGCACTAAGTAACAGAATAAAAAATGTTAAGTTTATTTTGACAATATGAGTATTGACTAAGTAGCTTATCACGTAATAAGAATAGGAACCTCAACCGGGCTATATCTTACCGCATATGAATCACGTTTCTACGTCCAACGACATCGCCGCACGTGTATGCGATGCGAGAGGTGTAATTCGACGGATGCGTGCTAGTTTCATTCTAGACTTGTTGGTCATAGATAAGCTATTCTCGCGAAACTAGCACCACGGGCGACCAAACGCAGATTTAAACCAGGAATTTGTAACCAATCGGTCGATGTTCAGCAAGCAGCGCGCGGACAGTAGTGGCAGTGCGAGTGTATGCATTGCTCGCGCTGCGGGATGTGAGTGGAGGGCTCTGGCACGACCTCCCCCTCCCCATACTAGAGCAACGCGCGTTTAAACTTAGGTCTTTACCAGTAATTTGTACTTACAAGGCGGTCGATGTTCAGCTAGTAGCGCGCGAACAGTGGTATTGAGCGGTAGTGTAAGCGTGTGCGTCGCCCGCGCCGCGGGGTGCGGGGGGAGGGCACGAGCACGCCCTCCCCCTCCCCACACTAGGGCCACGCGCACGCGCTCCCCAGATACGACCAGTCGAAGGATGAGGGCGCGGGTGAACCCAGATATGCCTTCCGGACCTGACACGAATTAACCACACATATTAGACATCAAACTAGATTACTAACCACTGCTCTAAAATAAACGAATATATTAGCGAAGAGTTGCACACAGGTTTTTAACTACGGGCATCGAAAATAAAAAAAGGTACTCAAAACCACTCCGGTATAGTGCCTCAATCATTTCGCCTATTTAGTATTTTCACTAAATAGAATACACCCGTTTTTATGTTAGGGCCACACTAGGCTTAACGGCATTAATTATGGCGCTAATTTTCCTTATGCTTATACGCACAAGGTTCATCAATTGCAATATTTAATGGCGTTTGCCGTTAGTGTGGCCCCAGCATTAGAGTACAAATAATGACAACGCAAGATTTTCACAACAATTATAAGTCTATGTTACATCCAAAACTCTAATCAGACTTACCAGTGCAATGTAATGATTCTAATATCCGGTGCAAAGTATGCGCAAAAAGTTTCTGGTTGGCAGGATGGCACACATTCAGCTCCGCGAACAATCTGATCGTGTTTTCTTCCAACTGGGCGTACTGGGCACCCTCTTGCCATGTACTATAACATTAATAAAGTGTATTAGAATTTTTAATCGCCTTTTGTAGCACAATACACATTATACATTTTGATCTGTTACATTACATAAATAAAGGAAAATATATTATGTAACAATATCATTAACTTCTTTATGAGAAAAGAACCAAGAAATTATTGAGTCCTGCCCCCCTAGCATGTCCACCGAAACACAATATACATCGCGTGATATAGAGTTTTATCGACACTTAACTGTCTAAATCCATTATCTTTTAACAGTTAAACGTGATAAATCGCTATATCATATCGCGTTTCGGTGGTCATGCTAGGGGGGCAGATGGCAAAAGATTTACGAGTAAGTAATGTAATATTCACCTTTCCGCCGGCCTCGGGTAGCACAGCAGTGTGAGTAGGGGTTGCCAGAAGCAGGCACCAGCAGTACCCAACCAGTCCTTCAACCGCCGATCTGAACATAACGCTCGAAGGAACTCCACTAATTGGCACACACTTTTCATCGACGGCAACTCTAAAAACAAAAGAATATAATAATAAAATCAACAAAATAATTGTTGCATTGTATAGTTTATAAAAATGAGATTTCTAATTCTAACCTTGCTTCGTTTTAGTTATGTCTTCCTTTTCTAAATCTACCATGGTGACGTCTCCTTGTGAGTCGAGTTGCTCCTTAATTATTTCTAGTTTTGCTTCACTGAATTCTGTGAACACCAATACAAAATTACAATTCATGTAATAAGCGATATCGCTAATCGCAGCCGACAACTTATGATACGAGTTTTTGGCGCCATTTTGTCGAGTTCGGTTTGGTGTCTATTTTAATTATTTTCAAATTGATTCATAGTGGATATTGTGTCTTAAAATTGGTGCAGTTATATGGTACAAGTGTCTACGCAACTGAACAATATGTGGGATAATTGAAATAGGCGCGATCTTGGTTGTGTGAAGCTGAGACTTTTATTGAAGTGGTGGCTTCCTCGGCAGAACTAACCGAGTAAACTGTCTTGATATACTTGGTGCCAAATGCTCCAAGCAGCATTGGAATGCGATACACCCGCATTCTAATGAAAAATTAAACAATATCTACCACTGAACTATTTAACACTTGACACTGGCAAAAATTACTTCCAAGAGGAAAGTAGATTGCCATAACAAAAAAAGAAGAAGAAGAACTTATGATACTAATTTTATAAATGCAATACTGCCTCAATCTGTGTTACGTTTATGAAAACTATACCATGAAGCTAATCTGCTAATTAAAATGAACTTTCACTCTAAGTAAAAAGTACGTCGTCCGCGTGCTCTCTTAATTATTGTATCACAAGTCCACATGTAAGTCCAGCTGTAAGATAATAACCGACCCGCTAACGCCGTGACGACAGCCGCAGGCAGCCTGGAGGTGAGCAACGCTAGCGTGGCCGCGGGCGACATGGCGGCGGCCGCCACGCTCTGCAGCTGCCAGCCGCGCAGCCGCCACGCCACGCCGCTGTCGCACGTCGCCACTGGCACTCCTGATACTTTCGTGTCGTCCGTCAGACCTTCCATGCTACGAACAGAGAAGATTATCACTCATGTAAAAATTACTCGCTGCCCGCGGGCACACAATATATAATAGTACGAGTACAGAAGACTACTACTACTAGACTATTTTTTATGTAGGAACATTTTTGTAAAATGTCTAAAGCGACAAACGTTTTTGACGCGCGACCATAGACGACGCGGCGAGGGCGTCAGTGAGTATAGAACTAACGTGCGAACCGGCCAGTGCGGGGCAGCCCTCTGACATCGGCCCGGTTGATAAAACAAAAAACGGGTCCACCACGTACTTACAGCTTCATACCTAAAGTGCGGAGTGGGCCCGGCCTGCCGCGGGGCAATAAAGTGCGGATAGAGTACCGCGTGTCCCTAAAGCAACGATGACATTTTATGACATCACGAGCAATGTTTGACATTACTGTAGTTAAATTGAAATATTAGGCCGTAAAATTAAATGATACAAGTATGAAACAAACCTTTCTTCTTGATCCATTGGTATATCCATTTGTTCTAGTAACATTTTGAATAGCTCTGGCCTAATGTAGCACATCGAACACAAAACTGAAAACAAAACCAGTAGTTAAAAATCTGGGGAAAAGAAATATAATATCTTCAAATTATTGAAATTATCCTTACTGGCATCGAGTGATTTCTTTAGTAAACTGGATTCAGGAACATCTTTTACCCAAGTATAGACTAGTTCAAAAAGATCATCTGTGATCAATTCTTCTAAATTATCTAAAGATTTCTCTTCTTTTAGACCCCACAGCACCTGTGAAGGAATAAAAATTTCAGGTTATTCAATCAAAATACAAAATCAATGATTCAGTTGTGTGTTTTAAGTTAATAAAAAGTAAATCACTCGACACTTTTCATATTCTTTTGCATATTATTTTTTAGTTGCGCCTTTGTCTGCTCGAATGTGTGCTCGTGCACGTGGTCGAGTGTTCGGTATTCGTCGGTGGTGTGTGCACATTACCGTGGCGAGCGTGTGCGTGAGCGCGGCGGAGGGCGGCTTGTGGTCGCGCAGCCAGCGCTCGGCGGCGGCCGCCAGCCACTCGAGGTACGCCTGCAGCGACCCGCCGGCGCACCGGCTGCACAGCTGCCGGACCAGCTCGCACACGGCGCTCATGCTGCCGCCGCCGGCGCCGGCCGAGTTGCCGCTCGACACTTGGAACTCTGATAAAAGAACGACAGATGTCATTTCAACGAGTCAATATTTTCCTTTTTTTATATAAAAGTAAGAGGCCAAAAAGGATGATATCGCAATGTTATTACTCTTATCTGTCATTCGTGTTATATTATCGTGTATAGTATTCTATGTGTGTATGCTAGGAGTATCGTGGTCACCGTGTGCATGCGCCTGGGCGTCCATGTTCAGCAGCGCGGCGAGCAGCCTCGGTCGCAGCGCGGGCGCGTGCGCGGCGGCGGCCAGCAGCGCGTGGTGCGCGTGGTGCGCGGGCGCGCCGCCGCCCACCACGCACGCGCACAGCGCGCCCACGGCCCCGCCGCCGGTCACGCACTCCCACCGCGCGCCGCAGAGCCGAGCGCGCGTGCACGCCGATACCACACACGCCCAGTTGTTCCTGCATTATTAGCACGTCAATATTAAGGGTTTAGGCACACATTTAGGGACGTTAAACATAGAAAGAGAACAGAGATATTCCATCGGGTGGGACAAATATATTTCTAAATTTTTTTTTTTTAAATCAATATAAAAAAGCGCATGGTCTATGAAGTCCATCACTTACACCAGCATACGATACTCTAGTTCATAAGGATCGTCACTCACAACGCTGGCGGGGCGGGCGGCGGCGGCAGATGCGGCGCGAAGGCCGGCGCTACCAATAGCCTCAACTGCAGTAGGCCCATATTGGAAGAATCCCGCGGCCTGTACAGCCGCAGCTGCACGGTGGAGCACACCACGGGCCGCGCGAGCGCCAGCCGGATGAAGGTCATGCCGGCCGTCACCTGCGGCGGGCCCAGCGGCGCCACGGTGCCGCCGCACCCGGCCTCCACGCCCACGGCCCCGGGGCACGCTGCGCCACGAAAAAACGGGTGAATAAACATAAAACCAAACTAAATTTTAATAAACCATTTTTAAAGGCACGTTATTTTACATCGTTGCATCGTTTTTTTTACCTTGTGAGAAGTAATTTATTTTATTCACTAGGAAAATATAAATTCATGTTATTCAAGTCGTATTTAACAAATTGGATTCACTGAAACATTATGTATTTCTGTAATAATTACGTAAAATACGCAATTTTTATTTATAAACATTAAAATAAAATAAATAAATAATAAGTATTTAACAACATCACATACATTGCTCCGATTCCAAAATAAGTAGCTAAAGCATTTGTGTTATGGAAATCAGTGGCAACGGTGGCATCACAAACACCCAGACCTGAGCCAATATCGAAAAGTTCATTTTCTAAAATGACTGAACCGGGGATCGAACCCGGGACCTCAGAGATGGCGACACCTTGAAATCCGGTGTATAAAGCCACTCGACCACGGAGGTCGTCAATTATTTCCGTAAGATAGCTGGAGTATGCGAATGATTTGATTTAAAAAACAATGACATCATAGTTCGTTTATTATAGGGTTTAGACAGAAATAAGAAGATTACAGAAGTTAAGGTTAGTACAACGTGCGTTCAAGCAACGCACACATAGATACCTCTCCCCGACACAGAAATAACCAGCATCTCAAACGAGTTCGAGTTCGAGTCGTCAGTCGGTGAGAGCTGATGTGTGTATGCATCGCTCGAGCGCACGTAGTATTAAGCTTAAGGCTGGCCCCAGACCTACCGGTTTCATTTCGTTGCTTTGCTGTTCTAGTAGAACAGGGGACCGTACCGGCTAACGCATCGAACTTCGGAAAGTCTGCCGGGCTTCAACTTAAAACAGATAAATCGAAGTGAGAAGTTTCGTATTGTAGTTATTTAGAAGATATCGACGTTCGTGTGACATCATAAATTAGGGTTCGCCATTTTGGCCCGATTGGGGCTCGATTTATCCGTTTTAATTTAAAGCCCGGCAGACTTTCCGAAGTTCAATGCGTCAGCCGGTAGCCCCCGTTCAACTAAAGCATAGCAAATATATAGCAAGCTAAATATATAGCTACTGAATAGCAAGGAAATGAAACCGGTAGGTCTGGGGCCAGCCTAACTTCTATAGAGTATCTAGACTAGCGTGTACTGACTGGCGAGGCTGGTGAGATGCGGCTGCAGCTGCACCTCGTGCAGCAGCGCGGCGTAGGGCAGCGTGAGCGTGAGCGCGAGCGAGGTGTCGTCGGCGCTGAAGAAGTGGTAGGACCAGGCGGCCGCGCGCACGCGCCGCGCCGCGCACGACCCGCGCCCGCCGCCGCCCTCCAGCAGCACGTCCGCCGCCTGCGCCGTCGGGTTGCCGCACGACACGCTGCCTGCAATACGACATTACTCTATTATACGACGTCTTACAAAAATACCCTTAATGCCGAATCTGGTATATAGGGACCGTCAAACTGAACAACTTTTACTATGGGACCAACTCTGAAAACGCGAAAAAAAAATCAGCTGTTTCATACATTTTGATATTTTCCTAATTAATTTTTGTATGAAACGGCTGATTTTTTTTTCGCGATTTCAAAGTTGGTCCCATAGTAAAATTTGTTCAGTTTGATGGTCCCTATCGACCATATTCGGCATTAGGGGTATTTTTGTAACACGTTGTATACTCTTAATCAGACACTTTCCAGGCGACGTTCCTTAAAAATCTACTAGATGGCGCTGTCCAACAACCTTGCTACATAATATGGATATGCTACGAACAATCTGACCGAAGACAATCATCGTAAAAATATGATTATTATATGATTTTGATAGTGTTATTTCTTTATAATTCTTTATGAAAATGTGTTCTATAAAATAATAAATGATTTATGCAACAGAATATTTAAAGCATCAAAAGGCAGTCGATCATAAACGGTTTTTCTGTAGTTGGAAGTTATTTTTAAATTGAAGTTAAATTTTTCCTGTAATCCAACTTAACAGATCTTCAATATTTATGAAAATAACCACAAACACATTAAATTGATTCTTATGTATACTGACATAGCGGTGCGATGTTGACGAGTCCGTTGGCAGTCTCTATCACTGGAGGCTGGCTCTTCTTGCCGCTGGAGGGCGTGGACAAGTTGACTAGCTGAGGCGGCAGCTTCAGGTAATTCATCAGGGAAGACACCAGACCCTGGCTGTTGCTCGGCCCTGACTGTAGACGGGAGAAACAAGAAAATGTAAAACAATAACTACTTAACTTATGTGGTTAAAAAGGCTTCTTTGTCTATCCTTCAAAGTGCTTCTATAAAATAACTATACGACATAATTAAACATCAAAAGGTTTTTGGTCCAGAATATTTTTTAGTCCTTCAAACCGGATCTCAACCAGCGGAATCTAGCTAGAATGAGTTATTTTCTAACTTAGTTGCTTAATAAAGAGACTTGTTTTTACGTTTATAAAACAAGTCTCTTTACTCAACTCAATTTTAATTTAGTTAAACAAAAGAGATATTCATAATTAGCTATCGTACTCTTCTACATAACCAATTACCTGGTGGCAAGCCGTCAACTTCTCGACGGCGAGCTCCAGGCCGCCGGCTTCGATGAAAGCTGATAATGCCTCTGGCTTGTCTAGTAGTCGGATGATTAGTTGCTGCATCGCCTGGGAGAGGTGGACCACTTCTTCTTTTCCTGGTTGAAGCAAATATTCACTTACTGTGGAGTCCTGTTCAGTCTTTATTTTAATTAAAGACTATAAATTATGGGTAGGTATATCAAAACGTGGTGATTTCAAAAGAGAAGTGAAGATACCTAAAACTAATGTTAGTAACAATGTCACTTTTAATATCATATAGGCACTTTATTGCTCGGAGGAAAGATTAAAAATAGCAACCAGTCTAGCATATACACCATGAGTTTTTGCCGATACTCACCTTCTTCTCACGTCAGTGCGGTGTGAGCGAGACAGGCATCGCACTTACGCGAGAAAAGTGTCCAACAAATTTCTAACGAGCATCATAGAATATACTAACAGTATATTCTGACAAACATATTTAACCTATTTAGATACTATGAATAGTCCCCTGTCTTTGGTCAAGCGATTATGGTTCTAATATTACTTACTTAGGAACTCTATTAGACTGCTGACCATGGCCGCGGGGTTGGCGGCCACGTTCGGGATGGTGGCCACTAACCAGAACACCTCTTCTTTCAGCGACGAATACTCGCCAGACGGCTCCGAGCTCATTCCTATACAAAAAGAAAAATTATGTGCAAAAATACCTTTCAACTTTATGACAAATTGTATACAGTATCATTTCAATAAAAAAGTACAATAATGCAAAAATGCTGAAAACATTAAAAAAATGCAAAGGTGGTTTTCAAACTTTTGACAGGTATACAACGTGTTACAAAAGTACCCCTAATGCCGAATATGGTAGATAGGGACCATCAAACTGAGGGGTACTTTTGTAACACGTTGTATAGAGTATCATTTCAATTGTTTAAATTAAATATGTGAAATGAATAGCTTACCGGAGTTCAACAATAGGTTGTTCATTCCGTCACACATTGATAATGTCCTGTAGAATCGCTGCATAATGTGTGGATGTTGTAACACTGTTGACAAAAAAGTATTAATATTAATTATTCGCAAGTAAACAAAAAGTAGTAAGTGGCACCGTATGTATACTGCCGATACCAGCACTGCTTAGTGCAAAAGCCACTAGAAATAAATTTGTAATGTAAGTACCCACTTTTGGAAATAAAGTTGTTTATTATTGTTATTGATTTGTATGGTTTCGTTAATACACACCAGTGTCTGCATGGCAGGGCGTCCGCGCCGCCTGCTGTTTCCTCTCGTCTTCAACGTTAGTCGCCTCTTGTTGTTGCGCCTTGCTTTCATCCGTCTGCGACTGTTCGCCGGAAGAACTGGGGCTCGAGGCCGACTGCACATAAAAATACACGTTTTAGTTTTGATACTTCAATTTAATTCAGGCAAATTTAAAGATGTCGGTGCCTGATTATTTAGGGTAAAGGTAAACGATTTGTTTTAAATAAAAAAACGGAATCTTTTCACGATTTCAGCGGGGAAATACTTCCACCGAGCTAGATCTCTGTGTCCGGGGACTGCAGTTCATGTATTCAGGGTTAAACACTTTAATATCGTGATACACATTTCCATAGTGACTCTATGTCAACTTAGCATAGGTACGTTACGTCTGCGTGTCGTGTTTAGGTTCGTATTTCGCGCTGATCTTGAGGTGCGTACGGATTAGAAGCAGCTCGCGGTCGAGGCACGCACTGCTCGCCTATGCGTACGTGCCTCAGCCCGAGCCATGCCTGGTTTGGTGTAATGCTAAATTAATTTAATTGATACAATTATATGAATAAGAAAAGGAATCCAATAACGTTCATTTTTTTTCTTCTTTTTGACTAAACAATGAATGACTACAAAAGCACAAGCAGCTGTTGTCACGAACGCCATTTTGCTGTGTGCAAATTGCGACGGCGCGGCAGGCGGATCGCCTTCGAGCGCGTCGAGCCGCGCGCGGTGAGGCTGCGCAACAGCGAGCTGGCACTAATCCGTATGCACCTTTGCATTTCTCGACGCGCTCAGCACGTCCGCCAGTAGCCCCGACCCGCCCGCCGCTGGTCTCACTATACGTACCGGCGCGGCGTGGTGCGCGTGCGCTAACGGCGCGGCGAGCAGCGTGCGGCAGTAGTGCAGCAGCTGCGCGAGCACGGCGAGGCGCAGGGGTGCGCGGGGGCCGGCGCCCGCGCCGCCCAGCACGTCCGCCAGCAGACCCGACTCGCCCGCCGCTATACGTACCGGCGCGGCGTGGTGCGCGTGCGCCAGCGACGCGGCGAGCAGTTTGCGGCAGTAGTGCAGCAGCTGCGCGAGCACGGCGCGGCGCAGCGGCGCGCGGCGGCCGACGCTCGCGCCGCCCAGCACGTCCGCCAGCAGCCCCGACAGCCGCGGCTCCGACCCGCCCGACCACCGACCGCCGCTGCTTTCGCGCACCCACGCGCACGACAAGTGAGCTACACACAAATTGTTATATTATATTACTAGTGGTTCTGTGAGTCGTAGACCGCGCGTTTGTGACATTTTTGAAGATTTTTAAAATAGCTGAAATGATTTTATTTGATAAATTTTGAAAAACTGAATCATTCAGTTTACATTAAACTGACAAAATCATGTAGTTTACATAAATTCGTGACAGGTAAACGGATGCACATACCCAAGCGTGATTAGATAAATAAATAAATAAAAAGAAATCTGCAAAAAGGTTCTAAACCTATAATCAAACCGTGTGCTTACCGACGGTGTCTATGAGCGCGGCGGCGTGCGGCGTGTGCCTCGCGGGCAGGAGCTGCAGCATCGGATGCGCCAGCCGCAGCAGCGTGGCCTGCAGGTCGTACGCGTGGCCCGGGCCCGGGCCCGGCGACCCGTCGCGCCGCCACACCTGCGCCACGATGCGCAGCGCGGCCAGCGCGCCGGACGCGCCGCGGGCGCACACCACGCGGGATAGGACCGAGTGCAGCGCCGACGCTGCGCCGGCGCCCGCGCCGATGCTCGCGCCACCCTGAACGACAACTTTCATTTGAGTCAACAAGTTAACATCGAAACAAATCACTTAAAAAAATACATTTTACTAAAAACCCCTCACTCGCGCACGACAGTGAATGTATTAAAATAAGAGCTAATAAACACTTTGTTTTTTGCAGTAAAACTTATTTTTTCGCCAACCCCCAATTGTACAAACGAAGTAGATCGCTTGCGCGTTATTTTTGGAAACAACAAATTACAAAAGAAAGTACATATTATAATAACAGCGAGTACAAACTGAAAGTAAAGATCGACTTACGAGATATGGTTCCGAAGAGACGACGGCGCCGTCGTTGTTGACATTCATGGTGATAAACTTGACGACAGCCGGCACAAAGTGCTCGCATTCGAGGATGACGCGGCCCATCGTTTGCGTGCTGCCTTCCATCTTAACAGATCAAATCATCCACATAAGACAACACTCACATTGTATAACTTGTATAGGAATCAATATAATGAACTTGTAACTTGAGCTCTCTTACCTGTAAAGGTAAGGTTGTAATCCATGCAAGTGCTTGCATTGATAACACCCAACATCTGAGTGATATGTTTTCTAGTCTGAAAGCAAAAAAATCAGATATTCATTCATAACATGTTTAATGGTTGACTAATTCTAGATATCGTATAAAGTCCCGTCCAGTACTGAGCGAACTCGTGTGTGTAAAGTATACTGACGTGCACAGGGAGTGCAGCAGCGCGTTGACGGTGTCGGAGGCGAGCCGTATGCGCGGCGTGTCGGCGGGCACGGCGAGCGTGGCCAGCGACCACGCGCCGCCGCCCCACGCAGAACCGTTCAGCGTCAGCCACAGCGCCACCACGTTCTCCATCAATGTGCAATCCATCTACACAAAATGCTGGATATTATCACTGGGTTTATGGTCTGCAAATATAATCAACTTTTTTTTCAATAAAAAAAACTGCTAGTTTGCGGAAAGAGTTTGTTTTGTAGGATTTGTGCTTGATTATCGTTTCTGTCATGTCCACGACAGTTATACGTCATGATATTGTGACTATCTTGCAAGATAGATATCAAGATATTACAGTCGCACTATAACGTAACAGTGCCGTTAAAATGACAAAAACAGTAATCAAGCACAAACCCCCATAACGGTTCTCTTTTCGCAGACTAACAACAGCTAAATTTATATAAAATTAGCTATAGTCTGTTTATCCTTACTTGCCCTATTTAGTAAACAGTTTCTGGCAGTTGTCATACATCTTTTAAAAAAATCGTTATTAAAAAATAACTTTTCTTATTAAGTCAAATTGTCTACATTCATAATTTATTTCGTAATTTATGTGTGGGAAAACCATTTGTCGTATTTTATAATTGATTATTTCAATAGAGTTGGGTGAAGATCTTTTACCAAATTAGACAAGTAAGGATAAACGGACTATATTATGGATACGTACCTGTGTGTGGAACTCCAGCGCGAGATGTCTGAATACGTCGTAGAGCGTATGCGTGAGCGGCGGATGGTGCCTGGGCGGCGTGGGCGGCGCGGGCGGCGCGGGCGGGGCGGGCGGCGTGGGCGGCGGCGCGGCGGGCGGCGCGGGCGCGCGCGGCGGCGGCGGCGGCGTGTGCGCTCGCAGGGCCCGCGCTAGCGCTCCGCCCGTCGCGAGCAGTGCACGCCGTGCTAGCGCCTCCGCCGCCGCGCCTGCGCCCCCCGCGCCGCTCTCTACGCGCGCGTCGCAGCATACTGACACCACGCTACGCAACATACTGTTCGTTTCAGGGACCGAATACTTACATAGAATAAAGGTATGGTAATGGTATAAAATATTGATAGCGTTATCTTATAATGGTAGGGTTATTTAACATTTATATATATGGACCGAATACCGGTATAGAGTACAGGTCGGTACTGGTATAAAACCTTTATTTATAACGAGGTATCGGTATCGCATCATACCGGTATAGATATCAGTTATCAGTGTTCTGCGCATCATCTCGCGCGATCTTCCTAGCCGAAGTTTGAAACGCACTATAAAAGCTATGTACACGATGTTTTTAAATGATGAACGTAAGAAGAAGATTATTAAGGCTTTTAAATTAAAATGCGAATCATTTCTTGGAGTCATTATTTCCGAGCTTTCTACTGTACAGTGAACCATAATCGCAGAAGAATGTCGAATAAAAGGAGTTCAGAAATATAATAATATGCATTTAGCTATAGATATTAATCATATCAAGTCAAGTGAAATGTACACACCTTGCGGTACTGTCAACGGCGGGTTTGCTCCTCGTCTCTTTCTTGACTGCGTCCAAAAAGTACTGCTCCACTTTCTCTTCAGTGTCCGAGTCGTCAGACTCTGTCACTTGAGTCAGCTGTTCTTCTATGTCAATGTCCTTGATTGAGTCTGTAACAAGAGGAAGCTTCGTTTAGACACACTGTGAATTGCATAATATTGTTATTTATACAACTGAAATAGTTTCTAATAGCATGATATACCGAAAGAGTATCTGTCTACTCTTTGTCTAGATTTCTAGAAGCTAATCTGCCGGGATCCCGACACTACTTATGTAGCTTTGCTTAGCAGTCAAATCAAATCAAGTCACAGAAATGTGGCCATTGTGGTGCATATTACGCGAGTCTTTTCGTGCTTATTCTGTGAAAGGTTTTGCTTTTCAGGGCAGTGATTACTTGAACTTAAGATTGAACATGGACGACATAAAAAACGATCTAAATAAAAACAATATGCACTCAACAGCAACTTTTGTTTACTATGATGATATATTAGATGGTTTTTATTCTCACTTTCATTGAAACGAATGTGAACGTAAATGAAGACAAATCTATTCACAGCAAATTTATTATAGAATTGTATAAATTTATGTGTGTTACTTACTCAAAACAGCTCTAAAAAAGTATGGCGTTAAATTAATGTGGCTATTCAGGCGTGGCTATTGAGAGCAACAACTTTAGAGGCCTAAAATATTTTGGTTTGTTTATTCACAACCAATATGTTAAATGAAACGTATAAGTATTAGTACATAGGAGCGTGTACTGAACTGTTGTTAGTGACATTATATTCGTTTTCGTCGTTTATTTCTCAATCATCATCAAAAACAACAGGCGAACGAGAATAAAAAATAGTCATTATATTTTCTCTAAACAGATAAGGAATGGGTACAGGCGCGTGCATACCCACCGTCATCGCTCCTAAAATTGTTTGCTGGCCTAAAACATATTATATAAAAAAATAACAAAAGGAACAGAAAATATAAAAAAATAACATTTATCTTAAGTCGAAAAAAAAGCGTTAAGCTAAGCTTCGTAATAGGTACTTATTAAATAACATCAGGTAAGCTCAGTTTATATAAAAAAATGTTTCGTATTATTTATTATGAATGATTCTAATGTCCACTTGTCGCCTGTCAATATATCAAAACAAACTAAATTTTACACCTACATAAATTATGTCAAAATTGTGTTTAAGCAAACATTAAACTTTGTTCTTTGAGCTGTTCTTATACAATGAATAAAAAAGCAAAAAAAATATAAGCTCTGTTCTAAATATTTGTGCATTATCAATTGCAGCGTGTACACACCAATGTTGTATCTCACACTCAGCCAATTTCGCATAAAAAAAATATTCTTGAATAAAATAAGATTCGCCCTAAATGCAAGCTATCTGACCAAGCGACAAACAGACCACGCGTCGTACTGCTATCTTACGTGATGTACCTTGTTGGGCTACTTTGGGCTTGCTAAAGTTGCTACTCTTCGCCAGACCAAAACTATCGGCTAATGCATCTGCAAACACAATATTTTTGTAGATGAGTTTGAAAAAATGCTAAGGCGAACTAAATTTACTGCTGTCTATACGGATTGAACAGCCTGTTCCAAGCAAATTAACATAAATTACAGATTACACCTTTGGTATACGGGAAGGGGTCGCGAATCTGTATGGCTTACTTACATTATCCTATATAGAACCTCACTTAATACGAGTCAGTACGAAAAATAGGTATATTAGTTCAAAACAAAATCGGTCCTCCTACATAAACGAATAGAAGAAACAAACAGCTTGTTGAAAACAAATTAAGCTTATAAAATAAGTTATGGAGATTTGGGAGCTTTGCGCCATACAGGCAGTAGTGGTTCCTCTTTACTTCCAACCCCATTTAATAGGGACCTTCCTTCTGGAATGTAGCAATAATTCCGCTATTCATAATCCAGTAGCGGAGTACAGAAGTAACAAAAGCCAGAAATTTGAAAAAGCTGGCCTTACTAGAAAAGTGAAAAAGCTGACCTGCAACAGTGGCGCCTTTGGAGCGCTGCGCAGGGCGGGCGAGACGCGACGATCCGGGCACAGACCAAGCTTCGTCATTCGCGTTCGAAACGTTGCCGCCGTTGCCACCGCTTTCGTATTCCACTAGGTCCTAGACAAATATTTCATCCCATAAGCTACGACCATAAAGCAGGAATTATTAGCCGACGTGGGCCACATACGCAGATCTGGGCGCGTCATAAGACATACTTTTCGTTGCGTCTCGTAACGTGGTATCGCGTCGCAAGACGTGCATACACATGTATACATGCAGTGTAGCTCTTAACGTCTAGCATCTATATAAAATGTATGTGGACCGACGCGCCCAGATCGGCGTACGTGGCCCACTTCGGCCTAATGTAGTTCCCGCTTAAGTGTTTGTGTTTCAGCTCTTAGCGGATGCTTGTAGCGTATACAAAGAGTCTGATTTTGATATTATAAACAGACAAATTCTTAGTGTATTTGTGGTTTCACCGTTTCAAACTGTCATAACATAAGCCGCTAATATCAATACCAATAAGAGCTACATAATATTTATCTTGATATTCTTATAAGTTACATGAATCGAATAGCATAAAACCCTACCTTTTATAGGGTTCGTAAAATGATATGTACGAAACTAATTTTGCTTCGAGATCAAAAGCGTTGTAAATAAAATTAAAGAATAAGATAGATAATTTGTTGTTTAAGTACTCATCGATTGTGTTCACAAATTCAACAAGTTCAATCACTACAAACGAAATTGAACCCTAACACCTAGGGCTAAGGTCGAAAGTCACGTGACAATTAAATGGTATACCTGTAATAGTGTGGTGAGCGCGTGTCTTGGCCACGGCGGGAGCGTGACGGCCAGCCTCGCCAGGCCCAGTACGCTGGCCGGGTCCAAAAGGCCTGCCCCGCCACATATAGCGCATAGTCGCCCGACCACCTAAGATTGTATCAAAATGATGTTAGTCACAAATATTACATAGTATTTTAAACTTTTACAGTGTTAATACAAAAGATTTTTAAACACTGTTTAACTTAGACACCTGCTTAATTGTGATGCTGTCTCTTTCAAACAATATTGTCAAAAAAGTGTTTAAGTTAAAAGGCGTTTAAAAATCTTTTGCAATAACACGGTTAGTACCTACGTGGACGTGCTCTATAAAAATAATTAGTTAGCGACGTGTGCATAATATGCATTGTGTTGTGTACAATGTTTACAGAACAATTTTAAAAGGTGGTCAAAAATTTCTAGCAAATAAACAAAGTGTACTGAAACTGGTAAATCATCAAAAAATAGCTTGGGTAAATTGGGACAAGATAATATTTCTAACAATAGGCCGAACTCCAGTTGTCTGTATGCCTCTCCTAACCTTAGCACACAGCAGCAGCGCATCGCCGTCTGTAGAGCTGTCGGCGTGCAGCATATGTTGCACTAGGGCTGCGCCTAACGAGGACGCCAATGCAGCTGGCATCGGCCGCGCCGCCCTAGCCTCTATGCCCCCGGCCCCGCTTCCCCCGCCCCCGCTCTTGCTGCTGCCTTCACTGCGCTTGCCCACCATAGCCATGCGAGCCTTCAGGCTGAACCGCGCGCGCTGCAACAAGCCATATTTAACCTGTTGAGTGACAAAATATGACCCGCTAACTATATTTGTCTGGCTTTAATTTAAATCACGGTAAAAATATAGAAAAACATCAAAATATATCGAAAATGTAACATGTTTAGACAAGTGTTTTACAACATGATTATGTCAGTTACCTGTTGTTCCTCGATAGCAACTTGAATTCCCCTCCTTTCGGCCTCCAACTCCTGCATCTGATGCAGCAGCTTCTTGTGCAGTTTGCGTCGATGCAGCTTGCATTCCGTGGTCCGCGGGGAGGACGAAGTGGAAGAGTCGTTGCCGCCGCTGCCGACCCGCCCGCCCGTCACCCAATCCCATCTGGAGATAACTTGTCTATGAATCGGCTAGTCACTAATGTTATTTAGTTTTTTAGTTTGAGATAAGGCTCCGGCTCGGCCCATCTGATTCTAATCGAGCTCCGGTACCATCTACACGAAGCTTTATGGTTAACGCGATATTTTATTCACTCCACTGAAGCGAATGTTACTCACCTATTGTGCCTAGGCGAAGTCGGCGACTGCGTGGGCGCAGCAGCCGCTGCATCTAGCGCCGCCGCTAACGCAGTCAACAACGCCGCCGTTAGCGCCGGCTGAGGTCGAGATGATCGCACTAGCGCTAACGCTCGCTCTGCTAGCGCCGCCGCCACTCCTTGCTCGGGGTCCGCTTGAGCGAATAGACTCTTGCGGCACATGTACATCACTAGCACGAGACATCTGAAACGAACATTAGCATTACATTTTAGCGATCTGGGGAAATTTTATTTAAAAAAATAAGTAAAAAGAATGTGCGACCGTATTTGATGTTTAAAGTTACGAGCGACTTCGGAATGCGTTCAACACTTAAGTGATTGGCACAACAGCAACACGGTATTAAAGTGTTTAGTTACTTCAGAGAACGCCTGTACGCTAGCCAGTTTCTCTGTGGTGAAAGATTCCTGGTAAAGTGTGCTTCTACGTCGCCTTTTGCAGAGTTGAGGCAACTTCATAGATAAGGCCACCACTGACCTGTCGAGCGCGAGCGGCGGCGCGTCGGCCACAGCCAGCGCGGCGGCCAGCGTGTCGGCCAGATAGGGCCCCCACCAGCGCGCGCGCCCGCACAGCCGCGCCACTAGCGTGCCCAGCGCCGCGCCCGCGCGCCCGCCCCACTCCCACGACACCGGGCACACCACGCGACACCACTCCTCTGACACTTCCTCGTGCGGCTGGGACACATTATACAACCTTACACATACTCTTTCATAAATCTTCTGACCACAAACAAAATAACCGAAAAGCGCGGTTAAACGACACGTAAACACGCGAGCTGAGCACAGATAGTTCATAACTAGCCATCGACGGTAGCATGTGAAATATAAATGTGAAAAAGTACATACCTACCCGAGTCTTATTTACAACAAACGATTGTTGATTGTCTCGATTGTTCAAGGATAGAATAGTATATAATGATACAAGTGCGCTATGTTGCTCATTGCACACAAGGCTATGTGTTGCAGCCCGAGTCGTAGGCGAGCGTAATTCAGCCAAGTGTGTAGGCAGACTCACGAGTTTCATACGACGTTTTTCAACACATTTGCGAGAAAAACAGCGACAAATAAGATAAAAACAAAATATGAAAATTATGGGAAAAGGCAAGGTTATGTGCAAGATTTTTTTCACAATATTTTGCGAACAAAGGGATGAGTGAACATACAGCCTACTTCTAAATTGTATTTTAAATACTAATATTTTATAACAAATTATTGTGAATAATGTATAATTTGATAATAATAAATATTTGTTGGAAGGCATTTGCCCAAGCTTTGGGACATTAAAAAGGACTGATAACAATGATGGAGTATGCTTCTATACGATGTCTTGAGGGCAAAAACATATAAAACAAAACGAAAGTTTTTTTACGCGTTGTTGAAAAATGCTTAAATGGGTATACGTTAACTGGTATCTAAGCTAAATTAGTTAAAAGGACAGAAAATCCTGAGTGACTCACTGACTTTCAAGGTATGTTCAAGAATATTTTGACGAATTGTGCAAATATTGATTTCTAGCTATTAACTTAAATTAACAGACTTACCACATCACCCATTTGGAAGAAGAAATACAGGAGCATATCCACAATATTCTCACTGATCACCGTCAATTTGTCCGTAGACGCACGTTCTAGTAGTGATTCTGAGGAAATCTTTCCTTTGCTTATCATTTCCAAGACCTTCGGGCTGCAATCAGGCGCGTTCTGCAGCTTCCTTAGTATATTATTGCAAGTGTGCATTTGTTGTTGCAACTCTATGCATTCTTGGTAGGCGGAAACCACGCTGTGGTCTGTATCGTTGGCGATATTGAGATACGCCATCATGTGGGCGGCGTTGCCGTTGTATAGCTCCAAGTAGGGGTTTAGCAAGTCCATTAGTTTGCCGGTTGCTAGCCTATAACAATTCGTTTAGGCATTATCTTTATTTTTAATATTACAAAAAAAAACAGGTTGTGAATACATACAGGCTAGACTCGTATTTTTTATATTGATTGAAACGCCTTAATATAAAGAAAATATGTGTACGTAAAAATTGTAAATGAACACTTTAGAGCCTAGCTAGAGTAAAACACGTAATCATAGTATTGTATACTAAATTAATAAAGCAATGTCTCACCTAAACCGACAGGATAAGTCTTGTTGCAACGCATTGAGCGCGTTTATAGATGGCTGTACGTTAGCGATCTCTGCGATCTCGCCGTAGAACCAGCCCAGGGGTATTTTGCATTTCATGGCCGACATACCGTACCGGCCTATTGTCGTAATCTGTTCCATAAGATAAGTTATTGAAAAATTATTCATGAACTAAAGTAATTTTAATCTTGAGTTTGAAAACAATATAAAACAAGTACACAGACGTAAATTGAATGAAAATCTCAAATCTAAAAACCAGGCAGATTGCTTTTTAGGCTAGCAATTGTCTTGCAAGTAGTATTTACCGAAAAGATTAAGTTTTGTTGTCTCAAAAATAACCTAAGTAGTCACATAAAATATGGCAAACCTTAAGGCAATAGGACCTTTAACACGGTTAACTAAGAGCTGGTTTCTACCATCTCACCTTCATGTATCGGCATAGAGGTGGTGGCTGTATATCCGTGAGCACCAGGTGCTTGGTCGCGATGTCTGTAGCAAACGCGAGCTTCACGCAGTCAGTCTCCTCGCCCACCACCCAGATGTCGATGCATAGCGTCACTAAGTCCGAGCATGACGGAATTATCTGCCAAATTTATATCACATTCATTTGTCTGTCTGAGCCCTTACTTGGGACTTTGCACTATATCAATATAAGATGATGTCAATGTGAGGTATATCTTAATATATAGCTTAATGGTTCAACATTCTTCTTCTTTTTTTTTGTTATGGCAATCTACTTTCCTTTTGGAAGTAATTTTTGCCAGTGTCAAGTGTTAAATAGTTCAGTGGTAGACTTAGAGCATTAAGAACAGATATTGTTTAATTTTTCATTAGAATGCGGGTGCATCGCATTCCAATGCTGGTTGGAGCATTTGTCACCAAGTATATCGAGACACTTTACTCGGTTAGTTCTGCCGAGGAAGCCACCACTTCAATAAAAGTCTCAGCTTCATACAACCAAGATCGCGCCTATTTCAATTATCCCACATATTGTTCAGTTGCGTAGACACTTGTACCATATAACTGCACCAATTTTAAGACACAATATCCACTATGAATCAATTTGAAAATAATTAAAATAGACACCAAACCGAACTCGACAAAATGGCGCCAAAAACCCCCTGGTTCAACATTAGTGCATAAAAGTTTGAAAACATAAGCGTTCATGGTTGTTAAATAAATTAAGAAAATGTTAGTATAGAAAATGCAACTTTAAAATTCTCCATACAAAACGGCGATTTCATAGGTGGGGACCTAATAATAATATATACGGACCACGTCGGTGAGCCGCACTACGTGTCCGAAGTCCAGCACGATGTAGCGGCGCGCGCCCGAGTGCATGCGCTCCACCACCAGCGTGTGCTGCGGCGGCCGGGTCACCAGCATCGCCCACGGGATGTTGCATTGTTCCTGCTCCTGCCACCAGATAACAACGTCATATACTACGAGGGTGGTTTGATAAGTCCATGACTTTGGAAAGAAGAGACACTTTTATACATATGACACGTTTTATATCTCTGCATAATCTTTTTGTAGCTCTGCGTACTCAATCCAACGAAGTTCCTACTTCTATAACCCATTATTTTTTCTTTCATCGACTGAAAAATTTTGTAACTGAAATGAGGGGCCATTTCAGGCACCACCTTTTGGATAGATAAAAATCTTTGCTTGCCACGACAGTTGTTCATGTCTGGTAGGAGAAAAATCTCAGCGGGCTAAATCTAGAGAATAGGAAAGGTAAGGCAATAATTCGTACCGTAATTCGATGAGTTTTGATGTTATGGAGTGCAGCTGAGAGGGTCGACAGGGTCATTAAGAAAAGTTAGAAGTCGCTTGAGCTTTTTGTTTCCAAAAGCTATTGCCAAATTTTAAATAATTATACCGTAAAGCTTTGTAAGGAGTTTCTTTTTTATGAAACAAAACTAAATTATGAACAAAAAGTGTTTCTTTTTTTCAAAGTCATGGACTTATCAAACCGCTCTCGTACAACATAAAACTAAACAGTACTTTAATTAACTGTAAAGTTGTCTGCATGTGTGCAAACACAGTAGGAGCGGGGCGGAGCGGATTCGCTGTAATTTACTTAAGCAAGGGGGCTGGAGAGAAAGAAAAAGAGCGATCCGCTCGGTCCCACTTCTACTCTGTACACCCGAGTTGCCTCGTGTAGAACCTCTGTGGCGAGACGACGCATGCCAAGATGACGAATTAAATGAAACCGCCCGCGCGGTATACGGCAACACTCAGAGTGCTCAAACTTCTGAGATTAAACTCAAAGCTGCTTAAATGGAGTTCCAACTTAACATTTCGTGAATCAATTGTGCAAAGTAGGAAAACGGCTGTCAAATGAAACACTACAACTATATATCTAATGACCTTAAAAAGTTTATCTTCAGAGAACTCGAGTTTCTCCTGAGGATCGCACTCCATCAGCGAATTCTCGACGTCCTCCAAAGAGTCGGGGTCCTGAGAGGTTTGCTTCGTTTGTCCTTCTTTCACGACCGACCATAACTGTGAACGAAATTCAACTGTTACAATACGCGTTCCCAAAATGATTTACTTAATGAAAACTTAAAATAAAAATGCTTATTAATTAAGGTTGTATTAATTTTGGCATAGTTACGGGTCTTTAGTTCACGTTGGGTCAGTATGGTATCATTAGAGAGACAGGACTTATCCGACATGATCGAAATCTTAAGACGCAACTTACATTACGATACGAAACGAACACGTTCCGAGCCGGTGAGGAAGTCGCCTTACGCAGAATAAATCTTCGTCCAAAAAACCTACACTAGCGCGAGCGGCAAACTAATGCAAATCACTTTACTTAAAAACTCAGTTAAACCTTAGTAAATGACGCCTTAAAGCAAGAAACGTAATAGAAAGTGTTGGATTTATCCGTAAGTCACTTGACAGACAAATAACAATGCTGCAAACAAAATGGTAACCTACCACACGTGGTAGTGAAAACGCATACCTGGTTAGGATCAGCGCCTCCGAAACCGCCAGGAAACGAGCTGACAACAGCTGGATGATGCCTGGCTCCGGTCGACTCGAGTTTGGTGCCGTCGGAGGCCACGTGGCAAGTCACGTGCAAGGGCATGGCCTCGCTCAGCCCCGCCCCGAACACGCCCACGCCGTTGTTCTGTGCCCACGCCGCCACCGACACGGGCGGCGACTTCGAATCTGCCGGAGATGCTACATTATCTATAGTAAATATTGTAAGTCTATAGTGTTTTGCAGTTTTCGGTTAAGAATATACTTTCATAGAAAATGTGTTACATTGATTTAACCAGAAGATAATCCGGTATATGTAGCACAGGCTCTTAGAGGTTGACAAAAGAGTAGGAGTTGATTGAAATGAATGCATTAAAAATTTGGACAAAATCATAAATTATTATTAAAAAACTTTTTTTAGGTTTTTTTACCGAAAATCGACACGTAAAGTTATGAGCTCGAGAGAGGTTTAACAATCCGATATAGCGAAACTTTTCTTTTCGATATCTCGTTACCTTTTTTTGGGCTCGTCATGCTACGCGTGCAGGTATAAAGTAAACCAGTATAAGAACTTACAAATGTCTGGTGGCAAGTTGAGCAAGTCCTTGAGTTGGCAGTCAGTCTTGGCGCTCGGCGGCGTGGCGGAGTCGCCGGTGAGAACGCTCGCGTACGTCACCGGAGTCGACGAGCCGCGGCCCAGTTCCGGCACCTCTGCTGCGAAGATCGTGCGCTCCAGCGGCAATCCGTACAGACCAAACCTAGCACAAGTTCACCATATTAACAAATATAAATGCAGCTTATCTACCCGTGAATAGAAGCAATCGATCCAACCGAGTGTCAGGCGATGTCATAAACTATGTAGACGATGCCGCGACAAGTGAAAAGGTTCTAAACATACGGCTCCATCGCTGTCATTACGGTCTCCGATTGGTTTTCATAAGTAAAGGACGCGTACTCTAAAACGTATAAGTAAGCACCTGGCGCGCAGCAGCTGGTGGTAGACGTGGGCGCGGTCGCGCAGGCATCGCGCCGTGCGCTCGAGCAGCGCGAGGCAGCCGCGCGCCAGGTCCGCGGCGCCGGCGCGCTGCGTCGCGTGCTGCGCCAGGGCCGCCAGCCAGCGCAGCGCGCCCGGCGACTCGCACGCGCCCAGGTACGGCACGCACTCCGTCACGCTGCTCATCAGACTCTGTTCGAATGTACACTTCCATGGCTTCAGCAGCTGTTTTACACCCCTACGAAAAGTAAAAAAAATGTGTCAAACATGACGACGGCGTTTCTATCTTGAATAACAACAAAATAAATGGTGAAAAAGCAACAAAATATACTCACTCGCTCGTAATCAGCATGATTTTAACACACTTCTTGGCGATACTTCTGTTGGCGCATAATATGCAATTTTTAACGAGCGCGTCGGTGTGTCGCTCGATGGTCCGCACGCACTCGAGCTGCTGCGTCTCCACAGGGCTGCTGGATTCCTTGCTTTTGCCCTTTTCTGACTTCGCTGCACGCATGCGTTGCAACCTTATCGATATGGTCCAGATAAGCAAGTCTAGTGCTAACTTACGCTTCTCAGAATCGCCCCTCCCGACGGCTATCTCGCAGAGTGTGTTCAAGAAAGCGTTCGATTCCAGCATGGCGATTCTCTGTTGCCGTTCCATTGGCACGTCTGTCGGCGGACTAGCTCGCACCGTCAGAGAGATCTGGTGCAGCCAGTCGCATCCGATGAAACCAGACTTTTTTGAGCTGCTCTCACTCAATTTGGCCGGGCCCTTCGCCATGTCCTTAGCGGGGTCGAATAAAGACTTAATGTGAATCAAAAAAGTTCTACCCCTCGCCCTGTAAAGGCGAGGACTCGTCAGAATCAAAGTGCCAGATTGCTGGGTCAAATCTAATCCCGAGGATAAAAGCAATGGTCCAGCTAAAATTTCAGCATTGTGCGCTTGAAGATACTCTTCACTGTTTACCGGATTCTCCAAGGTTGTAGAGTTATCTGCATCGATCGAGATATGTACTGGCGAGTCTGATCTATGCCCAAATGAAGCATCCTTCTTATATCCTAATCCATGTAAATTCTGTTTCAGTAATGTGACTTGAATTATGGGCAGGTTCGTGGAACACGCCGTGTGCAAAGTGAAGCCAAATTCTATGTGAGCTAGTGATACACTATACGGGAGGGTAAGCTCAAGGACATGTTCGTCCCATGTGGAGGACTGCAGCCTCCAGGTTCTATTGTTCTGATGGTCGGATCTGGAGCGCTGCGCGGGCGACAGCTCGCACCAGAAGCCGGGCACTACTGCGCTATAAGGCACTGTGGTGTTCGTACCGTAAGACCCTGTTAGAGATATCAAAGTTTCTAAGTCATTAATATCCAACTCAGTCTTATTAGCGATAATGACGGGCGGCGCCGTAGGGCCCGACATTTCGTCACGAGGCGCTTTTTGTAGCATGTCAAAATCAATATTGGCGAACTCATCTTCGTCCACGTCACCTATAGAGTCCTTCTCTCCGTTGTTCAGAGCGTAAAAGTATATCATCCCATACTTCGTTGACACACTTAGACGTTCGACAGATGCGCAAAACGTAACGGAAGTAAACTGTCCTTTTGGAACTCTTTTCTCAGATAGCATCCTAAAGTCGGGAAGGGAGTACAATCGCAAATTCCCATCAACGCCAACCACGGCGAAAGAATATTGCTCATGCTTATCTACAGGTAATAAACACAAATCTACTGGACTTTCATTAAATGGCAGCTCCTTCACTGACACTGGATTATCCTCCAAAGTAAATACTGAAGTTTTACAATTAATTTTATACAGAAGAAAATAGGCCTTAGTGTCAGAGTTATCTTTTTCGTTATGGTCTGTAACCTCGTCGACATCCATCTTGGTGTCACCGTCGCCATCAGTTTCTTCTTCCACTTTAACTTTCTCTGGCTCAATACTGGATATTACTACAAGCAAATGTTCTTTGTCTTCTGTAGGTAATAAGTGAGTTACTTTGGAGTCATCTCTGAGGTTTAGTTTCGTTGGAAGACTGAGGCACTGAATAGCTATAGCCTGTGTTACTTCCTCCTGGGGCGGATCACTGTCGAAGCAATCGTTATTGCTATTACTCACGGCAGTTTGTTGTTTCACTTTAGTTCCACCAAATGTTGTGACTTTGATCTTCTCAGTTCCATCGCCGCCTTCATACCATTTGAGATCTGAAATCTCTAGGGGTCCATTCATATTGAGGTAGTGTGTTATAGGATCGGCTTGTTGGAGAACTGCATCGGTTTGATCCGCCAACTTAGTACCCACAGAATCCAAATTGCCGCTTTTCCAACTCTTGAGCTGTGAGATTTTACCCACAAAATCAAGCATGCTCCCTTGCCCCGATTCAGTCAATTCGGGCAACAACGCCGTCGGTGGAGGAGGAGGCAGAACTTTGGAATGTTTCGTAATAATCTTTTTTGGTTCCCAGATCTTGCAATCCTCTTTACTCGAGGAAGCATTCAAGTTTATTACGTTGCTGATTTGTTCATCTATTAAACTGCTAGTGCATTGAGGAAGCTCGGTGTCTTCGTCCGAATATTGAAAATAGACTTCGTCGTAAATGTTTGCGTCGTCTTTCCGCGCTACCGTGAACACTTTTTTACTACCGCCGTGTTTAGAATTACCACTACTGTTGGATGTGTGAACTACTGTAGTTATAGAGCCGCCTAAAGAACTGTGTATGTCGTATGTCAGTAGGAAAAGCATTTTATCTGTAGGTGTTAAGTTACTTTTTGCTTCATTTTGGTCGTTCATTGCCTGTACACTTTGTTTAGACTTATCTACACCGGAATCAAATAGGGCTTTGCTAGAATCTTCCTGGATGGGTTGATTAGAGGGCGGGGAGTTTGTCCTGGTAATGGTGATAGCACAGATGAGGGAGGGTTTAGCTTTATTTGTGGTGCTCTCCTTCTCTGTTGCCTCAGTATTTTGTGCTTGTGGATATTTTTCTTGTTGTGATGTCATGCCTACAAACGACATCGCTGTGAGTTCGAAGTCGTAAGTGGCTGAAAAAGAAAAAATATTGTCAGTAAACTCTTCTCTCAAATGTAGTTAAATTGAAAACAAAACAATGGAATACACACAAGTATCTTTTTCTAATCCAGTGGACCACACTTTATCGAGGTCTGTACAGAGAATGCCACTGAAGATGGAATCGTAAGGCGACAGATGGATGAATTTGACCAGTTTTAAGCCACAGTCGAACTTCCAGATGTTGACGATGTTGTGACCTCCCTCGACCGTACCGCACGCGATCAGGTCGCCGGTGTTGCCTTTAGACACTACCTTTACATTTGGACACGGAACAGCACATGCAGTTGCGTTCGATACCTGAGAAAAACAAAATAAAGTAAATGTCATCCATTCAATTGAATACTATATTAACATAATTGTCCAGCTAGTAGGTTCAAACATATTTTTTTCAATTATTTACCTTTTATAAAACATATAGGTATAGGTAGGTACTTAAATGTTAATAATTGAAAATGGCAACTAGAGCTACTCACTGATATAGGCACGTTGTGAGTGTACTCGCCCCGCACAAAGGGGCAGTTGGGTGAGTGCCGTTCGTGTTCGACCCACGGCTCGTCAGACTTCTCCCAGCATACGAGGCACACGAGACAAGTGAAACACATTGCACGGTCGTCGCCGCTCGGCGTAGGTTGATGGTAGAAGCCAGCTTGCGCCATACGTGCCGGCAACGCCCATCTATGCGGAGATACACCAAGAACTACATGTAGGCACCTATGTATATTAGGAACATTGCATTATTATGACGTTACGTGATAACCTCGGAGAGAGTGAAACAACAACTGTTTATAATCAGCTTGCTAACCCAAAATATATTGACCACAGATTTTACTTGCACAGTAACACTTGAGTGCGTAGCATAACTGCCAAAATTGGAAATCGCGCCAAGCAATACGTCATCAACAGCATGTAAAGTACAAAAACTCACTTGTAATCCATGTGAGGCCATCTTTTGAATGTCTCTTTCCTCTCAGCCTCTGAATACATTAACGGACGAGCTTCTTCATCTCTCGAGCGAGGTACCAGCTCGTTGGCCCGCTGACCAACTGCCGATGCTATTGCAAGTGCTGGGATCCGTCGATTCTGGCCTTTTAGCTCTTGCACTACGCCCGTTGTGACTAATCGGATTGTTGATTGTGGAAGGCTGATGGTGACTGTACTCCACTACAAAGAGCAACACCAATTTTTAACCTAGTAATTCACTTATTAAGTTTAAAGATAAATTAACACCTATATTATCAAAATCATTTTTCCAAATACAACTTGAACACATTACGTAATATACTACCTTTTGTGCCTTAACGCCTTTACGGACCGGCTCTGCATCAATAGAGTTCTTGAGTTCATTTATGAAGTCTGTGAGGCCATCGATGGAGTGCGCGTCGAGGCTTTGCAGGCATTGATACAGTAGCACGGCCTGAAGGAATAAGTATTACAAAGACTGTGCAATTGCTTCATCTTACTACTAAGTTAAAAACAATTGTCTTGCTTGTCTGTAGCAGTATATTTTTAAGTATAACGTGTATAAAGTGTTTATGTCATGTAAACATTTATTGGGTATTCTACTTAAGAATGGATTCTACTTGGTAAAATAGAGCAAAAAGGGAAGCAAAATAAACCCCTACGCGATTTTACTATGGTTTCAGACTACAAAGATTTTTTGCATAATCACAAATTTCTTTTGCGCGCCATACATATGGGCCACACGGTGTGAAATGTGACGTCACTATTCTGATACTTTTTGTAGGAGGCGTTTTCACAATGCCGCCAAGATGTCAACATCCAAGCATCATATCTCAATAAATATCGATCGCAGAAAAAAAATCACTGATATTTCTTTTACGATGTACTAATTTAATTAATGAATTAAAAAAAATGTCAGGTACCCAATTGAGCAATAATCAGATGATTTTTCAGCATTACATTTTTGAATGTAAACATTTTACATTTCTAATAACATGTCAAAGACAAATCAATAGAAGTCTGTGGTGGTAGATAGCTGGAGATAAAATGAACATAAAAAATCTTAAAAGTGTATACAAATTAGAGGCAGCTCTAGGTTGAAGCACACAAGGCTCACACATTTGCTTGCCAGGCCTCGTGCCTCGCGCGCAGTCGGTGGTCGATTTTCTGTCCATGCTCAAAGGTGCCTTGGTCTGCCTCACGAGTATGAACGTGTATCTGAGCCGAGCACATTGCTAGTTGACTCTTGAGCCTCTCCGCTGAGGTGAGTGAGCAGCTCAAATTCGTATGTACTTTATAGGCATGGTATAAGTATGTTAAATTGTTCTACTAAATATGAATCTTTAAAATGTTGTGAAATATTTATCATCCACAGCGGACTTGCTAGCAGCTGGCTGGTGTTTGTGGTACCATTGTTGTTTCTGATTTCCATGACAAGTCCTTCACATACCTACTTACTATGACTTACTTTGAAATCAAAGCAAGTTATCCAATATTAATTTTTTATGTGTGTAATCTGACATGACAATCTGTGTAGTTAAGCAAATTGCCATGTTCTTTAATTTTCTTGAAATTGCCATATTATGTTTTCAAACTATTATTGTTCAAATAATAAAGACATTCATTACACGAACATAAATAGTTTATAACTATTATTAAGTATAAAATGACATAATAAGAAATATCATCATCAGTTTTTATTGTTATAAAATAACTATTAAAGTATAATATAAGTCTATGTTCCAACTGATAGTGGCTTGTATCCTGCTATCTATGCATTTGTTTCTAACATTGAATTGAAACTCAATACAATGCAATTAAATTAACTATATACAACAGAAGTGACCAAATTCAGGGCACTTGTGTAACAAAACAATGTATTTTAATCTGTAAAATTTACTCTTTGCCATAGATCCATGAGTGAAGTAGCCATTTCTATTGCAAAAATTTAAATTAAATGCATTGTACATTAGTATAGTCGAAGCATACACAAGTGTAATGTAAAATCAAATAAATTTTAACTAATACCTGCTATATCATACGCACAACCAATAAAATGTAAAATCATCATTTATTGTGACTGACAGATGGAATGAGAAGAATGGCAACCTCTTAGGGGCAACCTTTTTTCAAACACAAAACTCACATTTAAAAAAGGGGTTGAAAAAGCACTGCAGGAAATATAATTTACTTTTTTACTTTAATATTTTCATATAATAATGTAGGTAGGTTGTAAAATAGGCAAAGATACAATAATTATATTGTTTGCTTGACTGTTTGATTTGATTTCTAAGTGTTTTAATTTTATATATACCTCACCAATGACATACTTAAAGTATAAGTAGACCGCTTAAATGAGTCCTACACTCCACAAAGTATGCCAAAAAACACAAAATGGTAGATAGTAAAGTTAGGTTAGGGTAGAACTATGACCAAAAAGATAATAATAGTTGCATGCACCTTAATACAGCAAAGTATACAGTGCTCTTCTAGGTAACTTGAGAAAAAAATGTAATTATGAGGTTACAATTTTAGTCTTCCCAAATATTACCTACTGGAATACAATGACATGTTTAGAAATCTCAGAAGCGAATGTTAAATGATAAATGTTTCATGAAACAGAATTTGTTTAGTTGGCTTTTCTAAGCTATAAGCTATAACTTATTATAACCTCAGGTATATACAAATAAATTAGATTTATTATGATACTTATTTTTCTGACGTTTTAAGCTTGCTATTTCGACATTCAATTGTATTAACATTTATTAATTTTGTAATGGTCTTTTATAGTAAAAAGTAAAGAAAATGAAAGCTTTATTATAAAGGTTTCTAAGTAGAGACCACAAAGTTATTAGAAATGTAAACTAAATAAGTACATACCTCAGACAAAACAAGTTCAATGCGAATTATTTTGTCAGGTTTGGAGGACTTGAGCGGCCGCTGCAGTGCCGTATGAAGGAGAAGCACACCATTGTAATCGGTTCGGGCACCCACGCCGCTACTGTCCCAAACGAAAACCCGATCGGCGCCCGCTGCATATTCGACACCAAGAGTGCCTCCATCATCTACAACATCATGCACTCATAGAAATTGTTTATTATCAACTGTCAAGACAGAACAATGTAGGGCACGGATTCGATTTCTTTGTCGGACTTGGACACAGCACATCCAAAAACGATACACTTTAAATTCAAGACTGCCATCCTAACTTATTACTTACACTGGATGTAATATGTTGTAAGAAAAACCTTAGCGTCTAAAACTTACCCGCTGAAAGACAAGAAGACTGGAGGATCACACCAGAGTTCACATCCAAAACGTGTACACCACCTACGTCGGTCTTCACCAGTATTATATTTAAATTACTATGGTACGTTAAAGAAGTAACAGGAAAGTTCATACGTATATAACCATCTTCTCGTAATATCAAAGAATCATCGCCCATCGTGGCTGTGAACACATCTGTCTATTCTACGTAAACGCCATTTGTAATTTATATTTTTTTATGTCAGTCATATACCAAAGAGTAAAGTGACCGACCAGCCGACCAGTACGAAAATCATCAATTGAGCATAGACAAATGCCGTGTTGGCTTGGCTCGGTTGGCTCTGTCCACCAAAGTGTCTACATCGGTGCGCCCGGTGCCCCTCAGAAGAATAATTTACTGCGCCCCGCCCAAGAACTTCGTTCTTGGCCCCACCCCTGATGAATATTGCAATCTCCTGAGATTGCAATAATACGTAAGGCCGCGCATGCACTGACAGGCGGCTTGCTTAGCACCTTTAGCACCTAAAGCCTAGATAGTCACCTAGCGAGTAGCAAAGTGAAAGGAATGTTCTATAATGATCGCAACCGGCCGTAGTGATTACATTCTCTTTGGGCCGCATAGCGAACGTAGTGATTACATCCTTTTTGGGCCGCATAGCGAAGATACTAAGTGCGCAGTGCGGCTGGCTGCAAACAACGAGATTATAGTCCGTTCGCTTAGATAGTGTCGGTACACCCGCAAGCACTTGTGTTCAGAGACAGGAATACCGGTAAGTTTTTTTTGGTAACGTAATACAAATAACGGTAAAAAAATATCGTTATCGGTATCGATAATTATTTAAGTTTTCAGTATACGTAGCAGAGTCAACAAACACAACCTCACTACGGCGCTTCAATGTAAACTGCCAAAATCCAGATTCACTTGCAGGTGTACGCCGCACGCGGTATCCTTTGTTTATGCGGCGGCATCCTTTGACAAAAAGTGGCACGTGCAAAGGCGGCGCGATAAAAGGGCGACACTATCTAAGCGAACGGACTTTACAAAAGCCTATTGAACTCGGCCAGGTACTTGAACGAAACGTTCAGACTTTTAAGTTGGAACAAGCAAGTTTAAAGCCAAGAGCGATCCGGCAGAGTCGCGTGTTGAACCCGCCTTCGCTTCAGTGTAGAGTAGAGTAGTCGACACTGTAGATCATTGGTTCCAAACCTGGGGTTAATTACCCCCGCGAGAGTAAAACGGCTATTTGATGGGGGGTAACAGAGTTGATACCTAGTACGAATGAAAAGAATAGAGAGTACAAAATGTAATATTAATAATTTCATACTTAAATAAAATGACACCAGGTAGGTACGTGGTATAGCGCTCTTTCGCGTTGCGTGTAGTGTGCGTATATATTAATTCACAAAATGCAGCGTGATGGTGTATATGCAGGCGGCGCCGATGGGGTGAGTGAGCCCCCCTAGGCTTTAGGAAGCTAGGACGGTTGGACATCCGACATTCCAACCGATATATTGTCCGATTTCATCCAACAAAATTAGGAAAGGAAAGGATAGTAGGAAGGGAGGTCAAAGACCATGCTGCCTAGTCATTGATAGCGAGCCCCTAAACATAATAAGAGCCAAGTAGAGATGGGTAAAGGACCCGATTTTTACCCGACTGCTGGATTTAAACTTAAACCCAGTTAACGCCCATAAATAATTTTCTTGAACTAAATAAAATCTTTAAAAATAAGTAGCATCTCCAGAGCCAAGCGCCAAGCTAGAACTGTTTTATGGATGGATGATGGATACGACAAACGACGACGAAAAAGGTTACGTGACGGCTCCTAACGCTAACGTGACCATATTTCGTGCTGGGGCTCTATCGGCTAACTTACATTGCTATCGTAATCGCTCTGATTTGACAGATGAATGTGATACATTGCCACTTTTCTTTGGTAAGTTTTTATTTGTGCCAAAACGAAGTAGCAATGTATCACATACATCTGTCAAAGTACAGTTAACATTAACTTCATTGTTTTTAGCCGATAGGCCCGCTGATATACAGGGTGTTACTTATTAACCCGTAAAATATTGTTTTTTATTTGTATGGAAAACTCCAGTGACAATCCTAAGCGGAAATAGACTATTGTATTTCGATAATCAATCCCATTAATGAGCAAAAGCGAAAAGGGTCGCCACTGCACCATGCAGTGTACCATGAAAAAAAAATATTTTTAATAAAGAGGCGGTTTTCAGTGTATGTTGTTTGCATGATACCCTATCTACCATATTCGGCATTAAGGGTTTTTTGTAACACGTATTAAATAAAAAAATAACTATGTTCAATCATTATGATTCATTTATAAAAGTACAAAAATAGAACCGTGTGCTAAAAGTACCAGTTATATAAAATAAAAATAATTTATTTGAGGCTTGATAAATCATAAATTATTAATTATAATTTAAAATACAAAAAGAATTATTTAATTAACTTAAATAAAAATAAAAATATATTTTGTTCCTTATTATCAAATTAAAATAAGCTAAAACTAAAATTCATTTGGTAAGTAAGTATAATGTTTTCGAGAATCACTCAGAATCGACTAGATAAAAAACAAAAAACGCCGAACGTTTGAGATTCATCTGAGACCACAGAATACATAATAGTGTAAGTATAGAAGTCGCACTCTGCAAAGTCGTTTAAATAAATAACGACTCCTGCTCCGACACAATAAAGTGCAATTCAGGTTGCAGTTGCCTCTCTTTCTACCGCGTTCACTCTCATCTCTTCTGACGGCGTTAGAGTTGTCTTCTTTTAAATTAAGTGCGTAGCATATCATTAAAGAAAAGCTTACAAAAATATTGGTACATTTTTGTTAAATATCTTATGCGACTAACATAATTGGTGTGCGACCATACGCCACGCGGCGAGCGCGTGAGTATCGAACGAACGTGCGACCCGGCCGGGCGCGTGCCAGCCCTCTCTGACATTGTCCAGGGGGCTGATTAGGTAACTCTGTTCTAGCAATTCTCGATTGAAACCGCAGTTACATTGCTGCTTTAAGTAAGATAGTTGTCACATTGGTTCTTAATAAAGCAGCAATGTAACTGCGATTTCTGTTAGAGTTGATTGCAACAAAGTTACATAATCAGGGGGCCGGTTACGCGGGCCTGCCTCGTACTGATAGCTTCACGCATAGCATTCAAGTGCGGAGTGCGCCCGGCCAGCTGAGACTCCGGTTGTTCCGTGTCGGTGAGAGAAATCTGTGTGCATTGCTCGAGCGCGCGTAGTTCTACTAAGCTTGACTTCAGTACAGAGGGCCTAGTATGAGTTGGTGTTTTCACTTTTCGAATACTTAACTATCGTTTTCTTTTCACTCACTCACTCACATTGATTATGAGCAGTTCTATAGTTAACTATGCGAGAAGTGAAAGAAAATACAACTCATAATAGGCCCTCTGTCTATTTTGTGCTATAACACGCACGACGCTATCTATCTCGTAGAATAATAATTGTCAGCACGGATTGTCATTTCATCCCGATTCTGAACGACTCCCTAAAATACAGAACATACTTTCTTACACCCTGTATATTAACCTTACACTAATTGAAATAAATAATTGGACGGAACATTACGTAAACGCTAAGTACAAATATGAATGTAGAAGGGAGAAAGGAGATATCGAGAGATTAGTTAAAACTCCCAGGACTCCATCCATTTGAGGCCTGTCATTGTGGAGTTGGGTTCATGAGCAAGAGGGCCACTCATGCCGTACGCTAGAGGAGAAAACAGGTAGAAACTGTACACGGTGGTGGATATGATCAGTCCTATCGCACAGTGGTACACGGTTCTGCCCAGTTCTTGGTTGAGGTAGCCCCTGATGCTTCGGAGCAAGTACTCCGTCAGGATACCTGCAAAAAAATATACCAGTTTTGTTTTAAGGTTTAGCTTGCTTAAGCTAACATTAAATTGAATGATTTTATATAAATAATAATATTAAGCCTTTAAAAAGTCCCAAGGGTGTTCTTTTTAGCCAATTGATCTAAAAAGTCTGGCACCTATCGATAAAATACATTTTACAGTACAATGCTGCCATAATCAGTAGGCTAGTATGCTAACCACGTGCGTATGCGCACCACGACAAAAATTTTTCGACACTTTTCTTGCGTAAGCGCAGTGTCTATCCCACTCACACCGTACTGAAATGAATGGGACAGAGATCGCGAGATAGGTGTCGACAAACAGTCACGGTGCGCTTGCTAGGGCCTAGCAGCAGGACAACAGTCGGCTAACACATCTATTTCGAAGTCACACAGTTGACTGGACGGTTCCCTTATTTTTTAAGGATGCCAACACTTGGTCAATTTACCCTATTCAATTAGTGGTGTTGGTGGTATATGCCCTTGAGTGGAGAGGAGAGTTCTAAGACTTTCGTGCGTACAGTACATTAGAAATAAAACACTTTTTACGAATTACATCGCGTATATTATTAATTCAGATGTTGTTTTAGAATTATTTAGTTTGTATTTATTGGTTTTTTAAATTCGCGACGTTTCTACACCTTTCCAGGGGCCGTGGTCCCGGGAGGACTGACAAAAAACCAATAAATACAAACCGTAAAAAGTGTTTTATTCCTAAAGAAAAGAGTATAAGACTGTGTGACCTGTAGTAGCTTACCGGTGAGCATGGAGCTGAAGACGAGCGCGGGGAAGTAGTGGTGGAAGTAGAGTACGCGGCCCATCGCCCAGAACGGCACGTAGTGGAGCGCCCACCCCGCGCAGTTCCACCCGGCCGCGTTCAGCAGCGACTGCTCCTTGCCCACTACAATGCCAGGATCACAGAAAATACCTTTTGTACGTATGTATGCATATGGGTATGTTCCCGGATATTTTTCAATTATGTCTAAAAATTGTTGATAATAATTATTATTATTAAGGAAGTTGGACAGTAAAGGAATTAAATATTGAAGAAAACCAAAACGTGTTTCAAGAAAAAATCAAGAAATCTTGTTATAATAAGCTACCCAAAAATAAAAATGTCGACATATTTGGCAGAAATGGAACTTTTATTAAATCTATAGCTCCTACGAAGGTAGGAATATAAAATCATTGTTAATTAAATAAGTATATAAGTAGTTTACAAATTTATCATTCATCATGGTTAACGCCTTGTGAATCATAAATTCTCTTTTTTATAATTCTTTGCATATAACGCATGCCGTGGCAGCCTTTAATTAAGACTTCACTTAAAATTGTAACCCATAGTTATATAAATATTAACTTGTGTAAGGTGAATGTACTTGTTGTTGTCCTTAAATAAACAAAATAAAATAAAGTGATATTTGAGATTTACGAAACTCCGCTTCCAACATCCAAAAATTGATAGCAAACACATATCGAACAACAAAATGACAGGTCTACATCTATACTAGCGCCAAGTTAACGGTAGTCCGCCGACTGTTGGACAATTTGTGAATCGGCAACATTATCCTGCCATTACAGTATAACTCAGTCATAAGGAATTGAAAATGGCGGCGGCGGGGGACCGGCTCAAAGCAAACTACTTATACATTTTTATATTTTCGTAATTAATTTTTGTATGAAACAGCTGATTTTTTTTTTCGCGATTTCAAAGTTGGTCCTATAGTAAAAGTTGTTCAGTTTAATGATCCCTATTAACCATATACGGCATTAAGCTATTGTTGTAACACATTGTATACATACAACGATTTACTTACTTGGAATAGTTTCACCAAAGGCTTCAGCCCTTTTTTGCCTGATGCAGTTGATGACATAGACCACGAAAAATATGGCGAGGAAGGCCAGGTTTGTCCACCAGACGACTGGATTGCCCAGAAGATAAATCCTGTGACCACTTCCAGAGAAGAATTGTCCCTGAAAATATAACAAAATATGTGAATGTGATATGTGGTGATACTGCTCAATATAAGTTGTAAGTACATTAAGGGGCTGACATGAGACAACTAGCGCCGCCAGTCAATTTTATTTTATTTATTCTAAATAAGCCCAATTTCTTAAAAAGGAATCAGTGTCTTGTGAATGACGTCTAATGTTTATTAAATAACATTGCTACTTTTCTTTGGTAAGTTTTTATTTGTGCCAAAACGAAGTAGCAATGTATCATATACATCTACCAAAACACAGTTAACATGAACTTCAATGTTTTTAGCCGATAGAGCCCCAGCTCCCTCACCCTGTAGTTGATCGGCCACTGCCAAGGCTGTGACGTCACCTCGCCCTCCTTGGGCTTGAGGCCCGCGTTCCCCTGCAACATGACCGCGTGCGACTCCAGGAACCGCTCCACGAAACCAGACGCGTAGGCGTCGAAGCTCATTTTAGGCACTGAAATCAATATCAATGGAATGATAAATCGAAGTTTAACCAGTAGCAAGAAAAACTATCGAGTTTGTATCGAATACAAAAATCTAATTTGTGTAAGTATTGAATTTTTTACATACACACAGCGACACTTACCTCCATGAGGACTTACATTTCCACGGACGCGTTTTTTTTCCCGCTGTGCCGCTGCCGCCTCGGAATCGGCTCGCGACCGCCTAATGTCTAGATCAGGGATGGGTAAACTTTTTTCTTCGCGTGCCAATATTTACTAACGAAATCTATGGCGGGTCATGTGATTGAATTTTTTGCTTAATTTTTTTATTGGAATAATAAAATTGGAATGTGTTTTCTGAAACACTAATTTATTATGAAAGCATTATGAAATTATATTACTTAATACTATTGTTGCAGTTGATTTTTTTATTGTAACGTGGAATTTTAGAATGCAGTACGTATTTTTCTGATATTTTATTGACGAATGACCCGCCACTCGTCAAATCACCAGAGACGTCAATTCGGAGAGTATCGGACGTTTACAAAGTTAAGTTGGCTATTTATGCTATGCTCGACACGAATTCGATATACTCTCACTCGATAGTATTTTCATGCTAAGTAAGAGTTCTGTTTACTGGTCAACTATAGTAATACCTCGCTGAACGAGGGACAATAAAAAGTGCGAGCACAGTGAATGAGTGAACTAAACACGTTTTATGACCGCGTGCAGCGAGATATTGCGACTACTATGAGATCAGACATTTATTTATTCACCTAGAAGACACTTATAAGCGCTCCGCAATCCACACTTTTACTTTTTTCACGAACAGGCTAAAGTTGTATTAATTCTTACGGTCGTCAAACACGTTGTCTTCGACGTTCCACAGTGCATTCTTGTCCCGGAGGTTGGGGTTGCAGGCCACTTCTTGTTGCTCGAAGCCCCATTTAGGCAACTGCTTTCCAGACGTGGTGAGAGCACATGACTGGGAGAAATAATTTTATTTTTACTTTCTGAAGTAATTTATGGGGAAACAAGGACTAAGCTCCACAGGCATCCTTAATGCTTTACTTTCAACATAAAATGTTATCCATACTAATATTATAAATGCGAAAGTAACTGTCTGTCTGCCTGTTACGTTGCCTAGTTGCTGGACCGATTTTGACGAAATTTGGTACGGATATAGATAGGACCTTGGGGAAGGACATAGGCTACTTTTATCCCGCTGCTGGGCACGGTTCTCCGCCCGCACGATATAACCTGTAGTCCACGCAGGTAAAGTTGGCTGTTTTCACATTGTTTGATAACGATAACGACACGATACTCATATATCATCAGTTCGGACGACAACGATATCGGTATGTAACACGATATAACTAACAACTCTTGTTATGCGGCCAGTCGCATTGCGCCAGCAAAAGTAACCGACTACGCTTCACCCCGCACTGTGTCTTCACCAGATATCGGCACGATAATCTGTCGGCGACGATAACGTTAACTACAACGACACAGTGTGAAAGCATTTAGTAGTGATTGTATCAAACTACCAGTCCGACGATATCGTGCAGTTATCGTGTAGTTACAGTTATCGTCCAATGTGAATGCGGTTGGAAAGTCAGTAATATATATGAATATCTATATGAAATAAAGAAGTATGATTAACTCTTTTTCAAAGAAGATTAAAGATGCTGATGTATTCACTGATAGCCTAGCTTGTCTTATTAATAAATTTGTATCATATTTGTCCTGACCATGTCAAAAAACTTTAAATACTTATAAGTTCTTATGTTTGTTATATGTAAATAATGTCTATTGTATAAGTTGTTTAATTTTACTTTGCTTTGGTATGATTTTGTCATGTTTTCTAACTTGTTGGTGTTTTGGATTTCCTAGTCTGTAAGCCTGCATGTATGTTTATAAAATAAATAAATAGCGAAATAGGTACCTGTAAATAATGTACAAACATGAGTTTGCTTTTAACAGTCTGCACCTCGTCTCCGTCTTTGCCTCCCGAAATTATTACTTTCCAGACGTCGTTAGCGTCCCCGATTCCATCCTGTTAAAAAACAAACGCTGATTAACGTCATCTGAAATAAAATAAATAAACATTAACCACAAAAGATTTTAAAACACTGTTCAACAAGTGTTTAACTTGGACACTATTTAATTGTGATGCTGTCACTTTTTTGACAGTATTGTTTAAAAGAGACGGCATCACATTTAAACAGTGTTTAAAAATTTTGTGGTAAGGCCGTTAGTTGTCCTGTATGAATATACAACGTGTTAATGAATGAATCCAAAATGGGAAAACCGTTTCTCTTCTTTATGCAAAAAGAAAATCAGCTGTTTCATACATTTTGATATTTTCGATATTAATTATTGTATGAAACAGCTGATTTTCGCGATTATTTCAGAGTAGTCCCATAGTAAAAGTTCTTCAGTTTGTTGGTCCGAAGAAACTGTGTTACCAGGAGCTAGTGTAGATTCTGATGTACACCTGTCATTTTATGTTGGAAACGAATTTTCGTAAATATCAATTTTACTTCCAACACATTTTGGTTTTCAATTCAATCTTTAATTCGTTTACTGTCCTATTATTATTATCAAATATTTTTAGACATTATTGAAAAATAACCGGGGACATACCCATAAGCACACGTACAAAAGGTCTCCATCTAGAGCAACGCCACCAAAGCGGAAATAAATTTTCTGTCATCCTGCCATTGGCTGTTTTCACATTGGACGATAACAATACTCATATATCATCAGGGGCCCTACCGGCTAACTTTTCGAACTTCGGCGGGTCTGCCGAGCTTCAACTTAAAACAGATAAATCGAAGTAAGGAGTTTCATATTGTACTATTCCCCGAAGTTATTTAGAAGATATCGATGTTCGTGTGACATCATGAATTGGGGTTCGCCATTTTGGCCCGATTGGGACTCGATTTATCTGTTTTAAAGACTTTCCGAAGCTCGATGCTTTAGCCGGTACGGCCCCAGTTCGGACGACAAAGATATCGGTATGTAACACGATGTAACCAACAGCTCTTGTTATGCGGTCAGTCGCATTGCGCCAGCAAAAGTAACCGATCATGCTTCACCCCGCACTGTGTCGTCACCCGGCACGATAATCTGTCGGCGACGATAACGTTGACTGCAACGACACAGGGTTGAAGCATTTAGATAGTGATTGTATCAAACTACCAGTCCGACGATATCGTGCAGTTACAGATATCGTCCAATGTGAATACGCCCATTATGTGAGCGTACCTCGCCATAGCCGGTGACTTGCATGTACTTGGTGGTGAGTGGCGCCCTCTCGCGGTGCGCGTGCAGGTTGCGGCCGGTGGGCGCGTGCGTGAGCCGCACCAAGTCGCCGCTGCGCACGACCACCACGCCCGCCACGGACTCCACGTCGAACGGCTTGATCGTCCAACGGTTGTTGTCGTCTTTGTGCGTGTATGTTGTTACCTATTATTATTATTATTATTATTTAAGCTTATACACAACATGTTACAAAAATACCCCTAATGCCGAATATGGTATATAGGGACCATTAAACTGAACAACTTTTACTATGGGGCCAACTCTGAAATCGCGAAAAAAAAATCAGCTGTTTCATACATTTTGATATATTCGATTTTAATTTTTGTATGAAACAGCTGATTTTTTTTTCGCGATTTCAGAGTTGGCCCCATAGTAAAAGTTGTTCAGTTTGATGGTCCCTATATGCCATATTCGGCATTAGGGGTATTTTTGTAACACCTTGTATAGGGACCATCAAACTGAACAACTTTTACTATGGGACCAACTCTGAAATCGAAAAAAAAAATCAGCTGTTTCACATAAAAACTAAAATCGAAAATATCAAAATGTATGAAACAGCTCAGTTTGATGGTCCCTATATACCATATTCGGCATTAGGGGTACTTTTGTAACACCTTGTATATTCCATAGCAGATGTGTTTGCGGTTTACATTAGTATTTATTTATTATCTGTGCTATGGATCCCTTTCTTGGGTGTAAGCCTCCTCCATCAGAATCAAATGTTGAGTTTTTGTTCTTTGGATTTAATGTTTGGGTATGTTTCTTTTATTTCTGGTGGAGGGTACCTATTATACCCAACATTAATTACTGTTGTAATGGGTGATTTTCTGACAGCCGTAAAGTTAAACCCCCTTCACACGAAGCAATTTAACCGCATGCATTTTTTTTTATATTTTGATCGCACATGCTGTAGGTACCACTCCGCCTTGTAGAGATATAAACGAGGCGGGGGAAAACACGGCGATAAACATACCTATAAGCATCTTAACGACGGCTCGGCTTTCATAAAACGCCATCTATCAAGTTTTTTTTTAAACTAATGACTTTTTTTTGGTCTTCGCCCAGTGCTAGAGAAGCAATACATAAGACATAAGTACTCGTAAGTACATCTCTGTTGTCCTGCTCCAGTAGCATGAAAGCTCTTGTGATCTTCGACTATGTATGAGATGGGTGACCGTTTGAGACTGCGATAAAGAATGTTAAGCAACTTTGTAAAAAGGTTGAGTTTCGGATGGGTGACCGTTTGAGACTGCAATAACGATGTGTGTGGGGTATGGTGTATGTGGTATGGGGTATTGAGTAGGGGGATGGGCAAGCGGGAGTGGTTGTCCTAGCCTCCCTACTCCGTCCCCCATACCCATCCACTCCCTCCTTCAGTTTTCTTTGCTAACCAATTTTGAAATGTTACTAACCAATTAAATATCTTACAGAAGAATAAGATAAATATTTTGCTCTCCAATTGTTTATTAAATTGCTGAAATTTTTTACATTGTTTGCAGACTGAAATATTTGTCTGCTGGCCAAATAATTATTAAACTGCGGATTTCTTTGTTAACCATTTAGATTAAATTGCAGATAAAAAAACTTCCCATCTTAAATCCACTGCACTAGTATACGAAACAATATGTATGGATCTCAAAGAGATCTTACCTGCTGTTGCCTAGCTCCCGCTCCAGCCGGGTACAGGTGGTGGTGGGAGTGCAGGTACCCCCCACCAGTACGGTGGTTCTTTAGTGTTATCTGGGCCCCATACGCCAGCACCCTTGGGGCACTGCTGTTGTGCAAACTGTTGCCTTCCAGGCGCGCTTGGAAGCCGGATGAGTAAAACCCGTCGCCGTTACCACTACATAAAGACTATTATTGTAAAATTGAAATTCAATAAAGAAAAACCGGTCAAGAGTGTGTCAGACTCACGCACCGAGGGTTCCGTACCATCGAAGAATTTTATATTTATATTCTATATAAAATTCTTGGTACCATTATATTATTATGTAAATACCTTCTTATTAGCAAAATAGTTGGGCAAACTGAGTCACACCATAAGGGTTCCTTTTTACCATTTTGGTACGGAACCCTAAAAATAATATATGTATACATATACAAGGTGTTACAAAAATACCCCTAATGCCGAATATGGTATATAGGGATCATCAAACTGAACAACTTTTACTATGGGACCAACTCTGAAATCGCGAAAAAAAAGCTGTTTCATACAAAAATTAAAATCGACAATATCAAAATGTATGAAGCAGCTGATTTTCTTTTCGCGATTTCAGAGTTGGTCCCATAGTAAAGGTTGTTCAGTTTGATGGTGCCTATCTACCATATTCGGCATTAGGGGAACTTTTGTAACACGTTGTATAAACGTACCTTTTACTGAGGACAGTTAGGTGAATCCAGAAAAAGAACACATAAAGTATCATTGGCCAAAGAATCAAAGTTATACTTCTTCCAATCAAATGCTTTATTGTAAGGCTCTGAAAAAAGTTCAATCATATAAATACAAATAACTCAATAAAATGTATGTTACCGACAGGCACTGTTACAGCCTTTTTGGGTTTCTCTTTTGTCTACCTTCCAAATTCTAAATCTCAGTGACATCTTTTTTTTAAACAATTGTAAATAGTTTTAGTTGTCAATAAACCCCTAAACGGAAAAACGTGTTTAAGTGGTTCGTACCCTATCCTCAACAATGTACATAAATATTTACTACACTTAATACACTTACAACAGGTTTCTCCAAGTCACCAAGAACATTCCATAAATCTGCTATAGTTCTCATACCCACAAACAATACTATAAACAGTCCAACAAATTTTACTGATATGGTACAAGCAAGGGAGGTTCCTAAGAATACCTGCCAAGCAAGCATTCGTGGAGAGAACGGTTGTAGACCACTGTCTGTTAGTGTTCGGACCTAAAAATATATGTTTACAATAAGAACCATTGTGTTGATAATAACCCAGGGGTGCCAACTTAGGGGTTTTCCCCCTAGATTTAGGGGGAGAACATGTAGTTTAGGATTTTTTTAGGGGCCTGACATTTTAGGGGTATAAAAAATAAGTTGCTTAGTAGACTTTTACTTGAAATGTTGTAAAGCATCATGATGATCCTGATGATTCTCTCTGTGACGCAATGGTGGCTCTTGCGTAACATTTTCTCCAACAAAAAAAATGTTAAGCCTATTTAATGTGAATGTAGGTACGATTTTAAAATTGAAACCTCATCAGAGGTCGAGATAGATTAGACCATAGCTCTGTCTGAAATAATAAATATGTTATAAATAAAAAGTATTTTAAAGAAATATACAACATGTTACAAAAACACCCCTAATGCCGGATATGGTATATAGGGACCATCAAACTGAACAACTTTCAATATGGGTCAACTCTAAAATCGCGACAAAAAAATCAACTGTTTCATACATTTTGATATTTTCGATTTTAATTTTTGTATGAAACAGCTGATTTTTTTTTCGCGATTTCAGAGTTGGTCCCATTGTAAAAGTTGTTCAGTTGGTTGGCCCTATCTACTATATTCGGCATTAGGGGTATTTTTGTAACTCATTGTATATTGTTTCTTTTTGGGGGGTTTTACAATTAATTTTGGCGATTTACCCCTTGTATTTGACATGTGCTTAGGGGGAAACATTTTCAGAAGTTGGCAGCCCTGTAACCAGTAAAATAGAGCAGAATTGATACCTTAAAAGCTCCATATATTGAACAACTCATAAAGAACAACAAAAGTGGATCTAGAAGAATATATCTGTTGAGGGTAAGAAATCCAACATCTGAAAAGGAGAATCACATTTACATCAAATAATTTACACCAGAAAACATTAATCAAATTCAAAACTTACCACACAATAATAACACAGTCCCTATAAATGTTGAATCCAATGAGTTTGTCATTTCCCATATTGTGAGGAATGTCAAAGGTATCACAAGTGCTCCTAATGTGGTGCAGAACTAGAAAGACAAAAATGAAAACTATTTAAGAATTATTTTGAACTAATTATTCATAATACTATCACTTGAATAATTTGTTATACTCTTTATTGCATTGATAACATAGTTACATAGCTATAATATGAAAGTTATTTACAAAGGTAGTGGACAAATTTGGTGATGTTTATAATATATATTCTGTGCCCTATGTAAGTTTTAGAGAAAAATCACAATATTTGGGTTTTGCAAATCACATTTGGATAGCCAAAGTACACTCCAATGTGGTGTAAGAACTCTCAATCTTGGTATACTACAAAATACCAATATATTATTGTGTAGAAGAGAAAAAAATGGACACATCTATACAATCATTTTCTCAAAGCCATTTATACCTCACTCAAGTACACAGTTTATGGCAACCTGTAGTAGTGCTGTGTATATAATTAAAATAATGTTAATTCTTAGTACAATTCTTACAATTCTCATTCCTTCATATTTAGCATCTTCATACTTATCTCCTGGTTTTTCAAAGGGAAATGTGCCATCATATCCTGTCAGCTTGCCAGACAGGGCGATGAGCATCTGAAAAGTGAAAAATAGTAGATAAAGTATAATAATATTGTTAAGCTGTGTCTCCTGCGACACTGTTCAGTGTTTTCTAACAACTAACATCAAACATCTAACAAAATACGGACGTGGCCTAACTGTTTTGTTAGCTTAAACAAGCAAACATGTTATCCAATATCCGAGGCCCACAGAAAACATCCCCGTATTCGCCTGCGGGGGAGGGATAATTTCATTTTGATTATGTCTTTCGTCCGAAGTAATTTTGTCGATTAAGTAGATGTTTGTTAGATGTTCGTGTTTAAAAGTCGCAGGAGACTGCAATGTTTTGCTAACATGTTTTGATTATATGTTTTGTTATTTTTAGGCGCAGGAGACACGCCATTAATTCTATTAATAGGAACTATTGAAGAGTACTATACCTTGCCGAGCGGAGGGTGCACATCAAAGAAGAAAGTCCTATTAATATACCAGCTAGCCATCTTTCCAAAATGAGTTTCATCCCAGCTAAAAAAATACCAGGCTTTACAATTCTTTTCCGATTACATTATAACAGAATTCTGGTAGTATGCAGTTAACATTATTCTTTTTTATCCTCATAATTATTGAGGCCGCTGTTGAGATTGGTCTAGCTAAAATGACTGTTCTTAACTTACCAAACATGATCTGGTTCAAGTACTTTATAGAATCTAGTCGCAAATGTAGCTCCACATAGTAATACAAAAGTCACCCACCAACTAAAAAAAGCGTAATTTGAATAGTTTAATCAGAAATTAATTTAAGAGCCAATTACTTCAAAGTGTTATACAGAAAGTACAGAAGGTCCTGTAAATATTCAGTCACACACATTTTATTGTTATCATTTGTATTCTTCGTTGACCGAGTTTTATTAGACATTATAAATACCGATGTATTAATTATTTTTGAAAGAAAATTCTTTATTTAATAAAAATAAATGCTTTGGCTTATTATTCATGAAACGTTGTTTGTTTGTTCCTGTTTTCTTCATGTTCTGCCTGACTCCTCACTCCTCTCCTGGCAATTTTAGGATTGCCGTATTCAAAATAAAAAATTGCCGTAAAAAGCCAAAAATATTTTTAAAAAATATACTAAATTTTAACAATAAAAATTACCGTATTTACGTACTGGGTCCATAACCTGTTGTAAGTAAACGATTTTAAGTTTATTTAACCACACAGCTGCTCTAGAGGTAATGCTGAACCTAACACCACTGCATCTCCACATTCAACAGGAGGCAGCCAAAACAGCGCTAAGACTAAAACAACTGGGATCTCTAAAATTCGAGAAGGTAAAACATCTCAGTGGACTACTGGAGGAATGGCTGAACATCCCTCTTATTGGAGCAGCATGCGACAAAGTTAAGCCAACCTTCATTTTTGACAAAAAGTACAGAATACACCTGATAGACGACATCAGCTCCAAGGTACAACACAAGTCTCTCCTGATTTACACTGACGGCTCCAAAACCTCATCGGGCACAGGGTCGGGTGTTTTCTCGGAGGATCTCAACATACAGATTGCATCCCCCCTAAGCACATACAACACGGTATTCCAAGCCGAGTGTGTTGGCATAATCATGGCGGCTCAGGCGATCATTACAAGGGAGGTAAAAGACCGCGACATCTTAATTCTCTCTGACAGCAAATCCGTCCTACAGGCTCTCCGGGGCAGTCGCATCACATCAAGCCTTTTACTTGAGTGTCACCACACCCTTAATAAAGCAGGTGCACTAAACACTATTACTATCCAATGGATCAAAGGTCACAGTGGATCACGGGGAAATGATGCAGCTGACGAACTGGCTAGATGCGCATCTGGTTCGACGCCTGTTGGCCCAGAACCGATCGCCCCCATCCCGTCAAGCTGGTATGTAAGTAAGATCCGTGAACGCACTATAGAATTACACCAACAGAACTGGAGCTCTCTGGACTCGTGCAGACAGGCGAAACTCGCACTACCGCGCGTGGACGCTCGTCTATCCAGGGCCCTGTTACAACTGGGTAGACCGCAACTTCGCCTGGCAACAGGTGCTATTATTGGTCATGGACAATTTAACAGACATCTTTTTAACTTAGGTGTCACGGACAGTCCCCTATGCAGAGGTTGCATGGAGGAAGAAGAAACAGCCGCCCACGTCCTGCTGGAATGCAGAGGGGTGGCCCCCTACCGGGCGAGGTACCTCGGCTCGCCGGGCAGCGTCCAGGAGGCGATCACCAATGTGAAAGCGCTTGGAGCGTTCCTGGCTGAGCTGGGCTGGCTGGAGTGATCCGGCCGCACACCCTCCATACGCAAAATAGGCGCTATAGACGTCGAGTTGCGGAAACCGCCCGTAATGAATGAAGAAGAAGAAGAAGAAGTTTATTTAACAGAAAAATAGCGTTACAGCATAATAGCACCAAAATTAAAGAGAAAAGCACAGACAATGTCTTCTGTCACTGTGAACTGATATGATATTGACATAAAGAACGTGGCAATTTATGCATCTTCGCGTCGCAAGTCGCAATGCAATCGATCGGGATTGCCGTAGACTACGGCAATTGCCGTATCAAGAACATCACTGGCTATATGGCCATCTGCCAAAATAAATAATATTATACGCTACTGACACCATAGAAATATAATTATACTTCTATGACTAACACTACACCAATCACCATAGAGTGACACTGAGTCTTGCCAACAACCCAGGGGCTAAAAATCAGCTAAAAACATTGAAGTTCATGTTAACTGTATTTTGACAGATGTATGTGATACATTGCTACTTCGTTTGGGCACAAATAAAAACTTACCAAAGAAAAGTATCAATGTATCACATACATCTGTCAAAACACAGTTAACATGAACTTCAATGTTTTTAGCCGATACCGCCGCTGCACTAATACTGACTGCTGAACTAGTACTGGCGCTAGTTTTGCTGTTCATTTTCCTTCCAGCGTATAATAATGCAAGTACACACAACAGCATGTCTGGTTATACAGTTAAACTGCGAAAACAGCTTTTATTACGTAGGGCGTGAAGGCGGTCTCAAGGTCAACATGTATAGTCTGAGGTGCCGTCGTGTGTACCATAATTATGGTTACTTGGTTTAAAGCTATTGTAGCAGCATTTTTTCTTAAGCTGTGCTAATTATATTAAATTGTAATTTGTAAATTGTAATATAAGTGGTATTTTTGTCCTTAAGTAGCCTAAAAGGCAACCGGTCGCCTTTTCGGATTTTGATTTTCATTCTAAGTAGCCTAAATGGCGGAAAGTCACCTACGTTGGCAATACTGTCACACTGACATAACAACACACTGACAGTTGACACTGACAAACATACATGACAAGCTATCACTTAACATTTTTTTATGTTTCATAGACATGTGCAAAATACTTCACTGAAGTGTAAAGAATGATAATTATAGTTCAATTGGACTAGATGAAGTATCACACATTTAGTTCATTTGAGTCACTTTGTCGTAATGTGAAACCATTGGAAAACTAAGCCTTAATGCTTGTGCAATAGGGGTTGTTGAAGTTAAATTGAGTGCGGGCGGACTTCGACTCCGACCGACCGACTGGCCTCCGAGCCGTGTAAGTGTCTCGCTTCCGCACGCGGTGTTCGTAATCTATCTGTCTGCTTTACTCTCCTTCAGTGAAGTGTGAACTAAATGAAGTACTAAAAGTAATTGGGACCCGAATAAACGAGTGAAAGAGATTTCCTTGATAAGTGAACAAGTCCAATTGAAGGATTCATTCACAAACAACTCAACTCGTTTCACGAGTTTCACGTGTCAAAAAGGGGAAGTAATTTTTTTGAGCCAGCTAACCTCACAGCTAACAAATACTAGTCACCTTTCTTAGAAAGAGAGATCGGACCACAGTTTATACTAACGTAAAGTATAACAAGTCTAAGTTTTCATGGCTAAAAGATTCTATTCAAGTCATCGAATTTTGTGTGAGTTCAATAAATCGATGACTTAGCTATTAATCTGCTGGAATGCACTCACTAGGGATGTCAAAACAGGAAAAATATCGATATAAAATTATTAAAAAAAAATTGAAATCTAGTAGTTTTGGGGAAAATATATCGGATTTTTTAAAAGAAAATAATTATAAACGTTTTAAATTCCTAGTGCTTTAGCACGACAATATCACTGACTTTACATCTCAGACATAATTCAAATCCTAAATCCAAAACATCGATTAAATATATTATTAATGTTATTCAAATATGCAAATAATTTACAAAAATAATAATATAAAAAAGATTTAGAAACATCAAAATATAAAAATATCGCACAAAATATCGATATATCGTTCAAAACTATTGAACATATCGATATTTTTTCAACATCCCTAGCACCCACTGACAGATGACAGTGAGAACTAGTTGACAAATGAACGACAGACAACAATTAACAAAACTTAACAAAAGAGTTTTGTTGTTGGTTGACTGCTGTGCTGTTGTCGAATCATTTGGTTTGATAAAATGCAAGCAAACTTTGTTGTATTGTAATTTTGTGATTTCATTGCTATTTGCACGACGCAATTATTAGACGGCACAGTCGTTCCTCAGATCTTATTGTGTTTTACAAGGATGTTCAGTCGGTAATTTTTAAGATGGAACGACGTCTTTTAATTTTATTTTTGTTAAAATTTTTTATTCTTAGTTTTTGTGCGTGTGAACTTTCTCCCGAGAAAAGGATACAACTCTTCGAAGGATTTATTAAATATTTGCGGAAAAAACCCGAACAGCAATATAATTTCCAAGAAGCCACTATCAAAAACCTGCAGCATCTGGTAAGTTCGTACCCATCATACTTTATAATAAGAAACGAAAAAATATCCTTTTATTCGACTAAATATCGGTACTTCAAAAGAGTTTTTAGAAAGAGTGATTCTTAAATACTACCTTACTTACGTGACTGTAAAAGTTGAGTGTTTATTATCAGCTTGTAAAATTAATAACTTTGGTAAGTGAATAGAACCCAAAGTGCCTGTCACCAGCATAAACTGCATAAATAAATAGAAATGATTATGTAGAGAGATGTCATTCTTTCCAATATTTATATAAAGTAATAAAATTTTTAAAATGAAAATACCAGATATTCTTGTTCTGTGTATAGTATTATTAACCTTGAGAGTTTATCTAAGTATGGCAGAGATTGCAACTTGAAATCTAATTTAACAGGTCAAAAGTCTTCAAAACATATAAATAATGACAACATCCTCTTATAATCATTGTAATAGTGCCACTTTTATTAAAGTATCAGTAAAAAAAAAAATTGCATGAGTTTTATGAATAAGGAAATAAACAACATACATATTTTCTTACAATACCTAACTATATTTGTAAATGTCATAAATAGTAATTACTGCATGGTTTTTTTTCAAATAACAGTTACATTCATTCCTACAAGGTTAGTTAGTACAGTCAAATTGTTTACCAATTAGTGTTAGTGGCAACCTTTTTCCATTACTTTTATTATTTCATCAACATCCAAGTGGCCGAATGCGGCGGGATAATAATGGAATATCTATTGTCTCATTTTACAGGGCCTTGTTGGGTTAAAGTTTAAATAAATATAAAAATCACAAAGAACTTTCATTTTGTTTAAGGATGGAAACTGCTACAGCATTGAAATTGGCTTCAAAGAGAATGTACAAGGTACCACAAAGTATGTAACATGCTCTGGTACCGTTTATGACACGGAAGACAGTGACATTGAAGTGGGAAATGAATACCAGTGTTGGGATGATCCTGAGTCAAACACCAACTCTGATAGTCTTGAAGAAGTGATAACGGAGTGGCCAGCTACTGAATCAACTGAAGTACACCACCCTGTGAAACTAGATAATGAAGTTCAGACAGAACCTGTAAGTAACAAGATTTTATCACATTGAATTGATTCTATCATCAAGTATGGTTGTTCTCACAGAAACCATTTTGCTATGAATGTTGTTGGGGTGCATATGCACATTATTTAAGTGTGCATAATACGAGAGTGTGCAGACACACACTAAAACACATTCATAGCAAATCGGTTTTCGTGATATATAAGAACTATATCAAATATTGTGTGACCTTATTTAGAAGCAGCAGGTTTTCACTATTTGCATTATTTTTCGTAATTGATAATATTTCTTCAAGATTACTTACTAATAATAACCTGGTCAAATAAATAAATAACTAAATCAGAGCATTAACAAATACTGTTTTGTTGTTCTTCATCAAATTTTATAAATAAGACTGTTTATGCTCACAAAGCATGATAACTTATCAGTCTGAGTTTGTTTGTGGATGAGAATTATAATTTCATTCTCATCACAACAATTAATGGTTTTTAAGGGAAGTGAATGGACGAGATCCAGATTGCTTTACACACCCAACAGATCTGATCAAATTTCTAAGAGATGTAAGGATAGATATGTTTAATAAAACTGTGAATAAAATGTATTGAAATCCTGAAACTGAGAACTATGAACCTTACATCTTTTAGAATGCTGATCAGATCAGTTGGGTGTGTATACCGATCTGGATCTCCTCCATTCACACCCTGGATAGCCATCATCAGATGATAATTGGTCAATCCCTGGCGGAGAACCACGGCTTCAAAGTTCCTCCTCTTTTGTATGAAAATAACGTGGTGGCCTGGTTTCTTTGTAAACTTGATACTGTAAACTGGAAACTGAAAGTTGGCCTTTCACTACATGTTTGTCCAAACCGATTTCACCTTACTTTCTATTTTATTAATTTACAATACTATTTTGCATATAGATAAATAAATAAAATTGCTCTTGTTGCTTCTACTTTACTGTTTCTTCTTTCTCTTACTTCTCAGAGTCTAATCTATTTTATTTTGTGCTATCAGTATAAGGCAGACAATATCTATGCTATGCTATATTATTATTATTAGTAGTCAAGACGACCAAGCGAAGCAAAGCATCCATTCAGGTTTAAGAAATTTTAAAAGTTTTTTTAACAAGTGGCGCCATCTCTGTTCCTAAAAGGTGAATGTAGTTTATCCTCGGATAAAATAGTTTATTTTGGTCCCTACTATCACTGTGCAAAACGGCTTGCTTCCAACACAAAACACAGCTTTCGGACAAAAAGTGTCCATAACAGCTATGACTATTGCCGCTTCGGCCCACTCTCATAGTTGTGCTTATAAGTCTGTTTATTCTTACTTGTCTTATTTGGTAAACAATCATCACCCATCTCTTTATTGAAAAGATCAATTATAAAATACAACAAATAGTTTTCCACACAAAAATTGCGAAATGATGTAGTAATTATTAGTGACAATTTGATTTAACAACATATTTTTAAATAACGTTTAATAAGACTAATGACAACTGTCAAAAGTTCATAAAAGGTGATATTGATCCATTCATGGATGGATGCATGGACATTCATGAAAGTTTGGTATCAGGAAATTAGTGAAAAGTAATCAGTCGAAAAAAATATTCTGTCATGCCTAAATACTTGTACATGTTCCAGTGAGTCCTCCAATATACCTGTATCCCTATTACAAGTTTTGCAAATTACCTAATTTCTTTATCAAAAACTCTTCTAGCAGTATATCTGATAGTTTTCGATATCGTTGACATCTTGCACCAACTCGTACTAAGGCTACTAGTTTAGTTAGAAGCTGGTGTATTTAATCAAAGTTAAAAACAACTTAGGTCACTTCCGGAGAACAGTTCATAGCGGTGCCTCGTGTCGTTCAACCTTGCATTGGATGCTACTCCCAAGTAAATCCTGAGGCGGCTGGCGTGTCAGAGCTGGCTGCCCTTGGGATCAAGCAGCTGGATCGGCTAGAGACGGCTGCACGCCATGCCCTCAATAAAGTCTTCACGGTGGAGAGACAAGTGCAGGTATGATTTGCATATTGAATTGGGATTCACAGACTAACTAAAAATTGAACTCTAAAAAAGTTCAATAATGTCTTTTCATAATTTTCATTACCATCAATGTATGAGAATTTGTTTACTCATTAGAAAAAACGTCAATGGCAAAATATTATTATCACAAGTCATCCTTTTATGATAATAACCTTAATTGGTATTTTTCTTATTTACAAATCAAAACATTCCTTTAAACATTTCTTTGCAGGTGGTAAACGGAGTCCGATACATTATTACGATGTCAATTGATTACAATAGTTGCTCAGAAACTGTGACACAAGATTGCAATATCACTAAAACTTGTAAAATATCAGTTCTTGATAAACCATGGGCCAAGCTCCCTGACGGCTCAAGGTATAGAGTTGTAGTAGCCAATAACTGCACTGATGCTTGGCTATTTGACGAAAAAACCGAAACATCTGATATTGATCTCGATAAACCTCATGATTCCCATCCACCTACTCCTGATTATAGAGGTATCCCAAATACCGGTTCACTTGATGATATTATTCAATCCGTCCATTCTCCAGACTTACAGTCGCAACCCGAGATTGAAAAGACTCTAACGGACGAGGATTTAAAAAATATAGAGGCCCAAATCATACCAAATAGTCAGGTTACACAACTTACTACAGAACATGATCGATCAACAACAAATAATGTAGACGATATCCTTGCTCATCGTGTCAATTTTGTTGAATCACAGGCTTCTGCGCTGTCACCAAACTCTATAAATGAGTTGAAAAAGCCATCCCAAGGTCCTGAAAATATATCTGAAGACAAAAAGAAAGCCATAGATGATTTATTAAATTTTTTCGATTATGCTGGTTTTAATCAGAAAGAAAAAAACGTTCAAGAAACTACACGAGTGAAAAGAAACTACGATAAAGAATTAAATATGTTAAATATGGCAGAAAATTTTAACGAAATGAGAAAAAGTATTGATCACGCTAAGTACATTTATACTTTGGCTCAAACTATGGTGAATTATTTGAACGAAATGGCTATCTCAGTGAAAAACCGGGTTCTAAGTTCTGTTGTATCAGCTGAAGAAGAGATAGAAAATAATAAGCATTTCTTTTATATACAAGCACGAGTTATTATTCCATGTGATAAATATGAATGTGATACTAAAGATAAACTTACAAAAATTTGTAACGGTGTTATCGATGGTAGCTACGAAAGAAGTCCTCAAGTCTTGTACACTTTTTGTTTGGAAGAAGAAAAGAAAAAAAACATTGTAAAAAGCAAAATTGTGTCTTCTGACGACCCCGTTCTCCTCAAGATGGCAAAAACTGTATTGCAAACAATAGAACTTGAATCATCTGAAGAAAACGCATTGAGCATCATCAAAATACACAATGCCAATACTCAAAAAGTATCTGGTACTTTAACAAAAATAGCAATTTTAGTAGGTCATATGAATTGTAATAAATCTGTGCCTGTTAAAAAGAGGAGCAACTGTTTTGTTGACGAGAAGTTGGGAACAAAATTGTGCGATGTTGAAATTCTAGAGAGGCAACTGTTGAAAGAAAAGAAAGTATCGTATATTTGCACAGATCGACCTGTTGAAGAAAGTTTTATGAAGAGAAGATTAGTCAATCGTATCAATGATCCAGATGTTGCGGATATACTTCAAGAGGCGTTGCAGTATTTGGATGTACAGTCCAATAAAAATAGCAAACAGAAAATAGTCGATGTGAAATCAGTTTCCACTCGGCTGCTATCTGGAGTTTTAATAAATATAGAATTTACTGTTGGATATACTGATTGTCCAAATGATAAAGTTGTTGATCAGAATCATTGTGACTTATTGAAAAATGAAACGCATCGAAATTGCAAAATTGAGGTCTGGCAAAGGCCTTGGTTAGAAGATGAAAAACAAATGTATGTATCATGCCAGCCAAATGATATTTCAACAGATAATAATGATAACAACAACGATTTGCAAATAAGAAAAAAAAGACATCTAATAAGTCAGTTTTCTGGTGGATTTACTGAACAAGATAAAAATGATCCACGATATAGGACCCTAGCAGAAGAATCCTTACAGAAATATCTACAGGTATCGGGTGTAAGAGAACCTCATAGTGTTACAACAATTGATAGAGTAATGTCTCAAGTTGTATCCGGGTCACTGACTAAAATTGAATTCACGGTCTTGAAAAATAACGCTGATATCATAAAATGCCATTCACAAATTTGGGAACAACCCTGGGTTAAGAGAAAAGAGATAAACGCAACATGCAACGTAACAAGTAAAAAACTTAGACTAAAACGACAAGTAATGGTTGGTGGGCAGTCGGAACAAAATGAAAATGATCCTCATTATAAGGCCTTAGCAGAAGAGTCTCTTCAGAAATATCTTCAATCGTCTGGTGCTACGGAACCTCATAGTATTGTAACAGTTGATAAAGTAACAACACAAGTCGTGTCGGGATCACTAACGAGAATTGACTTCACGGTCTTGAAAAATAACGCTGATATCATAAAATGCCATTCACAGATCTGGGAACAGCCTTGGGTTCATAAGAAAGAGATAAACGCAACATGCGCTATAGCAAAGGGGCAACTAAGAGAAAAAAGACAAATCCCTGGTGGTCTATCGGAACAGAATAAAAATGATCCTCATTATAAGGCCTTAGCAGAAGAGTCTCTTCAGAAATATCTTCAATCGTCTGGTGCTACGGAACCTCATAGTATTGTAACAATTGATAAAGTAACAACACAAGTCGTGTCGGGATCACTAACGAGAATTGACTTCACGGTCTTGAAAAATAATGCTGATATCATAAAATGCCATTCACAGATCTGGGAACAGCCTTGGGTTCATAAGAAAGAGATAAACGCAACATGCGATATAGCAAAGGAGCATCTAAGACAAAAAAGACAAATCTCTGGTGGTCTATCGGAACAGAATAAAAATGATCCTCATTATAAGGCCTTAGCCGAAGAGTCTCTTCAGAAATATCTTCAGTCGTCTGGTGCTTCGGAACCTCATAGTGTTGCAACAATTGATAAAGTAACAACACAAGTCGTGTCGGGATCACTAACGAAGATTGACTTCACGGTCTTGAAAAATAACGCTGATATCATAAAATGTCATTCAAAGATCTGGGAACAGCCTTGGGCTAATAAGAAAGAGATAAACGCTACGTGCGCGATAAAACAAATAAGGGAAAAAAGAGAAGATAGAATAGGTGGGTGGGTGACGCAAGACGCAAATGACCCTAAGTACAAAGATTTGGCAGAAAACAGTTTGGTTAAATTTTTGAAATCATCTAGCTTAGCGCAACATTATAAAGTTATTCAGGTAAAATCAGTGCGAACGCAATTAGTCTCTGGGGAAAAAACTAAGCTTACTTTTTATGTGTCACCTACTAATTGCCAAATAAACAATGGTGGTAACTTATCTGCCACAGTTTGTGAAATAATAGATCCTGGGGTGCAAAATAAATGCAATGCAGAAGTCTTGGATAAACCTTGGAAATCTACCAAAACATACAAAGTTAAATGTTTACTAAGTGATGACCATCCTTATCGTCGAAAAAGAGAAATAATCCGAAAGAGATTTAAAGTATCTAATTACAAAATTTCTAATGGGCAAGTAAAAAATCAAGTTGGATCATCTGTAGAACAGGACCCGAGTAAGAATGAGTATAAAATTTTGGCCGATGAAAGTTTACGAGAACACCAACGTTTACAATCAAGCAATGTTCGCCATAAAGTTTTAAAAGTCAAAAGGGTTGTTACACAAGTTGTGTCTGGTGTAATTTATAAAATTGATTACACGGCTGTTCCTACAACCTGTTCCAAAAATGTTCTTGATACATCCTTATGTGAAAGAACAAATGATAAAGTTATATTGTATTGTCACACTGAAATATGGGACAGACCCTGGTTAAGACGCAAAAACATAGATGTTTCATGCATTGATTACAATATTGAGGAAGATAAGGATTCAGAAAATGATCTAAGATTTAAACGTAGTCTTGGTGGAGTAGAATATAAAGATGTTGACGATGAACGTTACAAGAAGTTAGCTGAAGTTGCTATAGAAAAATATCACAAACAGACAAAACCTCAATATTTTCACAAAGTTGTACAAATTAGTAAGGTTTCTGAGCAGGTTGTTCAGGGATTTGTGACAAATATAGAATTTTCTGTATCTCCTACAACATGTTTCCTTAACTCAGTACCAGATAACACAGAAAATTGCGCCTTGGAGAAACCGAAGGCTACGTTATCTTGTTTCGCGAAAATATTGGAGCGGCCAGTTATAGCATTGACAGACAAAGACATAACTGTAGGATGTAAAAGGAAAATAAATTACTTAAATGCTGAAAATGAAGATACAAAAGTGAGAAAGAAGAGGCAAATACGAACAGATGATAATGAAATTGACGATGACATTAAATACCTATACGCTTATAGAGCCGTAAATCAATTAAACGAACGCTCAGATACGGGTAATTTACAGAAACTTATAACGATATATGATGTTGTGAGCACTTATAATATGGATACTCTAATGATCACTATGTATATTGAAACCGCTTATACATATTGCTTAAAGCACAATAATGACCGAGATCTGAACAATTGTGACGAATTAGACGGTACAAACCACAGAATATGTTTAGTGAAGGTGTTTCCTTCTGCCGACGATGAGCAAGACATCATAAAAATGATTTCAGTTTGCGACGATGAACCTGACTTCTTGCGTACGACTCGTCTACATATACCTGACTTATTAGTCATATCCCTAGCCAAACTCGAAGGAAAACGAGATCAATTACATAAATTAGTACATCGAGGTGAGACTAATGTGGTTCCGAGCTTACATTCACACATTCCTGTTAAAATTGACTTTGTGGCGGCAACTACGAACTGTTCGAAATTTATTAAACCAGAAATTAATACCAATGATCTCTGTTTCGTTGATACCACAATACCGGATAAAATCTGTCATTCTTACATATACATGATTCCACTTAGTAATAAAATCATAGAGGTCATCGTGAATTGTACGTTGCCAACATTGGTGCGCACGCGGAGAACGTTGACCCCTGAAAATACGACTGTTAGCTTACAAAGAATGGTAGACGAGTCGCTAGAAAAGTTGGAAATGTCTTCACTTCATAGGTACAAACAACGAGTAATAAAAATTAATAGTTATTCAACCAAATTAACTACAGGCAAAGTTACCACTATTGATTTTGATGTTGGTTATACGAGTTGTTTGAAGTATGAGTGGGTGGACGATGTGACAACATGTAAATTTATTGAACATTTACCAAGACGTCATTGTATATCAGAGGTTTGGGAGAGACTTTGGTTGAAAAATGGTAAGAAAATAGAAGTGATTTGTCAAGATGACGAGACGCCTTTAGAAGCGCATGTAGAATTCGAAAGCGCTGACATTGCCACGCGATTAGCGCAGCAAGCTTTAAGTCATATCGATGCTAAATATCCGCACCCAAACAAACAGAAAATCGTTCGCATATTTTCGTTGGAGAAACAGGAGGTGGCTGGTATACACTACAAAATGAAGGTAGAAGTCGGCTTTACCAACTGCTTAGCTTTAAGTGACCAGAAAAATTGTGAATTGATAAATGACGGGACTCCGAATCGATTCTGCCGCATCAATATTTGGCTTAGACCGTGGACTGATCATCCACCAAATTTCCGTGTATCTTGCGATTATCAGGCTGGCGCTACTACAGAGATATACCGTCATGTGCAAGCGGAAAAAATATTTTTCAATTTTATTACTATTTACAAACCTGATTACGTAAACGATAATTTAGAAATGGCAAAACGATTTGATATATTCAAGGATAACATTAAGAGAATTCATGAATTAAACACGCATGAAGGAGGGTCTGGTGTTTATGGTGTTACGAGATTTACTGATCTGACATACGAAGAATTTAAAAAGAAGTATCTGGGTTTGGATCCTAGTTTGAAGAAACGTAATGAAATTCCAATGAGGCAAGCAAAAATTCCCAAAATAGATGAGATCCCTGATAGTTTCGATTGGCGACATCTCGGGGCGGTGACTGAAGTGAAGGACCAAGGCTCGTGCGGAAGTTGCTGGGCTTTTAGCGTTACAGGTAATATTCATTATTCAATATAATAGAATATCATAATTTTTACCATTGCCACAAAAAGGGCATTTGATTCATCGATAACAGTGAATAAAAGACTATTTTATTCACTGAGTGAATAAAAACATTTTGAATTTGAAACAAGCGCGCATTATATGAATTATATACAAAAAATAAAACGTGCTGAAAGTACCTACTAGCTGGGAGCTATTCCATAGAGATATACAATTAAATTAAAAAAAAAACATCCCGCCTATTTTAGTTGAACGCCCGGAAATGAGACACAGTAGATATTCTATTGTTATCCGGCCGCATGCGTCCGCTCGGGCGTAGATGAATTAATACCCTAGCTAAAGTTATGGGATATAAAAAAAACACGTTATATTTACAGATTGATATAAAAAACTAGCGACCCGCCCTCGCTTCGCTTCGGTGTGGTGTGGAATTTGAAACCATGGGTTCCACGCACGTCATTATTTTGCGACAACTCCAATAAATATACTTCCAACAATTATCATTATATTTCAACCAATTTGCATAATACCTTGACAAGTTATACAACATGTTACAAAAATACCCCTAATGCCGAATATGGTATATAGGGACCATCAAGCTGAACAACTTTTACTATGGGACCAACTCTGAAATCGCGAAAAAAAACAGCAGTTTCATACATTTTGATATTTTCGATTTTAACTTTTATATGAATATTTTTTTTTCTTAAAAATCAGCTAAAAAGGCATTTGGGAAAACATTTTTTTTACATTAATATTGAATTTAAAATTTGAAACTACTAATGTTTCTTCCTAAAAGGTATATCACTAACATATATTTTTTGGAAGACGTAATCTGCCTTTCTATTGTCTAATTTCAAAATCACATTGATGCTTCTTTTTGGCACAAATAAAAACTTACCAAAGAAATGCAGCAATGTGTCGGTTCCAACTGTCAAATGAAAGCGATTGCGATAGATTTTTAAATTAGACAATTAGCCCCCGGGTCTGGTCTGTAAATACTCATATCAGCAGCAATGTAATGTAGCCACAGCTTCCGAGGGATCGCAATAAGCAGGTGTTATTATTCATTCTAGCCATCACTATAAATTTCTTTATCAGTTTTTGCCTTGTAATATTTGCAGGAAATGTCGAAGGCCAGTGGAAATTAAAGACAGGCAAGTTACTGTCCCTCTCGGAGCAGGAGTTGGTAGACTGTGACAAACTTGATAGTGGATGTAACGGAGGATACATGGATAACGCTTACAGGTAAAATAAGATCCAGTAAATAAGGATTTTGCTCGTTTTCGATTATTATTGATGGTCTAGTTGTGCGTGTGCCAATTAAAATTACGCTATGAAAATGACAATTTTTAATATTTGTGGTGCTCTTAGGAATACTATACAGGCTGTTTCATAATAAGCCGTATTTTTTTGCTTTTTAGTTGTATGGAAAACTGCGAAGTGACAATGTATATAAAACTTTTTTTTCAACAATCAAACCCATTAATGGGCAAAAGCAAAACATAATTCATGTCTTGGATTGCCACTATGCAGTTTATCATGAAAATATTTTTTTTTTCAAAAAAGTGGCGGTTTTCAGGGTTTATAATAATTTTCCGAAGTTGTATGCAAGGCACCCTATCTACTATATTCGGCTTTAGGGGTTAGTAGGTACCAGTAGCGAGGGGTGAAGTTATGGTGAACGTGGCCGTTCTACAAAGAAGTTATGATCTGCACAGTGGATCGATGGGGTGGGATTTCTAAAAAGTAAACCGATGGGAATCGGCTTGTATGTATAGTTTTCAGACTTTTCCCTGTACTTGTAGTATAAGACGATATTACTTGCCAAATTTAATAGTTCTAGATCATCGGGAAATACCCTATGTTTTTTGATTCCCTTGAGAGTGTCGAAATATTATATGGTTTTAATTTCAACTCGATTTCTCCACGCGTTCCCGAGATTAAGGGTCTTGACAGACAGACGGACGGACAACAAACTGATTCTATAAGGGTTCCATTTTTTCCTTTTGTGGTACGGACGGAACCCTAAAAAATAAAGGAATGTTTCCTTTCAGTAAAATTTGCCATCAGCATCATTTAGGGTACTTTTCCTCCAACTAGGTACTGTCTTTTTTCGACTCGGATAACCCCGGCATGAATGGAATGGATGGAAAAGGTGAATTTACATTCCCATTTTGTCACAAGAATAAAAAAAACACAAACACAATTTAAGTAACAATTTCATATGAATTAACAGTATTACGACCGTCGTGTCATGTTTGTTGCGAATAATTTGCATTACGATCGAATATTAAAGTATTTAAAATGTTTTGTACACTAGCGCATTTTGTCAATAATAAAAAGGAAATTTTTGAATTCCAACCGAAGTACGGTTGGTATTCTAAAATTTCCTGTTGCCGATAGTCGAGAACGTCGCCGTGATGTCATATCTGTTAATAGTAAACAATGGATACGATGACTCCCACGACAATTCATTCTTATTGGAATGAGGGGAAATCCATTGATCCTGTGATTAATTATTTATTACAATATTCCATTGTATGTACACACGACAGCACGTCAGATTATACAGTTAAACTGCGAAAACAGCTTTTATGACGTAAGGCATAAAGGCGGTCTCAAGGTCAACATGTATAGTCTGAGATGCCGTCGTGTGTACATTTGCAATTAGTATTTTATTTAATCGCATTAACGCTCTAGGACTTTTCATAAAACTTTAAAATTGAAAATATTTTATATGAAATCTTTGAGAACTTCAGTAACGTATTACTGCAATATACATACATTTCCTAAAAAGTTAATTTAAAAAAAAATAATACATTAACGAAAGAGTTGCTTATTGCTCAATAAGAGCTGTTTTATTGTTAATCTTTCTAGATTGGTTGAATAAATTCAAAGATTTTCGATAAAAAAGTTATTTAAGAAATGATCCAAGATCTTCATGCTGATAAAGTTCAACGATGATTGAAGGTTGTTGTGTCATCTACATTTTTGAAAGTTAACTCATGCATGTGTCACGTGTGGCGTGTAGCTCAAGAACCTTATAATACAACTTGTAGCTGTACGCTCTTGGGTGACATTTGCGATAAATTCGGCATGACTCACTTTCCTTCTAACTAAATTTATCACGAAACAAGTTTCTTCTGCGCAGTGGAAAACAAACTATGAATGGAGGCTCTTTTTAACCAACTCCAAAAAAGGAGGAGGTTCTCTATTTGACTGAAACTTTTTTGTATGTATGTTACTTGGATATCTCCTCGAATGGTGAACCGATTTTCATAATTCTTTTTTCATTCGAAAACTTTTGATTCGGTATCCGCTCGAGATGTCCCATTTAATTTTTTTTTCTAATCGGTTCAGTAGTCTTAAAGTAATCCTGAAAATACAATGATTTTGGGTGAACTACCTTGACGACTTCGTTGTTTTTAACCGATTTCAAAAAAGGAGGAGGTTCTGAATTCTTTCTGAACCGATTTAGATGTTTAGTTTTTTTTGGAAAAGGGATACCGTAAGTGTAGTTACCTTTACATTTCATTGACCTACCTTTTAATCGTTTTTTTATTTGGTACCTTAATTTCATTGACATTGGACCTTGGACTTCGAAGATACCCAAGGGAATTCCTCAAAGTCAAATAGGATATGCATAATTTGAGATATTGGTAGGTTTATGACAATCCAAAACAAACCGAGCTATAGTCTGCAACGTTCTGGGACTAGACTTGGACAACGAAGGAACAACGAAACTCCTTAAATGTTATTTAGCATAGGTATTTTTCATTACTAACATCATAGGTAGTTTTGACGTTGAAAACCTTTTGACACGCACACAATTGCAGCTAAAACGATTCACTACATACTTAGCGATAGCGACATATCTTTGTTAAAACTTGCAATAATATTTACAAATAAATATGCAGTAAAGTGTAAACCATACATAAAGAGGCCGGCGAACAGTGAGCTTCCCATACAAACGTAATACCAAAATGATTTGCAATTTAAGCATATTTACCTCTTCTTGTGATGTTATTCGGATTAAGACAGTATTTATCTAGGGTTCTATTAAATTTAAAAAAAAAAATACCAAACCAAAGAAAAATTAATGCGATTTAAAGTTTTGTATGAAAAAATGTAAAAAGCTTAAGGCTTTAATACAACATGTTACAAAATTACCCCTAATGCCGAATATAGTATGTAGGGACCATCAAACTGAAGAACTTCTACTATGGTTTTTTTTCGTGATTCGATTGTTGGTCCCATAGTAAAAGTTGTTCAGTTTGATGGTGTATACCATATTCGGCATTAGGGGTATTTTTGTAACATGCTGTATAATTAAATTTGGTTTTTGAAAGCGTAGTACCGGACTTCTAAAAAGTTTTTAAGATATAAACTTCACACTTTAATGGTCTTTTGACCTTGGACTGAAAATCCTATAGGATGGAAGAACAGGAGCAGCAGTTACGTACACAATAATAATGGAATTTATTGTTACACTCGTAACTATTTTTTTTGGTTGTCCCAGGGCAATCGAAGAGTTGGGAGGACTAGAAACAGAGGACGAGTATCCATACGAAGGCGAAGATGACAAGTGCTCTTACAACAAGACATTGTCCAAGGTTCAGATCTCTGGCGCTGTTAACATATCTTCCAACGAGACGGAAATGGTTAAGTGGCTGGTGCACAATGGACCTATATCCATAGGTGAGTACTTTTACTGTTCAATAAAAAAATATCCTTCTTTTAGCAAAGTCCTTCGTGTTCGGTTTTGATAACAGCCGAGCTCCGGAACCGATTACGGGAATCACCCGCAGCTGGGATAACTAGCAGTGAAATGACTTATCAATAATACCACTTGCTATCAACAGCATACAGCTAGGGAATGACCGCGTTCTAAGTGATGACCTTATGACATACGTTTTAAAAATATCCCGCATCCCCCCTAAATGCGATCTCTAATGACACATAATACGAACTATTGCTATTTTATCGGTAAGTCCACGTGAAGGTGTTATCATTTTAATAATAATAGCCAAGTATAAAGTCGACTTTGCCCCGACATTGGGACTGCGATGAGATGAGAGTAAATAATATGATAGAAATATGTGGCTGATTCTTCAGCACCCCAGAAAAAGTAACATTTGCATATTTTCGTTTAGCTTCGTTTTCGATAGATGTCTGATATTTTGAAAATCTATTAAATGAGCGATTTTCTGACAGCTGACAACTTTAGTATAATTTTATGTTAGTAGATGGCGCTATTTAACTAGGTAGTTTTTTAGTTTATTCCCACGTCCCATAATCTTTACTCGTGGTTGCATTGACATCTAACAACCAGTCCAATATTGCAAGGGCTTATTCAAGATCCGTATTTATGCCAAAGTTACCTTTTTGCACCAGAATCAGACCCCAAAAACAGAGTCCAAATTTTTTTTCAAACCACCGTCGCATAACGCAACAAACCACAGACTCAACAAAAGTAAGTCAAAAAGTACTTACGTCAAAATTGTCTTTAATTTCTTTCATCCTTTGCCTTTTTCTTAAAAACCTACCTACTTAGTTGTTCAACGACATCTAGCTGTTTTTTTTACTACTTTTTTTAAACTGTTTTATAAAAAATCGCTCATTGTTTATGGAAACATTGTAAATCCCACACTTCCGAAAGCGGAGCGATAACGAAGCAGTTTGTGCAGTGTTCCTTTGTCTGGGGGCAGACGTAAATAAATGCTGTCATTTTTTTAAGCACTAATGTTTTTTTTAAATGTTCTTAATAGAAACAATTACTGGTTGATATAGACAGCATTAAATGCAAAATACATAGCTAGACCCAGGTAGATATAGGTAGACCATATGTATGTATTTGTAATGGAATACTTTTTGTTGAACAGGTATAAACGCCAACGCGATGCAGTTTTATGTGGGCGGCGTGTCACATCCCTTTAAGATGCTTTGCAACCCCAAGAATATTGACCACGGAGTGCTTATTGTTGGCTACGGCACTTCTGGTAATAGAGCTTGTATTTTACCTATAACGATATTCTTAGTTTCAGATTGAGTCTAAACAATAGTGTTTAAGGCACCCACAGTTACAGTAATAATTACCTACCACAGGCGGGACGTATGCTTCAACATCAGTCATTTTTAATGTCCCCCCTGTTGGGCTACAGGCCTTATGGGTGAATAAGGAAGATAGGCCATATCCCACCACGCAGGTCTAAAGCGGATCGGTGGGTTTTAGCGACTGCAAATGCAGCAGGGACCAACAGCTTAACGTTCCTTCGAGATAATAAATTTTTGGTCATCCATCCCATGACCGACCCTTGCGAAAGTTGCTTAACCTCCGCAATCGCTAAAACCTCTGCTCCACACGTACGACCGCTGCCGTATGATTAAGTAGTAATATACAAGGTGTTACAAAAATACCCCTAATGCCGAATATGGTATATAGGGACCATCAAACTGGACAACTTTTACTATGGGACCAACTCAGAAATCGCGAAAAAAAAATCAGCTGTTTCATACAAAAACTAAAATCGAAAATATCAAAATGTATGAAACAGCTGATTTTTTTTCGCGATTTCAGAGTTGGTCCCATAGTAAAAGTTGTTCAGTTTGATGGTCCCTATCTACCATATTCGGGATTAGGGGTACTTTTGTAACACCTTGTATAAAACAAATGTTTTACGTGACGCAGAGTAGGGGTACAGAAAATAATAATTGGGCATCGTACAACCTATGAAAAAATAAATAAGTAATATATTTAATTCAATTTAATTTAATTTTATTAGACAACTTTTCTCGATTTAGCCGATAAAGAGTCGTGATGCGCATTCTAGGCTGGCTTGTCATTAGCTAGTAAAACTATCGGCTGAATACTCAAACGTCACTCAACTTTGAGAGGCTCTCAAACATCCTGTCGCATTAAATGTCAAAGATACGACAAAGACAGAATGATGTTTGAGCGCCCCTCAAAGTGGAGCATCGTTTGAGTATTAAGGCTATATGTCAGTTAATAATGACGCTCATACCTCTAGATTACCCGTTGTTCAACAAGAAGCTGCCGTACTGGGTGGTGAAGAACTCGTGGGGACCGAGCTGGGGCGAGCAGGGCTACTACCGCGTGTACCGCGGCGACGGCACCTGCGGCGTCAACACCATGGCCTCCAGCGCAGTCGTGTAGGGTATTAAGCTATGTCCCCACACATCCGGGCCGTGATGTGTCCAGGGCCCAAGTTACGTTGGTCGTGCAAAGATTCTGTATGTAAAAACAAATAAACGTTGAGCTCCATAGCACACGGCTTTAGAGTTCCAAATACGTTGGTCTTTCATATAGAACGTAGGAAAATAATCATATTGAGTAAACTTCGGAAATTTTCGCGTCCATCTTACCCCAGTGACTTAAGAATCCCGTGAACAGTGAGCTTCCCCATACAAACTTAATACCGAAATGATTTGCAATTTGAGCATAATCGACTTTTCTTGTGATGTTATTCGGATTAAGACAGTATTTGTCTAGAGTTCTATCAAATAAAAAATCAAAATAAATGCCAATTACATTTTTTCATACAAAACTGTAAATCGCACTAATTTTTATTTGGTTTGGTATTTTGGTTTTTTTATATAATAGAACCCTCGACAAATACGGTCTTAATCCGGATAACATCACAAGAAAAGATAATTATACTCTAATTGCAAATCATTTTGGTATTACGTTTGTATGGGAAGCTCACTGTTCTTCGGACTCTTAAGACTAAAGATTTTGACCAGTGTGTGTTGCCAACAGAGTTTCGTGAGTAAAGAAAATTAATACGAAGTTCAAATACCAGATTCGCTCTCTCATTAGAATGGTAGTTCTGATAAGATAACTATCTCTAACACAAGAAGTCTACTGAACTCTATATGTGGTTATTACTTTTTCCTTTCGTGATAAAACATGATATTGTGATAAAACATATTATATAAGGGTTGCCACACACATAAGCGGGCCGGCATTGTCGGTTGTACAGTATATGCCGAACAACAAAGCCGACCAGAAGCAATTACTGCACTTGTTCGACTTCAATCGGCTTGTGCCGATCGAGTTATTCATTCGGGTCGACACATCGGGTTTATAATTCCCGAACATTCACCTACATATATTCGATTTTACCGCCCGGTTGATGCCGGCCCGCTGTGTTTAGCAACTACCAAGCCGAGCGATAATGTGCGGCAGCCAAGCGGTTAGTTATTCCCAAACATTCATCTACATATATTCGATTTTACCGCCCGGCCTTGCCGATTAATGCCGGCCCGCTTATGTGTGTAGTAACCCTAACAGTTTCACAGCGCGTTCATTTACGGCCTTACCACAAAACTCTGTTCAACGAGTATTTAACTTAGACACTGTTTAAATGTGGTGCTGTCACTTTTTTGACAATATTGTTTGAAAGAGACGGCATCACATTTAAACAGTGTCTAAATTAAACAGTGTTTTAAAATCTTTTGTGGTAAGGTAAATGTTTTCGAGTAATGGTTGTTCTTCGGAAATTCCAGTGACGTAATTCAAGTGATTTGAGATCTGCAATAATAAAATTATGAGACTGTTTTTGTGCCTTTTAAAATATTTTTTGTTGTTTTACTTATTATTTGAATGAATACCTTATGAAAATATGTTAGTTTTCATTTTAATTAGATTATTTATGTTTTAGTTCGCTAAAAAAATGATTTGTATGATTAATGAAATGAATTACTTCCAAAGATTTTAATGACAAAAGATCTGATTGCTTCCAAGCTTAATGTATGAAATTCTTTTTTAATTTTATTAAGCCTTTATTATACAGATTCCATCGTGTTAAGCCAAATGTAAAGTTGTTTTTTTTTTTATTTTTATTTATTGTTAACTTGAATCATTATTTTCCTTTTACGTAAAATACGGTATAAATTGTTTTATTTAATACAATATTTGTTTTGCTAGTCTAACGTACCTTTATGATAATTTCTTGACATTATTAATGATTAGAGATTGACTTTACCTACTAAATAACTTTAGTAACTTTAGACATATTTAGTATATAAGTGAAATATTTTGATAAGCTCATTTTCAAGGGTCATGTAATTATAAATCTTATGAAGAAATCTGGTGAATAAATATAATATTGAACAGTCCTCTGTGTTTAATTATTCTATAATTAAAAGGGCATTTCCAAATTGTTCAGTACGATAATAATGAGAACAGTGGAGAATAAATAGTAGGTAGGTATAAACCGCGCGCGATGAGAATGGGATGGAACCTTGTCAGAGAAAATCCAAAACAGACCTACTTGAAGTTACTGCAGCAAAAGTTTCCTTCATTCGGATGCGCGACACCGTGTTTTTGGATATCCCTGTATTCCCTGTGGCTGGCCGGCGTACCGTGCGCGGCTCAGTTTGCCAAGGTTCCATCCCATTCTCTTCTCACGCGGATTATACTTACTTTTTGCACCTCTCATAACCACACAGTACTTACGGAAAGAGTGTTTACAAACAAACCGCGCCGATACTTAACCTCAAAATAACTTTTTTACTTAGCTATGTTGCCCTGTTAGCATTCATTCTTTTCATTATCATTCATGCTACGACCTGGAATATAACACAAAATAATCAGTTTGTGTCTTCATTGTAGTGTTTATACTAGTCGCAACCACTACAGCGTGGCAGTTCCTATCTCAAGTTTATTAGTTAACAATTGTGATGATGAATACTTTACGGTTAAGAACAATGGAAAAATTCGATTAATCATAATAAAGCAAACAGATTACGTCGTTTATTTAAAAAAAACTTATAAAGTCTTCGCATCACAGAAACGTAAAAAAGTGTCCTGTTATTCAGAACGTAGATTCCGGAATCTAAACGCCCTGCTTCCGAGCCTATTAAGGCTCCATCATTAGTTTTAGTGTCAATGTGTCGTGCGAGACAGTTATAAGAAAATAGCACAGTCCCTTAGAAATGGGTCACACTCACACTCCGACCTCAGACCGATACAACTGCCGAATATAGCTGAAGTCTCTTTGACCCTTATTTCGGTGTCGTAAGGTTCAAGTTGAATGAAAATAATCGTCTTGATGTTTGGCCTGTACTTGTAAACATTGCTTTTAGAAACTTTTGAGAAGTTTAGCTTAAACATTCTTGATGGTGCTAACGCAGGCGGCATTAGCGTTAGGTTTGTCTTATACGTTAGACTGCAAAGTTCCACAGTTCCACTCCAAGGAAAATGTAAAAGTGTTATCTGCTAACTCATTGCTTGAAGATTTTACGGGTACAGCACTTATATTGGTTCTCACTGAGATTCTACCTTGTCACAAGGGAATTAGACTCAGTTTCCAGTGTTTACTGAACCCGCTGGCTGTTGTAGGCCTAAGTTAATCCATATTGTTAAGTATAGCCGTAGAAAGGGATTGTTTAGCAGTTTGAAGGAACTTAAACTTTACGGCGTGTTGTTTATTTTCCCAATCGTGTATTTGTTCTTCTTCAATGGTGTTAAAACGTGTTAATTTTAGGTGAAAGTCCGCTTTAGTAAAGCTTATCCAGGGCCGGATTTAAGGGAGGGCAACCGGGGCAACTGCCCGGGGCCTCCACAAGTAAGGGGCCGCCACAAGAAAGGGGTCTTCACATGAATTGTATTTATTAAAAAAAGAATCTTACACAACGAAAGAGTACCTATCTAATTTTTACGATTTGAATACATACCTAGTAATTTTGATTTTAATATTATTTAGTGCCATACGACTAAATAAATAAACGATTGAAATACTTTGCAAGAAAAATATTATATAACCTATTTGAAAAATAATTAGGGGCCTCCACCCCCTTATTATCCCGGGGCCTCCACACCTCTAAATTCGGCCCTGCTTATTACTCCTCATTGCAGTAATATCATGGAGTAGATATTGTAAATGATTAAAATATTGGGTATTTAAATTATAAAAATTTCTACAGTCGTAGGTCGTCGTAGTTCGTAGCACTCTGTTCGTCGTAGCTTGTAGCTACAACGAAAAAAAAAAATTTATGTGCCTTTGTCAATTTTACTTGTACCTAATCAATTTCAGGATACGAGTTGTTCTAATAAATATAAGACAATAAAACTTTAACACCTAAAAATATTTTTAGTTTCCAATTTAGATACGTCACTTACTCACGATTAAAGTGCAATTATTACCTAGGTACCTATTTTGTTGAGATATTAATTATAGGGCAATTTTATACACATTTACTTAGGTAACATTAAGGAAGATAAACAGAACAAGTATTTTTAAAACTTCCTTCCATTTCTAATGACCATCACTCATTTCTAATGTATTTTTTTTATTTAGTTCCATTAATTTTGGCAAATTCCGTGTAATACAAATATATTCATTTTATTTGTAGTCAATAAAAGTGCAGTACTTATATTTTCTATGTTCCGGGAAAACAGAGTGGTTGAGCTAGGTTGCCTAGCTATTGTGAAACCGCGAAACTGGGGCGCAGTACGTATGTACCTCGGCGTACTCTACCGGGCTTTCAGTTGCACAAACAACAATGGCGAGGTAGCAGAAATATTCATATTGAGTGGGTAGTACCTATTTATTTGAACATAATGTAAAATGCTCAAAGACGTCTAAAGCCGATTGAAGTGAACTGAGTCTGGTGAAGCAGTTCTACAATAAATATATATTTGACAATATCACATACATTGCTCCGGTTCCAAAGTAAGTAGCTAAAGCACTTGTGTTATGAAAATCAGAGACAACGGCGGTATCACAAACACCCAGACCTGAGCCAATATAGAAAAGTTCGTTTTCTAAATTGACCCAACCGGGTATTGAACCCGGGACCTCAGAGATGGCGACAACTTGAAAACCAAAGCCACTCGACCACGAAAGGTCGTCAACGAGGAGGGTCTTTTCAAAAGGGGATATGTGCCAGTTATCTTATTTTTCAGAAAATAAAAAAAACTGATTATAGAAAAACCCCTTAAGTAGTGCACAATTTATTTAAAAAATATCCTGTTTCGCTCGGAACACGCTTCTAAAAGTCCCAATTGCTAAGAAGCATATCCCTTTTGCATTTCTTTAATTAAGGTGTATTTTAGTATAGGAAAGAAGACCTCATACTCAGTTTAAAAAAATATTTTTAGAAATTAGCCAATGTCACATTTACAAATTTTCGCTATCGCTCCGCTCCGACAAATGTACGGATTTGACGTTTTAAAATTCGATTAATAACGAAACTTAATGTCAATTCCATACATTTTTGGAAAGTGAAGCGATAACGAAGATTTGCAAATGCTACTTTGGCTTGGGGGTCTAGCCAAAGTAACATTTGCAAATCTTCGTGTTTGTAGTTTCACCGTTGTCTCTGATTTCCATAACACAAGTGCTTTAGCTTCTTACTTTGAAATCGGAGCAATGTTTGTGATGTTGTCTAATATTTATTATTTAATTTGATTTATAAGTATAAGAATTACTGTCGATTGAGTTAATGTAAGTAATAAGACCTCTACAAAGTTTCCGAAGCGGAAACCCGGTTACATCATCAGCTGACCTCTAGCGGCTATACTACGCGTCCACTTCATCATTGCCGCTACCTCCCGGCCCGCTTCGTCATACCGCACTCCCTGCGTCGCCTTTCTAGTACAGCTAGCAATGCAAAGCTTAATTTTAGTTTCTGTTGATTTAATCATTAGTTCGTAATTTATGTTGTTATAATGATTAAAAGAGTAAAGTTCCTACATAATGGTGCACCTAACCTGTTATATAAATTAATAACACTTTTTGAACAAGAAAAATAAAAAAAACTGTTGAAAAACATGATTACTTTTTTGTCTCCAGTTCCGTTAGTGTGACGTAATAACGGTCGTCGACGGCAATCACGAAGTGAACGCGTAGTAACTATTTACAGGGGCAGTTGTCCGAGCTAATCCCGCCCGATGTTGTTTGCCCGTTCTTACATTACAGCTAATACCACTTTTCTATGAACGGGCATGCCTCGCAATTTGTTTAATAATGTTAATGAGACCTTCATCAACTTATTATCACGTACTTAATGCTTTAGAGTAGACATTTTAGTTATTTAGAACGTTCTGAATATTCCACAGTAAACTCAACTGAATTAAATTATTTCGGAAAGCGCTATTATTCTTTCTTCATTTGGGGTAATAAACTGAACATATGTGAATTTTACGTAATATACATCAATAAGCTGTTGGTATATCAATCGGCTATAACATGAAGATGCTATAGCTAGATTTCATAGAATGAGAATTGACACATAAGTCATCATAGGTATCTTCATTACTTCGAAGTTCGAAGGCGACCTTTGAAGCAAATTCTCTCGAAGATGTTGTCCGCGAGGCGTGTGATTGGCCGCCGGGTAGCAAGCTGCAAGCCCCGAGCAAGCCCTTTCAATTACTCGGATGATGCCAAATGGGGCGAAAGAGAAACTCAATTGCCAGTCACTTCTTACGGGAACTTGCGTCCTATATGTATTACTGTTTGCGAACTGGATTCAAACTAACAACAGCAAGCGAACTAAACAACTGATATGAAAAACTTTTTTTTTATTTGCGGGACAAAAAGCTTCGTATGTTTACGTCGCAGCCAACTAGCTTAATCAGTCGTTCAATTAAGGGCGTAGCTTTTTCATTTAACGGCGTCGTTCAATCAGCGGACTAAATTATATCTAGCTATTTAATTAAATGGCTAGGCAAATGACTTGGTTCAAAAACGTTTAATAACTTGCCTAGCCAAGACATTGAAATAAGTTCTTGCCTAGCCAAGACATTGAAATATAGTTCCGTTTTCTGTCACCTAGAGCGCCGTAAGCAGATCTGCAAATCGCAGTTACATTGCTGCTTTTAGTAATATAGTTGTCACATTGATTTTTACTAAAGCAGCAATGTAACTGCGATTTCTGTCAGTTTCAATCAAAAGTTGGAAGCAATAGATTTACATAATCAGGGGGCAGCTGTAATATTACGAGAATATAGTTCAATGAAAGTGTGTGATTATAAAATAGCGTAAATATTATCGGTTATCGAACGTTTTCAAGAAAAGTTTGACCAACATTTTATTGGATAGACCAACGGCACACGGCACGTAGGTGTTTTTGTGTATTTTTTCGTAATTTATTGTTTGTAAGGCGATATGTGGTTATACAATGATACTGTCACAAGTTTAATATGAATTTGATTTGTATTTATTAAGGCCTTAGCATCACCCAGCCCATTAATTAAATGTTGTATTAGGCGCATTGGCTAAATGTAATTAATGCCGATGATTAAACGGCGCTGTTCAATTAAATGACTAGGCCGTTAATTAAGTGGCTGCTTAACCAGTTGGTTGCGTTGCGACATTTACATCGAAACCTTAACCTAAAGGGCAAGAAGTCCAAAGCTTTAGTTTAATTATTTCTTAATTTTATTAGATGATCATGTAGAATGGACTTAGCAAACTCCATGTTTGTGTTAAAGATGTTCCTTTTTTCCAAATTATTTTCATAGTTTCATGCAAACTTAATTAGGTAAGTACCTACTTACCTAAATCTTACACTTTGAATGGATTCCGATGTTGTCGTCGAATACCTACATCGAAGGTAGAAACCTAATAATTTACTAATTTCTTTAAAATAAAATAAAAATATTCTATTACAAAGGTATACACTATGTTAAAACGTTTCACGAGTTAATAAAACGGTTATAATATTCTGTCGCTTCTTACCTTCATAAGAGAAATATTTCCCCATCTTATGAGAATTCTTTAGAGTTCTAAAACGTGTTAGTTACCGAGCCAGATGGAATACGAGCTAGGCGCTGCATGTCAGTACAGTCGACAGCAACTTGGGTTATTACAACACTTATAATAGTTTTATTTACAAGTATCTAATATAGCTTAAGTTTAGTCTCTCCTTTTTTTGAATGCAAAATGCATTTACCCATTCCCCCCGCAGGTGAGCAGGGGTTCGTATGTGGGACTCTCCAGGAGGGGACCGCAACATTCAACGTTGCGGCTCCCTCCACAACTGCCTCCCGTGATCGTGATCCCACCCAACCGAGAGGCTCGGTGGGACCTCAGGAGGAGAAAATACCCGCTAAGGTACCCACCAGTGGCGAGGCGTGAATTTATGGCGAAGGTAAGCCGTTCTATAAAAATGTTATGATCTACGGATACATATGATAGTGGATCGGTGGGGTGGGATTTCTATCATGAGTGGATAATGATTTTTTAATGAATACTTTGTCAGCCTATGAATATCAAAGCTCCCAGGGATATCGAAGCTCCCATGGATATCGGAGGTCCCTATAGATATCGGGAGTTCCCCATGGATTTCCATGGATCTCCACTCTTTCTTAGCAATCGATCGAGTATTTCCTCTCGATTTCTGGGTTTTGGTTTATATTTTGGATCTTCTCCTTTGTCGCTTTTGTATTAATCAATGTGTTGGTGGCTGTACATACACGTGACAGGTACGCTACATATCAGAGCAGTAGAGTCGGTATGAACAAGATTTTTCAATTACTACGGTCGTCTGGGGGTGAGGTACTTAGGTATTGTTTCCACACGAATAATAATGCAGCCGCCGCGGTTGCGATTACCGCCCGCAAACCGCGGGCTTGACGCGCACTATTCTACAAGTTGCCCGCTGGTGCAGCGGGAACCGCAAACAATCGCACACGCCAGGGTCGTAAAACGCGTCGTGAAATGTGCTTTAATTTTTTACATATACAACATGTTACAAAAATACCCCTAATGCCGAATATGGTATATAGGGACCATCAAACTGATCAACTTTTACTATGGAACTCTGAAATCACGAAATAAAATCAGCTGTTTCATACAAGAATTAATTACGAAAATATCAAATGAGTTTTTTTTTCGCAATTTCAGAGTTGGTCCCATAGTGACAGTTGTTCAGTTTGATGGTCCCTATCTACCATATTCGGCATCAGGGGTATTTTTGTAACACGTTGTATATCTGCATATCCAGAAGCTGCGGTACCGCAACCGCGGCGGGTGCGGGCGAAAACCACGTCGTGAGTTCTTAGCCTAATATAAAACGATTCTAAAAGGCTTCGTATCAATAAAAAAATATTAATTGAGCGTTCAAAATGAAACATGTAATTAATGTAGGTCAGGATTGTCTGCAAAATGCAAATCTCTGTTTTAAAAGAGGATTCTTTGATATTTTTTTCTCTGTTATAAAAGTTAACGAATCGTGTTTCTGCAACTGACAAAATGAAGTCAATGAAATAAATAATCAGGTTATTAAATATCACTTTTATATATTTTGTAATTGACGAGAAAAATCGAGATTCCTGCCACCAAAATGTCCGATGCCTCCTCTTAACCAGTTAGCAACAAAAATCGTGTGCGCGCGTGTAGCCCCTGCGCGAACTAAACGTATGTTGTGTCAGCGCAGCGTGCAAGCGATTTTAAGTAGGGTTAAGCGACGCTGTTGCCCATGGTACATCTACTTAGCAGAGACACAATGAGCTGTTTAGTCTCAGAAAAAAATATTGGTAGCGCGCGTAGTTCATTAAAAATGAAACACTTTGTACAGCGCGTACGAGTATATTATTAATTCAGGTGTTATTTTGGAACTTTGATTTTTCAGGGGGCGTGGTCACGATATGACTAAGCAAAATGGCTGCTCATAATTTTATGAAATTACCCGCTCGGATAAAAAATGCATTTTTATAAAATTACTTTATAGCTGCGTTCTGATTTTAAATAATATCACTGAATTAAATTGATTAAATAACTTTAATTAATTTAATTCAGTGAAAACATACAACAACAACAAGTAAAAACAACAACAACAACCAATTTGTGAACTGGTGGTTAATTCAGTATCTTACACCCGTATTCAAGAACAATACTCTAAACGACCCTTGTCTATGGGAACGAAATAGAGTTCTGCGATTGGTTCGTCTGCGCGGTCACCACTCCTCTATGGTTAATAAGAGAAAAAGAAAGATTGATCTGACTTCTGTCTTTTTGGGCTGATGACACAGAATTTTATTGTTGCTTTCTTTCTATTGTAAATTAATATTATTCCTTCCTTAGTCGTCCGTGTTCCTTTCTATTTTAATGTGACTCATCAATGTAAATATTCACTGTATATAACATGTGTGAAGTAAATGTATGAAGTAAAACCACACAAGCTGTGTTTATTCTATTAAACCCAGAGTCAATTTGCCGAGGGCATCAACAACACACTTCCATCATAGTTTTTAACAACGAACGCAATTATAGTGCGGGCAGGAACCAAAGCCCGCACAGTTCGTTTGTTCTACGTATAACCTGTGATTGGTAGTTGGGGACGCTGTGCGTCCACGGGCATTGTGAGACCTCATAGTAGTGTTTGTGAATACGGGTCTTGTTTTTCAATAACTTTAATCAACTTAATTCAGTATTTATATTTAAAATCAGAACGCAGCTGTAAAATAATTTAAATTATTTGAATCCATTTTTATAAAGTTCTGAGCGGGTGATTTCATAAAATATGAGCAGCCTTTTTGCTTTCGGGAAATAAAAAAACAAACTAACTAAATAATTCTAAAATAGCACCGCTGTAATCCGAAAACAGCAGCTAAACCATAGACTTATTTATAATGAGCTAAACATAATATAGAATAACTCAGTCAAACGCTAGTGATTATAATATATGAAAGCTCTATGACTTCAAGTTTGACATATAGGTAATACAAAATTCAATGTCAAAACTTTTATGACAAAACAAGTAAGTACCTATCCTTTTAAAAATATTGCTTTACTCTATGTTTGTAAATCTACTCAAGACAAAACACTTCTTTTTGTAATTTTTTCTACAAAACAGAAGTGTTCTTCATCGAGTAGAATAAAAATTATCGATATGCACGTCCTCAAACCCCATACTCCACAATCGGACTCAACATCCGATAGAACAAGTGTAACAGAGAGGAAGACTAAACGAATAGACGCAGGAACCAGTCACGAAATATTTAGAAATAATACAACTTCAATAGAAGTGGTAGTTAAAGAGGTTCGTAGTAAAACCAACAGTAATGTAATATCTGAAGCTCAAACAAGTACGCAAAAGGACACCGATAGTAATATCAACACGCGAAAACTTCTTGATGAAATAAATAATCTAAAACATGAGCTTGTCAAATCGAGCACGGCACTTGTGAAGACAAAGAAAGGATTAAAATGTATCATTGTGGAAATGAAGAAGCAGTTAAATGCAGTCAATCGCCGGGAGATAGAAACTCAGAAGGAAAATTTGGCTTTGCAGCTAGAGAATGAGAAACTGAAGACATTGCTGGATTTTAAAGCAAATGCGATTATTAAATTCAAGAAGGAATTGAACGTTATGAAGAGGCTGCTGAAATTTACCAGGAAAAGTATGAACTCTGCCCCAAGGGTGCCGGAGTGTATACCTCTTAGTTCTGATACGGAATATGATGAATTCGAAAACGATTTGAAGAAAAACATTCGCGTTACGTTCGCAACAAAAGTGCTAGAAAGCATGGGAACTACATTCGACGATAGTTTATCAAAAAGTACAAAAGACTCCTTTGATATGAAGCAATGTTAAATACTTGTGCTTATCTTTAGTTTTATGATATAATTTGCTACAGTGTACTCGAGTATTTTACAAAAACTACTAAGATTAATAAAGTGCTAAATAATGATATAATTTTATTAATTTAGAATCCTGTAATAAATGCATTGTCAAGCCACAAATAAGTTTCCTTGAAATTGTATCAATGTTTTTAGTAACCATTTCGGAATGGACGTGCATCGGAGGTGACAACTGGGATGAAAAGATCCCAGTTGTCACCCCGGGTGACATGTTAGAGGGGACTCCTGGGAATAATGGTTTTGCTCAGTGCCTGTCACGAAAACAATAGTGCGTGGTAATTTTTACGAATCTTTAAAAAATATTGTGAAGTATGTAGAAGAGCTACAAAAAACGTTGTATTTTAAGTTATATACTTATATTAAAAAAAAATGCTGTTCCCAAGGTCATTTACTAATTTCTTGTGACTGATTTTGGAAATGTGCCTCTATAGTTAACTTATGAAAACATGTGTATTAGGTTTTTACAGGCATGATGGTGGTAACTACTTAATTAAAATGATGTAAGCATTATGTACCTAGTTCTAAATATGGCATAGAACTTGTTTACGTCTCGTGTTTTCAACTACTTAGTAGTGAAACGAGATATTTAATTGATTGTGTAACTCCTTCGATTAGAGTTACGCAGAATTTTTATTACCAACTACCGCGTAGGTACGCTGCTTTATGAAGAATATTAGAAATGCATAACATGTACCTTCCGATAAATGACATTAGAGCAATACCCCTTGCAAGTTCTGGCATCCATAGGAATCAATCGGGGGATGCAACCGGGTGACCCGGATGCGCAGGGCGCACGCCTGCATGACCGGGTCACCACGTGACCGGGTCGCGCGGTCACAGCCCGCTCCCATTACCTATTTTACCCACCCGGGTATTGGAGTGCTATCTTATCGCATTTGACGCTTTTTAAGCACGTTTTAGCGCATAAACGAGTCGACGTTTCAGGAGTCTCATTTTAATTATCATCTATGTATTTCAGTTTATCTTCTCTCTGAATAGAATATAATTTGAACCCTCTCCGTTCCATTCTTCAAGTCTCAGCTCTTAGTAAATTATACCTTCAAAGGTTGACATAACGACCGACAGGGGTTGGTATTTCAAAGCATTGTAGAGTGCTTCAGTTCTAATTTGTCAAAGTGGCTAAACGTACAATGGCACACAAACAGCAGTTCAGTCACATAAACAATGTGAAATCGAAATAATTAGGTATCGTTTTAATAAATCGTTTTAAGCAATAACCTTAAAAAAAACAAGAAGACAATAGGTCGGAATACTCATAAAAATATTTGTAGCCACCTAAACTAATTCGAAGGTTGACACGTTCGTATTATTTTTGACCCATGTCTCATTGGCAATATTCCGATTACCTACAGTAAACGCAAAGACTTCTATATTGTATCGAATTCATTGTGTAGACTACATAATTATAAATATAAATAAATATAAATACATACATTTTAGTCAACATCGCAAACATTGCTCCGATCCAAAAGTAAGTAGCTAAAGCACTTGTAATATGGAGATCAGAGACAACGATGGTAAACACACACCCTGAGCCAATATAGAAAAGTTATTTTTTCTAAATTGACCCACCCGGGGATCGAACCCGGGACCTCGGGGATGGCAACACCTTGAAACCACTCGACCACGGAGGTCGTATTCGTAAATGATTAATAATTTTTCTCGAGCCTAATGGTTGTGGGATAGACTTTACTAACAAATATAAACAATCTTCATCAAATTGCATGTTTCCATGATGATAACCACAAATTAATACAGTCGATATAGATTTACCTACATATTTTTATTATCTTTAATTATCATATCAGTATTTTATGTTTATTTAGTTTCCTAGCTTCTGCACGCGACTTCATCCGCGTGGCCATTCGAAAAATTTAACTAGGATAAAAAATATCCTATGGTTATCCTATTCAGATTATAAAATAAACTATGTGTGTGCAAATTCAAATCCGTTCAGTCATTTTTGTGTGATTGAGTAGTTAACAAACATATATACAAACTATTTCAAAGATTAGTAGGACAGTGTAGTTGGATGGTCTCTTTATTAAAACGGACCAAAAATGTTCTCAAATCACGTTTTCACGACCACCTAATCGGATTTTTCCAATAAAAAAGCCAATTTTTCCCAAACTTTGTCGAAACGGCCGATGCGGTGAAGAGAGCAAGTGAACCAGAAACATATTGTCCTCTCATGCATAAGTTTATCGGAGAACTGGTAATTAGGTATTTTATTACCTTCAAAAGTTCCTATCTAGAACAATTTAAAAAACGGTCAAGAGCGAGTCGGACTCGTGCACCGAGGATTCCGTATCATCATTCTGAAAAAGTTTACTATTTAGGGACATCGTTTTATTTTTCCTGTAATCTTTACATAAACTTCTATGACATAAATTAATTACAGATTTTTCTCTATGCAAACTTCGGAGATCTGTCTAGTCTGTGACAGATAGACAGACTGAGTCGCACCATAAGGGTTCTTTTTTACATTTTGGCACGGAACCCTAAAAGAGCGAACTAAATTACCTTAAAAACTTTAGCAGAATGAGTTTCGTACCCACTAACTAGGTAATATACGAGGGAAGTCGTTTTTTATACGACAATAACAGTTGCTTCCCAATTCATCTATGAAAATATAATGTATGTAAAGAAAAATTTAGATAGTTTTGCAAAGAATAGTAATGTTCATAAATTCAATACAAGAAACAAGGACAAACTTGCTGTTCCAAAGCGCAGACTGCATAAAACAGGAACCTCTTTTTTGTGTAGATGTATTACCTTTTATAATAAGATTCAAGACAAGACTGCCTTTGGAAAAATTAAAAATACTGTTTAAGTCTTATGAGTAAAGGCTATTACAATATTTGCGATTATTTGAAGGATAATAAGGCCTGGGCATAGCTTTTGTATTTTTAATTATTACTTCAGTATAGATTAAGATAAAAGTCCGTGGTTCTTTCATGGGTCTAGTATAAAGTTCTGTAATATAATTTCAAGTAATTCGAGTCGTCGATATTTTTTTTCTTTTTTAGTATAGGTTGTGAGAAGTGTCCTACCTACTTAAAAAACTTATCTACAGGTTTCTTGACTCGACGCCTTAATATGGGTAGCATTAGTATGTCATGCTCTCTTTAATCATTTCTGCGGTGGTGTCGTGTGAGGCGGGTCGTTACGTTCCCTCAAATATGGTTGAGCGAAGCGATGGCTGGTTCATGCGTCATGCTCGTGAACGGGTGCTGCCAGTGGGAATAGGTCTGCTTCTGCCTACCTGTCTTAACGTTTATTGAATTGTATGAATTGATATATGTATATGTATTTTTTTGTAACAGCCTAGACTGAACCTTAAATTTTGAATTAAGCTTGAATCCTGTAAATTGATTCAGTAGAAATGAGCTAATTAAAAAATGTTGTTTATTTATGAATCTATGTTAATTGTAACATGTATGAATGTAATCTCTGGAAACGATATACATATTTGTAAATATCGTTCCTTCTGATAAAGCTGATAAGTTTTTTGCGCCCATTTTTCTTGTCAGCTTAAAGACGTCATAATGGGTGGTAGGATAAAAGAATTGACGATTTAAAAATGTGAGCTTATTTGAAGAAAGAATTTTTCAATTTAAATTTCAATTTCAATTTCGTAGTAGTTTTTCGATTCGCACGCGAATACCTATTCGATTCTGTCAATCGGAAATCGGTGTGTTTGCATTGATTTCAAATACGCCGCAGCAGCCGTTCTAAAGTTTGAATGTGGGCTATGGATCTAGAGATTTTATGGAAGGACGTCAAGGTAATAAAATCTTTATTCGAATTTTATTGTTATTCATTCCACTCATGCATACCAACTTATTTATTTTCTAAGCAACACTACTAGATAAAAAAGTTGGTTTTAGGACAAATCCCAGCTGAAGCGACTTCCCATCTCGGACAAGTCTTCTGACGCAAAATACATAATTGAAATTCACTTACGGTTTGAAAGAGAGCCACCGCAGAGAGAGCCAGTGAATTTTCAACACATGGCGTGTTTCGACTGAGCAATCACGACATAAGTTTAAATCTCGCCAAGCCAAACATTAGTGATCTACATGGCGAATAAAGATTATTTTTCAGGTCTGTACAAGATCCATTTATCAAATTTTGTGACATTTTGAATGAGAGCATTCAACATTTTAATCCATGGCATTTATTCCTACAACATTTAGATTTTCGATACATTAAGAAAAATGGATGTCGGCTTTAGAGATTTGAAATGTTGTTAAAGGTAATACTTACTGTAATTTATAAGATTCTGCGAGGATTCTTCCAGTGTGCTCTAGATCCTGACGGCTTCAACGACGCAGCCCTTCGGTAGGAGTGAGGCGCAGTTCCTGGAGTGTTCATTAGAGGAACCAGGGCTTCCATACGAATATATAACTATATACCTACAGGTTATATTCTAAAGAATAATAAAAAATACTGTAAATACTGTTAGTTACTATTGAATAGGTGCAGTCGTAGCAATCCAGTCTACTGCATCGAAGGTCCTTAGTTCTTAATCGTGATTTCGTTACCAATTTTTCCCAAGCTATTGGATGTTTATTTTCATAACTGTACCTATTTGACCTATTTTTAAATATTTTGTTTATACAAGCTCTACTTAGTAATTATCTATTGGTTAAAAACATTTACGATAAATCTGAACAATAAGACTAATATTTATAACTTTTCAAATAATTTCAACGATGCCAATACAAATTTTTTGGGTAAATATTATTTAGATTACTAGTTCTTACAGAGTTTATTATTTCATTTTTAGAGTTCCGTACCAAAATGGCAAAAAGGAACCCTTATGGTGCGACTAAGTCTGTCTGTCTGTCACAGCTGGATATTTCAAGAACTATATGCTAATGCTATCAACTTGAAATCTGGAACAGTTTTAGATGACGCTTTCCCAACTATTTTGCAAATAAGAAAGAAATAAAAATTAGATATATTTTGCAACAGGGTCTGAAAGGGAGGTCTTAAAAATTCGAAGTGGGGCTACTTGCAATATTCTACACCGCAGTGTATTTATTTATCTAAGTTGGTACGGCGGGACCCTCAGTGTGCGAGTCCGACTCACTCTTGACCGGTTTTTTAAACTGGCATTATTTGATTGCCGATATAAAAGCGTCACTTAAGTTTAACAATGTGACTAGTACGAAGCGATAGAGCTTTTAACGAGGCAGTAGAGAAACGTTGCTTCTATAAAGGCTGTATTATGAGGTGGTAGCGGTAGGTCGCGTTTTAGGAGAAAGGTATATAAGGGCAAGCACCCACCCTTACAATAATAACAACGGCACTAACTGCCCATTACCTTCTCGAAGGATTTTGAAAGTTAATGTCATTTTATTTTTATATATTACAGAAACACTAAAACTGGCAATTTACGAGTTAAGGAGACCTCAGCTAAAGATTATAGCTAAGAAGCGTTTGAGTATCCGGTCATGTAATTTTTACACCCTATAGTCTAGCCAATGTCTCGTTTGCAAAAGAGATAACGAACTTCTTTTTTTTTATTAGAAATGTATGTGACATTATGTATACATTGCTCCGATTCCAAAGTAAGTAGCTAAAGCACTTGTGTTATGGAAATCAGAGACAACGGTTGTATCACAAACACCCAGACCTGAGCCAATTTAGAAAAGTTCGTTTTCTAAATTGACCCAACCGGGGATCGAACCCGGGACCTCAGAGATGGCGACAGAGATGAAAACCGGTGTACAAAGCCACTCGACCACGGAGGTCGTCAAACTTTCTATCGAAAGATGTAAGTAGGAACTACAGACTTATTTACTAGGTATATAATAAGTTTATGATAGGAACTATGGGATTGACAATAGATTTCGCTTACCAACTTTTTTATATACTTTTAAACTTTCGCGTTGCATTTTATTTGATTAAAATCACAGTTATTAAACGCGTTTAATCAGTTCCGTCAGCCCGTGGCTAACATTATCTTTGCCCGTTATCACGGCCGATGCAACTCGGTCTAAACGTCAGGAAAAGGTAGGTGTTTAATCGCGTTTAATTCCTATGATTTAAATCAAACTTTTTAACCGACTTCAAAAAAAGGAGGAGGTTATCAAGTCGACGGTATTTTTTTTTAATAGCAGTCCCATACATCTGTCAAAAGCGAAGTTTGTTATCGTTTTTCAAATATCTATTAGCGATTAAATTATATGTTAGAATGTATTACCAAAAATAATGACAATAAAGCCGGGTTGACATGATAGTAGCCAGCTCGGACCGAGTCACGACCGAATCCATTCGTACGAGGCAGCTTCATACGTAGCACTTCCGAGTGCGCTCGGATTACATGTTCTCACAATACGAGTAGCGTCCGAGTAGTAATCCGAGTGCACTCGGTCCGAGCTGACTCTTATCATGTCAACCCGCCTTAAGGTAAAGGGCCAGTTTTCCAGATTCCGTTCACTAACTAACTTGACAGAATTGTTTTTTCGTTTTTGAAAGTAATTTTATGCAAACCGTAGTGTGTGCTTGCCCTTACACGTAATTGTTTACATTGTATCAAACACGTGATAACTTGAAGCAATATTAATACCGGCTGCTCTTTTAAAACAATAAAAATGAGTAGCAATAATAAAAATTGACCAAAGCATATTTATTATTTTGGAATCTTACAATAAACTATTATGAGTTTAGTGAAAACTGTAAGGGATAAGATTCGGTCTTACTACCTATATATTTTTTAGAAAAGATGTGCTATGCACGCTACTTACGATGATAAGCAGCGATTACCATAATTAAATAGAGAGCATATCATTCCTACTATATCTAATATTATTAATGTGAAAGTTTGTACACTCTATTCTTTTTAGATATTAACCCTGAAATTGCTGAAAAAGCAATCGTTATCGTTATGTACAATAATTATTAGTTCTCGTCAATGTAACCAAATTTTAAAATGCAATAACGGCAGATGTTGCATTTTTAATCAGTTCTAAAGTGGTCATCAAAATTCACTGTGCACCCATTATTTACTGCGCTGATGGACTCTCGTCTCGTCCTGGCGGAGCCGATGCCTCCCGAGCTCAGCCGGCGGTGCCCGACCTGGGACGTCTGCCAGTCGCTTTACTACCTCCGCGAGCTGCGAACCTCTTCGCTGTCACACATGTGAACTTTTTTTTATGAGTTGTTTTAGAGAGTGGCTTTCAGATTCGATTTTTGAAATTACCAAAATAGTTTTAATATTTTTTAGTGATTTTCAAAATGGGTGAGCAGAGCAGACGCAGTGAGTGAACCAAAAGAGGTTAGTTACTATACATACCAACGTGTCTGAGTCAGTTACTAGTTTTGGGACACCGGGGTTCGGATAGTCCCTTATAAGTTATTTTGACCTTTGTGGCCCTATTAGGTGCTAAATTGATCATGATTTATAGAGCTCTTACAGTATAGGTATAATTTATTCAATAAATGAGATTCATGTTACTTTCTGAAAATATAATAATGACAGTTAATTAACTTTTTTTAGGTACTAAATAGTAACTACGTTTGCTTTATAAAAAAATACACCAATATAATGTCCAAATAGAATATCATCCTTATCAAATAAAACAAGGTTTTTTTTAGAATAAATGAGTTTAGATTTATTTTAATAAAGAGTAAGGAATCTGTTTTATACAACAATTTAACTGTGGTATACAAAATGTATGAAACAGCTAAAGTTTTTTTCGCGATTTCAGTGTTGTTTCTTTCCATTCAAAAAAGTTTGTGTATAATGATCAACAAAAAATAGCGTTGTACAATGCGTTTAAATTGGCAATAGAGAGTGATCCGCTGCAACTTCACTCGAGAATGTATGGCAAAGAGACAATTTTACAGATTAAAATACGTCATTTTGTACAACGCTCTGAAGTTGGTCACTTCTGTTGCACATTGTATATTTTTGACGACGTCACGAATATAATGGCAAAGAATAAAAAAGTTTAATTGTTTATAAAATGACCCATAGTGGCAGACGGAATCGGGACAGGTCATAGGTATACCAATATCGGAAAGTCAGGATTTTGAATTGAAACCCTAAATATCAAATTACTCTTTTAACTTTTAAAACTTACAAATAGTCGGAAATCGGGATAATATATCAAATTAATGCCTTTTTTTAATGGAAGTTTAGTAACTTAAAATGTATCACATAAATTATATATTACATATTATAATCCTGTATAAAAAACAAACTAAAATCAATTGAGTAAAATAAAATGTGTCAAGAAAGTAACATTTTTCTTTTTTTGTTCAGTTTCAAACATAGTTGTATTTTTTACTAAAAACTATATGTATGACTTTCCATAGTGCTACGGGCTACGAGCTACGCTACGTCACGCTACGAAGAACGAAGGAACGCGTGGGCGCATGTAAACATTCCAAATAAATTTCAAATAAACGTCACACGGAAACCATTATAAAGTTAATGTGCTATTAATATTTAACGTGGATATAATTATGAAAATTTTTCAAAGAAAATATTATATTTACTTAATAATATTACATGTTCCGCGGTTGCTGTTATTTTAAAAGTCTTATTTGTTTTCCAAATAATGGACATTAAATTACTAACTGGCTTTTGCCCGCGACTCCGTTCGCTGCTGAGACTTTGGAATAAAATTCTTATAACATAAGTCACTAAGGGCGATAGTGTAGCTTTCTATTGATTAAAGTTTTTTGAAGTCGGTTGAGTACTTTCGGAGATTCCTCCTACATCCAACCCTTTACCTTTTTATAATATTTGTGAGGATACTCGTAGCGTGGACAACAGCATAGTAACAAAATAATGATACATTCTAGACTACAGAAAAAATCTTTCTTCTGAACTCAAACTCTAAAATTTTTCTTTCAAATTTACATATTATTATACCATTTAGACAGCCCTACAAAAGTGGGCATAAATTTCCCCTGGCGGAGGCAGGCTGGCCACATTGTGCTACCCGGCGCATATTTACTCGTGTGATTACTCGCGCTCAGATTTATTAACTCGCCAAACACGGAGACGTCGCCGCAGTAATCTAGTCAAGCGACGACAAATATAGAGGGTCTATTACATAAGAAGAAGCGCGATAATCGGACGATATTCGTCCCACTCGTCTATGAACTCATGTATAAGGTTCATAATCCATGTATAAATCGAACGACAAATATCGTCCAATCATCGCGAGGTTTTTTTAATAGGCCCTCAGTTGCGGGGTTAAGTGGGTGGAAAAATCTGTAAATGTAAATGTTTTCACATATGAAGGTAACCGTAATTTTGAACGGAAAATTTTGTGATTAAGTAAAAATATAAAATATTTGGCAACATCACAAACATTGCTCTGATTTCAAAGTGGCCTAAGCACTTGTGTTATGGAAATCAGAGACAACGGTGCAACTACAAACACCCAGACCTGAGTCAATACAGATAAAATTTGTTTTCAAAATTGACCCAACCAGGGATCAAATCAAACCCGGGACCTCAGAGATGGCGACAACTTGAAAATCGGTGTAAAAACCACTCGACCACAGAGATTTCCTTTTAATTCAAAATGCTAAAAACAATCTCAAAAATTCGATGTTGATCGATCATTGAAAATGATCAGTCAACATCGAATTTTGTTCGAATCAGAGTTGTAGATTTGTTAATATTATGTACCTAAGTGGAATTGCAAATCCACGGAAATCTAGTTGTACTTTTTTAATAATAGGGGTTTAATAAAGTACGAAATTGACGATTTTTTTTCACACACAGAGACTCTCATATTCTATGATGTTAAAGATGCTTCGGTTGTTTATTTAAACCTTACCTTAACTATAAAAAAGTACCTTATTATTAGTAACTCCTTTTTTTGTTAGCAGAAACGACCTCTTATTTCGTTGTAACTTAATCGATGCTTTTTTTTCGCATAACCTAAGTGGCATTACGTTATCTTAGTGTTTAAACATTAGTGCATAAAAGATTTTTTATACTACCTGCTCGTCAATGGCATATTATGTGTCATGCAAACCTTTCCTAAAGTAAGTCATTACAGCCACACGGTCTAGCCGGGTCATATTGTTGTACTGAATAACATTTTTTCCCATGGCAAATAATGTGATTTAAATTTGGAATGCAACCCATGCAGACGTGCTTGATCGAGGTTGGTTTCAAAAATCAAAAATGCAATGAGATTATGAGATTTTATTCTGAGTTAGGCTGTATGTAATCATTTTCTTTGCACTGCCTACAAATTTAAAAAAAGCTTTTTACGAAAAACATGAAAACTTTTTACGAAATTCATTTTCATCCGCGCACCAAGAAGGATCTATTCGAACGTCGAACTGACCACTACAGAATAGACGACAAAAAAAAATACTTAAGTACTTTCTTTATAACAGTCATTGGTTTCAATTACCTCGCAGAAAGTATAAAAAGTAGAGTATGCATCGCGGGCTTAAATGTGTATTTGTCTTAGGCGATCTTGAATCCAATATAGCGCCCGGGACATAATACACTACTTTAAGTGCTTGTTGCGTAATCTACTATAAAACATTATTAGCGTTCATGGTTTTTAAATAAATTAAGAAAATGTTAGGATGGAAAATTCAAATTCTTTAAAATTCTATACAAAACGGCAATTTCATACTTAAACCCTTAATATTTCCATGATTAATTTTCTAACTATGTAGGTATATCTTATATACTTACCCTATGGAATTAGCCATATCAACTCTCCCTTCCCTGTTTCAATTAATCGTAATATAAAGGTATTATTGTGATTTTTAATAAGGAATCAATTTGACAATCTATTCCCTTATACATAAGGAGAACCTACCGTATTGAATTGATTATAAATAAATAATATTAATAAAACAAATTTCTAGTGAGTTTTAATGACAATTCTGTGACGTTTGTTCACAGGTGCCAGGAACAAAACACAGGATGTTTTCTTTATGTCGCCGGTACAAAGATGAACACGGTATGTATTATTAGAATGTAAGTACTTACTTATTTTGGTAATGGCTTCCCACGGGAAAGGATCTCCTACGTTTTGTAGTAGGCTATACTTAATAGGCTGATATCAGCATCATTATACAAGGGTTACAAAAGTACCCCTAATGCCGAAAATGGTAGATAGGGACCATCAAACTGAACAACTTTTACTATGGGACCAACTATAAAATCGCGAAAAAAAAGTCAGCTGTTTCATACATTTTGATATTTTAGTAATTATTTTTTGTATGAAACAGCTGATTTTGTTTTTCGCGATTTCATAGTTGGTCCCATACTAAAAGTTGTTCAGTTTGATGGTCCCTATCTACCATATGCGGCAATAGGGGTACTTTTGTAACACCTTATATACCTCAAGTGGCGCCCTCATTTTAATTAAATTTATTGCTCGCTAAGTACATAATGTATCGAAAATTCACATGTAAAGATTGAAGCTAAAGTTCTATAGTTTATTTACAAACAATAACCTCAGTAAAATTTTGTTCGTTGTAGTAGTAGTTGTGCTAAAAGTGCTAAAAGTGCTCCACGTGTCGTGGAGGGTACGGAAATGTTTGCTTTTTATAGAAGACCGTGGCGCTTAAAAGGTTAAAAGAAACATAAGTACAGTTTTATAGGATATACAATAAGATGGGATAGAATAGTCGAGTTATCTATAGCTAATCATGCTACCCAGTTGTCAACTAGGCACAATCGAAACCTCCTCGTCAACACCGTTTGTATCATAATCACATCTATGAAATTAATCCTTTCTAAGATAAATGACGATCGAGCTGTCATGTCACCGACGTCGAAAACTGTCAACTCCGAATTAACGTAACATTTTAACAGCAATCCACTGCTCAGGAATTCATTACCCTTTTATGATACCGGGACATACCTAGGTCTCTATTCAACAATGAATTAAATATGGAAATACCCTCGTCAGGGAAAGGTTGCACTTTTAACTATTCGGATTGGTGGACAGTCACTTGACAAGTTTTATATAAATTGTCAAAGGAGGTAAATGGATCCACATAATGCTATGTGGAAGGATCGCTGGATCATTAATATGGCTCTGTATTATTCTTTGCATGAGCTAATCATATAAAAGGTTGCGGAAATACAAATATAACGGGCTTTATATGCCTAATATTTCAATTTCATTATTCGTGGTATACTTTTTTTTTAATGTAGTTCATCCGTGTCGAAGAAGTTCGTAGCTGAGGGCCTATTACAAAAAATAATCACGATAATCAGACGATGTTCGTTGATCGATTTACTTAATTTTGAAACTTATACACGAGTTAATAGTGCCACGGAGTGAGGCGAACATCGTACGCTTATTGCGATGCTTTTTTTGTAATAGGCCCTCTGAAACTTCTACATTATGTCTCTACGGCTGGTTCATAATTAGTTTTAGACTGCGGCTCCCCGGGCTTAGGCGCTAGTTCCAAGTAAGAAGTCGCATTACAAATGATAAGTTGCTAAAATGAATTTTAAAGTGTCTTAGCTACCATTCTTTACATTTTGATGCTTAGAATTTCCTTTAATATACAAATAGAATTTTAATTTTAAATGAAATGGATATTTTGGAAATTATTAAATGTTAAAACTACCTAAGTATTTTTAATGGTAAGTAATGTTTCGTCGAACAACGTTGCATGTGATTTACTTAGATTTGATTAATAACATTTGATTTTAAATTCACCATACATAATTTCAGTCCACCTATTTTTAATTTACAGCAAAGTTTCATAAAATACGTGAAATATTTTTTGAATCACTCTTTTATCATTTATAATGAAAATCCATTTTGGGTTCAAACCTGTTTTATAGAAGGAAAGCAGTGATTGTGGTGCTAGTTAACTCCAGTTACCCTCAGGTGAAATGACGTTCATCCATTCACAGGTTCAACCAAACTTAGATTACCACGTCCGTCAACGAAAAACCAAGCTAACTTTCCTTTTTTCATAAATAATGAAGAGACTTAAAGTTACCTCCTTCCACTAGTCTTGTTCCACAATTTGCCACTAATACAACCTGTAAGATGGCGCTTCTTCCAAATTAAAATTTAATATTTAAACCCGATCTCCCAACTTCTTCGCAGCGAGGTGGATTACGGCAGCTGCGAATACTTTATTATGTGAAATCGTACTATTTTTGTTTCCACGCGGGATTCGAGTATTTTCGGTTGGAAATTCCTTTCGACGTAAACTACCATTCAGTCTTTTTCGTGAATCGACTCCGATGCCGACGCCAAGAGTTCCCTTAGGCCTCTTCTCGCAGGAATTTGGGTTTGATGTTAATCAAATTACCGTTAATTTGGTTAATATTCTAAGCTAAATCTCTTTCAAATCGTTCGAGTACTTTTGTGAATCGACAAAATGACAAGATAAATATCTGTTTTTATCAAATTAAGCTGTCAACGGTATTTTTAAGTACTTTGTATGTCACAGTAAAAACTAAAACAGAATTTCTGTCAAGTTGATAGAGCCGTTCTAACTTTTGGAAAACTTTATATTTTCAAACCCAACCTTTCAACAAAAATATTTTTCTTAATTTTTTTCTAATACACTTTAAATTTCATCTGTTTCCCAAAACTAAATTTTTGGTAACGCATCTGTAACATCCTCGTTCAGTTAATCACTTGCCTAATAATCGTGTCACGTCACAAATCAGCTGAGTAAATTGGGCCCCCCAGGTGTGAGGAGCGGGGGGCAAGCCGCGCAGGCGGGGCGAGTAGGCAGCCATTCATAAAACTAAGCTCGATCGATATAAAACGTCTCACCTACCATGGATGCCGATAATTAGAACCTTCATAATGTTCAAGTCGGGCCCGTCACAGCCTATTCGCACAATAGTCCCTTTAAAAAGAGCATTGTATTGTGTCGTTAAGGCGTTCTCCGTGAATATACTTTTATGGGTGTTGTTTTCAGTAGTTCGCAAATATTTTTGCGAGCTGAAGAGGATTGTGTTGGGCTCCTAATAAAATAGTGCATTGAAATAGTAGGCGGTGGATAGGAAGAAAAACAAGCTATTATTAGAAAACGGGTGGCCCATTTTAATTTTAGAATTAGGAAATTGAGCAAACTACGGATTTTAAGAGGCACAGAGGCTATAATTGCGATTGTGCCTGAAATTACGTTATAGTTAAATGTCATGACAAACTTTGGATAATATTTTTTTAAGATAAATAATATTTAAACAATTCTAGAAAAAATCAGCTCACCCGTAGCACCTCAGACGGGACTCGAACCCGCACCCTTGGGATTCCGACCCAATGCACTGACCAATTATGCTATCGAGTCGCTAGTGGGAGCAGCGAAAATTTCTAGTATTTTTACTTCTTCGCTGCAAGCCAGCGCAATTTCATTTTGGAATCCCAAGGGTGCGGGTTCGAGTCCCGTTTGAGGTGCTACGGGTGAGTCGATTATTTCTAGATTTTTTTCTAATATTATTTATCTTAATATAAAAATGGCATAGTGAATGCGAAAAATCTAAATTTAATAATATTTTATTTAACCTCTTTCATACAGAAAGCCTTGGTCACACGGTAAATAAAAATTGGTGATCCTTGATTGTCTTGAGCTTTAAGGTTGAAAGGTGATTTAATTAACCTGTATATCAGATAATGTTTGCTACATCAACTCAAATCAAGATACAATAAGGATGGTTTAAATTACAGTCATTAAATTATAATTGTTATTAACGAAATAATTTTACAACAAATGTTAAATACTATTGATCATAGTAAACAAAAAAAATCTTAAAAAGTCGTAGGCTTAATGGTTCTACCTACTCCTAAAACCAACCATATCGAAATCCTTGAGCTCTAATTTAGCTTTATGTTCAGAACACCTTTCCAGAAAGCTTTAAATAGGAACCCCTTTTCAATATTTTTTTTAAGTCTTTCAAAACACCCATTTCCTGTACTTGACCGTACTTGCGCCCCAGTGTAAGAGTCCATTAAGTCGGTATAATACTTCAATTAATATCGAGATTCTTGTAACAAAAGGCTTCTTTAGGGTTCGTGCTTTATCGTTGTGATCGAACCTTAAGTGCTTAGAAAGGGCCTTACAGCGTAAGGACCATGAGATATTCTTCGATAATGTCTAAACAGGAAAGGGTGAGGGAGACGTAGTGATTACATTCTCTTTGCATGCTGCGCAAATTGGCCAATAACGCTTATACAAGGTGTTACTAAAATACCCCTAATGCCGAATATGGTAGATAGGGACCATCAAACTGAATAACTTTTACTATGGGACCAACTCTGAAATCGCGAAAAAAAAATCAGCTGTTTCATACATTTTGATATTTTTTATTTTAATTTTTGTATGAAACAGCTGATTTTTTTTTCGTGATTTCAGAGTTGGCCCCATAGTAAAAGTTGTTCAGTTTGATGGTCCCTATATACCATATTCGGCATTAGGGGTACTTTTGTAACACCTTGTATACACAGCGAATACAATTTGTTTGTAGTACACCTGCGGAAATTACCTACTGCGCCGAGCGTTCGGCTGCTGAATTTATCGGTCCTAAGTACCTATCTTTCGGTAACGTAATTTCGCCAGGTGTGGCTGTACACAAATATTATTTTTGACCGAGCGAAGCGTCTCTGCTTCAGCTTGAACATAAATGCTTTTGTATGTCTGTTCCTCTGTTCTCCTCTACAGGTCGCATTTCTAAACAGATTCTCGTGAAATTTTGTGAGCAGGTTCAATAATTATATAGAATTTTGATCCCCTCATTAGTGGATTGAAAAGGAGAAAATTGTATCCACTGGTGGATCCTGGCGGTGGATCCAAGTGGACGAATTTGATTCCAAAATCAATCCTTGGGCAATTTCACACAGCGCCGTCTGGCCCTAAACTAAGAAAGACTTGTAATATGAGTGCTTTTAATATATACCTACTTATTATACATAGTAACACCCAGACCCGTCACAGAAATTAAAATTCATTAAAATGGCGGAGATGTGTTAAAGCATAGACTTAGAAAAATTTTCGCTGAAGCCAGGTTTACAGCACACAGAGCCATTAGTGATTAGATTTTGTTTTAGGTAACTACTTTAGCCCTATCGCTACACCGTTACCCCCTTACTAATAAAGATTGTATAGCAAATGTATTAGTTACACAATGGTTACTCTCTTTCAAACTATTTAAGTTTGACATTAAAAAGAAATAATAATAATAAATAATAAATTTTGACAACTTCACATACATTGCTCCGATTCCAAAGTTACTTACTTTGGCTAAAGCACTTGTGTTATGGAAATCGGAGACAACGGTGGTATCACAAACACCCAGACCTGAGCCAATATAGAAAAGTTCATTTTCTAAATTGACCCAACCGGGGATCGAACCCGGGACCTCGGAGATGGCGACACCTTGGAAACCGGTGTATAAAGCCACTCGACCACGGAGGTCGTCAAAACAAAAAGACAAAACACTGTGTAACTAATTCATCTGTTATATAATCTTTATTAGTAAGGGGGATACAGTATAGCGCTATGTAAACGTACCCACGTCTGCAAAGCCTAAATATCAATTTGTAACACAAAGAGTAACATAGCATGTTGTTGACACTTACCTTCTTCTTTTTTTTTAAGGCAATTTACTTTCCTCTTGGAAGTAATTTTTGCCAGTGTCAAGTGTTAAATAGTTCAGTGGTAAACACACAGCTCGTTCATGCTCTAGCTCAGTTCGGCTGTTGAGTCAAACAAAAATCAAAGAGGTTTTGTAATAAAAGGTTTCACTTATTTTCTGTTATGTGGGGGTATTTCTCCTCCTTTTATGATTTCAGGAAAGAATTTTGAATCTGCTTGCTTGAAAGCAAACTTCAACTACATTTTGATCATTTTCCAAAAACCGCTGTAAAACGTAAAAGAAAATTATTGAAATTAAAATTTCCTGAAAGTGAAAATTCAAAACGTCAATATTCGATCTGTTAGAGTCACAGAAATTATTTGGAAAAGCTACCCTTATGAAGACTGTATTGTTTGGTAATTTTCTCTTGTTTGCTATTTTTAATACCATTTATATTTTCATTTTCCCACTTATTTTCCCTAAATTGTATTAAAAAGAACATTGCGCTTACGCAGAGCTTAAATCGTGGTCATTTTTAATTTTCTCTTGTTTGCTATTTTTAATACCATTTATATTTTCCTTTTCTCACTTATTTTCCCTAAATTGTATTAAAAAGAACATTGCGCTTACGCAGAGCTTAAATCGATAAGTATGATTATTAAACGCAGATAATGGAGTTAAATTAATATCCTGCCAGTAATTTATGAGTCTGTTGTTCACTTTATTATGTTATGAAATTACCTGCTGCGTTGTTCAGTTTATAATGAAGCAATTTATAATATAACTAGCGGACCTGACAGACTTCGTCCTGTCAAAAAGATTTGTAATGTGACAGTTTTTTGTTCCTACATATTTTATAGTCGGGGCAAAAAATTCGCCTGAAACAACCGTGAGTGCTTGTAATTTAATATGAACTTTATACAATAGTAATAAAGCTCAAATTGACTCTACGTTTTAGTTAGAAAACGTTTGTGTGGGAAAGAGAAAAGGGCTGTTTTAAAGGATTTTCCGGCAGTTTTCGAAGTTTTCTCGCCGTAAAAACCATCCTTGAACTTCAACGAACATTTAAAAAAAGAATTGGCCAAATTGGTCCAGGCGTTGTTGAGTTATGCGCTTAGCAACACATTTTGCGATTCATTTTTATATTATAGATTTACGCACAAACATTATTCAATTTAAATAAAAGTTTTATTAATTTGAAAAATTTAAATCTTGGACTTTTTATAATTAACACATTTTTATAAGGTTGCTTTCTCGTTTATGCGTTTGTTTGTCCACAAATTTATTTGGAGCTGATCTGCTGTTGGAGCAGGAAGAAGGTCACAAGAACTCTGTAAAAAGACCATCTTTGGGCTCTCTAGATTCGTCTTGACAAGTACTCTGATGGGAGATGAGGTCCAGATTTGATGATGAAGCCAGAAGAAGGCCAAAGAAACTCTGTTATAAAACCATGCAACCCCATAGAGTTTGGGCTCGTTTGGCAGAAGGCAATATTTGAATCTTGTTTTAATGGTAAACTTAAACAAGTTACTTTAACATTGTTAAAATTAAGTAGTCAGTGACGTTAACAACAGCCTTATTGAAGATACTAATGAACCTTATTTCTACTGAGCGAGTATAATCACTACGTTTTATATACAAAATCATTAACGACCAAAAATACCTAAATTATACTAAAAAAAAAATTAAATTATAGTTTGAAATCGTAAAAAGCACTTGTAAAAACAATTGAATATAGTTAATAGAAACTTAAAATCACCAAATTCTATATTCAAACAAATCCAACTAAAATAAACTTGATACATGTTATAAATAAAAAGTTTAATACGGTCTTTTGTGGGTTAAAAAAGCTTAAAAACCTCTTAGAATAAAAAGAGTAAAACTTGCTAACGCCCACCAGAGTATTGAATAAAGTTTTATACCGACGCCTCGGTGAAGTGGAGACACTAACATACTCTAAGGTATATATTTTCGAAGAATTTATCATGTTTGTTCATTCGCAGTAATCCCGAGTGGGGTAAATATGTACAAAGTTTAAAGAAGAAAAGTCAATAGTTGCGAAGTGTAGATGGCGCGATTGTCCCAAATGAAGCCTTTGTAATGGAAACCACTTCGAGTGATACGTTTTTTGGTTATAATGTATAATAACGTTTGAACTGGATTTATTAAGTTTTCCTTTTGTTCCTGACGGAGAAAGGTGAAGCCTTATTTTAATTGTTGTAATCATCATCAGTTTCAGATGGCGGCATTAGAGTCCTGTAAACATATACCTAAAGGAAAATTGAACTGAAGGCTACAGAAGTGATCAGAGACAGCTGTTGATGGAAGTTAGCTGTACTAGTCATTACTAAATATATAATATACATACTAGAAAAAAATACGACTCGCACTAGATCATATTCCAAAGGTTACGGGTTTGATTCACGTCCGAGAATATGATCAGGTGCGTCGTATTTTTTCTAGTATATAATTTAGTATTGTATAAAAATTGCATTGTGAATGCGAAAATCTCAAATTAAAAAAAATGTTATTACATATTCCTTTCCATTCATGATAATAGTATACGAGCCGTCAAAAAGTCAAACCTATCTTTTTATTCTTAATAGGAAAATATTTCCTTTCTTCTATCTGTAATGGTTATATCAGTGGGAACATTATTTACCGAAATCTCGGCAAAAACTTCGGAAGCAAAGAAAAATCCCTTCCAGCCATTCCCGGCAGCCATGATCTGATTATAATCCCTTAAACTTTTCCGCCGTCCTCGGTTACTTTCGTAAACAGCTCGTTTTGGACTCGCATGGCGCACAAATCATTTTTATCTGTAACGTCCGAGATATCAAGTGGACGATCGAATCATAAACTTCTGAATTCGTGATTGAAATCAAAACTTTGTAAGTGTAGCGAGAGTTGAGATTGGGCGTCTCTTATTTATGCCTCACCCGTCCCGTGCGCCATGCAGTCAAATTGAGCAAAATTGTCGGCGAATGAGTAGCACTATTTTTCGGTCTTTCAAGGTAAATTAGTCAGTAATACCTTATACCAGGGGTAAGAAAAGGTGCTTACATAACAAATATTAAACATCGCGTACAATCGCGGTGGTTGGCGCTATGACACTTTTTAATCAAAATCCTTTGCATGGTTTTCGTATATAGGTTTTTGCGCGCGCGTCGTTTGCTTGCTACGTCGTGAGCGCAAGCAATATTGGCCACGATGCGGCGTGTACTGTACATCTACATCAGGATATTATTTTTGACATTTTAATGTAGACAAAACCTCTCTTATGCTGCTGGGGCAGGGTTCTCGTTTTGGTAACCGTAAAAAAATTAAGTACACTATTATGTTTAAATAATAATTAAGTACCATAAGACAAAGTGTTTGGATTAATTTGAATACTGAATTTAAAAAAGTGTTAAGGGACTCTCCGTTCCAATGCAGAATAGAACTCTTGTTTTTAGGGTTCCGTACCAAAAAGGTAAAAAGGAACCCTTATGGTGCGACTCAGTCTGTCTGTCTGTATATCACAGCTCGAGAACTACTAATGCTATCAAATTGAAATTTGGAATAGTTTTAGATGACGAAATAGTTGGGCAAACCCAACTATTTTGCAAATAAGAGAGAAATAAAAATGTTTATATATTTTTTTGCAACAAGGACTGAAAGGGGGTCTTACATTGAAATTGAAATTGAAAAATTCTTTATTCCAATAAGCTCACATAATAAGCATTTTTAAATCGTCAATTCTTTCATCTTACCATCCATTATGACGTCTTTTAGCTGACAAGAAAAATGGGCGCAAAAACTTATCAGCTTTATCAGAAGGAACGATATTTACAAATATGTATATCGTTTCCAGACATTACATTCATACATGTTACAATTAACATAGATACATAAATAAATAACATTATTTAATTAGCTCATTTCTAGTAAATCAATTTACAGGGTTCAAGCTTAATTTATGTATAGAAGTTTATGTAAAGTTTACAGGAAAAATAAAACGTTGTCACTAAATAGTAAACTTTTTCAGAATGATGGTACGGAGCCCTCAATGCGCGAGTCCGACTCGCTCTTAACAGTTTTTTAAATACGACAGAATACTTATAATACCACGTAATACGCTTTCAGCCGTCGAGTCCAAATTCTCCACCAAATGACACTTCGCTGGTTTTTGTAAAGGAAAAGTTTCCATTCCATTCGAGTTTGTTTGAAAGTATTTTTTTTACAGAGTTGGTGAAACTTTTGGCGAATTATACTTTAAAAATAATTTATATAAAAATATTAGCTATAAGTGATACGTCGTCAATTGAGAAAAAATACAAATGATCATAAATATGTGAATATAGAGCTGACATAAAAACTAGTAGGCCTTAGATGATAATGATATATGATATGATGATGATAGGATTGTCGCGACGGCCACACCGGTCGCGATATTTGTGCTGGCAACACAATATCAAGTGCCGCCATAATTCTATTGTCAAAGTCAAGTAAGCCGGCTTTGTGCTAATGTATCGTAAAAGTTATTGTAAAGTAATCTTGAGCCAGTATTAAAAGTATTGTATTGATAAAGTGCCTACCTGCCTGATAAATGATGAACTCCTACTTGCCTGGTAAATGACGAACTCGATATCCAATGGAACATGAGAGCTAAGTAGTAGCATAGTACACTAAAATACTTTATAACTTGTTTTGCATCTCGTGAAATTGTTGTATGTGTTTGTGCTGAGGTTGATTGCTATGATTGAGCTGTCTGAAGTGTCTGTTGTTTTAATTATATGAATATAGTGCAGGTGGGGCTTGGGCACGCTTGTCGCTTGTTGAGATGTTATGCTGTGGATAGGTCGCGCGTACCATTTAGTGGGTAAATCAAACGCACCAAGCTATGCCATGTATTTTGGAATTATTGTAATATGTATACGCTCTGTCACGGCGGTGGTCGGCAGCATAATAATGAGCGCGGGCTCGTACATGGACGCATGTACGGGTCGCGTAGATAAGGGAACGGCGGTTCTAGTTACCTACCTACTCATGCTCACATCGTTCCGAGGGAACTTAGGAATCGGCTAGAAGTCTCCGTATAGATAGTTTAAACAGCTAACGTAGATGCTGGAAATCTAATGGTAATGAGTAAGATGATCTTGATACTTATACTTATCTATGGCAATATGATGTGTGCTATGAATCCTGGGATCATGCTGTTGTAATGGCGTGATCCCAGGGCTTAGTGGCGCCACGCAGTGGTGTCATAAGTTTATTTAACCTTGCAGATGGATGAGGAGAGGTGATAAGAGGAGTGGACAGACATTCGCTAGTAATCGAAGGTACAGGACAACATATGGTAAGCTCTCACCTATTGTCAATCGTTGTCTCCCTCTTCACGTGTCTATCGTTTACACTTTCGCGACCCGCGATGGATACGTTGGTATCTCGGACATAGTACGTACATAATAATACACCCCAATTAAGGGTTCGCGACATGGTGGAGGTGCTGGGATCTGAGACTTTCAAAAGCGAAGCAGATTGTCCGTGATCAAGGGGGAGGCAAATGATCAGTGGAGCGAATGTCTGTCCTGCAAACCAAATCCTCAATTAAAGATTTGATAAAAAATACCTGTGTTGATAATAAGAATGAGCATACTAAAATTGTTGAGTGATCTGGCTATAGGCACTCAATTGTACAAATTGATGACATCATATTATTATGTTAAACTATGTATGCAAATCCAATGTTACAATAAAGTACTTGTTTGTCGAATGAGTTTCAAAATAAAGCACTTGTCGAATGAAAGTTTCAAGTTATGAACATTATTATATTGACAGCAAAGGCTTCTATGTGTTAAAGTTATTGAATGACAGCAAATGTTACAAATTACAAAGTACTTTTCAAATAAAAGTTTCATTGATATCAAACAATAGGCATGAAATTCGGTTGGCAGTTTAACCGACAGGCGGCGCCAGGTGTTCGTATCGTACACCAAATAAGTAAAATTGTATTGTTGGCAGCAGGCATAAGGAAAGAGCAAAGTTGTTACTCTTTATGTTATTTCGCAATAAAAGTGTAAGATATTTAATCGAAAATTAAATCGTAAATTATAAGCTCGAATTTATGTATGTATGGTAATTTGGTAAATTACCCTTATAACAAATGTGAAACAGAAATTGTTGTGGCACGGAAATGGAAATGTAAACGAAATGGCTATATGTTATGTTGGCAACAATGCGTGTGGCCAACTCGATAGTGTTGGGGTAAAATCAATTGATGCTTGAACAAATATACGATACTTTCGTAATTGTGATACCATGAGATGTAATTTTTTTTTTTAATAAACCAATTTATTCTACTTTAGTACCGTAAGAGATATTTACGATATATATACTACATATGCTCTATTTGCCAATAGCGTATTATTTATATTAAGTTTTAATATAAGAATCGTTAAATATAAAGTTACTTATTTACGTAACTTATTATTTCGTATTAATAATACGGTTAACTCCGATTGATCGACATATAATGTTTTTACACCATTTTGCTACATGTTATTTAGTACGCGAGTGTAACGCCCAAACCTATGTCTAGCCGACTATAACCACCGTTTTATTGAGTTGATGAAATGGGTTCTTTGGTAAAGTCTCAGACTTTACGCTATGCGAGGATTGGGGCGGCTGTAGGGGAGAAGGGAGGCCGCTGTAAAGGGTTCTTTGGTAAGGTCTCAGACTTTACGCTATGCGAGGATTGGGGCGGCTATAGGGGAGAAGGGAGGCCGCTGTACACCCCATGATTTTCGTCACCTTGGTAAATGACTAATAGTTAGTAACTGAACGTAATATCACTTTGTTCTAAATAGCCAGCTATGACAACTTTATGCGAAGCAGATACTTTCGTATGTAGGTACATAGAGATGTGTATTTCCATACTATGGTTCATGTTTGGTTGAACATGGGTTAGGGTGACGACAGCGATTTCGTACCTACTTTGAAAACTTAGCGATACGAAATCGCCAGTTCATGAACCAGACATCACTATTTCCTTAGGGTTGGCAGGTTTCAATACAACAGTGAATTTAAAGTGTGGTTTTCATTAGTTACAGTTACAGAAATAAAAGTGTATCTAAAGGCATAATAACCAATTGATGAGTATAGTTTTACTATTTAATCCAAAGGAAATTTTGATGTTAAATAAAGAATGTTAAGGCCCCTTAGTGGGGCCGCAGTGAGGTGATATGCACCTGTAGAAAGGCTCCTTAGTGGAGCCGCAGTGAGGTGATTATGCACCTGTAGAAAGGCCCCTTAGTGGGGCCGCAGTGAGGTGATTATGCACCTGTAGAAAGGCTCCTTAGTGGAGCCGCAGTGAGGTGATTATGCACCTGTAGAAAGGCCCCTTAGTGGGGCCGCAGTGAGGTGATTATGCACCTGTAGAAAGGCTCCTTAGTGGAGCCGCAGTGAGGTGATTATGCACCTGTAGAAGGGCTCCGTAGTGAGGCCGCAGTGAGGTGATTATGCACCTGTAGAAAGGCTCCTTAGTGGAGCCGCAGTGAGGTGATATGCACCTGTAGAAGGGTTCCGTAGTGAGGCCGCAGTGAGGTGATTATGCACCTGTAGAAGGGCTCCGTAGTGAGGCCGCAGTGAGGTGATTATGCACCTGTAGAAAGGCTCCTTAGTGGAGCCGCAGTGAGGTGATATGCACCTGTAGAAGGGCTCCGTAGTGAGGCCGCAGTGAGGTGCCATGCACCTGTAGAATGGTTCCTTAGTTGGGACGCAGTAAGGTGAGGTATTCTACACCCTGTGGTTTGTTGTTGTAGTTAAACTTTAAGTTTGAGATAGTGACTTGAAAAGAAAAAAGGAGGGAATGATTAATGTTCTGTACTATAATTTCAAGTGATTCGAGTCATTGATATTTTTTTTCTTTTCTTTTTAAGTATAGTTTGTGAGAAGTGTCCTACCAACTTAAAAAAGACGTATCTACAGGTTTCTTGACTCGTCGCCTTAATATGGGTAGCTTTAGTATGTCATGCTCTCTTTAATCATTTCTATGGTGGTGTCGTGTGAGGCGGGTCGTTACGCTCCCTCAAATATGGTTGAGCGAAGCGATGGCTGGTTCATGCGTCATGCTCGTAAACGGGTGCTGCCAGTGGGAATGGGTCTGCTTCTGCCTACTTGTCTTAACGTTTATTGAATTGTATGAATTGATATATATATATTTTTTTTGTAATAGCCTAGGCTGAGCCTTGAATTTTGAATTAAGCTTGACACCTGTAAATTGATTCAGTAGAAATGAGCTAATTAAATAATGTTATTTATTTATGAATCTATGTTAATGGTAACATGTATGAATACTATGAATGTAATGTCTGGAAACGATATACATATTTGTAAATATCATTCCTTCTAATAAAGCTGATAAGTTTTTTTGCGCCCATTTTTCTTGTCAGCTAAAAGACGTCATAATGGGTGGTAGGATAAAAGAATTGACGTTTTTAAAATTGCTTGTTATGTGAGCTTATTGATATAAAGAATTTTTCAATTTCAATTTCAATTAATACTTTAGAAATAAATAAGTCTAACTTATGTAAGTCAAATAACATGTGAGTCAAAGTTGTGATTGACATTAAAGAGCTTATTTAATAATAACATCAAACGCACTCTTATTGTGATAATAATTTATCTCTTAAATAAATAAGAAATCTCACAGTGTGGTATTGAATACTCAGTTGAGTAAACTATAAACATTTTATTTATCCTTTTAAACAATAAACTATTGAACTGAATTGTGTTTGTCGTTGTTAATGACACTTGACCACGCTCAAGGGTTATTTGTGAACAGATGTAATAATTTCATTTGGAAATTTTAAAAAACAATATTTTACTTTGGAAAAGTATGGATGTGGTTTTAGTATTATGTTTAACTAATTTAGTAGTTAACTACTGCTTGTTAGTCATTCTATACAATTGGTTTATACTTGAGTTCACTCACCTTTTGAACTTGGGAATTAAAATGTAAATATTTAGTGATTAATAGACAGTGGCAATTGATTACATCTTGGTGAACAGTGCTTACACTATGACGTCTATGACTGAATAAGGTTTTAAAATGAAAGTAAAATGAAATTATTTTCTATTATTGAAGTTGAAACAATAATGACATTAAATTCTCAAAAGTAATATGACATTGAGCTAAAATTAATCAAGTTAAGTTATTACAACTGTGGTTTGTGACAAAATTGTTGTCACTTAAAAGTACATTGAATTTAAATAAAGTAACAAGTGAATCTAACGTTGTGATGGTATTATTTCAGATTTAAAATTTTAATGGAGTTCGTACGAATCGCAAGGCTTCAAGATGTGACAAGGCATATTGAGGCACTTACTAGTGAATGTAAGGATCGAAGGGCATGGATATGATAGCGCATTAGTTTAATTACCTACTTGAACAAAGACCAAAATAACAACTATAATTTATGCTAACGTCGTGCCCGCAATAGCTCAACAAGTTTACATGCTATCCTGTAAAGAATTGTAACAATTGAAAGATAAAATTTTGTTAGCTGATGATGGTTCACTCGGAGACCAGCGAGTCTATCAGCTAAAAACAAGGAAGTTATAAACTGCGTTTTGGTGGTTGTGAGTGGTGTATTGGTGCTTCGTTTTGGCACAAATAAAGATCTACCAGGGAATAGTAGCAATGTATTGCATCAAAATCCATGTATTGTCAAATCAGAGCGATTACGATATCAATGTAAGTTAGCAGACAGAGCCCCAGGTAGAAATACTCATACAGAAACGGTAACTACTTCACAATCATGAACACAGAAAAGAACAAGTTACAGTTGAGATCTAATTAGATTTACAAACAACTAAAAGAGGAATTCTGAAAACTATCGCATTTGTCTACGATCCATGTGGATATGAAGGACTTTCATTATTATCTCCAAAGTTATTTATACAAGAATTATGGAAGAACAAATCTAAGTGGAATTCACAGTTGACAACTGAGGCCATAAAAGAGTGGAAGCCACTAGATAAAGAAATGCACAGCTGTCCGGTAAATATACAAAGATATTGAACATGGCGGAAACGAGTTACACTGTTTTACAGATGCTTCAGCAAAAACATACGTAGCAGCAGTGTATGTGGTAAACAGGAAGGGTAAAATTATATAGCTTTCTCGTCTTAATCAGTTGTTTAAAAAATATCTGGAAATACATTCAACTGAATGTCGAGGTAATTCCTTGTACATGCGTAAGAGTTAATATGCTGGAAGAAATTCGACGTTCCCGCTGGTGACTCGGTAGCTCAGCGGACAGAGCATTGGACTGGATGTCCAAGGGTCACGGGTTCGACTCCTGTCCGAGAATATGATCTGGTGCGGGTCGTGTTTTTTCTAGTATATTATTTAGTATTATATAAGAATGGTAAAGTTTCTGTGATTGGCAAATCGGGATTAACTCCTATAAACGATCAAGTTAATCTGCAATTACCTCGTTTGGAACTATAAGCGTATTAATCGGAAATTCGTTTACTAAATTACAGCTTAGAAGATAGAACAGCAAATTTTATGCACAGATAGTCAAATAGTTATAAAATGGTACAACTCAGACAAATTGTTGACACCATTCGTAAGCAGGCGTATGGAAGAGATTAAAAGAAATAAAAATCTTACAATGCGATACGTTCCAACAGAGTTGAATCCAGCAGATGTAGCAACACAACCCAATAAAACGAGACTAGAGCAAGATTACTGGCTTGAAGGCCTAGAAATTTTGTTACAACATCCTAGCAGTTGACCTAAAAGAGCCAAGAGTCAAAACGGCATTAAAACCAGAAGTAGGGCAAATAGGTCAAATCAGAGGAGACTCGAAGAACCGTGAAGGCTGGAAAGTGGGAAAAATAGTCTCACTTACACCGGGAGACGATGGTCTTATGAGATTAGCGAAGGTCAAGAATCAACCTTCAGACAAGACAAAATTTGTACGCCATGCCTGTACACCTGAGAGTGAAGAAATGCCTCTAGTAGATTTTGCAAATCACAGTGAATCTCTAGAGGAAAGTAACCTAGAAACCATAGTGCCTATACATGATAATGATTTATCTGATCATGAAAGTAACAAAGCAGACTCAGATGATGGTGACGCAGTTAATATGCCACAAGCTATCGGTCACTCCATACCAGAACGTGCTGCAGCGACCAAAGCCTTGCAGAAGATCCAAAAGTAGACTCGTAGCCTCTTAAGCACTTTTAATTTTCGCCTTTGGGAGTGTCGCGACGGACACACCGGTCGCGATGTTTGTTTCGCCGTTAGGAGTGTCGCGACGGACGTACAGGCCGCGATGTTTGTTTTGCCGTTAGGAGTGTCGCGACGGCCACACCGGTCGCGATATTTGTGCTGGCAACACAATATCAAGTGCCGCCATAATTCTATTGTCAAAGTCAAGTAAGCCGGCTTTGTGCTAATGTATCGTAAAAGTTATTGTAAAGTAATCTTGAGCCAGTATTAAAAGTATTGTATTGATAAAGTGCCTACCTGCCTGATAAATGATGAACTCCTACTTGCCTGGTAAATGACGAACTCGATATCCAATGGAACATGAGAGCTAAGTAGTAGCATAGTACACTAAAATACTTTATAACTTGTTTTGCATCTCGTGAAATTGTTGTATGTGTTTGTGCTGAGGTTGATTGCTATGATTGAGCTGTCTGAAGTGTCTGTTGTTTTAATTATATGAATATAGTGCAGGTGGGGCTTGGGCACGCTTGTCGCTTGTTGAGATGTTATGCTGTGGATAGGTCGCGCGTACCATTTAGTGGGTAAATCAAACGCACCAAGCTATGCCATGTATTTTGGAATTATTGTAATATGTATACGCTCTGTCACGGCGGTGGTCGGCAGCATAATAATGAGCGCGGGCTCGTACATGGACGCATGTACGGGTCGCGTAGATAAGGGAACGGCGGTTCTAGTTACCTACCTACTCATGCTCACATCGTTCCGAGGGAACTTAGGAATCGGCTAGAAGTCTCCGTATAGATAGTTTAAACAGCTAACGTAGATGCTGGAAATCTAATGGTAATGAGTAAGATGATCTTGATACTTATACTTATCTATGGCAATATGATGTGTGCTATGAATCCTGGGATCATGCTGTTGTAATGGCGTGATCCCAGGGCTTAGTGGCGCCACGCAGTGGTGTCATAAGTTTATTTAACCTTGCAGATGGATGAGGAGAGGTGATAAGAGGAGTGGACAGACATTCGCTAGTAATCGAAGGTACAGGACAACATATGGTAAGCTCTCACCTATTGTCAATCGTTGTCTCCCTCTTCACGTGTCTATCGTTTACACTTTCGCGACCCGCGATGGATACGTTGGTATCTCGGACATAGTACGTACATAATAATACACCCCAATTAAGGGTTCGCGACATGATCTCAACAAGCGACAAGCGTGCCCAAGCCCCACCTGCACTATATTCATATAATTAAAACAACAGACACTTCAGACAGCTCAATCATAGCAATCAACCTCAGCACAAACACATACAACAATTTCACGAGATGCAAAACAAGTTATAAAGTATTTTAGTGTACTATGCTACTACTTAGCTCTCATGTTCCATTGGATATCGAGTTCGTCATTTACCAGGCAAGTAGGAGTTCATCATTTATCAGGCAGGTAGGCACTTTATCAATACAATACTTTTAATACTGGCTCAAGATTACTTTACAATAACTTTTACGATACATTAGCACAAAGCCGGCTTACTTGACTTTGACAATAGAATTATGGCGGCACTTGATATTGTGTTGCCAGCACAAATATCGCGACCGGTGTGGCCGTCGCGACACTCCTAACGGCAAAACAAACATCGCGGCCTGTACGTCCGTCGCGACACTCCTAACGGCGAAACAAACATCGCGACCGGTGTGTCCGTCGCGACAAGGATTTCATGTATTTTTTTTATTATTTCAGATTTACCAACTTTTGAGTACATTATAACAATACTTAAGCTAAATTATTAATGGTGAGCTACATGTAACAAACAATTATTTAAAAGCTTTAATAACAAATTCACGCGATGTGAAGTGAAATTCGAAGCGAGATGCGAGTTTGGTCACAGAATCGACAGGCTGTCAGAATAGAAGATGTATTAAGATCTATTACATAAGGAAACGATATAACACAATAACTTGCTAGTAAGTACTTTATTGTTTGTAACCTGTTGTATGTATTGTATTTGGTAACGATATATTTAAGTTTGTAAATATCGTTACTTATTTCTGTTAAAGCTGATAACTTTCTTGCCCGTTCTTCTTGTCAGTTAAAAAAATCTGGGACGGGTGGTAGGAAAATATTGACGATTCAAAAGCGCTTAATTACTAAGTTTATTTGAATAAAGCAAGTTTTTACTTTTACCTACTTACTATTGTGAACTTAGCAATCACGGTTGTAATAGTAAACATTGTATATTGTATACTGTAAACATCATTAACGTTAAAAAGTGAACGATGTATTACACGAATATTCTGTGGTATTACATTATTGTGATATTTGTGATGGATGAATGACGCAGCAATTTTCTAAGGAATTCATAATGATATCACCTTGATATCGTGGAATTAGGAAGGACAAAATTTTAATGAGAAAAGTCATGTCACGCAGTCTTTGGAACAATTCGAGCATAAATTACGAAGCACCTCCGTTCACATAAATTACCTAAACTTTAGAACTTTCCGAGTGGAGGGATGTGTTGAGTAATGCTAAGTATAAAAAAACAAAAACTAGGAACTCCATTGAGTCAAGAGAGTCAAATGTAAATTTTTTTTTATTCATATAAACTTAATAAATTTTGCACTTTTGAATCGTCTATAGTTTTTTACCGTTCTTCCGTTCCAGACTTTTTAACTGACAAGAAGAACGGGCGCGAGAAACTTATCAGCTTTAACAGAAATAAGTAACGATATTTACAAACTTAAATATATCGTTACCTAATACAATACAACAGATTATTAACTTATACTAGCATGTTATTTGTTATATGTTACATCATTTCCACGCATTTCGGTCTTTTAGACAATCGTCTACTTTATAATAACCTTTACCCATAAGCGACTTTTTAACATGGTTTTTAAATTCATGCAAATTAAGATCAATCATTGAGTTCCTACAGCAATTCACTTTAAAAAAAATTAAACAAAAGAGGTACTTATATTATAATCCGTGCTTTGTACCAACAAATACCTATGTCAAATTGGATTAAAAACGCATCAATTATCCGCTTCAGCACTACGGCGATTTTGTTGAAATTACATTTTACACTGTAAGGTTTAGTTAGACAGTGAGATTTTGAATGATATTTTTATCGTAGACGATCTCTCTGACCATCCATCTAGTTCGGAGTTGTGCAGACAAAGATTTGCTTAATAAGACATTTTTCTAAATCATATTTTCAAAAAATATCATAGGTATAAAGGCAATTCTTAAAACAATGGCGAACTCAACATGTAAGAGTTTGATTGGTGGACGAACAATCAAAGAAATTTCATTGTTTAGACGTTGAAATACATTTATTACGGTTCACAAAAGGCTTTGACAATATCTTGAAACAAGTGGCGAAATTTCCAAGTTCGTAAACACACATCAACGTTTGTTCTTAACAAGCTATCTATGTTTTGTCTTTAACATTTTGTATATTTAATATTAATGTTAAAGGTTTGTATTTTAATGGGTAGGTTATAATAATTATAATCAGATAATAAGATAATTATATAAGATTAGTAACATTAAACACCTTATGAGCTATGTTAATACGTGTTGAGGATAGGGCACGAACCACTTAAACCACGTTTTACCCGTTTAGGAGTTTATTGACAATTAATCTGTTTACAATTATTATTTATAAAAGAATATGTTACTGAAATTTGGAATTTGGAAGGTAGACCAAAGAGAAACCAAAGAGTCGGTAACAATATGGGTGTCCCGTAGATTGCGTAACATTAATATACGCATTAATTAAATAAATATATATTAAACAACAACAAAATTATTTGATTTCATCTGAGCGTGCTAATATACTTATAGGGTAAAATCAAAGACTTTTTCTTCGTTTTGTTAAAAAAAATATATGTTCGAAGTTAATGTAAGTAATTGGTGCAATGCTAAGTTAGCCATGCAAATAGCAAAGATGTTGCATATATCCAAACCAAGCCAGCTGACTTTTCAGTGAAAAAAATAATAATTCTTGAACAATTTCACACAGCGCCATCTAGCCCCAAACTAAGCAAAGCTTGTAATATGGGTGCCAGACAACTGATATACTACTTATATACTTGTTTTAAACATATACTTATTATACATAATAACACCCAGACCCGTCACAGAAATTAAAATTAATTCAATTTCTGCCCGGCCGGGAATCGGACCCGGGACCTCTTGCGTGGTAGACTGCACCACTCAGGTCATCGTCAAACTTACAAGATAAAAGGTGTAAAAGCTTTGCCTATTACCCAACCGTTTCACTGGCCGGTATATTTATACAAAATAAATTCATGAACGCACTACGGTGATTGCGTTACGCCCAGACGTTCACGATCATCAGTTTACCAATCGAACTCCATTATAAAGGAAAAGTGCTTTACTGTCGACAACATTACACGCAAGTATACTCGCTTTATTGTCAATGTGTAGTCTTCAGGACAAAAAATGATACTAATTGAGGTTTTCAACAACTTCTTGCAGGTTCTTCTCGTTACGGTCTCCCGCTTAGGGTTTACGCACCGATGGCGTAGCTTCTTTGACATTCACAAGTTGCTTGTCTTGCCTAGACCACAGTGTTAAAAAATAGACTGTGCCTAGATTGAATAAATGAGTTTTGAGTTTTTTTTTAGGTTTCCGAGAATACCGCACCCTCTTGCAAGAACGTTTATATGTAGGTACACAAACTGTATTTTTAAGATTTTTTAGTTCTTTTACATTTCCCGGCCGTGGTAATCTCTTTACCATTGTTCTGGGCCCTGATTCACAAATGTCCTAAACCTCTCAAGGTTAGTAAGGAGGTTTTTGAAACGAGTAGACGCAGGCAAGGGCTTACAATCGTCACGAGTTTAAAAAACCTTAACAACCGTGTACCCGACGACGTTTTCGCAAAACACAAAACACGAAAAGAAAGGCGAAGACTTTCAAACCATTCAGCTTTATACTACTTAAATAAAAAAAAAACGAAATGGTCACAAATACTTCAAATCTTTTGTAATTTATTACAAAATAGGCACAGTTCTGCCTATACTGCGCGTGGCCCGACATTCTACACATCTATTAGCAACATCATGGTTAAAGGTTATTATAAAGTAGACGATTATCTGAAAGACCGGAATGCGTGGAAATGTTGTAACACAATAACTTGCTAGTAAGTACTTGTTGTTAATAACCTGTTATATGTATTGTATTTGGTAACGATATATTTATGTTTGTAAATATCGTTACTTATTTCTGTTAAAGCTGATAAGTTTCTTACGCCTGTTATTCTTGTCAGTTAAAAAAGTCTGGAACGGGTGGTAGAAAAATATAGACGATTCAAAAGCGCTTAATTACTAAGTTTATTTGAATAAAGCAATTTTTTACTTTACTTTACTTACTTTACATCTATTAGCGTATAAATAACTCACTTCCGTATATAGTTAGCAATGTTGGCTCAGCCACCTGATTTGGAAAACGGATTTTCGGTTTACGGTTGGAAACGTGCTAACAACATTTGTCCAGAAATGTCTTCGGAACTGTCGGCATGATGTAGCTTTACACTTTGGAACCATACAACATCCAAAAAGGATTTCAAATTACTAAACATCTGTGCAATAGATGTGCATGGTATGTCGAGTCCCACATACGAACCCCAGCTCACCTGCGAGGGGGATGCATAAATGCATTTTCTTAGGTATATAAAAAAAAAAAAGTCAAGCTCAGGCTCACGTGTTCACGTGCTAAAGCAAGTTGAAAAAACCACATTACAAATCAAAGTCAAAAGCTGTGTATTCACAGACATATTGTCTGTGTGCGTATTAAACTATTACGGGATGTGCAAATCTCGAATGCTTCAGGATTCTGATACCGGCTTTTAATATAATTGCGACTGTCAAATTGAATTGTTGCTTTACACAACATAATATTCTCGTAGTATGAGTGCGAATCGAATTCGTATCCAGCACAAATATCAAATTTTCATATTGGGAATCTTAACTTAGTACACTTTCCGGAGGTTGGAAAATTGACATTTGTACTCGATACGAACACGATAGTTTTTCGTGCAAATAGAAATATATGGGATCGTAGAAACATGAAATAAAAAAGCTATTGTAGCTGCAAGTATTTAATAAATCCTCCCTTTTAAACGATCAGATCCTCGAGTTTACGTGATCCCGGTTGATATTGACCGAGTCAGCAGACATTAGCATAAAACCAATATCGGGCCAGCCGCGGCGACACCTGCCTTCCATTTTATAAAAATATAGTCGGTTAATGGAATATAGATGTGCGACGCTAGCTCGGATGCTGCGGTGCATTTGTATACTGTGATGTATCCTGTTACCCGTATTCGAGGTAAAACGAGTGCTTTCGTCGGGATGTTGAGTAAAAACGTACCTACATTCAGCTATTCACACGTATATTATTTTGGTATAAACAATAGTAGTTTACTAGATGTGGCGCATTCCGAGTTTTTTCGCGAATAGACGCGTAGAGCAGTTGACATCAATCACAGATGCAGATGCCTAACTTCTCGTTTGATGACTGTAACTGGTATAAATATGGGTACGAAAGAGCTTCGTAAAAAAATGGTAATAATATTGATGAAATGAAGGTAGGGACCTACGTAATGAATATGGGGTATTCGGTTCATCTGTTTTTGCAATTATAACTAATGAAATGATTAACTTTTCAGGTATTTTTATCATTCAGTCCGGAACACTTGCGTAACAGCTAAAACTTTTCTCAACTGTCAAATAAATTCCACCTCATTTTGACAGCATCGCGAAACAGTACCGGCAGCGTGGTCGTCTTAAAATTGCGCCGGGCAACTCAGATTTATTGTGTTTGGCAGTTGTGATAAATGGGCTCGGCGAGGCAGTGCGAACGGCCCCTAATATAAGGCTGAAACAGATGACAGCCGTAGCCCGGCCTTAATAATAATAATAATAAAGACTTTATTGCAAACGACAAAATCATGATACATAGAGAATCATAAGACAAAAAGAAAACATACAATAGGCGGCCTTATTGCTATCTCATAGCAATCTCTTCCAGGCAACCTTGGGTGAAAAAAAAAATAGGAGAAAGGGGGTATAGGTGCACGGCATAGAGGAAAAATAATAGATAATAAATATACTAAGGGATAAATGCATGAGTATAATAAAGGATAGATAGAAAAGAGAATAGGATCATACTATGATATTATATCTTACTAGTGGACCCTGTGAACTTCGTATCACCTACAATTTATAGAACCTGGGCCCTATTTAATAACGTGACAATTTGGTTAACTTTGCAGTGTAGCTATAAGTAGTTTGTTTTATTTTCAAATTGCTTGATGTAACAAATTGTAAATGTTATTTAAATAGGGATAACTGGAGACGACAACAAATTAAATGTCGTATAGCTATTCAATATTTTAGTCACAGGAAATATTTTTCAGTTATTGTTTTAGTACTTAGAATTAATTTTGGTGCTATTTAATTTAGTTTGTTTGAAAATATTTTTTCGTTCCTAGGAATTATTCGATACCTGCTTAGTTTCAAAATACTCCTGTGAACTAATGTCACCATCTTTTTATTTATTGTCGTGTTGTCCTCTCCACCCCGTATGTCACTACGGCCCTCTCCTCTTCAACTTTTATCCTAGGAATAATTTCCATCTGGTTTTCATTCAACGAAAATCAACTTAATTTTGCATCTTATTACAACGCAATAAGGAAAAAATGTCAGCACTGCATTACACCTACTCTCAAGGGAAATGACCACAGAGAATGTAATAGGTACTACGTTGAGATGACAAATGATATTTATTTTTCTTAATTAATCAATCAAATGCACTAAGGAGTTTCAATTCCGACGTCGAAGTCAATCGCCGCAAAAGTAGCTTTCTACCACTTTTTAACCCTGTTAGGGGATAAATATTAAAAAAATACGAAACACGTGTTCAATGAATTTTGTGAAAGAATGTCTATGCCAAATTTCAAGTCAACCGGGCCAAGGATTCGCGTTCTCCCATACAAACTTTGCCACCCTGTTTCACCCCTTTAGGGATTGAATTTCGCAAAATCCCGTCTTAGTGAGCACCTACGCCCTAAAAGGAGCCCCCATGCAAAATTTGAGACTCCTAGCACTTGTAGTTTCTGAGATTTCGTGATCAGTGAGTGAGTGATTTACCCTTTTATATATATAGATTTACAACTAGCTCTAAGCTATAACTACACTCACTTCTATCTACTAAGGGCCTGTAGCCTAGTAGTTCGATACTGTATAATATACTAGAAAAAATAGGTACACTCGGTAGCTCAGCGGTCAGAGCATTGGACCGGATATCCAAAGGTCGCGGGTTCGATTCCCGTCCGAGAACATGATCTGGTGCGAGTCCTATTTTTTCTAGTATATTATACAGTATTGTATAAAAATAGCATTGTGAATGCTTAAATCTCAAAATTTAAAATCTAGTAGTTCGAGTTGGTGTTTCGAATAGTTAACTATCGTTTTCTCTCTTTCACTCATTCACTCACTCACATTGACTATGAGCAGTATATACGATAGTTAACTATGCGAGAAGTGAAAATACCAACTCGTACTAGGCCCTGTTGTTTTGTGCTCGCTAACTTTACGCCACGATAATATTTCGCTTCTTATTTCTTGTCACAACATTTGCACCTATTACATAAGTTAGAAACTTACAAGTGGCATAAGATGACCGTAGGAAATTATGTCATAAGAAATCGAGAAGTAAATTTTATTACAATTGAAAAATCTGGTAATTTTTTAGCCGTTTTAAACAATAAAATTCAATAATCAAATTCATTCAGTCTAATAGGCTGTTACAAGCACTTGTGAATGTCAAAGACTACGCCATCGGCTCGCAAATCCTGAACGGGAGACCAGCCCCTTGATTACTAAATCTGTTGCTAACAATTCTCGATTGAAATTGATTGAAACCGCAGTTACATTGCTGCTTTAAGTGAGATAGTTGTCACATTGGTTCTTACTAAAGCAGCAATGTAACTGCGACTTCTGACAGAGTTGATTGCAACAAAGTTACAAAATCAGGGGGCTTGTAACGAGAAGAACCGGCAAGAATAAACTAAGAGCACCGTTAGAGTTTGCGGACAACTAGAATTTGCCATGGTCGTAAATTGGTGAGGAGATGGCAGTCAACTTTCTTTTATCCTGATATTCACAATGACTCTAAGTCTTACCATCTTAGTAATTACGGCCATTGGTTATGTACTTATCCTTTCCTTCATATAAATCTGAAACAACTTAAATGTTCTTTCATAGTGCAATGACTACCAGAAATTCGTATTTTAAGATAAAGTTCTCAATGGCAACTGGAACTTATATACAGTTTATATTTTTTTTTTTAATAATTATTTGACAACATTACATACATTGCTCCGATTCCAAAGTAAGTAGCTAAAGCACTTGTGTTATGGAAATCAGAGACAACGGTGGTATCACAAACACCCAGACCTGAGACAATATAGAAAAGTTCGTTTTCTAAATTGACCCAACCGGGGATCGAACCCGGGACCTCAGAGATGGCGGCACCTTGAAAACTGGTGTACAAAGCCACTCGACCACAGAGGTCGTCAATGTCAAGTTTATAGTCTGGATCTAGCTTTAATATGATCAGGAATTCTGCCCACGTATCCGTTTGTTGGTGGAATTTTTCCTGTTTACTGCTGAATAACTGCTGTTCACATTCCCTTTTTTTCACGAACACTCATGATAGGTTCGGTTCACTTAAGCACTTTATTATCTGTCAAATAACAATGTTCTGTAGTCTCCTTTTTTAGAGTTCCGTACCCAAAGGGTAAAACGGGACCCTATTACTAAGACTGCGCTGTCCGTCCGTCCGTCTGTCTGTCTGTCTTGCTGTCAGATGTGTCACCTGTCCTGTCCTTTCACCGATGATGTATTTCTGTTGCCGCTATAACAACAAATACTAAAAACAGGATAAAATAAATATTTAGGAGGGCTCCCATACAACAAACGTGATTTTTTTTTGCTCGTTTTTGCTCGATATTGATAACGGCAACAGGTAGACGTTTGAAATATTCACAGAATATTAAGTTATATATTCACTTTAAAAATAAATAATTAAATTAAAACAAATATTTAAGGGGGACTGCCATACAACAGACATGATTTTTTTTGCAGTTTTTAGATAAAGGTACGGAACCCTTCATGCGCGAGTCCGACTCGCACTTGGCTGGTTTTTTGCAAGAGCGAACCTTACCGTGCGTTTCCGTTAAACTAACATTGTCAATAATAAACATGTTGTCAGAGTTGTTATTTTTCACTATCTGTCAGATTTGTTACGAAACGATGTTTATTGACTAGTGGAAACGCACGGTTAGCGCAACCAAAGTTACATGTTACAGTCAACATGTATTAATAAATACATATAATGTTGATATATTTCATATGATTGTTCTCAATGTTTTTAAATGGAAAGAAAGTTTTGACATTTAATTAGTGTCCATGTTTGGAATATTGTCAATATTTAATAATAATAATAACTTATAAATAAATCACTTTTTAAGGATATTATTAATTCCGGTATTATTTTAGAATAGAACCACGGCCCCTAGAAAGATGTCGTAACGTAGGGAAATCATAAAAACTACTAAATCCAAACTAAATAGCGCCGATTATATTTATTTATGGGTCCTTTTTTGATGTGTGGCTGTTAGTACCAAGCCGTATCAAGAAGCTTTGGCGCTTTACGACTGCGTTATTATGACTAATGTGTTTGTTTTCGCGAGCTCTTATAATGTGTGACCTTAATTACAGCCCGAGGGATCAAACTTGAACGTAATTAAAGTTTAAAAGCCATTAAAATAGCTGTTACTAAGTTCTAAATAATATACTAGAAATTTTTTTTTATGTGATAGAAGTTTATGTAAAGATTACAGGAAAAATAAAACGATATCTCTAAATAGTAAACTTTTTCAGAATTATGATACGGAACCCTCGGTGCGCTAGTCCGACTCGCTCTTGGCCGATTTATTAATAATCATGGACTCATCAGAGCAAAGGATATTTTAATTGAAAGAAGTAATCTCTCATTTAAAAAAAATAGTAATTATATTTTATACTTTCAGATCATGGAGGTACACAGATCAAAGGCGGTTACATGCTGCGATATAAACGTAAGTCCCTGATTCTATCATAATAATATCACTCTCTTTTTATCTTACTTTAATAAGTTTAATATACTGGACAACATCACGTACATAGCTCCGATTCCAAAGTAAGTAGCTAAAGCCATACTAAATACTATACTAGAAAAATTTAGATATCCTGACAATTTCTAGAGTATTAAGACGATGGAGTAGTTAATACGTGGAAGCGTAACAAATAAACAACTCTCATTTATAATATAAGTAACAAAGTACAGACGACAGCACCTCAGGTTTTACATTTAAACTGCGAAAACAGCTTTTATTACGTAGGGCATAAAGGCGGTCTCAAGGTCAACATGTATAGTCTGAGGTGCCGTCTTGTGTACCTATAATATACGGGTCGACGTGGCACGTGACTTGGCAGGCGATTTAGTCAATTAACGCTTTTTATCACTTGTAAATTCGAATCGCCTCCTCATTGAAATGAGGTTTGCGATTAGATTTTACAAGCGATTGTCGATAAAAAGCGCTAATTGACTCAAATCGCCTGCAAAGTCGACTCATGCAAATACCAATGTAAGGAAGTAAGAAGGAAGGATAACGATGTAGGTCCTACGCACTTAAAAGCATTACTTAAGCGATCATATTTTACTCGTTTTATTTGTTTTATCGAAACTGACGTCGAATTGTTTGTAGGCTCGTCGAATGATGTTAGTCGAGGACTAATAGCGTGCGTGCCTGTTGTATTGCCGATGCCTATTTCATTAAGCCGACAAAAGCCGTTAAATAAAACGGGTTTTCGTCTAAAACATGTACTGTACTTGATTAAACAAAAAACGACACAGTTTTTAATAACTGCTATTTGTTTGCAGGCAAATATTTATGGAACTCATGGTCCGAAGAATGGGTCGTGCTGTATGATGATTCTACGATGGCGTGGTTTAAGGTAAGATTATGTTTAATATTCTAAGGAATCTATTTCATTTTAAAGTTTCGTTGTATATTTATAAGTTGTTTAGCAGAATAATACTGCCGCCACAGGGGAATTTTAAGGCGTATTTACATCTTTTACGGCGTATAAAATAAAAATATCAAACAAAGAAAATTGTTGTTTGTTTACTGACACGAGACAAGAAATTACAATTCCAGTTACAAACATATAAATCGTAACAAATAAAAAAATTTTCAGAAATAGCAAAACAATCAGAAACAAAAGAAAACTTAAGTCTCAACTCTAAACAAGTATAAGGAAACGTTCAATATAATTTAAATACTCGTATTAATAATTAGACATCAAAATAAAGGGGATAATTGTATATTTTATTATGCGCAATTTCTGTAAATGTAGACTCTCATACTTTTACTTAGCTGTGCATGAACTCTCACAACTGAAATTGTTATTGTTGATCCCTCTTACTAATAATGATTGTATAGCAGATGTATAGTTACACAATGGTTACACTCTGTCAAACTATTTAAGTATGACATTAAAAAGAAAGGAACAAAACTCTGTGTAACTATAATTTAGTTAAACAATCTTTATTAGTAAGGGCGAAAGTATAAAAACAATAAGATCCAATAGATGCTGTATCGGACACTTTTTTTTATTCAAAGTAATAACAATTACCTACACGATTAATTAATAAATTAATTTTGCACGTATTTAGTGTACTTTCATGATTATGTATTCTAGTGCGACTACACGTGCCAGGCTTATTAAAAGGGCTTCCCGCCATTTCTATGCACATCAAGTACCTATACGTAACGTAATGACGTTAGAACCTTAAGTCTCAATCATATAATCTTCAGATAATTCTCAATAGCCCTAATTTAAATAGCCAACTTAAGTCTCAACTCTAAACAAGTATAAGACTATAAATTTACCCGTCGTAAGCTTAATAAATTCCAAACAATACATACGTCAATGCCTTACTTAAGCTTGCACAATTTAAATTGCCAAATTTTTAATTTAGCGATTTGAATAGAGGGCCAATTCGCAAGATATCAAGGCACAGACGAATTTAGCATAATTTTAAGGCTAGAGTTTTCTGCACTGAATGCAAACTACATAGACTTTAAAAACGAATAATCATTTAAAAAGGTGAGTTATGGATACTACACATTTTAATCCATCAGATTTTGTTTCATTCGTATTTCTAATTTAAACTTATTAAATCTAGAAATTATACACTCAGGCATCGCCAGTAAAAGCTTCCAAAGTCGTAAGTAGACTTATTAGACTAACAACAGTATCGATAAGCTACCAGTTACGAAGTTTTCTATTGCAAACTACTGCAATAGAATCAGTTAGTGAGAGCGGCCATCCAATACTCCTGCCTGATTAGGACACGAGGACAGCCAATGGCGCAGGGGAAAAATCGAGGAAAAGCTTGCTTTCAACAGTTGCTACATAGTTGGATTGGATAATCAAAAATACTTGTACTATTCCCAACGTGGAGTGACGTTACAATCATTCGGATTATTAACACTTGGTCGGATTGGCAAAATGTCGGATTCTCACTTTGCCGGATTTAGTACAGACAATAACATATCAATATATTAAAAATGATAATTTCATAAATCAATTATATTAAAATTGATTTACGGAGAAACATTTTGTTATTTGTTTTAATTTTTGTATTAAAATATTACCTATTTAATTGATATTAAATATAAAAGAATTAGTAGGTGTAGTGAAAAATACAAATAAAAAATAATAATTTGATAAAATAAAAATAAATGCTAAATAAATGAGAATCTGATCTTTTTCAAATCCGACCAAGTACTAACCAAGTTTATTTAAAAAGCTTTTCTTTTTGACTGCTTCCGGCGAAATGAGAATCCGTCCTGTTGCGAATCTGACCAAGTGCGAATAATTGAATCATTCATTTAATTTCTTTAAGTTGCTCGATTTTCTTAGAAAATAACTGTAAGTACTCTTTCGTACCATATGGCTCTTGTCTAATGTACTTACCTAACAAATACTTACATTGAAAAAAGTTGGTTAACAAAACCGACGTTCGAAAATTTTAATGGTTTGTGTTGTAATTAACCCATCAAGGCCCGGAAAATGAGAAACAATAGATATTCCATTGTTATCCCGCCGCATTCGGCCGCTCAGGCGTTGATAAATTAAAATGGCGGATTGAGGTATTTAAAACGTTTTCAAATTAAATCAAAGACATTAATGCATGTTCCGTTCATTATTCTTGAAGTCCTAAGTTATACATTTTACATCATGCAATGAGATAATTTAATTTAAAAACCTTTTAACAATATTTCGAAGAGTCATTACTTTAAGTTTTTGTGAATTAGTATTTTTTAGTGTAAAGCTGTTCTTTTACAGAAATCTATTTTATTTAGGTAAAGGCCAGATTATTTTATTATTCGGTTCCAATTAAATTGAGTGTTAATATTTCAAGATTTGATTAAAATAATAACATAAGCTTTAACTTAAAATAATAACAAGGTAGTCTTGCTTTAAGGGCTTTTTGAAGGATTTTCGTTTATTGACAAAGTAAACCACTAGTGAAAGATATATCATATAAGTTATTATAAGCTTATACTAAGCTCTAAAAGGAAATAGTCTTTAATTCTCTTATCAATGCAAAAATCTAGTACCTACATTCTATCCATCCATATTTAAATACTTTTATTTTACCTATTATAGAGGCTAACGTAGTTCGAGCTAAGTTATGGCGATTACATAGGTCGAATAGCTTTATAACGTTCTAAGTAATAGCAAACTAAAATCATTTTAAAAGCACAGATTAAAATAATAGTGCTAGTGGCTAAAGTACGAATTGTTGCGTGCTCTAGCGTGGTTACACCGCGACGCTTTCATAAAAATCATTAGAATATGAAGGTTTTCTTTATTTTTAAAACCTTACTTTCAACCTTGGTCTATGCTTTCAACTTAAAAATATGATACTACTAATTATTTGTACTATCACGAAAACCTATTTTAGGAAACAATAATATATTAATTTGGTCGAATAACTTATTTCAAGATAATTTGGTTACAGTCTTAAAAATGAGCTAAAAAGGTGTTTTAAAGTACATTAATAATTGAATTTATATACAAGGTGTTACAAAAGTACCCCTAATGCCGAATATGGTAGATAGGGACCATCAAACTGAACAACTTTTACTATGGGACCAACTCTGAAATCGCGTAAAAATAATCAGCTGTTTCATACATTTTGATATTTTCGATTTTAATTTTTGTATGAAACAGCTGATTTTTTTTTCGCGATTTCAGAGTTGGTCCCATAGTAAAAGTTGTTCAGTTTGATGGTCCCTATCTACCATATTCGGCATTAGGGGTACTTTTGTAACACCTTGTATATAATATATTTATTTCTTCGTAAATGGTATATCAATTTCTTGAGATAATTAGCTCCTAATACAGCGAATTGCCAGTCTGGCCTACGTAATTCCTTAAACTTCGAAACACTTCCTATTTCGGTTAAATTCTATTTGACCGAGCGAGCGCGAATCGCGAGCGTAGCGTCGCTGTTTCAGCTTGAGCAAAATGCTTTCTTGTATATGTCCGTCTGTTCTTCTCAACAGGTCGCATTTCTCAAACGATTCATGTGAAATTTTGTGAGCAGGTTCGATAATTATTATGACTAAAGTCAAGTTCCCCGCTCCCACTAGCGACTCGGTAGCATAATTGGTCAGTGCCGGATTCCCAAGGGTGCGGGTTCGAGTCCCGAAGTGCTACGGGTAAGTCGATATTTTCTAGTATTTTTTCTAATATTATTTATCTTAATTTTGTGTAATGTTCATTGTACGAAGTATTTTTTTTTTACCTACGCTACTAATAATTGTCAAATCGCACCACTGCTGAAGATTAATGTGTGACTTTCAACGACCTCCGTGGTCGAGTGGCTTTGTACACCGGTTTTCAAGGTGTCACCATCTCTGAGGTCCCGAGTTTGATCCCCGGTTGGGTCAATTTAGAAAATGAACTTTTCTATATTGGCTCTGGTCTGGGTGTTTGTGATACCACCGTTGTCTCTGATTTCTATAACACAAGTACTTTAGCTACTTACTTTGGAATCGGAGCAATGTATGTAATGTCGTCAAATATTTATTTATTTATTATTATTTATTTACTTTTAACAGTCATTTCGATATTAGGGTATATCGGCTCTTTTTAACTTACTAAAAAACAACCCGGTTTAGAAGCAGAAGATATTTGGCGAATGTTCAAGCACGATAGAATACAATATGTCGTGCGTAAGTTGTTATTATATACAAGTATACAAGTACGAGGAAAACAATACCGACGGACTAGGCCGTGCCGTGACAGAAAAATAATCTTATGAGTCCTTATAGTATCGCTAAGCTACTAATATTGAATTCGCGACATTGCAGGCTCTATTGTGCTAAATAACTACACACATATAAAGGCTGTTTTTGTTTGAGCATTGTAATATTGTGCTGAGGAGCTTCCTCCACATTTGCAAGTTCCCGAATATTGATATTTGACTCTCTTTGTTTTTTCTTAGACGCCGAGAAAAACTTGGTTAATAGAGGATCAATCCCCTCGTCCGATTGACAAAGTTGTATTACTTTTGTACCGATTTGTATTCAGAAAGTAATTTTTGGGATGGCACTGAAATCGGATGTCCGTCGGGTGATAAAATAATAGAGTGCTTTTTGCGAAAGTTTTTAGAGGTTCTTTACTTGTTTGTGGCGATCGTAAAACTGTCATGGTATAAGTTTAGTTTTGTTTATATAATCGTGGTAGCCTCGGTGTATTTTACTACCGTCGAGGCACTTATCAATTTTGTTACTAAAGGTGTGTCTTCATACGATCACTTTCATCTGACGTATGCCTCAAAGCATTCTTAGCGCACGCTCTTTCGCTTTCCTCTTGTGCTTTCAACAGAGACATGCGTCAGAGTATGCAATAGCGCATGCCCGATAGGACATAGAAGATATTTTAAAAAAACGTCAATGTTTGAATGGTAGAAAGTTGAACGTGAAAGCGCACGGTTTGGAGGCAATCAATATTGCATGCGTTTGACGTAAGTTGACTTGTAAGTTCAAGCGACTCGGTGAAGACAAACCATAAGAGAGGTTTTTTATCTTATTGAAGCCATTGATGAGATAAAAGAGACAAATCATAAGGATCTTATTGTGTTATTAAAGTCACGCGATGCTGTCCCTTAAAATAGCTTTGGCCAACACCTCCAAAATGAAAGAGTCTTTGTGCTGCTACGCTACCTATACCTACTTTTTAGCACATGTATACTTTTATTTTCAAACTTACGACGAACCATTAACTTCATGTATGCGTTCATAGCAAACTTCAGGGCAGGGTGTAAATTACTCTCAAATAAAAAAAAATATCGAAGATTTTTCCTAGAAACCTCATGTTATTTGAGCTTATTCAGAGCTTTTTGTAGGTATTATTTAGACAATATGGCTTACTGCGGCATGTATTGATGAGTAGAAATGGTCTAACCTTCCAGGTCCAATGACCAGTTCGGTCGCCGTAACCGGAGCCTCACGGCCGCTGGAACGGTTATTGCCGGAGGGTGATAAAAACTCATTTCTCTACATGTGCTGCTTTTGTTTTACTTTTATAAATAATTTAATAAAGGATGAAATCACGTAGGTAAGTTGCTCCGGGGTTGTTCCGTTCCATTTGAAACTATTTGCACACTTCTGTATGGAGATTGGAGTAATAAAGGGTATTCAGATACTCAGACTGTGCAATGCAAAGTTTAGAATGGACTTAGTAGGAAAATAACCTTTATTGAAGATAGACAATTTTACTAAAAGGGAAGCAGTATTTAGGAGCACTTCAGTTGAAATTATAAAATTTGCTAAAGATTTACAAAAATGTAGTATCAGGATGATTCGTTCATTTGTTTCGTATGAGTTAGTAAGCTACTAACTGAATTTTACCTTTTTTTTGTCATAAAAATATAGAAATTAATTAATTGCAGCGCGAATCTATAACTTTACTTAAATAAATAAAAATTCATGTACCCGATACATTTGAGGATTGTGCCTAAATACTTAGATGAAAAAGGTAAACTGTGGGCCTAGTACGAGTTGGTGTTTTCACTTCTCGCATAGTTAACTATCGGATATACTGCTCATAGTCAATGAGAGTGAGTGAATGGGTGAAAAAGAGAAAACGATGGTTAAATATTCGAAAAGTAAAAACGCCAACTCGTACTAGGCCCACAGTCATTTTCAACGTTCAATGTGTTACGTTCGAGTAATTCCTCCTCCTTTTTTTGAAGTCGGTCAATGAAAACAAAATATAATTTATGATTTTTAGCAATATTCATTGAAACTAACTACGAGCACAAAGTTTCGTAGCAGACTACGGCTACGATGCTCCGTAGCTGACTAGCTACGGAGCATTCGGGCACAGTATATTTATTAGCGGGTTTACGGTTATCGACCTCGTTTGATAAAAACTACTCCGATATCCGCTAGTGTTGTACCTTCGTAAACAATATTATTATAAGAACAACATGTACTTAACATACTTTTTCAATATAAATTTACACAACCTCTACAAGTGACATAATTAAACTTAAAATTCGTAGCAGCCCCTAACTACAAGATTACGTATTTATTATTATTACTTATTAAGTACTTAATACTTTTCTATTACTGAGATTTAAAGCTGTAGCGATATTTATCTTAAGCTCAACACACGCCTCAAAATATTCCTAGGCAACAGCACATTCATACATTTTTCTGTTTATTCATGAGATGGCGTCACATCACTACCGCTTGGGAGGCATTATGACGTCGTAGTGAGATGCGATAGTCATAAAGCATTGACATTGCTGAGCTAGGCTAAATATTATTACCACAGCGAGGTTGCTACCAGGCGAGGGTGGAGTCGCTTTGATTAGTTATATCTACCCCTTTATTTTATTAATTTTCTTTATGCGATTTCTAGCGTAGTAACATTTACTATAATTTAACGACGCATGGCGCAGTGACAGTGATCCTGCCTATCGAGCCAAGAGTCCCGGGTTTAATGGTGGTAGGGGCATAGTATGTTTTTGTGATAAACATAACCCATGAATGTTTATCTCAAAAACATACTATTAAACTTAATATAAGCAAAATTATAAAATTAATTACATATCGTATGCTAGTCAATTCCATACAATACATCAATGTTTATGATTTAAGTTTACGATTTACGACACGTGATTTTCTCGTTTATTGCTAAGTCAATACTCGCTCGAACGTTATGAGTTTAAAGTTAGCGTTTGCGTTTTAACGAATAGTAAGACCAGCGGCGGTATCGGCTAAATACATTGAAGTTCATGTTAACTGTGTTTTAGCAGATGTATATGATACATTGCTACTTTTCTTTGGTATGTTTTTATTTGTGCCAAAACAAAGTAGCAATGTATCACATACATCTGTCAAAACACAGTTAACATGAACTTCAATATTTTAGCCGATAGAGCCCCTGGTGGGTCTCAGGATTACTAGAATGTGACATCATTCATGTACTTTATGACGTAGGTAGATAATCTGAAGTTCTTTTACTGTCTGTGTTCAGCGATGTCCCCCGCAGCATATTAGTGTGACAAGAGCGGCCTAAATAAAATTGCTATTACATCATATTCCCATTAAGATGACCCATTAACGAGTATTGATCGATAAGTTCTGACGGCTCTATACACACACAAAGTAGGATTTGATGGCGACTAAGTTGTGTATTGTGAAGCTACTTCTGCAAACAGTGTCGGTCCCGTCAGGAATAAATCTTAGTATTCTCGGTAACACAATGTAATTGCCTCATTGATAATAATAATATTATCAAACTTGAGTAGTTTGACACAGAGCCACCGGTGTGTCAATAATGACGATTTATTCATGGTTTTCTCACACAATAGTATATTATGCAATTAGTGAATACTGGTCGGATTTAAAGTAGGGCCATAGCTGAATCACGAGCAAGTTTTTCATGGCCCTCGATATTAAATCCGTTTTATTCAAGAGTTGCATACTTACTATATAAATTATACCATGACTACGAGAAAATGAAAGATTTAAGCGAAAATATTATTTGCACAAGGAGTTTGTATGTCGAGTATTCTTTGCACAAGGAGTATATCGAGTATTTTTTACGCAAGGAAGTTGTATAGCATTGAAATGGACGTCGAATTGTGTTATAAATTCAAACACCAACTGAAAACTGTTTTTTAATCATTATTTTCAGTAAATAAAATAAGCTTTTTAGAGGAATGGTATCAAAGATCTTCGACACTACTTTAAAATTATATGAGATGTTGAATACGTTATTAGATTTTAAACAAATACTTTTTTGGTTTATTGCCCAAAAAAATTGTGCCTGGCTTATTAAAAACAAAAAAACTAAAGTTACATATTATTTTGAGATGTATTTGTAGCCGACTTCAAAAAAGGAGGAGGTTCTCAAATCGATTGTATATTATTTATAAAGTAACGTGGGAAAGATCTCATTTTCTCAGAAGCACCAATAATAGTTTGGCAAAACTTTTATAAGAAAATGTTGCTCTAACAAAACCTAGGCTTACATAAGTTAGTGACAGACAAACAGACAGCTGAGGGCCGCAAACACATCTTATTTGCGCTGTAATACACAATATCCTCAGCCGAGCCGCGGAACTCCAACTGATATTTTTATATTAACTTCTGTGCCCCTACCATGAGCTTATAAGAACTATATGACGTCAGCCTTTTGTTCGATCCGTCACTTCACTACCAGCTGTAATGATTTCCATACTATTGTTTTACGTTTTTGTTTGCACATTCCCGTAGTAGGGGGCAGCTCGTCCCATTCTATTACATGACTCGACGTCAGTTATTTGTCTTCGACAAAAAAAGGTTATAGAGTCGTTGTAACTTTCCGCGCTTAACGAACTGAGCTTTGATATTTTTTTATGTTTTATGAACAGGCTCCGTGGATTGCTCGTTTGGATTTGTTTTAGCGTCTATTGTACTTTTATGATTCAGAAAACGGGAATCCGATGTGGAAAATAATATTTAGATAGCTTGTTTTTGAAGAATTTAATTGTTTAACTTATTTTATCGAGACTTTGAAATTCGTACTGACTTTCTTTTACTTTTCATTTTTATAGGCTAAAAACACGAATATCATTTAATACGAATAGTTTCATCAAACTGCTATTTTTTAAGAAGAGTCTCTGGCAGTGTGTATTGACTCTCAGCTTGCAAAACATTTATTGCTTTGAGAACTGATTATTTTTTTCAGTAAAGAGTTCGGACTAGAAACTAACTCCAAGGACATTTATTCCGCCTTCTTGCTCCAGAAGTGGCCGGTTCGGTAAATAGTCTGTGGCAGACATAGGGCTCTATTTTTGAAAGGCGGCGAGCGCTCTTTTTTGTCGCATGTTGTTTATTGTCAGAATTGACAGCACGCTCTCGAGAAAAACACAAACTTACCTGACCCTGTGACGCGGTCGCTGTAGTCTATACAACATGTTACAAAAATACCCCTAATGCCAAATATTACTGTGGGGCCAACTCTGAATCAGAAATCGAAAAAAGAATCAGAGTTGGTCCCATAGTAAAAGTTGATCAGTTTGATGGTCCCTATATACCATATTCGACAGCCAGCGTAACCTAGGTAATAATATGTAGTATCATTAAGTTCCAGATTTGGCCATCGGGTTAGATAAGTTTGTGTCACTGACGACAACTGCTCATTTTCATTGGACAGCCATGCTGTCACATGAAAATGAGTAGTAAAGAGCGCTCGTCGCCTCTAGGATAATAGGGCCCTATGTCTGCCACAGACTACTTATCGAACCGGCCACTTCTGGAGCAAGAAGGCGGTATAAATGTCTGGATCCTCAGAGGCAGCGCGGGCTGGAGTCGCGCCCTGATAATGACGGTATCCACTTGTATTTTTGCAAGCCCCGCGTTCGTTAGGATCTGAGCACTCTTGTAAGAATGCTTAGGGCTGTCAAAAAAGAAAAATAGGGGTTTTAATTACATTTATCTCTCATTAATAAATAAAGCAAATGTGGTTACATAATCTTACGTTTTTTTCTCTCATTGAAGTACTATTCACGTTTGTAAATAATTAGAATTACACCATTATATTATTGAATAATGGCATATCAATATTCACCCTATTTCAGTTCTTTGAGAGGCGTCGTACGTACTAGAATCAGAAAAAGTGAAGATTGGTTATCAGTCTATCGTCGGATTGCAATTCATCTATTTCCAAACAGGTAATTAATAATTAGGTATGTTTAAAAAATGCGATTCAGATATGCAGCCTTTTTTGTTGAGTGGGTCTATTTGTAGGTACTGTTAATCAAGCCTCTGTTATTTATTTTATTTTCATTTATTTATTTGTATCTGACAAGAATAGCCCATACATATATACCTTAAAAACTGAACATATATTAAAATATAAAACAATATTTGTTAGTTAATAACTTTAATGTAATGTTACTTTGGCGCGACTCCAGGGGCTGAACTTTCAAACAGAAGTTAGCTTTCTTCTTGATGTACTTCACGTTTTGCCCGGTAGTGGTGTGGTGTAGGCGCGACAGGTACATGACCGGTAAGTAATGAGAACTCGTCCAGAATAGATGAGCATACCTACTAGTGGCTCTGTGAGCTGTAGACCTCGGGTTTTTGACATTTTTGATAATTTTACGAAATAGCTGAAATATGGTTTTTTCGAAAAAATCCAATAACTGAATCGATTAAACGCTCCCTCAGAGGCTTTCCTAGGATTCGGAGCAGACTTTCGCGTTTTAACTTAGGGCCTATAGGCAGCCCTATCTCAGAGCAGTTACAATCTTGTCCCGGCGGGCTGACACAAACGTCGCCACTCCAAACGTCTTGTCTCACTCCACAGACGCGGCTATTCGAATAGAATGTAACTTTTAAGATAGTATTTTCAAAACATGAGTGAGGATGCATCCACGACCACGACGCTCTGCATTATAAGGAGTTTGAAATCTATCGTACGCGCTGTTCGAAATTAATCTAAATAATTGCATGATCCACACCCGCGTGACAGTTAAATGCTGTGACATCATTATTGCTGGACCTTTTTAGTGTGGTGCCTTACTCTTATTTATTGAATATACACCGACATTTTATAGTCGTTTTAATTAACTTAAGGGAGTGTTCTACCAACGAAACTAAACATTTTTGCCAAAGAAACATGGGCCGAAAAACGATAAAAAAATGTTGATTCTTCCACATTAACAAGACAGCTAAAACATTTTATTAGTATGGGGAAAGTATTTTTTTGTCGTTTTCTGGCCCATATTTCTTTGGAAAGAATGTTTAGTTTCAATGGTAGAACACTCCCTTAAGTTAAAACGACTTCAAAATGATGTTCTTAAGTTAAATAAGTAGGTAATTAGTTTATTTCGTGTACATTCTTCACGTGACTGTCACTCTGTTCTTTGATAATAAAGTTTTCTTTTCACTAAGCAAATAGAAGACCTCGTACCCTATTATTATAACTAAAGCCTGTATTTATAAACCACTCTCAACGTTGAGAGTTATCTTGAGATCGTACTTGAGATGCTGATTCTTATAAGAACAGCATCTCATTTATGATCTCAAGATAGCTCTCGACATTGAGAGCATTTTATAAATATGGGTCTAAGTCACTTATCTATTAAGATCGAAAACTATCAAGACATAAATGAGATCGCTAAGTATTTAACAGGGTGCCAAAAACGTATAAATCTCTGAATCAATCAGTTCGGTGCATTGTACTTGGGAACCCCATTGTAACTGATCCGATCAATTATCGTTAAAAGCTCAGTGAAAGCGTCACAACATATCGCCCTAGACTAGACGGAGTATTATAAACACGAGAAAAGTACAGCAGATGAGGATGAATGGTCTGGATTCCTTTGACTGTTAGAAGAAAATCAATCAAAGACAAAAGGCGGGAGAATTCGGCGCGAGTCTCGGGATTAGACGTTGAATGAGTCTGTGGAATGGGTAGTCTGTATGTCTATGGTAACATTATTAACATAACACATTTACTATTTATTGTACATAACTATATAATATAATTTGTGCATTTACTATACCATAGCATGCACAATGTGGAGCATATGTTAATATACCTAACCGCTGTACTTTTTAAGTTTAAACAGCAGTATAGTAATTAATTGATAGCTTTATGTTCTTACTTTAGCTATATCTTAACTGTGTTGGTAAATGACGGTGCAAGTTTTCCAATTAGAATGTTCACGCGGCGGGTTGCGAATTGCGATGCGATCGGCAATGCCGACGACACCCCGCCTTTGTACCTGCTCAACTATTCCGAATTGTTTCCCCATTTTGGGAAGGTGTCGACCGTCCAAAATTTAATTTAACATTCCCCTCGTCAATATATTTGCTTATTGTGTAAGTCATCCTTACCGCACAGGTTATCATAAGTTATGAGAACTTGTGTTCGCCCAAGGTGAACATGATTAATACTAAAAAGTTGAGAAAATTGTGGTTCGACCAATAATTATTGGTCCGACCAACAATTTTGCAATGCTATAATGGTTGAGTGTGTAATTACACACTAGACACTCAAACATATAACATTGGAAAATTGTTTTATTGACATTACCAAATCTCGTCGTAGGGACTATTATGTATTCTGTGGTTGGTAGCAACTAAAAAAAAAAAGAAAATCTGTTGACATAAACTCTTGAACTATTTTACATAAATATATTTCAATATTATAATTTTGATAAGTAAAGAGTTGTATATTTAGCAGATAAATAAATCGCCCTATTTACGGGCACAGAGACATTATAAACTACCAACGTTTACGATATTATTTTCAATAATTATCTTACTATCTTTGAAATCGATTTTCTCAGAGTAAACCGAAACTCGCGCAAAAATACCAATAATAAAAATGATATTAATCTCCTTTTGCCATATTGACTTTCAATTGTTTGATTTCCAAAGTTATTCAATAGCGACCTCAAATAAGTTTCACTCGTCACCCCTCCTTTTGCCGAATATTTCCCCCTTTATTTGGAATTCAGCCGTAACTCTGAGGATTTTCTGTGCTCTAATGATTAATTGAGGTCGATTCTGTTGTCGCCGCATTTATATGACCGTTTTTGTTCCATATGTTTGTTGTCTCGCTTTTCGTTTGAAAATAAAGCTGTTTGGAAGGGAAATTTTTGTTTAGCCCAGTGAAAATAAGTTTTATTTTATTGAAAATCAGTATACTTAGTTAGGTATATAATGATACATATTTAAATTTGATATTTTAGCATTCACAATGCTAGTGGAAGTTTTTATAGTATATTATTTAGTTCACATATACACTTCTAAGACTTTCGCGCGTACAGTTCATTAGAAATAAAACACTTTTTACGGATTACAGCGCGTATATTATTAATTCAGGTGTTGTTTTGGAATATACAGCGCTGAAGAACCTGCGCAGCCAGCCAGAACTTACTATTCTCCGTGCAGATAAGGGTAACGCAACGGTTGTGATGGACACGTCAGATTACAATGATAAAATACAACAACTTTTAAATGATGAGAAAACCTACAAACACGTAAAAAATGATCAAACCACCAAGATTCTTAAGAAAACTAGTGAGCTCATCAAAAAACATTCTGAAACATTGAATCTAGACGTCAATTACCTTGTTCCATCCTGCCCCAAACCACCAAAACTGTATGGGTTGCCCAAGATACACAAAGACAACGCTCCGCTACGTCCCATTGTCAGCCAAATTGACTCACCAACTTACAAATTGGCTCGACACGTAGCTAAAACTCTCACACCACTGAGAGGTAACACAACAGCTTATGTGAAGGATTCCTACCAATTCGTTAGTGAGATACAACATCTAAATCTTACTGATGATGAAATTATGGTCAGTTTTGATGTTCAGTCCTTATTCACATGCCTACCAGTACAGGACTGCATTGATATCACTAGGAAGAAGCTAGTTGAAAACAACATGCCAATTGAATATGCAGAACTTCTAGAACACTGCCTAACATCCGGCTATCTCTTGTGGAATGAAGAATTCTATCTACAAGTAGACGGGGTAGCTATGGGCTCTCCTGTATCCCCCGTTGTCGCTGACATCTTCATGGAGGATTTTGAGGAGAAAGCACTAAACACAGCACCTGTGTCTCCCCGGTTCTACAAACGGTACGTAGATGACACTTTCACAATACTACCTAGAGATAGTGTTCCTGCTTTCTTGAACCATCTTAACTCCATCAATCCTAACATTCAATTCACTATGGAGTTAGAGGCAGATAATAAACTAGCCTTCCTAGACATTCTTATCATCAGGAATTCTGATCAAACCTTGAGCCACACTGTGTATCGAAAAGCAACACATACAGATAAATACCTCAATGGTGAATCCCACCACCATCCTTTACAGTTAGCTACCGTAGGGAAATCTTTGTTTCAGAGAGCACGCGGGATCTGTGACCAACAACACCTGACAGCTGAGCTTCAGCATGTCAAGCACGTACTGCGTAGCAACAAACTGCCAGTACCACGCCTTCATCACAGAACCCGTGTCAAACCAGCCACAGTAGAACGACGCCCTGCCATCCTACCGTACATGAAAGGTGTCACTGACAAGATTGGAGGTATTCTGAAGCGTGCGTCCATCAAGACCTACTTCAAGCCGCCGAAGAAGATAAACCAATTTTTACGACCTGTCAAGTGTAATATTCCCTTTCAAGATGCAGGCGTCTACAAACTAGATTGTGACTGTGGGCTCTCTTACATCGGACAAACAAAGAGAAGTATAGGGACGCGCGTTAAAGAACATGTAGCTGACATGAAGCATAGGCGCGATAACAAGTCTGCAGTGTGTGAACATGCATCAAAGGGACCCAACCATTACATTAGATTCGATAAACCCCAAATACTTTCTAAAGAACAAAGATTCATTCCCAGAATGCTACGCGAGGCTATTGAAATCAACAAACATCCAAATTTCAATAGAGATGATGGTTGGAGAGTACCACCAGCTTGGGACCCCATAATTCATCAACTAAAATCCCATCCCAAATCACACACTGCAAGATCTAAAGATATAGTTAGTTCGTTTTGTAGATAGGGATCAAAGGGAGGTCGACACAACCTCTTTGAGTTTTCTTCCGCCAGTTCTTTCTCTCAGAGGCCTCCCAATTTGTGAACTGGTAGTAGATTCAGTAGCTAGATCTTGTTTTCTAATTAACTTTATGCAATTTAATTCAGTAATAATGATCAAATCAGAACGCAGCTAAAAATAATTTAACAAACTTGAATACATTTTTATAAAATTTCGAGCGGGTAATTTCATAAAAATATGAGCAGCCTATTTTGCTTTAGTCCTCCCGTGACCACGGCCCCTGGAAAGGTGTCGAAACGTCGGGAATTCTAAAAAACCAATAAATACAAACTAAATAATTCCAAAACAACACCTGAATTAATAATATACGCGCTGTAATCCGTAAAAAGTGTTTTATTTCTAATATTATTTAGTATTATATAATCATACATTTTCTAATAACTGAAATTTAATAAATAACTGATGTTAGTTTGTCACTCTTTGGTGAATTTTTTGAGAGGATACGTCTCTTAATGGTCCGGCGAACAGTGAACTTCCCATACAAACGTAATACTTTGGTATTTATCATTTTGATGATTTGCAATTTGAGCATAATTAACGCTTTTTGTGATGTTATTCGGATTAAGACAGTATTTGTCTAAGTTTTTATTAAATAAAAAATCCAAAATACTAAACCAAATAACAGTTTTGTATGAAAAAATGTAATTGGCATTTCTAGCATAACTATAACGGTGAACCTTTATCGAAAAAAAATAGCAAAACATATCTTATAAAAATTATTAAAAATATGAAAAAGCAAGACAATTATCAGTTTGTTTCGATCAGAAAGTCAGCTGTCAAACAATATGTTACATTCCCGTCTAAGTTTAGTATTGCCAGAAATAAAACACGCAAAATTCATGCTTCAAAAAGGCCGCGAACTTTTCCGACTACCTATAATTAGATGTAGTTAAACCCGAATGCAGAGTTTACTTCCACCATAATTCTAGTATTAATGTTACAGAAATCTTTCTAATAAGTCTTTGAAGAGTTTACAAAGTAATTTTCCGGGCCGTTGGTAACAGATGAGAGCTCGGAAAACCTTCCTTCAGGAACTCTTTTCTCAAGGAAATATTCCAGGAAACGATAAATTGATATATTTTTATAATGGAGGTTTTATATGGAAGCTTGTGTACAACGTTATTGCCGTAAGTGTGATTTGATAATGTAATATAAGGGCAATCATGAAATATATAAGGGAAACCTTTTTCCTCGTAATGTTATTTGAGCTCAATCTGGGAAGAAAACACTTGTAACGAAGCAAAACTAGGTTTTGATAAAGCTACAGTAAAGAAAAAATGCCTGCTGAAACTGTCTCGTCATTGAGACGTGTGTTTTTTTTTTGAAGTGGTGCAATGCAACCACGTATAAGGTCTGTCTGTACGCACGACGGCACCTCAGACTATACATGTTGACCTTGAGACCGCCTTTATGCCCTACGCAATAAAAGCTGTTTTCGCAGTTTAACTGTATAACCTGACGAGCTGTCGTGTGTACATTACAAATCACGGTTTTGAAATTCAAATTTCAAACTAATACGAACCAATTTTTTATTGATAGTTTGGTAATCTGCGATATGTGAAAATACGTACTTACTAAATTGACGACATTATTTATTTTATAATCGTAAACAAGTTAATTCCTACATACAACAGCTTTGCACAAACGCTTTAAGAAATAAAAAAAAATGGCAACACTAGCACCCTTGCTAAGTTGTGAAGACAACTTGTGAAATAATGTGCTAGGCCCAACCCTGATAGATGTACCTAATATAAAACAAAGTTACATGGAATTGCGTCATTTAATGCTATTTAGTTTGTTGACAAATAAACTATTTGAAATTTAAATTTAATTAAAAAAGAAGAAAAAATGATATCTGCTTAATGATGGAAAAGTAGGTAGTATAGTGAATGTACAATTTCAGTAAATGTGTGTGTTGAGTGTAGTGCGTGAGGGATGTGTATACTGTGTATGTGATTATGTGTATGTTTGTGTGTGTGTTTGGTGAAGTGTGATTTTCACGTGTATTTGTCTTGTCTGTATGTTTTCAACTTACAATAATCTTTTAATTTTAAAAGAAAACTCTGTTAATTTTTTCAACACATAATATAAGATTACTTATTATTATGCTAAAAATGCAACGTTGCTCCTTTATAACCCGTCACTCACACGTTTCATGAAAATAATGAGATAAAAAGAAAGTGATTTATCCAACTGGAGCTTCGATGGTTCTGACAGGAATGTGACGTCAACTTCTAATAATCCTGTTTTACGAGGTAACGGGCTAAACTGTCGCTGCAGAATCTAATAAGTGGGATTCTCCTTTTCGTATTATATTTGCTACATTAATTGATCAACGCCCGAGCGGCCGAATGCGGCCGGTCAACAATAGAATATCTATTGTTTCTTTTTCCGGGCCTTGATGGTTTAAATGGCTGTACTTACGTAAAACTGCAGTTCCATCATTTTTATTAGTTTTCAGTGTGCTTTGAAGTGAAAAGTCCTAAAAGTGGAGAAATTAAGTAAATGAAATCATGCTTACATTTAAAATTGAATTAAATATAGAATTTAATACAAGTGGCATTGTGTCATGGTAACATGAACCTTGTAAAACAAAGTACTTACCTATTTTACTTTTTAAGGCCTCTTAACTACTAAAAGTTTTTATCCTAAGGTTTTAAGGGTTAAAAGTAAGGTAAGGTTTTCTATTCTGTGGTTATTGTTCTCCATAATCTTTTGTTGAGGAAGAAAAGACTGATGTGTTTCCGAAAATCACTTAACGAACAGCAAATACATGTGGCCCTGAATTGTAGAGCTGTGAATTACGTCCTGAATTTCTTTAACAAAAAACAACTTATTTTTTTAATTAACAACTAATGTGAACTAACATCGAAAATAGTTTTATGATATCTTGTTACTCTCTACTTGACCTAACTCATATAAAATCAGTCTATTTCTACTTGTTTATTATTCGATATTATTGTTGTGTATAATTAGTGGTAATCGTTACGTTTCGAAGGAAAAATGTATTAAAAATACAATTTGTCAACAGGATGCATCAGGCAAATACCTGGCGACACAGAAGCACCTGGTGAAGGAGTGCCCCGAGATGCTGGCGATCGCGAATTGGACGGGGCAGGTGCCGCGGCGGCCGACGCTGCCGCCGGGCGCGCGCCTGTCGCAGCTCATGGCGCTGGGGTCTCGCCGCGATCCTGGGCAAGTGGTGTGGATGCTGGCGAAGTCTGATACGGAGATGAAGTAAGTACAGATCATGCACCACGGTCACCAACCGTGTAGAAAGTGGTTTACGACCAAATTTCTACCGCAACATGGTTGGTAACAGCAAGGTCACGTTGGTCGGCGGGCTGGTTAAATTCAAAATTGGTCAGTTGTTTTATTATAGTGTAGAGATAGTCAGTTGTTTTACATTTTAGTAACAATACATTCAAACAGTGTAGGCAATAATAAACTTGGCTAAAACAGAAATAGAGTGGGCATTGATATCGCTGTTAAGTTAAATATACAATTTCTTTCAGGAAAATATAAATAGGTAGTATTTTTCCTTATTAAGTTAAAGTTTGAGTGAAATATCCATTATTAGAAATTACGAGATTAGAAATTACATACCATAAATAACTAACCACACTCACGGTGTCCCACATTAAAATAGATCGTATCTGGGACAGCTTATTGTCCCGGCCACAATGCTCACCACTATTATGTGTTTACGGTTTCTGCCACTATATTTAATAACAACAAACTGTACTGTAGTCGTTTAACCGTAAATGAGTCATTAAATAAATACATTTCATACGTCCAGCCCTAAATACTTATTTATAATATTAGTTCTTTTCACAAACACTGTTTAATACCTTTATGGGTGTATATTAGAATTCATAATTGAAAACGCCTACACATTAAAACACATAATCATTAAAATCCATAATTTTAAAATGTATATATTTCAAAAGAATATCTTTATAATTGATAATGTCAACATACCGTTTAAAAACATAAAATTAACATATATAATTTTAATACCCATAAAAGCCATACTCTTAATATAATGTGAATACACATAACAGTTGACCAAAATGGCATATTTGCTGTACAGTACGTAACAAGATAAAACTTTAAAAGCACTAAATGCGTGCTAAAATTATGTATAGAAAGATATTTACTATAAATATGTCACAGTGAGATGGTTAAAGCTGTGATGTAGTTATATGCCTAGCTATATACTAGGTGTTACAAAAATACTAGGCGAAAAAAAAATAAGCTGTTCCATACATTTTGATATTTTCGATTTTAATTTTTGTATGAAACAGCTGCATTTTTTTTTCGCGATTTCAGAGTTGGCCCCATAGTAAAAGTTGTTCAGTTTGATGGTCCCTATATACCATATTCGGCATTAGGGGTATTTTTGTAACACCTTGTATAGCTATGTACCGTTAAAGACTAATTTAGTAAAATAAAATTAAAGCTTAAGACCTCTATTGATAGTAAATTTTACAATAACGTGGTTTCTAACGCTTCGCTAGTCGCCGCTACCGCGGCACGCTCGCTCTACTCGGTCGACTCGCACGTTTTTGGTCACAGTTCTAACTTAACCTAACTTAATTAACTGTTCAAGACTTTTTTCATAGCGAGCCCTCCTGTTTTTGTGCCTGCCCATTTAATTTTACAATTTACCATCATTTCTGATATATTGAACAAAATTTTTATAGTTATGGCTTTTTATGTCATAAATTTTAAAGTAATATTTTTTATTACTATGGATTTTAAAAATTATGGAAATTAACTTTATGCGAATCAACGTTATGGCAAGTCTGTTATGGATTTTCAAAGTAGGATTATTAATGTTATGCAATTTAAGGGACCCCCCTTTTAATAGTGGTACACTTACTAAAATAATGAAGCTAATATAGACACGAAACCTCAAAAGAACAATCTCTGATATTATAAAACGAAATTCTAATCTGAATACCTCTTATTTGATTATCAAAAGTACAAGGAACTTTTTGACAGTTGTTATAAGGATTCACACTTCTAGAAAGGGAACACGTATATCCATTATTTATTAACTGCGCAGAATATATTAGCAGGCTAAATCAGAAAAAATGCGTATTACGTCTCCATGACTGATGGGTTTCACGAAATTAATTTCCGTCCAATCGGCTAATTACGCCACCCGCTCCGTTACTCGATTCACAACCCTACTGTTTAACGTTAAAGCCCACAATCGGGTGAATGGTTCTGATTAATGAAACCCTCATTTGTATGCGTCGAGGGTATGATCCACGTCAATAAAGTTTAGGATCCAAATTAAAGCAACATATTTCAGAAGGGAGTTAAGTTAATTTTGATTAGGAGACTTTCTGCACCCCTTGAGTTTTCTTCGTTATTTTTTTGGTTAGGTGAATTTTCTACAGGCTGAAGAGAGGAAAGATAGTACTAGAGATAATAAGAAACAGCTGACAATGACAGATAAATCAGTATAGAACTTATTAAAAACGAGGAAGAAGAAAAAACGCACAGATTTTTTTCTTACAAAGCGAAATCAATCTTTAAGAGTAGGTACCTAAGTAATAAAGTTCGATTATGTATTTGTTATTTTCATAATAAAATAAAATAAAATAGTTTATTTGGTTTTAACGAAATATATTTTTAGAGTTCCGTAGCGAAATTGTAAAAAGGAACCCTTATCAGTCCTTAGTCTGTTTGTCTGTCTGTCCCAGCTGGATATCTCGAGAACTACTAATGCTATCAACTTGGGAATAGTTTTAGATGATGTTTGTCCAACTATTTTGCGAATTAGAGATAAATAGAAATATCGTTTTTTTGCAACAGAGACTGAAAGGGGATATTAAAAATTCGAAGTGAGGCTACAGGGCATATGGGGTATCATATGAAAGAGCGCTTGCACATTCTCAAAACATTTTTAGGCCGCATAGTTTTCGACTTGATGAAAAATATAAAAACAAATATCGTTCCCCCCCCCCCTCCCACCCCTTATCTCCGAAGTTTGAATAGAGAAAAATCTGAAATTATTTTATGTGATTGAAGTTTATGTAAAGATTACGGCAAAAATAAAACGATGTCTCTAAATAGTAAACTTTTTCAGAATGATAGCACGGAACCCTCGGTCCGACTCGCTCGAAAAGTGGCCACTTTTAGCAATAAAACTCTATTAAACTAAACGACAGTCTATAAAATATAGTATAAGTGATAAAAAGTACCACAAAGCTTCCTCGGAATGCACCACAGAGGGATATTCTCAATTTCGTCTTTATCTAAGCACTATGTTTATTTTTCGTGTGTGCAGACTAGGGCATGCAAACCGGTTAACCGGATAACCGAAAAAACCGATTAACCGACAGAATTTTGAACCCGGTTTTTTCTAGTCATAAAACCGAATTATTCGGGTTTTTCGGTTATTTCACTTAACACACAGCTTACACAAAAACTTTCTTATTTTCTCAAAAATGCAATAGTCAATGGTATTCAAGGAAAGTAATAAGCGTGTATACATATGAAACGCATTTTTGTCTCTAGTTCTTGAATTGACGTTACCGGCTGGCTGCCATTTTGTTTTGTCAGTCAAGACAAGTTTACACAGGGTCAGTCAGTACCGACTGACTTCAAAATATTCGTGTGGGAATTTTCAAGTCAGCACTGACTTCATGCCGCTGTACTGACTTCATACCAATTTACATTAGGTTTTTTTTGGGTCAGCGCTGACTTGTCTCGATTTCGGAGTCAGTTGCTTACCTCGTATAAACCAGCCTTCACTCTCTGGCAAGTGCCAAGTCACAGTAAACGCAAAGAAACTTTCACGATACAGGTAAGCTCTTCAACTTTTGATTTTTGAATAATTGTGAAAGGAAATATGAGCAAGGACGTAATTGTTTTTTAAATTACAACTTCAGCCAACTCACGGCTGAAGTTGTAATTTAAAAAACTACAACAACAAAAAAACTTAGAGAATTTTATAAACAAACCACCGATACCTAACCTTAAAAGCACTTTTTATTCAGGGTTTGTTAATCTTACCTGCTTGTTAAATAAAGATTTGTGATATCAGAGTTTTCTATAATCGTTATTGAATAATTTAACATTAACCCATATAGCATTTAAGCATGCTTTGCATTAACCTGATTGCATTACATTACATTTCATCAATATGAAATGCATATAAGTATGTTTAAAAAAAAGATATTTTATCTCAATCTCTCTCTTATGTTTAATTTTGACTTTGTTATTAACCTCAAAGGTTCTAAAGACGTGTTTTTTATTTTACGATTTGTTGATTTTATTGATTTTTATGTTAGAATTTTATTAAGGTTAATAAGTGCATAGTGGCATACATAATTTAGTTACGTGATTGATCTCAAATGTGTTCAGAAACTAATGTTAATTCGAAAACGAAAGAAAATAAACAGTTTTTATTATTTTACCCTTTTTATTGAATTTTATTTAAAAAAAACCGAAATACCCGAAAAAACCGGGTTACCCGGATTTTTTTTTGTGAAAACCGAAATATTCGGTTTTCTAAAACTACCCGGTTTTTGCATGCCCTAGTGCAGACTACGCGTTCTTAAAGTTGCAAAAGAGTTTCATTCGCAGAATTTTTTTTTCCGACTATTGTTTTATTATTTCTTCACCTTTGAATTATCCTTGGTGCAGAAACACGATCCTATCTCGTTATTTATAATAATTGAAGAAACGGATAAAGAGCTGAAATACGAAACTAGCGGTATCTGAAAGGTGGACAACATACGGAATGGTATTGCAGTCATGAACGTCGCCACAAAAATATGTATATTATATCAAAATCAAGACATTTAGACTTCGATCATGATCGAATCCAGCATTTAGACAACTGAGTATACAGAGTTATTCAACAAAATAGGTTGGGATTATGAAATCTAATCTAAACATTATAACCTCGCTGTTGACGACCCGCCTCTTCGGATCGTCAGGGGGACTACAACAAACTTACTACCTGTTTGTTGCACGACGGATTTTCGGCTCACGAACGTACGTCAACAGTCTGTGAAACCAAGAGTTGTGAAACTAGGGCTGTGAAACCTTTCTGTGACGTACGCTGAGCAAAGTGGACTGTATAACAAAAAACGCTGGCCGGTTCGTGAATAACTTCAGTTTATTCTCCAATATTGATGGTTGTTTGTACACTTGAATTTAACTAACAATTTAAAAAACACTAGGTGCGAACTACTACGATTTTACTTTACAAACTCAAACACGGATGCTAATTATCAAAACGCTATGCTCACTTGCTGATTAGTTACTACTGCTGCTAACTTGACTGCGAACTCCAATTGACGAACTTTTGAACTACAAATTACGTAATTACAAGTTACTATATATATGCCTTTTGACCAGTAGCAATTAGCATGCTTATTAAGAAGAACGATATCTTCAAAGAGGGACCAATACATGAAAGAAAGGGGTTAAGGGCTAATAACAATTTTTAGTGGAAAAGTACTGAGGGCGTGGCCTTGGCTATGACGCGTCGCCATGTGCGTTTAAGTAGCCCCTCTGATTGGTCTAAACTATTTGGGCCAGGAATCTTCGTTATTTTTGCGCCGGGTGCTGGCTGTCGTCAACACTCGCCTTCGTTTATTCTGTACCTTAAAAAAAACTAACTAAAGAACAGAACAAGTTGTACACATAGACAAAAAAACTCATAGATTTGTGATGTACCTAAGTACACTAATAAATCAAGTTAGTTAATTTTAACACTGCAGATCATAAATTGTAGACAACATACCGATCTATACTGGAGTCTGGAACTAAACCACGGGTCTCTCTGATGCTGGGGCCATCCACCACATTAAGAAGAAATGAAGAAGAAATGCAATTATTGGCCATCACACAAAACAATATTATTAACAAACAACAAAAAAGGGGGTACTTAATTAACAACTAGGTAAATTAATGTGCAAAAAAATTAGACATGGTTAGTAGGGTGTGTGACGGGCCAACCAGGACTCTGCCTCAGCATAATGCCATTGCGATGAGAACGTTGCTCACACCGCAACAGCGCTGGTATTCTGACTTTAAGGCTGACATTAAGGCTTAAAAGCCAGCAATGATAATATGACCTGCGCTAAAGGCGCTGATAGACCTTAAATGTTTATAGTCCAACAGCTCTTTAGCATTATGCGTCTATGAACAAATTACGTTTTCGTATGTTCCCTCAGTAGCAAGTAGCAACCAACGGATGGAGGGTGGGGTGATTCATCAGTCCAGCGCAGACGCTGGCCGAGGTCTCGTAGTCACGGCAACTTATTGCGATGTTACGCCAACATTAGCGAGACCTCGCCAGGTTGAGAGTATTCAATCTCTTCCAATGAACTGTGAACAATAGGAATGTTGAACTTTGATTTCGGCATTTTGATTATTAAACTTTTTGCTATTCAATTTCTAATTTTCAAAGTTTATTTCATTGTAATAATCTTGGATTTACTGAAGTTCCAATTAAGTTTTCAGCTTGCGGGATTTTTTTATTTTTCGGATTAAAAACGGTTTCCTCTGTTTTTCGTAACCGAATGTGAGAATAGATAGAACTTAGCTGTTAAATAATATTGAAATGAGTTATTTATTAAGTTACTCGTTTCAGTTAAAAATCCAACTGACAATAATATAATATGTTTTCATTCATTTCCTGCAATTCAAAGGGAGTGGATGTCAGCGATATCAAAAACCGTAAGTAATATTATACTAAATAATAACTAGGAAAAATCGACTTACACCAGACCATATTCTCAGGCGGGAATCGAACCCGCGACCTTTGGAAGTCCGGTCCAATGCTCTTCTAAGTCGGTCCAGTTAATCGAAATTTTTCAAAACGGCGGAGATATGGGGAATATCATACTTCAGCCACTTTGAAAAATGTTCAAAAATGTCACAAACGCGATGTTCACAGCTCTACAGAGCCACTAGTTACATAATATCTCCCTATCTCTAGATATATTGTCTTTTTTCCCCATTGTTTCATTATGCCATTCATTCATTTGTCTGTCTGCCCCACAGCTGCCGCCGCCTCCGCACATCGAACTAGTGATGTCAATGCCATACCTCCGCACTGCTTTCAAGAAGCCCACTGTCAGAGTCCGACGTAAGTATAGAGCTTATTTTTTTTCCTTTGGAGAGCTTATACAGCACAAATTATGAATTAAAAACTAAATGCTTGCTTTCACAAATAAAAGCTATAAAATAAGCTAATTAAGGGAGCGTACAACGCTGGAAGAAATCATGGTAAAAATTATCGAAATAATTATTGAAAACATTATTTTTTATGTTGGAAAACTATCAGCCACAAAATTATATAGCTTGCTAAGGTATTTTTTATTATAGTTTCAAGATTATAGGTCTATTAATGATTGGCACAGCATTGAAAATCTATAAAATTGGAGGTCACTTTACGAGTTCTTTTTATCGCGAAAAGTTTTAGCTATCAATGCTATGTTTCTGTCAATTACATAACTGCTACTTAGTATAAAAATATCTAAAGATAAGATAAATAATATTAGAAAAAATAGACTCGCTTGTAGCACCTCAAGCGGGCTACGGGTGAGTCGATTTTTTTAGTATTTTTTTTAAATATTATTTATCTTAATATAAAAACAGCATTGTGAATGCGAAAAATATAATAATCTATATATATAAAAGGGAAAATCACTCACTCACTCACTCACTGATCACGAAATCTCAGAAACTACAAGTGCTAGGAGTCTCAAATTTTGCATGGGGGCTCCTTTTAGGGCGTAGGTGCTCACTAAGACGGGATTTTGCGAAATTCAACCCCTAAAGGGGTGAAACAGGGTGGCAAAGTTTGTATGGGAGGACGCGATTCCTGGGCCCGATTGACTTGAAATTTGGCATAGACATTCTTTCAGAAAATTAATTGAACACGTGTTTCGTATTTTTTAAATATTTATCACCTAACAGGGTTAAAAAGTGATATAAAGCTAATTTTGCTGTGATTGACTTCGACGTCGGAATTGAAACTTTTTTGTGCATTTGATTGATTAATTAAGAAAAGTAAATATCATTTGTCATCTCAACGTAGTATTACATTCTCTTTGGTCATTTCCCCTGAGAGTAAGTAGAATGCATTTCATTGAATAGTACCTATGGCGTTATGTTGGCAGTTCTGTCATTTTTTCCTTCCTTGCGTTGTAATATCAGTTTAATTTTAAAAGAATACAATATTCGGTCAAGTCGCCTATGCTATGACAATTAATAAAGCACAGGGACAAAGTTTAAGAGCGGCTGGTGTAGATCTGCAGTGATTGTTTCTCCCATGGCCAGCTCTAATGTCGCCTGCTCGAGAGTCAGCTCGCCGAATAGCCTTTTTATTTTGCAACCGGATAACATGAGCAAAACGTATGAAACACATTTTGATATTTTCGATTTGAATTTTTGTATGAAACAGCTGATTTTTATTATAGAGAAGTGTTGGATGATCGAGATTGAGAATCCTGTTAATGCACAACATATTTTTATTTAGAACTAGCTGCACCCGGCATGCTTATATTGCAATGCTCCGTTTAGCCAGGGACTTTCTCGGTCGATCTTTTAAACTATGCATAAAAAACCGCATCAAAATCGGTCCATAAGTTATGGAAGCTAGGTTGCCTCAGACAGACAGACACATACAAGTCAAACTTATAACACCCCTTGCGTATGTTGTGTACGTCGTATATACATATAGTGGTGGCCACATAATTAAGGACACAAGTCGATTTTCATACAAACATTCCATTCGACAAGCAACATTTGCTAAGAGCTAGCCTATATCTATAATAAAAAGTCTAACAAAGCTGCCAACAATGTTTGCAGAATTTATGAGTATTGGTGCTAAGCCCGTCACACCATTCGTCTGCAAAATCTCAACTTTGAGCCAAACCCCACACCCTGTGATTATTCTGTGATTAAATATAAATATATCTTTGAGTAGGCTACTTAAACGCTACTTGCTTAAGTTGCTACTATAGTTAAACATAGTTCGCTCTTAATTTGATTTTCGCAACCCAATTAGGTACTTCTTTGAATAATTTCGTTGCTAAAACAGACATTTGTTAGCAAAGGCCATTATTTCATCAACACCCACATTAGCTAGAAAGTTCTAGTTTGTTCAACAACTAGAACAACCGAAAAAAAAGTACCATCTGACATCATGACAAGTGGGAAATATGCGTTACGCGCCAAAACACGCCTATGGGCGCGACGCGACACACGTGCGGCGCTTAGAGCATACCTATGGAGACGGCTGGACCGTTTAACACCGAACAAATTCCGCCACTTTTAGCGGGAGGGGAGGTAAACACGCACACTACGAAAAAGGTATTTAAAGGTAAGGTATTTAAGGGGGGCTCCCATACAACAGACATGTTTTTTTGCCATTTTATAGATAATGGTACGGAACCGGATAACGGAACGGTTTGTGTGTGAGTCCGACTCGCACTTGGCCAGTTTTTTACTAGATAAAATAGCACATTTTTTTCTGGAGCGCACTCTAGCGACACGAAGCGAATGGCAGAATGGCAATGGCCGGCCGCGCTGTAGTTTTTAAACGACTATGGGCATATGGCCAACGTATTTTGACGGAGGGGGTCGCCCGCCTTTGCCGTCTCCATAGATTAAATGCTCTAAGGCGATTCACACACGATGCCTGCCATGCATGATGCTGTATGTTGCGTGTCGACGGACCTACGCACGTACTTGCGGGAGTGCAGATCTGCATCATCGTGCGAGTTTCTTACGGACTTACGCGCGTAGTTGCATTTTGTGGATTCACGGCAGCTCTGACTCATTTCATTCAAATATCGAGATCCATTTTTAAACACACGTCAAGCCCTTCCAAAATCACGCATGCATCTGCGGGACTCGTTGTGCCATTCCTTGCGTCTCGCCCCGCACCCACGCGCGGGTGTGCATGTTTCTCCGCATGTAGGCGCGTGATCTGCATGAACGCGCGTGGATGCATTTTCAGTGTGTTCAACTGTGCGTGTTTTCTATACAAACGGAGATACTTACAAGCAACGTTAGAACACGCATTCACGCAACATGCAGCATCATGCGTGGCAGTGTGTTAATCGCCTAAAGCGGGCGGGCGGTACGACACGTGTCGATTTGTCGGCTACTTCACTGCGGCGGACCGCTGGCGTGGCGGTGATAGGCCTTGGAAGGATTGTATAGGGCTATTTTAATTAAAACCTCTTTAATTAGAAGTTTTATTTGTAGAAACAATCATTCTACCTGTTTCATTTAACGAAATGATATGCATCTATTTTTTAATCAGTGATATAGTGTATAATCTGAAAAACTCAGGTACTTCTTTAGTCAGTGAGAAACGTGTTAAGGAGGGACATTCGCTTTTTAACCCAAAATGAGGCAATTAAACACCAAATTCTCCTCCCCTAGCTTATTCCATGGTGCTTTAATAGACTGAAAACAAATTAAAAATGTACACTACCAACGAAAACAAAAAGTCTGTCAATAACTCTTGGCACACGTGAATGCAGGGCGGGCGGCGCGACACGTGTTGCGATAAGCTTTTCAGACTTACGGTGATTGTCGGTGACAGGCTTTGTTCGGTCCGATCGACGTCCATGATAAAGTGTTACTATACTAGGCACGTAATGAAGACTTAGTTATCTTTTTTAAATACATGCTAAACCAACAGGCGCAGCATAACAAACCTGTCAAAATTTTTGTTTACATCTAACAGTCATGTCTTTCAACATTTACAGATTTGATCCTTGTCGCTGCTTTAGCTTTAGTTGCAAAGGTACAAATAAAAAACGCAGAAACAATTTTACCTCTTCAAGTGACACAGTTGAATCGATATACAAAATCTATTGACGAAAAATGTGAACTATTTTTCTCCCTCAATGTTAAAAAGTGTTATTCCTTTGTGAACCAAACTATCGATAAAACCTTTTCTGCCTTCGTCGATTTCCAAATAGCTGTACACGGAATTGAAAGTTAGTGGGTTGGTGCTCGAGTGACGAACTACAAATTGGCGGGACTACATTAATCAACGTTTGGCGAGGAAAAACTACCCCAAGTGTGTGTTGCGCCTTAATATAGCCATTAGGAAAACAGCTGCTTATCTTATTAAGACCAGATGTCTGTATGTGTATTAAGTAAAGCTAAGAATATAATATTATTTTAACTATTATATACACACTGTGATGGTTTTTTAGGCTGTAGCCATTGGCATTGTTCTGTATTCTGTAAGTTTCTAAGCAACGGCTGTTTGTTCCTGACTGTTCGTACCTATATAAAAATTATATTGTAATGTGTGCGTATAAATATTGCATTGCGACATTAAACATCTTGAAAAGGCGGTGAACCGTTTTACTTCCGCGACACACACACGACAGCACGTCAGCTTAGTTAAACTGCGAAAACAGCTTCTATACGTAGGGCATAAAGGTGGTCTCATGGTCAACATGTATAGTCTGAGTTGCCGTCGTATGTACATACCTACATATAAATGCGAAAAATTAAAGCTATAAAGTAAAAAACAAACACATAATCAATCATGTTGTCGTCGACGCTAAGTTTTGGTTACGAATTTGCGCCTTGGTTTTTCATATTCTATGATTTTTTTTCAATAAGCAACTGCTAAGCAAATATATTTTTATGTTATTCCAAAGCTTAAAAAAACGCTTTTGGCTCAAGTGATTTTTGGAAATACATTTTAATTATTAAATTTTGAGATTTAAGCATTCACAATGCTATTTTTATATAATAATTTTACGCGCTGTAATCCGTAAAAAGTGTTTTATTTCTCATTAAAAAGCATTTAATTTTTTGGTTTCTTAAAGTCTACTGTATATATCTACTCAGATGTTTATCGAAAGAGGCAGCCCTGGCAATTAACGCTAACCACGTGACCGCGCGTACGTTTTTATTTTATTTTTTTTAGACACACAGAGTCTGTCTTAGCTGCATATAACCTAAATTTACAGAAAAGTAATTAAACTATCAAAATTTTATAAACCCGCAATATTTGTAGGTACAACAACAGCTATTTGCTCGTCGTCGAAGGTCGTGGCTTTATTGTAAACGCGGCGATATTATCGAGTTGTTACGCGTACATTTCTGCTTAACGTAAAATCAAAATCTCAACATGCATTTGTGACAAGTGGTCCCAATGAGAAATTTGCTTGACTCTAAGGGTAGAATCATACTTTAAAGTTTTCGCTAGGGTGCTACCCCTGTATATTTTCAAAATTAATCACCCAAATTTATTAGAGCTCGCTCCCTGTAGAAGCTTTTCTCAGAGTCATCCATCTCGGTTTCATCAACAAGGAATTTAAAAACACAGTGAAAACTAAGGAGAATAGATATTTTTGAACCAGCCAACTCGTCAAATTGTTTTGGAAATTTTAGCGAGAAGAAACATCCGAGCATCGTATTTTTATATTCCTTGGAAGATAGACGTCATTACTGTCTTCGAGTTAAAAACATGAATGAATGGGTCGTAATTTAATCCTATTCTGTCGGCACCCTGAAATATTTAGAGTGGTGTCGCGTCCGTCGCCATTGAGGCTTCGCCCGCCCACGAACAGCTGCGGGACGGATGCGAGACGAGTGCGGGACGGGTGCGACGCGACAACGACCACATTGTGTTAAATATATTATGTGGACAGCTGCCGACCGTCGGTCTCATTTGGTGGTCGAGTTGTGTCGCAATAAAACTCATTGGATGTCCTTACAAAATGAGATTGTTTTAAATCGAAATATTTTTTTTCCTCCGGTAAATAGATACATTAGGTATTACAATATTATATTTTCTCTTTAGCGTTCTAATTGGTAAGGACAGGGTGACATTACAGCCCGGTGCAGCGAAAACCGTGTAAAAGCCAGCCCGCTGTAATAGTTTGACAGAAATACTCCGATTAGGTAAAATTGTTTTAACCTTTATCAAAGAAACGGTTTAATGGAATTTAAATTACAATTTAACCCCTGTTGTAAACACTTTCTTCTCCCCTGGTCACGTTTTTATTCCTATCAGTCAAATTAGGCTCTTTAAATAGGTATATATTCCACTTTATACTTACTAATCTTTTATTATCTGTATACAATATACCATATACATACTAAACGGCATAAACGTACGCGATGAAATGTAAATTCCTTTATTAAGGATACAATTTGCAGGCTGAAAATTCAACACATTAAATATTCTACGCTTACTCTCGGAGAGATGATAATTCGGTAACAAATCCATTCATCCCGGCAGATAACAAAACAAGCATTGTCCCCTTCACAGAATCCCGAATTCGGAGTAATATCACAACCCTTCGTATCAGAAATATATGCAAATGTTAGCGCGGTACTGGAATTGAGACTGACATTAAATTGTGACAAACACTGAAATACATATTCAACGATTCCTCTCGATGCATAAATAGTTTTGTTTTTGTTTTCTATCAAGCAATGTAGAGTGTTATAAACAGATTCGGTAAATTATTGTTTCAAATCTCGGATAATCAACCTTTATTATAACAACTTGCTGCTGCTCGACATAGGTATCTAATAGCCATATTTGTTCTTGCTAGGAAATGTATAATCAACAAATAATTCGATACCAGCTTAAATCACCAAGTTCCAAAAACGATATTAATTAAAAATGAACACGAAAACCCAATCTAAGTAAAGCAGTAATTTAATTGTAACTGACAATCAAAGAATTAGTTCCTCGCTCGTGACACAATATAATGCGAAACATATTAACCTTGTTATGAATCTTAAATGAAAACAAAATATAGCCGAGCTTGTTTATCGAGACCACAATCACGACATCTAAATTCGTTAGCCGATATTGTTGGGTTAAACAAAGCTCCTCATTGTGTGCTGAACTAATTATGAAGCAGTACGACTTCTTAATATATATCGCAAATATTACTACTGACTAACAAACAAATATCCAAAGGTAAACTTGAATGAAATCATCGAGTAACAAAAGCCTATAACCAAGGCGTTTTATCACCAAACAGTGATATAGTAGGCCTATAGTGGTAACCATTGTGACTGCTTGTACTATAAAGGTTGTTAGCAGAGTGTTTTGGTTCTATAAGATTAAAGAGAATTTAAGTTTTATAATTTAGCACTTAGAACGCTTACAGGACAATACAAAAAATATTTAGTGTTGCACTGTAATAGATGTGAAAAAAAAACAATTATGGTACTATTTAGTAAGCTTAAAACCTTACTGACACTTTTATGTATCTATTTTGCACTAATAATGCGTCAAAATAACTTTTACAGTATTAGTATTGTAGCAGTGTCGAAAACAATATTACAGAATCAATCTGCAGTCTAAAATTACCTTGCACAACCTTTACGTAACGGTTTAGCTTTTAAAAGCTCCCTCAACATCGCTATGGCGCTAGTTCTGTAAAAGTCATGAAATAGTCATAAATACGAGTACTATAGGGACTCCCTGTGCAGTTGCTAAATAACTTAAATTCTAAATAGCTCTTTAAGTAAGCTTGTGTTACTGCTACGAGCTAAAGCGTTACATAAAAGCACTAAAATTAATTATTAATGGGCTAATCCGTTTTCAGTGAAAATATGGCTGCTGTTTCTGTCATGATAGCACATTAGCAGCACGGCTGGAGCCAATGTGTACTATAGCAGTTATAGTCGGTGCTAGTCCTTATTTTATTAATTTAGATTTTAATTAAACACGAAAATCGCGCCCTCATAAGGGCTCATTGTCAAATTTGAAATCAGCATAGTGATTTTATAGATACAATTATTTATAGTTACGGCAGAGTTAAGGTTAATGGTCGGTCAAAAATAATGTTTTGTAACAATGGCGAATTACTTTTTTGGCAAGGAAGTCGTTTCTTTAATATTTTTTTAATTTGTTTATTTTTATTTCACACATTTTAGTGACAAATTATATAGTTTTGGAATGTGCTCATCAAGTCCTTTCATATCTTAGTATCCGTTTTCCGAATAAAATTATTTTTCTATTGAGGCGCCGCGCCGTCTTACTTGAACAATCTCGGACGCAAACGCGAAGCGGCGCGGCGCGAAAACAATAAACAGTCTGTGCCTATTGTAACGCACGTAGGGTGCGCGGCGCGGCGCGGCGGATGCGTTGCACGGGTTGCACCGCATCGCGTTGAATTCACGAGTACCGCGCCGTGCCGCGCCGCTTCGCGTTCGCGCCGAGATCGCGCACCGAGGTCGCTGCGTCAGTGAACAAATACAATAAAGAAAGGTACTGTACTTAAAATGAGTTTATGACAATGTAATTTAGGGGTAAGTCCAACATTTTCTTTTAACCCTCTGTTGAAACGAGATTCAATTAGGCTTCAGTAACCTTTATCAAGTGCCGCCGAGTAATGGCGCTGGCGGTTGTCTGCTCAGCTTAAGCCGGGCAGCAATTAGTGTTTAACTGCCCGAAATGCTAGACTATATTCCTAAGTAACATTGAAGCCAAGTGCAACTAGGTGAGCACTACGTGAACTATATTGTGTTGTAACTGTGATAATGAAGATACACGATACATTCTATGAATATACAACCTGGAGACGACAATGCGACAATAAATTAAATGTTAGCAAAGAACGCTCCCATGCAGTCTCATAAAAAAAAACAAAATAAAAATATCCAATAGTTTAGTCACAGGAAATATTTTTCAGTTACGATTTTCAGTACAATTAATTTTAGCTGTTTTTAGTTTTTTTTAAAGTACTCCTATGAACTAGTGTCACAAATTTTTTCATTTATTGTCGTATTGTCGTCTCCATCCCGTATAAAAAATATTGATACCACCACTGCAAATTAAGGTATAGTACAATACTTTAACTTATTTGAAACGAGATTAAATTAACTGCCGCTGAGTAATGACCTCGGCGGTTGTCTGCTCAGCTTAAGTTAACCAGGCAGCAATTAGTGTTAAACTGTCCAACATGCTAGACAGACAGTATTGCTAGGGTTATATTGAAGCAAGAGGAGGATTTCGAATTTAATCGTATTAGTTAATCCAATCTAGTCAATGAAAGAAAAGGTTTTAGTTGCGCCAAAATCTCACTTAGAACTAATTATGTACGCAGCGTAGAAATACAAAAATGTACGTATACAGTACAGAATAATTAAAAAATAAAATTTTGCAAACTCTACGCATGTTCACTTTTAAGCTTTATTTACGCGCTCATTATTGAAAGTACTTTGGTAATTAGTTGGTATTCAGTTCGATTTTTGGTTTTCCCATCGTTTCCAACCTTTGCGGCTGCCAAAGAGACACACAGATCGCACACATTGCATTAAAAAACATTTATAATTGGAGCATTAAAGCAAAATTAGAAATTGCACCCGAAAAAACACAAATCATAGCATTTACCAACAAAGCTCAAAATGTAAACATTAAATTCAACAACTTAAAATTAAATATTGTTAAAGAAATCAAATATTTAGGAATCATAATAGACAGTAAACTTAAATTCATTAAACACACTGATTACGTTATTAACAAAGCCCATAAAATTAACAAAAAACTAAGTATATTCATAAGACCCACCTGGGGCATACAATCAGCTAATGTAAAAATATTGTACCAAATGGTTATTCAGCCTATCATCACATATGCTGCTGAAGTCTGGGCACCCTCAGCTCTGAAATACAATTCCGTTCGCAACAATCTTCTATCAATTCAACGACAGTTTGCAATAAAAATAATCAGAGGCTTCCGAAGAATTCCTACCACTACTTCAATAGCTCTCGCTCAACTAACACCCTTAGACCTGAGAAGTAGCTGAAATTGAACAATCTAAAACTACAGGACTAACACCTTTCCTCCCAGATGACATAACATACCAAAAACGCATACACCCATCAAAACTGTTACACCCAGCTGACAGACTCTCCGTACAATTTGAAAGCACAACTACAAACGAAGATATAGATAAACTAACAAACAACAATACTTATAAAATATTCACCGATGGAAGTAAACACGACGAACTCGTTGGAGCAGCCTACGTTGTTATAACAACTGAAAATATAATAATTACTGAAAAACTAAAACTCCATACCTCATGCACTGTATTCCAAGCTGAAGCACTCGCCATACGCGAAGCCTGCGCTTGGAGCCTTGAAAACAACATTAAAGATACAGTTATATACTCAGACTCACTTTCAGCCCTTCAGGAACTTCAAAATCGTAACTCCACAAACTCTATAATAGCCCAAACACACAAAACTATCTTTCAAATTTCGAAATCGAACAATATTCGATTTAGCTGGATAAAAGCACATACAGGACTACTAGGTAACGAACTAGCTGATGAAGCTGCAAAAGCTGCAGCCTCATTGAAAAAATCACTCGACTTTCAAAACTACCCATTATCATATCATAAAAGATTAACGAAACAACAGATTAGCATCGAAGCTAACAACCGATACATGAACTCTACCACAGGCCTGCACACCAAAGGGCTACTACCTAACATCGATACACTGACTGAGGTGCTAGAGGTGATACCCACAAACTTCACATCAACCCAAATATATACCAATCACGGGTATCATCTTCAGTACCTCCACAGATTTAAAAAAAATCAAAAGCACCGACAAATGCCCGTGCCATGGTGACACGGTGCAAGACCTTGATCACTTACTGAAACATTGTCCACGATATAACAATCCAAGATTAAAATACACACAAACCTTTTACTTCACCAATAAACAGAATATAGATCCTTTCAACCTTCAAAACATAATTAAAAAAGAAACCACAATCACAGCCTACAAAAATTTTATCCAAAACATAATAAGCACACTAAAAGATTTCAATAAAGATATAATTTAAATTTAAATTCAAAACACCATCATAAAAACCAACAGTTAGTGTCTGCTCGTAGACCAAAAGCGAGAGACCTGCTGTCTCCATTATGGATTACCAAAAAAAAAAACCACTACAGGAGCCTACGGATCATGCAAAACTTACCCGTTTTGCCACCAGGGACACAGTTCAGGTGTCCAGAGGAGCAGTACAAAATTATTATAATTCTGATTTGGTTCTCTTAGCAAACGAACAGTTCATGTTAAAGTTGAAACATTCAATTGAAATATCTTTCCTGATATTTTAAAGATATACAATTTTAAAATTTTATTTTTATATTATTATTTATATTTAATACTAAATAATATACTAGAAGAAATATGATCTGGTGATCATGTTCTCGGACGGGAATCGAACCCGCGACCTTTGGATATCCGGCCCAACGTTTTAACTGTCAAAAGACAATGGATTTTGACAGTCTGGTGTCGATAAACGCTATATATCGCGATATATATCGTGTTTCGTCGGTCTGCTAGGGGCTCTGGCGCAGTATACAAGGTGTTACAAAAGTACCCCTAATGCCGAAATTGCCGAATATGGTAGAAAGGGACCATCAAACTGAACAACTCTTACTATTATAAAAAAAGCAGCTGTTTCATTCATTTTGATATTTTTTATTTTAATTTTTGTATGAAACAGCTGATTTTTTTTTCGCGATTTCAGACTTGGTCCCATAGTAAAAGTTGATCAGTTTGATGGTCCCTATCTACCATATTCGGCATTAGGGGTATTTTTGTAACACCTTGTATATCGTGTTTCGTCGGTCTGCTAGGGGCTCTGGCGCAGAACCATCGGATTTATGATGATAAATTTAATTGGTTCTTCGTGCGTTAATACGTACGCCATTTGAACGTTCAGATTGGTCGTTTTGCTGTTTCGTTTTATTTCAGCAACAAAACACTTTGACGTAGGAGTTCGTTAAACTAGGAGTATACCTTTCTAAATCTGTTGGCAGCTAGCTGGCAGGGTCGAAATAGTCGCTCCGGTAGAACTGATTTATCACACCGTGGTCTTATAATACTCAATAATGGCTAATCCCTGACATTTTTATAAATGATTTATTTTCATTCTTCAGTTTATAACTGGCATACATATTATTACACGTAAAAATATAACTTTCAGGAAATTAAGGGAGTTATTTCCTTTAAAAATCTGTTGGCAGCTAGCTAGCTGCCAACAGATTTGTAACAACAGACTGCAGGGTCGAAATCGTCGCTCCGGTAGAACTGATTTATCACACCGTGGTCTTATAATACTCAATAATGGCTAATCCCTGACGTTTTTCTTAAGTTTATAACTTGCATAAATATTATTACACGTAAAAATATATCTTTCAGGTAATTAAAGGAGTGATTTTCCTTTAAAAGCAAAGTTTTCCAGGCTCTTCTTGCGTAGGTATCTAACTTGTAATGGCTCGCGGTTGCCGACTCCCAAGTACCTAATGCTTATTTCACACAGGCAGTAAATAAGACTTAACGCCACTACGCTAAAAGATTTACTATTTTTAGATTTACGACAAAAGAGGGATTTCTTGAGAAATAGATGACGATCTTAATATATGACAGCCTTAACTAGTGGCTTTGTGAGCTGTAGACCTCGCATTAATTTGTGACATTTTGAACACTTTTCGAAATGGCTGAAAAATTTTTTTTTCCTATAACTTCGAAAAACGGACGCATTTTGTAAGATTTATTATCAATTGTCTTAATTATGTATACACCCCACGTTTTTAGGTTTAAAATTTCTGTGTAGGGTTATAAATCTTTACGGGGGAAATTATTTTATACTATTAAGTCCGTTTTAAAAACGTGTTTTTTATAAAAAAAGTTTATTTTTAAATTATTATTAACGAGCTAAAATTAAAAATACACCATTTCCTATCGGAGTACTTGTCAAGACGAATCAAATGAGCCCAAACTCGAAGGGTCTGTATGGTATTATTATAGAGTTCCTGTGGGCTTCTGCCGTCTCCATTATCAGACCCTGGACACTATTTCCCAATAGAGTACACCTCAAGACGATTCAAAAGACCCGAAACTTGATGAGGTAGCAAGGTTTTATCATAGATTTCCTGTGGCCTTCTTCCGGCTTCATAATCAGACCCTGGACTCGTCCTCCACCAGAGTACTTGTCAAGACGAATCAAACCAGCCTAAACTCGATGGAGTTACATGGTTTCAATACAGAGTTCCTATGGCCTTCTTCCGACTTCATCATCAGACCCTGAACCCTTGTCTCTCGTCAGAGTAACCTTCAAGACGATTCTAACGAGCCCAAACTCGATGGGATTGTATGGTTTTATAACAGAGTTCCTGTGGCCTTCATCAGCTCAATGACACCATAATATTGCATTGCCTTCCAGTTCTGACCTATGTTCAAAGTTTCAAGTTTCTAGCTCATCGGGAAGAAAGTATAAGGTTGTTCGCTAAAGTGAACAAACAACCAAACAAAGAAATAAATAAGAAAGCATCATAATAAAAACGAGTTAAACCTGTATGACCTCCATATAATATGTGCCATTTGTCGCACCTGCGTGTATCAACTCTCCTAGTTACCACTTTCGTATGCAAATGTATGAAGCGTGACGTCGTGATAGCATAATCAGATTTACGTTGGTTTCATGAAAATCCCTCGTCCTGTAAGTGATATAATTATTCATTGTGGCACTCTTTAGAGATTCCCTTAATTTCTCTGAATGTTGCCTGTGGCGGCATCGACCTACGCCGCACTTTTTTGTGGATAAAAAAACAGCCCTCTCTCTCAGTACACTAGTAAACAAAAAAAGGAAGGTAGGTATTGTGCTCGTAAATGCATTCGGTGTTTATGCTGTTTTAAATAGTTATCGATTGATAATTTCATTGAAATTCTATTCCTTTTTATTAATCAACTAGCGAACGCCCTTGATTTCGTCTGCGAGGTCAGTTTTTGTCTATCCTTCGGGTACAGTACTTTATTTCGGGATGAAAGTTACCCTATGTCCTTCTCTGTACCCATGTCCTTCTCTAGAGAGATTTATTTTTCTCTTTAGAGAGAATTTTTCATACACGTTGTCAGGGGTACAACCCAACGTGTATGCAAAATTTCATGATGATCGGTTGAGTAGTTAAGACGCGATGGCGTAACAAACAAACAAACTTGCTTTCGGATTTATATTGGTAAAGGATTTAATGCTAACTGGGACCCGCAAAACAGGACGTCTAGCATCAACTTTTATAAAGCGATTGCGTTTCAGTTTAGGTTCCCAAACTGAATCGCTTTATTTCGTACCATGTGCTACACCGAGGTGTCAGTGTCAAGCGAAGCGAAATCGCCATAATGCCATTCCGTCGAATCCTAAGAGGGCGCCGGTGTCATAGGCAAAAAAAAACTTAATTTTATCCTGTATAGAATCTATTCTTGTATGAACAAATAATTAATGACATACGGCTTAGCGATCAGTTTAGGTTATGAACTAAAGTTGAGTCGCTGTCTGCTAACACCGTTGTCACATAGCGATAGAGAGCTATAAGAGATCGTAGTAACCCTCCAGGCACTTAGGTATTATAGTTTATAAAAACAAAATAACATCGGTTATCATATTTCTTTAATCAAATCGTGATAATAAACTTCACAATATTGTCAGGCAACGTTAGTAATTAATAGGGTTGTTAAGAATCTGAGTAGGCCATTTTCCCGCTGTAAATTATGTTTTTACGAGGATCTCTGTGGACGGGCCGTTACGAGAACGTGGGTGGTTACAGCCCTTAAATATCCAACCTTAAGCGCCAAAAAAATATAAAAATGTAACTGTAAAGATTGGCTTAATAAATGTATAAGCACCTTAATGGTAGCAAGTTTAGCTTTTCGCCCGTTACAATAACTATTCATTCTTTATTAGACTATTTTGGAGCCCCGGGAATCGGCCATTTAATGAAATGACCCAGCTAAATAAGGGATTTGTTGAATTAATTTAGATTGTTTATTGGTGTGAAGTTTTGTGAGCAAAATAGTATGGAAAACCTTAAAGGCTTAAATTACTGGGATGGAGTCTCTGGGGCAACGGTAAATGGTGCGGTCGCATCTGACTGCGACTTATTAAGGTTTATAAGACGCTCGTCTTCGCCCTGTCTTAAGCCTTAGATTAAGTAGATTTTAAGGACTTACAAATGCCTGTGTGGCCCTAGATAATCGCCTTTAGGCCACCCCTAAGATACGCACGCTGTGAATTTGCATGAGATTAGGCACGTGTGTAGTGAAATGCTGCTTTAAAAGTAAATACTACATTTTAAAATTAAAACAATATGTTATTAAACATATTTATGTAATATCCGTGTCAGCCTCTACAAGGTGTTACAAAAGTACCCCTAATGCCGAATATGGTAGATAGAGACCATCAAACTGAACAACTTTTACTAGAATGAATATGCTTTAATCTGCCAAATTGAAAGTTTAACTGAGCACTTGTTCTAGCAGCTTTGTTTTGTTTTGTTTTACAAAAGATACATAAACGTTTAATATTTACAATGTGTGCATAAGTCTGTAGGTATTACAATGTCTTAAAATAAGCAAATAACATACCTATAATAGGCAAATAGTGGTTCACTCAACAAATTGGTATATTGTTGTTGCAACCAATTTTATCTCATTTTTCTAATATATTATTTATTATATGGGTCCAGCTGAAAACCAGCGCTGGGAATTTCAAATTCACAGCATTGCTGAGCTGGTCAGCCCTTTCGGCTGTTTAGTCTATCTATATTAAGAGTTGTAGTTATGTAACTGTAACATATGTAAAACGCCGAATAAATGCCTACTTTACTTTACTTTACTTTACTTTACTATGGGACCAACTTTGAAATAGCGGAAAAAAAATCAGCTGTTTCATACAAAAATTAATTTCGAAAATATCAAAATGTATGAAACAGCTGATTTTTTTTCGCGACACGACACGACAACGAACACGTTGTATAGTTCATTTTTTTACTATATTATATATAGGGTGTTACAAAACACCCGCATTGCCGAATATGGTAGATAGAGATCTCTATCTACCATCCAATGGTCCAATGGTTTTAGCTAGCTGGGCGTTGATAGGTCAGTCACCCCTAATTTTAATAGAAGAGATTACATACATTAAGCACCTATTGTTATGGGAGAGCGGTGCCACCTAATACAGATGTTAAGACTATTTGTATGATATATAAATGAATTGTGTTATCGACTAAAGCTGCCTATTTAAGGTCGTTTAGCTATCATGTCCTTTTGATATAGGGACCATTTGCTATTAGGTCATGATGCTAATAAGACGAGCTACTCTCAGGTCTTTTTGCTTTTAAGGCATTGCGCTCATAGGACGTTTTACTTAAAGTCCTTATACAGGGTCATTTGTAAAACGCCAACAACCTCGCGGAAGTAGATTACTAACACCATAAACAGTAACGTTTGTTCTACAACTTTTCCGAAAACAGACAAGAAAAAATCGACTTTCCAATTTAAAATGACCGAACAGCTGATCGAGCTTAGCAGACACCCGAACCCACGCTCCCCTATTTCTAAAAAACTGTCTGTCTAGGACACTATGTGTCTGTGTAGAAACAATATAGGACACGGACACTTTTTGCGCTATTCTGTCCGTCTATAATTACTACTCGAAACTAGCAGTAAAACACCGTTGTGGCTGTATTAGTTATACGTTAAACGACTGCATGTTGTGATTAAGTTGACACTTTAACATCGCCATGTTATAATTATGTCGTAGTCAACCAACAGCTTAAAGTTAACCCACTTCCTTTTTTCCATTTACAGCGACGTCTTCAGAGATGTATTCGCGGAGCAGTCGCAGTGCAGTGGGCGCGCTGGACGGTCGTGGGCTGGTGGCGGTGATCAAGAGGCAGGTGCCGCTGGCCGGACAGCTCGACCACCAGCTGGCCTGGGGGCAGGGCTGGGGCTGGGTCACGCTGCCCAATGGAGTCTGGAGCGGACGTGAGTTCAATTTATAACCGTAGCCAACTAGCTGCATGTTGGAAATTATGGTAGTACAAGTAGGTACTATCTTAGAACAAGGATTTGGCTTACGAGTGTCAGCTTTTACCGCATGCCTCATTCTTCGAGTATCGCAAATAAGCGAGTTTAGGGGCAGTGGCCTAAGTCGCCCGCCTCGCGCAATAACCTCATCGTTGCTCTATGCAAAAGTACATTCGTTGCGGGACTGCATAAGTTATAATCCTGAGAAATTTATCTCGATAATATAACTTTTACGTTTCTAATTTAAGTTGCCAGCAATTTGTGACTCAATTAATATTGATTGACTTAATATTTAAATATTTGTACTCATACTTCATAGTCTCTGGGGACTTAGCTCGTATTTTTACACCTTCAACCTTTCTGACTGCATCATGATTTACATTGCAGGTCTAACATGGTCGCAAGAAGGCGAGGACTTCGCCCTCCACGCGATGCCGATTATGCACCACACCAACGTCTCCCAAGCCTGCTCGATGCTGGACGGCGTGACCGCCTACGAAGCCTCCGCGTACGAACAAGCCATGGCTGAATACGACGACACAGCTACCACCTCTGATGACTGGGACTTCGGCGTGGATTGTGGAGACTTCATGATGTAAACCAAGGAGTTTTCTACACCTCCCAATATTTCAAGAAGGCCAATTCAAACTTTTTAGCTGTATAAGCTGTATCCATCTGCAGGATGATTTCAGATATGGTCAAAGAAATATATTATCTTTGTGTGGCTCTCGGTCTCCACCAAGTCTAAAAGTTGATTCACATTAGTGCCCATTAGGGCACAAATAGTGACATGTATTTCTTTGTCGACAACGGAGACCCAGTTCTTAATAAAGGTTTAAAACCACTACAGTCACATAATTATGTTGAGATACAAATGTGCCCTAGTGAGAACCACTTCCATTAATTACTAGGACTGACTACGCCACTGCTTTTTAGCCACAAACTGTTTAGTCACAAAAAAGATCACATTGTGGAGAGCTTTTCTTTGAGTGAAGAAACTCTTCAGGAGTTTCTTCATCGCAAACGTTCTAATCGGGAACTGATTATGTTACTTTGCGAATATTCTAGATGAAATGAAGAATTTAGGATACTAAATTTAACTAATAGCAATAAATAGTACTTCAGTGCTTCTCATCTTCATTGCATTATGTATGTATGTAGTGCTCTATATCTGAAAACATACTACTTATTATTATTTTAATCTGTAACCTTTTTTTTATTGAAAACTTTTGCTCAAACTGATATTGTGCTGGCCACAAAGATATAATAATATGTGTCAAACTAAAAATATGAACAAAGTCATCTTATGAATTTTGTATTAAAGGATGCTCACTGATTACTTATTATCATGAGCATCTAATTAAAAAATACATTTTAATAACAAAGACCTATCCCTTTTGGGAGTTGGTTAAAAAACTTACCAATAATTTTCGACGTCATCAACTCCGAATCGAATACCAATATTTATGATCTTTTGACAAACATATATATTTATAATATAAATAAATCCAAAACTCAATGTCTACAAAGTGCGCTCGAGTTTTGGATAGATACGTTTTCAGAAAAAAGGACAATTTTATCCGGTTTCTTTAACATGATACGTCGTTTAGTAAAGCTTGCATGTTTTGCATTCTCTGTTCCAAACAACAGATGGAATTCATCATTGAATGATGACAACGGTAAAGGTAGAGTGCATGCTTTAGAAGAAATGGACCTAAGAGTGTGTAACCATCCAGTAAGCATTGGTCTAATGCATATACGGATGCTTATTTTAGATGGTAATCAAAACTAGAGACACATTATTAGAATAAACTATATCGGGATTTACACCATTAACTGTTTATTTTTGAGACTCCGATATTTCGGCGCAGTTGCATGCGCCATGGTCACCGAAGAACTGTGAAGCCATGGTATCGGTATCGAGCGTAATAATAAAAGACTTAGACGGAGGGTAGACCGATTTGTCTGCCAATAACATCTACCCGCACGCAACAATCGACAGTTCTTCCGTGACCATGGCGCATGCAACTGCGCCGAAATATCGGAGTCTCAAAAATAAACAGGTACATGTAAATCCCGATATAGTTTATTCTAATAACGTCAAAAACCATGGAAATTTAAAACATTATGTAGAGACACATTAATATAAAGACGTGTTTATATACGATCGAAAATCCAAGCGGCCCAACTGTTGAACTATATTGGACCACTCGGTACCGCTTTATTCTGCGCTCTAGCGAACGAAGATCTTAAGACCCTATTAGACCACACAACTTTCAGTACGCGATATTCAGACTCAGACAGTCTTACCGTGGTCACGGGCTTACTGAATAGGTTTTAGTTTTATACCTGTGATTTTAATCTAATGAACTCAGACGCGCGCGCATGCCGCGGCAGCAAAATATGACAAAATATTGCAAATATGACTTACATTGTCATAGTAATCGCTATCATTTGACAGATGTGTTTGACACATTGCTACTTATTTTTGGCACAACTAGGTACTTACTGCGACGCTTTAATTTCCTTTGGCACAGGTAAAATCCGCTCCGACGCGTGCCGTTCGGTGTGAACCGTACATAATACTGTCTGAATATTGTGTGATCTAATAGAGGCTCTTTAGTGATAGAAAGAGATTCTAATACATAGCATGTCATGTCAAATAAATTCTGTGCGCTGAGCGTTGTGGCTGCGCAATGACGAGAGAATTCGCGCATCGCGTCACCTGTCACCCGTTCGCGTTACGGCAAGTTACGGAAAAATGCGATGCCGGGCGGGCCAAAATAGATTATTTTCAGTAGTTGCATGCCATAACAAATAGTTGTACTGTGTGTTTGTCATAGAAAAGATGTGTGTAGCCATAGCATGATTTGTTAGATAATCAAATTGTATGATTATGGTATAGTTTAGATTACCTAAGGGGAAGATTTGCCTGCTGGCTTCAAATCCTGTTTATTTATAAATTGCACAAAAGACTTCTGCACCTACTAACGAGTTTTTCTAATGAAATGCTGTCACGTTTCTTCTTAACAATTGAAAAGACAATCTTGTGATTCAAATCGTACTAGCTTTGCATAGATTTGCATTTGATACATTTTTTCCTTCTGGAATTTGCCCACACTAACCGTAATATGACCACTATGACTATGTGACAATATTACTATGTAATTAATTATCATATTTCGAAGGTTATAATTAGATTTTTTTAAGTCATCGCATAAATCAGTTTATTTAAGCATGAAATAAAAGATGGTCGTGGTGTTTCCCGAAGCATTTTGTAAGCAAAAGGATTAACGAGTCGTCAGTGACATTCTTATGTAGGTATGACCGAGAACAGTTAAAATAAATGTAAATATCCTTCTGAAAATGTTTACCTTTAATCAATCGTTGATATATTTATCCAAATCAGAGTTTAAACAGTAATTACCTAATTCTGGCGTATACTCGTTTAATACCTCGACTTTTTCTAATTCAATCCTAACCACTTTTTGAACATTTTGAATATTTATCACGACTCAGGGTAATTGTTACAATTAGTATTTTGTGAAAAGGTACTCAATATTATATTATCATTGACTTTTGTAAAAGTAATATTTTATGTCCTAGGAAAAAATGCCAAAAGTCCGTTGCATGTTGAAAGATTGTAAGCGCCACAAAATAACTGAAAATATTTTTCCAATGAAATACAAAGAAAGAAATTCAGAAGATTTTTTTTACATACTTTGTGATATGATAAGTGAACCGGTTAGTGTATTCTTCATTTGTAATCATCAGTAACCAAATAAATGTTGTAAGTATTTAATACAACCAATAGTGAAGTACAAATTTTGTTTCGAAGAGAAAGTGGCAGCTATTTAATAATAAGAAAGTAACCGCAAAAAACAATACCAAAATGATATTTCTGGAAATCCTTTAAAAAATTTTTTAAAGTCGAAAAAACTCAATGTGACGTCACTATGATAGTTCTCCACTGTGGCGTAGCGCTTATCCCAATTTGACACCAATTACCGAGACATAAGTATTATAATCGTAAACTCGTATTTAGCGTTAAGGTATTCGATGTTAGTTAGTAGTGAATGTGGTCGGTAGAGAGCAGTTATCCAATTGGTACACCCTCAGCTGGGACCTTTTTTAAATACTTAATTAAAAAACACAGACCATATAACAAATACTATTATAAAACTGTGTTGCCCTACGGCCCAATCGCTCTAAATATGAACGATAAAACCGTTACGTTGCCATTTAGGTTATAATTACCTAAAAATCTTTGGCTTAGCTTTAGATGTCTCATATAAATTGTCCAAGATTGCTACCTTGGACTCCCTGGGCATAACTTTCAACAATTTTAACAAAGCTAAAGCGAGCATTTTTCTGTAAACAAACTTGAAAAGGTCTCTTTGGTTTTATCGTTGAAAATTAGCGCGATTGGGGTTCTTATCGCCAAAAGGATTGCTAGATGAACGGGGAACACAAAGAAAAAGCGAAAATATTTTCATTTTTTGGCTTAAAAAAGCCATATCAAATGTTTTGGTTAGGTTAAGGGCAATAAGTAATTAAAGCACTTAAAAGTCCGACGAACAGTATTTCGTATTTTTTATTTAAAAGAAAATAATAGAAACCTAAACAAATACTATGTCTTAATCCGAATCATTTTGGTATTACGTTTAAATGGGAAGCTCACTGTTCGCCGGAGTCTTAACAATTCGAAGAATAAGTGCCCAGAGAGCTTAGTAATAATAAGGTATTTTATATAATGGTGATGGTATATAATAATAAAAACAATGAAATAATACATTTTCAAAAGGTCCCCACTCTCCCATAACCCGCGTTCCGACATCGTCGTTGTTATATTTAGGTGTATTGTAATTTAGTACAATTAATAAAAAGATGTCTAGATGCTATAAAATCTTCCGACCTGCCCAAAGACTGCCTAAAGTTATTACCTATACCTGTATTGTGTGTACCTAGGCATGGTATCGTATCCTTTGTCCCCGCAAATATACCACATTGCAAGGATTTTCAATATTTTATTAAGATATGCTCTGGCATGTAATCGACAAATCAACCCCCTTAAATTAACGCTAGTTAATTTTAGTAGAAAGGCCATTCCAGTAGGCCCTCTGAGTCTCTTCCTGCTTGACGAGGTAATGAAAGCACTTTCGGAATACAGTGCGTATCCACATGTACCCAGGGTCATCTCTTCATGCTTGACGAGGTGACGAAAGCACTTTCAAAATACAGTTCGTATCCACATGTACCCAGGGTCATTTCTTCATGCTTGACGAGGTTACGAAAGCACTTTCGGAATACAGTGCGTATCCACATGTACCCAGGCACCAATTTATTTAACCCTGACTTAAAAAGAGGAGTGTTATAAGTTTGACGTGTGTGTGTATTTGTGTATCAGCTGTGGCATCGTAGCTTCTAAACGAATGGACCGATTTTGAGGTGTTTTTAATTAACATTAGCTCTGTTTATAGTTGCAAGAATTTCCATAAATGATGGTACATAAATGAGATGATAGAATGAGGTTGATGAAAATTATCAATTATTTAACATGGTACACACAAGAAAGATAAGTTAAAATGAGAGAGAACTTGACTACACGACACAGTGTAAAAAAAGTACAGAAAAACAGCATTTTATATTTTTTAAAAGCGTCACTTGCAATGTGGTTAAAATACGATGTAGTAAATTTTAAAATAACTATGATATTAGAATAATAAATTATTAGACGTCATATAAGAGAACGCGACATGTTTCTTTTTTTCATTTAATATTTCTATTAAAACCTAACAAAGTTAGACAATTATTATGTATTTAAAGCACAAATTGTATTAAATACTTATATTAATAGTATGCCAAATTATTGAGCTTTATTGCTCAAAGCCAAATGCCATTTAATGGCCGAATGATTTATACATTTTGTAATTAATTTACTTATATATTTTATATTTATATAAAGAATGTGGATGGCATGTATTTTTGATAGTAAAGAAATACGAGTGATAAATGCTCTAAAGCTTCAAAACTAATTTGGGTTTTTGTCTAATTAATAAATTAATTAAATCTAATTTACACGTTCATGAAACTCTAAACGAGAAAAATATTAAAGCTACAGGAACGTAAGGTTGTTTGAAATGAGACCCTGATGGGCCCTATTTAATAACGTGACAATTTGTCACCTGTCATGACAATTTCATATCCATTGCGTCAACCAATTTGAAAATAGAACAAACTACTGATAGCTACACCGCAATGTAAACCAAATTGTCATGACAATTGACAAATTGTCACGTTATTAAATAGGACCCTGTCAGTTTAAAACTCGTAGTTTATTGTATTACTCCTGAAGATGACAATCAAAAAACTATAACATCTGAATGGAAACATTTTCATTTTGAACAAATAGTTACACGAAAATATTCTCCTGTATATTATAAAAATATAAAATTGGCAATATTAACTAATATTTGAGCCCACATAAGTATGTCTTGCAAAGTTGACTAAGTTTTACTCATAACCCTATATAAGTATATTTCAGAAAAACTGCAATTTGCAATATCAGTAAGTAAAGTAAACTAAACTAAACTAAAAATTGCTTTATTCAAATAAACTTAGTAATAAAGCGCTTTTGAATGCCCATATTTTTCTACCGCTTGTTCCAGACTTTTTTAACTGACAAGAAGAACAGGCGCAAGAAACTTTAAAAATCAAGATTATCAAGGGAATATTTAGATGATAATCACAGGTATTAAGCGCGTTTGACTGACGCGCTGACTGCCGTGATCACGGCCGATGCAACTCGGTCGAAACATCGGGAAAAGGTTTAAACACCTATGTTTTAGTTTAAACAGGTAATTTAAATCTAATGAAATGCAACGCGAAAGTTAAAAAGTATATCAAGGGTTTACATTAACAGAAAATATCAAGTCTGGTTAGATGCTATGAGTATAACTATACAGCCAAATTGAAGGTTTTCAAAACATTAACTTCATTCATAAAATCAGTTAAAAAGTATCAATGATATTTTAATTAATAAACATAGTTATTTTAGAATCGCTTTTGAATGCAATTTTATTTTCTTGCAAACCTCCATTTTGGATTAAATCAACTGAGCAATGATGTATTTATGAAACTGTTTGAATATTGCCAAGATTTATATGGAAAAATATAATTAAAGTCACAAATTGTCAACGAACCAAAGTTTAGGTTAAAGTTTTGATTGTAACAAATAATCAGATTATTATTTAAGTATTATTAAATATAATTTGAATGAAAGCTGGCATCGTCATGGTTATGTATTTTTTTTAAATGAATGCTTGCATTTATTTATTTTATTGATAAATAAACGTGTTCTTAGTCGTGTCATTTATAAAGTACGTGTATATTTTTTGTTTGAGAATGCTTGTTCGGTCAGCGCAGTAATTCATATTTACAATGAGAGAAATAGGATTAAAAATGTAATAAGTAAGTCTAATTTTTTACATCAATAAGTTTAATTTGTTTGGAAGAGAGAACTCGTCAGATTAAAATATAGAGCAAAAAATTCTTGGAATGTAATGAAGTAAAAAAAAACAAATAAGGTAGATGGATGCATATAAGAAGTTATTATTTAGCTGAGGTTCAATAATATTGAAGTTATATTTGCCACTGGTGTTGTGTGTTTTAATATTTTTGACATATAAAAAATACCCTTCTTAGTAAAACAGTACCGTTAAGACACTCATGAGCAGCAGAAACCACCTAAATAATCAAACACAGATTTGCTCTTAATTTAATAAAAGGTACTAGAGGCTTCCTGCTAATGAGCGATTTTTTGTCGCCGAGAATAGAACACACAGAGTTCAATACGTAAACGCCCACGATCTCCCGCGAAATGACACTACAAGAGTGACAAAGGGTTTGCTAAGGGCCGGTTCTTAATCGGAAACGATTCGTTTTGCTTACGGATGGTAGTATTTTGACATTAAGTCCATAGTAAATGTGTCAAAATTCTACAACCCGTAAGCAAAACGAATCGTTTCTCGAATATAGGAATGGGGGTTAGCCAGCGACAAAAACGCCGCGATAATCGCAGCTACAAAAGTCGCTCGTGGGCGCTGACGCTAAAGCTGTTTCAAAAAGAAAAATTTCGTACTTAAATCTTTACTGTATACTATCTACGATTAATAGTGCATAACAATGGCGAAGGGTCCATCCAAGCCGATTCCCATCGGCTTACCTTTTAGAAATCCCGCCCCACCGATCCAGTATGCAGAACATAACATTTTTGTAGAGCGGGTTACCTTCGCCATAATTTCACCCCTCGCCAGTGGCAATATAAAGATAGCAATAGTGCTGTAGTAACAACCAGTGACCGAACAAGCGGCGGTAGACGTGTGTAGTTAGGTTAGTGTGCAAGCCGTGTACGGTAGCGTCACATTACTGAATTATGAATGTTTGTATGTAACTTTTGTAATAAATGCCGCAGTGGCTTATGTTGTCTGTTTTATTGTAAGTAGTATCTTTACCTGAATGTGTGTACAGTTTACTAGACTTTTGGGGACTTGATGTCTTGACAAAATATAGCGTCCAATAGAACAATAATATAGCAAGCTTCAGGCGCGCAGCCATGGAGTTTCATACATTTCACTTCAGCGCCCCGTCCGCGGCCCTTTTTATATCCATTTCTTGAAGAAAGTTCGACATCTTTTACGAGTTTGAAGAACTAATAGTATATTTAGTACTTATTTGGGTTCGAACCTGTTCAACACTGTTGCCACGCATCGCACCTCACTTATGAGGATACGATAGAAATTAATGGTTCGAATCCGTGGTCTTTGTAACAAGCTTTTACAACGCCATTAATCTGACAATGTCGTCAGTCCTCGGCAACTTCACTCGAGAAAGTATAGTTCGCATAGAGTTTAAACATCGTATTATATCACAAGCGCTCTGAAGTTGGTCACACTTCGTGCACATTGTCACATTAATCACACTGTAAAACGCAACACTTTAATTCATCAACGCCCGAGCAGACGCATGCGTCCGGATAACAATGGAATATCTATTGTGTCTCATTTTCCGGGCGTTGAAGGGTTAAGTATAACTTTCCGATAAAGAAACCGTTTCAGTTAGAGAATGTTGAATAAATCATACTTAGTAGTGACTTAGCTTAAAAAAAGTTGAAATTCAGCATATTCTAACTTATTTTCCCACAAAGTAGGGAAACTTCTCATTTCCTTAAAGTTATTTAAACATCAAAAGGAAATCAAACATTACGCCATACTACAGGGTAAACCATTTTTGTAGCCACACGGAAGCACATACATTTATACTAACAAGCATATTTCTCACGCATAATTTCAAAATAATGTCTCAAATTAGCCATAACAAACTTACAGTAGGTAATATACTTGCCTACTGTAAACTGATAATATTTTAAAAAATCTATGAAAACAATTCAAGAGAATCAATTTGTACTATTTTGTACTGAAAGCATGAAATAAAAGGACAAAGACAGTAATCCATTTTAATAGTATTTAAATGTGTAAACTTTTACGTGACTTTTACTAAAATAAAGCTTAACGGGCTTACCACAACAGATTAAACCACTGTTTAATTTAGACACTGTTTAATTGCATAAACTTATTATACTAATATAAAAAAGTGTGTGTAAGGCCGATAGAATCTCCACCTTACAAAAATGAATATTCTTCATAAGCTGCCCGTATAAGTACAAAATATTAAAAACGAAAATGAAATTAATTGCAAGTTATAGCAACAACCTTTGATCGGTTTTCAATCTGTAAAATTATACCCTCAAGTGTCGGTATTTATGATAACTTTCACTCATTTTGAATTCAGGCTTGCAATTTCTTGCATACAATGCGAACATGTTTAAGTGCCGCTTAAAATTTAACTTCAGAGCTTTTATAACCATGCATTATTATAAACCACTTGAATGAATGCAAATCGTTTGTTGTTGTCATTTTCATAAATGGTAAATGATAAAAGGCTTTATAAGCCTGATAATACAGTTGTTAGTAGACTATCTTGTCAAGTTATGCTCGGTGTGGAGGCTCGCAAGGCGTGTAGGTGCAGCGGCCGGCGATTACTCAGCGAACAGTCATGCAGACTAGTCGCGCCATCACGCGCTGATTCGACACGGCCGCCGCACAACATGAACACAGCTGAGTCGCTTGGCGACCGCTGACTTGTTTAATCGGTACGACACGGACGTCTCTCGCTCGAGAAGAAAATTAAAAAAATAGACAATCACATCGCGCATTTTTTATCCAAACATAAAAAAACAAAAATTTGTGACTCGGTTTCAGGACGAGCGTTCCAATTTTGAAATATCTTCGCGGGACTCATTTAGGTGACGTTCAAACATCAAACGGTCATGTTTTTGTGTCAAATTTTGTGAATGTGAGAATTTTAATAAATTACATGTATATTTTTATTTTGTTTACGTACTTTCTGAGGACTTTTTGATTACGAGGACTCGTAAGCTTGAAAATAGTATTTCTATAACTTTAATTACTCATATCAGTCTTCCGTAGTTTTTGCAGTTAAACTTTTAGTGAAAATCTGAAGAAATGGAAAGGAGTGGTGGTTCCAGACTTCTGCAAATGCAGGTCAGTACCTAAGAGAAAGTAATACAATAACTAAATAATTAAACTTTAGCATAAAATTCACCTAAAATGGAATATTTGTAGTCAAATTTTCAGAAATACACATACTTAACACCTTCTCAACACTTTGTTATAAATAGTGAAGTCAATTGGTAATAGCTTATAATTATTAACTTATTAATTATTCCTTCATTTTCACTACACTAGGCATTTAATAAAAAAAAGTTTTTAATACGTACTTACTTACATAAACATTTTTAATATGAAAACGAAAAACTGTAGTTACAGTTTCGTTTTCAATAGTTTCAAAGGTATCGTTAAATCCAGTAAGTTATATTCAAGGTAAACCGGAACAAGGACGATCTAAGTGATCGCACGAGAAAACATATTGTAACTACTACTTACTGAAGTCCTGGCATCCGGTCGCGATCCTGTGAGCCCGTGACGTCAGCGCATTCTAAAGTTCGCTTAGGGTTCAAGGACTTAACGGTCTGAGCTTTTCATACTCCCGGATGAATGAACAGAACTCCATTCAGGGAATAACAACCCAAAATGCTATAAGAAATATAAATAATATAAATATTAGACAACATCGCAAATATTGCTCCGATCTCAAATTAAGTAGCTAAAGCACTTGTGTTATGGAAATCAGAGCCAACGGTGGTAAACACACACACCCAGAGCTGAGCCAATATCGAAAAGATAATAGTTTTTCTAAATTGACCCAGCCGGGGATCGAACCCGGGACCTCAGAGACGGCGACACCTTGAAAACCGGAGTACAAACCACTCGACCACGGAGGTCGTCCGAAAGAGGGATGAAAAAGAGGGATGAAATAGTATTTTAAAGTTGAAAATGTTTTATTTATATACTTTTGTGAGCATAAAGCGTAAGACTACAAAAAATAGTAGGTAATTGCATTTTTTTATTACTTGACAGTGTTCCATTTCGCAGTTTGTTGATACCTTTAGAGCAACGCAGACCTTCAATTCTGGGACGGAAGGCCTGCGTTGCTCTAAGGTTGATACCGGTTATCTCTGTTACACGCCCTTTGATCTATGAATGTTTTTGGCACAGCAGTCGTGTTTTTTTTCTTTTACACAGTTTAGTGACAAATTATATAGTTTTGGAATATCCTCATCAAGCAGGGCCTTTAATTTGAAGCCCATTTTGTAATAATTGAAGAAAAAAATTTTTTTTAATCGTTTAAAGTGGCGTTGTACAGTCGCCATACTATTGTTTTTTTTAATATAGCTAATGTTACTCGTGATGGTGTGAGAATTCTAACGATACCCCATACATCCAAATCCGTTAAGGCATTTAGAAGTTATGGTGGAATAAAAAAACTCACATACCAACAAACATACATGAACCCTGAACACATTACACTCTGTTTTTTGGGGCAGCCGTATATAAAAATTGTTCCAAAAACGGTCCCCCGACTGCAAAGACACTGTTATTTAACTTTTTAGTTCGTTTTTGTCAGGACAGTCGTGTTTATATTAAATAAACTAAATGATTGTGCTATCAAAACAAAACCTGTGAGATGGACCCTCATTGTTGTTTACAAATAAATGTTCAAATCACACAAATATATGCCTCCTGTTGCTAAAAGAACTATACCAAAAACAAAAAGCACTCTCCGGCCAATGGCGTCGTACTTTTTTCTTCACTCTGTCGCGAGAATTGACCCCTGTCTGCAATTTATTACGGTGAACGTAGCCAGCCAGTAGAACGTACCGAGTTAAATGATTTGTGCGCACAACAGCACGGTAAGTTAAACAGTTGAACTACGAAAACAGCTTTTATTACGTACGGCATGAAGACGGTCTCAAGGTCAACATGTATAGTCTGACATGCCGCAGACTGTACCTTACTTTTTGCATGCCTTTGACCATTTTTAGGGTTCTTTACCTCAAAAGGAAAAAAAACGGAACCCTTATAAGATAACTTTGTTGTCCGTCTGTCTGTTAAGACCGTTTATCTCGGTAACGCGTAAAGATATCGAGTTGAAATTAAAACCATATACTCAGATCTACAGTCCCTTGAAGCTGTGAAAAAATCAAACTTCTAAGTTGACGTAAAAGAAAGATACGGCTGTTTATACCGCAAAAAAATCAAATCCACATTTCTAGGGTACTTTCCGTTGACCTGTAACTATGCAATTTAGAAAGAAATATCGTCTTATACCACAATATCAGGAAAAATTTTAAAACAATACTTTTGTAATTAAATAAAAAAAATAGTCTTTATTGTATAATCAATCATCGAAGTAGCAACGCAACGGATGCGCGTTCATAATTTATTAAACTTACAATGACCTGTGAACTTGAAATTTTGTGATAATGTTTATTATTACGTATATTTTTCCAACAAATTCTATTGGTATTGATTGATAATTCTTTTTTTTCTTTTAAAATCATTATCCTATTACAAAACAACTTAATTTTGCGGTCAACGCGTAGCACACATAAGCCCCGCCTCTTTGCCCTAATTAGTACGGAATCCTAAATATGCGAAGTCCGACACGCACTTGGCCGGTTTAGATGAGTAATGATGATTTAAATCTTCCATTCGCTTCAATTGAACTTTATTTTTGAAACTTCTTATTGTCATTTTGGTCTGTTGTCTGCACATTACAGTGCTATTATTTAGTAAATTACAATTTTGATTTTTGTCGCGAAATTCGTATAAGTAGATATCAATATAGAATCATCAAACGATGATTAAACGAATGATTAAAATAATCATAAGAAATATAATGTCATAAAGTAAATTTACGATATCGCGTGTTATCGTTTTATACCATTTTTTATCGTTATCTATAGAAATAACCCCAATTTACCCCAATGGGTTGAGTTCGATCGTTTATTGACAACATCGGGGTCGGCTGGGCAAACAATCGTGCCCCTATGCCCTACATAAAGACATATTACAGAAATTGCTAAAATACCATTAGTGATATAATTAGCTGCAACTCTTATTACCCAATCTTCAATGTGATTGAATTTTGGAAGTTTTATACAATTACTTTAGTAACCATTTTAGGGCAAAGTGCGCGGTTTAGATGTTTGATACTATTTGCTATTAATATAAATGCTAATGCTATTTTTATACAAAACTAAATAATTTACTAGAAAAAAAATCGACTCGCACCAGATTATATTCTCGGACGGGAATTGAACCCGCGACCTTTTAAGACCAATGTATCCTACTTATGCGTATGAAGTTTCATTAAAATCGGTTTATTCATTTCAAAAAATAAGGACTTGAAAGTTTGCGTGAAATGCCGTTCAACGTAATGCCATCCACTTTTTTTATTACAGTCTCTATTTTTGTTGCCTATTCATTTTCAAGACTCAAACTTAAGGTGCGTACAGAACATACGTACGTAACATAACATGTTATACAACATTGTTTTAAGACATGTTTTCAGATAATGTGGACACTGAATGTTATAAAACATGTTATTAATATATACAACAATGTTACTGTACAGATAGCACTAAAAACCAGAAACGACAATTATATTATATTGTTATTCTAATGTGTACAGTATTGTTTTATGTTGCAATGTTGATTAACAAGGTTAGATAATGTGGGCGTGTTATAAAACACAAGTTATATAACATGTTACATAGTCTGTACACACCTTTACACATTCTGACGAGTAATCGCCAAAGCTTGCTGCAATGCCTGGCTGGCCTCGTTTATTACACTATCATTATAACACTGATAAATCCATACAATGGCCCCTTATGTCGAAACACTCATAATTAGGTTTGTACAATAACTTAGTTATTCTAACCAAAGGCTAGGCTATTCAATTAAGTCTTTACAAATCTAGCTTTATACGATACAATGAGGTTTTAATATAATTAGGTTAGTAAATTGGCATTAGCATTGTCGATTCTGGAATGAAAACTTTTTATGTTAAAAATAAAAATAAATTAGACTAATGTATGTATGTAGCTTAAAGACATCAAAATGTAGTAAAGATTATACGTAAATAGATGTTGAGACTTTTTGAAATTACTTACATTTTTTGGCAACAATAAATACAAAAATAACTAAACACAAATTACTTGTAAATTAAATTAGGTTGGATTTTAATTGGTTTGATGAGGATTACTATTGGATCTCAGAGTTTCTAAAGCTTCTAGAGTAAAATTCTTGAGTAAGTGCTTCGAAAGAAACACCCAACTTGTTAGAATTTTAAACTTTGTGACAGATTATACCAACAATTAATAAACTGTGCTTGGACTCAAATAAAAAAAGGTTATTATAAAAATAATGAAGCCACTGACATAAGCATCGAATAAAACATTATGTGATTTTTCTGTAATTTACGTCATTTTCTCCCTTGCTAAAAAGATTGTATAGCAGATGTATAGTTACACAATGGTTACTCTCTGTCAAACTATTTAAGTTTGACATTAAAAAGAAAGTGACAAAACACTGTGTAACTGTACATCTGCTATACAATCTTAATAAGTAAGGGTGTAATTATCTCAAACACGCTTGGAAAGTTAATAAAATGTCGTTAGCAGCAGTCTACATTTTTGTAACTTCGCACGCTTCCACGCACATTTCACAAAATTCCCTGTCGTTTTGAAACGTATATGGCTTGAGAACTGTTTAGTTTTTTTATCGCCAGTGCGACTTCTTGTGTGTGTCCTATAAATAATCCATTTTAAACCGACGAGTTTGTCGGTCCGTATCGATTCATGCAGACAACCTACAGACCTATCTTCTGGCACGCGATGCACGCTCGGTACTCGGTACGGTTACAACCAGGTAGAGAAAAGAATCATTGTACTGTGGTTACAACAAACAGTTTACCAACAGGTAAATAAGGCAAAGTGAGTGCAAAACTTTGTTACCCTATTAGTAAATTCTGAAAACAGTTTAACTCTTACAAATCTATGGAAGAATAAATTACGGCACTCTTTTCAATTTTTTCTGACATACCCGGGGGTTTCCAGTATTAGTATTCAGTAACTTAACCCTTCAACGCCTGGAAAATGAGACACAATTAATATTCCATTGTTATCCGGCCGCCTGCGTCCGCTCGGGCGTTGATTTTATATTTATGTATGAGCTGGGCTTTATTTTAGTGCCAAAACTAAAATATTTTTTTGATGTGCACCAATTCTACCATAAATTCAATTTTATTTCTGCTGTATAATGTAGTAAAATGTTAACCTATAACCTAATGATTAAATAAAAAAAATAGTTTTGAGTGCGTACTCAATTATTATATTGCCCTACCCTTGCAGGATGTATGTATTTGTTATTATTATAAGATTTCATCCTGTATGTACGCGCTACATGTTTGCAATAAATAGATATAAATAAAAAAATATTTATAATAATTAAGTCAGCAAAACTCATATCTTTTATTAGAATAAACTATATCGGGATTACACCATGTACCTGTTTATTTTTGAGACTCCGATATTTCGGCGCTGTTGCATGCGCCATGGTCACGGAAGAACTGTACATGGTGTAATCCCGATATAGTTTATTCTAATATCGTCAATAACCATGGAATTTTAAAACAATACATCATATCTTTTAAACTCTTAAAAGTCAATGTCCGAACCAAAAATAACATAGCTTTATTTAAAAAAAAGATTTATCGTTCTGCAAATCAATGAAAAATAACTGTTAAATCGTCGAAAAATAAAAACTTTATGACCATTTATTCGAATTTAGAGGATCAAACAAGGCTCAGTGACATAAAAGGTAGTGATACCAAATATATGGATGCTGCAGTGGGTGGAAACTTGAGCGGGTCCTTTTCAGATTAATTCTGCAGTTGCGCCTACGCCACAGGACAAGGATTTGTTTTGGTTATTAAGGATAATGGCACAAAGAGTTCGATAGCGATCTGCAAAATAACCCATTTTGGAACACCGCAGTAATTAAGCAATTTTCAAAAATATTGCTCATGCAGGACCAATAATTATTAGCAAGAGGACCTCCTTTTTCGATCCAAATGGAAACGATTGGCAATTGACTCATTTGACATGGTATGGTAGAATCATCTTTTTCGTCGTCGTTAACCTCCTGGCATTCTCCGGCCGCCTTTAAGAGCACACATCCCTTCAGGACTTTCCCATTTTCCCAAGTCATCCATATTACCAACTCGTCCATTTCCCAACTTGTCCACTTTCCTAACTCGTCCCCCTACAATTCCTATCTTGTCCACTTCCGAAGCAAGTGATCATCTGGGCCTACTGCCACCACTTACTGCATATTATTTCAAACTTACCATCTGATCGATATCTCTATTTTACCTTTACCACGAAACAACAATGTTAAAAGTATCGCTAATAACAGCACTTCACCTAAGACATCTCAATTGCCGAAAGCTACTAAACTGCAGAGGCATGGTAGTTAAATGATCCTACACTTTTTAACCGACTTCAAAAAAAGGAGGAGGTTATCAAGTCGACGGTATTTTTTTATGTATGTTTTAACATAACTTCACCAGTTGTTAACCTATTTCAATTATTCTTTTTTATTTTTTATTTGAAAGAAAACAGTTTGTGGTCCCATAAAGAAATTACAGAGATCTGGCTAGTAGTTTTTTCATAATCCTGGGGCTTTTAGAATTAGAAAAAGAAAAGATGGTCCTCCCGCCCCACCCGAGTTCAATAGACGTGTTTTATTAATGTTGATATGCGTAACTAATAATTTGAATATTATTTGTTGCTTTTTAGAGGTATGTAATTTTGAAGCTTTTTTTTGTTTTTAGGTTTTTTGAAGGAGGTTTTTCATTTTTCCTCAGTTATTCAGACCAACTGTAATAACATACCCAAACAGACACGAAGACAGTTAAAATTCAAACTCAAAAGCTTACACACGACCAATATTTACATGTTTCGAGAAACAAGCCGGACCTCACACAATTATTTAAGCTCAAATAAACCACCAGTTAAGAGTAATGAACAGCCACATTCCGTGCCAATCCGACCATCGTTTACCATAAATTAGTTAAATATACACCCTGCGCACGATTTGATTACTTAGCCACTTAAATGGATAAGACAGCTTCTGTTCAAAACAACTGTTACTAGCAGATAGAATATTTGTTGTGTAGAATATGTAGAGTTTCTAAATAATATTAAACAGCATTTTTTTTTGTAAATATTTATTTATTATTTATCTTATTTCCAAGATGTTTACGACTGTCTGTGTTTTTCTTATTTTGGAATCTAGTCAGTTACTTTAAAGAATTTATAAAGTTAATTTTAGACATTAAAGCCAAACAAATCATATTTTTTATCGCGTTACTAACACTTATACAAAAAATTAAAAAGACGACCTCCGTGGTCGAGGCTTTGTACACCGGTTTTCAAGGTGTCGCCATCTCTGAGGTCCCGGGTTCGATCCCCGGTTGGGTCAATTTAGAAAAACGAACTTTTCTATATTGGCTCAGGTCTGGGTGTTTGTGATACCACCGTTGTCTCTGATTTCCATAACACAAGGGCTTTAGCTACTTACTTTGGAATCGGAGCAATATATGTGATGTTGTCAAATATTTATTTAATTATTCGCTGAATTCAAAACCAATTTATATCGCCCGTAGCAGAGTTGTTTATTTTAGACTAGAGTACCGTGTCGACCCAGAAGTGTTGTGGTGTGCGGTAAATGCAACAGCCCATTATGGTTAATGGTGAAACACTTGACTCAATATAGAACAGCTGTTTAGCTTAAACAACATTCGTGGAACTATTCAACATGGAAATCAAAGTGCTGAATTTTTTTTAAGTAATCAATTAGGCATTAATATTTGGTTGCACACGATATACAAACAAACATTATTTTTATTTATATAATACCAATTAATATACTAGAAAAAATACGACTAGCACCAGATTATGTTCTCGGACGGGAATCGAACCCGCGACCTTTGGATATCCGGTCCAATGCTCTGACCGATGAGCTACCTGGTGCGAGTCGTATTTTTTCTAGTATATTATTTGATATTATATAAAAATAGCACTGTGAATGCTAAAATAGCATTGTGAATGCTAAAATCACAAATTTTAAAAATTATTTGTATTTTTTTCCGAAAAGTTCAAATATTTGCTAAAACATTCTAAAATAATATTTTTTGTCTAAAGTTAACTATTGTTCATCGCGCAATCGCGCATACTTATTTTAAACGATGCGGGTGCATAACATTCCAAATCTTTTACACCAATAAGTATAATCAGCCCCTATCTATAATAACAATAACCCACAAAATACAACACTATCATCTCATAGAAAGCAATATAATCTGATATAATTTTAGAAAATATTTTTAAAATCTATGGTCAGCAGAAAAACAACAAATTTTCTGCATACGATTTCGTATACTTATCGACGCTACGTCTGATGATGTCCTATAAATAGGGAAAAACAAAACTATTTGGAATCATTTCAATTACCTATTTACTAATACAACGACACTTTATTTCCTTAATAGTATCCTTATGTATTGCAACTAACAATTCAAATGTACATTTAGGTATGGTTGATTTTAATAATATCTAATGAGTTCATCCGTATATTTAGTAACAATGGCCCCACATCAGACTTTGATATAATTATACGTATCCCACAAGCAATTTTCCTCCATTTGTATATTACAGATATGCTCGTCGCGTTTTCGTCTGCGACAAATTGTCGTAGTCTCTCATCATAGTATTTTGAAAGCGACAATTTGTGCGCGACTGCCGTGAAAGTATTAAAACTGGAATAAATCGGTTTAATACGGTATGGATGGTATTAGATGCTCACATTTTTGAGCTACTTTTTGCAGATTATTTTTTAGATTAGGGCCATTTTGTTTAATTGACGTCAAAATACTTTCACGGCAATGACTTAAGAATATTACACATTACCGTAGTACAAAGGAATTTCTAATACATTTCTCTTAATGTCGCTTGATAATATTACCTACTAAATAGTCCAATAAGACTCGAGCTATTTGCACACGAGTAATTATTAATGTTTTTAATTATGTGTCGTCGTTACAGTACAACAATTTGTTTTGAAATATAATTTACTAGCTTTCTGCTCGCAGCTTCGCCCGCGTGGACTACAGGTTATTTAGTGCGGGCCCGTGTGCAGAAGTGGGATAGAAAGTACTTCCCCAAGGTCCCATCTATATCCGTACCAAAATATCGTCAAAATCGGTTCAGCGGTCTAAAACGTAACCAGACAGACAGACAGAGTTACTTTCGCATTTATAATATTAGTATGGATTATATGTGCTCTTGAGGTAAATATTATTGATAGGTAGGTGAACTAGTTAAAATAGGTTAGACGTAAAGGTGCGGTTTCTACAAATTGGTAATGCGTGACAACTAGTATGTTCATTCGATTAGCTAATTAGCTTTCACGCCCCAAAATAACCTGCGAAGATATAATTAAGGGAAATACGAACTTGATAAGTAATTGACTATACAGATACAGCCTTACAGACTCTACCATAAAAAGATAGATTAATTTCAGTTAATTTAGTAAAAGAATCCCTGCAACGTAACAACACCTAGATAAGTTTGAGAATAAACTAAAAATTGATTGTTGTATTTCCAAAAAGAATCAGTTTTTTACTTTTCGGACTTTTCAGCTACGCGTGAGATAAGTTTTTAAACTTTGATTATTGATATAATAATCAATTGAAACTACTCGTAGTTCATTCGCAGCAATTACAAGTTACAAGCCGATTACAAATGTTACCTTACAAGAAATGAATCGATAGCAACTTCGAGTACAAAACGGCTTACAATCGATAACAATTGATGCGAACTCGATGCATCGATTGATGCCGGCTATTATTCAATCGTGGAGAAATATCTCGAAGCCCACGCAAATTGCGTTACATTGACTAAAGTTCAAAGGAACTTTACAATCCTAATGAAAGTAATTTTATCGTATACCTATCTAACGGCCTTCTTTCCACTTGTTACCCCCATTTGAACCCCCGCAGGGGTGTAAAAAAGATATGTGAAAACCAATTTTAAGCTCTTTTATTGTTTCATTTCATATTTTTGTAGTAATTAGATGGAATGTTAGAAAAGTAGATTAAAGGAGGTGTGCAAAGGAGGATGGACAGAAATGTATGGATATCTGGCCCAGCTCCAATAAGAACGATGTAAATATCAAATGTAGGTAGGTAGACATAATCAAATATTCTGTTTCAATAACTCAAACTAAAATAATTCACTTTGTGGTGCAAGTATTTATCTTTGCATAAAACCAGTTTTAAGTTATGTTGCTTCATGTGTTGTCATGTTCCGTCCCCCTAGCATGACCACCGCGCAATGTGATAAAATAATTCATCACTTTTAACTGTCAAAAGACAATAGATTTTGACAGTGTCGATAAATCGCTATATCTCGTGATATACTAGGTGTTACAAAAATACCCCTAATGCCGCATATGGCATATAGGGACCATCAAACTGAACAACTTTTACTATGGGGCCAACTCTGAAATCGCGAAAAAAAAAACAGCTGTTTCATAGATTTTGATATTTTCGATTTTAATTTTTGTATGAAACAGCTGATTATTTTTTCGCGATTTCAGAGTTGGTCCCATAGTAAAAGTTGTTCAGTTTGTTGGTCCCTATATACCATATTCGGCATTAGGGGTATTTTTGTAACACCTTGTATATCGTGTTTTGGTAGTCATGCTACACGAACTAATTCCTATTAATTTAAATCGTCAATATACCACCCTTATCTACAGTAATTTCTAGGTTTAAAATACCATTTATACTGGTAGTTTAATTTACAAATGGACCCGTAAAAGTTCCTTAAAAGTTTATCAAGTGTAGGAGGTACAAAGGTGGACGAGGACAAATCATATTGATCCGATTACAATATCGAAATGTCGTTATCAAAACATTATTACAGCTTATATACTAAGGTCACTTACTAAAAAAGACTGTTGCTATATTTTATTTAATCCTACTTGATTTTGACGTGGGCGGTTTCCAGGATAAAAATTGTGCAGTCCAATTTTATGACTCAATGTTATTCTGAATATTGCTTTCAATCTGTAAGTATTATTATCTAATGAAATACGCGTGTGTCTTGAGATAATACACGAAAACAGATTTCCATAGTCCCTGTTTAATTGATCCTAAATATTTGGTTTTCTGCAATAATCATTGAGTCGAGCGTGGAGATTGTGAAAAATTTCCTAAAATTTCGGTGAGTGTCTTCCATCGGACAACCAGATGTACGGATCAGCGCCACCGTTTTTAGTGGATGTTCCAAAGACTTGCACTAATCGTTTTGCTTCAAATTTTATAAGCCGTACCGCTAGAGTGTAGAACTCCTTGCCTGAGTCTGTGTTTCCTGATAGGTATACATTCTGGGGCCTTTAGGTCGCAAGTGAATAGGCTAACATCTAGATAAGCGCGTTTCATCGTAGATCTCATTATCGCTTACCACCAGGCGTGATATCGGTCAAGCGCTTGTCTATCTAACATAAAGAAGAAGCCTGTTGAGGCGGGAACTGTTCGCCAATATATTGAGCGAAAAGGGAAGTACTTCCGCCGAGCTAGGTCTGTGCTCGGGAACCGCGGACCGACTGTTCGATGTTGGAGTTAGAGTTTATGCGAAGCGCTTAGAAAACTTCGATTTCGTGAGTCGGGTCTCCATACATTTTGCCTTGATGTTAGCGTAGTGCGACGTCACGTCTGGGTAATGTTTGCGGGTTCGATTCCCAGGTACATTTGGTTGGTGTTAGGGCTTATTTTAAGTTCGCCTGGCTAGCTACCATCATCTTACCTAAGTCTGACGCCATAACAACAATTTAAAAATTGTTGTGTTCCGGCAGTTAGAGGCAGTTCCTCAGTGGTGAGGATTCTGGGTGTAATATGCGCTTCCATCTTCGGCCTTATCGTCACAAGGTGAAGGCCAAGCACTAACTCGTCGTAGATAAAAAAAACTTAGAAATTAAGCGTTTGTGAATCGTCCACATTACTTATATATTTTCCTACCATTTCCAGACTTTTTTAACTGATAAGAAAAACTTAATTGGCCGTTATGATGATGATCGATTTCTTGTGAACATCAGCTGTCTTGTCGCTCAAAACATACAGCGAAAGTGATAAATGACGTTACAACACCTCAAGATACTAACTAGGAAGCAATGATTCATACCGCAGCCTTCTGTGCTTTTAAGGACACACCTCAAAACACGTGGGCGGCTCCACCACAACAAACCTTACTGTATGACAACAAAGTGGTTTTTTGCGTAAACTTTTAGTTTTGATTATCATCTGCGGTAATGCGCGTGATTCGAGATAAATGTTTGGGGTCAGTCAGACTATCACTTGAAAGTTAGAAAGTCTTAAATTATTATTTATTATTCAAAGCAACGTGAAAATTTTTGACTTGAAAACTTGAATAGATTATAGTTCATATTAATGAATTTTAAAATGCATCTTTTACTTGGCGAAATCTTTATTGTGCTCTAGTATTAAATATTTAACCGTATATTAAACAGCCAAAACCCCTTTATTTTAAGTATGTTTATTTAAAATAATGTTATATATATTTTATTTTGTCCATTCATCTACTACTATTAGGAATTAGGACATCGAACAAAGACAACTAGTTGTCAGACCGCAAGAAATACGAGAGTGTCTCATCATTGTATTCACGACAATAAACACATTATTAGCGGTAAAGTATGCAAGATCAATTGCAACCTTATTCCCTGGCGATAGAAGTCACCCACTGCAACGGGAATTGAAATCATTCAACCAGAACACAGAAATAGTCTATCAACTAAAAACTGCGTTCAAAACCTTATTGTTTCCTTAATAAGGAGTTGTCAGATGAAAACAGTAACTTTGTCAATGGTGTCAGTTTACAGTAGTTCACTACTCACAAGGTTATATTTGCTGTGACATGATGGCTCCACGTGGTCCGTTGCTAAGCAACCGATGAACATACAAACAAACAACCCTCTGAAACTCTCATTCACCCCCGCGAAGTGAGAGAGAAAGCTCGTCTAAGACATAATAAAATAATAATAAGAAATTGTAAAGATATCACTATATCGGAAGCCTACGATTAAATTATTATGATAGAACGGCACTATCTAAGTTAATTAAAACGTATAACTTTGAATTTGGAATATAACTGATTCATCTTTTCTTTTTTTTAAATTAGCGCGTAATATAACAAAACGCATTTAAATTAAGAAATACGTGTTTCAATTATGGTGACAAGAGACTTATCCCGATCCTTAGACCACGTGAATTGGTGGGAACCGGAACACTGGAAAACCAAAGTCCGTACAGTTTCATCAGTTTCCTTGGAGAGAGCCGACCCTGCAAACATCAGGAATGGCTGGCTGACACTGCAAGATGCAAAGGTAAAATCAAATGAAAAACAACATTTTAAATACAGAATGCCTTTTTTTGTTTGTATTGTGGTGTCTTTTGTTTTTAACCGACTTCATTCATGCATAAAGTTATGCCTGCCTATTATGTTTTTTAATGGGTTTTATTTCTGAATTAATTTTGCCTTATAACTTATAATAAAAGAATTTGAGATTGGAGTTTGGCGCCATTTTGTGGAATTCAGTTAAAAATTAATAATTAAAATAGCCACCGCTATTTTAATTATTTGCATTGGATAGTGTCATAAAAAGACGCGATCTCGGTCGTGTGAAGCTGAGGCTTTTATTGTAGTCGTAACGGCGGAACTAACCGAGTAAACTGACTTAAGGGGCTGACATGAGCCAACTAGCGCCGCCAGTCGATTTTATTTTATTTATTCTAAATAAGCCCAATTTCTTAAAAAAGGAATCAGTCAAGGTCTTGTGAATGACGTCTAATGTTTATTGAATAACGTTACAACATTACAAAATGCGTGCAATAGCTTAAAAACGTTTGAACCGACAGTGGCCACTTTTAACAAAACCGCGTTTTAAACTGTTTGAATGCTTTTCCAAACTGTGTAAAGTTATTCAATAAATATTAGACGTTATTAACAAAACCTTGACTAATTCCTTTTTAAGAAATTAGGCTTATTTAGAATAAATAAAATAAAATCGACTGGCGGCGCTAGTTGGCTCATATCAGCCCCTTAATATACTTAGTGCCAAATGCTCCAAGAATGCGATGTACCCGCATACTAATGCAAACGATATCAATGAACCCTATCCAAAACTTGAAACTGGCAAAAGTATTCCCAGAAGAGGAGTGAAATGCCAAAACAAAAAAAAAACCCGCCTGCATCAAAAGACAAGTCAACTGAAAAGATGAAAACAAGATCAAATATTAAAGGCAACATAATAACATGCAGTCGGAGGCATTTATAATCATATTCTGGAGTTTTGTAAAATTCTTGCATGGTAGGTACACACGACGGCACCTCAGACTATACATGTTGACCTTGAGACCGCCTTTATGCCATACGTAATAAAAGCTGTTTTCGCAGTTTAACTGTATAACCTGACGTGCTGTCGTGTGTACATACGAACGTAATTTGATTTGTACGTTTCGACGTCCGACGACGTTTGTATGACACACAAGACACTGAATGAATACAAAGAAAATCAATGAAAGCTATTTCCATGTTTGCTTTTTTTCAATTCGTGCGACAGGCACAGGAAATAACAGCATACAATTGACTTTAAAATGGTGTAACAATTTTCGTATGTTCCATTTGAGGTAAAAATAATTATTTTGACTGTCTTTAATTTATTAACGCCCGAACGGACGCATGCGGCCGGATAACAATGGATTATCTATTGTGTCTCATTTTCCGGGAATTAGCCAAAAGCTCATTTTTAACCCCCGACGCAGCGCAAAAGGGGTGTTATAAGTTTGAAGCCTATGTTTGTGTGTCTATCTATACTCTTGGTAGTGCCTAAACGGATCAAGCTATTTCAAAGCGGTTTTTGTAATTGAAAGCTAAATTATATTGTACTAAAGAAACAGACATAAAAAGGGTAAAAGCCATTAAGTTAGGAACTGCTTCAATATGTTTACTTTTCATTTTCAATCGATATCCAATATTAATACGAACTGAATAGAACCACTTTTAAACATTAATTATAAGGTTCTAATAGTTTCCTTTTTATTCAACTTATTACTAACTAAAAAGCCATTTCCTTTATAATTTCTTACTTGCGGCTGCTTGAACGAAACGATGGATATTGGCTCTATTTAATGACGCAAGAGGTCCCGGGTTCGATTCCCGGCCGGACAGAAATTAAAATTATGAATTTTAATTTATGTGAAGGGTACCCAACCCTTGTACTTGTTACTATGTATAATAAGTATGTATTTAAAAAGTATATAAGTAGTATATCAGTTGTCTGGCACCCATATTACAAGCTTTGCTTAGTTTGGGGCTAGATGGCGCTGTGTGAAATTGGTCAAGAATTTAATATTATTATTAAAATTGATTACGTAATGAATACCTACTACTTTTCCCTAGTAATTGTAAAATTAATAAAACATGACGAAAAATGACAGCTGTATCTCAGTGGTATTTTAACGTCAATAAAAATAACGTGTAAATTATACTATTTCAATATGACAAGTTTCAATGTTGAATTTGTTTCAAACACGACGAGTAAAAAAACAATAATCTTTATTCGAATATAAACTTTTGAAAAATTTACACCATGTTTTACTAAAATTTATCAAAAGTTTATATTCGAGTAAAGGTTATTGTTTTTTTACTCGTCGTGTTGGAACAAATCCGACATTGAAACTTGTCATATTGAAATAGTATAATTTACACGTTATTTTTATTGACGTTAAAATACCACTTTTAAGTAAAAGTCAGAAAAAATATATAAAGCTATTTCCACACCATAAAAAGTAATTATTTGCAACCATTGTTTGTTTAATAACGTGAAAATTTGTCAATTGTTATGACAATTTTGCTTACATTGCGGGTGTAGCTATGAGTAGTTTATTCTATTTTCAAATGCACGCAATTGATATAAAATTGTCATGACAGGTGACATATCGTCATGTTTATTAAATAGGGCGCTGGTTCTATAAAATATTAGTTAAAACTAAACTAAAATTGGTATAAACGTCAGTTTTAACGTTTACTAAAGTAAAGTAAAGTTTCTAAAGAAAAGATTTCAACGCGATCATAAAAGGTGACATTGAATCTTAAAAAAAATGTTGTTATCAGCTTCCAACATGAAGAGACGTAAGTTCGCTCTTACATCATTTGTATAAAAAAATATCAGCCTCGAACATATTTGTCAATTGAATTTAAATAAGCAAATCATGTGAACGGCCACCCGACACTTACGTCAAAACTTATCGATTGAACATTCGTATTAAATACAGCTACAGCCTGTCTGTAACCAAACTCGCATCTTACTTCGGACCTCACTTCACTTCACGTGATTAGTAATTAGCTGAATATAAGCTTCAACTTTACCGATTTCAAAAGGGTTTAGGTAACTACCGTAGCTATCTAAAAACTTTTGTAATTAAAAAAACAGCCTATCATTTTCGATCTATTCCTTTCTAATACCAAAAACTAATACCAATGGTATTTGTTTATTACCGTTATAACATTTATATTCCCAACGAATACCAAATTTTAACATTTTTAATATAAATTTGGTATTCGTTGGGGATAGAAATTTTATAACGTAATAAACAAATACCATTGATATTAGTTTTTGGTATTCCAAAGGAATAGATCTCATTTTCCCGTTTATGATTTAAAATTCCCGTGCAGTGAAGTGAGATTCGAAGTGAGGTTCGAGTTTGGTTACAGAATCGACAGGCTGGATAGGTTTTTATGGACGATTGTTTTTCCTAAAGCCTTTGACCTTGGTCGGTGTGACCTTTCGGAGAAATGAAAATTTAATCAACAAAATAGTAATACCATTCGTCCGTCGTCGACTTACAAGTCAATTATTGTACCGAGAACGATACATTTTTAACGCGTAAGTTATGGTAATGTTTGTTCTTGAACTTATGTATGACCTAACATTTTCCTTGACAGTTAATATGACGTCGGAATAAGTTTTAATTGCATGAAATAAGTAAGTAGCTTAATATTCCTGAAGAAGGAAGTTGTATATAATTATAAAAGCTTAAGCTTTTTGATGAAAACATACTCATAATCATTCTGAATTGGCGACATCTTGAAAATAATATAACCTAGGTATTTGACTATTATTCACGTTACGTGAATTTGTTATCTTTGTTAAAATAAATGATATGCAGGTACTTAGAGAAGTAATAATATGTTTATTACTTTGCATCTGAAAGTGCACCCAAAATAAAAAGCACTGTTTTACACGCATCTACGTAAAGAATTCGAATCCTTAACAATTTCAAAGCATTGAGATATCAATGTTTCAAGGAGTCAGAAATCAACAAAATCTCAGGCTTAGTCACCGCTCGTAGGAGCAGTTGCGTCACACATTTGCATCAGCCGCGTGTGACTCATGCCTTATACGGCAATCGGACGTCTTCGCGAAATGCCGTCGTTAACATAAATTATGCAAGTATTGTTTATGATTACTGAGTTATTATGCTGCAAGTACTCTATATGTGGGTCGTATAAGAATAACCAAGAAAAACAAACCTATTTTAATGTCACTTTTAACTTTTTTCATAACGAATTTTCTCTTTTCTATAACTAACCGTAAACTAATAAATAATACTTTTTTTAAAGACACACAATTAACTGTAAAATTACAACAATAAATAGTCAGTTTATCTGTTGTCAGTTCAGTGTTTTACCTTTACCAAAAAATACAGAAACTTTTTTGTAGGAAGTAGGAAGCTTTTGTCTATTATTTTATTTATTTACGTATTATTTTATTGATCGACGTGATTAAGCAGCTGTGGGCGCCTGTGGGGAGGGACGAAGGGCACGGAATCAAATTCCTAAACACAAACAGGATCAAAAAATAATCGCGTTTTCACTATAGTGTACTTTTAATAAGTGACCTAGTAAGTAACCTTATAAGACAATGGCGTCGATTCGGTTGGCACGACATTACTAAATTTAACTAAATTGACAGGACTAAACTTAATTTTAGCATTCTGTTCATGTTTTTCGATACAGAAAGAAAAGGATGGAAAACTTAACTTAGTTTAGTCTTGTCAATTTAGTAATTGCCAACCGAATCGACACCAATATTGTCACCTTCTTGGCGTACATACATGGTGTGAATATGAAAATGTCTTAAAATTTTTAAACAAGTAGGGTTAAATTCCCGTCAAAGACAATGTCTTGGTCCACTTTCGATACAACGATGTTATTCCCGTCGTCGTTTCCGTCCTTTCTTCGTTCGCCATTAGTTTATATCTTACGTACTTTAAGGTCGACGTACACTGACTCACCGGCGACCGGCGGCGACCGTGCGCGCGCGCCGTTTATGGACATTGTGAGATTACTGATTAGCTAACTGATTTACAACCAGATTAACCGTACCACTTTAAAAGCCAAAGACAGATTAGCTACTCTTAGGTGTATGTTTGTTCAAGATCACGGCACAAGGCACGCGTATCAGAAGTTTTTCGAAGCTTTTGTAAATAAACGACAAGTTAACATTTTCTATAACCTTGTTTATAAGTTGAAAATGTATTGCTTACAAATTAAAATCGTACCACTATTAACAAGTGAGTGAGACTTCTTAATATAAACTGATTGACCTAAAATTTCATTTTCTTTCTTTAAACCGAATTAATAACATTATCTTCGCACTAATTTCTGAACCCATTTGTGACTAGATACTTAACTAAAATATTGCTACATAACGGAAACTTCATACTGCATTAATCTTAATCTTCCCATATAAACATGGATAAGTGTCACCTGTTATCTGCACCACAAATGGACAAGAAGCATTAGTTAGGACCTTGGCACATTTGCATATAAGCCCAGATCGATTACCACCCACGCGGTGTTGCCGATAAATTATATCACCTGTATTTACTCAGTATTGTTTTCCTTTCGCTCTACACTTGGCGAAGCGTGGCTATCATCGCCAGTGTAAGTAAAAATTAATGAAATAGTAAAGTACAAACTTTTTGCAGTTTCGGCTTTTAGCTCAGGCGAATCGAAGCCGGGATAACCGCTAAGATGTAGAAAAAGAATAGTAGGAAATTATTCGAAGCTCTCCATTCGAAACCTACATATTTCTTAAAAGTTTCTGAGTACCTATATAAGTGGGTATAATATGATCTGATCACTTCCTTCATATCTCAGCGTGACTCTACTTCTTGCAAACTACTATTTCTTGAAAAACTTATTCAAAACATACAAAGAAAAAAAAATGTTTTTTGATAGTCAATTATTGAAACTATTGAAAAACGCTTGTTTGTCGTATCTCTTGGAATTATACATTACCTGTCTTACTCTTAGCATAGCAAATACGTTACGTTTAAGTATTTTTAAGCGCTTAATTGGATCAAGAAGATCCCCAGTCGAGATGACGGGTACGTTTGCAAAAACGAATGTCCTAAATACACGTCGTGTTCGCCATTTTATAAAAAGTTTGCGTTTACCAGAGGCCTCATGGTCTGCTTTTGAGATATAAAAAATAAGATGCAATTGCGCTGTGCCAAATGACGTAGGTGCATTTCCAAGTTTCAACTTTTTCTTATAATTAAACATAGACTTTTAAGGGATTACATGCCCACTCCTGCGCAATCAATCGCAAATGAAGCAAGTGTGCCGCGCATACTAATAGTAGCAAATTAGAAACCTGTTAGGTAACATTTGCTAATCGGCAAAGTGGGACGCGTTGCAACTGCAACTACGAGGATAATTGCTTATTGTCAGTTGCTCGTTGCTCCACTTTTGTAATGTCATTGAATTGACCAAAGATAATTTTGAAAGTCCGGATGTCAAACGGCGACCTCTTGGGTTGACATGTGCTCTTTTCATTGACCTTGTAGGTACTTTTTTTGCGACGGAAACTTGAATACTTGATAGGTGTGTAACATATACGCCTTTTTTTACTTGAGTGCAGGACACTTATAATCATTTACACATAAAGAGCCAAATGTTGCCATAGTCTTGACACATCAATCAGACACCTGACAGTTCAACCGACGTTTGATACCATTTTTGGCTGCGGCCAGGAAACTGCAAAATATCAGTGGGATGTTTATGTACTAAGTTTATAATAATAATAATAATCTTAATGCAACACATAGAAGTCTTTGAGTTTATGTCATTGTTTGTCCTCACTTTTTCCTTTTGTCGGTGAAAAAAAAATAAACAACGCTTGCTTATAGATATCAAGACAGCATTTTGGTCTCCGTTGTTTACACAAGATGGCTAACTTGCTTGTATATCTGTTAGCAAGGATGTTTGCAGATATTTTTAATTTTAAGACACGCCAACAGAGTAGGTACACATAAAACATTACATAACACGAAGTTAAAAATATTAAACCCTGATGTGTAAACCTATAACAGGCATGTGTACCTACAGCATTCACAATTACAAAATAACAGTCAACAAATAGTTATTAACTAAAAAATAAAAACAATTAGAAAAAAATAGTGGAAATTACATAGATATCTACAAAAACTAAAAAAAAAAAAAAAAAGATATACAAGCAAGCAAGTTATCCATAAAATAGTAAAAAAAAGTAATGAAAATTACTTTTTAAATATTTTTTGATGAATAAATAACCAAAGATCTTCCAAAGACATTGTGACCTTCTCGGACTTCTCGCCAACAACAGTTTGTCGGAAGCACGACTCGGAACAATAAACGTTGATTGGCAGGTTGTCTCGCGCGCAGCGGTGCGTGGGCGCAGACAGCCCGCCTTCCAGTATTCTATTCTACAAGGAAATATGCAAAATAACAAAGCGCTTTAAGTTCAAGAATATTTGGTACTGGATTTTTGATAAAAGCTCATTTGTTAATGACTCTCTAACAGTAAAAAAAACGATTAAGTAAGATTCCCGATTATTTAAACAATTTGTTTTATGATGGATGTTTATTTCTTTCAATAGGTTAATATTGCATTTTGGAAAAATTTACTAATTTATGAACACCGATCCAAAATGTTGTAGTAGAGCTATCCGCTTAACTCGGATCGATAGTCGAATAGTTCAACGACTTAAACTGAAATAGCTAGGTATTGATTTTAATATTCCCACGAACAAGCGTTATTAGCCCTGAATGTTAATTTTTGTATGTTTAAGTAATTATTTAAAATGTTAATTTTGTGAGTTATTTCAAATTTGTGTTATATTTAGTAATTAATAGCCCTTAAAATTAATATTGCTATGCCCTTGCAGGGCGTCACATGTAGACCTTATTAAATGTTCCACCTCATCATTATGTTATGTGATATGCAATAAATAAATACTGAAATACTGAAAGCGTCAGCAATTAGTAGTAATGACGTTATATCTCTTATGTTGATATTGTGTTGTAGTCGTAGTTAATGAGACACTAAGCTCTTTAGAAATAAAAAACTGGTCAAGTGCGTGTCGGGCTACGTGCAGTATAGGGTTCCGCAGTTACCTTATGGCTATAAACTTATATTTACTTCGTAAATAATATACAAATTCATGCTAAATTACAGCTTTCTAGTACTTATGGCCTCTGAGCTAACCCGCCGACGAACAGACGGACAGATGGATAGACGGACATGGCTAAACTATAAGGATTCCTTGTTGACTTGACTAAGGAACCCTAAAAACTGCGAACAACTAATAAAACCCTATCTTTTGCTTTCAGGCCAAATTCCAGCAGAAGCAAATGCAAGAGCGGGAAATGAAAATCGCGTCTCTATACGAATCGCAGCAAGCGCGTGCGCTGGAGCGCGTGCGACACTCCCCCGGCAGCACGGCGACCTCCCCGCCGCAGCCGCCCGCGCCGCTGCCGCACAACCCGGGCAAGGTGCCACAGATATAATTATTATAGCCACTCAACATTTTAAGTACCTTGCGTCTTTAGAGATTTGCTGCTTTGTATAAACGAAGCGCAGCAAGCACGCGCGCTAAACCAAGTGCGGTCCAGCGCGCTATACCAACTAAGGGTCTCCGCACACGGGCCACTAATCACAGCCATAAACGCTGCCTTTCATACATGTGGCGACTACCGGCGTCAACCGTGTGCGCCGAGTTCATATAAAATGTATGAAAATTTTATACATTTTATATGAACTTTATTCGTTTTATGGTTGTGGTTAGTGGCCCGTGTGCGGAAACCCTATGGCTTTTAGGCAAATAATGTCTTGTTTTGAATATTCGTCGTGCAACTCTCAACAAGTTTTTAACAAATGTCACATATATTAAAGTTTTTACTTACTAGAACTATAGGCAAGATATACATACATATATAGCAACGAAATTTGTAACTAATTGTGCTTGAGTTTTACTTTACTTGAACTCTGGGCCTTATCAAATAAACGTGACAATTTGTCACCTGTCACTAACAATTTTATATACATTGCGTCTTTGAAAATAGAACACTCTGCTCGAAGTTACTCCGCAATGTAAACCAAATTGTCATGACAATTGACAAATTGTCACGTTATTAAATAGGGGCCTGATTATTCTCAATAACATAACCACTGACGTAAAACACAACCGCATACAACAATTCTACCACAGGGTGGTCGCAGATTACGTAACTGAATATTAAAATTGTGGGTACTATCAAACAGTCAATAATAATTGTTGTGGCTGGCCTTGGCGTCTTGTGATAATTCCTCAATATCAATTTATGTATTTTTCAAACTAGAATAGTAAGTATCCAATATAATAGGTATTTAGGTATAAATGTACGTTTGAAGATAGAAGGCACGCTCCGGATAAAGCAATAATGACTGTTGCTAATATAGTGTAAGTCCACTTCTTATTAGACAAACCAGGGAGTCTAGCCAAAGTAACATTTTAAAATGTTCGCTATCGCTTCGCTTCAAAAAATTTATGGATTTGACGTTTTAAATTTCGATTGATAACGAAACCTTATGTCAATCCCATACATGTTTCAAAAGCGAAGCGATAACGAAGATTTGCAAATGTTACTTTGGCTAGACCCCCAGGTTCATGATTATATTAAATAAATATAATCAAATAGACTACATGCTAATATTTATATTCTTCATCAGGTTCGACAAATGTTCGAAGAGCGCCGTACCAAAGCGGGCATAGACAAAAGCTACCCGCTCCAACCGATTCAGAACACGGAGCGGAACAGGAAACCTCTGCCCAACGGCTACAGCAAAGTCTCCTCCACAGCGACGAGCAAGGCCGCCGTGGAGAAACGGACCGTCAGGACGCACAACACGCACATCTTCAAAAAACACCAGCACGTGAGTTTAGTGGCAACCCTAGACAGAAATTGTGTATTGTTTTTACCCATTAATGGGATTGATTATCGAATACAATAGTATATTTGCGACTAGGGTTCTCTTTTTGCATTCTTCCATACAAAAATGCAGTATGTGGGGGTTTTCAGGGTTTACAGCCTTGTCAAAGGTCCTATTAAAAAAAATCACTATATTCGGACGATGTTCGTTGATCAATTTATACTTGATTTTGAACCTTATACACGAGTTAATAATGTCATGGGGTGGGACGAACATCGTACGCTTATCGCGATGCTTTTTTGTAATGGCCCTCAGGAATACAGTGTGAACTTAGCATAATTAAGGGTTACTATTCGACATCGAGCTGCACTGTGCTGTGCTATGCTATATTTAGGGTTTATTATTACCTATGGGTCACTGGCATCACGAGGTTGTAGTAGATATAGAATATTTCACAACTTCTCGAAGGGGATATACAGTTCACAGACAGCTACCTAGAAAAATAAGAAAATGTTAGATATTCACACATAATCCTTCATGCAAACTCCTGGAATGTAGTTAATTGGTATTTCCTCTTTCTTTTCAGAAAATAGAAAATTTTGTCAATGGATCCGGAGATCTCAATCACAATCACGAACCAGATTTAAATACGTCAAAACATACGGTATGTATTACTTAAAAGACCATTGTTAAGGCCAGTATATTCGAAATTATTGAAATTAATCTATTTTTGATTCAAAGGCAAACAATCAAATGTTCTTTATTTTGAGCAGATAAAATATATGTTGTAGTTTCATAAACTATCTTGATTATTTTACGGGTAAAAACACGACATTCGTATCTTCACTCGACTATAAAAATATGCAAAGACAAAGAATTTTTTTTTTCTTGGATAATACATACATAGAGTTTATTCATCTCTAACTCACGAATAATATATAGAAAAATAGGTAATGATATACATAGAGGAATATTTAACGGTTATTTTTTCAAAAAGTGACTTTATGCTCAAAATAACAACAAAAACAATGAAAAAATTAAAAAGTGAGGTTATTTTTATTACTCTTCACTTAAATAGAAAAAGACAGAGAGAGTTATTCGAATATACTGGCCTTCATTCAATTTATTATTTTCGAAATAACCACTGATGCAGAAATGAGTCATTCAATCCCTTTGCAATGGAACCCGAGTCGATTATTTCAATCTTTAACTTCTTCGAAACCTTTATTTTGTTCTTAATATTTAGTTAGTTAGTAGTTTGCTTACTAACTGCTTAACATTAGTGCATGCCGTGGCAACCTTTAAGTACGATACTAGCGCTTTAGTATAACTATTAGCATATGTTCTACTTTATTAAATGTATAAAGCGATTATTGAGTTGGTTGTCCTAAATAAATTAAAAAATCACCTTTCACCAGCTGCCGAAAACCAACGGCGATGTGATCTCGCGCGTGGAAGAGTTGGACCGCGCTGACAACAACTACTTGCTAGAGAATGAGACGTTTCCTGAGGCGCTCGCGCCCACGCCCACCCCGCGCTCGCCCGAGCCTGAGCCCAAGAAACCGCCCAGAAGGTAACTTAAGAGCTTTTAACTAAAGCTTTCAACTTCACGGTTAGGTAGATACAGTAGGTACGAGGCAAATACTATGCGTTCACTTCGTGATTGCCGTCGACGACCGTTATTACGTCACAGCTACTGTAGACAAAAAAGTAATCATGTTTTTCAAAAGTTTTTAATTGTTTTCTTGTTCAAAAATGTATATATAACAAGTTAGGTTCGCCATTATGTAGGAACTTTACTCTTTTAATCATTTTAACAACACAAATAACGAACGTAATGATTAAATCAACAGAAACAAAAATTAAGTTTTGCGTTGCTAGCCGTACTAGAAAGGCGACGCAGGGGGTGCGGTATGACGAAGCAGGCCGTGTTATCTTGAAATCGGATGGGGATTGCGCAGAACGCGTATTTTGGGCATGCGTAGCGGTGAGGTACGGGCTATTAGTTATTCTGTGGTACGGGGGCGGCGGGAGAGGGGCGCGCGCTATTGGTCAATCAGTTGACTCGACTCCCGCTCACCGCGTCAACGTCACGCTACAAAAATATTTACCCACATTTTTGTTATTTTTTAATGTTGTTTTTATTTTTTGTTTTAATACCTTTTAAAAGGAATATTTATTTAATTACTTACGTAGATTAAAATTATTTATGTATGTCAAACGTTATATAAATATTCATTTAATGAGAATTTATATTATTTTTAAAAGAAGTAGTAACATCAATAATTGAAAAAAAAAATTAAAGAAATACAAGATTTATTTACATAATAGTTTTTTTATCTTTCTATATTAATTTTAATTTTAACTTATGATACCTGAATGTATTTTATGTAATAAAAACGAACTGTAATTAATTAAGCCTCGGTACAACATTAAAAACGAAACGAACATTTGATGAAAATCCTAAACATTAAAATTTCTTTCGCGTCCCCTTGCGATTTCCAATCTTCCTGCCAGATATGGAAATTATTGCAACATTCAACTGTGTACTCTATGAAGTTTTTTTTAACAGAAATCCTACCACTCGAGCTAGCCCCGCAAAAACGAAACCACAAGCCACGCCAGCTGTCGCGCCGGCGCCGGCGCCGCCAAGAAGAACAACCAGCGATAATTCTGTAAGAAAATTTTTTTCAATATATGTATTTTCTGGTAGAATAACTGTTCAACTCGTTCAATCATCATTTGAATTTATTGTGGTTTCAAATACGAATAATAATTTTATTTAAATCCCCGTTGAGTTTTAACTTTGTTTGTATATTCTAGAAAACTGTGTTTTTCTCCAATAGTTGAGTTTAGTGGATAGAAAAAATGCAAACTTGATAATAAAACTTCTTACCCTGTTTTATTTTTCACTTGAAACTTGACGTTCCAAACTTGAAAATATAATTGAAAGTATCATTTCCAGCTGTCAGTGTCACTGTAAAAGAATGTGACAAATTGAATAACATTGTGAAAAATATTTGTGGTATTTTTATGAAAATTTTAGTGAATGTTGATTATGAACGTGTGCACTAGCGAATAATGGGTGATTGTGCAGGTGTCGTCGGACAACAGTAAGGCCCGGGGGGCCATGCAGCGGACCGTCAATACAGTAATTTGATATTCTTACCAAAGCCAAATTCTTAATAAAATGTTTCTCTCTGTTTCGATGTGTTGCGGTGGTCACACTAACTGTTGCTAAAGGGCAAATATGTGACAATAAATATTCTATTTTTCCACACTGTTATCATGAGGGAATATACATTATGTATTTCAAGCTGATTTGAAATGTAAAAAATGTGAGCCACTGCCCTTAAACGGTCTCCTTATCTTCCCCTTATAGTCAAGTCAAGCCAAATTTTTTTTTATTCAAATAAACTCAATAATTAAGCACTTTTGAATCGTCTATATTTTCCTATTACCCGTACCAGACTTTTTTAACTGACAAGAAGAACAGGCGCCGTAAGAAACCTATCGGCTTTAACAGAAATAAGTAACGATATTTACAAACTTAAATATATTGTTACCAAATACAGTACAACAAGATTATTATATAACTGTCCCTTACCACCAGAACCATTTCATATCACCTTTGCATCGATAATGACATATTTATCATATAACTATATTATGCTTAAATTAACTTAGAAGAGTTCCGAAGTTTCGACTGACGAGCTGTCGGAGAACCTGGCCGCTCCGCCATTTTGCTCCCCCCGCCTAGCTAATTACCTACCTACTTTGCCATTTTATTTGTAACGGTAGTTTGTTTATTTTAATATTTGAGTATTTTATATTACATTTTAGATATTTTAAAATCGCTTGCACGACACTAACAGCCTGGCTAGACGAGTGCTCATCACAGGTAGTCAAATGTATTTATAATCCACGCGCGATGAGAATGGGATGCTACTTTTTGGAACTGAGACGCGCCCGTAGCGTCGGCAAACTCGCGTAGATGCTCGCATAATGCTAGTTGTATAGAACTGCGCGTGGATTTCTGCTCGAGTTTTATTTTAAATGCGAGATTAATATATTGTTCTGTGATTATTTTAGTGATTGGTTAATAATGAGTGGAAAAAGGAGTGAAATATTTTACTTTTTTTTATTTAAATATATTCAGAACTTTTTTGCTAACGCTACTTGACTGCTTAACTGACATTTTATATTTACTTTGACAAGGTCCCATCCCATTCTAATAGCGCGCGGATTATACCAAGACGCATCTCACAGCTCACTGCACTGTGTGGTAAGTTGAGAGGCGTCTAGGTAGACTTGATAAACATTACGTAGGTAGGTAAGTAGTAAGTACCTACATATAATTTTAAGACGGTCTACGATTTTTTTTAAAAAGAAATGCACTGATGCTCTGTTAACTATGGAATTACTAAAGCTAAAACTAACCTGTCATAATTCGATAAAATAACTTTGACCAAAACGATGGCGCGAACTCTGCTAAGACGACTGAAAGATGTTTTATGTAACTGAAGACTTTTTAATTAAGTTTAAAAAATCAGAACTGAAAGTAAACTGCAACTCAAGTAGGTAGGTATATTTTTTTTGTATTTTACATACTTACTAACCTAAAATTCGTCTTTCACAGGTACCCAAACGACCGACTGCGGTAAGTTCGACATTTCAATTCGTGTTAATAGGGCAACGATGAGGTCGTCGGACGATGGGTCGCGGGGCAGCCAGGGTGGTGTCTGTAGTATGTACCTAACTTTTCCCTACTGAATATGCTGTCGTAGCCTACGACGACGAAAGAATTATTAGGTTTTTATTTACTCTTCCGTTTTATTTGCTTTAAAACAGTGGTCGGCAAAGTTATTATGACACTTATGACTAAGATTTCTTTTGAGAGCCAAACTTATGGGGTCGTCCACTAATCGCATGATTATTTTTAGCAATTTTTAAGTAACTATAACTTAACAACGATATCCACTACCCCCTCCCCACCTGTGATATTTCGTGTTTTTTTCCGAATTCCTTCCTCCCCTTTCAAGCCTCACGTGACTAATGCACGACACCTTGCAGAGTCCGTCAGCCAAGAGCCGGTCAGGCGCTGTGTCGTCGGGCTCGGTAGCGGCCGGGTCGGGCGCGTCGGGCGCGTCGGGCGGGTCGGGCGCGCCGTGCGCCGTGTGCGGGCGCCGGTTTGCGCCGGACCGTCTCGCCAAGCACCAGGACATCTGCAAGCGCGCGCACGCTAAGAAACGGAAGCCGTTCGACGCCCTCAAACATCGGCTCGCTGTGAGTTGCACTTTTTATTACTGTACACACGACGGCACCTCAGACTATACATGTTTACCTTGAAACCGCCTTTATGCCCTACGTAATAAGAGCTGTTTTCGCAGTTTAACTGAATAACCTGACATGCTGTCGTGTGTACAATGTCACGTATACTGCTCCCATAGGGGGGAATCCAATAATGTTCCAAACGGATCACTCCGCGTTCCTGGATATGTCGTTGCTGTCGTAGTGCTCCGAGCCCAAGGTACACGCTCCAACGTAACTATGGAAAAAAATTCGTTACGATAAGACGATGTTTGTCGTTCGAATAACTTTTTATTTTTTTGCATTATTTCTAAGCCACGCCCCGACGTGTAGGTACTCGTGGACTGTCGACCAATACCTATGTTTTACTACTTTTAGACTTAAACCTTGTCACTCAACACTACAGACCAACGGCCGATTTCAATAACCTATCCTCAGTAAGAGATAGGCTTACTAAAGATATTTCTGTTAAATAACGGGAAATAACAACAATTGGATTTCAGTAAGAGATATACAGCTCTTACTGAAAATAAATTATTGAAATCAGCCGTTAGACAAGAACAGTCTATCTGTGGGTAGGTAATAATAAGCAGTGTGTTGTAGGTTTACCCATTTACCACAGAATACATTATAGTCTAGCTAGTACCTAGTACAGCTAGTAGCTAATGTATAGTAGTGCGTTTAGCTAAAGATTTTTACACATTATTTTACAAAATGTAAACTATTATGTTTAGCTATACTATCAATAAAGTTATGAGAGACCGATTGATCTCCGAATTCATATGCAAGCTAATAAACATAACTCCGATGACGACCTCCGTGGTCGAGTGGCTTTGTACACCGGTTTTCAAGGTGTCGCCATCTCTGAGGTCCCGGGTTCGATCCCCGGTTGTGTCAATTAGAAAACGAATTTTTCTATATTGACTCAGGTCTGGGTGTTTGTAATACCACCGTTGTCTCTGATTTCCATAACACAAGTGTTTTAGCTACTTACTTTGGAATCGGAGCAATGTATGTGATGTTGTCATATATTTATTTATATTTATAACTTACGTATTTAAACGTAAAGAGCTAATATTCTCAAAGTAAAGGTCTAAATATTTTAACTGTTTTTTTTTATTGAGAATACCAACTAAGTGTATAACATTTTCTATATTCAGGGTACGGAAGCTGTAAACTTTAAGGCAAGCAAAAATTTCATTACCCTGGTTTACTATCCTGTTCTAAATAATAAGACTGGCCACATACAGACGGAATTTTGATTCGGAATTCCGAACGGTACATAATCCATAAATGTCGCAGGAAAATGAGGATGTCAGAGATATCACGAAATCCCTAGGGATACCACGAAATCCGCCGTGTGGTGACGGCCTAAGAATACAAGTGTCACCACTCCTTGACATGCCCAGGAAGTCGTAGGAGCCGACTGTGAGGCAAATACACCAAACACCAGTGTGAGAGAAGGAAAACTTGAAACAAACCCTCTATCAACCCGTCTGGCCAGCGTGATAGCAGTAGGCTATAATCCTCCAAATGTATAGGAAAACTAAGCCACGGCCCCCAGTTCCCGGCAGTCCCGCTATTCCTGGTCACGGTGGCGACCATGGTAACGGCGGGACAGGGGGTGCGAAGAATCCCCGGGCTACGGTAGGCCACCAAAAACAACTGACCATTGCGACCTACAACGGACGCACGCTGCGGCTTGATTCGCATCTGGCGCAACTAGAAGTGGAACTCGGAAAGATTAGGTGGCACATATTAGGGTTATGTGAAGTCCGAAGAGAGGGGGAGGACACCATAACCCTCGAATCAGGCCACCTAATGTACTTCCGAGAGGGAGACCGATTGTCCCAAGGTGGCGTTGGGTTTCTGGTCCATAAGTCCCTATCTGACAACGTTGTGGAAATGTCTAGTGTGTCGAACAGGGTAGCGTACCTCATTGTAAAGCTCACCGAGAGGTATAGCCTCAAGGTGGTGCAAGTGTACGCTCCGACCTCGACACATTCGGACGATGAGGTGGAGGATATGTTCGATGACATATCGAGGGCCCTCCACTTCACTACAAAAACCCAGTACACCGTTGTCATGGGGGACTTCAACGCTAAAGTGGGAGTACAGAATTGCGGTGAATCGGCAGTAGGATCCCATGGTTTTGGAAGCAGGAATCATAGGGGGCAAATGCTTGTCAACTTCCTCGAACGGGAGGGGTTCTTCTTGATGAACTCCTTTTTCAAGAAAAAGCCCCAAAGGAAGTGGACGTGGCAAAGCCCCGACACTATGACTAAAAATGAGATTGACTTCATCATGACGGACAAGAAGCGCATATTCAGGGACGTCTCAGTGATCAACAGGTTCAATACCGGTAGCGATCACCGACTTGTCCGAGGCTCTCTGAATATCAACTTCAAGGCTGAACGTGTCCGTCTGATGAAGGCCAGGCTCCGACCAACACTGCTCCAAACTATAGCCGGGTCTGAAACATTTCAGTCAAATCTGGAGAACCGATTTGCCGCCGTGGAAACTACAACAGACGTTAACCAGAACCTCGAAAATGTGGTTCGGGTCCTCAGGGAGGAAGGCTCGAGATTTTGTAACATGCAGCGTAAGGGTAAGAAGTCAAAGCTTTCCGAAGAGACTTTAGGGTTGATGAAGAAACGACGTGAAAACCCACCCGTCACTTCGTCCGCAAAGCGGGCTCTAAACCAAGAGATCACCAAGCACGTACGACGTGACCTCCGTCGCTCCAATACCCTTGCTATTGAGACAGCAATAGAGCAGAATCGGGGGTCAAAGGTGTTCGTACAATCTCTTGGAAGAAGCCACTTGACGAAGCTGACCACAGCAAGTGGAGAAGTCGTTTCTTCGGTACCGGCAGTCCTTTCGGAAGTGGAGAATTTCTATGGCCGGTTATACGCATCGCATGCATCTCGACCTGATCCCGGAAATGAGGATTCTAGAGCTCCATTAACACGCCATTTCACTGAAGACCTGCCAGAAGTCAGCAGTGGCGAAATCGAGATCGCTCTGAGGCAGCTAAAAAATGGAAAAGCCCCTGGCGAGGACGGCGTTACGACAGAGCTGTTAAAAGCAGGAGGCAAACCCGTACTGAGGGAGCTTCAGAAGCTCTTTAACGTTGTCCTGTTCGAAGGGAGAACTCCAGAGGCGTGGAGTAGGAGTGTTGTCGTGCTGTTCTTCAAAAAGGGAGATAAGACCCTGCTGAAGAACTATCGACCTATCTCCCTCCTGAGCCACGTCTATAAACTGTTTTCAAGAGTGATCACGAACCGTCTTGCGCGTAGATTCGACGAGTTCCAACCACCGGAACAGGCTGGATTTCGGAGCGGATACGGCACCATAGACCACATCCACACAGTGCGGCAGATTATACAGAAGACTGAAGAGTATAATCAGCCCCTGTGTCTAGCATTTGTGGACTATGAGAAGGCCTTTGACTCGGTTGAAATCTGGTCGGTTCTGGAGTCCCTACAGCGTTGCCAAGTAGACTGGCGATATATCCAAGTGATGAGATGTCTTTACGAAGCTGCCACCATGTCCGTCCAAGTACAGAATCAGCAAACAAGGCCCATACCATTGCATCGAGGAGTGAGACAAGGGGATGTCATTTCCCCGAAATTGTTCACTAATGCAATGGAGGATATGTTCAAGACGCTGAACTGGAAAGGACGAGGCATCAACATCAATGGCGAACACATCTCTCACTTGCGATTTGCTGACGATATCGTCATCATGGCAGAGACGCTGGAGGACTTACAACAAATGCTGAACGACCTAGCTGAATCTTCTCTACGCATCGGCCTTCGGATGAACTTGGACAAAACCAAGGTCATGTTCAACGAACATGTTCTACCGGAACCGATTGCTATACACGGCGCCGTCCTCGAAGTTGTTCGCAAATATGTATACCTCGGGCAGACATTGCAGTTGGGTAGAAACAATTTTGAGGACGAGGTGAATAGGAGAATTCGGTTGGGTTGGGCTGCATTTGGAAAGCTACGTCGAATCCTAACATCGTCGATCCCACAGTGCCTAAAGACGAAGGTCTTCAATCAGTGCGTCCTACCCGTCATGACTTACGGAGCCGAAACGTGGACACTAACGGCACGGCTGGTCCACAAGTTCAAAGTTGCTCAGCGGGCTATGGAAAGGGCTATGCTCGGTGTCTCTCTTAGGGATCGCATCAGAAATGAGGTGATCCGTCAGAGAACCAAAGTCGTCGACATAGCACACCGGATTAGCAAGCTGAAGTGGCAATGGGCTGGCCATATTAGCCGTAGAACCGATAACCGTTGGGGTAAACGAGTTCTAGAGTGGAGACCACGCCTCGGCAAACGTAGTGTAGGACGTCCTCAGACACGGTGGAGTGATGATTTGCGCAAGACGGCTGGCAGGAGCTGGATGCGAAGAGCCGAAAACAGATCTCAGTGGCGTGCACTTGGAGAGGCCTATGTCCAGCAGTGGACTGCGATAGGCTGATGATGATGATGATGACCACGAAATCACGGTAGATGCGTGGAATATACTTATTTACGACGTCTTCTTACTAAAATCAGTCAGTGATATGTCGTTTCACTAAATGAATCTAGTGAAATGTCAGAAAAGTGGATTCCGCCGAGTAAAAATTGAGCCATGCATCTTTCCTCACACCTCTCTCTACTCAAACGGACACTAGTGGGAGCGGGAAAAATGCGTCGCTCGCGGAAATCAAAAGTCCAGTGTAAAACTAAAAGATGCATTTGCAAGAAACAAAATGTTTTATGTAATTCAAGGTGCCACAAATCGCTACCATGTTTGAATAAATAACAAAGCTTAGTCGAACCACACATACCTACAGTAGGTATGTGTGGTTCGACTAAGCTTTAAAAGTCTATTTTCTTATGTTCTTTTTAGCTAACTTGAAACTTTATTGTCTAATAAATCAGTTGATTAAAAATTTTGTTGTATTATTTCAATCATTCTTTATTTCACTAGATTTAGTTGAGTGAAACGATATATCACTGATTATATATTCGTATTTTGTCATATCACTAAATTTTTTTAGTAAGAAGACGTCGTAAATAAGAATATTCAACATTTACCGTGATTTCGTGGCATACCTAGGGATTTCGTGAAATCTCTGATATCCTCATTTCTCTGCGACACATACAAATCTATGGACCTACCACACACATACGTGACATGCGGTATTTTTCCGTTCGGTATTTTCATACACTATCGATATTCCGTTTCGGAATTTCGAATCGGATTCCGTCTCTATGTGGCGGGCCTCAAACACGCCAGCTATATTTCAACCTGCCCTACGCTCTGCACGAATCTTTTATAAAAACTCAGATTCTACTTTTTCAAATTAATTCCTTTATATGACTTAAGGAAACCATTAATGTTTTCAGTTAATAACAACAAGACTTTCATTCATCGACAATTCACATAATTGTATGTGACTATATCATATAAAAAAACGTCATGCTCGTTATTCAAGGGTTCTATATTCAATAACACTTACCTACATCCTTTTTCTGTGTAAAAAATATTATTTGATTTATGATACGACACTAATGAAACATAAATATTGCATTTATTTACGTCACTTTACTCCTTTGTTTATTTTACACTCGTTATGGACAACAAAAAGACTTTACCAATCATTAGCCCTTTTACGCACTGGCGGTTCACCGCGGCGCGGTTAGCCGCTTTTTTCGTGATCGTACGCACTTGCGGAAGTAACCGCAACGAAATTTCATATTAAAATGCACCGCTAGTACGTAAGGGGCTTAAACTTCTTCATGCCGCACTGTTCATAAACCTTAAAAACCTTCTATTCATCTAAAAATATCCAGCTATTAAAGTCTTGTTTATAATTTAACAGGGTACAGAAGCAGAGCCGTTCATCAACAAGCTACGTAAGACGGCCCCGACGACCGCGGCGAGCAACAAGGTTGCCGCCAAGCCGCTAAATAACAACTGGCGGCAGAAGCACGAGGAGTTCATACAGGCCATACGCGCCGCCAAGCAGGTGCAGGCGCATCTCGACGCAGGAGGTCAGTGTAGAATGCATTAAGTCTTCAACAAGCTAGCAACAAAATGGCCGCTAAGCCAAAAACATTTTCGGCTGATGCACGAGTTCAGGCCATTCTCATCGCCAAGCAAGTGCAGGCAGGCGCATCTCGACGCCGAGGTTAGTGTAGGTAGAATGAAGTAAGTCGAAAAATAGTGCAAACGGACAAGTTTTATGATGAGATAGTATGTATGAGATCTCTAATAACTAATTTTTCGGTTCAACTATTGTTTCCAAAACTGCTCATTCGGTTGAGTAATTATCATACAATAACACTAATTTAATAACCGAATAATTTACTTTTGGACGAGTTAAAAGTTCCTTCGTTTCAATTCAAACTGTATTTCAATGTTTTTTTTATTTTAAGTAAAATTCATAAGGAAAAGACATCAACGCATTCATATTTATTGGATTTTTTCCATTATGAATCGCGTGCAAACCAAAATAAGGTTCTAGACTTAATTTAAAATAAAGCATTTATGAACTTTTCGTAGTCTCAGCACAGAATATATAATAGTACTAAACGTTGCAGTGAATTAACCGTCATAATATATATTATACAATGCGATTAAATTGATAACAGAAAGTGATCTGCTGCAACCTCACTCGAGAATGAATGGCAAAGAGAAAATTTTACGTCGCTTTGTGCCGCAAGCGCTCTGAAGTAGTAGCAGATCACTGTCTATTGTCAATTTAATCGCATTGTAAGTACATAATTGTAAGTTATCAATGACATTCACGTATTTATACAACTAAGTAGTAAAAGTTTATTTACAAACATTCTCTAATTTTGCCGATATACTTAGGTACAGGTACAAACAAATATTTAGGGAACTGTTAAGTCTGTACTTTTAGAATACAAAACTATATTATTTGTACGACTAATAGTTCTTAAATAGTTCTTATAAATTAATAAAATATATTTTTTTTTTTCATACCTACTTAGGTAAACTAAGCGACTTGCCTCCACCGCCGCCTTCGGAAAACCCCGACTACGTGCAGTGCCCGCACTGCGCCCGCCGCTTCAACCAGGGCGCTGCCGAGAGGCACATCCCCAAGTGTGCCAGCTACCAATTCAATAAACCCAAGCCCAAGCCCAAGAAACGGTAACTAACCACCACACAGCTGTCGCCCCAACTTACGTAGGTACGTATTAGGATTTGGTAAAATTAGGGCAACACTTTCCCTGACACTTTCTACAGTTGGCAACATCGGTTAACATTGAATTTTGTACTCGGAATTTTCCTTTCATACGTGATCTTTGGCTGTATTAGATGTAAAATTTCCTGGTTAAGCATAGACGTGCAACATAATAGCTGTGTATTAAGTTCCTAAAATGTCAGAAAAAAATGTTGTTAAATGCGCTCAGCCGACATCCTCCTGGTTGGTAGATTCACTGATGCAGATTTTATTTACCTATGCCCTTTTTTACCTCGTGAAAATGTTTTACGATATCATAAGCCCGAGCCCAAATTCAGCTGATTAATAATGAAGTTGCGCCCCAGCACTCCTCCGGCTAGGCCATACTCCAGGACTTCTCCTGCTAAGCCATGCCCCAGGCCTCCTCCGGCTAAGCCATGCCCCAGCTTTCCTCCGGCTAAGCCATGCCCCAAGACTCCTCTAGCTAAGCCATGTCCCAGGACTCCACCGGCTGAGCCATATCCCAGGACTTCACCGGCTGAGCCATGCCCCAGGACTCCACCGGCTAACCCATACCCCAGAGTTTTTCGAAGTAGGCCTTGCTTCACTTTAGGAGACTTCTTACTGCGCATGTGTTTGGCCACTCTCGTGTTTTACACTATATGGACGGTTATCGTTTTTGTACATGACCACATGTGCTCTTATCAACATGCTGATCCCTATAACTAAATAGTTCAAAGAAATTTAAATATGTAATAACTAATTAACTAATGCCATAAGTTGGGACCCTATTAATTAAGACGATAAAATGTACTGTATACAAAACGTTTTGTATAAATGAAAATTATGCTTTTTAAATGTTATTAACTATTGCAGATATTATTAAATTGTACTATTTTCTATTTATTGGTATCAATTTATTTCACTCCCTTTTTATTTATACCCCCTTAATAAAGATTGTATAGCAGATGTATAAATTACACAGTGGTGACTGTCAATTTGACATTAAAAAGAAAGGGACAAAACACTGTGCAACATAAGATATATTAAGGGGGATAGAATGTAATAAAAAATTTAAACAATTTATTATTTCGCTGTCTTCTAATTCTATTTAAATATGAATATAATATAAATATAAATATTTGACATCACATACATTGCTCCGATTCCAAAGTAGCTAAAGCACTTGTCAGAGACAACGGTGGTATCACAAACACACAGACCTGAGCCAATATAGAAAAGTTCGTTTTTCTAAATTGACCCATCCGAGGATCGAACCCGGGACCTCCGAGATGTTGACACCTTGAAAATCGGTGTACAAAGCCACTCGACCACGGAGGTCGTCGTTTTTTTTAACCGTAAGTCAGACTTTAAATTGTTTTTAAAGATAATAAATAGATGTAACAATTAAATAAAACCCAACAATAATGCTGCATATTATATTTGCTATTCAAACGTAAAAAATGAAATGCAACCGATCTGCCGCGCATACGTTGCGGCGCAAGCTATTTGTTCTAGAATGTTCCAGCGCGAAGGCCTACAGTTCCACGAGCGCCTTGGGCACGTAGGAGAGCACCACGGTAGACCTCGCTGGCACCAGGATCTGATCACTGAGTACCGCGAAGTTCGTAGTGTAGCTGTTATGAAGAATAAGCAATTTTACATTGATGATTACATCTACATACTGTAAGGATATTGCATGAACGTCAGAAGAAAGAGTAATTTTGTATGGGAAATTTGTATAGCGCCATCTACTGCCGTAAAGCGAACTAAGATTTACCACACAAAATTACTCTATCGAATTCTTTAAGGGGCTGACATGATCTAACTAGCGTCGCCAGTCGATTTTATTTTATTTATTCTAAATAAGCCCAATTTCTTAAAAAAGTCAAGGTTTTGTTAGTAACGTCTTATATTTATTAAACAACTTCACACAGTTTGAAAAGACATTCAAACAGTTTAAAACGCGCTTTTGTTAAAAGTGACCACTGTTGGTTTAAACCTGTTTTTAAACTATTGCACGCATTTTGTAATGTTGTAACGTTATTCAATAAACATTACACGTCATTCACAAGACCTTGACTGATTCCTTTTTTAAAAACAGCTGTTTTTTTAGCGATTTCAGAGTTGGTCCCATAGTAAAAGTTTTTAAGTTAGATGGTCGATCTACCATTCTGCTTTGCGGCATTCGTTTTTTATGTAACATTTTGTAACTTGTACATTCGTGCAGCGCAGTTTGTTAGTTAGCTTTATTGCATCAAATAAAATAAAGAATGAACGTGCACGAATACTGACTAATTCCTCGTCGTGCCGCCGATTGATAGTATCCGCATTCAGTGGTACGGCGAGGAATGAAAGTTCCTATGAGTACCACCAGTGGCACAAGTCGGTGGCACGACTATGAATAAGGGGTACTGACTTGGTGTAGTCGGCGACGGCGCGCGACACGTGGTGCACGGTGAGGTGCGCGGGCACGGGCGGCAGGCTCGCGTTGGCCAGCGCCGCCGAGCCCCACGGGTTGTACACCGCCAAGTAACCGGTGTGCCCGTTCTTCCACCTGAGAAACGAATCAAATCATTATTACAACTAGTGAACCGCCTTCGTTTCGCTCCAAGATTGATCTTTCGACGACCTCTGTGGTCGAGTGGCTTTATACACCGTTTTTCAAAGTGTCGCCATCTCTGGGGTCCAGGGTTCGATCCCCGGTTGGGTCAATTTAGAAAACATCTTTTCTATATTGGCTCAGGTCTGGGTGTTTGTGATACCACCGTTGTATCCGATTTCCATAACACGAGTGCTTTAGCTACTTACTTTGGAATCGCAGCAATGTATGTGATGTTGTCAAATATTTATTTATTTATTTATCTTTAAAATGATTTTTGTTCCTACCTTACTAAATGAGATGAGATATAAGGATATTACATATCATTTAAGAGATATTTTACGAAAAATCCAATCGTATCGTATCTCGAGGAGCCCAAACTTGATTAGTGTTATTACAAAAGATTTTACCACCTGTTTAAACTTAGACACTATTTAAATGTGATGCCGTCTCTTTCAAACAATATTGTCAAAAAAGTGACAGCATCACATTTAAACAGTGTAAGATAAATAATGATCTAATGACAATGATAGGTTTTAGAACATTTTTTTTATGAAAACGTAAACGGCCATCCCGTACATCTATATGCTGTCTTTTTGCGTACACTATATTATTCCAAGTAGAACTACAGACAATACTACGGGCAACAAACCGTCTTATCAGTGGCTAGCTTTATCAAAGTAACATGCGTCGAAATCCACGAATAATAAGGATCAGTAACAGGTTTGAATCCTAAAGTTTTATAAAATAATAATATAATATAAAAACATCTATGAACCCTAGTGAAAGATTTTTTAAATTTTATAAGGGTTTAAAGGAAACGCCAAACTCAATGCAATATGTGCTTTACCACGTATGACGTAAGGTTCGCGTACGTGGTGGATGACGTCATGAGGACCCCCAAAATAACAGTGTTCTAGCTCGTATAACTTCTCAGGTTTAAGATATATCGTGAAAATTTCTTCACAGTTAATCATGTGATGGCATAAGCTTTGATAAGCCTCTAAATAAAAATCGTTACTGCCCCTTATTTAGAATGCTCCTCATTGTACTATTTTGCTGGAGCTTCCGTGTAGATTTTTGAAAATATTATAAAAAAAATCATTAGACCACTGAAAACGACTGTACAATTTCTGTCTTAAAACGAATCTGTCTTAAAGCGAATCTGTCCTAAAGCGAACAAGTGCGGCCTTACCACAAAAGATTTTAAAACACTGTTTAATTTAGACACTGTTTAAATGTGATGCTGTTGTCAAAAATATTGTCAAAAAAGTGACAGCATCACATTTAAACAGCGTCTAAGTTAAAGACCTGTTAAACAGGGATTAGTGGTATGGCCGGTGTGAAGACGTCGTGTTATAAGTTAGTCGTATGTATAGATAGGTACCTGGCGCACGCCAGCAGTTCCCTGGTGGAGTTGAGGGCGGGCACGGCGGCCAGCAGCGCGCGCCCGTGCTCGATGCTCGCGTCCGAGCGCAGCGCCACCAGCGGGCCCAGGCGCAGGCGCTGGCTCTGCGGACAACGGTTCGTAGCAGTAGGGGCACACCACATTTTCGCAGCGCGGTTCACGCACAGCACTTCACAAATCAGTTTTAATTAAGCCCAGACACCACCGAAGCGGAGACGAGAAGAGATGTTTTTAGCTAGGGTGTTTCCATCGAAGCTGTGCGTAGCGGAGCGGATATGTGTACTGGCTAGGCTAGAGCGGAGATGTGCACTGGCTAGGCTAGAGCGGAGATTTGTACTGGCTAGAGCGGAGGAATGTGAAATGTCAAAGCAGTCGAAGTAAGTTATTTTTTCATATGCACATGCAAATGTATATAATCCGGTCTCTAAACCTTACTTCCTTACTAATATTGTAAATGCGAAAGTCCGTTTGTTTGTTACGCCTTCACGTCCTAACTACTGAACCGATCATCATGAAATTTTGTATACACATTATCAGGGGTACAGAGAAGGACATAAGGTACCTTTCATCTCGAAAAATCTAGTTAAATATAGTTCCCGAGGGATAGCAAGAAACTTTCCACGCAGACGAAGTCGCGGACGGTCGCTAGTAGTGAATAACCCACTAACCGCATCAGTGTCGTTCCCGTCGGCCCGCAGCAAGTCCGGGCGCAGCACCGGCGCGGCGGGCAGCAGCAATGAGAACTCCGCCAGTTCCACCGCGTCCGCATCCTCCGAGCTCGTCAACTAAAACGAACATTGATATAAGCAGCGAACTATAATCTATGTTAGTGTAATTTCAAACAAATATTGCTGAAAAATAGCACCACGAGACTAAAAGTGTAGTCACATGGTGAAAGAGATGCAAAGAAGGCAAAAAGATGCAGAGATACGTATCATAAGTATTAAATAAAGTTGCAGCGGATCACTGTCTATCTTTAATTCAATATGTACGGGTACAACTTTTTAGACTTGTCATCACATAAATGATTGCGTATTTTCTTGAAGCTACAATGTGTCAATCTCACCTCCATAGCGGGCCAATTATCCAGCAGCGCGTCCATGTTCCTCACGAGGGCGCTGACGTCGCCGTCGTGCACGCGCACTACTGTAGTGGTCACCGGACGCAGGAACGAAAGGTCTCGCCCTCCCAATAGGTACAACTCTGCGCGGTCGCCTTCCTCCGCTATCGTGAACACTGTGTCACCTGGAAATCACAATAAATAAATAAATGAATATGAATATATTTAAAAAAAATGAAAAAAAAAACAATTTGAAATATTGTACGGCATACAGTAATTATCTGCAACTGTTTCTAAACTTTAACTGGTTAGATGTTAAGCACACAATCGGGTACTGTGACAAGCCAAAGTGCTGCTGTGTGTACTTTGTTAACAAGAATTAGAACTATTTCAAAATGTAATTCATTTACTAAATATCAATTTTGTTAAACCTAGATGTATGAAAACCTTATAAAACTGTCAAAATATTAAATGTCGATTTAAAAATTTTACATATTCTTATGAGTAAAGTCTAGGTTTAACATGAACTGGTGCGAGTTGTATTTTTTCTAGTATATATTTAGTATTATATAAAAAGCATTGTGAATGCTAAAATCTCAAAATAAAAAAATCGAGATTTGGTAAATGTTGCTGCAAGTGGACCTAAGTAGTTAAGAAGTTATGAAGGAACAGATGAACTTACATACAAACCAGTCAAAATCAAAAACCTCCTTTTTGCTTCGCCACAGTCGTGTAAAAATTAAGAGTTCGAGATGTCTTATTTCGGAATTTGCGTAAAGTTTATTCAAGGTGTATGTTAAATGGTTAATGGAGCGAGGACCTATTTATGTTGACATAGTCATATAAATATTATGGTGCTAGCAAAAAATCTATATTATAAAATCAATATTTTGAACTGACTTAACTATTTGTATAAGGAAAATTAAAATAAATGGTATATTATTAGGAGGCGAACAAACAAACAAACCACGTTGCACCAATTATTACGTCCATAAAATAGGATGGCAACACTGACCGACGCCCGGATCGGACGCGCTGGCATCCACAAGCTCCGCCCACCTCCCGAGCAGTGGGTCGAGCGCTAGTTGGTCGCTGGTGTGCCGGTGGCGCCAGTACGCGTAGTTCAAATGATCAGCGCCGGGCGAGCTGCCCGCGCCCGAAGCCATCGCCTCGTCCGGGAGGGACGAGTTCACTAGCAGCTGACGGACTTTGTGCAACCTGGACCAAAACGATGTGTCATTAAGGGGCTGACATGAGCCAACTAGCGCTGCCAGTCGATTTTATTTTATTTATTTAAAATTTACCCAATTTCTTAAAAATAGGAATCAGTCAAGGTCTTGTGAATGAAATAAAATAAAATCGACTGGCGGCGCTAGTTGGCTCATGTCAGCCCCTTAAGGCGGTACCCAGACAGTAGCACCCGGTGGATTATATTTAATACTGTAATTGTGAATCGTAAGTAAAAACTAAACGTAGATTAACCATAGTCTAGTATTTTTAGAAGGTATCATTACATACCCACATTGTAGCAAAACTGCTAAAAGTGGCAGTTTTTAATACTTTTGCTATCTACTTCTACGAATTGATGAGGGATTGTAAATTGTATGATACCCTCTAAAAAAACCAGACTATGGGCCTTGAAAATTCTACGTTCATTTGTATTAAAAAAACAAATTTATTTCTTTATTTAGAAATATTTAAAGAAATAAATGATAATAAAGAAAATTATTCTCTATTAACAACTCATTAAATTAAAACCTCCAATGGCGCCACACACGACGAACCGGGCCAGGCCAGCCCAGACTTACCATAACAGAACGATAGAGAACGTATGGAAATTTGATCCATATTCACTGGAATTTAATTTGAAAATCGTTTTACTGCCAGCCACCACCGGACATCGTGTGTACGCATTCATACGTAGAGAAATGCGTTCTATCTGTAGTAGAAGCAATTAAGATCATTGCTTTATGTTGCATATTTCGAGAGTCATTGTTGTTAGAATATGACCCTACCCTATGAACAAGACCAAAGACACTGTATGTGCACATCAGGTTATACAGTTAAATTGCGAAAACAGCTTTTATTACGTAGTGCATAAAGGCGGTCTCAAGATCAACATGTATAGTCTGAGGTGCCGTCGTGTGTATATTAACTGTAGGCCATACCTGACGCCAGAAGCGCCCGTCTTCATAACCTTCCGCAGCACGGTCTCGAACTCGCTGACGACGGCAGGGTTGTGGAAGTTCAGGTCGGGCTGGTCTTCTCCGTACTGGTGCAGGTAGAACTCTTTGCGGTCCTCGTTCCATTGCCACGCCGACGTATTCATTGTGGACACCTGGGTAACGGTAAAGATATCTAAAATATTCTAACATACTACAAAAACGGGTCTAAATGCGAGACATACCTACGCGCCACGAGTTCGGTCTGCACTCGGTACACAACAGTCGCGAATGCGCCGCAGTGACGAACGAACGGTGGTTTGGTTTTTGTGATCAATGAGCGTGATAGTTGTGAATTAGTAAGATTTATTAAAATATCAAACCATATTATACATTGTATATGTCAAAATATAATCTAAAAGCAAAATGATAACCAATTTTGAATTATTAGGCAACCTATCATGGTATCACCATTAGTTTTACAGGTTTATGATTATTATAAAATCGACGATCTCCGTGGTCGAGTGGCTATGTACACCGGTTTTCAAGGTGTCGACATCTCCGAGGTCCCGGGTTTGATCCCCGGCCTGGGTGTTTGTGATACCACCGTTGTCTCTGATTTCTACTTACGTAGGGCATAAAGGCGGTCTCAAGGTCAACATGGATAGTCTGAGGTACCGTCGTGTGTACTTACCCAGTTGTTGGGCGGTTTTGGTACGCCGTCGTCCGTATAGCCACGTCCTTGTGCCCACGTGAAGTAAGAATCGTACGGCGCCGTGCGGTTCACACTCAGTTGGAACCACGTATGAGCGGTCGACACGAAGTTGGGCGTTAGGTCCACGATAACCCTGCCAAGTGAAGTACGTCACAATAATAATGAAATTCCAAACCAATTTAGCGTTAATTTAACAATGTACAGTCGAGTTCATTAATATGTTGACTTTAATTGACTGAGCGAGCGAAGCGAGCCAGTTTCGAGATTGGCAAACGCGAGGTCTACAGCTTACAGAGCCACTAGTTACAAAGGCATGTAGGTTGATAAACTGTCAAAGGCGTACATATTATTGAACTCGACTGTACCATGAATATAATAACGAATCCAAAAAATAATAAACAAGTCTACGCGCATAGTGGCAAACTTCACAGCCGTCAATAACATTGAAACGCTCTGTACTCAATTGAATTTATAGGCGTAATATTAAGAATAATTGTCGTAAAATCCGTAAATTCAATAACAGACCTCAGATCAAAGGAAGAAAATAATAATACCCACCGAATTCCAAACGCCTTGGCCTTGTCAACAAACGCCTTCAAAGCGCTGACTGCGTCGTCACCGTCCAGTACTTCGTATGTGGGCGTGACGTCAGTGAAGATGCCTTGCACCTTGGCGTCCTTGAGCGCTTGCAGCTGCTGTTCCAACTCCTCGAAGCTGTCCAGCGAAGTACCGTCAACTAGAGGGCCTTTCTGGAACCTGGCAAAATAATATGAAGAATAACATTAATCACCATTTTAGTCCACTTTAGTCAAATTGCAGAATCTGTGTCATGAAAAAGTATTAAAATAAGGAGAATACTTAACAGAGATCTTTTAATTTAGATCTAGCTAGACTAACTGGGTAAAGTTCAATTAGTTGGCGCAACCGTACACACGAGGTACTATCGAAATCTGAACGATTTGGAGATTTATGTACGTATTAAAAATTTAACAGTCTGATAGATGTTGAAAAAAAACTTTGCCCAATATTAGCATTTGGACGCGCGCACGATGATGCCCACCAGCGTTGCCAGCCCAGAACAGCACGAACATAAACCAGCGCAGGTGCGCCCAGTTGGGGTCCTCATAATATATATGCTAACGATGCACACCAACCATGTGTTGGACGCAGGTGTGGCACACTTGGGCGCGCCACCATGATGGCGATGGTGACCACTAGTATGGCCAGCCCACAGAGTGGCCAGCCACAGCGACCAGAACAGCACGAACTTGAACTAGCGCAAGCACATGCAGATCAGGGGCTCTATCAGCTAAAAACATTGAAGTTCATGTTAACTGTGTTTTGACAGATATATGTGATACATTGCTACTTCGTTTTGGCACAAATAAAAACTTACCAAAGAAAATTAGCAATGTATTACATACATCTGTCAAAACACAGTTAACATGAACTTCAATGTTTTTAGCCGATACCGCCGCAGGTCCTGATATGCTAAGCTAAAATTTTAATACACAAACCATTTCTTTGACATTGGTCCAGCATTCATGGGGGGCGGGGGCGGGGGCGGGATGACGGCGATGGCGCACTGTGGTGCACTTTGTATGGGAGAGCGGAAAATATTAGAATTCAAGACGAATGATGTTTATTTGTATGTAAATAAAGTAACGATGAATAGAAATTAATGAAAAAAAAAACAAATCTCAAAAAATAAAAGGATTAAGGATGCAACACACTTAGGCGTGCGCAAGATGATGGCGAAAATACCAAACATAACGAACATGAACCAGCGCAGACGCACCCAGAACGGGTCCTGATATTAATATGCTTAAGTTTAAATACACTAACCATGTTTTGGACAATGGCGCGGCACACTTGGGCGCGCGCACGATGATGGCGATGGCGCCCGCCAGCATGGCCAGCCACAGCGCCCAGAACAGCACAAACATGAACCAGCGCAGGCGCACCCAAAACGGGTCGTCCGCATACTTCAGCAGCTCCTCCTTCGTCAGCCCGGAGAATTGCTATCAGTTAGACAAAAACATTGATGTTGAATAGTATTACGATGTTAATTCTCTGGATAAAATAAGAATACCAAAATGCTTAGGTACTAAATTTCGTTACCTCTACCAGCAGATAACATAGCTGTGAAACAAGCCACAAGGTTGATGATGAACCGATGTGTTAAAGCCTGACTTGCTAGCCAGTTATAATATGATAGCAAAATGTCAGTCCGAGTTTGATGGGCAGTCATATTATAACAGGGTAACGCGCCGTACCGGAAATTTTAAAAAACAAATGTGCAAACGTCATGTCGAAACCACACCCATAACCCTAAAACTACTATCAGAAGGCACCTGAAGGCTGAGCTAAAATATAGTGGGATAACAGAAAGAGCTGAATGCATGTTGTTTTAATGGATTTCTGTTTGACCTTCAACGAGTCAATCAGAATTCCCCAGCTATCCACCCGCATCTCCCAGCTCCCTTCCGGTACAAAAACTCTGATAAGTCCAACTACCCACCCGCATTTCCCTTCCGGTACTAACTCTGATTAATAAGTACAAACGTAGTCAGCGCCTAATATACTTCGATAATACATATAAATATTTAACAATATTAAGTACCTTTCTAGAAGTATTTGGTGGCATAATAAAAGATGAGAAAACACTGCTCTTTCAAAAATAATTACACTTAAATAAGACTTAAATGGAATAATTCCTATTAAGCAGAATTATTATGATAGTTTCTAGTTCTGTGGGTCAACTTTACTTATTATTGAAAACAAACGGAATATACATATTTGTAGATGCAATAAAATGCCTAAAGGTGATAATACCAAAACCCCTGTAAGGAATGATGAAAACAACGTGACACTGCGCAATGGCCGACTCCCGAACACGTCGCCTTCTCTGCCATCGTCACCTGCAGCACCCTCACCCCCTGATATCAATAACTTGCTGGGGAGTACCGCATCGTCGTCATCAGATGCGGTGGTAATGGAACTACGCTTGTTTCGCGAGGAGATGAAAGCAGTAATGCAAGAGCTGCGAGGAGCGGTACTGAATCTTACTAATGCCGTTGAAGAGTGCAACCGTCGTATTGATGACCTCCATGCCCGTGTTGATGCAGTGGAATGTCGGCCTAATACTGAATCCAGCAATATCCAAGCCTTGCAGGAAACTATAGCTGAGCTAAGGTTGGATCTAAACTACCGTGATCAGGAATTACTAAGTAACGACATTGAAATCGCAGGAATACCTGAAGAAAATAACGAACGATCCGGTCACCTTGTTCTAATTATCGCACAGAAACTTGGTGTGACCCTCGAGGAACGTGATATAGTGAGTGTCGGACGTGTGGGTCCATTTCGACGTCCGGCAATGGAAGGTGAGGCATCCGCCCGCCCACGGCCATTGGTCGCACGACTGGCACGACGCTGCCTCAGGGATCAGCTGTTGGCTGCGGCAAGAGTTCGTCGGGATGCGACTACAGCAGGGCTAGGGCTAAGCTCGCCAGGTCGCCCGATTTATATCAACGAAAGACTAACCCATGCCAATCGTAGTCTCTTCTATAAAGCGCGAGCCGAGTCAGCACGAGCACAATGGAAGTACGTGTGGACACGTGACGGGAAAATCTACGCCCGGAAGGAACATGGGTCCCTACGTCAGCATCTTCGTTCTGAGGTAGATTTAGGTAAAGTTTTTGGCCGTTGATATTGTTAGTGCTTAATATCTTGTGCCTTAATTCTTGTGTCTCATTAATAACTGAGTACAGTAACAATAAATGTACTAGTTTTGCCTGGCAAAAGTATGTATTATTGATTTATGTTTTATTTTTTTTAAGTGGTATTCATGGCACTTTTTTTATAATACTAATTTGTAACTATAAAAGTATAGTTTTTATTTGGCAACAATATCTAACATTGATTTATGTTATTATTGGAAAGGCAAAGTTAATTTCATTTTTTCTGATGTTTGGATTTTTTTCTATTAAATTGTTTTGTAATTATAATAGTGTTGTTCTTGCTTGGCAAGAATATGTGAATGTGACCTTGATTTATGTTCTTATTGCAAAGGTAATGTTAATTTCAAGTTTTTTAAGCTTATTTTTTTGGACTTTCTCTATAATTTTATTTTATAGATATAAAAGTATTGTTTTTGCATGGCAACAGTATTTAATACTGAGCAATGTTTTTACTGATAAGGCATTGTTAACTTCATTTTTTATAAATTTGTTTTTTAGGACTTTTTTTATAATAATAATCAGTGTGTTTCATAACTGTTGCTATAAGATTTCGAAGATTACAAAATTTGAGTTCTTTTATAACTACTCTCAAGGAATAAATACTCATCTGTTGTGTTTTGTAAAATATTCATGGCTCAAGTTTGATATCTTCTATTTATACTATAACATTATTTTGTATTACTCTACTTATAAAAGTTGTATTGCTCTGAACGAATTTAATTTCATTACGATATGTGAGCTAACTACAAATAGTCTTTTGTTTTCACTAGTGAACAATACTACATTAATTCAATGTATCTACATTTTGTCGGTGACCAAACATAACTGTATCTTTAATTTTAATTGTTGTTTTATTTGTATGTCATGTCAATTATGTTGTTTAACTACAAATGAATGTTTAGTATTATTTCTCCTGAAATGTCATCCTAATGTTAACATTAAGTGCTTTATTCCGTCATTTGAGTGCATTATATATATAGTTTGGTTGTTTTTAGTGAAATTAGTGCAAGATATGAATGATAGGTTAGTGGTTAAACCGAATTGCTATTGTATTGCAAAAATGTTTGGCCTAATTTCATGTAAGCCAATAATAAGTAACATTTATTTTCCTTACGATTTAGAGAATTTCCATTGTTTAAATAATTTATTTGTTCATGACATATCTCTAAAGTTTACTAATGTTATTGATGCTCTATTACCGGAAATGTGTATAGGTACTTAACAGTAAAAATGCTCTCTAAAAAGTTGTTCAAGGTTGGTCTCTTTAATCCGGGGTCTCTAGGGAAGAATCACGATGAGCTGATTGTATCGGTTTTAGAGCACTCTATAGATATTTTAGCAATTAATGAAACTTGGTTAAAGCCTAATGAAGAGGGAAGAGCACCGTCCATTCCAGGGTACACTTTACGCAGTATCCCGCGTCCGTCAAACATATGTCACGGTAGAGGAGGTGGAGTTGCTTTCTACGTAAAAAAAGGTATTTATGCCCGCACTTGCAACCATCCTGCGACGGCACAAGTTGAACAATTTTGGCTTAGTGTAAACATAAATGGTATAAAGACAATAGTTGGCACGGCATACAGACCTCCTTGGCTGGGTGTTGATATTTTTCTGGATGCCTTGACGGATTCCATTAACTCTTTTTATTATGACAAGCTGATCCTGTTAGGTGATTTTAACATAGATTTGCTAAAATTGGATACGATAAATAGTAAAAGGCTGATAGATTTTATTAATCTTTTCAATTTGAACCAAGTCGTAGATTCACCTACTCATTTTACTGAACACAGCGAATCTCTTATAGATGTTATTTGCACTGATGCTCAAGTTCGATCCGTGTCAACTGATGTTCTAGGAAACAAGCTAACCAAGCATGCTCTGGTCACTTGTGATTTGAATTTTAAAAAAGTTGTTATCAAACCTTTGCGGGTCAGTTATCGTCCGCTTAAGAATATAGATAGTCTTCAATTGCAAAGTGATTTACAGAAACTACCACTTGCAAATATTGATACTTTAAATAATGTGAACGATATGGTTATTTATTTCACAAATTTAATTAAGTACATATTTGATATTCATGCACCTCTTAAATCAATTGTCATTAGACATAGATCTCTTCCTTGGATAACGGATGTGGTCAAGATCATGTGTAGGTTGAAGAATGAAGCTCACATTAAATATTTGAAAACTAGAAAGCCTGAGCATCATGAATATTTCAATGGTTTCAAAAAACTGGTGAATTCTGCTATTGATAAAGAGAAAAGAGCATACTTTGACTTTCACATTAATAAGTATTTGAACAATTCTGCTATGTTATGGAGGAATCTCAAGCGTAATGTACTCCCACCAAAACCAGAAAACGAACTTCCTGTCCATCTTCAATCTGTTGAAGAAATAAACCAACATTTTCTCAAGTTACCTGGCACGTTGGATATGGACTTGTCTGTGCTGACTTATTATGAGTACCACAGGGCCAATCAGGCATCTTTCAGTCTTAAACCTGTAGATATAACATTAATACTGCGCATTGTCAATAGTCTCAAATCTAATGCTGAGGGCATCGACATGATCTCGTTAGACATGTTAAAGCTTACGTTGCCTTTCACTTCACAAGCCATAACTACAATAGTAAATACTTCTATTGTTACTAGTAATTTCCCAGATCTTTGGAAGACCGCTAAGGTTCAGCCCCTTCCTAAAACCCCAATTCCATCAAGCTTTAAAGAACTAAGGCCAGTCTGTATCTTACCATGTCTGTCGAAGGTATTGGAGAAGGTGGTATGTATGCAGCTCACGGACTACCTCGAGTCAAATGATATACTTCCGCTTGCGCAGTCAGGCTTCAGGAAGTGCCGTAGTACTACTACCACCTTGCTTGATGTGACCAGCAACATTCTTGAAGCTCAAGATGCAGGTATGGGGACTGTCCTTGTATTGCTAGATTTTTCACGTGCCTTCGATTCAATAAATATTCCACTTCTTTTGTCCAAATTATCCTACTACGGTTTTGATATACCAACAGTTAAATGGTTTGACAGTTATTTACGCAATCGTTCTCAATTTGTTAAGATTAGAAAAAGTGATGGTACTGAGATTTTTTCAAATTCAGTGAGTGTTACTAGGGGAGTCCCACAGGGATCCATTCTAGGACCTCTTCTTTTTATTCTTTATGGAGCAGACATTATTAATTGCATCAAACATTGCAAATACCATCTATATGCCGATGATTTACAGATATATTTATCGTGTAAACCTGTAGACTATCCTGTTGCAGTAAAAAAAATTAACGAAGACCTGGAGAGAATCGTCCAGTGGTCTAACCGCAATTCACTTACACTAAATCCTGACAAATCAAAATTTATGGTGCTTGGGTATAAACATCACACTTTAAGATTTGATTCTCAACAGTTGCTGATTGAAATAGATGGGGAGCCTATTTCACAAACTCGCGAGGCACGTAATCTAGGTTTGACAATAGATGAAGAACTTAAATTTGAATCCCATATAAAGGAAGTTGCACGTAACTGTTTTTACCGGTTAAAAATATTGTACCGTATACGTAATTATCTGAGCACAGAGCTTCGCCTTAAGCTAGTAGAATCCCTAATCTTATCCAAATTTAACTACGCAGACTCAGTCTATGGTCCAAGATTACTGGCTAGGTCAAAATCTCTCATACAACGAGTTCAAAATGCATGTGCAAGATTTTGTTACAGCATTCCGCCAAGGAGTCATGTATCGCCATACATTAATAGGGCAAAATCGTTGAATATGGCTTCCCGACGTTACGTTCACTTCGCCACTCTTCTTTTTGGTATAATTAAGAGTCGTAAGCCACCATACCTATTTCATAAACTTAAATGGTCCTCTCGTATCCGTTTAGGTCGTCTCGGGTTTCCGGTACATAGAACTGCTGCATTCAAAGGAAGTTTTAAATATGCTGCCGTAAAGATATGGAACAACATCCCACCTCCTATTCGTGAATCGATAACAGTTAGTGGATTCCGGTCAAGGATCAAAGAATATGCTTTAATCTGCCAAATTGAAAGTTTAACTGAGCACTTGTTCTAGCAGATTTGTTTTGTTTTTTTTTACAAAAGATACATAAACGTTTAATATTTACAATGTGTGCATAAGTCTGTAGGTATTACAATGTCTTAAAATAAGCAAATAACATACCTATAATAGGCAAATAGTGGTTCACTCAACAAATTGGTATATTGTTGTTGCAACCAATTTTATCTCATTTTTCTAATATATTATTTATTATATGGGTCCAGCTGAAAACCAGCGCTGGGAATTTCAAATTCACAGCATTGCTGAGCTGGTCAGCCCTTTCGGCTGTTTAGTCTATCTATATTAAGAGTTGTAGTTATGTAACTGTAACATATGTAAAACGCCGAATAAATGCCTACTTTACTTTACTTTACTTTACTTTACAATCACAAATTAACAAAAACATAGAAGTCTTTGCAAATTAAAGTATCTATATTTAAGATAGCAAAGTTTTGTGACAGCAAAATGACAACACAAATAAACATCATGCACGCAAGTTTATAATATATTATTTAAATGAAATAATTAATTCATTATACTCTTTGTCCAAAACCTGAAAACTTTATAACAGATCCAGTTACTAGGCTACGTCACGGTGGTCACGGTAATGTCAAAACTAGTAGTCCAGTCGGCAGGTACATAAATAAGGGTTACCTGCCCTTCTATTGTCTAATTTCAAAATCTATCGCAATCACTTTCAAGATGTAACACATTGATGCTTCTTTTTGGCATAAATAAAAACTTACCAAAGAAATGCAGCAATGTGTCACATCCATCTGTCAAATGAAAGCGATTGCGATAGATTTTGAAATTAGACAATTAGCCCCCTGTTTGGGGATGGTGTTGGGTGTGGAATCTGAATTTTGACCACGAGGAGCCTGTGGAATCTTGGAGAGGCAAAAAACCTCGGAAACTACGGACTTTTTTTAGACTTTCGCTCATATCTTCTAAACCATAAGTTTCTCGAGAAAAGCGTTGACGACAAAGTTGTGGAGCATTTTTCCTTAAATTTTTGTTCGTGAAAATAATTTTTTGACCAAATGCTTACTGAGATATATATATATATAATATACGCGCTGTAATCCGTAAAAAGTGTTTTATTTCTAATGAACTGTACGCGCGAAAGTCTTAGAAGTGTATATACGATATATGTTTAAAATATGACTCAGAAAAATTCAAGATGCCACACCCCACTAACCCATTCCAACCCCATTAAATTGGGAGATGGGTCCAGGTGAAATAATTGCGAACTGGACTATAGCAGAAAAAAGATATACTTACAAGAAATTCTGTGAGGACAACCATGAAGATAAAGTAGAAAAAGAACCCAAAAATATTATGTTATTACAGAGAGGGACACAAACAAAGAGCATGTACAAATCACAATGAGATCACAATCACTACATAATAAAAACTGTCAAAAAACCGAAGTTTAATCCTCGTTGAATCCTGTTATTTTTCTGAGGTTGAATCAGTCAACACTGGCTGGTCAACATAGACATTAAATTCTCTTTGAACACAGAATACTCTTCATTTTCAGAATATTTTTACATCGGATCTGATTTTTTGTCGAATCTTATTTAATCGAAAATAAAATGGGCAAGCACTTCGGCGAATTGGCAAAGATCCGTGGGATCATCACGTACAAGTTATCGCCGCACGAGCAAAAACCGTTCGCGGGCGCGATCGCCTACGGGCTCCCCAACGTTTTACGGCGGTTCCGAGAATGCATGTTCATAGTGTTCCCGCCGTTAATCACTGGGTACTTCATCTACCAAGCGGTGGAGGCTGCCCACTATGCGAATTCGAGGAAAAACCTTCGTGACTTCATGTTTGAAATCGACCCGGATGAGGGTAAAACAATTTGTGACAAAAAAATAGCTAAGCCTGAGGAGGAATGCGACTAAAAAATTGAAGAATAAAAAGATACTTTAAACGGTCTTTTTAGAATTTTAATTTTTTTAATGGTATTCTCGTAGATTATTTAGCATTTCCTTATACTGGGGCCACACTAAAGACTTAACGGCATTAATTGTGGCGCTAATTTTCCCTATGCCTATACGCATAAGGTTCATCAATTGCAATGATCAATGGCGTTTGCCGTTAGTGTGGCCCCAGCATTAGATTAATAAATAATCGGGTATTCCTAATGTAGGCACTTATGTGGCTCGTGGTTATTATGCTCAGTGGTCACGTCAGTATAATATTTATCCGCCAGGAATAAACCAAGGTGGGATCTGATGATGGTCATCCAGGGAGTGAAAGGAGGAGATCCAGATCGCTATACACATTAATTGAACTGATCAGCATTTTAAGACATGTATAGATCAGAGTTTTCAGTTGCAAGAGTTTAATTTTAATGCTAATTTCGCGGTTTTAGGGTTCCGCACCTCAAAAGGAAAAACGAAACCCCACCGATGAGCCGTCATTTTCAATCCCAATCTTTATTTGCGCGAATTGTAAATATTAAATTAAATTCTAACCGTTGCTTAACTTAGGTACTTTAAATAAAGACTATATTTTTTATAATTTAAGTAATTATAAATGTATAGTTTCAGATTTTTCCCCGTACTTGTACCCCCTTACTAATAAAGACTGTATAGCAGATGTATATATGCAGGTAGTTACACAATGGATACTCTCTGTCAAACTATTTAAGATTGCCATTAAAAAGAAAGGGACAAAACACTGTGTAACTATGCATCTGCTATACAATCTTTATTAGTAAGGGGGGTAGATATTACTTACCTTTCATAGTTCTAGCAACGGGAAGTACCCTATAAACTTTGACTTCCTTGAGAGTATCGAAATATGCGTTTTTTGCGGCATAAACAGCCGTATCTTTCTATTATGTTAACTTAGAAGTTTACTACTGAAGCTGCGAAAAAATCAAACTTACCACAACGAGTGTGACTGAGAGAGCGATAGGTGCGGCGTTTAGTGTGCAAAGTATTGGAAAAATATTGGTAATCATACACACACTGACACGCATTGATTGACTCTATATTTTGACTAAAACGTAGTGATTACTTGCTCAGTGATTTTGACAAGAAATGTGTTTTGCACTAGTCCCCACATTTTTTAAATCAGTTATCAGATTTAAAAAAAGAATACCAAATTGCCCAACTTTGGATAAACTATCAGGTCAAATACAGAGATAAGTAATAAATTGTTTTTCCTCCGGGTAAAGATATCGGTAAAAACAAGTTTTTACCACACATACCTTACAAATCAATCGGTCATACATTACGTCTAAAGAGTTCATAATCTGTCTCTGTGGTCTAGCGTTGCCAGGTGTCCCGATTTTAGCGGGACGTCCCGCGAAACAGCCAATTTTTATGATGTCCCGCCGGGACAGGTATGTGTCCCGCATTATGATATTTTTCAGTTAGACAAAGAAACAAAACAATCACGGCCTTATTAATAAACGAATAGTAAGTTTACACCTGGTTTAACAGAAAATATTGTTTAGCAATATTAGTCTTTTCGTTTGACGTCTCAAAGCATTATATTCCTAAGCAATCTTTTTGGTTAAACTAGGTGTAAACTTACTCTTCGTTTATTAATAAGGGGGTTAAAGTGTAATATTTCAGCGAATATACATTAATCAATCATTTTGAGCTTCTATCTCAATTGTAGTTAGTTTAAATTACCCGCGCTTTAGGCTGCTTTACACTGATTGAAAGCGCTGTTTGACTTACGATCGCTGATTGGCCACTGTCACAGCGTTTGCCGCCAATCAAATTACAGTATGGTAATAACTTAAGTAAATTGTTGTCCCGCGGCAAAATGCTTTGTCCCGATTTTTTTATTCAATTTAAGTACATGTCCCGAGTTTCTGAAAAAATACCTGGCAACCCTACTGTGGTCTGATAATCTGGTTATAAAGGCCAAGTAAAAAAACCGTAACCCGTTACAGCTATTAGAAATTTAAATAACAATGAAATGAAGATTGAAGTGAACAATGAATCAATTCCTTATCTGCTAATACAATCAATAAGATCAGCTTACACTAACATCTGATAAAAATATTAGGTATATCTATGGTGAATTATTATCATAATAAAAGATAGTAGAAAATTCGATATAAGATGTAAGAAAAATCACGTCTGTCTCAATTTACAAGTAATAAATGTGACAGTTTAAATTATTTATTTATTTATTTATTTATTTATTTCAGGTAACAAACAGTCATATACAAACATTTTTTTAGATAAAGTATACAATTAGACCTATAGTACCATTAATTAATATTATTTAACTATGTAAGTAGTGCACACAAGCGACGGATAAATTCAAGAAAAAGTTATAGATTGTTACAATTTTCATTTTCCTTTAGCATAATTACAAAAGAAACATACTACTTCCAGTGCTAAAAGGCTTAAATATAAATTTACTACAAGTCTCATATAGTAGTTAAAAATATTAAAAATATATATTATATAACTTACGAAAACAATAATTCGCCCACTTTCCTTCTAAAAACATTAAGTGAGTTAGAGAAGATATCCACTTCATTGAGTGACTTATTGTATAAACTACATGCTCGCCTAAAAAAGGTATTTTTTGCATAATTTGTATGGCAAAACGAAACATTAAATGTATCCTTAGAACGTGATGAGAATCGAGGGACTTTCAACGCAATTTTCTGTAATAGCTCAGCAGAGTCAATGTGGTTATTAATTAGTTTAAACAAAAATATAATATCTAGAAACTGGCGTCTATGGACTAAAGATTGTATTTTATGTCTTTTTGCGCTAAGTTCATAGTCATTATAATAAAACCCAGTACGATAGTCAAGAGATTTAAGAATTTTTTTCTGTATTCGTTCTATCCTATCTCTGTGAACAATATATTGGGGGTTCCAAACAACGCTACCAAACTCCAAAATGCTACGAACGTAGGCATTGTACAGTATCTTAAGTGTACTACCCTTAGTGAAAGGCTTTCCAAGGCGAAGTATCAAACCCAGCTGTTTATATGCCTTAGCCACAATATTATCGATATGTGTATTGAAGTGTAACTTCGAATCTAAAGTTACCCCTAGATCGCGAATCGAATTTACACGGCAAATGCTCTGATTAGAGATTTTGTAGTCGAAGCTGATGGGACAATTTTTACGAGTAAAGGTGATGACATTGCACTTGTCAAAGTTTATAAATAAATGGTTTTCTTGACAAAAACGCTCAAAGTTGTTTATGTCTTGCTGTAATTTTATACAGTCGTCCACAGTTCGAATTACCCTATAAAATTTTGTGTCATCCGCATACAAGAGATGGTGTAAGTTGGGAAAAAAGAGGCCTATATCATTGACATATAATGAAAACAAAAAAAAAAAATTATTGTATGTTCTTGTTATAACTTGGATCAAAACATATTTTTATTCTGGTTAAAGGTTCCCTAGGGATTTTTCGGAAGTTCACGCGGACGAAGTCTCTGGCGGAAACCAGTATCAATGATTTAAACATCGATCGCAAATTAATACCACTAAACTCTTTTAAAATTCCTACTCTCAGAGATAAAGGAATCCATTTGTCCATTAAATTAGTCAGTATTTATCGGTCTGACCAAGAAGCTTGTATGCTTCTTGGTCTGACCCCTCAACCTTTTAAATAGATCAGTGATAATACACTGATACACATCGGTTGATTTCACTGATCTGTTTCAACCGAAACAGGCATAAAATGGAGTATGATTGCAGAAAATACAGTTTATCTTTAGTTCAACACGTGTGCTATCGACGTAGTATTTAACTTTATGCATTGCACGTAGTCTAGTACTAATATCTATTCTGTGGCATTGCCATGAAACTCTTGATTTGAAAAATTTGAGATGGTTCGATTCCCATGAACAATTGTGACCTCAGGCAAAGTGTTGCCTTCAAGCAAGTAGGACACTTTAGTACTTTGTTGCACCAAATATTGAACTTTTAAAAGTTAAGCGTCCGTAATGGCTTCCTTTACAAAGAAAGAGATTACAATCCGTTTGATGCGATGCGTATTGCGGTGCGGTATTTGTGTACGTACAATGCCAATAGTGGACACTTAGCATTATTAGATATTGCACATGTTAAAATAACTCTTCAGTAGACTTAATTCACCTAACAGCTTATAATCTTCCGAACAATTTTATTTATAACGAAAACTCAAGCAAAGTTCGAGCCACGTATCTTTTTGTCTACACACGTCTCGGGATAGAACGACGCTGCTGTCCCGCTAACATTAGAGGTGTATCTTTATACATGTCATGACAACCAATAATTATAAGATCTCAATAACTCACCCGCTTATTGGCATCGAGCTCGATCTTGGCATCCCCGTTCCTGTGGTCCCCGACCACGTACTTAGCATCCGCCATGTCCACCCGAGTCACTATCTTGGCCTCCTCCTCTTTATCCAGGAGTTTCTCCTCGGCCTCGTCCGAGATCTTCTCCTTAGACTTGGTGAGGTTCGGCTTCGAAGTTTTCCGGAACTCTATCAACAAAAAAGATTAGACCATTAGATAATTGGTGATTTCATCACATTTATGTGCTAACTCGAGTGACAGGACTGCACTACAATAAGTAAATTTCTAACTTAAATTTCCTCGAGAAATCTCAATTTTTCATATTTTGAAATAAATAAATAAATATTTGAAAACATCACATACATTGCTCCGATTCCAAAGTAAGTAGCTAAAGCACTTGTGTTATGGAAATCAGAGGCAACGGTGGTATCACAAAGCACCCAGACCTGAGCCAATATAGAAAAATTCGTTTTCTAAATTAACCCAACCGGGGATCGAACCCGGGACCTCAGAGATGGCAACATCTTGAAAACCGGTGTACAAAGCCACTCGACCACGGAGGTCGTCAAAAATGTAGTTTAATAATGAATAACGCAGTACTTTGATTATTGTAGCAAATTTAACTTTTTAATTCAGTGCTCTAAATATTACACGACTTTGATTTCATTTGGATTTCATATCGTTTCCTGACGATTTTGACCGGAAAAGCGACCTTAATTACGACCTAAAACTAATTAGGGAACAGGAACAAACTCATCTCCAAGTGGCATACGTTATCTTAGTGTTTAAACATTAGTGCATAAAAGTTTTAAAACATTAGCGTTCATTGAAGAAAATGTTAGTATGGAAAATTCAAATTCTTTAAAATTCTCCATACATAACGGCAATTTCATACTTAAGCCCCTAATAATAATTAGTCGAGAATGTTTTCTTTTTACTAATGATGTTTACACATACTTATCCACAGATTAATAGAGAAATAATTTCTAATAGAATATTGATAAGTTAATACTTACGAACTTTTTTAATGACCATAAAGTTCCAGAAATCTTCGTCTGAAAATCCGTTTCGTTTACGAAAACCCGGTTATCTGACTTGGGTACATATTATACCTACTGTAAAGTCTGCATGTTTCTATACACACGAGTATATTTCATAAATAGCCACCAAATCATAAAAACTATGTACACACGACAGCACGTCAGGTTATACAGTTAAACTGCTAAAACAGCTTTTATTACGTAGGGCATAAAGGCGGTCTCAAGGTCAACATGTATAGTCTGAGGTGCCGTCGTGTGTACCTTTCACTTTTTAGTAAGAAAAGATCTTCTTTAACTTTATTTTGTATTTTTGATAAAGAGCAAACAAGATTTTCTAAATATACATTAAAATGTATCTTTGTTTACACTCTTTGTGTTAATGGTGCAATAAAGAAAATTATTACCTATTAATATTTTAAGTTTAAAACACTTATTATAAAAACACTTAACTCTACTCCCATAACAAAACGTTTAACTGTACTTGACCATAACTTTCAAAAGACTCGTTGCATTTTAACTTATATTCGGGGAGCAGATAACTGGTTGCGCTCGCTTTGGAAGAAATTACTGCGATCTTCAGGATCGCAAAACGGCACCGCTTCCCACAGGAAAGATAAATAACTTTCCAAGTTTTAAGGACTCGTATATCTACTAAAGATCTTTGTCGACTAAAGACTACATTTCGTTTCTAATTAGATTACATTTTATTAAAACTTATATTTCTATCGGAATTCAATTTAATATTAAGCATAAAAACTTTTAACTACGGTTTACAAAATAAAAATGAAAGTTACAATTAATAAGCTAGAAATAAGTAAAAAACAGAAATTATATGCCATTGAGCTTTCCGCACGAGAGAAATTCGACTGAAAGTAATGATCAGAGAAAGCTTTCAATTTTTTAAGCACTTTTAAAGAGGTTATTTTTATGTTAAAGTTTTTTTTTCAGTAAAACATATTTCTGACACACTACTTACATGAAAGAATAATTTTTCACTTTTTTTGTTCACCCTACTTTTCCACACGTCCTTTCGCACTTGAAGTAAACTGAGCACTGAGGCCTGAGCGAGCTAAATAACCAATTGTAGTGGAAGTGCCCCTGTGTCGGATCGTTAAGCTATGTTTAGACTCGAGACTGTGAGCCGGTGAGTAGACACATGGCGATAATATCGGCAGCATCGTGGTTGGACTCTATTAAGGACATAAGTAGTTAAAATCAGCTTCGAATAGAGGCAGTCAAAATGTACAATGTTTGGAAATATCCAACATAATAAAAATACTGTACAACCAATGTTTAATATTGCCAACATCTAAGATTATTTTTTAAATTACATCCTCAAATTCAAAAAATCATCCATCTGGAAATCAGTTGCCTTTATTCACATGTAAATTCCATGTGAATAAAGGCAAATGGAATTTCGATTACCGTGGAATTTTCAGGATTACTAGCATTGTATTTCCTTCTCCAAGGTCCAATTTAACTTTATAAAAATTCAATAAAATTAGCTCAGCAGATGAGTTAAAACTTATACACTGACAAAGGGAGCACCAGCGAACTAAAATAGTGTAATTGTAAACAAATATTGCTTAAAAATGGCACCACGGCGCTAAAAAATGACAACTCGCGCAGCATTTAGTAGGGGCAGCCATGCCCGGTGACAGACGTAAGCGTTCTTTACAATAATTGCAATTTGTATTGTTAAAAAATATATACTTTATTAGAAATTACGTCCTGTTTTATCAAATGGTGTGAAGACGCAAAGAACGCAGTAAAAAGATGCAGAAATAACGTATCATATTTTTTCGTGTAAGAAAATATCTATGAGTATACAAAATATGGTCGCTATTATTCAACCAGTGTTCAGTCGCTTTGTGCTGCATATTTAATTGCCAACATTTTTAGCTGCACCCACTTAACTGTAATTTTCGTGTGGATCCATTTTTTGAGCGGATGGTCGGTCCATAGATTTTAGTTCGCTGGGGAGCACTAATAGCTATAACTTCTGAATAAAAATCAGCACATTTCTCTTTATCCCCAAGAATTTTGGTATGGGGTATGTTTTGTTGGTGAAAGTTATAAAAAAGTCTACACATCGCCGGCCCTTATTGCATCATCCGTCAAGAATGCTTACGTCACGTTAACTTACGTACTTAGAAAAGTTGTAACGCGATGCTTTCTCATATGGATTTCTAATTATCGGACTTTTGATAGGTCAAAGTACGTCTGTACGTGTGCTTCGATTCCAATGCTAACCATACATAATGTAATGTTACTTAACAGCATAAGTTTTTCTATAACAAAATATAAAAGATTAAACCTTTCGATAAGAATAATTTCAAAAAAGATTCCGACGAACTGAGAACCTCCTCCTTTTTTGGAGTCGGTTAAAAAAGGCACTATAGCATATTAAACTATTTTCCTTTGTTAAGTAGTTATTATTAAAACCTTAAGTTTACCCTACTCGGTACTTTGCACAATTCCCCTTCTATCCATGCATGTAAGTAATCGATCTTATGAGTTCCTTCCTTTGCAAAGGTCAACCCTGTTAGGCGATTATGGCACTCCTGTGTTTATCGTTGCTTTTTGGATTTTAGAGTTCCGTCACAGAATACATAGTACTAACGTGTTCCCTGCCACTTTAGTATCTTCATGAAGTAAAACATTTCCATCGAGAAGAAACCAAAACTTCCACAGCGAAATATTTAAGAATAGCTCTATGAAAAACCATAATGAAATGAAATGACTTTTCATTATTAGCCCAGTCGGCACATAAAAATAGGGGTTACCTGGAATCAATTCCCAATTTAGGTTGGGGATGGTGTGGGGTGTGCAGTGCAATCGGTGTGTCAGATTTTTGCTGTTGTTGATGCTTTGAATGTATCTTGGTCAAATTGGACGGACGGAACCGTAATTTCATGAGTGCCAACTCGCACTTGACCACTATTTTAATGGCCCTTCAGTACAGCCTTCAGTAAATTTTGCGTCACGTTTGTTTTGTTCAAATATAGCACACGCAAAACTATTTAGCACAAATAAAAATGGTATAATTGAGATTGAGAAGTACGTCGCAGAAAGAAATAAATTAACATGATACGCGTACCTACATCTGTCGTCCTATTACGACTATTCATAGACTGAATTGTTTTCTAAATAAATATCTAACGTGAATTCTATCGTCTGCCGAAAAAGTGTGAGATGAGGTGACCGTGACCTACTTCTCTCCCTAAAAGTACAATATTTGCTATACTTTGTTACCGTGTTAGTGCCGTGTATTTCTTTGCGTACATGTATGCCAAGCTTTATGCACGTTAATAATTACAAAAAGATAAATCTCGATCTCGAGAGCTGCATACATTACATTGCAGATTCTTGCTACTCGGGGCGGGGAGCGGTGGAGCGGCGCGGGCACGGACCGTTGATAGAGCTGGAATGCCTTCGATTGCATATAAATTATACTTGGATTGGTACGGTCTCACATGGACAGATCCAGGATTTAAGGCGGGCCACGTTTTTGGAATTTATATAAGAAATAAATTTAGAGGCACTGACACCTACATAAAACATTAAAACAATAAAGTATTTTGAAAATGACAATTAAAATTATTTTTAATTGTCATTTTCAGCAAGTTCAATGTAATCTGCAAAGGTGATTACCTTGCCCTGTGGTGTCTCAAGTTCTCAACATAGTTTATTCATGTTATCATTCAAATCTATGTGCGTTTAGCACAGGCACAGTATTATAAACCAGAACTGTACTTAATTTATATTTTATGCATTAGGACAACCATAAATAATTTATCAGACTGAACCTCAGAACAAAGAAAAAGACCACATTACAATCCATACTAATATTATTATTATTTGAAATTTTGAGATTTAAGCATTCACAATGCTATTTTTATATAATACTAAATAATATACTAGAAAAAATAGGATCTGGTGCGAGTCCTATTTTTTCTAGTATATTATTTAGTATTATATAATTTTATTATTACGAAAGTAAGTCTGTCGGAATTGGTGAGGTTCCCAATTCACAACTAAGCTGCCACGTCCACGCGTCAACAAGATGGCAAGGGGTGCCAAAAAGTTCAAATGCGAAAAGTAATATTTAATAAAAAAATACATTTTGATGTTTGGGGCGCGCCAGACCAAAGGAAGCTTATTATATATGTTATATACTGCCTGCAGGTATAGGATGCGTGTGGGAGCTCCGGCTCACCACCACACCAAGATGGGCACACTTTAATATTTTGTACTCCACGGTACTTGGTCCAGCAGCATCAGCTAAACATAGGATTTCTCCTCAGCGTCTCATGAACCGTCTAACACAGACAGACCGCCATTCCCTTCCGTTTGACAGCCGCAGTGTTGCCCTCTTGTGTGTGTGAGACAGAGTATAAAATATCTATTCCATAGATACAAATTAAATACAAACACTACAGGGCTTAAAGACAATCTCGCTCTACTTTGATCAAGGGCTAATAGGAATTACAACAGGGGCGCTGCATCGTTGAACACTAAAAACTGCTATTGCCTGTTTTCTGTGTATATTATAATATACGCAGAAGTAGCAGCAGTATTTGTAGCAATATATTGCTACAAACTACAATATTGATATTAGGCCATAGGCACACAGCAGAGGGTGTCATGTGGTGCTGGTGTTTTCAGTAAATAATATAGATGTCGATATACTATTATGCAGTGGAGCAACTATCTTAATATAATCTTTAAATGTAAAAATTGTGGTACCTAATTACAAATAATAATAATTTTTCTTCTAAAAAAAAGTAAAACCACTGAATAATATTCTTTAAACATTTATTTGTCTTGGAAAATTACAATAATGAAGGTAATTTTAAAATAGCAACACAACAACTACCTACCTACCTAGGCCCTATTTAATAAACATGACAATTTGTCACCTGTCATGACAATTTTATACCCATTGTGTCAACCGATTTGAAAATAGAACAAACTACTCATAGCTACACCGCAATGTAAATCAAATTGTCATGATAATTGACAAATTGTCACGTTTATAGGGCCCTGTTATTTTATTTGTACAAAATACATTTTTTTTATTGTGAATGGTTTAACTTCTGTAGGAACTGTTCGAAAAGTGAATTTCTTTCTTTTTGTATGTTATTTGACTCTTCAACTATATTTATTAGTCTATCTAGCTTTTCCTCTACCACCCTCTGTCTATCTCTCATTTCTAGTGATATTTTTTTAAATTCAATGTAGCGCTTTTTGTTCAACTTTTTCCTAGTTTCATCACTTTGACTTGTTGATGTTTCACCATTTTCAGCGGCATCTTTGTCATGAGAGGATGACGTATTCATTGAAAGTAAAACTTTTGCAACACTTTCTGTATCGCACTCTAGAATTTTCTGCTGTATATCTGGTTGGTATTCTCCGTTTACATTGAATATTTCTTCAAATGTATCAAAATATGGCCACTTTCTCTGTCCGCCTTTGTTCTTTTTGGTCTTTAACAATCGAACATAAGTTAATTTTAGGTTTCTAAATTTTTTATCACAACATTCTGGGGCACGACCCATTGCATTACCTATGTCAACCCAAACATTCTTCTTCTTGATTTTGGGATTACGGAACCTCTCAATATTTTCAATGTACAAATTAAGCAACAATTGTATATTCTTGTGATCCCAGCGGTCTTCATCATCTTGAATGTCTCCATCCATTAAATCAGTTTGGTTCAACTGCACATACTCACCATCTACCTCTATATTGTCATATTTGATATCTGAACCTGAAAATTATAATTCGGTAATTCATTTAAACAATATTTAGCTTGGAAAATCAAACAGCTTTGTTTAAGTAAGCTAAGTTATGTTAAGTTAGCTACTTCATGTAATAAATTAAAGCTAGAAAGAATATTTGTAAATACTGAAATTAATTTACCAGTCATTTGATCATTCATTGCTGCTTCTTCTTCCGCGGTAATTAGTTGAAAAATTAATTAATCTTGCGTCATACACTTTACATACCATTCAGCGTATCTTAACAAAATGGCGCTGCGCATAAAGCGCTTTATAGTTCGGCTAAAAAAAAAGGTACCTAAAAAGACAGTTTGGCGAACGGAACATGTCCACTATATTTAGCCGCATTATAACTCTGCTGTTTTTGACATTTCTAGTTGACGTCAAAGGATAATTTCAACGTTGCGTTAATTTTACTGTTAAATAAATGAAATGCGACACAAACTATTACTCTATCAGCTTTATATTTTAGAGGCCGATTCAATGGTAAGTAAAAAAAGCCTAGCGTGGCGGTGATATACAATATCAGTTAACATGTAGAGTCATTAAGATTTAAATTAGATCAGAAACAAATTGTACTTCATTTGGAACTACCATTTTGAGGAACCTTGCGTCTTCGTAAGATAAATCTCTATTAAAAAATACGAATTACCTGTTGTATCAGAGTCCGGGATAGATTTATACGAAGAGGCATTGTCGTCAGTCTTGACTTGTCCTCCATCAATGGACAAATGGTTTTTGCGAGGTTCCGACATAATTAATTGTTTCTTGAATCCAATTCTCAAGATTTTGCTTTATTTCTCAAATCAATCAAACTTCATTAAACTTCACCGAATAACGAAAAAAAGTCTCCTCCCACATCCCAGTTAACTGAATGAATGAAACACAGAAAGAAACACAGATGAATGAATGAATGACACGACACGAACAAGTCTATGACACGAACCAAAACGTAATGATAAGGGCTGCGGTCCGCATAGTGGTAATATCGATATTATCGCGATAACAGCCGGTCCGCATAAACGTTAGCGCGTGACGCACACGTAACGTCATTGTGTCACTCATGATCATAACGTCATTAAAGTGTCTACAGACAAATCATTTCGTGAATCCTTTCGTGTACTTCTAGAAATGTACCTTCTTAGTTGGTATAATTGATGAAGCGAAGGCAATAGCAAGATCCGCTTTTTTATATTTGGACAGCATATTGAAGCCATTATTACAGACGCGTGTGCAGGCTGTGGCGATCAAATTGAAAATAAAATTGTGATCACGGCTGTTGTTGGCAATTGTGAGTAGAGTACAACCAACCGTGACTCCAACAGATTGTAATAGCAGATTGTATGTCAAATTGCACCGTCTGTAGACACTTTTACCAGTGCCATCTTGGGATCACAGCGACCTGCGGCGGTATCGGCCAAAAACATTGAAGTTCATGTTAACTGTATTTTGACAGATGTATGTGATACATTGCTATTTTTCTTTGGTAAGTTTTTATTTGTACCAAGACGAAGTAGCAATGTATCACATACATCTGTCAAAACACAGTTAACATGTACTTCAATGTTTTTAGCCGATAGAGCCCCTGCGGCGATACCTACATCACATACATCTGTCAAAGCGCAGTTAACATTAACTTCAATGTTTTTAGCCGATAGAGCCCCTGCGTCGGTATCGGCTAAAAACATGAAGTTAATGTTAACTGTGTTCTGACAGATGTATGTGATACATTGCTACTTTTCTTTGGTAAGTCTTATTTGTGCCAAAACGAAGTAGCAATGTATCATATGCATCTGTCAAAACACAGTTAACATTAACTTCAATGTTTTTATCCGATAGAGCTCCTGCCTCGTAGCGTCATGACTGTGAGCGTCCTGTCATAAGTGTCAAGTGACTGTCATACGAGTCGAATGTCATATGGAATTCATTAGAGAAGGAGCTTTTCTTCACTCCACAACAAAAGGATTATATTGGTTTGCATTTTGTTACCTTATATGAATTTATTTAAGCTTATTAAAGATTTATATGAAATTAAAGCTTATTAAAAAAGGTGGCTGATGTAAAAAGGTGAAAAATTAAGGAGTTGGGTGCACACGACTCAATATTCAAACGCTCTTCATCACTTTCGTCGCTTACGAGAGTGAAAATAGTTAAGATATTTATTATAGCCATCAATCCATCTTGTTTTTGATGATAATTAAAATGAAATGTTAGCGCGCTTACAAGCGGTCCACATCACCAACTGTCATTTGTCGATTTAAGCGCGATATCGAATGCGGACCGCGCGTGAGCATTGAAAACGCCATTATCGATATTATCGCCATGCGGACCGCAGCTTCATTACATGCTCAGTGTGTCTACCACGCAAGCATCGTCGGCATCGCTATCGGCTTCATTTGACAGATAGATGTAACACATTACTACTTTTTTTTTGTAAGTTTTTATTTGTGCCAAAAAGAAGCAGCAATGTGTGTGTCACATCCATCATCACAAATGAAGCCGATAGGAATGTCGTAGGACTCTACCGCGTAACTATATAGATATGAAGTTCATGTAAGTGTTGACACTTAAGTCCCTATTTTCATGACTTTTTTGGTGATTTGTTTGTTTTTGTTACGAAGCGGTCTCGTGACGGACGTCGTTAAAAATAACAAAATAATTGCCAATTAAACCACCTAAATTAAAGTCCCTATTTTCATGACTTTTTTGGTGATTTGTTTGTTTTTGTTACGAAGCGGTCTCGTGACGGACGTCGTTAAAAAGAACAAAATAATTGCCAATTAAACCACCTAAATTAAAGTCCCTATTTTCATGACTTTTTTGGTGATTTGTTTGTTTTTGCTACGAAGCGGTCTCGTGACGGACGTCGTTAAAAAGAACAAAAAAAATTGCCAATTAAACCATAAAAATAGAGACTTTACTTACATGAACTTCATATCAATGTTCTTACGTGGTAGGGGAGCGTATAAAGCCGCGATTACATTTACCTATTACATTACCATAATAATCTGTGATTGTAACCTTAGTTCATAGAGAAAGGTACAAAAAAAAGTTTTCTTTATTCAAAGATTTTAATAGAGTTTTGGCAATTTATTTCTAAATGGTTTGGTTTTTTTGGTAGACTTTTAAACAAGTCTTTATTTTCTAGCTCAGTTTAAATTCTTCTGAGAGTTACACCCAATCGGGTGCAAACGCACAAAACTTAAAAAATTGCCAATCTTTTCTTAACTACAACTTGCCCAAATTAAAACGGTGTCATTAACTTAGCTGTCATGCACCTTTCATGCGCCTATTTATCTTGGTCAAGTTGTAGTTAGGAAAAGACTTAAGCGATTGTTAAGTTTAGTGCAAACGGGCATTAATTATCTTTCTCTATGGTAACCGGATGGTGAGGTGACTAGGTGAGCACGAAAGGTGAGTGAATGAATGGAGTGAAGAAAACAGAACAGACAGACAAACAAAATTGATAAAAAAGTAAAAACCCTAAAAGGAGGATCTGAGGATAAGGATGTAAAAACTTTTGTTTTATTTATTTCTGTTTTTATTGATAGGTTAAGGCTTTTATTTTTATTATAGGCAGTGTAGTGTATAGTGTGTCAGTACTACTCAGTATACCTCTATCACTATGGCCATGGTTAAAGAAAATAATTAAAAGGTCAGGGAGATACTTTTTAATGAAAATGTGCACTATACCACCAGCTCCACCACCACCGCCACCACCGCCACCACCGGTGCTCCCTGATTTACATTCTCCAACGAAGTCACCAAAAACAGACAGCCAAAGTCCAATGTACAATTATTCAGATGTATGTGAATGGGCATCAGAACACCCTTCATTGTGGGAAGTTTGTATTACATATAACCTTTGTCTCAAAAAAGCACCGTTCAGGTATAAATTTACAAATATCAATTCTATATTACAAGTTGGACCGACTTGTGGATTGGCTGCGCTGTCTATGTTAGTGAAGGGAGAGGTCACTGTTGAAGAAATTCTAAGCATAGCAAAGTTGGAAGGTTACAGTAACAACGGAGAGATGTTCAGCTGCATCAATATGGCTAAGCTAGCTGAGAAAGTATTCAGTCTAGTTGACTTAGAACAAGTTAAATGTAGTGTAAAAATTGGTGGCCTAACAAGCAAGGAAACTATAGATAAAATGTTAGAAGGTGCTGTTTTACTTGTACCGTATCCTTTTAATTCTTAAAGTAAAAAAATAAAACTTTATTGATCTTGATTAAATAATGAAGTTTGCATTGCATATGCATGTAAGATTTTACATTTGTTAATTCTATATATGTATTTATTACTATCAGTTGAGTATTACATTACAAATTAATATCCTTCCATACATACTAAACATCTGACAAATATAAATAGCATGCATTTTTTTTATTACCGAAATTTTTGTAAATTAACAAATGTTCTTTTTCAATAGGTACCTAATGACTGATGGGTAAGTATTTATCACTTTTATTTTCAGATTTACCTTAACTCTAAACTCAGTTATGATGCCGATTGTAATCACACCCCATGTTTAAAAAATGGACACACAGCACATTGGGGTTTAATTTGTGGAATTATCATTGTAGAAGACGCTGGAGAATTTTACGACTCATATCCTAATAGTATTCATGTCATCAGTAGGCATGGCAAGTCAAGGTTTTTAGCTGCTTGGAGTATAGAAGACCTTGCCAAAAGTAATAAAAATTTATGGGAATTTTCCCCTAGGAGAGGTGATGATGGTTTGATATATATTTTACCTGAGGGAGGAATTGGTGGAAAGGAGGGCTTAAGAAATCAGTTTTTGATGATTGAGGGCTTGTAAGCCAATTTTTTGTACTGATGTAAATAAGTAATTGTTTGAGTTACCTACCATTATTTTTTTATTAGGATTGTTATTATTTACTACATTTTTATTTGTTGATATTGTTATATAGGTATGTAACATTTGTTATAATAGCTCAATTTCTATTTACCGTTTATAACTTATGAGTAGGTAAGTGAAAACCAATAAAACACTGAAACAATTTTGAATGCAAATTTTTATTTGTACAATAAATACAAATCATACTTGCAGATAATGATAAAATAATAAATCTCATCACTTCACTTAATATAGAAATAAAACTATTCAAGACAACATTGAGTTTGACAAAATGTTCTACATCTTAGGTCATTGAATCAAAACAATTTATTGCACAGTCTATCAAATTGACTTTTCAAATAAAATCTTCATTGTCAAACATAATTATTTTTGTACTGAATTAATCAATTTAGAATGAGCTTCATCAATTCTATTTCTTTTGGCTTTTTAACCAAAATGCTTGTGATGATTAGGTATCTTTATTGGATGCTCTGATAAGGTTTGATACAATCAAAACATAGCAACCATTACTATAATATAACCATTAATATTTTTTATTTATACATTTAACACAGCATTACATTTTTAAACAAGTAATTAAAATTGCCAAGACAGCAGTTATGAGATCAAAATATACAATATATTAATTTTCTTAATAAACTTTTTTTGACAACTCGCCCAATTGTTTTGTGAACCAAAAATATTAATTTTTTTGGAAATATATATTATCAAACAAAAAATTAAACAGCAAAACAATCATGAGGAAAATATCAAAAGTTATATGGGTACACCCACATTTTTAAAATAATATTATAAATACAAATATACATTTTTTATGAATGAGTAATGTATGGTTATATGCATAGAGATAACATAATCAATTATAGTTTCGAAAAGCATATATTAGAGTCTAGTTAGCTAGTTGATATTTCATAGAAAAGAGGATTAAACTTATATCATTTTTTGAAACTGAGTCATACGAAATAACTAAGTTTTCATACAAGTTTATGATTAAATCAATAATTTTCATGTGCCAATATACTTTTTATTGCGTTACTATTTTAGTTCATATTATCAAAGAATACTAACTTGATTTTATACAGTAAAGGTTATCTACCAAAAATCTGCCTTCATTACTGTAGGTAGAATATTAGAAATATTTTCAAGTACAGTCAACGGCAAGCTGGGCTACCACGCCAGAACAAGGTAACCAGTTTCAATAAATTTTAAACTTAAATGGAAAGATTTTAAGATTTAAAATAAATTGAAAATTATCAGTTTTGTATAACCTGATATGCTGCCGACTGTTCATTTTTGTTCATTAATTTTATTCAATTAAAGAAGTATTTGCACACAACAGAAGAGACAAGTTATATAGGTAGCTTTCTGTTGTTATCTAATCCATGGGTCGCCAAACTTTTTAGCCTATGGGCCAGATTAACTCCTCCACGAAGTCCCAAGGGCCAGAGCCTAGCTAGCTTTCGCGGGCCGGGTTGTTGGTGCTCTCGGACCGGAGTTGTCCCGCGGGCCGTAGTTTGGAGACCCCTGATCTAATCTAAAGTTTATCGAGTTAAAGTTTATATTACTTATATTGCCTAAGGATCCCATCTGAATCTTCGAATATATTATAGGCTTTTTTCAATTTCAACTTGTTATCTTTCACTAGTTTGATGCACCTGACATTGGTTATATGTAAGCGATTAGGTTATAAATATAATTATTTAATATTATGTTTCATAACTATAAAACTTTTAGTTTAGTCCAATAAATATTATGGGATATTTTTATTTGAAATTATATATTGATAATCATGGTAACATTTCTTCATTCATATGGAAATACATTTACCGGAACATGATAATAGCCACTTTATTTAAAGTTTGCGTGGCATAGAAATTAGAATGAAGGTAGTTGTATTCAATTATTTTCAAACGTCTAGCTTCAAAAAAGCTACCATAAAGGTACAGTAATATCCATACTATTGTCTAAGCTAAGTCATATCATAAATAAGGAATAAACTGTGCAGGAACTGGCGATAATTGAGCTTCGTACACAAAATTGGATCACCAGCTTTTAGCTTCTCTACAATATAAGACTACTTTTGAGTAGTTAACACACCACGTTAAGGCTGCCAACTTTCCCAAAACAAAATGGGGGACAGACTTGAAAATTCGAAATTCAATCTTCTTCGTTTTATGTTTTGGCGGTTCCCTGTAGATTTCGCCAGTGTCGAGTGATTTGCTTAGGGGTTTTTTTTAAACCTACAGAGAAATTCAATGAACAAAAAAATTTAATGCAATAAAACTTCATAATTATAGTTTTTGTACAATAAAAAACAATAATTATGGCGTTTTATTCATTTTAATTTTTTGGCTTTTCACTGTGGCTGTCCTATGTGCGCATGTTTTCAATGTGGGACACATTTGATGTTTGGGGGACAACGTGGGACAAATGGGAACAGTAACGTAAAATGCGGGACGGTTGGCAGCTTCACCACGAGTCGAGCGCGTCGTGTGGTTAATAATGCGAATAATCGTTCTGGCTAATAATTCAGTAATTAGCATAACCACTATGAAGAAACTAAAGGCTACTATATCCTACATTAAAGAACTTCAAAGACGTAAACTCATGGTAGGTAAATGCACTAAATCCCACTAAATTATCGTCAGTTCTCGTCTGGACGCTGTTTCATACCTTCAAAACACAATGCCTTCTAAATATCACAATACCAAAATAAAAAAAGACTCAATACTGCAGCCATTTTAATACGAACAATCCATAAACACCAGTCAATAATATACCTATAAGTCATAGGATAGGTCCTGCATCGTAGGACATTATTAAAAGCGCTGGAAAAGCCTCCACTAGCCCCTAGCCCTATACAAATAGTTTGGCACAAGCAAAACGATCACACAAGCGAATCCCAAAAAAATATTCAGAAGGCATGTGTTGAAAAATTCTGTGCATGAGTTCGAGCAGTAAAATATTTGTTTTTTTAATACTTCACATAGACCAAGTTAATGAGAATAACGGATTTTTAAATGTCAGTATTTCAAAGATTCAGTTACATATCGTGGGGGAGAGTGCAAATACGCGTAAGCATTGGATAATTCGAGTATCTGACAAAAGTAACCAATTTACAAAATATGCCTAGATGCCGTTGAAATAAGAAAAATATCTATCTTTATAACATAAGGTTTTCAGGGGAAGATCAGATCTTCCCCTGAAAAACTAGGTCTAATGTACTTGTATGTATCTTTTACTTCTGCTAAATCGGCGGATTTGCACTATCCTCGGACGATATGGCGTTATGAATTTTCTCTTTAATTAGGCCTTTGTTAACGAACCGACAAACACCACATATTGGAAATGATTTTCCTGTTTTACTAGCTGAACACATGCACAAAATGACCGAGTAATTTTAGTTTATACATTTGAATAGAAACAATATGCACAAATCTATACTCTAAACATTACACACATTAAATTGAGAATATAGTAAAACTATGATGTTATGAGACAGTCATTGGCAGGGTGTCGCCAAAGCTTTCCCATTCTTTTAATCGGGCAGGTATCCAGGAGATGTCGTGGGATGCCAACTCCTAGACTTTGATATAATTGTAATCCAATAATATTTTAACACGATTTCATTAGGTAAGTTTTTCCTCGTTTATTCGTTTATTTATTTGTCCACAATTATTTTAAATACATTTCACAAACGACCAATGATCACTTTCTCAGAAACATCACTATTTTACGAGTTGAAAAAAGATACGAGAATTAGAGATAGAGATGGAAAATTGCGTTGCCGAGCGGACCAATATAGTTTAGACTTTAAAACTTACTTATAGGAGCTTTATAATTATTTTTATTAGGCTATACTATACATAATGTATATGAAGAAAAGACTAAGCGATTAATAAGATAGCTTTAGAGGAACTAATACTATGATTGATGCAAAAACTCCTAAGGGATTCTGTCTATCTCCTGGATACATGCCAGATTCATCTAACCTTCATAATTAAATTGGCCAAGATAGAAATAAGATATCTACTGGCTCGGAATTGTTTTCGAAATTAGGTGGAGAAGAGTTGCTAATCAATCGTCGATCGCTTGAACCGTTTATAAGTATTAAATTCATATAGAAAGAAGACTAAGCATTCGGAATACATGAAAATTGAACGGAAGATTTCTGTTGGATATTAATTACATTGTTAAAGTAAAACATCCTTAGTCTAAGCTGCATCTAACTGCTACGGAGACGACTAAACGTACAAATAAAGATAGCTAACTTTATCATATAGCTGCGCTTATAAAAAATACAAAAGATGACTGCGGCATTACATTGTCTTAATTATTTATAAAAAAAACTGCATTCACAAATCACAGATTAAAAAAACGCGCTTAACACCCAGCACGAACCTACACTGATATGTGCCGACAAAACACTCCCGGAAATTCGGTTTTCTCTACACCAATACATATAAACTAACTTACATTCATATTGGAAATGTCACGAACCATTATTTTTCGATATATGTTGAGTACACGAATAACTACAATATCGTTAATTAAATAAGTCACTTACTATTATGAATGACTATTTGATGAATAGTTAACGTGATAATTGAGCTTTCTTATGTAGTTTGAATAGACGACGCTCGCACACGTGTTGACCACAAACCGATTATTCAAAATACATAAAGAAAACGTCTATGCGCTAATAAATCATGGCAGCTCGATAGCGTAATAAATAATGATTACACTGAGTCGACTTTACGCCGAACGCTATAAGGATCAGAATAGCTTGGGACCGAATGTCGTCGGATGGGAGTAGAGTGTAGGCAGACTGTTACCGAGTAACGGCGGAGTCGGCCCACAAGCCTCCTTCCAGACACCGAGTCTTCAAGACCGCGTCGTATAGTGACTTGTCGTCACACAGGCGGTCAGTTTGTAGTAAACCGGTGGTTCAGCCATTGGAATATCTCAGGGGCCGTGAGTACAATCGCCGATAGTATGTGTCGCTTACGTCTCTGCGGGCGCGAGCGGCGCGCCGCACGTGGCCACGGGGAACGACTTGACGTGCGTCTGCCACTGCGTCGACAGCTGGAAGAATTTCACGCCGTTCCATTCTGTGCCGTCAATGTACACTGTTGGATAAACGTTTCTGAGTTAGCATTGTATCTATACATATGTAAGGAAATCGTAGAGAGCATAATAACCTTTATGTCCATTGAGTAAAATACAACTTAATACCGTATGTGTCCGCGTTATTCAGCTAACAACGAATTTTTGCCAATGACTAGCTATAATTCAGCTGAGATAAAGATCTTGACAAATCTGTCAAATGTGCATTCTGTGAGCGGGCGCACTTTGGCGGCTGATTAATTGTGTTTTTGTTACCCTTGAGCGGTGAGTTGTGCGAGCCTTTAGCGGAGCATATGAGTCGCGCGACGCCGTCCACAGTCTGCGCACGTCCCACTTCTGCTTCTCCTGACTTCTCCTTTTTCTTGCCCAGGCGCATTACTGAAATAAAATGATAAATGAACGCGCCGTTTCTAAGTTATGTATGACGAATCTGAACGGAATTTTCAGCTTCATAAGACAAGAAACCTTTGATTTTGAACTTTATAGCTAACACGTTAAGGTATAAAATTAATTTGGAAAATACCGTTTTGGAAAAAGATCTGAAAACGCTGTTGTGTACTAAAAAAATCTTACTAGTAGTTACGCAAAAACTCTTTAGGGGATTGCTTAGTGAAGTTCGATCTCCGCCCAAATAAAAGAATCGCCGTTTCAAAACTAGGTCAATAATAAATACTAACTTTTCTGTTTCTTCTCCTTGGTGAGGTATGTGATACAGAGGTGCGCGTTCTGTCTTGTAACGTGGAGCGCGCGGAACGAAGCCTTTACTGTAACTTTGCCGTCCGCTCCTTCCGCCTGCCGTCCAGGCACCTGCGTATTGCGATAAAATTATGAACACTCATAATGCATTAGGAGTAAGAAGCATGGAAGGAGTATCTTAAATAATTATACGTTTTTTTTATACTTTATCAATAAAAAGTATAAAAGAACGTATTAGAGAAAAAGTCAAGTTCACAGTGACCAATTGAAGGTAGACTTTTCGAACGAAACTATCTCAAAAAAATTTTTCGCAAATAAACTATTGTGCGAGCAGCGGCGGCGCGAGGTCGGGCAGTAGTGTAATGACGTCACACTCACCGGCCAGTAGTCCAGCTGCAGCTCCAGGGGCTCGGAGCGCGCGAGCAGCGGCGGCGCGAGGTCGGGCAGTAGTGTAGTGACGTCACACTCACCGGCCAGTAGTCCAGCTGCAGCTCCAGGGGCTCGGAGCGCGCGAGCAGCGGCGGCTCGAGGTCGGGCAGTAGTGTAGTGACGTCACACTCACCGGCCAGTAGTCCAGCTGCAGCTCCAGGGGCTCGGAGCGCGCGAGCAGCGGCGGCTCGAGGTCGGGCAGTAGTGTAGTGACGTCACACTCACCGGCCAGTAGTCCAGCTGCAGCTCCAGGGGCTCGGAGCGCGCGAGCAGCGGCGGCGCGAGGTCGGGCAGTAGTGTAGTGACGTCACACTCACCGGCCAGTAGTCCAGCTGCAGCTCCAGGGGCTCGGAGCGCGCGAGCAGCGGCGGCGCGAGGTCGGGCAGTAGTGTAGTGACGTCACACTCACCGGCCAGTAGTCCAGCTGCAGCTCCAGGGGCTCGGAGCGCGCGAGCAGCGGCGGCTCGAGGTCGGGCAGTAGTGTAGTGACGTCACACTCACCGGCCAGTAGTCCAGCTGCAGCTCCAGGGGCTCGGAGCGCGCGAGCAGCGGCGGCTCGAGGTCGGGCAGTAGTGTAGTGACGTCACACTCACCGGCCAGTAGTCCAGCTGCAGCTCCAGGGGCTCGGAGCGCGCGAGCAGCGGCGGCGCGAGGTGGGGCAGTAGTGTAGTGACGTCACACTCACCGGCCAGTAGTCCAGCTGCAGCTCCAGGGGCTCGGAGCGCGCGAGCAGCGGCGGCTCGAGGTCGGGCAGTAGTGTAGTGACGTCACACTCACCGGCCAGTAGTCCAGCTGCAGCTCCAGGGGCTCGGAGCGCGCGAGCAGCGGCGGCGCGAGGTCGGGCAGTAGTGTAGTGACGTCACACTCACCGGCCAGTAGTCCAGCTGCAGCTCCAGGGGCTCGGAGCGCGCGAGCAGCGGCGGCGCGAGGTCGGGCAGTAGTGTAGTGACGTCACACTCACCGGCCAGTAGTCCAGCTGCAGCTCCAGGGGCTCGGAGCGCGCGAGCAGCGGCGGCGCGAGGTCGGGCAGTAGTGTAGTGACGTCACACTCACCGGCCAGTAGTCCAGCTGCAGCTCCAGGGGCTCGGAGCGCGCGAGCAGCGGCGGCGCGAGGTCGGGCAGTAGTGTAGTGACGTCACACTCACCGGCCAGTAGTCCAGCTGCAGCTCCAGGGGCTCGGAGCGCGCGAGCAGCGGCGGCGCGAGGTCGGGCAGTAGTGTAGTGACGTCACACTCACCGGCCAGTAGTCCAGCTGCAGCTCCAGGGGCTCGGAGCGCGCGAGCAGCGGCGGCGCGAGGTCGGGCAGTAGTGTAGTGACGTCACACTCACCGGCCAGTAGTCCAGCTGCAGCTCCAGGGGCTCGGAGCGCGCGAGCAGCGGCGGCTCGAGGTCGGGCAGTAGTGTAGTGACGTCACACTCACCGGCCAGTAGTCCAGCTGCAGCTCCAGGGGCTCGGAGCGCGCGAGCAGCGGCGGCTCGAGGTCGGGCAGTAGTGTAGTGACGTCACACTCACCGGCCAGTAGTCCAGCTGCAGCTCCAGGGGCTCGGAGCGCGCGAGCAGCGGCGGCGCGAGGTCGGGCAGTAGTGTAGTGACGTCACACTCACCGGCCAGTAGTCCAGCTGCAGCTCCAGGGGCTCGGAGCGCGCGAGCAGCGGCGGCGCGAGGTCGGGCAGTAGTGTAGTGACGTCACACTCACCGGCCAGTAGTCCAGCTGCAGCTCCAGGGGCTCGGAGCGCGCGAGCAGCGGCGGCGCGAGGTCGGGCAGTAGTGTAGTGACGTCACACTCACCGGCCAGTAGTCCAGCTGCAGCTCCAGGGGCTCGGAGCGCGCGAGCAGCGGCGGCGCGAGGTCGGGCAGTAGTGTAGTGACGTCACACTCACCGGCCAGTAGTCCAGCTGCAGCTCCAGGGGCTCGGAGCGCGCGAGCAGCGGCGGCTCGAGGTCGGGCAGTAGTGTAGTGACGTCACACTCACCGGCCAGTAGTCCAGCTGCAGCTCCAGGGGCTCGGAGCGCGCGAGCAGCGGCGGCTCGAGGTCGGGCAGTAGTGTAGTGACGTCACACTCACCGGCCAGTAGTCCAGCTGCAGCTCCAGGGGCTCGGAGCGCGCGAGCAGCGGCGGCGCGAGGTCGGGCAGTAGTGTAGTGAAGTCACACTCACCGGCCAGTAGTCCAGCTGCAGCTCCAGGGGCTCGGAGCGCGCGAGCAGCGGCGGCTCGAGGTCGGGCAGTAGTGTAGTGACGTCACACTCACCGGCCAGTAGTCCAGCTGCAGCTCCAGGGGCTCGGAGCGCGCGAGCAGCGGCGGCGCGAGGTCGGGCAGTAGTGTAGTGACGTCACACTCACCGGCCAGTAGTCCAGCTGCAGCTCCAGGGGCTCGGAGCGCGCGAGCAGCGGCGGCGCGAGGTCGGGCAGTAGTGTAGTGACGTCACACTCACCGGCCAGTAGTCCAGCTGCAGCTCCAGGGGCTCGGAGCGCGCGAGCAGCGGCGGCGCGAGGTCGGGCAGTAGTGTAGTGACGTCACACTCACCGGCCAGTAGTCCAGCTGCAGCTCCAGGGGCTCGGAGCGCGCGAGCAGCGGCGGCGCGAGGTCGGGCAGTAATGTAGTGACGTCACACTCACCGGCCAGTAGTCCAGCTGCAGCTCCAGGGGCTCGGAGCGCGCGAGCAGCGGCGGCGCGAGGTCGGGCAGTAGTGTAGTGACGTCACACTCACCGGCCAGTAGTCCAGCTGCAGCTCCAGGGGCTCGGAGCGCGCGAGCAGCGGCGGCGCGAGGTCGGGCAGTAGTGTAGTGACGTCACACTCACCGGCCAGTAGTCCAGCTGCAGCTCCAGGGGCTCGGAGCGCGCGAGCAGCGGCGGCTCGAGGTCGGGCAGTAGTGTAGTGACGTCACACTCACCGGCCAGTAGTCCAGCTGCAGCTCCAGGGGCTCGGAGCGCGCGAGCAGCGGCGGCTCGAGGTCGGGCAGTAGTGTAGTGACGTCACACTCACCGGCCAGTAGTCCAGCTGCAGCTCCAGGGGCTCGGAGCGCGCGAGCAGCGGCGGCGCGAGGTCGGGCAGTAGTGTAGTGACGTCACACTCACCGGCCAGTAGTCCAGCTGCAGCTCCAGGGGCTCGGAGCGCGCGAGCAGCGGCGGCTCGAGGTCGGGCAGTAGTGTAGTGACGTCACACTCACCGGCCAGTAGTCCAGCTGCAGCTCCAGGGGCTCGGAGCGCGCGAGCAGCGGCGGCGCGAGGTCGGGCAGTAGTGTAGTGACGTCACACTCACCGGCCAGTAGTCCAGCTGCAGCTCCAGGGGCTCGGAGCGCGCGAGCAGCGGCGGCGCGAGGTCGGGCAGTAGTGTAGTGACGTCACACTCACCGGCCAGTAGTCCAGCTGCAGCTCCAGGGGCTCGGAGCGCGCGAGCAGCGGCGGCGCGAGGTCGGGCAGTAGTGTAGTGACGTCACACTCACCGGCCAGTAGTCCAGCTGCAGCTCCAGGGGCTCGGAGCGCGCGAGCAGCGGCGGCGCGAGGTCGGGCAGTAGTGTAGTGACGTCACACTCACCGGCCAGTAGTCCAGCTGCAGCTCCAGGGGCTCGGAGCGCGCGAGCAGCGGCGGCGCGAGGTCGGGCAGTAGTGTAGTGACGTCACACTCACCGGCCAGTAGTCCAGCTGCAGCTCCAGGGGCTCGGAGCGCGCGAGCAGCGGCGGCGCGAGGTCGGGCAGTAGTGTAGTGACGTCACACTCACCGGCCAGTAGTCCAGCTGCAGCTCCAGGGGCTCGGAGCGCGCGAGCAGCGGCGGCGCGAGGTCGGGCAGTAGTGTAGTGACGTCACACTCACCGGCCAGTAGTCCAGCTGCAGCTCCAGGGGCTCGGAGCGCGCGAGCAGCGGCGGCGCGAGGTCGGGCAGTAGTGTAGTGACGTCACACTCACCGGCCAGTAGTCCAGCTGCAGCTCCAGGGGCTCGGAGCGCGCGAGCAGCGGCGGCGCGAGGTCGGGCAGTAGTGTAGTGACGTCACACTCACCGGCCAGTAGTCCAGCTGCAGCTCCAGGGGCTCGGAGCGCGCGAGCAGCGGCGGCGCGAGGTCGGGCAGTAGTGTAGTGACGTCACACTCACCGGCCAGTAGTCCAGCTGCAGCTCCAGGGGCTCGGAGCGCGCGAGCAGCGGCGGCTCGAGGTCGGGCAGTAGTGTAGTGACGTCACACTCACCGGCCAGTAGTCCAGCTGCAGCTCCAGGGGCTCGGAGCGCGCGAGCAGCGGCGGCTCGAGGTCGGGCAGTAGTGTAGTGACGTCACACTCACCGGCCAGTAGTCCAGCTGCAGCTCCAGGGGCTCGGAGCGCGCGAGCAGCGGCGGCGCGAGGTCGGGCAGTAGTGTAGTGACGTCACACTCACCGGCCAGTAGTCCAGCTGCAGCTCCAGGGGCTCGGAGCGCGCGAGCAGCGGCGGCTCGAGGTCGGGCAGTAGTGTAGTGACGTCACACTCACCGGCCAGTAGTCCAGCTGCAGCTCCAGGGGCTCGGAGCGCGCGAGCAGCGGCGGCGCGAGGTCGGGCAGTAGTGTAGTGACGTCACACTCACCGGCCAGTAGTCCAGCTGCAGCTCCAGGGGCTCGGAGCGCGCGAGCAGCGGCGGCGCGAGGTCGGGCAGTAGTGTAGTGACGTCACACTCACCGGCCAGTAGTCCAGCTGCAGCTCCAGGGGCTCGGAGCGCGCGAGCAGCGGCGGCGCGAGGTCGGGCAGTAGTGTAGTGACGTCACACTCACCGGCCAGTAGTCCAGCTGCAGCTCCAGGGGCTCGGAGCGCGCGAGCAGCGGCGGCGCGAGGTCGGGCAGTAGTGTAGTGACGTCACACTCACCGGCCAGTAGTCCAGCTGCAGCTCCAGGGGCTCGGAGCGCGCGAGCAGCGGCGGCGCGAGGTCGGGCAGTAGTGTAGTGACGTCACACTCACCGGCCAGTAGTCCAGCTGCAGCTCCAGGGGCTCGGAGCGCGCGAGCAGCGGCGGCTCGAGGTCGGGCAGTAGTGTAGTGACGTCACACTCACCGGCCAGTAGTCCAGCTGCAGCTCCAGGGGCTCGGAGCGCGCGAGCAGCGGCGGCGCGAGGTCGGGCAGTAGTGTAGTGACGTCACACTCACCGGCCAGTAGTCCAGCTGCAGCTCCAGGGGCTCGGAGCGCGCGAGCAGCGGCGGCTCGAGGTCGGGCAGTAGTGTAGTGACGTCACACTCACCGGCCAGTAGTCCAGCTGCAGCTCCAGGGGCTCGGAGCGCGCGAGCAGCGGCGGCGCGAGGTCGGGCAGTAGTGTAGTGACGTCACACTCACCGGCCAGTAGTCCAGCTGCAGCTCCAGGGGCTCGGAGCGCGCGAGCAGCGGCGGCGCGAGGTCGGGCAGTAGTGTAGTGACGTCACACTCACCGGCCAGTAGTCCAGCTGCAGCTCCAGGGGCTCGGAGCGCGCGAGCAGCGGCGGCGCGAGGTCGGGCAGTAGTGTAGTGACGTCACACTCACCGGCCAGTAGTCCAGCTGCAGCTCCAGGGGCTCGGAGCGCGCGAGCAGCGGCGGCGCGAGGTCGGGCAGTAGTGTAGTGACGTCACACTCACCGGCCAGTAGTCCAGCTGCAGCTCCAGGGGCTCGGAGCGCGCGAGCAGCGGCGGCGCGAGGTCGGGCAGTAGTGTAGTGACGTCACACTCACCGGCCAGTAGTCCAGCTGCAGCTCCAGGGGCTCGGAGCGCGCGAGCAGCGGCGGCGCGAGGTCGGGCAGTAGTGTAGTGACGTCACACTCACCGGCCAGTAGTCCAGCTGCAGCTCCAGGGGCTCGGAGCGCGCGAGCAGCGGCGGCGCGAGGTCGGGCAGTAGTGTAGTGACGTCACACTCACCGGCCAGTAGTCCAGCTGCAGCTCCAGGGGCTCGGAGCGCGCGAGCAGCGGCGGCGCGAGGTCGGGCAGTAGTGTAGTGACGTCACACTCACCGGCCAGTAGTCCAGCTGCAGCTCCAGGGGCTCGGAGCGCGCGAGCAGCGGCGGCGCGAGGTCGGGCAGTAGTGTAGTGACGTCACACTCACCGGCCAGTAGTCCAGCTGCAGCTCCAGGGGCTCGGAGCGCGCGAGCAGCGGCGGCGCGAGGTCGGGCAGTAGTGTAGTGACGTCACACTCACCGGCCAGTAGTCCAGCTGCAGCTCCAGGGGCTCGGAGCGCGCGAGCAGCGGCGGCTCGAGGTCGGGCAGTAGTGTAGTGACGTCACACTCACCGGCCAGTAGTCCAGCTGCAGCTCCAGGGGCTCGGAGCGCGCGAGCAGCGGCGGCTCGAGGTCGGGCAGTAGTGTAGTGACGTCACACTCACCGGCCAGTAGTCCAGCTGCAGCTCCAGGGGCTCGGAGCGCGCGAGCAGCGGCGGCGCGAGGTCGGGCAGTAGTGTAGTGACGTCACACTCACCGGCCAGTAGTCCAGCTGCAGCTCCAGGGGCTCGGAGCGCGCGAGCAGCGGCGGCTCGAGGTCGGGCAGTAGTGTAGTGACGTCACACTCACCGGCCAGTAGTCCAGCTGCAGCTCCAGGGGCTCGGAGCGCGCGAGCAGCGGCGGCGCGAGGTCGGGCAGTAGTGTAGTGACGTCACACTCACCGGCCAGTAGTCCAGCTGCAGCTCCAGGGGCTCGGAGCGCGCGAGCAGCGGCGGCGCGAGGTCGGGCAGTAGTGTAGTGACGTCACACTCACCGGCCAGTAGTCCAGCTGCAGCTCCAGGGGCTCGGAGCGCGCGAGCAGCGGCGGCGCGAGGTCGGGCAGTAGTGTAGTGACGTCACACTCACCGGCCAGTAGTCCAGCTGCAGCTCCAGGGGCTCGGAGCGCGCGAGCAGCGGCGGCGCGAGGTCGGGCAGTAGTGTAGTGACGTCACACTCACCGGCCAGTAGTCCAGCTGCAGCTCCAGGGGCTCGGAGCGCGCGAGCAGCGGCGGCGCGAGGTCGGGCGCGGGCGCAGGCGTGGCGGGGGGCGAGGGTCGCGCGGGGGGTGACCCGCCTTCCTCCAGCTCTAGAGACGACACTCCGCCTTCGCTGCAGCCCACTCGCACCTCCTTACACGCAAAAAAAAATCACATGAAGTGCCAGTTTTACTCTGCCTAGTTAAGTTCCTATAAGATCGGTGTACCTAATGCGTAGACAGACGGACTAAGTCACGTTATGACTGTCATAATGCGAAGTATACATATAGTTAGTTAGACCCACTGCGATATAGGTTCTAAGAGAGAAAGGAAAAGAGATTCATAGACATACTGAATTACAGTTCAACAGCGTCTTGAAAGTTAGTCCTACTGCGATATAGGTTAGAAGAGGAAGGCAATTGTAAAACAATATTTTTAATTAGTAAGATGAGAACATAATCGAAACATGTGGAACAAGCCCTAAAGGCTATTAATAATGAATTCACAGATAGAGATATGACTGATCCAGATTAATTGATATGTAACGTTTGAATTATTAACAAATCTGGATCAAGTCTATCTCTATCTGTAAACTGATTATTAATTCTAGCCGTAAACGAAGAACTTAACTAAGCAAGTAAACATACCGCTATAAAAGGTACAAAAGTTTGGCTGGCGTCTTCGTCTCCTGATTTTTCCCTGTAGGCCACCATCGCCTCACCGATTGGGATGTTATTCACCGGGCCAATAGTGTTCAAGTACCTATACAAAAAAGTTACTTAAATCAACGAAATATTCAAAGAATAATCTTAAAGAAAAGGCTCCTTCGAAACGTTTGTTATGAGGGTCTTAATCATAACTTATGGACCCTGTTCATATATTATTTCTCTCAAGAATTATGACATACAGTTAAGGGCGCCGGCAGAAATAATTATTTTACCTTTTAATAAAAGAAATATTTCTTATCTCAACTTAATCGCATTGTAATTTAGATCCCGAGATTCCCAAGGGGCACACCCTTGCCAGCGCTCATGCATACAGTGTAAGCAAGATAGAAGTCAACAAATAACAAGCATTCTAGTTGAAGTCTAGTAGTTTTTACGCTTTTATTGTTGCTGTAGAGAAAATATGTCATAGAACCGGACCGAATAATGACGTCACTATTCCTAATATTTAAAAAGCATTGTATATACCTGGCGATTCTGGAGGACATTTCGTTGATATCGGCGACACAGTCGTTAGCGCGTTCGCAGAGGGACGCCCACGTGTCGCCTAGGAACAGTGCCGCGTACGTGCTATCTGTCGCCCCTAGATACCGCGCTACGGTGTTGGCACCTAGCAGAATAAAAAATACATTGTGATGACTTGGAAGCTATAGCATAGCAGACCAGCCCCCCTACCATGACCACCGAAACACGATATTACATCGCGTGATATAGTATTTTATCGACACTCAACTGTCAAAAACGATTGTCATTTGACAGTTAAACGTGATAAATCGCTATATCATATCGCGTTTCGGTGGTCATGCTAGGGGGGCAGGCGCACTCCGCATTAAGTTATAAGTACGTGCGGACCTCTTTAGCGAGACAAATGTCAGAGAGCTGCCACGTGTTGGCCGGTTCGCACGTTAGTTTGATACCTAGTCATAAACTGTTATTGTTCAAATCGATGAAGAACTGTTTCTGCAGCGCTTTAAGAGGACGGCGAGTTCAGCATGTGCACGCAACGCAACTGCCACCGCCGGTTAAACAGTTGTACTACGAAAATAGTTTTTATTACGTACTGCACAAAGACGGTCTCAAGGTCAACACGTATAGTCTGCCGTGCTGTTGACTGTACATACCGTAGGGCACTATGTAGAACTGTATCTGCAGCGCGTCATTAGGGCGTCGGGCAGCGAGTTTAACGTGTGTTCGCAACGCGCTTGCCACCGCCGCCGCAAATTACCGCGCGAACGAACATATTCCAGGCCATAATAAACATACGGCCTTACCTCAAAAGATTTTAGAACACTGTTCAACAAGTGCTTAACTTAGACACTGTTTAAATTGACTTGCTGCTGTCACTTTTTTGACAATATTGTTTGAAAAAGACGGCATTACATTTAAACAGTGTCCAAATTAAACAGTGTTTTAAAATCTTTTGTAGTAAGGCCGTTAGTATCCAAGTCTATAGAGTACATACCGTAGGGCACGATGTAGAATCGTATCTGCAGCGCGTCGTGAGGGCGTCGGGCGGCGAGCTCGGCGTGCGCCCGCAGCGCGCCCGCCACCGCGCCGTCCCCGCCGCAGATCACCACGCGGACCACCGCCCGTCGCCCGCCACTGACAACCAGTACGACCTAACTTTACCAAACACTAATAAACCAAACTTTGCCTATAGCCTAGAGCAGGGATTCCCAAAAAGATATCGACCCCTTGGGGTCGAAATCGGTTTCCCAGGAGTCGACGGATCTTTAAAGTGATTTGGCTATGGCTGAGGTATCAGTACATTTCGGAAAAGTAATCTCTTGCCCAAAATAGTTCGGGAATCCTTGGCTTGAGCCTACGCAGACTACCACTTGTACCAAAAGCACAAAAACACTGAAAAGTTACGTTATTTTAAGAATTTCGCGAAACAACAGTTTATTCTATTAGTTATAGAGTAGATCCTTGCACTGAAGTATGCTTAACAATGGGCTTAATAAAAAGTGTGTGTTTTATTCGAAAACGCTAATATATTTTTTTCTTGCGCTCAGTACTGAATAAGCCCGAGATTAGTCGAGATTGCCTGTACGAAATGTCTATGCAGTGCGTGCACGGAAAACCGCAGTTTGTTCCGGGCGGCCCTTATTATTCTGTCTTCTTTATATTTTGTGCTGTGGGTCCCATTTTTAAACCTACGATCTACGTATACTAACGGTTTAGCGGTGCGTGCATACAGCGCGTGCAGTAGATGTCGCGCGTCGGGTGCGTGGGGCCCCGCAACCACGCAAGCGGCGCCCAGCGCCTGCAGCGCGGCCGCCGGAGCCCCCCCGGGGGCTACACCCACACATTCGGGCACGGGGCCCTCTTCGCCTACTGCTCGCCACACTTGCTCTGACACGCCGCGTCGAGCCTGCACGATAAGTTGTGAATAGTGTAGTGAAATAACCGAACAAATTGAAATTTGAAAAAGGATGAAATTCGTTGCTTTCTCACTAATTATAATAATAACATCATAATAATATGTTATGGCTGAATTTTGTGATAGTTCTTACCATTAAGGCGACTCTATTTGCAACACTAGCGCCACTCCCGTAAAAAAAAATTACCGTGTAAATACAATTTATTAAAAATCTAAGCTTAAGGTCCGTTGCAACATAATAGTATATTATTTATAAACACACAAACTTAATAATTTATTGTGGTATTTCTCGAAAAACAAAATGACGCACGACTTTTTCGCCACCAAAACTGCAAACAATTATTAGTCACTGAGTTTGTGTGTTTATAAAAAAACAACTGATATTTAGTGGACCATAAGCTTGGATTTTTTATAAATTGTGTATTTACTCTGTAATTATTTTTTAACGGAAGTCGCGCTAGAATGGCACATAAAGTCGCCTTAAACAATATAAGGCGTCTACAGTTGAATGAAGGCTATTAAATAACGAGAACTAGGCGGTCAAATAAACTGCAGAGTAGATAACCACGGGGTAAGGAGAGCAAAAGCGTGTCAGAAATGTTCATTCATAATTTGAAAAACCAAAAAAGGAATGCAGATGAGATAAGATGTCTTGCTTGTGAAGAGTCCTACTACTCATAAGTGCTGATAAAGAAGATAAAAGGTCCAAGAAGTGTTTACCAACCTCGAGCGTAGTGGGGCTTTGCGCGGGCAGGTCGTGCGCAGAGAGCGGCCGCTCAGCCGCTATGACCAGCGAATTCTTTTTGCGACCGCCCACAGCAGCGGGGGTCAAGTTGCCGCCGCTCGTGGCGCTGCGGAACAGGCGAGACCGCTTGTCTTCCTGTAGGTGAAATATTTGTGTAGTCAATGACAAGTTGGTGTACAAATTCTACACGTGCGCGTCGACGACGCTCGTGTGTACAAACTTACTAACGTTATTAGAATAGTGGCACTCAATGATAAGTGTGGCGGACTCGAGCAGTTGATCATTGAACAACTACTTCTGCGTTTCTAGCAACTTCTCAAACAGTCCTCAAACGATGGGTAGCTATAAAAAGAAGGTCTCTTCACTCAAGCAGTTGAGAAGACTGTGTATAACTGCTCGATACAAGCGGTTACAATGTACGTCAATTCACAGGACAATCATGACTACAAACGCCAGTGCCGTGGCGGCTACGTATACTGACCATAAGACACCTTGTTCTCGTTGGGCGGCGAGCTGGACACCGAGGCCCCAGAGACGGGCGCGTCGGCGGTGGCGTTCCCGTCGCTGTTGCCCTCGCTGCCGCGCTCGTCGCCCGCTGAACTTCGACGTATACTTATACGATGGCGTCGCATACTAACCGTAGTCATCTTGTTCTCGTTGGGCGGCGAGCTGGACACCGAGGCCCCAGAGACGGGCGCGTCGGCGGTGGCGTCCCCGTCGCTGTTGCCCTCGCTGCCGCGCTCGTCGCCCGCTGAACTTCGACGTATACTTATACGATGGCGTCGCATACTAACCGTAGTCATCTTGTTCTCGTTGGGCGGCGAGCTGGACACCGAGGCCCCAGAGACGGGCGCGTCGGCGGTGGCGTCGCCGTCGCTGTTGCCCTCGCTGCCGCGCTCGTCGCCCGCTGAACTGTGACGTATACTTATACGATGGCGTCGCATACTAACCGTAGTCATCTTGTTCTCGTTGGGCGGCGAGCTGGACACCGAGGCCCCAGAGACGGGCGCGTCGGCGGTGGCGTCGCCGTCGCTGTTGCCCTCGCTGCCGCGCTCGTCGCCCGCTGAACTACGTATCGCTTCCGACTCTGTTGACCCAGAGGACGATACTATACACTTTGCGTTTGAGCCTATGCAATACAATAAACTTTTATTCATCTAAAACAATATTGAGGGAACTGATCAAATAGCAGATCTTTGGATTAGAATAAGTCCTCTCTTGAAATAAGTACATATTTCCTATTAAAAAATCAGTCGTTGGTTCTTGAGATCTTGGAAGTGACGAAAGGACGGTTTGATTAGAATTATGAAAAAAAAGTTTAAGAACTTATATTCTGCAATAAGGAAGGAAGAAATGAGTGGAGTTTAAGTGATATGAAATTAAAAACAAAATAATAGTAGTAGTCATAAATTCTCATGCAAACCGTGCTCCTAGAAGTTTATTTGATGAAAATAAGATACCCGTTTATTAAGTATTTTAATGTTTTTTTAGTTTGTATAATTGTTATGGCGAAATGTATCTCATTTTCTATTAAAGTGGACTGAAAATGAAATAGTGTAAACAAAACAAAAAGACAGACAAAAGCTTAGTACACACAAGTAGTAATCTATTTACAGTTGGTCAAAAATTCGGAACCGTTGTATGACGTTCTTAGAATTGAGGACAAGTGCGCATTATGGTAATACTAAACCATCATAAGTCAGCACTTAGCCTTAGTCCGACCAACAAATAAAATTATTTTTTCTTATGTAAACAACTATGGCAGCATATGAACAGTTGATTAAATACGGAGAAACTAAGAGGAACTTCATTATTCCATGGTACAGAAATCGAAAAATAACGATTTAATTTAATCAGGTCAAGTGATCCATCAGTTTTTCCATTTGAAAAACCTTTATCGAGAATTAAAAGTATGTCAGAGAATATGAAAATCATGGCTGAATTCATTACGATATAAATTTTACAACAAAAGTAATCGTGCTTTATTCCGACGATATAAATCATACATATGCCGCCATGTATGTTTAAGACAGGAACGCAATTACGCGCAAGCTTCGTCATTTTCCCATATTGTTCTCCATTCCATTGCACAAAATCATCATTAACTAGAGGTGTAATATGTAATCGAAATCATATTGGAATCCATGAGTCTTGTTGCCGAGCCGGCCTCTTTTTTACAAGTTTATGGTTTTTTTAATTTTAACTTATATTTTTGAATTCCGTTCTTTTTATACTATAACATATTTTCCTTGTTTTGTACTCTGTTTTTCTTATATGTGTCAAGTCGTGCTTATCAGTTTTCAATATTAAAAATACATTATTACCAACTAACTTTCATTATTTAGAAACCCATTTAGCTCAGTTTCAAGTCTAATAAATACTTTGAAACTTTAAACACTTTATGAACTGACACTAGCTTAAAATACAAAAATATTTGCACAACGGATATTGTTGCAATGAAATAAATATTGTAAGAGTTGAGTGAGTGTGACTGCTGCTGTTGTTCTCGCTCTAGCAAAAGAACTCTGTGAGCAAAAAAGAGCCGTATAGAAAAACAACGAAGGATGTGCTTAGGTTTCAGCTGTAACGCCTTGTCCAGAAGGGGCAAATTTGCCGCAATTTGAATCTTACGTAGCCGATTACTGGTGTACACACAGCTGCAAAACAGGTTACCAAACATGTCAAACACCTTAAACAATTTTGAACTTAACGTGCAACTCTTAAGGTTTAAAATTGATTGAAGTTTGATAGTTTTGGATAACCATCTTGCCCACTTTTGGAGAGGTGTAACTGCCTGGGCTAGCCATGTTACAGAGCGTTCGCCGGCGCGGAGAGCGAATCCTAATACATAGCGTGTGATGCTAATTAACCGTTGTGCGGTGAGCGTTTCGACCGAGCAATAAAAAGCGAATTCACTTGCCGCGTTGCCAGACGCTTTGTAGCGTGGCCAGGGAGGGTGTATGTTCACCAATGGCGGTACCTGTAAGCGGGACGGTGCCGACGTGCCGCTCGCGCACCGCGCTCAGCTCGCTGGCGGAGGCGAGGCTGGCGTGCCGCGTCACTGCGCATGCGTACCTTTATGGCGCGTGTGTGTCACGTGGCTTACGATTTTATTTAAACAAATAAGTTTTTTCGGCAGCCTTTAGTTTTTTTTTCATTATGATACCTACTGTTGTTTCTCAAATAGTAATTTCACACAGACAGGTAACTTTTCATATGGAAAAGTTTAATCAAATATCTAGTCACACCCCCATCCCATAAGGTAGCATTAATTCATCAACGCCCGAGCGGACGCATGCGGCCGGATAACAATGGAATATCTATTGTGTCTCATTTCCGGGCGTTGAAGGGTCAAGGGATCATATTTTATCTTAAGCAATGACAGTTTTGAAATTAAATGCTTTCTGTTTGTAACTATGACTTGTAACAGTTTTTCTTCGTATAAAAAACACAGAGCTACTCTGCTCTTTCGAGTCGTTTAGCCGTAAAGCCACGTCACACATACACATGCACTACACTATGCACACAGCGTTACATAACAAAACACAAATATACATATTAAAATGTTGTGTATGATGAACATTACTGTAGTCATATTCATAATGTATGTAATGCACTTCGATCAAGAATACCCTAGATGTCCGGTCAGAGTCTCAAAAACGGCACCTCGAAATATCGCCCCACTTTCAATTTGGGAGCTTATTTTGTACAAAGTATTATCTTCTTTGCTACTTACTGTTTAAAGTTGAATTTGGAAATAATAGAAATTTGTACCCAGATTCGAATTTCAAAAATCCGAATCGTTTTTTGTTTTGTCAGTCGGTGCCATGTTTGCGTGCTGTTTTAGTTTATGAAGCGTTATCTAGGATATTCTTGGTCGAAGGGAATGCAAAACAAAAGTTAAGCGTTCACACGATGCACTTTCGTCAGATGTATGCATTCGATGCTCAAGCATATTAATATTGTTATTTTCATGTACTCAATGATATATCGTGTATGTTTCCTAATGATTTTCCATGATATTAACACACAAATATTATTCTACTGTTCTGTCTGTTGCTCCTGGTCTTCTAAAGTTGAATTAAATAAAAATGAAAAGTATTATTACGAAAAATATTTATTTAAGTACTATTATCAAAAACACAAGTCAATAACACTTACAATTTCACTCAAACGAGAAAATCCCAGTCACTGTGACTTTCAATAAAGGGACTCCTCTAAAACTCGGGCGGACGCTCGCGCCGGCACACTCTAACGTGTAAGTATGTTTCGTAAAAATATTTGAGCAGCACTAATAATTAGTTTAATTTTGGCCTAGCGACGCGGGTTATGGGGTCTGCAGAGGCATCCAGCACTAACGCACTCAACGGTGTCCGCTAGAATTTTAGGTGAGGGCCTTAAACAACTGTCGACATTAAAAGCTAGACCAGGAGCCGTCAAAGCATGTGTTTTCGCCTTGGTTTCTTATCTGGGTCCTTCTAATTGTGTTACCATTCGAGTGCCGGTGGTGGTCCTGGTTGGCGAGGCTGCGCGAGCTGCTGAAGAACGGCCGCAGCGAGGGCTTGGGCGTGGAGCCGATGCTAATCGTGTCCATCTGGTCGGGCCCGGAGTCCTCGCCTTCACCGCATGATAATGACTCTAACTCCTGAAAAAGGTTTGCTGATTCACGAAAATACCTCTATGCTTTAACAGTCCATTCTCCGCAAGTGACCTTGTAGATGTGTAGATGTTGATATTCGGGTTATGAGACCCGCCACAAAAAAAATTGATAAAACTTGTGTAAGCTTTACAAAGTTAATAGAGTCTGGCCAATCAAAAAGCTGTCCATGAAAAACGGCGGCAAATTTAAAAAACTTGAAGCTATCAACACTGGCTATACTCTGCATAAACGGATTTGATACTTTGTAGTTTTTACCATTATTAAAAATTTTATTTGTTTTGTAATTTCACATTTATAATATTATATTCAAGCGAAATAAAAAACGTGTAAGTATTTCTATGAGTAAAGTGGCAATTTAAAAAAATATAATTGATGCTATGAGTCATAGTAGAAATTATTATTGTAAATTCTTTTATTATAATTCTATTTATTAAATTTTGCATTTCAGACCCCGGAATTCCTATATATTTTTGTTTACTTTTTTCTTTTCGCCTGACTCCATACAAGCTCAATTGCATTGATAATGATAATGAAAATTATTTACATTTTTTTTCGAGGTCTTCTTCTTTTTTTTTGTTATGGCAATCTACTTTCCTCTTGGAAGTAATTTTTGCCAGTGTCAAGTGTTAAATAGTTCAGTGGTAGATATTGTTTAATTTTTCATTAGAATGCGGGTGCATCGCATTCCAATGCTGCTTGGAGCATTTGGCACCAAGTATATCAAGACAGTTTACTCGGTTAGTTCTGCCGAGGAAGCCACCACTTCAATAAAAGTCTCAGCTTCACACAACCAAGATCGCGCCTATTTCAATTATCCCACATACTGTTCAGTTGCGTAGACACTTGTACCATATAACTGCACCAATTTTAAGACACAATATCCACTATGATTAAAATAGTGGCTAAACCGAACTCGACAAAATGGCGCCAAGAACTCCCTTTTTCGAAGTCATTGAGGTCGCAAAGGCAAAGTGTTGCCGTACTAGTTTTTAAAAAAATTCGTGGACAGCTTTCGTTGGCCAGACTCTAACCCCTTCAGCCGTCTACGAAACCGATGAAACGTAACTTAGGAAGAATTTATTTTCTTGCTACAATTTTTTTTTTACAATACGGGGTACATTTAGCTTTAATACTCTGTACTTGTGTGTACTAACTTGGAATAGTTCGTCAATGTCTCTTTGCGCGTGGTGAGTATCGCGCGTCGCCCCCCTCTCCCCCAGCTCTTCGGGCACCCTGAACCGCCGCAGCAACGCCGCGAACTTCTGCTTCAAGTTACGTTGCTGCAATACAACCGGAATGTTACTCTACTGCCTTTACATTAACGAAATGTTTACCTACTGTTACTCATATTATTAACGCTGGATTGAATATAGGCGACCTAAAAATGTTGCCATTTGAGTTTCGCCATTGTGGCGCTGATAACATTTATTTACTAAAACGAGCCTTTTGCATTTTATGTCAATTTTAGTTCCCAAACCACTCATTGTTATTTCATTAGACATGTCCAGTGTATAATACAGTTCAGTGATTACAAACAAAATATACTTGGATACGTCCACATTAAATTGATGATGATAAATTACATTAAGGGGCTGACATGAGGAATCAGTCAAGGTTTTTCACAAGACGTCATTCACAAGACCTTGACTGATTCCTTTTTTAAGAAATTGGGCTTATTTAGAATAAATAAAATAAAATCGACTGGCGGCGTTAGTTAGCTCATTTCAGCCTCTTAAGTATCTAACGTTCTGTGATAGAGTTGCATTTTATTTTATAGAAGACTAGCAATCGCCCGCGACTTCGTCTGCATGGAAAGTTTTTTGCTATCCCTCGCAAAACAATATTTTTTCGGGATGAAAGGTACCCTATGTCCTTCTCTGTACCCCTGACAACGTGTATGCAAAATTTCATGATGATCGGTTCAATAGTTAAGACGTGAAGGCGTAACAAACAAACAAACAAACACATTTATAATATTAGTAAGGATTGAAGTCGAATTAGTTCAAACAAATAGATTGGCAACTAACTAATCAAATTATCAAAGTGACAAACTCAATTAAAGGACCTTCAGAGGACGAAGTGAAATATTACAAAATATGTTATGTGAAACATTACATAAAATTTAATTATCATCAAAATACTAAAAAAAGGTGTGAGAAGACATATAAATGAGGTTGATTAATACTGATGGATTAAAAGTATTACAAACTAGTGGCGAATAAAATCTAATTATCTTGTCGCTTGATAACAGTGTGGGTGTTTTATTATTCGGCAACACGCAAATATTGATCATGTGACTTTGGCTTTACTCCCACTTTCAGAATCGGTAACATTTTCATTTGTGAATTACAGTATGCCATTTATATCAAGGGTATTTATAATATTTTGGATTCTTAATAATTGTAGATAGTTTACTATATCTAAATAAAAATTTAATGACAATAGGAATCAAATTAAAACTTATAAATGCATTAGAATGAAATTCACGGAACTTACACATCTGCTATTTATAAAAATTATACTTCACCTAAGAAAAATCTCACACGGCAGACAAAAACATTAGGTAATATTAGTAACACCAGATTAATCTACAAGTTAAAACAGAATAACTTTTTCTGGATTTATTCTATAACTTTACACAGACAGCATTGTAGCATTCCCAGTCCTTTTAAACTTCAGTCACAAACAACAATTTTCAACATATATCACTCCAAGACATTTATAGCACAGAACACAACCTTTACCTTCATCGGACGGTGCACTATAAGACCGAAGCGCACTGAGCAATCTAATCAACTGATAAGCTACCAAACCATTAGGGCTCTTGTCCACGGAGCCAGGTTTAGATCCGGCAAAATCACCCGGCCTAGATAAGAACTACGACAGTCGTGCAATAGATTGTATGTAGCTTTGTCCACACGCCGGATCCGTCCGAAATTCTTAGACCGCGTTCCCATCTACAAGAAAACTTCTACAAGTACCACAGCTTGTCACACAGTAGCTTATAAACGCTTGACAAACTGTCGCTAGTGCATTTGCTATTAGTTTACACTTGTAACTGTCTGATAGGCTGTGGGACACTTCTAGCAGATGGAAACGCGGCCTCATAGGTTGCCGGATTGTCGGATCTAGCTCCGGCGCGCAGACAAAGCTACATTCAATCCAAACTCGACTCCATGGACTGGAGCCCTTACGGAGAGATTAGCGTGCCATGACTCCGGGTCAGCCTCGAGACAGCTGCTACAGCACTTCAAGCAAAAGGTGGCAACGAAGAACTAAAATTTCATCGATAGAAAAAAAACAGCCGGTAACGAAACGGTGTCTCATTCCTCATTTCCCGCGTTACGTGTCCAAAACGCATTGAGCTGTTGCAAGTAGAGAGGGCCATTGTTTGGTATTCAAAAGATACCTTACATTTCGCATCGGCTTAAATACTCGTTTACTCGTGCGTGACCAGTTTTGAAACATAAAACATAAATTAATCAACTTAAGATATTTAATCAACTGAAAAAACAAATACACGCCGCTGTTTAATGGCCTCTTTAGGAATAGCAATAAAATAAAGTACTAGTTAGTTAATACATTATTGGTTAATGATGATTAATGACGACCTCCGTGGTCGAGTGGCTTTGTACACCAGTTTTCAAGGTGTCGTCATCTCTGAGGTCCCGGGTTCGATCCCCGGTTGGGTCAATTTAGAGAACCAACTTTTCAATATTGGCTCAGGTCTAGGTGTTTGTGATACCACCGTTGTCTCTGATTTTCCATAACACAAGTGCTTTAGCTACTTTGGAATCGGAGCAATGTATGTGATGTTGTCAAATATTTATTATTTATTTATTAAAGTGATGTCGCGTTAATTTCTGCCAACATACGCTTGAAATGCTGCCCTGTTAGTATATTATACAACATACTACATAATAGTTGACGTCACATTTTAATTGAAACCTAATGTATGCATTGCCGTATCGTATCGCGATAATGTTGGGAAGACATATTTACTGGTAAAATACTTGATAATTGCTGTTTAGATTATCCATCCTTGTTACCAGAAAGTCACAAGATTTATATATCATCCAGAAATTATGAGATTCGACCCTTTTTAATCTAGGTAAGGTGGGTATAACTCGCACCATTAAAGGAAGGAATCTAAAATGGCGGCAATATAGGGCAGCAGTTATCGTGCTGTCTCAGTCATAGAACTAAAACCAAATGATAAACCGCGTGAAATGGCACGATAATTGGCGCCATTTTAAACTCCTTTTTTTAATTGCGCGAGTTATAGTAATAATCATCTTAACATTCTAACTACACCAACGCAAACATGATTATCTAAAGACATAACATTTATTTAATTGTTAAACTATAAGGCAACAAATAACCAAAACCAAAGGAAAAACAGTATCATGCAAATATCATTCCAGAGAACAGAAACAATTCAAGGGATACACTTCAGGCCATTATTAATTATAAACTGTTTTATATTTTAAGAATTCTACTCTTTTGTCTTAATAGATCAATGCCATGAAAAGGAAATTTCAAGAAAGTTATAAGGAGAAAGATTGCTAAATATTGCCTCTATTCTCATAAAATGAAATGCAATACCGCGTGCAGGCTCACCGCGAGCTTGCCGCGACTGCCCTTGCGCTTAGCGGCGGCATTTTCCAACTCGCTGTCGCTGTCTCTGTCGTTCGCCTTCGAGTGCATATAGCTTTGTCTCTTTCGCTCGCGCTCCATGAAGCTCAAGTCGCGAGAGCGTGACAGCTGCGTGCAATGCAATGGCTATGTTATGCTGAAGCTGGTGAATGGTTTTTGCACAGAAAAATAAAAAGCAAAATTTTCCGATACATAAATTCATTCGGTTTAATCGTCTGTAGCTAATATTGGCTCCAGTAACATATTTAAAAGCTATTATGGTAGAAGATAAATTGTAATGAAGTAAAGCTTTTCAAAGCGTAACAACAACTATAATTTATAGGTACATAAAAAGTTAATGTAAAGTAATTGATGGCTTAAGAAAGACTATTAATTTGCCATGCACTGTAAGTTTTATTGAGAATATCAACACGTCGCACTACTGTAGTCATTTTCCTCGTAATAATTAATTCCTAAAAGCAATTGCTCCAATGCTAAGCGTGATTATTGTTTTGTCATGCAAATTACCACTAAACTTTTAAGAGACACTATTAAATATTTTCTAAACTTTTAAGAGACACTGTTAAATATTTTCGACATCAGCCATTTTTAAGGTCCCCTCTTTGCTGGGACACAGGCCTTCCTTATGGATGGATAAGGAGGATTGGCCATAACCCACTACGCGGGCCCAATGCGGATTGGTGGGTGTTAACTGCTGCAAATGCAGCCGGGACCAACAGCTTATCCTGCCTTCCGAAGCACGGAGGAACTCGAGATAATAAATTAGCTTAACCACTTCGCCACCAAGCTCCTCATTATTATTATGCAAAAATCATAATAAGTCTATACATATAAAAAATGAACGTAAATTTTATTTAGTGTTAATCAAGGTAATGTTAATGTATTACTTTTAACAAGTGTCATATCCAAAAAAGCAAGACATTGTCTATTTATTTCCAATAAAATGTAGTTAAAAAAGATTTTATAAGGATGCCTATTAGTAGGTAAGTAGGTACTGTAGGTAGGATGTTAAAATATACGTTGTATGATTATTTGCTGTTACAAAGTCAAATTTTGTTTAATTTTAGTAATAGCTGCGCTGCGTATTAGTTTTGCAAAATGTGCCAAGACTGAATATTCCTATGTCCCTTTGCAAATTGAATGTAATAAAATTGCGCTATCCTTCATCTTATTTCTTTATATTTAAGACTGGAGCACACCAATCCATTTGCTTTACGTGACGCGTGCAAGACGCAATGTGTGTACAGTATGAAATGCTATGAAAGACGCCACACCGTATGCATAATGTGTTCATTTGGTGTGCTTCAGTCAAACTTAAAAGACAAAAAGAGATAAAACAATGATAAGAGATACTTCCTAAGACATACAAGCTTTATTTTCCCTTTATGTTTCTTCAGCAGCCAAAGATTGACCGCAAGCGCGCCTTGGGTGGTGAAAGACGTAGAAAGAAAGAGGAGGCTGGTCTGCCTCGCCTACACCACGCAATTACAGGCGCGGCAATACTCTTGCGGTCAGACTATTATACCACTTATGCCCGCGTATACTATACTATTATGTATTACCTTAGTATAAGAGAGGTCCGCTTTGTTGAAGGCCAGTTGCCTGTGCGCTCGCCGCCGCGCCTGCGCGCCGTACGTCATGTCGTCGGCCTCTTCTACCGAGCTGAACTCCCCTTCTTCCTCCTCATCCGAATACCCGCGCTCTGGAAATCAACAAATTCGTTAGTCTATGCTTCATAAGTTTAATGGTGCCTTCTGATATGTCTACAACAGAATCTTGAGCTCCATACATGCAGGTGGTTACAACTCTCTTATAGATTGTAAGCTTCCAACAAGCCGGTCTTCTTCAGTTTACAAACGCCTTCCTTTTTATGAAATCAGACGGTCAACTCCTCGTTTATCTGTCATTAATCTCGCGCATTTCCAATTTTACTTTGTATAGTGAGACAATGTGGCTAAAATTCAACCACCTTTACGGCCATTGAGAACTCGCCCTTGATGAGAAGCATATTGGTGTCGTACCACTCAGGTGCTCAGGTGGTTGGATCTTGTGATCATTGAAGACTTACCGTGTTGTCATTCTTGATGTCGTAGTCAACGGGCGTGGACGCCAGCCTGGTGATGGTCAATCTGGCAACTAGCAGACTTTCTACTGCGCATACTTAACCACCCGGGTGGTGAGATCCTGTGATCATTGAGGATTTACCAGTGATGATTAGCATTTTGTTATTCTTGGTGTCGTGGTCGACGGATGTGGACGCCAGCTCGGTGATGATCAATCTGGCAACTGGCTGACTTTCTACTGCGCTTACTTTACCACCCGGGTGGTTAGATCTTGTGATCATTGAGGACTTACCAGTGATGAGTGGCGCATTGATTTTCTCGATGTCGTGGTCGACGGGCGTGGACGCCAGCCCGGTGATGGTCAATCTGGCGACTGGCTGACTTTCTACTGACTGCGCTTACTTTACCACCCGGGGGTTAGATCCTGTGATGATTGAGGATGAGGACTTACCAGTGATGAGCAACGTGTTGTTATTCTTGGTGTCATGATCAACGGGCGTGGACGCCAACCCGGTGATGGTCAATCTGGCGACTGGCTGGCCTGCTGTTGCACCTACTTTACCACCCACGCCGGTCAGCTCCAGTTCCATGTCCATTGAGCGTTGAAGCACCTGGGAATAGACGACGTTAAATTAAAAGCTGATATGATTGTAGTAGTTAACAACTGAGCGCTTCCGAGCTTCGGAGGGCACGTTAAACACGTCAGAGGCCTTACATGCGGCTTGATAAATTCTAACACCAGAGGTGGCCTGGCCACTAATCCTTGTACGATAAGAAGAAGATTTAAGGCCATTACATTACTATATGTTATGATAACATCAATCATATATGGCTTCTTTTAATGAGGAAACAATGCTTGGGATCTGTAACCTGTTCTAGTTATTTCAAATTTTGCTAATCTATACTGAATAATTATTCTAAATAAGTCCCTGTCGTTTAATTACAGGAAACATAACTCAAGTTTAAAAGGACACTCGTCATAATTGGATGATTCACTAATTATTTGTTGCGAATGGATGCTGTCATCGCAAAACTTAATTTGAAATTACAGGCGTGTCCAGTGTTCTAGAAAAAGTTATTAATAGAAATAAAGTGACCTATTAAGTGGTATTCAGTCTTTTTACACCACTATCCAAAAGAAGGAGTGTATTGTGTTCAGGGTTCATGTATGTTTGTGAGTTTATTTATTCCACCGTACTTCGGAGATGGCGATACCATGAAAACCGATGTACTAGCCACTCTACCACGGAAGTCGTTAAACAATAATTTCTCAAGATAAATGATATTTTAGAAAAAATCGACTCACCTGTAGCACCTCAGACGGGACTCGAACCCGCACTCTTGGGATTCCGGGCCAATGCACTGACCAATTATGCTACCGAGTCGCTAGTAGGATCGGCGAAATTTTCTAGTACTTTTTTACATTTTCACTGCAAGCCAGCGTTATTTCATCAATGTGAGGAAATATTCTCGACATAATGAAACATCTTTCCAGATGACAATCGATGAAGATGAAACAATTATACAATGTGTTTTTTTTATATCCCATAACTCTAGGGTATTAATGAGACCATGAAATAGAATCGAATAGCATAGGAAAAATCCAAAACTGAATAATTATTTTCTTTTTTAATTTAAGGTCAATTTACCTGATCCATCCTGATGACGCCTTCAGCGAGGGTCTTGTAGCCCAAAATTGTGCGGTTCTTGTATTTCTTGCGCCTTTGTAGCATAATTTGCAATCTGAAAATAAAAGGGACTTTATTTGGCATCCTTTTCAAAGAAACGAAAAAAGGGTTGTTAAAGTAATGGTTATAAACTAAGAACAAAGAAGCGAGTATCTTTAGCCTATACAAGGTGTTACAAAAATACCCCTAATGCCGAATATGGCATATAGGGACCATCAAACTGAACAACTTTTACTATGGGGCCAACTCTGAAATCGCGAAAAAAAAACAGCTGTTTCATACATTTTGATATTTTCGATTTTAATTTTTGTATGGAACAGCTGATTTTTTTCGCGATTTCAGAGTTGGTCCCATAGTTAAAGTTGATCAGTTTGATGGAACCTATATACCATATTCGGCATTTGGGGTATTTTTGTAACACCTTGTATACAAGGTGTTACAAAAGTACCCCTAACGACTATAATTGAACAACTTTTACTATGGGACCAAATCTGAAATCGCGAAAAAAAAATCAGCTGTTACATACATTTTGATATTTTCGATTTTAATTTTTGTATGGAACAGACAGAACAGAAATGTAATATCGACTAAAACTATTTACGAAAAATAAACTCGGCGAGCTAAATATAACAGGCACTCATAGTTGAAATGCCATAAATTGGGCCATTTCAGGGGTCATTAACATCATGGCATCGGCTGTCATAAACGGACCACTTTCGTACTCATTTCCATCGTTAATTTAACGATAACACGCTCATTAATCTAACTGGCTGGGGTACAAGGGCAGACTATTCATATTTAAAGTTGTTTTTATCCTATATTTAGTAACCTATTTAATGCTATCGCAGAAACAGTTACTAGTGCTGATAACGTTTATCTGTGCTTTTAATACGGACACAATAACATTAATAAGGTAATGTTATTGTATATAACGTTATGCGATATAATATATCGCGTGATATATAATAGACCATGAGGCATTTTTAATGTCCCACTTCTGGGGCACAGGCCTTCCTTATGGGTGGATAATGAGGATGGGCCATAGCCCACCACGCGGGCCCAATGCGGATTGGTGGGTGTTAACGACTGCAAATGCAGCCGAAGCACGGAGGAGCTCGAGATGATAAATTTTTGGTCACCCATCCCATGACCGAACACGAAAGTTGCTTAACCTCCGCAATCGCTGGGCCAGGCGCTAAAACCCTGCGCCATCGTGATATATGTCGCGTGAAATGGCGTATTATCGACATTCAACTGTAAAAATCCAGTCTTTTGACAGTTAAACGTGATAAATCGCTATATCATATCTTGTTTCGGTGGCCATACTAGAGGGCTAGGAGAAACTGATTGACATGTCAGGGTATAGCAAAAAACCTATTGAGTTGAGGACTTTTGCACAAGTAAGGTTGCCAGGTGTCCGGATTTAGCCGGACATGTTTGGCTTTTTAACCTCTTGTCCGGCCAAATTTGACTGCGTCCGTCCTGTCCGGCTTTTTGTGTGGCTGCAACAAGTAATGCCACGACACGACCCCCCAAAGACTGACCACTGTTTGCAAGGCGGTAATAAATATTGTCCGGCTTTTAGAACATATATCCGGCTTTAAAAAAGCTATGATTAGCTATTAAACAGGTATATCCGGCTTTTAGGGTAAAATTTCCGATCAAATGAAGCGGCTATTGTGTTTTTGACCTGGCAACCCTATGTACGTACAAGGCTTCCAAGCTGCTAAACTTATTTTTTGAGATAAATAATATTAGAAATAATACTAGAAAAAATCGACTTACCCGTAGCACCTCAGACGGGACGGGTGAGTCGATTTTTTCTAGTATTTTTTCTAATATTATTTATCTTAATATAAAAACAGCATTGTCAATGCGAAAAATCTAAATTTAATAATTATTTTTTGAGCACAAAAAGCTCCCATAAAACACTGTATTTTAATTTACGCTATGCCATAAAATACTAAAACTGCGGAGGCGTTCTATACGTAACAATGTAGATTCCAGTATGAACTCGTAGAACGCCATTAAAATATTAATATTTTACCACGGAAGTTTTACTGCACTACAAGCAAAGTTACGAGCTTTGTAGACTTAAGAGGTCCAATGCTGGAAGAAATTTTCACAGTAAAAAATATCGAAATTATTGACAACATTATCGTTTTTATTAATAACGAGTATAAAATATAGGTGTGGCGTTTAGTATGCGAGCGAGAAGTGAATATGAACGACGCCCCATTTCCAAGCCCATTCTTTATCTGCGCGGGTTGGAAATATGAGCAATTCTATGGCGTTTTATTGGATATAAAAACATATAATATATTGCTATTGTTTTGTCAATACATTCATAATAACGTAGTTGTTTTTCCCACTTCTTTGGTCTGTTTTTTCCTGTATAATAAACCCTATAATATTAATTATCTTAATAAATTATAATATGTATTGTTTAATTTTGATAATATAAAGTATTATCAATTACTTACATCTATTTTCGTAATTTGATTTTGTAATAGCAACTTAAACAGCACTTTAAGTTTCAAAATAACAATTAGATAATTTAATTATTTTCAAATTAATTAATATTGAATAGACCACATCAGCAAATGCAACATCTACAGACTTCAGAAATTGCAACACAAGCAAGTGAAGCAAGTAATATTATTTTAAATATATTCATCAAAGAAAAACAATATTTGTACAGATGCTGCCTTGCTGTATACGACTTCAAACACAAAGTTTAAAAAAGACAAGGCACCGTCCGTGCTGCGACTATTATAATAATTATGCTTCCCCTTATTTGTTGTTTGTCTGCGAAACCGATACAAACATTATTTAATGATAAACGGGACTAGGTACGACTCAATTTATTAATCTTTGGCAGGGCTAACATATCTCTCAAATATTTTAAGACGCCCCATAAGCCGTGAAATACAGATCTATTTGTATTTTAAAGTTTACCGAAGGAACCGGAGTCGGATGTTTAACAAAGATTTTAGGTAAAAACATAATATCTTCATTTAATTAAGCAGCCAGTGTCTCACAAGGAAAGTGAGGCGATCAAACACATTTCGTATGTAACAGCAAATCCTCAACTCCCACAGAATTAATTTTATTTAATCCTATTCCTTTAATACCGAAGAAAATGCATTTAAGCATCCCATCCCCCCCCCCCCGCAGGTGAATAGGGGGTTCGTATGTGGGACTCGCCAGGAGGGGACTGCAACATTCAACGTTGCGGCTCACTCCACGACCACCTCCCGTGATCTCACCCAGCCGAGTGGCTCAATGGGATCTCGGGAAGGGGGACTCCCTACTTGCCCTCTCGCCGCCGACTGGTCATGGGGGGCCCTTGTGGGAATCACCCCAAAACACACAACTGACCTGTTGCCATCACGCTTGACGAAATGCGGGTACTGGAGTGAGAAGCACAAGTCCAGCTCCACATCGAGAGGCGGCACCGCGATGTCGTTGGAGCGGAGGGTGCGCTTGCTGCTGTGCATGCGCGCGGCCAGGATCACAGCGCCGGCACCCGCGCCGCCCGCCGCGCCGCCCCCCGAGTCGCCCAGCGCCCCGCACACACGGAGACGGGTCACTCGAAGAGTGCATAGCCTGTGGAGGATAATAAAAAACATGAGCTTCGCTTCAGATACCAAATTAACATTAAGCATAGAAAAGGCCGTTTTCATAAACAACGTTTCTTATGGTGCGACTCAGTCTGTCTGTCTGTCACAGCTGGATATCTCGAGAACTACTAAATAATGCTATCAACTTAGTTTGCATAGAGAAAAATCTGAAATTATTTTATGTGATAGAAGTTTATGTAAAGATTACAGGAAAAATAAAACGATGTCTCTAAATAGTAAACTTTTTCAGAATGATGATGGAAAGGACGGAACCCTCGGAGCGCGAGTCCGACTCGGTCTTGACCGTTTTTTTTTAAATAAGATAATCAGTAAAATAAGTAATCAGTAGAATCAGTAATCACTTAAAAACATTCTGAGAATTCGAAGTGTAACTAGGCTTTATGCGAGTGGAACACGTTGAAGTCTATTCGTGAATTCTAAACCCAAGTGTCCCGAATGGTTCCACTATTTGTCTCTCAACAAAGCCGCTCCAAAACACTGTCGGAACTTTGTCGTTGCTTCAACCATTTATTGTTGTCTACGAACATTGAATTCTAATGATAAACTACCGCGTTCTCAGACTAGCTACCTATCGTTTTGACCTTCGTGAGCCAGATATAGTACAGTACCACCGGGTCATGATGTCAAATCGATACTACAGAATAATCGTACCTTGTAAAAAGTAATTGGTGATCATGATAAATCGTTTATGATGCGTGGCCTGCAGCAATCATGTTTTTTCTAAAGACATTTTAAATAACAAGTTATTTAAAAGGTGTCTGTAACGTATAACTATTATGTCCTGTTTCTGAATTGCCGAAAATCCCCTCACCCACTAAAATAAAAACACAATTAGAAGTTCAAGTTAAAAATTTTAAACTTCTAGATTTTCTGCTTTAGCTGAGCTTCGTCCGATTAATCGACTAAAGCAATCGGACCTCGCGACCAGAGGGGATTGGATTGAGTGGTAGGGAAATACCTGAACTATTTCAAAGTATTTCTTAGATCTAGGGCGAATTCGACGCGAATTCACGCGCTATTTTGGTTACACTGCTGTTAATATTGCACACATTGTTGACGTCGCTGGTCCTAAGCGAATATTGTAATACAAAACGAGTCTAATTCACGGGTAACTCTGGACAGGGTCTTAGTTAGTCTATTTAAATAAAATAAATAACATTTTCATTTATTGACTAGCTAAGAGTACAATACAAATGTAATAGTACTTGTACTAGGACATGTCTGCTTTCAATTTAACGAAGGATATAAATCGTACACATTCCGACACTATCTCTAAGAGAAGCTGGCCAGACATTTAAACGATCACTGCAATTGCCATCCCTTTTAACTTTACTACCAACAGACAGACAGTATTTAAGATACTACCATTTAACTTTTACTGCAAATGAACATTTATCGATAAAAAGGAAAGGATTTTATAACCATACACAACACAACTATGTTTATTCGCTTCACAAAATAACAATAACACGGCTCTAAAAATTCTTACGATACAAACAAAAGAGATATTCGCCGACGATAGCAATTTTAAGTCTTCGTCATTTAATAGAAATATGATACAAACATCTGGTGCTTTCGGAATGCTATCAAAGGAAAATGAGTGAGGCAAAGGCATCAACCTCAGTCTGTGCATCAAATAATATGAGGCAAATTTTACGAGGAGCCCAGCAGCCGTTTGACTAACAACGTTATTTAACTTTATTAAAGGCATCGAGCCTGCGGGCTTCTTTTCATTTGATGAACAAAACTTGATTTATGAGACATTTATTTGGGACAAATACGAATACGAGGCAAATGTAATTTGGAGAATTTCGCCTGAAGCGCTTCGCGTGGGAAGAATCAAGGAAAAATGAGCCGAACGACTAGGGAAGAACAAGGGCCCTATTTTGAATCATTCGTTTGAAACACTTCGTGTGACAAGTCGCATGCGGCATAATTTCACAACTGACAACTAAATGTCACTTCAAAACCGCTGACCAACAACTGGCTGACCAAGCAACGAGCCATTCATACATACGTATACAAAATAAGTTATTTGTAAAACACCTAACATCACAAGCAACAACGTTGTTCTACTACTTTTCCGAAAAGAGACAAAAAAAACGACTTTCCATACAAATTTCCGAACAGCTGATCGAGTTTTGAATGAAATGTTTTGATTTTTCTTTTTGTCTTTTTCGGAAAATCGTAGAACAAACGTTGTTGTTTATGATGTTAGTAATCCACTCCTGCGAGGTTCTTGGTGTTTTACAAATAAACCTGTATACGCAACGAATTTCCGCTCCTATTTTTTGTCGGTTAAAAATACGGATTTTGTTATATTGAATGAAAATTACTCGACGCCAGCCGAAGAATTCAAAAATAGTGCCCCATGGACTATCCTTTCTTTCGTTGCCATTTTATTGTTAACTATACTGCATAATATTTTTCACAACGAAAAGGGGGCTTTTGGCGCGTAAAAACTCGCATCAAAAGCGTGAGGGAAAGAGTTTTTTTAATTTCCAACACCATCTTTTGAAATAATAAAAAAAAAAATAGATTGACATGTAAAATTTATATGTGAGAAAAGAATAGATATAATGCTTGATGTCGGACATGGACACAGAATTAGTATAGTACACATGAATTAAAAAGTATAAAAATAAAATACATGGATATACCAAGGAGTTTTCAACAAGGATTGTTGAAAAAGAAGGTTGATAATTCGAAGTAAAGAGTATGGACGAAATGAGGTCGCATGTATAAAATAAATGTAAAATAAGAAAAAATAATGAAATATAATAACAAATTGGTGTTTTAGATTGTTAATAAATAAATACGATGCAATATTAATAAATAAGAGAAAAACACAACGAAATGTGAAACAAAATGACGGGAATCTACTTTACTCTGGACGAACCAATTTTTTTCAGCATAGGTTTAAATAGCACAATTAATTGTGTCACGAGTACAAAATTATCGAAGCATGCACCGATGGCACAACTAGATGTGCAATGCGGTTGGTCCATGGAGACCACGGGGTATAATTTACCTATTTTTGTGATATATTACAAAAAATGAGTGCATCCAGCGTTGAAAATAGCTAACTCCAAAAGAGTTGAGCGAACAAGTTTCTAATGCTGAATTTAACTTTTACCAGGAAAGTCCCGTGAAAATAACCTATAATACTTTTCTCGCTGGTAGAGGTGAATGATAGAGTCGTATGTTTAACACGAGACCAAATTTTTGTTCTGCCTCGTGACTTTAAATAAACCAAAGTAGTAATAGCTATTTTGTTGGGTAGTGTTTCCTCAAAAGGTCTTAAATTGTCGAGACCGTAATTGACTCAGTGAGCGCGAAATGTCTTCGTTTCAGTTTGGGCAAAAATGCTTTCGTATGTCCCGCTGTCCGGCTGCCCTCTCTGCTGGAGAACAGCTCCTCTACAGGTCGCATTTCTAAACCGATTCTCGTGAAATTTTGTGACCAAGTTCTTTGATTAAATTTTTTGTCGATCCAGTTTTTCGAAATTTTCAAAATGGCGGAGATATGGGAAAATCACATTTCAGCCATTTCAAAAAATGTGTTTGTTAACTACAACTCCGTATGTATGCCAGTCATTAGAGGTGCAAAGTTGCAGACTGGTGCTGCCCCAGATATCGTTTCGTGGTACACATCGATCGGTGCGCTAGCTAGAGAAAGCGGTCGCGTCTATATGGACCCGTCGGTCGGGGTGGAAATGGACACCGACTAGACCACCTCATTCGCCAACCTTCCGGTTGGATGGCTTTCCATATTCGCTACTAGTTAAAGCGATATGCACGATTCCACTCCACTTTGTAAATCTGCCACTCACCGATATTGGTAGCAAGGGCATTTAAGTTTCAATAGGTCGGAAAAATGGAGATAAAAATAATAATAATTGAAATGTCGTCTAAAAAATAAAGTGAATATGTTAAATTTATTTTAACATCAATGATCTCTCAGAATAAACTCATGGGTGACACTAATACTCACTAATTTTTCACTACTGGTGATAGATAAGAATAAACAAAATTTGGGAATATCATTAGCCGGCCGTTGCTGCCAAAATCCTAAAAAAATGTCAAGGACAACTAAAGAAAATTAAAATTAGTACTTATATTAAAATTCCAAACTAATATGGGATCACAATTTCCTATAAGCAAGGTGTAAAGGGACGATTTAATAAAGCAACTTTTGCCCACAAAACCTGTCGTCTCCTTTCGTCCCATAATGAAGGCTGAACACGTCCACCGACGATCCGATGTTTCCCAATTTTGTTATTTCGTGGGAAAAATCCTTGTTTTTTCCTGCCCTGTGGATTTCAGCAAGTGGCTATGACAGGCAGTTCATAATGTGAAAACAGATTTTCCTTGGAATGGAAATGGGATTGCTTTTATGTTGTTTTTCTTGCGTGAGTTATTTTAGAAGTTTAAATATCTTTCTTAATTGGAATTTTAGAAAAATTCAAATATTCAACTCATAGGTTTTACACAGTCGAATATAATTTTTAGCAGACATTAAATACAAAGTCCGAAATCCTGTGCAAAAATTTCCAGACGGACAAAGGAGCTTGTAAGTACGAGCAAACAAAAAGCCCAAAACTGCAAAAGTTTTACGAAAGTATACAAGTTGTTCAACCAATTTTACTAAAACTACTTACCAAAGAAATGAAACCTTGCCAGCTATGTGACAGAAAACTAGAGACTGATATAACCTAGTAATATATAAGTCAATGGATATAACTTGATTTTCGCTTCGATCATCTATACCTTTTTCAGGTTGGGCGTGGGGGGCCACGATTAGATTTCAACCTTCGATTCGAAGATTTTAACAAAAATATTTTTTTTTCCCTGTGGTGATAGTGTAGATTCACAAAGTTTTCTCTTTTTTAACCGACTTCAAAAAAGGAGGAGATTATCAAGTCGACTGTAGTTTTTTTTTTATGTATGTTTTAACATAACTTCACCAGTTGTTAACCGATTTCAATTATTCTTTTTTTATTTGAAAGAACATAGTTCGTGTGTGGTCCCAAAAATAAATTACAGAGATCTCGCTAGTAGTTTTTTCATAATCCTGAAAAATAACAATTATTTAGCTTACCAACGCACGAGTTTTTACGGATTTTCAGGTATAACTTCTTTGTTTATGAACCGATTTCGATGATTCTTTTTTTGTTTGAAAGGGTATACCTCAAGAGTGGTCACATTTTAATTACATTGGTATTGGACCTTGGACTTCGAAGATACACAAGGGAACTCCTCAAAGTCATATAGGATATGTGTAGTGATTGAGATATTGGTAGGTTTATGACAATCCAAAACAAACCGAGCTATGGTCTGCGACGTTTTGGACTAGACTTGGACTACGAAGTACGGAAGCAGAATGCAACACCTTAAAAACAAACAGCGTGAATTTGGAAATTGAGTTATGGGCGTTGTACGGACGACAGCGCGTCAGGTTATAAAGTTAAACTGCGAAAATAGCTTTTATTACGTAGGGCATAAAGGCGGTTTCAAGGTCAACATGTATAGTCTGAGGTGCCGTTGTGTGTACCATAGAAAATATTATATGACGTTAAAAAATATTTACACGCTTACATAACTTACCACAAATACTATATAAAAAAAAAATATTTACACGCGTACATACCTACCACTAAAAAGTAGAAAATAAAAAGCTTTTTTAAAAAAAATAAAAACCTCCTTCAAAAAACCTAAAAACAAAAACTGCTTCAAAATAAAATACCTCTAAAAAGCAAGAAATAATATTCAAATTATTAGTTACGCATATCAATATTAATAAAACTCGTCAAATGAAGTCGGGTGGGGCTTTTAGAAATTAGAAAAAGAAAAGATGGTCCTCCCGCCCCTCCTGTGTGATGTGTTACTTCATACATCCTGCCATTATTATTACATGGAATATTAAAAGATGATTTTGCTAGAGCTTTTCTCTAGCAAAATCATCTTTTAATATTCCATGTAAGTAGCCAGTAGCCAAGTGGTATCCTGTATGATTAATTTTAATCCTTTTGTATTAAATTCGAACGTATTCCCGTAGACTATTCCACCAAAGAGAATGTAATCACTACGTTTTACATTCCACCGAGAAAATTGACAGAGAGAATATTATATTATAACTGACACTGTTGTCAATTATTGTCAATATCAAATTCGCCATTATTTCACAAAGATTTAAATCTTAATTCATTACAGTTTGTCGAATAGTTAATTTATTTAATAAATTACGTTAAAAATATGATAAGATTTTCAGGAAACGCAGTTCGTGACATTATTTACAGGTAAATTGATTCTACCTGTGACAAACAAAGTGATTCACTATCTTTTTTTTTGACCATATTTGTTGATATTAATTTATTAATTAAATTTTTAACTACAGTAAGCATTCAAAATATACTTTAAATTTTCCAGAAATAACCAAAGAGCTTTCAACACAAAGCTTCAGCAAGCTAAAGATGGAGGGAACACTCGCGCTTTTATTCCCCTCTGCGTTAGCTCCAACACTAATGCTGAACTAAACCAGGACTCCAGACACGCCAGCAGTGACTCCAGAAAGCGGCCCCGGGTTCCCCCCCACGCAAACAAGTACGAGAAACCGGGGGAAGCCAGGAAATATTCCCCCTTCCATTTCCCCGGGCAGGTAAACGACTTTTTTGGTATTGTGTTCCTAATCAAATTAATCATGTTTTAAGTTGATTCTCGTTCCGTTTGTCTAAACGTTTATTTCTGTTCGATATTTATTTCAATTTGATTACAATAAAATTCTATTAGTAACCATTCTATTCTTTTTTAAGTATACCCACAAAACTAAATAATACCATAATTGCCCATTATACAAGTGAGGGTTCTTATCTTGAAGCTTATATGAAAAATTGGTTTACATCAAATTAATAATTATATAAATCCAAACCAAACTTTATTGAAGTAAAAGCAATAGAGTCGAGATGAAATTCATTCAATTAGCAAGAAGTCCTTAAGCTCGAGTAGGAAGATATTGATTAACCATCACTGGAGAAATAATTTATATAAGAATAATAGATAGGTACTACTCACTCACTCATCATTCGCAAAATCAATTCTTCATTACAACATGTTTTTATGGAACGTCATACATTGTGTGTGGTGTATTTTGCTCGCTCATTGTATTTCAAATAACATTGAGTCTGTCTTACTTATTCTATTTGATTCTATTATGTTTGCGAATAAGAAGCATTTCATCTGCTCCTGTGATATAAATAGCGATATTTTTTGTTCAGTGAGAATAGACTTGTCAAACTAAAGAACGCAAAAATTAATTGGTTCACCAGCTGTTTGAATCTTTTATATTAAGAAATACTGCCTACCAATAAAATATAAGAGAATGTTTTTGTAAGAAACAAATCCCAGATTTAACGGACCGCACGAAACAAATTGCTTGGCTACCTTCATACCTTGGGATCCTACTGCAAATACTTTTTCTTCCACTTTAGGGTTGACCAGGGTGTTTTATCATCATCTTTTTCTTATAAATGAAGGCATTTTATTTGCGTGACTCATTATCGAAGGATTGTTACTTTATTTGAAAATAAGCTACCACTTTAATAAACCGAACAAATCAAGTTTTCAAAACGAAGGGATTAACAAGGTTTGGTTTGGTAAGAGCAACAACTCTAAATTTATAAGAAAATCATGTCAGAGAAAACTCAATATGTTGTTGAAAATGTTCTACTCGAACTTGCTCAATCAGTAGGCGCAAAACAATAATCTGACATGTATGGTCGATTAAATAAGAAAGCTATTTCAGTTTCCTAAGTTGATCTTGATGAAGATCTAGTACTCTCATTGAAAATATTCTCGGTGTTATCAGCCCTAATTCCAACTGCTTCCTATTGGATTAGGTAAAGGGATGGCTTGTAAATCTAACGTCCAGAACTAGAACCCGTACGCAAGCAGAAAGGTTATTATGTACGGGCTTAGCTACTTGATTGTGTTTTCTGGATGCAAAGGAAAAATCTTATTAGATTATGGTCAAGGAAATATATCTTGACGATAAAATACTGTTATTTACATTTCCAATATGCTTATAAAATGAATACGGGCTTTAGACTCGAGTATTAAAAATACTGAGATCTTTCATTCATTTCATTCTGAGAGAAATAATTCAAACGTGTACCTGAGAGGGTATTCAATGGTTATTAATTTCATAGATACATCAACTGTTAATCAAAGAAGTTAAGCTCTTAATGCCTTACAAATTGATAACAAACACAGATTCAGTAAGTGCGGAATTAAATAACTCTTGAAATTCTTTAGAAACTAGACCATTTTATTTCAGCGAAAAACCCGTTACACTACTACTACTAAGAATCTAACTTGTAGAACAAAGACTAAGTGAATTGACGTAGATAAGATCAACTAAGTATTTTGTTTCGTGTGATTCCAGCTTTCTCGCTAATGGACGGACTCCCAAATAGAACCTGAAAGCATGCTCCTAATAACATTTTATTTGTTACATGTTTTGCTTGAAATTGGTCAAGTTTTGCTGGAAATTGGTCACACATACGTGACCAATTTGTTAAACCATATAATTGAGCAGTATTCTGTGCCGTCTCAAATCTTGTCTACAATTTAACGTTAGCAACCGACATTGCTGTTTCAAAAATGGTAATATTTTACAACAACGAATAATAAAATGTAACCGAAACATACAATAAGTTTTCCCATATCAAATAAAACAGAAAGACTGCGATGGAATTAGACCAGTCACCAAACCTGTACTATCAACAAGCATCTGCGGACTAAAAACCGCAACTAGTGTATCGCAGAGCTCTTTATTCATATTCATGGTTGAATTGAAACTACAAATTGTATAGAGCCCTGCGGGCCTAATAAAGGCACTTTACATATTACATACTCTATAGACGAAACACAAACACATTGATTAGCCATCCAAAGCAAACACAGACAAGTCAACCCCCTAGCAAAGTAAGTAGTAGTAAGACTTGCAAATTTTCGTTATCGCTTCGCTTCAAAAGTATGGATTTGACGTTTTAAAATTCTGTTAGCGAAACCTTATGTCAATACCATACATGTTTCAAAAGCGAAGCGATAACGAAGATTTGCAAATGTTATTTTGGCTAGGGGATCTTGTCAGAAATAAGTGATCCGTCTAAAATGCTAGTTCGGGATAGTAATTTGTCTGTCTTCCATCCACATCATTAATAGCTACTAAGCCATCGAAATTCAATTCCTTAAGCGCCTATTTTCTCATAAGCCAACCGCTTCTACTATGGATGGATTACAAGCGCAAAATTACAAAGCCAATTTGTAAGCTGCGACGCGGCATGTCAGTTATTCTGTTCAAAGGCTTCGTTGTTTGCCAAACACCAGCCAAGTATCGTGCCTCAGTTTACATTAAGGCGATTTAGCAAATCCCTGATGAATATTATGAACGTTGAGATATTATTTATGTCGAGTAAACAATTATCGTGGAAGTAATTAATGATTAAATCATAAATGAAATTTGAATTATCGCCACATACGGCCGTGAGAGTAGTAATGCGAAATAAAGCGCATAGCCTAAGCACTCGTTGGTTAAGATTAAAAGAGGCTGATGACGATGACTTTGTAAAGGTTGTTTTATGAAGGTGGTTTTCCTGGCCAATGATTTGTTCTCTGAAAAGTGATTAGCTATTTTTTTCCAGACAAAAGCAGAGTGGGTAGTGGCGCGGGCTGATGACATCCTAAATTGGGGAAGGAAGTGCTCCCTTTGGCCGTTGACTTTCGGCCTGGCTTGCTGCGCCCTAGAGATGATGCACTATGCTGCTCCCAGGTTTACAATCCAAGCCTATAATTTTTCTTTTATTACTCCTAAAACAAGGTCCACTTTAATATTTGAAATTTCGATGCAACCGTAAAGACTTTTAATTATGATCCGGCTCGGTAGAATGGTACCAAGCTTGTTATAATAATAATATACAAGGTGTTACAAAAATACCCCTAATCCCGAAAATGGTAGATAGGGACCATTAAACTGAACAACTTTTACTATGGGACCAACTCTGAAATCGCGAAAAGAAAATCAGCTGTTTCATACAAAAATTAAAATCGAAAATATCAAAATGTAAATATAAATAATAAATATTATTATTGTCCAAATTTTGTTATGAAAAGTAAAGAACCATTGTCAAAAACAATTTGCATTTATCCATCGATGTTTTTTTATTTTATAAAAACAACGTTGCCGTTGAATAATAATGAACAACGATAACATAACAAAGCAGATGCCAGTTGACTCAACACTGTTATCTTTTTACTTGACTTTTGATAAATAGTAAACAGTTGCAAAAATTTTCGAACCAGTTAGACAGATTTGTAGCCATAATATCCACTTAAAAAATATTGCTATCACACGACAGCACGCTGATTTAGGTGAATTACAGGCCGGTCGGAGGCCGGGTTGACACATTTAATTATAATAAATTTCAGAAAATATCGGCTGATGGGTATTTTGGACGTCACGATGTTTTAGATGGGGAAAAACGCGTGGAAAATGCGAAAGAAAATCCCTTCTAAGATATTTACGTAACAACCTGAACTCTGGTAGCACGCGCCATTGCTCTCAGGTTACGTAAGCTCTGGTTGCATCGCTGCATTGGCTTATCTACATTACTTCCGATGCATTGATTTTATGCTTGAGTGAACTTGAGTAAGACAAGCGTTTTATGGTAACTTTATCTTTATTGGAAGGTCCACTATCATTTGACCACAGTTAAAGGTGAGTTAGCTATGCTAGAAAAGAATCCCCTCCGTAAACTTAATTCACCTGGGTTAAGAGTCCGGCGAACAGTGAGCTTCCCATACAAACGTAGTACCAAAATTATTTATATATTACCAAAATACTAATACATAATCACTGTGAATCGAACTTAAATTGTTTTTCTAATTCCATCACCGCCCCAACTCTTTTCCGTGAGGAAAAAAGTTTATGACACGGTATTTTCCATCCATAATTCCATAACCCCAGGAAACGATTTCCCTTTTAACTTTCAACAAAGGTTTATACTTCATCGATAGACGCTTTAGAAAACGCCTTTGTTCGGATATCGCTTCGAGATTCGTTCGATACAAAGGTCAACTTGGCATTTGTAAAATGCCACTATTGGAAGGGTAAACATCAGCAATTCTATAAGTTTCGATATCAAATCTCTGCAGTGAAACAGAAACTAAGCTGTGCCGAGGGAAAGTTTTCTATAGTCATCTTAAGTTTCCACTGCAAATAACTTGTCAGTTTAGTCGACTATCCATGAGGTTGACATTTTGAGAATCGAATGTTTAAACTTCGCTTTTCCCGTCTTTGCAACACGGAAAATTTCATTGTAACTTTTAGGAATTCCCCTTTTCTGAAACTCAATTAGTTGAGTTCCCATTTACGGGTCAAACATTTCTGATGAATGTTAATCTGTTTGATGTTAATGAAAGTTCATTAAATTGGCAAGGGATTTCTGCACGGAATAAGGTTTTAATTTAATTTCTTGAAGCATAAATAATTAACACCCAACATAATGATACATTACTGATAGAAATGGTAGCTGTCTTCTTATGGAAAATATCATTATTAACACAGTTGACTGCAATTCTACATTTCTTGCTAGATACGACATGGATCGCTTCGGGATGGTATTCCGAGGCACCCCTCGTCAGACTGACGTCATTATCGTGGCGGGGACAGTGACTAACAAGATGGCACCTATATTCCGCAAGACTTATGACATGATGCCGGAGCCGAGATGGGTAGTGTCTATGGGCAGTTGCGCTAACGGTGGTGGATACTACCACTACACCTACAGCACAGTTAGAGGCTGCGACAGAATTGTACCGGTAACTATAAGATGAGATTAATAACTTTAACTCATCGTCTAGCAGAAGTGAGACATTAACTGCGCTGCACCTCACAAACTATTTGTCGACTCTCATCTCGTGATATCTGTCCCACTGTCGTGGTATGACTAAAATTAAATAATAAAGTTCTTTTTAAATTTTGAGATTTTAGCATTCACAATGCTATTTTAGATAATACCGAGACTCGGTAGCTCAGCGGTCAGAGCATTGGACCGGATATCCAAGGGTCGCGGGTTCGATTCCCGTTCGAGAACATGATCTGGTGCGAGTCGTATTTTTTCTAGTATATTATTTGGTATAATAAAGTTCTATTTATAAGAACTGCCTACAGTTTGCGGGCGACTAAAATAGTGGGGAAACCATATTATAAAATGACTTAAAATGGCTTTTCTTTTAATTTAGGTAGACATCTATGTACCAGGATGCCCGCCTACAGCGGAGGCCCTCCTCTACGGGATGCTTCAACTGCAAAAAAAGGTTAAACGTATGAGAGTCGTGCAAATTTGGTATCGCCATTGATCTAACGCTGATTACTATAAATTATGATGATATTACTATCGTTATTTATTAAATTGTGTAGTTAATGATACAATGGGACTTTTTGCTTTAATTTAACGTATCCTTTTTAAGATTGAAAAAACTTATGTTGACTTTAGCGTTTCTTTCTATTCTCAAAGGAAATATTGAAATAATATTACATCGACTTAATGGCTCCTGTCAATAAATTATTCAAATATTGAGAAACAGTTTATCATATTTATCATTACTATGCGATTTCATACAAAACAACGGATCCAATTAATCAAACATCGAAAAGGGCCATAATATTTCTCGTTAATTAATTAATTAAATAGTCGGTTCATGATCATGAGCTCAGTAAATTAATTGGTTTAAAATGAATTTGATGTGTAACAATACAATATGAGCCGTATTACTTTAGTGATACGTTTTAAATTACGTGTCTGACGAAGAACCTTTAAGGCTGGTCACGTACAATGCGCTCCGGAGAATTGCTCTGTGCTAATGTATGGTGCTGCTTTAAAATAAAACTATGCCTTGAATTGAACAGTTACATTATATACACTAACCTAAGTCTCAGAGTAGAAGAAGTAGTAGAGAGAGCAAGATTGCAAGGCGTATAAAGAAGAATTTGGGTAGGTATACTTACCATTCAATTGATTAAACTTAAAAAAACCTACCTTGCCTAATGAATTACTTCTGCGTAGAACATAAAAACCGAGAACAGGCTGATTCATATTATTTTTAGGGTTCCGTACCAAAATGGTACCAACAAATGGCCCCAACTATTTTGCAAATAAGAGAGAAATAAAAATATTTATATTTTTTGCAACAGGGACTGAAATAGGGTCTTAAAAATTCGAAGTGAGGCTACTAGGGCATATACCGTCCCGTCCCCCCTTATCTCCGAAGTTTGCATAGATAAAAATCTGAAATTAATTTATGTGATAGAAGTTTATGTAAAGATTACAGGAAAAATAACGATGTCTCTAAATAGTAAGCTTTTTCAGAATGATAGTACGGAACCCTCGGTGCGTGAGTCCGACTCGCTCTTTTCTGACTCTTATCTAATATCGATTTGCCAATCAAATTCTATAAGCAAATACAAGCCTTGTCTTTAGTTAAAAACGATCTCAAACATTAAGAAAAAGGCTAAGAAACACAGATCAAGTGTTGGCTGTGTAACCCGTAAATAACTTGGTTCGCTCCGTAACATAGATACTAAAACACAGCTTAAGGCCCCTTTATACCTCAAGTGGCGCCCTCATTTTAATTAAATTTATTGCTCGCTAAGTACATAATGTATCAAAAATTGTACAGATTGAAGCTAAGGTTCTATAGTTTATTTACAAACAATAACCTCAGTATAATATAGTTCATTGTAGTAGTAGTTCGCAAAAGTGCTAAAAGTGGCCACTTTTAACTATAGAAACTAATAAACTATAGAACCTTAGCTTCAATCTGTACAATTTTTGATACATTATGTACTTAGCGAGCAATAAATTTAATTAAAATGAGGGCTCCACTTGAGGTATATAGGGGCCTTAATGCCTTCAGGCTAGTAAAATATTGTTTGCGAGCAGCCATATAGGAATGAGAGGTGTTGTCTTTAATGAGTATCGCATTAATTAACCGCTAGTGTTGCTGACATCTACTCAGAATTAAATAAACCATTTGTAATTACTTGAATGAATTTATAATTAAGCTTTGAACAGCACGATAATGCTGCTACGTGCGATACTAAGATTTGAAAAGCTTAAATGTTTACCCCCTTACTAATAAAGATTATATAGCAGATGTTTAGTTACACAATGGTGACTCTCTGTCAATCTATTTAAGATTGACATTAAAAAGAAAGGCACAAAACACTGTGTAACTATACATCTCTATACAATCTTTATTAGTAAGGAGGTTGACCAGAAATTATATAGCTGGGACCCAATCGCGCTAATTTTCAACGATAAAACAAAAACGAAATCGTTGCCGTTTCAGTTTCGTTTACAGAAAAATGCTCGCTTTAGTTTTGTTAAAATTGTTAAAGCTATGCCTAGGGAGCCTAGAATGACAATTTATATGAGAATTTTCGTGCTAAACCAAAGATTTTTAGGTAAATTTAACCTAAATGATAACGTAACGGTTATGGTTTTATCATTCAGAATTAGCGCGTTTGTGTCTCTTCTTGAAAATACAACCTACAGTGCTATTAACGTTAACTAATAATAAAATCAAGAAACATTACAGAAGAGCAGTCAGTGTGAGTAAAATTGATGACAAAACTTGTAATTAACAAAGTAAGTAATCACCTAAAAGCGATACCATTTTGGTGCGCATCAGTCGAGCCGAGCACGAAATCTGCATAATCGAGTAATCTACAAGCGAGATATTACCACATCGATAATAACTCGATTGTTGCCACGCAATACCTCGTTATCGTTTCTCACGATGTCATTGTCTTCCTCTTAAATGGGCTCGTGTAGTCGATACCGTTTCTTAAAGACCATAATTGATTACCTGTAACAAGAAAAATATTGTTACTAAGCAGTCCCGTTAACATGTTATATTGAAAGATAAACAAAACATTTATTTCTATTGACTATTAGAATAGACTATTGTTTTCGATAATCAATCCCATTAATGGGCAAAAGTAAAACACAATTTAGTTTTGGGGTTGCCTGCCACTATGCAGTTTTTCATGAAAAGAAAAAAAACTTTCAGGAAATGGCAGTTTTCAGGGTTTATAATAATTTTCCGAGTTGTATGCGTTGTACCCTATCCATATTCGGGTTTAGGGTTTTCTTGTAACACGTTGTTAAAACATAAATAAGTGATGGCGTATCTCAATCAGTATAGTGGTACGCCTTGCTTTGCTTGAGTTAGATCTTGTTGAATATCACAATCACTTTTTTTAAGATCACGATGACTCAAAAAGGATGAACCTTTTTTAATTGTAGTACCTCAGACGTAACAAAAAACCGGAAACTAAACTTAGAGCAGAGCGTTTTTCCTTCATCCCGGTCGAGGTCAGCGAGACCTTAATATAATTAAATCATCATGACTGTCTTCAATGATATTCACGAGGTGTCAAGTGCGGGTCACTTTTAAGTGGGGTACGGAGATTTTGAATGAAGCAATTTGACAAAGTGAAATTCCTAATTTGTCAAATGTGAGCCAGTTTCAATCTAGAAGGCCGCTTTAAAGATAAAAGCTGAACAATACCGAACCGTTTCCCAAAGACAATTAGGTACCTACTACACTTTCCTAAAACGGAAGAAAGCTTAACGTCATCAAGTCGTCAAGCAAGTTGACGAGCCGTTAATTAGGCGAGGTCAGGGCTTGTGAAGTCGGTCAGACGGCGTGGGAGTCACTTGGTGAGTCATTGCGACAGGTCGCGGCAGACGGCCGCGGCAGCGCTGCGCTTGCGTCTGCCGCTTATAGGTATATCGGTGAGATGGCTGTATCAATTGTGTGACGTTGAATTCAAGTCGGTTCGACACTTAACAGTATAAAGTATTAAAAGTACTAAAAAAGTCTGGAACGGGTGGTAGGAAAATATAGAAGACGATTCAAAAGAAGTTTATTTGAATAAAGATATTTTTGACTTTGACTTTATTATCTACACATGAGTAATAACTTGTTCTATTTTAGCACAAAGAACTAAAAATAGTACATTAAATATCGGAAAGTAACTAAATACACGCAAAGGCAACACGGAAACAGTGACGCATACAAACAAACGCTACAGAATGTTGAATAGCTGATTAGCTAATACAATATTACCGTTTGTATCAGTTCACTGCAAGAAATACACACTGTTTACGAAAACTTTTCATTAATTAATTCTAAGATTGTCTCAGATATTATTTTATCTATAACAGACTAATACCAGTATTCATGAACAATACTCAAACGACCCTTGCCTATGCGAACGCACTGCGTAGAAATAGCGCTCTGTGATTGGTTCGTTTGTTTTACGTATTACGTGTGGTGTGATTACTAGTTGGGACGCTGTGCGTCCGCGGGCACTGTGAAAACTCATAGTAATGTTTCTGAATACGGGTGTTAGTTTCCATAATATTATTGTGTTGAATCATTCTGGAATAAATGGTCTTTTTTAAACAAAGAGAGAAATAATAAATTATTTTTTAAGGAGTAATAAATTTACCTAATTGCTCTGTTTTGAAAATACTAAAAATCAAAAATTTATTGAAGGAAAATACGTGGATAGGATGGATCCATTCCATTAATAGCGTTTAAACAAAATAACTAAACTCGACAGTAGTTGAGTGTTTAGTTGTTTTGTTTTAATTACTTCCCGACGTTTCGGCTTGTGGTCTCGGTCGTCTAAAAATTAATTACTTACCTAGGTAAATTCATTACGCGAAATACAAGCCTGTAGAGTAGATAAGAACGCGTTTTATTTCAAAAGCGTCTGAAGCTGCCGCATAAAATATGTACCTATGTATGTACAAAACGTATCATTGAATTAAATAAATCGTGTATTGTCAACCACACCACTGGACCACACCACTTGGGTGTCGTTTACATTTTTTAGGTAACCACACCACCGTAGTGAAGTTCTAATAATATATTTGCATTTATCGATGTCAATTAATTATCATTTGTAAGATCACGACATGACATGTTACACATCACTAGTCGGCAGTGGTAATAAATATCTGACTCAAGATTCCAGAAGGTATTTGTTTTTCAGACTCATCACTGTTATCATTATTTAACTGATGATCACACACCGCAGTATTTATGAAACATCTCGATATGCAAACAAACCACTAAACTGTTGATTGCTCGACGCGCAACATTTTATTTTAGTCGTAATTTAAACAACGTAACCGAGTGTTTTGGCATTTTACAGGATTAACACTAACATAAATACATAGTGGGTAAACTGAAGCAGATAATTAAAGTGGAATTGATTTCTCGTGCGAACTGCGAAAATTGTACGATCAAAAAAACTTACCAAGTGTAGTTCGATTCAAATTATAGAGGGAGAGGGAGATTACATAATCAGTCTGCCGCCAGTCCATTCATCAGTCTGGTTAGACTGGCGGGAGACTGATCGTATAACCTACTGACTGGGGGCAAACCAAGTGTAGTTCGATTCAAATTATAGAGGGAGAGGGAGATTACACAATCAGTCTGCCGCCAGTCCATTCATCAGTCTGGTTAGACTGGCGGGAGACTGATCGTATAACCTACTGACTGGGGGCAAACCAAGTGTAGTTCGATTCAAATTATAGAGGGAGAGGGAGATTACACAATCAGTCTGCCGCCAGTCCATTCATCAGTCTGGTTAGACTGGCGGGAGACTGGTCGTATAACCTACTGACTGGGGGCAAACCAAGTGTAGTTCGATTCAAATTATAGAGGGAGAGGGAGATTACACAATCAGTCTGCCGCCAGTCCATTCATCAGTCTGGTTAGACTGGCGGGAGACTGATCGTATAACCTACTGACTGGGGGCAAACCAAGTGTAGTTCGATTCAAATTATAGAGGGAGAGGGAGATTACACAATCAGTCTGCCGCCAGTCCATTCATCAGTCTGATTAGACTGGCGGGAGACTGATCGTATAACCTACTGACTGGCGGCAAACCAAGTGTAGTTCGATTCAAATTATAGAGGGAGATTACACAATCAGTCTGCCGCCAGTCCATTCATCAGTCTGATTAGACTGGCGGGAGACTGATCGTATAACCTACTGACTGGTGGCAAACTGATTGTGTGATCTCCCTCATACGCCTTGTTGTCTCGTCCCAAGATGATGTTTACACTTGTTAGTATCTGTTCTTGCCCCTGGTACTACCGTCGGTACTACCAGTAGTACTACGGGTAATTTTTTTTTGATCGTGGTACTACTCACGTGACTGGTACTACGTGCAATTAATTTTACCCCTGGTACGTACTGTTCTATCGCTTTTGGGCACCTACTGATGCTATAATCCAGAGGTCTTATGGTATGCTTATAGCTTTCTATTTTACTGTGATGTGGCAAAACAGTTAAGTCTTTTATTTAACAGTTTAAACGAAACAATTCTTACAAAGAAAAGATTTGCTATTGTATCTGGGGATATCGCCAGTTTTTTATTTCAAATCTATCAAACTGATGTTTATGAATGTGTCGTGTCTCAGCAGACATAACACCACAGAATAAATTTAAAACACTGGTGTAAAATCGCAATGTTAAGTGAAATGTGAAGTTAAAGAAACTCGTAAAACAAAACGATTTTAATGATTGTTAGGAGAAGTTTTACGGGTAGTAGGTATGTACGAAAGTCGTAAATGGTAGCTTTATTGCTAAATCCTATTAGTTTAATTCATAGAACCACGGTGTAGCACTAAAACCACAAACGATGATCAAAAAAAGTAATCGCATTGATAATAGATTTATCTGTTTGTATTTCTAATTCCTAAACAGCAAGTTATTAACCGACCGAACATGAAAATAAACAACTGGGGCCCTGCCATTTTTTGACAAATCGATGTAATACATTGCTACTTTTCTTTGGTAAGTTTTTATTTTAGCCAAAAAGAAGTAGCAATGTGTTACATCCATCTGTCAAATGCGATTACGATAGCCATGTAAGTTAGCCGGTAAGGCCCCTGATTGATTAACCTTAAAAAGTGTTTCGTTGACTAAAATTATTAGTTAACTTATTGCTCCATGCATGGCGCCGAGACGAAGTCCGTTTTGCTATGAATGTTGTTAGGCGTGCACATGCACATTATTTTAGTGTGCGTTATACGAGAGCATGCAGACGCACACTAAAACAATGCGCATGTGCACGCCTAACACATTCATAGCAAAACGGACTTCGTGTGATAGAAGCATCAAGAGACAGCATCAAGAAAGTCGGCAAGGGCTGTGTTTTTCTTTTCTTCTTTAGTGTTGCAAAAACTCCATTAGCAAATATCTCTTATGTCTTAATGTTGTATACAAAAAAAAGTTATTTTTTCGAAACCCGACTGTTGTAAGTAAATGATGATTGATGTTTCCTTAAATTGAACCATGCGCCCCACTTATGACGGGAATTTGAATTCAATTTTGCAAAGCAAATTCCACGTGGGTGGCTCGATCGTGTCAAACGATTTCATAATTCACTTTGTCTCCTAAGGCTGAGCGCAGGCGAACTTCAAGCGAGCTGCAATATTGATGCAATATTGATGCATGCTCATACTCCTTCCAGCTATTCGTATAGAATTCAAAGCCTTCAGGACTCGTGTTATTGAGACTTGCATCTTTGTTTTATGATACATTATCTCGCTCAGCTATTGGATAATATAAAATTTCGTGCACAAAATAATACCTTATTGATACTGAACCCTAAGACTTTACATGGCGACAAGTACGTAAATGCTCCGCTCTACTCTTAAAATTTTATCTATCAAAAATATACATACCGCCGGCGAACTGAATCCAGAATGTTGAACCCGCTCAAAATTCCAGTTATAACTTTACGGCGAACTGAATCTTCATCTTACTTTTTCACGCGGTATCAAAAATCACAATTCAATTCAAAGATACTCTAATTTAACAGTCCACTTGTTAAAACTAGTTCTATAGGACTGCGTTCATACGATAGCACACGCACGACCCGAGCTCAACCTGAAATCGACTCAACCGGAGCCCACTCCTCGAAATGCGTCGCTTACAATTTTGAGTCTTATGACACATTAATAAGGCGCAGGCTGCTGCAGTTGAGTTCGGGTTAACGCGGGGCGGGTGCAGTTGCATCGACAATATATAACGGAGCTTATTTATGTGTAATAATAATACTCAAAATTGTAAGCGATGCATTTCAAGGAATGGGCCCCGGTTGAGTTGAGTTCCGGTTGAGCTCGGGTCGTGTGTTATCGTCTGAACACAGCCTTATTCCTCGTTTTCAACGCGCTAATTTAGTTTCGAATGCGTCGAGTGGAGCACTTGCGGAGCGGTCGATTTTAGCGACGTATGCAATTAACGCCAGGAAATTGGAAGTGGACCTGCTGCCATTTCCAGCGGTCCGTGCAAGCCTGAGAAATAAACCAGGCTTCGTACTTAGGAATAGGCATATAGGAATTTATTTTGAATGGCATAAAAAGAAAGTTAAAATCTACTTTTATAAAAAAAATATTCATTTAGGTTCAAATACCCTAAATAATATTATACATCATTATGTAGAACTAGGGTTGCCACCTTTTTTTGGAGGTAAAATTTTTCTTTCAAAACATTGCAAAAAATATAGTACTTTTGGAAAATTCGGGAAAAAAATAGTACGCACGCTCAACCTCAAAAATCGGTCGGCATTCATCGCGATTGACTGACATTGAATGTCTGACATGACAGTGACACAAAGTTGACGTGACGTGAGTGAGCGAGCGACCAACGACGTCAATGCGTTTCGTACTGAAATTCCTAATGCTGCGTTGAGGGTGCATTCCAGTCACAGTTAATTAATACATAAAAGCGCGACAACTGAATCACCGATGAAAATAGAGTATTATTCGTACTGTATATTTTTTCTGTAACATATAGTATAATTGACTTAAATATAGCACGATACTATATAATAACGCCCAGATTTGAAGCAGTGCTAACGGTGAGCCGAAAATAAATAATCAATACCGTTTACTTTCATAATTTATGATTACATTATCATATCGGCTGGGCATCAAACAAATTAAAATAGCTCAGAATTTCGATTTTCACTATGAAATCAACCAATGCTAGCAGCGATGTACGGAAAAACAAACAAAAGTCACATATGTTTTACCTCATGTTTGATTAAATAAACAGTTATTTACGATCTAAAATTACAAAATCATCAGCATCCCAATATTATTCAAATATTTTCATCAGAGTGCTATCACCTGGATGGAAGCAAAAAGTGGAATTTGTAATAATTATTTCAAATATGTGGCGTTGAGCTGCTGGAAAACTCAAAAGTAGCTATTAAGAAACAAATTCTCAATTAGCTATAGATAAAACTTCAACTGGCAACGTTTATTTAGCACAGTGAAGCCAAAGTCAAGCTACCACATCACACGCTCCGCCGAGCCGACCTGACCCAGCAATTTTTATACCTTGCAATTTCAAGAGAAATTTTCGTCATAACTTTTGCCCTAGAACATTTTCAGCACGTGTAGCGCTAACGAGCAAGAGTTTAATTGGTGAAATTGCGTTTCAGCATGTGAAAAGACATTTTCACAAACTGCAATGTGTTAAAGGATTTATCAGTGTAGTTTTACGATCTATTCCTTTCGAATACCAAAAACTAATTCCAATGGTATTTGTTTATTGCCGTTAAAAAATTTCTATTCCCAACGAATACCAAATTTATTAAAAATTGTATTAAAAATTTTTAAATTTGGTATTCGTTGGGAATAGAAATTTTATAACTAATAAACAAATACCATTTGGTATTAGAAAGGAATAGATCAGTTTTACTTTCATTTTTAAAGACATACATTTTAGTGTTTCACTCCTGGCTAGCAATATTTAATTTAACATGGGCTAACCGCATATTCCAACCGCGAAAATTGGACCGCAAATTATAGTTCAACCGCGTTTTTAGTACCACTGGGAATTTAGATTAGCGGATAGTGAATCGAACTAAGATCAACCACTCCTTCACGAATCTTACACGCTTTGAAACCGAAAAGTGATAAACAAATAAACAAATCCAAGAGTTTTACAAATCCCATAAGTTCCCGACCCGATTTTTGTATTACCACTCAAACTTTAATCCTGAAAGTTAGTAACAAATTATCTCCAAGGCACCTATTATTATTTTTATTTCTTCTACGACCACAGCACCAACTGAACTAAATAAAAATCAATTCAATCGAAATATGCTAATGCTTTAAGCGTTAAGTCCGCCTCTTTTGTTTTATCAATGTACAATAAAGTTTGTTAAAAAAATATATTAAAAACCCGCCTACATCAAAAGACAAGTCAACTGAAAAGATGGCAACAAGATCAAATATTAAAGGCATCATAATAACATGCAGTCGGGGGTATGTATAAAGTGACATTGTGAATGATTTGACTTTTCATTAAAATTCTATGCCCCCGACTGCATGTTATTATGTTGCTTATTATAATATAACGGTTATGATATACCTTTTAATGTGATACACATATGGCAGTATTTTAAAAATTTGTTTTTTTACACAGCACACACAGCAGCCATTTTTTTAAACGTCACTTACCTAAGAACCCTTGGGCTGTCGAGACGAATCTAACGATATATTAATAATAGAAATCCGTTCAGCCGTTTGATAGATATGAGGTAATAAAGAATATTACATACAAACATACATACAAGACACGCGCATAAAACATAACCCTTTCCTTGCAGTCGGGTAAAACTAGAGATAACAGCCCATTAACAGCGACCTAAACACGTGCCAACCCGAGCTTTGAAGCTAAAACAAACAAAATATCACTTTCCCCAGGTCCTGGCCTCGTCCACTTGACCCCGACCATGCCCTTGAATCTGATACGCGTATAAATAGACTAGTGTCTCCGCCGGGCGTTGTCCGCTTCTAAATTTACACGCGGCGAATGTGCAACAACTTGAGGAGGCTAATCAGTGAATTTTAAAATTCCAATTTAATAATTGGTGGAAAAAGACCACGACAGACTAGTAGTTATGTATATTATTGACGACCACCGTGGTCGAGTGGTTTTGTACACCGGTTTTCAAGGTGTCGCCATCTCTGAGGTCCCGGGCTCGATCCCCGGTTGGGTCAATTTAGAAAACGAACTTTTCTATATTGGCTCAGATTTGGGTGTTTGTGATACCACCATTGTCTCTGATTTCTATAACACAAGTGCTTTAGCTACTTACTTTGGAATCGGAGCAATGTATGTGATGTTGTCGAATATTTATTTATTAATAACAGTAAGTCACAGGGGTTCGATTCCCAGGAGGGGGGTACATTTGTATTCGGTTTGGTTGGTGGTAGGGCTCATTTCAAGTCCGCCTGGCTAGCTACCACCATCTTAGCTTTTTTTTTTGAGTCTGACGCCATAACAATAATTTAAAAAAATTGTTGTGTTCCCGCAGGTTAGAGGTAAGATAGTCAGTTCCTCAGTGGTGAGGATTCTGGGTGAAGTGCGCTTCAACCTTCGGCCTTATCGTCACTTAACATCAGGTAAACTGCAGGCCAAGCACTTACTCATTGTGGATAAAGAAAAATGATCTTTATTGCTCTTTTTATTAAAAAGTTAAATCTAATGTTAAATCGTCACTTAACATCAGGTAAACTGCAGGCCAAGCACTTACTCATTGTGGATAAAGAAAAATGATCTTTATTGCTCTTTTTTATTAAAAAGTTAAATCTAATGTTAAGTTTAATTATTACTGAAATTAATTACGCATATATGTGTTACTCTACATCTAGTTGTAACCATGTAGGGTCGGCAAAGAAGGCTAAACCTAATTTTAACCTAATGGCTACACCTAGTATTAGCCGTTAAATCAGTTACACCTAGGTTTACCTATGTAAGTCTATCTATCTACCAACTAAACCACCTATTTGTCAGACAATTTCATGTAACAAGAAATATTTAGTTTGTACCCACTCATCTGGCGGTTTCTTTCTTCTCTTGTAGCCCGAAAAAAGTCTGCCAAATGAGTCTGTCATACTTGTGAAAAATGTGTTGTACCGCTTGTACCTACATAAATGACTATTAATAATTGCACATAAACAAACAATAGAACCGATATACAAGAGATTTTTTGAATTTATACGTTTCATAAATCATAAAGGCAACTCTATACCTACTACTATATATTTATTTTTAACAAAGTCTAGTTAAAAGTAAAAAGGCAACATGTCATCGATCTAAATTGAGTTATCGTAAGTCTGAAAGCTGAACTTCGTACATAAATCATAAAAAATATACGCTAGGTGCCAAATATAGAGAAAAATATTGGCATTGGCAACTAAAATATCGCAAGTACCAGACTGTAATCCATTACCGAAACGATTTCGAGATAAAAGCATAGCAATTAATCACTAGCGAAAGAAAAGTGCGGCTTTGCCATAAATATTGTTTTCCATCAATCAAATTACTTGTTGATTCCAAAGTCTATATCAGTCAGTTTATATACCTGATACATATATTGATAGAAATATTTACGATTTCTAGTCTTAAAGTAAATAGATTTAATTTTGAAATAGACCGTTAATTTTGAAGTATATCTAAAAATGAAACGGGGATATAAGACCACGTTACTGAATGTGTATGTGCAGTGCAGCGCAATTAAAAGTAAAAAATCAATAGTTTGAAAATATCGGAAAAATCTTGATTAATCGGCAAGCTCACAAAGATAGCAAGACTCGTTCTAAGACGCATTCATTCTTTCCATAACTTTCGTAAACAAGATAGTCTCTAGCTCTAAATCCAGAATTCAGTAAACACACACAAACCTCAATAACTTGACTAGTACACATACTTGATTAGTAAAGGGAAGAGATACGCCCATTCGTTTTTTAGATGTAAGTACTTAAAAATTAACTGTATACATATAATATACAAATACTATACCTATTCCTTGATTTAGGTAGTGTTACAATACCACAGAATACATAATAGTATACAAGCAAAACAACACGCAAAATAATCTACAGCCTCTTTTTATTACTTTGTCTATATTATCTTATCATATTCGAATACGATGAATTTTGACATTAATGAGTTTAGATGACTTTAGGTTAGGGTTACAGTAATAAAAAATATATCGTTTATGCTTCGATCATTTATATAATGTAATCTTTGATTAAACAAACCCTAGACTAGATACAGCGTAAACGCACTAAAAGTGACGCCGAGAACGAATTCTCCAATTAAGAGTGAGCATTAGATAGATCTCATTAGTCATCTGAACGCTTGGCGTAACAATGCTTTGTATGTATTGTGAAGTTGTGCAAAAACAACTAGAAAAAAGTGAAAAAAAAATAGAATATTACATTTTCAGTAAGTATTGAGCGTACACATAATTTCACTATGAATTTAAAATCAAACATGTACTGAAACCATCTTAATTTCATTGTTTAAATAAAAATACTACAGTATTCCATTCCATGCCGTGCAAGCGTTTCTTCTATTTGCTATTTGCATTAAGACAGAGAAAGAGTAACGTCCGTCGACCGACGTGACTAGATTGGTGACGGACGACCTCGTGAGCATTTAATGTATAATAAGATCGTAAGTATCACCACTGCCGTCCGAATTTAAAACCTTACTGTGGCATAAGATCAAATATAAAATATGACGGCGGCATTATTGGAAGCGAAATATCTATATTATAACAAGGTACAGTACAGCACTGTTGGAATCACTTTTTCGAACGCATTCATTATGCGATTGTGTATCTAGGGTTTATATGAACGTAGAATATAATGATATAAGTACAGTAGTCTTAGTTTTTGATATATCAAGAAATATTAGTATATTATGTTTGATCTCGTGATTTGTGACATTCGTGACTGCACTGAATTTGCTACGAGGTCATCAATGATGAAGCTAGACTGCAAATAGTAGCTTCATTATCGAGTAATATTTGACCTTTAAGTATAAAATTAGTTATTTGGATGACGTCAGGTTTGGTTTCATATTATCGGTAAATAAATAAAATCTATATTCTTACATTCATCTTCAATAATTGATTGTAGGTACCGGGAATGTATTCTGATCAGAAATCTAGGCTCTATGGTCTTATATCGATACAGTATATACTAAATACTTACACACGACAGAAGATAATGCTAGCCTAGTGAGCGGTAAAATTATAACGTAATCAATAGTATAGCAATATACAAGGTGTTACAAAAATACCCCTAATGCCGAATATGGTATACAAGGTGTTACAAAAGTACCCCTAATGCCGAATATGGTATATAGGACCATCAAACTGAACAACTTTTACTATGGGGCCAACTCTGAAATCGCGAAAAATAAATCAGCTGTTTCATACAAAAATTAAAATCGAAAATATCAAAATGTATGAAACAGCTGTGTTTTTTTTTCGCGATTTCAGAGTTGGTCCTATTGTAAAAGTTGTTCAGTTTGATGGTCCCTATATACCATATTCGGCATTATGGGTATTTTTGTAACACCTTGTAGATGTATGTAAAGTAAAATCAGTTATTTTGTTGAACAAAAGTTTTAAACACTACAATCGATATGTTGTAAGTTTACCTTTAATATTTGATCTTGCTTTCATCTTTTTAGTTGAATTGTCTTTTGATGCAGGCGGGTTTTTTAGTTTTTTTTTTTTTGTCTTTTAAGTTATCATATATTACCGTCACCGTTGCGTCATGCATTATATACCTATTTGAAATTCTTATCAGAAGCCCTTTAATTTGATATCTGTTAGTCATATTGTAGTATTCTTAAATAACACCTCACAGCCGCTAAGTTGATTTTTAAACGTCACTTACCTAAGAACACTTGGGTTGTAATTATAAAAAGAAATCCGTCCAACTGTTTAAAAGATATGAGGTAATAAAAAATAATACACAAAGTACATACAAGATGCGCGCGAAAAACATAACCCTTTTCTTGCAGTCGGGTAAAAACCACCACATAGCCTAGGCGAAGCCCGTGTGCACCCTGCATACATTATAACTACCTATGAACATATATTTTAGATTTATGCACACGGCACTAAATATTATGAACTCACGAATTTTTGTTTCACTACTCACAAATAAGTACTTGCGTGTGACAGGTGCAGCGTTCATGACCGTCAGCAGCGCGCACGCAGATTGCCGCGCGCGCCGGCCGGCCCGGCCTGTCACACGTGCGTACGATACGCGTGTTCAATGCATTCCATACACTACAGCTACACATTGTGCAACTTTTCTTCAAAATAAAGTACTTTTTTACACTCTGTAATATCAGAGTTCAGTAAAACCTGGAAACGAATCTAAGTATAAACAAAAAGATCGTAAATAAAACTGTAATCAGAAGAGAGAAAGTGCTCAAGTACTTTGCGTACAATCTCTTGCACGTGATAAATTTAACGACAGCCGCTTAAAATCACGTTCTAACAAACGAGATCCGCATTAACACCACTCAGAAACATCACGTAGGGCATTTTAACCAAACTTTGGACGCAATCCAGAGTTTTATCACTAAGCGAAATGCGAAGAGTTGGCAGAAGCACACATTTTCATGGACGAGTGGCCAACCTATTTGAATAACAAAACGCTTTTTTCGTGGCCAAAATGTAGTTTGCCTTAACGTAACGGGTTAAGTAATACTAAATAATATACTAGAAAAAATACGACTCGCACCAGATCATGTTCTCGGACGGGAATCGAACCTGCGACCTTTGGGTATCCGGTCCAATGCTCTGACCGCTGAGCTACCGAGTCACTAGTGGGAACGTCGAATTTCTTCTAGTATATCAACTCTTACGCTGCAAGCATTGTGAATGCTAAAATCTTAAAATTTAAAATTATGTATCGGGTTAAGGTTACGAATCGGATTAAATTTGATAACAACGTTGCCAAAAGCTCGCCGGATTATGCCAAGTGCACTGCACGATCGTCCCGCAGTTGTCATTTGGCGTTATTATTGTATGTTTAGTTTAAAATTATTTGTTTGTTGGCAACTGCGTCAAGTAACTACTGAAAATTTATAATAAAAATAATAAATATTTGACAACATCACATACATTGCTCCGATTCCAAAGTAAGTAGCTAAAGCACTTGTGTTATGGAAATCAGAGACAACGGTGGTATCACAACACCCAGACCTGAGTCAGTATAGAAAAGTTCGTTTTTCTAAATAGACCCAACCGGGGATCGAACCCGGGACCTCAGAGATGGCGACACCTTGAAAACCGGTGTACAAAGCCACTCGACCACGGAGGTCGTCAAATTTACAGTGCAGAAAAACATATGCTTTGTGTAAACAAATTGTTAAGGGCCTATAAGCACAGAATATAATAGTACTAAACGTCTTTAAGGCGATTAGTGCCCTCACAGTGGCGCCCTCATTATATTTAATTAATTGCTCGCTAAGTACATAATGTATCGTAAAATTCAAACGTACATATTGAAGCTAAGTTTCTATAGTTTATTTACAAACAATAATCTCAGTAAAATATAGTTCGTTGTAGTTGTAGTAGGCAAATGTGCCAAAAGTGGCCACTTATTGCTCTTTTGCCTACTACAACTACAACAAACTATATTTTTATTTTTCGATACATTATGTACTTAGCGAGCAATAAATTTAATATAATGAGGGCGCCACTGTGAGGGCACTAATCGTCTTAAGCACGGTGTATTATCTCGCGTCGTATACGTGACACGAGACGACGCCGACGGCAACACGCAATACGAAATTATTAATTCCGCCCGTATTTTTTGTTGACTGTACATTTAAAAAAGGTACTGTACCTACACATAAATATAACACAAAATTATTAAACGAGAGGTAAACAGAATGTGATACGCAACAGCAACGAAAAAGGTCTAAAACAAATATTAAGTATACTGTGGTAATAAATAATCTAAATTAAAGTTTACTTGTCAACCATGTCGACACCTCTTAACTTCCCAATAAATAAAAGCTACAATATTGTTTCATCATGCGTGAACAGGTGAATGCGTAAATAAAACCGTATTAAATCTTTATTTCTTCTCTCACATATCCGTACATTATTATAAACATTCAACTATAAAGCTTAGTCTAGAAACATATTATGGTAGTCTCTCATATAGACTACCATAATAAATAATAATGTGTGATCCAAATCCATTTAAAACCTAAGCTTATGCGAAAAAGGGGGGTGTAGTGAGATATCACGTGTATTTTGAACATGTTATCACAGTGGTGCTTATTTTCTAGAATTAAATTAGATTAACCTGTATTTAAATATAATACTCTGAAAATTTTAAGACAGTTACTATGTAAGTACCAAAAAATACACGTGACTTTGTGGGCGAGGGGGGGTTAGTCTAAAAAACTCACTACACCTTGTAAAAAGTAATTAAGGTAAAAAAACATCACATGATTAATGGACGACCCCTTACGACAATAATAAATTTAAATGGCTGTCGGTTTAATTAGTTATCAGTAATCGATCGGCTCCGTCACGCGCTGCCATGCCATTATTTGGTAAACAAAGAAAATGGATTTCCGCTCCACTGCCGCCTGCCGGCAACTGGCAAATCCATTTCTACGGCTGTGCCAATCGCTGGCAAAAGTAATAGACTTTTATTGTAGCCCAACCGTAATCAGGTCAGTTAGTGTTGTTTTAATGGGTTCGTGGGGCTACGAACAAAGGCAACCTTTGATAAGCACATTGTTTATATTTGAGCGATTTTCCTAAAGAAGTGATACTTTTGAAGTTCTTTGTGTGCCAAAGATTGATTGTGTCGCGGAAGTAAAACGATTCACCGCCTTTTAAAGATATTTAATGTAGCAATGCAATTTTATAGGCACACATAACAATATAATTTTTATATAGGTACGAACAGTCAGGAACAAACAACCGTTGCTTAGAAACTTACAGACTACAGAACAAAGCCAATGGCCACAGCCCAAATAACCATCACAGATTGGTTCGTTTCTAGATTGGTGAAGAAAGTATTGTCCAACAAAGTTCTTCTACAAAGGGATGACCGACCACAATTTATATTAATTATAATTTACGATTCAGTCAGTTTCAATATACTGGTAAACCACGTATTATGTTAAAGTAAGAATGTCACATAATATTTCATATTCCAATATTTAAAGCATAAGGATTAACAATATACTCGTGTCACAATGACATTAATTAAGCAGATTCAAGATTAATGCCAGCGATCACCCTAGATAAATTACCGAAATCTACAGCTCACCGTACACCATTAATTCTGCTAGCCCATAATGGTAAGGATTAGTCTTTCCCTACCCCTAAAATACTACACATAGCGTTATTAACCTTAAAGTAGTGGGAAAGAGTCCAAAGTTGTTCGATAATATCAGTTGGAATTTACCGGAATATTTGAATTTGTCGTTTTTTACTTGTGTTGTGATGTATGTATGGTTTCGTCTCCAACCTATGAACTATATGGATTACATATTAAAAAATGACATTTTAACTACATGTTGTGTTTTTGTATGTTATGTTTCAATTCTTCAACCAAGAAAAGTATAAAAATATCTCGCAAAACATGAACAGTATGCATCGATGTACAGTCAGCACGTCGGTTATACAAAACTGTAAAAAATCTGCAATTTATTTGGAACCTTAATTTCTTCGCGTTTAAGTATAAAATTGATTAAATATGATTACCCTGGCGTGGAAGCCCAGCGTGCCGTTGACTGTACAAAATGAACATTGTTTTAAAAAGGAAAATGAAACGCAAAATTGCTTGAGAAGAAGAGATTTAATTTCCTTTGTGACAAGACAAGTCTCGTCCGTATGCCAGAGTTTTTTGTTTCATAAAAAGTTTTATTTTTTTTTGCGTTTTTCCTCGTCCCTTGTTCATGTCCCAGCCTACGTTAATAAAGCTTCTGTATCAAAACATTGCTGAAATTTGTATTTTACAAAATAAATATTAAAATACAAAAACAGCACAGCTTCTGCCATACTATCCGTGTAGGTAAATAAAGAAAGAAGTTTTTTTTATTTTATATGCAAATTAAACCAATATTTATTTTGTGAAAGACAACCGATTTTCTTTTTTAACCAGTCCTTTTTTTGGTCTGTACTGTCTCTATCAAAACATTTCTGAAACGAATTTCAAATATAAAAACGTGTTATTAATTACCATTTAATCTAATACCGATAGCTGCATTGTATCATAACATACAATGACAATATTCCATAGGGAAGTGGCAAGAGAAATTATAGCATTTTCGCTCATGAAGGCATTGGTGGGCCCAGGGGCCAAACCAGATTACTTGTTGTCTATGCCGACTAATGGACTGAGCTAATGAAGCGTTGTGTGCGAATTCCCAAGAAATAAAACCTACATATTATTATTTACTTAACAGAGTCATAACATAAGTGACGTTCCTCGTGAAAAATGCTGGAATAAACTAACTTAGAAAAATGCGTTGCCGGCTCCACAACTAATTACATGTCACTTGAAACTCCCTTGGGCGAAGCCTGGAAATATTTTTCATAACATCGACAGTGACAGACTGGGCACAAATAAAATTATGTAGCAAACAAATTATAAGCTACGAGAATAATCTCCAAATCGTCAAAAGTTCTTGTAAATGTCGGATTATAACTAATTCCCATTGGCCATTGATAAAAGTTTCTCGCAATTTTATTATTGACTTCCATTGAGACAATCAATAAGAACAAAAACAAAAGAAGTACCAAACATTCGACTGACTATACTTGTCTGCAAACATTCGAGTCATAAGGCAAGCAATATCCCTTTCACACGAGAATATCCCTTATTCAAGTTTCAAGTGGCTCTTCGTGTCAAAGTTTCGCTAGCAAGAACATTAATCTCCTGGAGTGCAGATCTACAGGGTGCTCTCACACGAGTAGCTTCTAAAGGGCCATTTCTCATGTTTCTTTAGAGAAAAATATGACACTTTGTTTATTACATTACGACTCGGGCGTATGTGAAGGCGGTGAGTTGGAAAAACATTTTACTCCACGTCACCCAATATTATTATACAGGTTTCATTTGTCGGTTTTGGGCCGTATTCATCTTGTTGCTTTACAGACGCGGGATTTCACTAATCCCGTTATTTACGCTAGGTGTGGTTATTGGAAAATATTTGAGCTTTATGGATTTATGTTTTTTTTTATTTCTTAGCAATATGATGTAGATTCAATTGGATTATTTTTATTGAAATCTTTATTTCATTAAATTGTTTCTCTCAAATATAGGTGTGTCATTAGTTAGGGAGGATCACTTTAGTAAAGAATAAAATCTCAAATGTTATGTTACCGATCAATTATTTTGCTAGGTGCCAAGAAAGTAACTCTTATTTCTACATCCGAAGTCTTATTATCCGAAGGCTGAGAACCGAATTGATTTTCTGCATAACTGAACTCATCTCTTTATTAACTCGCATCCTATCCCAAATTTCGATATACATTTTTATGTCCCAATATTTATTTATGAATCTATAGAAGAGCGGCTTCGACAAGTAACGATGAAATAAAAATAAATGTCGTAGTACGAACGAAGGGAAATTCAGATATACGTTATTCCAAATAAATTGGATGGAAGCTTTAGCGTTACGTCTAAAAAAGCTTCCATATTAAAGAAGATAAATTCAAATCTCCTCTGTTCACTTAATTAACTACATGTCATTTTCTGTTCACATTATATAGGTACTTATTTTAGAAATAGGCCACAACTCAAAAACTATAACCTTTTCTGTTGAAGAGTTAACAAAGACCCTATCAGCAAACATTATAATTCAATAGCAGGAACTCAAACATTCATCTCCTTAATTAATTCGTATCACGCACGCACGAAAAGGGCCGTGTACGCATCAAATTAACAAGAAAGTTGTTAAGAGCGTCTACGAAATACGGCATTTCATACAAACTTTCAAGTCCTTATTTTTTGAAATGAATGAATCAATTTTAATGAAGCTTCATGCAGCCGGGAACAACGGCTTAACGTGCCTTCCCAAGGACAGAGAAACTCGAGATAATAAATTTTTGGTCACCCCCATCCCATGACCGACCCTTGCGAAAGTTGCTTAACTTCCTATTTTTTGTAGTTATCGAATAACCTGATAACACATTTATGTCACGAATACGATTGATTGTCAATTCAGTAAAAGGAAAATCAATGATAAAATATAGTTGGAATACAAACATAATACCTACAAGGATTGATTGGCGTTGTTATTGATGTTGTACTTAGTTTTAATAGAGTCATCAACAACGTTAGCATAGACTTAAGAATGAATTTCAAGCGGGCATTCAGATCACGCGTCGGTATGCGACCTTGGGTAGGGCACACAATTCCATCGCCGTGTGTTGCCCTTAAGTGAATAATTCTGTATTTACGCTTCACGCATAATAACAGCGTTAATAAGTAATTTTAATTGGTACCTTTCATGTTAGCTGGATTGACTGACGCACATACGAATTTATCGCTAGGGCTTTCAATATGTCTAGTCATAAATCACTACAAGTTCACTATCATTCAATTTGTTCCAATAAAATATTTTTGGCAGAAGTAAAGTAGCGGGCGTAATAGACAACCTTGAGGAACCCTTGCGTCAATACTACGAAAGAACTCCTAAAAGTGGTGCGGTAAGGTATAACTGCCTTGTTTAGGGTGTATTGCCCATAACCATAACATTCCCAAGGCCCTGCTAACAATAGCAAATGTGAAGGTAAAGACGTCATTTTGTGGTGAAAAGTAAAGTTCATGATTTTACGAGGTTGAGCATTGGTTGTTTATGATGCTGTGTTCCCTGCCGGAATAACCTGATTAAAACATACCAATTACTTACAATCTTAATTACATATGCTGGTTCTTTTTTTAAATTAGGCACCTATTTAATTAGAGCATAATTATGTTGGTACGATCTGGTAGATAAATAATTTGAAATATTTGGAAGAGGATCATCTCTTTAGTTAGAATAATAGTCAAGTTCTAAAGGTTCTCCAACTTATGGGAGCGTTTCTAATTCTATCCCAGAACGCAGCTGGCGCAGCTTGCTACGGAGTCTTGAATACGTTATGATGACGTTACATATAAATCACCGAGACATTTCCTAGGAACTGAAATAAACATACTATCTATGTACCATCGAAGTCAGCACGCAGTTGTAGATTTATGTTTTCCCAACAATTTAAACAGTTTTTGTTAAGTAAGTTATGTTTTTTGGAGCAAATATTTGCAAACCTATAAGGCAGCTAGGCTACTCATGCGCATTAGTAATATTTCGTTTAACGGACAAACCTGGGGCCGTACCGGCTAACGCATCGAACTTCGGAACGTCTGCCGAGCTTCCCCAATCGGGCCAAAATAGCGAACCCCAATTCATGATGTCACACGAACATCGATATCTTCTAAATAACTTCGGCAAATAGTACAATACGAAACTCCTTACTTGGATTTATCTGTTTTAAGTTGAAGCTTGGCAGACCCGCCGAAGTTCGAAAAGTTAGCCGGTAGAGCCCCAGATGTGAGGAAGTTTATTTACTTGGAAAATGTTGGTAACTTCATTCTATGAAATTAACATTTTGAATGAAGTAGGCATTTTAATAAAATAATGTGAACTTTAGCTATGACAGAAAGCAACCCCGACCCCATAATCAGTGTTAACTATGGAAAGTTAGCTTTTCACAATATCGTACATGACGCCAAAAATGTGGAATAAATTCATCTTATCATTTTCTTTTAGTAATGGATATTCAAATTTGCTGGTCACTAGCTAAAATAAGATTCTTAACAATGTCAAAGCACCTTATGCATATTCGCGACTCGGGAAGGTCAAAATATAACAATTGATTCCTTCACAAAGTTTAGTGGATACGATTTCTACTAAACTTTGAGTTCAGTTTTAATGAAGGTTTTACTTCAGTATTATGAAAATATCCATCGTAGTAGAGCTGTGGTTATTCAATGGACGTGGGAAAAATGAAATAAAAGTTCATTTTTACCCTATAGAAGCCGTAATTCCAAACCCAACTGTTTTTATTTCCTTTCGATACGATATGTATTACAAAGTTATAGTAAATAATAAATTTGCTTAAAACACTATTACGTTTGCTTCCGCGAGTCGGCGCCATGCGTCCTTTCCGAACAAGACTAGCTAGAGAATGCAATCCGGTGACGTCATCGTATCTTCCTGCCTGTCACCACGGTAGTGATTACTTACTCAGTGCCTGTCACGAAAACAATAATACGTGGTCATTTTTACGAATCTTGTATCGTCTGTATATTTCTGTAATCCTTCTATTCTATATAGAAGGACTACAGAAAAAAAATTGACATATTTTAACTTAAAATGTATATATTTAAAAATATAATATAAAATAATACTGTTCCCATTGCCCAAGCTCATTGCAAGAACTCTTAGCTAGCTTAATGAACATAGCCATGTTGAGTTTTGTTTCCATTACCACATTTTCAAAGACTCCTTTCTTCGTAAGCAATAAGCCGTTGTAAACGTTCATTGGAACCTACATGGTAATAAAAACCACATGTAAACATTTAAGCGCCCCCGCGCTTAAATTACGCTTTTAGAAGTTACAACGCGGTTGTTTACGTAAAAGGTAATTTCGTTCATTCCGCTGCATGCGATACGGTATGCTGAGAATGGTACTTTTGCCCGGTCGTTTTAATTCGTGGCTCGTTGAAAATTTCCAGTTTGTTCGGAATCAACACGAGAATTGTTTAATACGACTGAATCTTTGCCGTGTTTTGAAGTGTGGTTTGGATTAACACGTCCCAAATTCACGTAGATAATATTTTTACTAAACGCAAAGAAAGTAAATAATTAAGACTTGATTTTCCCTATGACATGCACAGATTGTTTTCCATCCTATCGAATTGGCAGTTATCTAGATTGGTAGACACATGATAGATGAGAAAAGTTACGTCAAGACAACTCACTGTGTTGGGGTCTTATCCAATGCTACGATAAATACCTCTTCAATACAGTTGCTCGAAAATGTGTGTTTTAGATGACAGTACAGCATGCAGTATGTTGATTTTACCGCACGCCGTGCGTTTTAATTAACGGTTTACAGAGTGCGGAAAGTTAATTTTACAGCACGCCACCACAGAGCGTTTTTGTTTACGGTTTTTTTTTCATTTTTTTTTTTTTAAATATATTGAAAAACGTAGTATGGCATACGGTTGTTAAGGTTTTTTAAAACTCTTTACCAACCTTGTATCATAAACTATTATTATACTTAACATGCGCCTTGATGATGGAGTACAAATGAAATGGTGTACATACCATTTCATTTGCTTTATAAAGCATAAAATATTCCATAAAATAATCAACAGCACAGCATCTATTTGCAGATTTTTTTCTAGTATTCTTTCTAATATTATTTATTTTAATATAAAAATAGCATTGTGAATGCGAAAAATCTAAATTTAATAAATATTCAACAGAAAAAACAAAGGTATTTAGGGTGAATGTGTGTTTATTACAGTGCAATCAGATATCCAATTTACTCTGGAATGGGAATTAGGCTGCAATCCAAAGCAATTTGCAACTGCAATTTTGATCATTACCGGAGTTTACTGGATAATTGGGACTTCATGAACCTACTAGTAAACGAGCGATATACATACATTATGTTTTTGTGCTCTAGTCGAACAACTCGAAACTAAAATTGGGAGAAGTAAAACATGCATTGTTGATCCATAATAGTTTTAATAGTTCTTTAGTGGCCCTACAATCTATTTAGGGCTACCGAAAATAATTAGATAATATGTAAAAGTTACAAAGGTTAATATTTAGTTCAAGTTCCATATAAGCGTGACATCGTTAAGACCGGGCGACCGTCAGACGAAGCCAGGGTCGTGGCCGGTTGGGCGTGAGCGGCATTGGCGCCTTGCCGAGATGACAATGCACATAACGGATCAGAAACCAGTAGCTGTGGAATTCCACACCATTAGGACCATCGGAAATAATCGGAACAGATGTAAAAGATGCAAAAGTACTAAATCAGCACTCCTAGCCAAATCAGGGGTTTCCTATGTATTTGCATAAAATTTTAAGCATATTATGTCATATACTTTGATTTAGCCGAATAATGTTTATGCATAATATCATTTAGGCATAACAGCTTATGCATACCGTTAAAGTGCGGAAAACAGTGAGTGAAATAGCCAAGGCTTCAGGAAATTTATGTTAAAAGCCTCTATTGAAAGTAAATTTTATAAAATCGTCGTTTCTGGCGCTTCGCCGGCAACTACCGCGGCCTAAATAACATTATGCTAAAACAAATTAGCCCAAATGATAATTATGCCAATATAAATAGTATACCAAAAAACAATTGTGGCAAAGTATTATTATGACAAAAAAAATATGCCAAAGCAAATTAGGAATAAAATAATTACGATTTTTGTAAAAACGATAGCCAACTTCGCGTTTGAAAGACGTGTACTTATGGATTGGGCATTCGAAAAATCTATGTTTAGCGAAAATTTTCGAAAGCAAAGTTCATAATCGCATTTGCAATTAATACTTTTTGAACTTTGCTAGGCATTAACGACTAACATAGGTACGGCGTTTCGGTTTATACTTGTTAATTTGGTGTGAGTTGTCCCTAATTTAATGTGTGAAATCCCGAGTGAAAAGTGGTTGATTGCGAAAAAATAATATTATCTGCATTTTTTCTTGTCGAAGATGTAGACATATAAAATAACAAGTAATAAAATTAATTGCCACTACTTAATATAAATGGAGAGGTGAAGTAAAACGAAAGATTTATCTTCTTAAGTACAAATTACGCTAAAAATTCATTGGAGGTTTTTTAAGTAGGTATAAATAAGTAATTGGAGAAAAGTTCTGTAAAGTTCTTTCGCCAATGTTTCATTAACTTATGAAACTGACGTATAATAATAAAGTTGTGTGCCATTTTGTGTGTGTGTGTTGTAATAATAAACTTGTAATTTCTTTGCAATTTATTTCCGTGCTATTTCTTGCATCTTCATGACACACTACTTAGAAAACATATTTCAAAATGATAAACTGGCTAACATTGAACGATTTTATTCAACGTTTATTTTCGGACACTTTGTACGAAATGAAACTTTTAAATTTTATAATACATTTCTTCACTGGCGATTCGGATACTTTTATAGTTAAAGCGTTTTTGTACAGTCAGTCTATGACTAATAAAATGTCCGAATGATATGTGAAAAATTAATAAAATAAAAGCAAGTGCGTCGTCGTGCAAAGCAAGTCGGGCCACGCGCAGTATAGGGTTCCGCAGTTACCTTACTTATACAATTACTATATGGCTATAAACTTAATTTTACCTCCAGTTTTACACAAGTATCGACTATAAAGTATAATAACTATTCAATGAAATTTGTTCTACGAAAACTTTTCCAATATAAATTAATTATATAAAAAAACTAAACCAAAATCATTTCATCCGTTTGGAAGCTACGATACCACACACAGATACATCGTAATAAATCGTAAATCGGAAATATAATGAGTCTCACACAACTATAAAATGAATCATTGTTTTGATAGCTTTGCGGTAAATTACTCACTTTGCAACATGTAGGTTTATTGATAAATCAATCGTACTCGACCACATGTTATGAATAAATAACATTACAACAAAATCACTTATGACAAAAGACGTATCACCAACCGTTCCAAGCCTATAAATTCGATTAGCTGAAAACTTAAAAGTACTTAATGTAACTCTATTTTATCATACTTATTTAATCTCAAGTTGCCTTCAATGGAAGTTAAACACGCATTAGCCATGGCACATCAAGGATGGATTCATCACGAAACTATAATATCGCATCCAACGCGTGCAGTATATTTAATGGACTCATACAATGTCTGACTGCTAATTGATTTTATAATCAACCAGCGAGTTAGTTCATACATTATTCGAGTATTGCAGCGTGAATTATTTATTTGTTACATTGTGTATTGTGCCCAGTTTGGTACGATTGCAAATATGCATTACAAATCAAACGCCATCGACGCATCTTTGGACATTCATTAATATAAGGCGCAGTGTTAGCAACATGCCTAAAAATGATTTTCAACTAGAGAATCACTATAATTTTATTTGGTAAAAATCTATTGTATCGATAACTAGGAATTTATCGTTATTATCGCACAACCACGTAACTTGATAGTCAATTTCATGCAAATGTATTCACACGTTATTACAGCAATTAAAATCTAGCAGCCGTACTCATAGACAGACGTCAATTAAGTTTAATGCTTTATTAGGTATCGTTTCGTCTTATACTATCACTATGGAAAAGAAAGTGATAGCACCAATTTTAATGAAACATTAATCATAATTGACGTCTCTGAGTACGGCAGTAATTGTTTGACTTAGAAGCATAGTTCCCCTTTAATTCAAAGGCGAAGCAGTAATGTGTGCTTTGGAGGAACTAAGTTTCACAAGTTTAAGCAAGTATGGTGGTGAAGCAAAGTTTGCGTTACCATGAGGTTGTGTCGGATCGGATCGGATGGTAACGAGCTGTTTGCACGCCAAACCAGATTTAAGTTCAAGGGAAGTCACCAAGAAGGTTAATGGAAATACAGTTTTTATACAGAACTTTAGAGTATTGTGTATGTTGAGACAGAATCTCTTCGCCATAATATATTTAGCGATTAAAGTATCCCCTTTCTATCAAAACAAGAATCATCTAAATCGGTTCATAAACAAAGAAGTTATGTCTGAATATCCGTAAAAACTCGTGCAAAGATTACCTAAAAAATTACAGTATTTTCAGGATTACTCAAAAACTACTGAAACAATTTAAAATTTTCAAAAAATGGGACCAACTTTGGAGCGTTTTTTTGAAGTCGGTTAAAAAGGGAAGTATCCGCCGAGCTAGGTGTCTGTGCGCGGGGACTATACTAATTCTGTGGCCGCGGTCCAACTGCTGAATGTTAGAATTTGTATTTATGCGAAGTGCTAAGAAAACTTCGATATCGTGAGTTCTCCATACATTTTTGCCTCGAAGTTAGCTTGACGTAGTGCGACGTCACGTTGCGTTATGTTTATACAAGGTGTTACAAAAATACCCCTAATGCCGAATATGGTATATAGGGACCATCAAACTGAACCACTTTTACTATGGGGCCAACTCTAAAATCGCAAAAAAAACAGCTGTTTCATACATTTTGATATTTTCGATTTTAATTTTTAATATAACTTTATCGGACTAAAATCCATTAAGTATTAAAATAGAAACATCACATTTGAATTTATTAAACACATAATATAATTCGCAGAATATTTCATCATATTTTAATAACATTCTAAAAGCAAAATTGTCAGTGCAAAAGTAATTATGGTGCCCTCGGATGTCAGCATTTTAAATATGTTATTCTGGTTAAAAATAGGAAAATTCATTAGTGTGGAACATTTAGATTAATGATTAGAGTAGCCAAGCTACTCTGCCCTCCTGACCAATGCCAGGTTTCTGAGGCACTTATCGGTGGTTTATCGGAGGTTTATCTTTATCGGAAGGGTCCACATTATCTGTTTGATTTTATTTCTTTTAACTTTTAAGATAATGTGGACTTCTCCGATAAAGTACCTCAGAAACCGGGGGTAAATCCTTTAATAATCTTGATAGTAAGTAGAAGAACACCCTTAAAATACTTGTAATAAATTTCCTTTACTTTTACAAAGCAATTTAAGGCTTACCGGATGTAATTAGGAATAAAATAAATTCTTCGGTAGACTCCATTAGTATATTTTAATTGCTCTAATTTGAATTTCATTTGGTGTATAAATAAAGGAGGTTTTTACGGTGCATTACAAGTCTGACCCTGAAACAAGGCAAAGGTTAGCATGCAATCGTGAAGTTTGAGGTAGTGGTCCCGTCCCAACCTTCCTGGGTTGAAGTACTTGCAGTGTCCTTGCTAGTACAATTGCAGAAATTGCTGACCTAAGAAATGAAGCACGAACAAAAACCATTTATTTCTAATCTTCTAATGAAAAACAGTATTCAAGACAAGAAAAAAACTCCTCAATGTCGAAAGCTAGTTTTACTGCAGCCTTGACCTTCCAGAAGCGCCCTTCTAAGTGCAATTTGTTTTAATACAACTATAAAATACTACACTCAGCATTTGGCACTTCGACTTCGTTCTTCTGATCGTATGAGGATTAGTGGCCACCTCTGGTGTTAGAGTATATCAAGCCGCCTATAAGGCCTCTGACTTGGCTTGACGACTGAGACTGAGCCATGTTCAAGGTTCTTATATCCTTGCTTAATTTGACCTTTAGCATCCAAGCTAGTTAGAATTTAGGTACTTCTTGAGGCTGAAAAACTTTAGTTAAACTATTACATACAAACTTCATGCTTCTCAACGTTTAAACTTTTCGCAACGAGTTTCTGTGTATTTGTATTTTCGCTGATTTCGTAAATAGTCACTGTAGGATTTCAGAATTACGTAGAGCATCAGCCAGCTAGCAATAGCAAGCACTTCCAATAAATATCTCATTTCAGTGCACTCGGCCGGGCATATCAGCATATTCAACATCCCGCGTATGGAGAGCGAGATATATTCGGTGCTGGGATCGACGTGATTTATGTCCAGGGAATTTGGTTACAAAAGCCGCGTTATTTGAATTTTATTACGCAGGAATAAATTTAACATGTTCCAAATATAATACTGACAAAGCTATGTTAAATGAAAGCAAAATACCACCAGAGAATAAATAAACATTTTGAATGTCAAACAAACTCACGTAGATTATGTATGACATATCTACTTATTTAGTCTTCTTACTTTTAAGTTTTCAGGGATTTAATCTTCTGGTCGCCATTACAGGGGCAGTATCAAGAATGAGCGCCGTGAAGAAAACTTTTTAAATAAGTCCTTTGACGAAAGCTGAAACTTCTCGAGTTTTCCAAACAGCCTTACTACTTGGCAGTTCTTATAAAAGTTTTGGTCTGGCTTCTTAGTGATATATTTCTCTGGTCCATTAGTGATAGGTCGTTCATTATACTCGAGATAGGAGCGCAAGTTATTTGACTCATACAGTCTGGTCAGAGACGTATTCACGTAATGTAGGTGGGGGTATAGGGTAAGAACACTAGGTATAAATTCTTAAAACATTGAATTTATATTTTTTGGAACCACAAGATCGTTATGAATTGATCGGAATAATGATAGCTCGATCAACTATTGAAGCGTTTTTTTATGCACATTCTTTTATTCATCGCTTGTATCTGCGACGTATTCAGTAACTTTGACTTATCAAATCAATGTATCTCTTTTTGATATTTTATCTTCACTTCCATCACTAAGATTAAAATTACAATAGGTACCGGTGTCCATAGTCTTATAAGTATGCAGTAAAAATCAATAACTAGGAGCAGGTGTTCTGGCATAAAGTTTTTTGCTATCGGAGTAAGCTCAGCCCACGCTTCAATTTACTTATCGCGTAGTAAATATACCGAAAATTTAGTCGAATTGACCGGCTGCCAATTTAGATTAAGCGTTATCGTTAGTTAGTCCATTGGCGATGTAACCTTCAATGTTTATCGAGACAACGTGTAGTAAACATGATAGTTCCTAATCCTAATGGATATTAAGCAGAAGAACTGAAACGCAAATCGAAATTACTTCCTAAAGACCTACATTTTTGTGGAATAGCCTCTCTGCTCTGGTGTCCCCGGATTTGATTCCCGAACAGGTTACAACAGTATAAGCGGACCATTCCTAAATATCATGTTTCAAACAAAAACGATACATTTTTTATTTTAAACAGCAACAGCTATATGTAGAGCCAAAAACTGTTCAAATTAATATTTAATGGGACACCGACCTAACTGAATCCGTGTTTGTATTAGTTTCGACTTCGAAAGATGAGTATTTTAATATTCGAAAAGGTAACATTTACTAGAGAACATTTCATTATTTACCATATCCCTTTTGAACCGTACCCAATAATCATGGAGGTAATTTAGGATCCCCAATTACCATTCAATTGACGCCCTCTCTGAGTTCGCTGACATGACCCTACGCAGTGCCTGTGTTGTGTACTATTTATTATAGCTATTCTGTGCTCTCTCCGCACTTACCGATACGTCAAAATGCCTGTTCAATGTGTTCCGATAAACTGTCTGGTAATTAATAAGATGTCTGATATGTAGGGCTGGGTAATGTAATTATATGTGAGTTGGTATGTATACATTTACTGAGAAATATTATGGTTTGAATCTAGTTTCTTAGAGTTTCGGAAATAAGATTAAAACTTGGCATCAAGTCAATAGATCCAAAGACTTCATAGAAATGACAAAGATCAAAAACAGCAGCAAAAAGCAAACATAAATAAATTGAAAACTCACAATGACGTATAAACTCCTATTTCAAAAAAAGGTTGATTAAGATTACTTACACTTCTTTTCAAACATGGTGTGTCTTCCAGCACTTCCCAAAAGTCTCAAAGTTTATCCCTAAAGGTTTTCCAGCCCTGCATCTAATACATACTTGTTATACATTAATCGATACTTCACTGAGAGAAGCGAGCGATAAAGCCGGCATCCGAAGCATCCCTAATGGACGTGGGGGGAGCATACAGCAACATCGATACAGATCCCAGTGACAGGCACAATGAGAGATAGATACGTGTGAATCGAGACTTGTTAATGCCTCTCGTGTTTGTGGCATTAATCATAAATGTTTCGTTCTTGAACTTATCTGTCAAACAAGTTCTTTGGAATACAGATCCCTACCCTATTGATCGTATATTTGCTTTAAGGAATAAATCCGGCATGAATTTAAAAGAAAGTTAAAATATGAGGTGGAACCAAATTAAGTAACTATACTGAAACAGGTGATAGTGTTGCTTAAACTGAACAACTTTCTCCAAGGACCATAGGTCGAAAAACGATTTTTTTTTTCGCCTTTCCATACTAAGTCGATCAGTTGACCAATACATTTTACATTATGGGAGGATGAATTTTTTTTTCTTATTCGACCCATGTTCCTTGGAGAAAGTTGTTCAGTTTAAACCACCAATTTGGTACCACCTTAAATATTAGATGCCTTTTTGTCTGAGTGTACAATCTCCGTTAGTAAGACCGATCTAGTAGCCAAACCAATTGAAGTATATTATTAATCTGTGTAGCGTGTATATTTTTTAAGTCCGCCTCTTGTAGCATTTGTTTTATAAATGTACAATAAAGAATGTTAAATAAATGTATATGTATATCGCAGTTTGCAATTTTATTTCAGTAAAAACTTGATAATTATTTTAATGACTAATATCTTTGATGTTGTTTGTGCTTGAGAAATAATAATAATTTTATTGACTTAATTGCTTTTCTTATAAAAGAACATACATAAAAATAACACGTCCCAGTTTGACAGTGTACTTAATAGCTCTGGGAATGAGAAGTGTCCTTTACAAGACGTGACTGCAAATAACGACAGTCCTAAACGCGTCGTTCCCGTTCCCACGTGATCTCATAAATTGGTGTATGTAGGGCACGGGAGGGCCGGTGTATCTGAGTATCGTATCGACGATAACTGCCGCCGAATTTATCAGCAACGTATGCTTGTGATGAGAGATCACAATTTTTCACACGTTGAAATGAGCAGTGCGCTGTATGTAATATTCTTCAGTACTAATAAGGGCAATCCTAAACACGCTCCGTCCCGCTCTCGAGGGATCTCATAAATTGGTGTATGTATGTAATGCTCGTGGGGGAAGGGGGGGGGGAGCGCCGGTGGGACTGAGTGTCGACGATAACTGCGATGAGAGATCATTCATGATAATCTTTCATCAAGATGTGTGGACGTTACACGTATAGGTATAATAACTAGCGATCTATATATATCATGTAACCTTTAATAGAGTGGAGAGATAACAAAAGTTTCACTATATTTTCGATCAATTTGTTACTTAATTGATTAAACCTCCACAAACACGGCAATATAGTAATTGCCAACGCTAGAGAAAATCCAGACAGACAAACCAAGTTGTCGTATACAAACTTGCTGCATATTATTTTTGCAGAACTGACCGCAATTTATCTACCGGTCTAAGTTAGAAACCTTGGTCGTATAGTAAGTTTGTAAATAAAACAAAAAGATCAAAAGTTTAATCATATTTTCCAACAGAGTACTCATCAAGACAAATTAAACGAGCTTAAACTCGATGGGGTTGTTTGGTTACAGTACTGAGTTTCTATAGCCTTCTTCCGGAAATCCGGCTTCATCATCAGACCCTGGACCTCATCTCCCGTCAGAGTACCTGTCAAGACGATTCTAACGAGCCCAAACTCGATAGGGTTGTATGGTTTTATTACAAAGTTCCTGTAGCCTTCTTCCGGCTCCATCACCGGATCAGCTCAATGACACTATAATATTGCATTGCCTTCCAGTTCTGACCTATGTTTTAGTACTATTATATATTCTGTGCCTATGTTCAAAGTTTCAAGTCTCTAGCTCATCGGGAAGCTAGTATAAAATTGTTTGCTTTTGTGGACAAACAAACAAACAAGAGAGCGTCCTAATAAAAACGTGTTAATAAAACTTTAAAACTAGTAGACTAATGTAAAACTAATTACTAATAGTCATATTCTTCAAGTAATTAATTAGTTTAAAACTCATTAACAGCAACACGTGGTAGTCAGTAATAGAAACCGTTTATTATTAATTACTTGATAGTTTGAAAACAATCAATTAATAACAAATTGGGTAGCAACATCTAACTACATAATGATGATATTTAGGATAAATTAATTCAGTGTTAATAATGTTTTCACGAACTGGAACAATAGTGTATAATTATGCCTTTGTCAAGTCTAGACGAAATAAAAGGCGCATTGACACGAATGTAGTTGTACAAATATTTCCAACAAAACTAGGACTAACTTTATCAAAACATTGATAGTTTATAAGCAGAAGAGAGGGAATACGATTTAACTTTAAACAGCTATTTTTTAAGCAAGATTGCTGTAAGCATTAATATTTCCCATTTGATTTTTATACAAAATACAAAATCTTATCTTAAATCCTTAATTTGATAAAGTACTATGGCTTACATTTAATAATTTTCCTCGTATTAAACAGCTAATACTGCTGTATGCTCTTCGAAAGTAAATAAGTTGAATTTACTTAGCGCTCGCTCTTAGGTTACGAAATTTCAGTTATTAATCCACTTTGCTAAGAAGGTACGACCGTACACCTATTTACTTACCCTTACATTACCGTACCCACTCGGAAGTAGGGTTACCAGAAGTCAGGATTTGTCCTGACATGTCAGGGTTTTTTGGTCCCTGTCAGGATTCCGGCTGGTGTTGGAAAATGTCAGGATTTCTTGGATTACTCACATTATACGAGTAGTAAAAGAACCTTTAGAAATTAAAGTTATTTTTCTTTTCTTTGATAACATAACAATCGACTAGGTCCATTTGCAGTTAGTAAATAACAATACTAAAACTTAGCATAATGTCAGGACTTTTTAGTAGAAATCAGGCTTTTTGTCAGGATTTTACAGGTATACCATCTGGTAACCCTACTCGGAACTCTCAGAGCTAATACCATTACCTATAATCAACAGATAACACATCCATTTACTAAAGAGGTAGGTATATAGGTTTACATTACCATTTAATAATTGCTACTCAGTTTGCAACCAACCTGATGAGGTTGGTTAGGTTAGGTTAGGTTAGTGTACGGCCAAGTGGACGGAGGGTAAAATATATGTATTGTAATGCAAATACGACAATAATAACTGTATAATGTAATAAATGTAATGTAATATAATAATATTAATTAGCTAATGACGTTATTTCATCTGAAATAGTAGTGCCTTATAATAATTCATGCTTTTCTTTCTGCTATGCGACCTGCATTTTCGATACAAACTCATAAAGACAAATAAGTAACTTGAGAAAAAAAAAATTTTTTTTGGTTGATCTAGTAATTTTGATGTTGTGATCAGCTAAACAATTTTCTTTTATACTTAAAGGTGGTATAATCAATATTACATAAATGATACAGAGTAAATAATAACATAAATAGAGGTCCATTTATTGTGATATGATAGCTAATCCATTATTATAATATAAAATTAACTAATTTACTTGAGTATATTATAATAAACAAACACCGATATGGATATTATGAACCTATAAAGCTTTGACCAACACGACATTCTTTAAATATAAATTGTTTAAAATATGAGTTGTTTTTCACGAAATCTGTTTATCAGATAAAGGTTCTGTAGAAATAAACTTTTAGTTAAGGACGTTTATTGCACAATCTGTGGTTAATTAAGGTTCCTTCGAACCCAGCTTTTTTTTGAGTGATAGATAGATATTAGATATAGACGACCTCTGTGGTCGAGTGGCTTTGTACACCGGTTTTCAAGGTGTGTCGCCATCTCTGAGGTCCTGGGTTCGATCCCTGGTTGGGTCAATTTAGAAAACGAACTTTTCTATGTTCGCTCAAGTCTTGGTGCTCGTGATACCATCGTTGTCTCTGATTTCCATATCACAAGTGCTTTAGCTACCTACTTTGGAATCGGAGCAATGTATGTGATGTCAAATATTTATTTAGATACTAGGACTAGTCCGTCCGATCAAGGTCCAAATTTTTCTATTTAACTAAGTTCATTAGTGATTATCGTAAAAACTTTCACATTCAGTAGTAGCACAGAATAAATAATTTGAACAGCCAAATAACCAACCAAAACAAACAAAATGTATGTCATATCAATATACCACAAAACTATAAACAGAAAACAGAACAAGCTAGCAGTATTTTTAACAGAAACGAGTTTAATACGCACGACACGGCTGATATTAATAAAAAAAATGCTATATAATTACGATACGTTCACCTCGAAGTATGCCACAGGTTCAAGGATTCATCATTTCCTGAGACAAGGGTCAAACCGCGGTAAACGACCGGTAACGGGCGACAATTAGCATGCGACATTTACAATTATTCATTCATTCAGAATACTTATTAATTATGTTAGGAAAAAACAGATTCTTAAATAAAACAAAATGACTGAAATTCCTCTTTAGGATGGATTCATATCCGGAGGTTTTAAAGGCGAAGTAGAGACTGACCTACTCCGACATCTGTTTTGATATCAAACTTTTTTTCATATACTTACTTAGGTGTGGGACTACTTTCTGATATAGAACAACACTACTGATACTTGAAAATTAAATAAAGATTTAAATGCTTTTCAAAGAATATTTGCATTCACTTGTCACCAAACGGAAAGAAATAGATAAACATCAAATTATTTTATAACTCCTTAACTTACGTTACCATCCAGACCTAACACTTGTAGCACCTCAAACAATACTTATTATCTTCTCCTACCCCCCTCTTGCTTATTAATTAAAAGCCATGCAGCTGCATACAGGTGTGACTACTACAATTAAATTAACCATGCGAAGTGTGAATTACAACTGCTTCATAGAATATGACATCTGGAATAACTTTCTAAACAACATTTTTACTTACCTATTAAACATGTTTGTAATATGACGATATGTGTTGACAAGGAATTAAACTGCACTATCTATCTAGTGTTTTACAACCAACATGACAAATATTTGCTAAATTTTGCTATTTAAAGCGCTCCGGTAACGATTACATGTGCAATTGAAGCGATTGTCAATTGCTCTAACAATGGAATTGACGGAAAAATTGTCAATCGCAATTGATCGTTACCGGGAGCCTTTACGCTGACGAAATCCGATTGCTAATTTGGATTTACTCATTCTACAACCACTTCAAGCTTACGTACAGGCACAGAATATATAATAGTACTACGCGTATACAGATCACAAAGAGGGTCTTATTGGATAGACATTTACATGAACCAATGATAATACATTTAGAATATAATGATGAAGCAACAAATACAGGGGTCCTACCGGCTAACTTTTCGAACTTCGGCGGGTCTGCCCAGCTTCAACTTAAAACAGATAAATCGAAGTAAGGAGTTTCATATTGTACTATTCGCCGAAGTTATATAGAAGATATCGATATTCGTGTGACATCATGAATTGGGGTTCGCCATTTTGGCTCGATTGGGGCTCGATTTATCTGTTTTAATTTGAAGCCCGGCAGACTTTCCGAAGTTCGATGCGTTAGCCGGTAAAGACCCAGAAGAAAATAAAGACAGACTCTAAAGATTGGAAAATTTGACATCGCTGAACTCTCAGAATAGTCGCTTCGCAATTTCCACTTATTTCCCAGTAATCTTATAATCTACGCCCACAAAAATCTACCACCAAAACAGTCGGTACAAATAAAAACATTACCTAATAACGAACTCGGCGGTCGGAGGCTATTATCGTTAAAAGCTTTATTGATTTGAACGCACCCAGAGGGCGTGGGGAAGTGGCCTGGGACAACGGAAAATGTACTCGAGTCAATTTCCTGATGTGGAAATATAGAATAAAATTGCACAAAAGTCAATGACAGGGATATTAAAAGCTAGGGCTTATGCTGCCTCTGTCTTCGTTTCAGCAAATAAAAGTGACAGCATCAGTTTTAAGTCAGGAGCCGTACCGACTAACGCATCGAACTTCGTACAGTCTGCCCTCTGACTTTAGTCTATGTTTTAGAATAAGGTGGAGGGCGTGTATATTTTCTTTGGTAGAGGTCTTATAAGGTAATAAAACAATTATGTAAGTGGGATAGTGCTGTGCTATACCACCATACCACGTGACCATACCATCCGCTACTGCGTCTTAAAATCTCAGTGCTGCAAATTGTTTCAAGAGCATAGGGATAATGGTTCTAGCACAGCAAAAGTCTCAAAGATATGTCGTAAGACCCGCATTTCATGAAAACCTAACAACAAGTGGGCTTGGGCAGGTGGGAAATGTATTTGAATGTTTTCATAAAAGAAGTCCCTACAAGTTTCAACATAGCTTATAGTAAACCGATTAGGCAAATTGCTGGGCCGCTCCGCCTAAGCTTGAATCGCGATAGCAATCAAATATCAGCTGTATTCCACCGCGATAGGGTTACTCTACCCACTAGGTTTCTAAGCAATTAACTCTGGTTCGCAAAATATAGGGTAAACCAGTCGGTCACCGACCCCGGTAAAGTCGAAAGTGAAATCAGTCACTTGTTGCGCCCATTCGAATTCGACGGAAACGCGATCGGACTTCGAATGAGTCTTCGCGAAAAAGGGGCGTGGAATCGTGATCTTTATGCCGTCATCAATGTCGAACTATCGGCTATCCGCTTACCTATTACGGAATTTCATTCTAACTTTGAATTGATTGTGGCCATTTCTTTTGATTGTGGACTTTGTGGACTGTGGAGTGCCGTAGGTAATCCGAGGTGTTATGATATCAAATAACTTCGACAAGGTTGATCTACCGTGTGTTCTGATTACACTGCCATTACGAACTGGAAATTACCTGAAATAAGAGATGATAAACAATACAAACACAGTCTAGAAAATGAATTTACATGAGGTAATACTATTTTAAATAGACCATTGAACTCTTAAGATGATAAAGATAACAATTAAAATTGTATCAGGTTTTTAACACATTTGTGTTAGAACGACTTAATGTAACGGTGCCATTCAAACTCCATTCATACATGTGCGTGTCATAGAAAATCTCATACATTATGCAAATTCGGACAGTCTTATTATAACACATTAAAAAGTAATTAAAGCCGCCGTTCCACAGGCCGTGCCGCCGCTGGAACAATGTCATTAACTAATTTGGTAATTTTATACAGATGTGACAGTTAAGTGACTTATTAAGGCTTGTTTCACCGGTCTTGCTTAATTTAAAAATGTAACAGAATCTTCAAAACAATACCTACCTGTAACTGTATCTTCTCTATTAATTGAATAATAATTGAATTATAACAATCACAAAAAGAACATTTGTGACTCGACTTGTATAGTTTTTACTTTTTTTATTAACAACGGGTTAGCGCTTGGCCTTCATACCTCAGCTGATGTTAAGTGACGATAAGGCCGAAGGTGGAAGCGCACTACACCCGGAATCCTCACCACTGAGGAACTGGCTATCTTACCTCTAACTGCCGGAACGTAACAATTTTTAAATTGTTGTTATGGCGTCAGACTTAGGTAAGATGGTGGTAGCTAGCCAGGTGGACTTGAAATAAGCCCAACCACCAAACCGAGTACAAATGTACCCCCCTCCTGGGAATCGAACCCGGAACCCCTGTGTCTTACACGGATGGGCGAACCACTAGACCACAGAGGCGGTACTTGTTTTCTGCATTGAAAACATAATAATTAACTATGCAATAAATAATTATTAATAATTCAATCTGTAATCAAAACATAGATAAACATTTATTTTACTTTGGCGTTCGCTGTCGAAAATAAAAAATTGTGGGCACATTTTTCAGAATCTTTTTTTATCCACAACGGGATAGTGCTCTCTTTCTCTCTCTCTCATAAATAATTCAGTGAACGTTTCAGCTTATACTGTATTTTCGGTTACTGTGCACGTACTCTTATCTCGTTCATCTCTTGTATCGATCACGTCAACACCCTCGTCTACCTTCCCTTGTCACGTCACAAGTTCAAAGAGTCATACTAAAATTTTGGGACATAAATATTCCACTATTATAGTACAGTTTACACAATCATTTGAAGTTACTTAAAATAATGTAGGGCCAGATTCGCCGTTACTGTTATCAGCGAGAGTTCAACAAATCAATGTAAACAAAGTACCTATTTATTATCAAATGAAGCTACTTAATTGATTTAATTAAATTAATAAGCTCCAGTCATTATTTAATAACGTATAATATACCAAGTGTCTAGACACACTATGCCGAAGTTACGTGACCGAAGTTCGGCCTAGTTACGCCTGCAATACTTTTTTTATACTACCTGCTCGTCAATGGCATATTATGTGTCATGCAAACCTTTCCTAAAGTAAGTCATTTTTCCCATGGGGAAAAATGTGATTTGAATTTGGAATGCAACCCTTGTAGTCGTGCTTGATCGATGTTGGTTTCAAAAAAGTTTAGGTGCAATGAGATCTTATTCTGAGTTAGGCTGTATGCCATCATGAAAACTTTTTACGAAATTGATTTTCACCCGCGCACCAAGAAGGATTTATTTGAATGTCGAACTGACCACTACAGAATAGACGACAAAAACATAAACTCTAACCCAACTATAAATGTACCAGGGAAAGTAACTTTGTCGTTGCACAATTGGTGTAATGTTTCTAACATAACTTTTAATTTTCAATAAATATTTTTAATTTTTCATATTTTATTATTCTAACTTTAAATAATTACTTAAGTACTTTCTTTATAACAGTCATTGGTTTCAATTGCCTCGCAGAAAGTATAAAAAGTAGAGTATGCATCGCGGGCTTAAATGTGTATTTGTCATGGGCGATCTTGAACACCTCGTACTCAGGATTCTAGCCTTAACTCCCTCGCTCCGCTCGGGAGTTAACCATAGAATCCCTCGTACTCGGGGTTCAATAATAGCGCCCGGGACACAATACACTACTTTAAGCCCTTATTGCATAATCTACTATTGTATGCATCAACACACTAAAGGCAACCCTAGGGTAATAATAAGTTTGCCAATTGAAATCTCTGAAGGTATCGATCGAATCGACTGAGTCTGATTTTTCAGTCACCTTATGAATCAGTACTGGAGTCCGTATTCTATTATTTTATTGTCGCTCGTCTCCTCCTCTGTGACAGATCATTAGCTAAGTCGCGTCTGTTTTAATTAACGTAATCTGTGTCAGCCATATGGCGTGTTATATTAATGGCAGTTTCAATATGGAAATAACGTCGTGTCGAGTGTGTGGTACTGGTACTTTGCTGCGACATAGACTAATGCAAGCACTATGAGTAATTAGCAGTAAAACTATTCGCATGCCTTTTCAAATAAATAATTTAGTGTGTTCATAGATAACGCACTTACGGCAGCCTTATGGTCTTATATTTAGAAAAATAAATATAAATGCTGTGCTTATGGGTAGGAGAAACAAACCCAAAAACGATGTATCTATGATTCACATTCAATAAGTACTGTCATCTGGAGCTCGATGGCGCAGTGTTTTAGTGCCTGGCCAATTTAGTAATCTGTGGCCTGGCCCAGCGATTGCGGAGGTTAAGCAACTTTCGCAAGGGTCGGTATGATCAAAAATTTATTATCTCGAACTCCTCCGTGCTTCGGAAGGCACGTTAAGCCGTTGGTCCCGGCTGTATTTCCAATCGTTAACACCCACCAAGCCGTATTGGGTCTGCGTGGTGGGTTATGGCTCATCCTCCTTATCCACTCATAAGGAAGGCCTGTGCCCCAGCAGCGGGGACATTAAAAATGGCTGATGGTCAAGTCAAGTCTGTCATCGGTATCACTGACAAAAGTTTAACAACATTCTTGAGTAAGTAATTCGAGAACAAGAAACTCTGTCGTCGTATCCACTTGAAATGTGACAAGCCATTTCTTTACCTACCTCACTGAACCGTCGACATGAATATGCCAGTAGCATGGCATGGTAGGGAATAAATAAAAAATGCATTAGAACTCAATTTCGACGGCTATGACTGATACGATGGTTAATTTTTAAGCGGTTTTTATGGCTCTTCTACATGCAAACATAATTCAAAGACACATGCAATCTACAACGTTAAAGTATCAGGGGTGAAAAGTTTATATACTTCAAAAACTGATGAAGCCTCAGGATACACTGATAAGAACATAGGCCACCATGTGCGGAATGTGTGCATCAATAATATTTGAACCTGAAGACACCTGCGTTTACGCGATCTTCTTTTATTCATATTGTAATTTCAAGTGCTATATAGATAACGCCTATGTTGTAAAGGCCACGAGCCCCCAATTTCCTTGACACAGCAATGCCGTTATTCCGAGTAGATAAGCCTGCTTGGAGACAGCAAGCTATGAGGCTACGCGATAAGGAGGGTCGCGTCGTTGACCGATATCTAATGCAGGGGGAGTCATCGTTATCGGCTCTACAAATTCTAATACGGACGAGGAGTTCAATGAAAGACACTTAAGAGGTACCGACAAACGCAGCACGCGTTTGACCTCCAGGTGAAACTCTTTTGTTTGTTATTCATTTATCTCGTTAAGAGCTACATATTCCTGAAATGAAAAGCAATCCTTCAACTTCTCACATAACGTTTGGTTCATTTTCGAATTTTGTTTTTATGATCCATTCTCTTTACTATAGGTAGTACAAAAAAGATGTTGTTCATTAAATACAAGTTCTTAAAGAGTTGCGCGTCCACCCACTGCATCGCAATCGGAGCGTACGACGCGGACGGATTTGTTGCTTTGTATTTGTCGTGGGCCAATTGTTGAACTGGGCCGATCGAGATCTGCCTGGGCAGATCACGATACGCCGGCATTTCTTGATTTGCCTTTTCAAAACCCGCCATATCGTTCAAAGCATAACGTTTGATGATTTGCCCGGCCATGCTTGGGCAAATCGATTATGTAGGGTGACCAAAGTAACCGACGCTCGTAATTCACTCGGAAAGCACTTTTTTACCCGACTGCAAAGAAAGGGTTATGTTTTTCGCGCGTATTTTGTATGTATCTGTGTTTGTATGTAATATTCTTTATTACCTCATATCTTTCAAACGGCTAAATGGATTTATTTATTCCATTAACTCGCTGTTATGGTTTTTATTATTACAATTTTCGATTTCTTGTGACGCCGCCACCTTGCTCGTACGTAAACACACAGCTGACAGAGCGCAAACAGCGTTACAGCGCTACAAGCGTCGCGAAACGGAAGTATATTACGATGCGCCTAGCCATATGTCGATGTGGCCAAGTACTAGTTGAGCAAATCGACGAATAGGTTGCTTTTTATCGATCTGCCTATATTTTGATTGGGCACATCATGATATTATTGGCTAGATCACGAAATGCCGGCACATCGTGATCTGACCAGGCAGATCTCGATCGGCCCAGTTTAACGATTGGCCCACGACATATTGATTTCTATAACACTGCGTGCACTGCATCGGCATTTTGCGCGCCATAGAAATCTAAACAAAGCAACAAATCCGTCCGCGCCATACGCTCCGATTCCGATGCAGTGGACGCGCAGCTTAGCACTACAGTACCAAATCATTGTTCATAAATTAAAGCAAGTAAAACTGGACCCACCGATGGAACCTACAGTCCGAACTCCGAAGGGTAAACGCAAATACCGAAGCATAATGCTTCCATTACATACATACTTCCAACTGTTAATTTCGATCGCACTCAATCCTATCTGAGATTCGTGATTGACTATATCCGACATGAAACAAGTACCATGATCGATCTTGTATTTAAACATCAGTAATTATCTGCATGCACGGCCTTAATAGTGGCTATTTAATGAACAATGCATAAAGCTTAGCTCAAGTGTGTTATACTTGTGGTGATATTGATTTGATGCAGATTTTTGTAAAATGAACAATATAATTCCCCTTTGTTACTTGGATGAAAAAGCTCTTATAAAACGAAACAGTTTACTTTTACTCATACAAAAACGAGGAACTAGATACTGCGCCCAATATAAGGTTTTTTTATAACCGATAGGGATAGCGACCCACTAAAACAGCAAAGAGACTTGTATATAACCCTGATAACATTTTCTCTGATAAGATATTGAAGATCACATGGACAAAGGTAATCAACGAATATAATTAACGTAAGCTGTCAACCAGCGGCCGCGATCCCCAAACAAATCTCGTTAGACGGCACGCACGCAACGGACGGGCCCGCATGTTTGCTCACGTGCCGTCTGAATCGCCGGCTAACTCAATAAGCCGAGCAAATACCGCGCGCAATACAACGAAAAAAAGATTTGTAACTGAAATGAGGACCGGCCGATAGTATAATATGTTTACCATTGGCTAATAATTTAAATCGCGAACAAACACACGTACAGATTAGATACTTCGTTTGTTTATTTATAAAATGTGTATTATAACAATAATATTTGACAACATCACATACATTGTTCCGATTCCAAAGTAAGTATAGCTAAAGCACTTGTGTTATGGAAATCAGAGACAATGATGGTAACACAAACACCCAGACTTGAACCAATATAGAAAAGTTCGATTTCTAAATTGACCCAGCCGGGGATCGAACCCGGGACCTCAGAGATGGCGACACCTTGAAAACCGGCACGCGAACCACTCTACCACGGAGGTCGACATAATGTACATGTATTAAAGTATATTAAAGATTTTTATTAACATTAAGATTTATGGAGTTGGACAGCGGAGTTGAACTAGAAGGGGGATTTTTTGAGGATGCAAGACATGAAAATCGTAGCAGAGAATAAAATAGTAGCAAAGTTCAAAATAAGCCGAGTAGATAAGATTGGTCGAACCGTGGTAACAAAAGGCAAGCAAAACATTGTTCAAAGAACTCCGACACGGTCAGTTTAATTTTTCCCACGCTATTTGATATAAGCAGTTACGGATAACTATCCATGATGAATTGAAGATATGACACAGCAGGCTTTATATAACACATGTTTACAAAGCAATAAATTACGCATTATAATAATACAGTGATCAATTTTATGACTGCGCAGTAGATTCGACGGCAATATCTTCCATCAACAAACAAAACAACAGCACTTTTCAACGATTCAATTTAATAAACATGAAATATTGCTGATTAACTTGCTGAAACAATTAATGAGGATCAATGCTTTAATGCTCTTGGGGCATAGCCACTTTCCCCATTGTATATCAGTAAACAGGACTGTATGAACTGGATCAGGTCATGAGGCCGAGCTATCACTCCTTGTCGCTCATTGTTGAGGCTAAATGTAGGCGGCGACTATTCTAGTCTAGACGAAGTAAAGAAACTAATTAACAGCTGAGACGTTGCAATCATTTCCAAGACACCTTGTGGAGGACTTTATAGCTTTTAGGTTTTTATAGTATGTATATGTTTTTTATATTTCTCAATGCTGGTCTATCTTGTCTATTTTGCTGAAGTTCTGTTTTGTTATACTATCACATTGATATGAGAATTTTGCTCAAAACAGTCGCCTTGTTTCCTATTACAGTCCCTATCCCTTACACACCTTTTCAGTTTCCATTTTATATTTTAAGTATACCACCTTCTCTTCTTCAGCCACTGATAACATATTTGCAATCTTGACATTATTTATTAGGCTCAGACCAGAATTCCAAAACCTGGTCACTATGTCAAAGTAATTTATTCAGCAATAGAAAATTACATTTGGCATACTCTGCACGGTCATTTGCATAATTTGGAGATAAAATTTTACCACAAAAACGCTTCGAATTAGGCACACCGAGTAATTTGCCACGAGATAAGGATAATCAGCAACTTTGCGTTCTAATATATCACCATAATTTTTCAAGTTCTCCTTAAAGATATTCATGAAAGAAAATATCCTGATAATTTGATCGTGCGAAACATCTACTTTTAAGTAGAAACTTTAGTCATGATCACATCATTCACACTTGTACAGCGAAGAAACATCAAAGAAATTCAAATCACCTCCCACATAACAAGGCAATAAGTTGCAAAATAACCATCATTGGCAAATCCCCGTTATTACCAATTTCGCTCGGGGCATAAACCCATTGGCACCTGCAGCAGTCGATTTGCGATCATGACTTCACATTATGTTTATTATAAGCATACCCTTAGGTACCCACCGACCAAACCAATAAAGTGAGATCTGCACGAATTCAATTTTCTTTAGTAAAGGGAGTTTTATGCTCGCTGGAGGTAAACTTAATTAGTCTATAAAAGCAATAAAATAAAACTTGAGGGTGTAATTTCAAACAATTGGTTTGTTCGCAAGAAGGAAAGGATAAATATTAGATAACCGGAAAATTTACGACGAGGACAGGGTTGCCATACGTCCGGAATTTTCCGGAAAAGTCCGGAAATTTCAGTCTTTGTCCTGAATGCGGAGGGAATCTTAAACCATCTAAAATTTCTTAAATTTCTAATTTTAAGTTAAGAGTGAATAACAAATTAAATAAATCAAATATTTAGGTAACAATCATGTTGATTGTTGTATTATTCATTTTGATATGAATATTTAATGCTTCCAGAAATATACTCTTCAACACTTCAGAATCTACGAATCGGCCCGCGCGCGCATGAAAAAATTCGAGAATTTGCTTCGTTAATTCACATGCACAATGCATAACTTCATTATTATTATATTAACAGGAAAGTCAGGAATGTACATCAAATGTCCGGAATTCACTCCGGAATCCCGATTTTTCAATCTGGGAACCCTAGACGAGAACGAACTTCAATAGAAATAATACAAATACGTAATAAAATAAATCCGATAACGCGTAATTTGGTGTCGATTGTTTAAATGGTATATTCTATAGTACTATCTTTCTCCGAGTGTCGCTCTACATCTGTCCGGAAACTGTGAATGGGTCGTTGGTCGCCGAAGCACGTCCGAGTCCGACCTTGTAGAAAGTGTTTGTAATTTTATCAGGCATTCGCAAGAAAATCAGGATGTGATCAGAACCCGGTCGGAATAAACATCGGATAGCTACATATCCGAGATACAACAGTCTTCAAAGAACAGGAAACGGTACAGAATAAATGTGAGCGTAATTCATACGTGCTTCCTCATTTGACTCACATTTGCTTGTGGTAAAAATCGTTAACGGATGGATAACATTATCCATAAAATGCCATTGACTTGCATAATTCACTTATTTAAGTTTCATTAAAGTCGCAGTGCTTCGAACTTTTTGACGATGTGGACTACATTTCCTAAACTCATTTACACATTAATTGATCAAAGCAATTTCAATCAACTGATTAAAACTTTTAAAATTTTGAGATTTTCGCGGGTTCGATTCCCGTCCGAGAACATGATCTGGTGCGAGTCGTATTTTTTCTAGTATATTATTTGGTATTATATAACCGATTAAAACACCGAATCTCCGATTAACCCCAATAGTTTAATTTTACAGAGCACTCCGTAAGTCACGAAACGCTGGTAAATTCGGCCACATTTATTCTGCAGTAAACACAGCAAGCCAAATCTATCACTTTTTGTTATTCAGTACGTCTGTCGTAATAATTTGAATGAATTTGATTTGTATTCTCAATAAGAGTGAAATAATGATTTAGGATTATTTGAGACAAGCAAACTTATAATTTGAAATGTTCCTCAATACTATCATGTATTTTGTATGCTATCAAATAACGTGGTAGTAATGAATATAGGGACTTTTAGCAGCTACCGAACATTTTGTAACCGATTCCCTACAAACCAACCCATACATAAAGGTGCGATGTTTACAATATGGATGCGCTTGTATAACACAAACCCACAGAGTCGGTTTCCGGCAGAAACAATAATATAATGCTGTTTACAATAAACAATTTATGCTGCTGAGCGACGCGTGTTCCAAGATTAAAGGGTAACACTTCTGGTTTTTAACACAAACAGTGTTAGATAGAAGGTGTGTAGTATAAAAGTTTAAAATAGCTAAATCAAGGAGCTACGACTCTATTCATTTTCGTGATGAAAAACTAAAAGCTGTTTCAATGGAAACATCGTCGGTCGAACTTAATATTCTTTGATTGAATCAGGCGTCACATGGCAGAAGTCCCAAGCCATTGTGAAAAGAGAAATATATGTAGCTTACTCCTGCAAAAAATAAATGCAAGATTGACCGCCCGCCCGCGGCCCGCCCGCAAAAACCGTCATAACGCACGAACTAAAAAAGTCTCCACAAGAAGGGAACATTCGAGGTCTAGGTTTTAAAAAACTAATACTTTCATAAGTATACTCGCACAAAGTAATTTATATTATAGCACGATACTCAAATCAAAACCTGTTTTTTTCTAACTGAAATTTTCAATCCCATTTCCCTTTGAATTCGTCGAATATAAAAGTTTTATTACTACAACCAAGGATCGTGTTTATTCATGTAACTTTAAATGTAACTCGAAAATACTTGAGGCGCTTGTTTGATTACATCAAATTGTATAAATCATTAAATTTTAATATGGTAACTTAACTATTTAACCGACATTGCGACGTTAATCAAGATATAAAGTTTTAACAATGGTTAATCTCTCTCACTCTGGGCCAAGGCATAAGTTTCATTCCCATATCACACATTTTAGGATGTTAACGAAACCCATCATTACCGTTTTACATGGAAATCATGCGAGTAAGGTGCGGAACGAGTATTATGACCGATTGTGCTTATAACACTTTATCTAGAGTCAGCTGAAGCCGTGATTACAAAACGCATCTCCTACACAGGAGGTATAGCCATAAATCTTGTCACATATGGTTGCCTACTCCCATAACCTATAAACTTGTGGGTTAATCTCTCCGTGCGATTAACCACGGCGCGCAAATTGCTCTGGCGGTTAACTATCTCTAATTGCAGAAATGGGAGATAACGTAAACGTTTTTTTTATTTCAGTACAAAAGTGGTTAAGATGTAGAACTGATTTTCTTCATTCTTCATTTTGGAATACATATTATTGTGTAGTGGTGAGGTCACTGTAATACTTATTTGTAGTAATAAGCGCCATAACTCCGTGAGTTAGGACATGACAGAAAGCATACTCCTCCAGTTCCTGACATACACGCAAGATAACTTATGTTTAAAAAAAATATCTTAAGCAGCAATGCTGCTAATGTCACCATATCAGAATTACATCATATTGTAGATTGTAAAGTTAGACATATAAAATTCGATAACCAGTAAGTAGTACAAAAAACCTTTGCAAATCAGTGAAACAATACAAAGCACAATGACAATAGCATCCAATAAATTACCAAGAAGCGAATCGTGCAGAAGTATTGCGTCACGCATCCATAATCGATGCGCGGACAACTTTCTCATGGAATTTACATAAGCCCAGCGATAGAAGTAAAACCGAATGTCAGCGTGCGCCGGCGCCGATCCGCTGACTTTCACCCAGTACTATACCAGTTTCGCTTCATTAGTCACCATTTTACGCTTTTTGCTCTGGTTGTTTTGCTTTAGACGGCTGCTAAAGTTATGCTTCCATTTAGGAAGTGACCGTCACTGAATTAAACGGAAGGAATAGTTATTCAAGAGGCGAGTTCAATTTTTCCGAACCTGCCAGTGTCATTTCGTATTCTATAGTGCAAGTGCTAAGCTCCGATAATATCTGTAACGAATAAGTATCATAATTAACAACTAATTTATCTCACTGTATTTACCTAGTATATATAGGGATGACGTAGCACAGTCTTTAACTATTTATCTATTCTGTTCTATGGTTAAAGTTCATGTCATTCAATCAAATTTTGCTTTTACAAAAGAATTTATCTCCGGCTTATCAATATGTTTAGGATTCAGAACGCTTGAGGGAAGATGTATAATAATCCTTACGTAATGAAGTTAAACATACCGTAAATATCAAATGACAAGCACATAAAAAACCATTTCCTCTGCTGCTTTCTATTCGTAAGTGTTTGAAAGTCACATTAAAGTAGAAAACTAAGTTCTCGGCTCAATTCGGCTCGAAGGTACTCGGTTATTGGCTCTTTAAATTAAATTATTTTAAGATTATTAATATATATGTATATTGTTTATGTTTTTAAGTTTTATCAAAATACTCTTCAAGATACGCAATATCATCAAGTAGTAATTAACTATTCCCAAGATCATTGAAAGGCATTGTAGGCATATGACCTAAGATGGTAGCTGAAGCTCTCACCAATAAACTTTTATTCGCGATAATATCGTCTCTAAGCTTCTGCAGAATAAAGTTTCCATTATATTTTACAAAAGCTATTCTAGCACTTACGCTCTTCAAATAAGGTTTAAATTGACATCTTGAGGGGTGTCATTTTCTTCAAAGTGATTATGTGAGACGGGATACGCTACACTAGATAAAGAGTAACGAACAGTTTGTCGGAAGGTGATATTTCTAGATAAGTTTACAAAACATATCATATTCATATCATAAATCACAAGCGTATCCGTTATTTTGTTTGTTTATACATCAGATTTTACATTGAATAAAATTACACCACAAAGCTGTGTGTTTGTCATTTAACGCGGTTATAAAACACACACTAATACAGACAAGTATAACAATAAAGTACTCATTAAGTTCACATTTGGTTTACAATTTCATTTCAGTTTTAGTTTCAGGCGCTTGGCTTAATCAAGGTTTAATTTAAATTAACTTCTATTATGATAAAACCAAGATCAAAGACAAACAAACCAACTTCTAATTAAACACTGCGAATTGAGTAGAGTTTCAGCCGAGCAATCCCGTTTGATTTATAAATGCAATTAGGTATCTCAATAAGAAGCTATTAATTAAGCGAGAAAGTTCGATATTTCAGCAACTTACTGAATGAAATCTAAGAAGAAAATTTAATAAAAAATATATTTCATATCAATTAGAATGTGTAATACGAAATAATAATTGTGTCAAATCGGGTCACTTCTTCTCTTCAGAAAACTATGAAGGAGATATTGTTTCACTTTCATTCTGATAATAGTTATTTACAATATAATATTTTTAATATATTTTTTTATCCACAACGGGTTAGTGCTTATGTTTAAAGAACTTTATTCTCATAAAGACATAACATTGTTACTTACTGACGCTTGGCCTTCACCTCAATAGATGTTAAGGGACGATAAGGCCGAAAGGTGGGGTGCGCTCCCACCGGAATCCTCACCACTGAGGTACTGGCTATCTTACCTCTAACTGACGGAACACAACAATCTTTAAATTATTGTTATGGCGTCAGACTTGTAAAATGGTGGTAGCCAGGCGGACTTGAAATAAGCCCTACCACCAACCAAACCGAGTACAAATGTACTCCCCTCCTGGGAATCGAACCGGGACCCCTGCGTCAACACAGGTGGGCGAACCACTAGACCACAGTGGCGGTTAAAACACACTGCACACACAGCCCTCTTTGTGTGGGATATGATATGAATAGAGGAAAGCCACCACAACCCAACCAAATTGCTATTAGTAACACTAACACAGGATTTGGCTTGCTAACCAGTTAACCACGAAGGTCGTCAAGGTCAACAATATAAATCTATCGTCAACTCTTGTACAGTATTTCCATTCACACCTCGTGCTCGCGTGATAAACATCAATTCAGGCAATTAACATAATGTGTACAAAAGTATGCATCCAAATGGAACTGTTACTCTATGTTAAATTACGCCAAAAAAACGGGGCTTAATTTCGTCACATTTGGGATGCGTCACGTACACGAAATTGCCTTAAACAATAACAGAGCGGCGTATTGTGACATCAACAAATTGCAGCCACGACAATGCTTCGTGACTGAATCCGTCGGGCTGTTGTGAAAAACTACAAAAGGTCGCTAAAACTTCCGTTACAACGGGCTGAAGCTAGTATTTATATATTTTGTTGTTCATCGTTTGGTATGCTGCTGACGCTGCTGACCCATGTAATCTATTCTATGACTGGACGGATCACCGATAATTTAGGTGTTGAAATCAAGATGAAGGAGGGCTTAAACAAATAGGCTGGAATAAAAAATCAAACAATCGTCTTTACCAATACCAAGCCACACGAAGCCAGTGTCTCATCATAGCCGTGGCAGCAAGGCCGTCGACGATAGGTCGATTGACAGAATATACAGAATTTATTTGTAGTACACAACACGTTGACTCATCAGCTACAATGAGTACAGAAAAGACGAGGCGCAAAATCACCAAAATAAAGCTGTGTCACCTGTTTCCCAGTATTTCGGTTTGCAGCAACTGATTCAACTTCGCGGCAATGCAATGCAAATAAGAGATGGAGAACAAAAAAAACTCCCCCCATAAGATTGTCTAAAAGTTGTGTGTGTGTAGGCACAGAATACTTAACAGTATGGTGTAAATTCAATGCTAACAACATGTTGTCACCGTCCACGATAGAATCATACTCGTAAATTGCTGTAATAACTCTAATTTCAAAAATGATTGGCGTCAACCAACAAGCGGTATTTGATAACAATCCGAATGGAATCGGAGCTTCAGAAATGAAACGCCGGCGCTCCGATAGGAATTCAAAACAAATGCCAACACATCGCAGCTATGGCATCTCAATGGTAAAGTTAATCAAATCAATATTTTTGATTGGGACAATATTTTTGAATCGACAGCAATTCGCTGTCAATTTTTGGCTACATCGGATTATTCCCAAAAAATTTTGCTAAATTTATAAGGTAATCCAGAATCAGTATTAACTTTAACCGAACAAAATAAATTGCCGTCTGAAAAACTTCACGCTCAGAGTACGTGACCAATGACAATACCGTTTTCATTAACGGTATAACGACCAAGTCATTTTCTTATTTTGTGTAACGTAAAACATTTTTGATGAGACTTTCACAGTGACATAGATAATAAACCAAGAAAATCTTCTGCAACATCATCAACGCAATAGAGGATTAATGTTACGTATGAATTTCTTTCGTGCTGCACTTTTTTTTCCAACGGTAGCTGATGATGGCACTTTCATAGATACTTTGAATTTGTAATAAAAACTAATTCTTATTCTCTATCTTATAAGACCAGTAGCCAATCACCGGCTTATAAATATCATGTTTATTAAAGCATTTCCGTTTGTCGGTCAGCTCGATAATAATTACGTGTTGTTGAAGAGCGAGGGTCATCGACCAAGCCAAAAAAGTGGTTCGATCTGTCTGTTCAAATCAAACTGATCGCTAACGGTACCGAACATGATGCGTCTGCGAAACAACTCTTGCGTCTACCACTCTAATTATGACTGTTACATAGGTAGGGCTTACTCCGTCAACCGATCCATGATAACCGGATGACGTTCGTTTCGCTTCTTCGTGACTAGGTTTACCAACTGATAGGCATTTGCCTTTCAGATTTTTTTTGTACCAACTGTCAGTCGTGCGGCCGGCGCGCTAAGCTGAGACAGACATTTTTGAATTTCGCGGGTCTCGCTGAAATTGACATCGCGATTAGTGGATGATGAAACTGACAAAAAATCGCCGGTTTTTTTACCATAGACAGATGTTTTTTCTGAAAAATCAGGCATTTTTTGCATCCTCGGCAGGCATCCTCCTTACTTACATCGATGGTAAACCTTTTCGTGACATTGCTCGCTTAGGAAAAAATGCTCTTGGTACGAGTTTCCGTTACTAAGTATTCGGTAGTAACTTACTACAATATAGTAACTTACTACCGAATACTTTGCTCATGTCGGTCAAACAGTCAAAGCAATTAAGAGACCGAGTTACAGTTTTTGATGACGATAATGTAAGTAGTTAGCTAAACAAATACCTACTAGGGGTAAACATCTAAAATTAGAAAAAATCGAACGACGAACATCGTCCATTTATCGAGATTATTTTTCGTAGTAGGACCTCAGGTTTCTATTTTACAATTTATTGTCCTACCAATTATTATAATGAGAGTGGCTGTTAGATTCGATTCTTTTGCGTACTTTAAGTGCGTGTGAGTAGGTTGGTGTGTTCCATTAAAGAAATTTGAATCAAGCGGATAGATGTGAAAGAGATCTAGAGCTATTGCTGACGGGAGGTGCAATTCAGATTCTACGCACGCACTAAAACATGTATGGACTAAACACCATTACACTAGCAGAATCAAGTATATAATAAATGGAAGAATTTTTCCCTCTTGTCTTGAATGTGAACCGTAACTAAAACAGACAAAACATTACAAAGCTGATTGGTAGAAGTGATTATTATTTCAGCCACAAATCAAAGAACAAATTAATTAAAAATAGTAAGCCAATGACATTGACTAAGCAGCCTGTTAACATGAAGAACGAAAGAGTAATCTATTTCTGACTATATTTCGAAGTGACTGCGGTATGCCGTTGACAGATTGCCGAGTATCGGTGTCGCCGCGGTTGGATACAGACAGACAAGACAACGCGTGATGATGATGACGATAACTCTGATGACTCAGAATTCGGGACGGCTAATAAAGAGGAGTAGGAGAGCCGCTAATATATCAGAATGATGGGCAATCTGGTGGGCCTAGTCACCATAATTGTAATTTGTTGGTTACGTGAAAAATATTTATATTTTCTATTTTAAGGAACCAAGATCCTCACGATCGCGACTTTTCTAAGTGAATATTATATTTTCATAATAATTTAATTTAGAATTTTACATATACATATAGTGCATAATTATACTATATAAATTAAGGCACAAGATGTAAAAAAGAAAACCGCAACCGCAGTAGTTTTAGTAATGAGCAATTTTAGTAGAAAAAAGATTATTATGTTAAAATCCTCTCAGTCATCTCATTTTTATTTCAAGATCTTGCTTCGATATCATATCGAAGCGAAATATATCATATCGGATATGTATGTATGTTGACTGATGACAGCTGTGTCCAGATTTGCTTGTCAAAGGAGACATAACAAGATGAGGAATTTACTATTCATTCTTGATATATATTATATATAACCTTGACCTGGTTTTGATGACGAATCTTTGAAAGACTGTCGTCTAGGTACGTACGTATACAATCCATGCAAAATAGATTGCAAAAAATACTATTTCCATTGTGCAAACAATAAATACGCGATTGTTTATTGTTAGACCTATTCTTGGTCATTGTAAGTAGTGAAATATATCAAGTGGAACCGCAGTGACTCAATCATTGGTCGCTCATGTGTCACCCTCCGAAGACAGCCAACCTTGTGGTCACTCTCCGGCCTGCGCCAGCGCATCAATAACCTACTCATGACACGACCGGATCAAGTGACAAGAGAATTATTTGCTCACTGGAAGCAGACAACTATGATACTATTGATAGTGCGGTTGCCATATTGCTTTCGCACCGCGTATAGTATAAAGCAGTAGGTTAATCGAGATTCCCAGGTGTGACCAAAACCAACCGAAACAATACAAAATAAGGAGCAAGTTTAAAAAGTCAACACAAACATAGGATGTTTTTATTATTCTTGAAAAAATTGCAATGGAAGAAGTATTCTTTAGTTCTTAATCGAAAAGCCTAATAAAGTAGTAAGTAAATTGGCCAAGTAGAAACAAACACATCTTGCTTCAAAGAAAATTCATATTAGTAATACTCGATTTTTTTATATATCACTACGCTCAAAGTTGTCAATATATGCTCTAAGTGGAATACACCTTGCTGGGTACGCCCAGCAAGGTGAAGCGTTACTGCATTTACATAACCGGTGTGCCGTGCTATGCCGGTGCTAAAGTATGACTCATGCCCAGCAAGCCAGCTCCCCTTTTAGCCTTTTTAGGACGCCTTGGTTCAAGGAAGGTCCTTGGAGTGCTGATACCCTAACCAGTTTGTAGACTCGAAAAAAGGCTGGATTTTGTATTGAATTGTTTTATTTTGGTGTTGACTCGCATTATCAACATAGATGATAATTTAACAAACTGTTTATGAGTACACTTAGATTATTTATATGTTAATCTAAGTGAGCATATTTTTTCTTCATTCAAATGACATAACGAAATATAAATCAGTACATAAAATACAATACAATTAAAATTGCCAAAACTGTTACTGGCCAGGGGAACTGGGTGAAATGGTTCCGACTAGGGAGACTGATCACCCGTCCGGCTTCGCTGGCGTCCCCTCTTTCAAACAATAATAATAATAATACTGCATTTGAAAGATGGGCTAGTCAACTACAATGCAATTAAATTGACAGTAGACAATGATCCGCTACAACTTCACTCGAGAATGTACGGCAAAAAGAAATTTTACTGATTAAAATACCGCAAGCGCTCTGAAGTTGCGTCACTTCTGTTGTACATTGTCACAGAATATATAATAGTACTAACTGTTAAATTAATCGCATTGTACATAGTTATATTGAAAAAGATCACCCGCCTTTAAAGTAAGTTTTATGTTTTTTCATGATTGATGACGTCATAAAGAACACAATGTAGATGTGATACATTGTCGATAAACTCCATTAAACAGGCGAGCAAATGGCTCCATGTGTATAACATTATCTCTCAATTATAGCCACATGAAAGGCAAATAAATAATAATCTACTATTATATATGCATCAATCACACTATGTGTACAGACCGATATATTAGGTATAGGTTTTCTCAGGTATATTAAACTCTCACTGATATAGCATCTATATAGGTAGGTAATTTGAAACTAACCTCTGACCCAGACATAATAGACACGGTAATAGATGTACAGCATAAACAAGTATGTAAAGTATTATTAAAACTGATGACTTCAGTGATGCAATGGTCAACATGCCGGTCTACCACACAAGAGATCCCGGGTTCGATTCCCGGCCGGACAGAAATTGAAATGATGGATTTTAATTTATATGACGGGTCTGGGTGTTACTACGTATAATAAGTATTTTTCCTTTATTTTTTACCCGATACATTTAACGCAAACTTAATACTATTACTTACTAAAAATTGTATAATAAGTATATATTTAAAAAGTATTTCTGTAGTATATCAGTTGTCTAACACCCATATTACAAGCATTGTTTAGTTTGGGACTAGATGGGGCTGTGTGAAATTGTCCAAGCATTTAATATCATTATTATTAAAACTTAATATTCAAATGAACAAGCTGCAAATATTCTGACTCTGACTCAGTAGTACCATTATGTAGGTATTATACATATAGTACTGGGGAGATCCAGCTAAACTTAGGGCCTATTTCACAGCTTACGTCGTGTCATAATAATATTATCCCATAGAAATATGCTTATACTTTTAATATAACCAAATATAACTTTAAATTTAAAGGGGTATGAGTAAAAAGTGGGTAATATTTTTTTTGCGATGTCGCTTCCAAAAATCTCTTTCATCTCAAAGACCTTATCGAAATAATATGTTAAATTTTTTAACTTAAATATCTCAAAAACTGCCCATGATAGACTTACGCTGCCAAATAGTTTTTTGCTTATTTGGATGATATCTTTGCGATGTAATGGTTTTTTGGAAGCGACAACGCCAAAAAAAGAAAATGACCCACATATTATTTTTAAACTTAAATATCTCAAAAACTGCCCACGCTAGATTTACGCTGCCTAACAGTTTTTTACTTATTTGAATGAGATCTTTGCGATGAAATAGTTTTTTGGAAGCGACAACGCCAAAAAAGGAAAATAACCCACATATTATTTTTTTAACTTAAATATCTCAAAAACTGCCCATGATAGACTTACGCTGCCATATAGTTTTTTGCTTATTTGGATGAGATCTTTGCGATGTAATGGTTTTTTGGAAGCGACAACGCCAAAAAAAGAAAATAACTCACATATTAATTTTTAAACTTAAATATCTCAAAAACTGCCCATGCTAGACTTACGCTGTTGAATAGTTTTTTGCTTATTTGGATGAGATCTATGCGATGAAATGGTTTTTTGGAAGCGACATCGCATAAAAATATTAACCAAATTTTTTTTTTAAACTTAAATATCTCATAAACTGCCCATGCTAGACTAACGCTGTTCAATAACTTTTTGCTTATTGGGATAAGATCTTTGCGATGAAACGGTTTTTTGGAAGCGATATCGAAAAAAAAATTGACCCACCTCTTCTTACAAAATTACTCATACCCCTTTAGCAGTAAGAATTCAAGAGACGATGATAGCCAACAGGCGGGCATGATCTCTACCTCCACACAGTCGCGCTCGCCGGTAATCGTCCGACGATTGTAAGGAAGCGCCAAGAGAAGAGACGATGATCGTCGACTACAGCATACTATGACTACAGGTATATATAAACAGTAGTCTACAGGCGAGTATGAGGGAGACTACACAATCACTGCCGCCAGTCCATTCATCGGTCTGGTTAGACTGGCGGGAGACTGATCGTATAACCCACTGACTGATGAATGGACTGGCGGCAGACTGGCGGGAAACTGATTGTGTAATCTCCCTCTATAATCCGCGAGCGATGAGAATGGGATGCTAGCTTTTGGAACTGAGACGCGCACGGTCTGTCTGCCAGCCAGCGTCGGCAAACTTGCGTAGATGCTGGAATAATGCTAGTTGTGTATATAGAACTGAGCGCGTGGATTTCTGCTCGAGTTTTATTTTAAATGCGAGATTTATATATTATTTTAGTGATTAATTCATAGAGAGGAAAAAGGGGTAAAACTTTTTATTCATGTTTATTTAAATAGATTCGGATTTTTTTGTTAACGCTACTTAAATGCTTAACTGTCATTTTCGATTTACTTGGACAAGGTCCCATTCATTTCTAATCGCGCGCGGATTATACACCTTATACAACATTGTGCTTGGAGGCAATCGTCTATCTATCGAAGATTGTGTGGGGGGGCCATAACAGATTAGGAGAGGTTAGTTTTGTAGCACTGCATTTGGGGACAATTATAAAAAGATAACTGATATAATATCTTAGTTAAGTAAAAGAATGTTCCGTGAATACCAGTAGTGCTGCGGCAGCGTTGCTACGTGCAGCGGAGTTCCTAATTATACCTTTATTGTTTAACTGATATATTTACAAAACAGATAATGTAGCTGTTATTTCCAACAATTCACAAATGTCCAGAAAAGTTACGATCCCTAGCCTTTAGCCATAGCTTATCCTCGTTCCGAAACAATACAACTTTTCAATTGAATAATTCTTCCTGCGGCCTTGTGTTAAAAGTGATATCAAAGTGTGACAATTTGCTCTTCCAATCAGGGGCATCCTGAACACAACACCTACATGCCAATCAGAATAATTTCCTGCAGTAAATACATAGTTGTTTGTATTTTTATTGCTAGTCACTGTTTATTTTAAAAGAAGTTTTGCAAATTGACAAGAACAATAAGAATTATAATTAGGTATATTTATCAAAGAGTTAAATAATATGTTGTTTGATAGTAGATAAACAAAGAAAAATAAGTAATTTGTTAATTGCTTAGCTAATTCATAAAATGGCTTATTCACCATTTTATTAATTACATAAGTAATTAACAAATCACTATTTGTTTATCTATAAGTTATTACAAACAATGGTGAAAATAATTAGCACTTTCTGATGATATTTTATTTTCTAATATTTTGAAAATCATACACTATATTAAATAGTTCATACTTGTTTAGTGTACCTGATCCTTTATCCACTACTGTAAGCAATTAACTTGATTATCTGTTTATTTGTTGTTTCTCAATTATAGGAACAAACAAGCAGAAACTTTAAAAATGTAAGCCTAAATATGGAAGACATAAAATATCTTTAAGGAATTAAGATTGTAAAGACAATTAGGTACTATTATATCTAAGATAGCACAATGTGCTATCACATGTTAGTGAAATGGTTGTTGATGACAGACTAGTTTGATTACAACTGAATTAATTTTCACGTTCAGGCTTTATGAGGTAGAACCAACTAAAGATAAGGCTCCGTTCAATATGAAGAGAAGTGAAATAGTGGTCTTACTTTGTATAGTTAGGTAGTTACTGTTAACAACTAGAGTAATGGTAAATCGTTGGTCGGAGAGTCAGGTTCAGGTCGTCCAGCCGAGACATCGCGTGTATTTTTTCACCACAAAACACTAATAACATTGCCTGCAAAGTGTATATGAAAAATCACTGGTTATAGCGATGTCAACTATAAATATTTACCTGGGAATGCAATTAGACGGCGTCCTGTCCACTTCCCAGGCTGCAAAAAGTTTCATGGGAACAGGTTTCGATACATTAGTCATCTTCTCCGATTTATTTCTTTCGGTCATTGTAACAGCATCAAACACAACATAGGTATTTCACAGCACAACACTATAGTCGAAAGCAAATTGCATTGTTATATATCCAATAGACACAACACGACGACGGGTGTTTTCATTGTTCCCGTCGTAAGAATACGAAGCCGACTTTTTAATAACACAACAAGACAAGACTCAATAAATCGGCTCGCCTCGTCAAACCAAACCAACCAACAACGGCAACAACGAACGAAACGAAAGCGCAGAAATAAAGCGTTCGATACATCTGACAGTTGAAATAACTGTGTTGCCAAGCTTGACTTCATAATTTCCCACCACCATCATTGCGGCAGCGGACGGCCGCCCCCAGGGCGGCCTCTCACTCACAGCCATGAGCCATCTCAGGCTAGACTAGACACAGCTCAGTCACGTCAACGGTCAGGGGCTCTATCGGCTAAAAACATTGAAGTTCATGTTAACTGTGTTTTGACAGATGTATGTGATGCATTGCTCCTTCGTTTTGGCACAAATAAAAACTTGCCAAAGAAAAGTAGCAATGTATCACATACATCTGTCAACACACAGTTAACATCAACTTCAATGTTTTTAGCCGATACCGCCGCAGTTGTTCAATTCAAGTTTTGACAGTGTCACCGGCAAGACAATATATATTTTTTTAAACCTAAACAAACCAATTTTCAATTAATGCCAAATCATTGTAGAATAATATTAGGAGTAGAAATATTATTTGGTGCTTTGAAGTTTTGTTTTTTGAAGTTTTTTTTGTTTATGATTTGGTAAAAAAAGGGTGTATCTTCCGCGTTTTAAATGTACCGTTACTAGAAATGTAAACACAGTCCATAAATCAATAGCTACCGAACCGATTAAAATTTGCACGGTTGCTAAGTCAAAAGACACTTACGCTCGTTTGCACTAAAGAATCGCCTAAATCTTTTCGTAACTACAATTCGACTGAGATAAATAGGCGCATGAAAGCTGCATGACAGCTAAGTTAATAACATCGTTTTAATTTGGTCAAGTTTTAGGTAGGAAAAGACTTAGGCGATCCTTAAGTTTAGTGCAAACGGGCATTACAGTCTGTCTATTTTAAGAATTGATAATAATATCTGATGTTTCTCATTATTCGAATCACACTAACCTTGTCAAAGCGGACGCTTGCGATTTAAACCACATCATTTTAAAAATACAACCATTTACCAGTACGTCGTCTTTTGGATGTGACACCAAATTATCTTGCGCTATTAATCTATATTTTCAGCGTGCTGTGGCGTTCTCTGAACGTCTCTTTAGCCACGACGAAGCCTTCTGCCGGCCATAGGCCTAGGATCTAGACTACACTTCAGTTTCATAATAATTTCAATGTATCGCCGAAGGCCATGAGTTGAGGTCTAAAAGTAGATAACAGACGTAGATTCCCCTTCTGGGCGCTATAACGGCCATTACTTTTAATTGATTGATTTCCATTCGAAATATTTGAGATTATATTGTTAATCACTGTTTATTTTGAAGTTTATAGATACCAGTTAATATAATTAGCAACTAAATTATCTTTTGACAACAAAAAATATATTTAAACTTATCTTTTACAAACGACTATGTAAAATAATTATCACCTTTAAAAAACACGTCACGTTAAACATTTAATATAAAATTGAATTTTAAAATAAAACATTGTATTACTAGGGTAACACAACGTTTAGATAGCACTGTTTCGTATCTGTTTCGCTTGTCGTACAACTGACAATTCATGGTGGAGCCTACTGTGGTTTCACTGGTATTGTTTCGCGGCGGAGGTGTGCTACAGGCATCAATATTTTTTTAGAGGCATTATAATAATACTGACCGCAGTACAATAACTAAACCAGCACTTTGTTCTGATGAAAACTAATTTCCTTACAAACAAGGTAAAAGTAGAATAATGGCAACATTGGATAAAAACGTCAGGTAGATTCTTTGAGGGTCCGGTCGGGAGCAGCGTTGCCAGAATGTTACAAAAGTAACATTTTACGTTACTTTTGAACCTCTCATGTTACCTCCATGTTACACGACTAAATATGTTACTTTTTAGATTTTCCAGCAAACAAAAAAATATCGTTTTTGTTCGTCATCTTGGCGCACTTGATTTTGTGAACTACTGAATGCGACATATTCACTCACTCGCCTGTATTTCTCAATTTTCCACCCCGCTTACTTTAGCATCGCAAGTGAGTCGAGTGGTGACTAGCAGCGAATGATTATGTACAATCGATTTTAAAATTTTAAATGCATAAACAAAATCATTAGGTACAGGTTGATTGTAATGATTTTTTTGACCGAACCGTCCTCACCGCAAGGCCCGGAGCGCGCGGCGCGCTACGCACACCGCGACTAGGCTTTTACATGAATGGGTACAAAAATATAGCCATTTTTCAAACACAAACCCACCTATGTAGAATTTTAATCTATAAAACTAACTAAAAGTTTTTTTTAAACTGATACTAATTAGTTTACTAGTGGATAGGGGCCCACATCAGGCATTTTTAGCATCGCCAGTCGATTTCGATCGTTTATTACGATGTTTTCGATGTTTAAAAAATGGGACAGGAAACTTATTTTAGTTTTTGTGTAATAAAATGCCATATTATAGTATTGTGTAGTTTTCCAAAAAAAAAAAGGAAGGTAATGTTACTTTTCTCGTGAAAATGATACTTTTTGAGCTATCTCATGTTATATTTGACTATCTGCCACTGGCAACACTGGTCGAGAGGGTACAAGCACAGATGTCAGATAGGTACTATACTAGAAACTGCGTGCGTAAGCGTATAGATGGCGTAAACTGCGTTTAACAATAATTGTTTATCAATTATTAAATCATTAATTTTAATTACATAAATATTATTATTTAAATTGTATTAGCTAGTCTTTGACTAGATGCTTCTTAGGCTAGGTATATTTAGAACGGACGCCTTAGTTCTGCGGTTGGCAGATAATAGTGTGGTACCATGGATGGTACAATAAAATTCTTGGACCATGCCACGACAAGATGCTAACGTGTACTTAGTGTTGCCTTAGAGCACTTAGAGCATGAGTGTTGAAAGTAAAAGCAACACGGCCGCGCCGCCCCGTCGGCCGCCCGCAAAACGGACGACGCGGCACACGCACGGCTTTTAAAACTCGTCATGACTACTACCATACAATCTATTATCGGTCAACGGCAGGGTGTCCGAGCGGACCGTCCGTGTAGCACATACCTACCTACCCAGGATAGTGCATGCATTTGAGTAGGGACTCAAATGGCCATTCTACTAAAATTAACGCTTAACTCCTGTCAATCCCATACATTGCCCTTCTATTCTATTAGCGTTAATTTTAGTAGAATCAGCATCAGTCTAGGACCCAAAAAAACTATCGGGATTTTTCCAGCTCCGGGTCCCTTACCGGGAAAAGTCCCGATAGTCTCTGAGGCCAGACCGACCCTGAGTAGAATGGCCATGGAGTAGGCCCTCTGTGCATTTAATAAAAACCCTATAGAAACATAAATGTAAAACTTTATTTACCATAATTTTATGCTACTTACAGAATAAATAAATACACCAACAAAATACAGTATCGAATTAAAGAATAAAAGCTCATTTACAAACAATTATCATAACTTATTATAACATTATTTAAGTAAGTAGATTATCTATTTTAAAATCTACAGACATACTTCTGTCGAACACAATCAAATAATTACATAGGTAAGTACTACTCATGACAATTATGGAAATGGCACAGTGTAGTACAATTTAATATTTTCAACTTATACCTACATCCTATTAATATATTCAAAGTAAAAATGTATCAAAAGGTAAAAATACAAGAGGTACAAGCTTGACCATAAACTGGCCACACACTACATACGAAATTCCGAAAGCAGCAAATCTATGGACCTACCACACACATGCGTTATTTTTCCGTTCGGAATTTTCATACATAATCGATATTCTGTTTCGGAATTCCGAATCAAAATCTGTCTTTATGTGGCCACTCTAAGACTGGCCACATACAGATGGAATTTCGAAACGGAATCATTCCGAACACAGCACAGGCGGTATTTTTCCATTCGGAATTTTCATACATTATCGGTATTGAATTCGTTTTGGATTTCCGAATCAATTCCGTCTGTATGTGGCGGGATTAAAGAGTTAACAAAAATTGAGGGCGCCACTTTTTCTATACAAACACGTCAAAATCACGAATAACTTGACAACAGTACCAATTTTATTTTATTTCTATTGTTTCTGGCCAAGCTGTACCTTTGCCTAGCCCTACCTATTATTAATGGTTCTTCAGCATTTGTTGTTTTATAATGTTGAAAAAACGAATCCATATTTACATACATACATTTATATAAAAGTTTGTACATGGCTATTTAACGCTGTTCCATGTTCAAAAAAGCTTTTAATTTAAAGTAGGTTAATCTTAATTATCCATATCAGATGTTCCTTATTTAAAAACAAGCTTCCGCCTGTGACTTCGTCAGCTTGGACATTCGAGAAAATTAATAGAAAAACTTTAACCAGGATAGAAAGTATTCTATTTTAATTTCATTAAAATCCGATCAGCCATTTTTACGTGATTAGGCGGGTCCCATCCCAAGGGAGCAGCCTCGTGCTAGGCCCACCCCGCGCACGACAAACGCGAGGCAGCGTGCATCACGTAAAAACGGCTGATCAGATTTTGATGAAATTAAAACAGAATACTTTCTATCCTGGTTAAAGTTTCTCTATGGATTTTCTCGAATGTCCAAGCAGACGAAGTCACAGGCGGAAGCTAGTTGTTAAATAAGGAAGATTTGATATGATATATAATTAAGATTAACCTACTTGATACTAGTATTTCTTTAGTTGTAAAGTTTTAATTCAGATCTTTTTGGCCAAATAAACAAAACTTTATTAAGTTAATCTTATCATAAGTAGTGTTTCTCAGAGGTTAGAAAATGATGTTTTTTTGTTTCTTTATAAAATCTCGGGGGATTAAAAAAAATAGTTTGTTTAATAAATAACAATTGTCATTTATACTTATCTTTTAATTCACTTAAAAACGGAAAATCCATAATGTGTAAAAAAAAAGCAGAACACGATTTCAGGTCACTGTCCATTTAAATAGCAATTTTGTTAAGATCGACCCCATTTTCCTGTTGTTTTTTGTTGTTTTAACCAAATTTAGAAATTATAGAGTCAATCTGAATAAAGAAAACATCAATATCAGATTATATTTTTTTGGCCTCATTTTGTCACCGTACAAACTTTTGTAAAAACGCCCTTATAAAACCTTACAAATGTTTCGTCAATAATATCTTACTTACTAAATACATTTATATTGGAATGGAAACCATTTAGGAAGTGATCGTAAAGTTAAGTACCTATGTGAAATGTCGTTAAAGTAATAATGTTTGGTTTGTAATTCTGTCAGTAGGTATGTACCTACCTTTCAAATTGTGGAAATATTTGAAGGTGGGCAATTTGGGTATTCGAAGTACAACTTAACACTAAAATAAAATGATTAACAGGCTAATTTCAGAAAGTAAAAAAGTGGCAAGCCAAAATAACATTTAAGGGTTTTTTAGCATTCACAATGCTATTTTTATACAATACTAAATAATATACTAGAAAGAAGTAGCTCAAGTAGCTCAGTTGGTAAGAGCATTGGACCGGACTTTCAAATGTCGCGGGTTCGATTCCCGCCTGAGACGAAGTGAATTTTTTCTAATATATTATTAAAAGGAGCACCAGATATAAAAATAAAAAATAACTGATCTCTTACGCAGCAGTCTTGAGAACTTAATAATAAAATAAAACAGGCATCTGCAACTTTACCACATTATCGAGAACTAAGTTTAACACAAATTATTACGATAATATTATAGTACTACCATGTACTTTGAACCACTTAAAACTAAGATTTATAGTATACAAGGTGTTACAAAAATACCCCTAATGCCGAATATGGTATATAGGGACCATCAAACTGAACAACTTTTACTATGGGACCAACTCTCAAATCGCGAAAAAAAAGTCAGCTGTTTCATACATTTCGATATTTTCGATTTTAATTTTTGTATGAAACAGCTGATTTTTTTTTCGCGATTTCGGAGTTGGTCCCATAGTAAAAGTTGTTCAGCTTGATGGTCCCTATATACCATATTCGGCATTAGGGGTATTTTTGTAACATGTTGTATATTGTGATTTTGACGCATCTCAGTATACCATTTTCAATTGTTTAAATCATTGTCAGCTTGTAACAGTAATATCAGTTAAGGCTTAGTGAATTGTAGGTACAGCTTGACCATAAAAATTGACAAAAAATGAGGGCGCCACTTTCTATGCAAACACGTCAAAATCACGAATAACTTGGCAACACTGACTATATTTTGTACCGAAAAATTTTAGTTCCATTTTATTTAATTTCTTCTCTTTCTGGCCAAGCTGTAAGTATAGTCTGTTCATTTGGCGACTTCGGGCGGGCAGTCGGGTTGTGCCGAGGGATGCGCGGCACGGAACGCGGGGTGGTTCTCCAGCTCACGGTCGATGCGCAGGATTATAGGGAACGGACGTAGATCCACATGGAATCTGGAATGAGTGTTGCCAGAACGAATAATCATTTTACTTATTCTATTCTCTATGTTAAACATTCTTGAAGAAACTTAAAATTTTACCTTTACCGTGTATCTATATATTTGAAATTCGTAAATTCATGCGTGAATATCAATACTACTTTACAAAGAGACAAGACATTTCATCACAATACACATCACGGCATGGCCACAAGTTAATGATACCAGTAAATAGACTTTGAATGAACTCATCCAGTCTGCTCGAAATATCAGTAAAAATACACAATAAATTACCGAAAGAACTAGCATAAGAAAAAAACTACAGTATAAACCTACATAAAAATCTACAGTATTTACCTACATAAACAAGTTACAGAAGCTGCTCTTTAAAAATGCAATTTTAGTGTTTCAGAATTTTTACATGATAAGGATTTAAATATTTATCAAATTAATAATTATTGTTATTTAATTGTAAAAAAGTAAGTTGTAAAAAAATAATTGCTGTGCCCTTTTCAGTTTTATTATTCTATTTACCTACCATCTTGTTATCATTGTGGAATGCAATAGATTGAATTGAATTGAAAATCTCTGTTTTACTTTTTTTTTACATAATATTTTTACCAAATAGTAACCTGTAGGTTTAAGAGCATAGTACTACATCAGTTAACCACAAAATAGTAAGTTTTATCAATCGATTTTAAACTTTAAATTAAAATTTAATAAGGTTTATATTTAATTATAGAAATTAGACAGATTTGGAAAAGCTGACATATACTCAGCCTAAATAACATTAATTCAACTGAAGGGTTTTGAAATCATAAAGACAGCATATAATTACCTTCTTGCATTAAATACTTGGGGCACCAAACAACAGTCGGCCAATGTGATCTCATCACCAACACAGTATTTGCCTGCCGATGAAGACAGCAATTTTTCCACTGCCCTAAAACCTCTTGTGATCCAGTGCTGGGCCCATTCTTTTTTCTTCTCTTCTCCTACATATATTAGGACTATGAGATTCTGTAGAGGTTGAATACCTGAAGAAATGACCTGAAAGTAGAAAATACTTTGTATGACTGATGTGCCAAACCCAGTGTTGTTTTCAAAGAAGTTTGGTCCCTTGTTTCGTCTTTTTTATTAGAGCTAACTTTTTGGTAGGTATTTATGATTGGAGTTCATCTTGGGCTGTGCCTAGGTATGTGTGCTATGTTGTCTAATAATGACTATTGAAGTAATGAATAAAATTTGTCACATCAGTGTTAATGAAAAATAATAGCAAATTGGTTAAAACTTACTTCACATATCTCCCTTACTTTAGCTCTTTTAGAACAATCTTGAGGCATCAGCGGTCTTTGAGGTCTTGTCTCTTCCAAATAATGCATTATACTTAAAGATTCTACTAAGGTATGACCATCTGAAAAATAAAGTATATTAAGGCATCCGTCTAAAAGAGGTTTTATCTTACAGGAAAACTTAGAAAATAAGTTTTATACTGCACCTATACACAAGGATGGTACTTGCTCCATAGGATTGACCTCTCGGTATTCATTGCAGTGCTGCTCCCCTCCCCCTTTGATAAGGCTGACAGCCTTTATGTCGTATGGTATCTCTTTCAGATTGAGTGCGATCCGGACGCGCCACGAGCATGAGCTTCGCCAGTACGAATATAGTACTGGCTGAAAAACAAAGAAATAGAAAAACTTTTACATATATAATTATCTTTTCATTTTCTGGAGGTGCTTGTAGTGCTGAGTAATAAATTATTGCTTACGATCCTGTGAGTGAGGAACTTAATTATGAGTAGATGACTAAATAATCACTTATTTTGTTACCAAGTTCACTTAGGTTTACATTACCATATACCTACACAGCCCACTAGCCATATCTTTTTTTAACAACACCTATTTGGTTCCATGAATAGATAATTAGAAAGTCACAAAAGCCATTTGTTGACATACCTTTTCTTCTATTTTATCACCCATTCTTCGGTATGGAAAAGGGGTATGGTCTTATTAAATTTCTGGTGTGATGTTCGAGACGGATACCGTCCGATAAAATGGAAGATTCTAGGCTAATGTTGTGAATTTATCATAGATATACCGGTTCGGCTTCAGCAAGAAAATCAAGTATGCAAATAACATAGATAAAGCAAAGATAAAGAGAATAAATATAACTATGCAAACAGGCGTTAACCATTTATAGCTTACCTTAGCCATGCTCGATAAATGACCGTTGTATTTTGAGTAGAAAGCTATTTTGGCGGTTTATGTAAACAGTATAAGAGTAAATATAATAGATTATTTGGTTTGGGTCTGTAAATTATCAAAAAAGTGTTTCAAAATGTTTCACGAACGTTTTACTTCCGAAAAGTTAGCGTTTAGTTTTTGCTATATTCGTATAATTATTTAGACATTTTATTCCTACTACACTGTTGTCAAATAGCGTTTGGTTACTTCTGTGTTGTGGGTACTGCTACATTGATTCCTTTGTCTTCCCAAAATGGTAGAATTTAAAAAAACAATGCCAAGTGACAGTAACAGGGGCTCTATGCTAAAAACATTGAAGTTCATGTTAACTGTGTTTTGACAGATGTATGTGATACATTGCTACTTTGTCTTGGCACAAATAGCAACTTAACAAAGAAAAATAGCAATGTATCACATACATCTGTCAAAACACAGTTAACATGAACTTCAATGTTTTTAGCTGATACCGCCGCAGGCGTCAACCTTAGTCAGAGAACCACAGGGTGGCTACACACATGGCTATTTGTATTTTTGTAATTGCATGTTTGCGTATTTGCCAAAATTATTAACGTTCGGGCAAATAACCGATACAACCGACACATGGACTTAAATACCAAAATATTAAAACATATTTGCTACCAGAAAGTAAATTTTCTGTATGGCCATGATCATTGTGTGGCCAGTATATTTGTGTGTTTACCTATTTGTCTCCTTTGATGTGCCTTGAAAACCGACAGACGTTCGGTAAGCCGTATTTGTTAACGACTGTATTTGCCAAATGGGCAAATACGGCCAATAAGTTTGGCAAAAATACTCTCCACACATGGAAGTTACAGCAAATACGAAAATACACATAGCCAGGGGGCCGTACTGGCTAACCCATCGAACTTCAGAAAGTCTGCCGGGCTTCAACTTAAAACAGATAAATCGAAGTAAGACGTTTCGTATTGTAGTTATTTAGAAGATATCGATCTTCGTTCAGTGGCTTTGGTGAATGGGGTATGAGTAAAAAGTGGGTCATTTTTTTTTTGCGATGTCGCTTCCAAAAAGCTCTTTCATCTCAAAAACCTTATCGAAATACCAAAAAAAATATTCTACAGCGTAAGTCTATCATGGGCAGTTATATAAATATTTTAGTTTAAAAATTAAATTCGGGTCATTTTTTTTTTTGCGCTGTCGCTTCCAAAAAACCGTTTCATCGCAAAGCAGTAGAAATGAGCTAATTAAATAATGTTATTTATTTATGAATCTATGTTAATGGTAACATGTATGAATACTTTGAATGTAATGTCTGGAAACGATATACATATTTGTAAATATCGTTCCTTCTAATAAAGCTGATAAGTTTTTTGCGCCCATTTTTCTTGTCAGCTAAAAAACGTCATAATGGGTGGTAGGATAAAAGAATTGACGATTTAAAAATGCTTGTTATGTGAGCTTATTTGAATAAAGAATTTTTCAATTTCAATTTCAATTTCAATTTCAATTTCAAAGATCACATCTAGATAACCAAAAAACCATTCAACAGTGTAACTCTAGCATGGGCAGTTTTTGAGATATTTAAGTTTAAAAATTAATATGTGGGTTATTTTCTTTTTTTGGCGTTGCCGCTTCCAAAAAACTATTTCATCGCAGAGATCTCATCTAAATAAGTAAAAAACCAGACAGCGTAAGTCTATCATGGGCAGTTTTTGAGATATTTAAGTAAAAAAAATAAAGTGTTGGTTATTTTATTTTTTTGGCGTTGTCGCTTCCAAAAAACCATTTCATCGCAAGTATCTCATCCAAATAAGCAAAAAATTATTCTGCAGCGTAAGTCTATCATGGGCAGTTTTTGAGATATTTGAGTTTAAAAAATAATATGTGGGTAATTTTCATTTTTTGGCGTTGTCGCTTCCAAAAAACTATTTCATCGCAAAGATCTCATCCAAATAAGCAAAAAAATATTTTACAGCGTAAGTCTATCATGGGCAGTTTTATAAATATTTTAGTTTAAAAAATTAAATTCTGGTCATTTTTTTTTGCGCTGTCGCTTCCAAAAAACCGTTTCATCGCAAAGATCACATCCAGAAAAGCAAAAAACTATTTGGCAGCGTAAGTCTATCATGGGCAGTTTTTGAGATATTTAAGTTTAAAAAATAATTTGTGGGTTATTTTCTTTTTTTGGCGTTGTCGCTTCCAAAAAACTATTTCATCGCAAAGATCTTATCCAAATAAGTAAAAAACTATAGGCAGCGTAAGTCTATCATGGGCAGTTTTTGAGATATTTAAGTTAAAAAAATAAAATGTGGGTTATTTTCTTTTTTTGGTGTTGTCGTTTCCAAACAACTATTTCATCGCAATGATCTCATCCAAAGGGGCAAAAAACTAATTAGCAGCGTAAGTCTATCATGGGCAGTTTTTGAGATATTTAAGTTAAAAAAATAAAATGTGGGTTATTTTCTTTTTTTGGTGTTGTCGCTTCCAAACAACTATTTCATCGCAATGATCTCATCCAAAGGGGCAAAAAACTGATTAGCAGCGTAAGTCTATCATGGGCAGTTTTTGAGATATTTAAGTTAAAAAAATAAAATGTTGGTTATTTTCTTTTTTTGGCGTTGTCGCTTACAAAAACCATTTCATCGCAAGTATCTCATCTAAATAAGCAAAAAATTATTCTGCAGCGTAAGTCTATCATGGGCAGGTTTTGAGATATTTAAGTTTAAAAAATAATATGTGGGTTATTTTATCATTTATCTCAAAAACTGCCCATGATAGACTTACGCTGTTCAACAGTTTTTTGCTTATTTGGATGAGATCTATGCGATGAAAAGGTTTTTTGGAAGCGACATCGCATAAAAAATTAACCAAATATTTTTTTAAACTTAAATATCTCATAAACTGCCCATGCTAGACTAACGCTGTTCAATAATTTTTTGCTTATTGGGATAAGATCTTTGCGATGAAATGGTTTTTTGGAAGCGATATCGAAAAAAAAATTGACCCACCTCTTCTTATAAAATTACTCATACTCCTTTACTCTGACAGCTGTCAGAGCGTAGTTTCACCCGATCCGTGGCTCAGAGTGCAGCAACCAAACAACCACCTAAATCGGTCTTTGAAAAACGCTCTGACGTTTATCTTTTGTCATAATGTCAATGTAATTTGACATTATTTTGTATTTAGATGTTTTTGTGTCTAAAAGTTCATGTTTGCTCCTCAAAAAAACAGATTTTATTTGATTTTGTTTATAGGAATGTTTAAATTATCCGTATTCCAAAATAGAAAACGAAAAATTTGTACTTAATGACATCTAAAGTTCTTTTAGGTTATAAAAACAACTCGATCGTTCTGTGGCTTGGTTGCAACTCAAACGAGTTAAACTTTACCCAAACAACTACACCCAAAACGACGGAACGCACACCTAGAACAACAGCAAAGCAAAAAAATGAAACCGGTAGGTCTGTAGCCAGCCTAAGGAACAAGGCAGGCATACATAGATATATTATATTCATCTGTGGATTTATTGCAGCGTTGCCAGAATGTTACAAAAGTAACATTTTACGTTACTTTTGACCCTCTCATGTTGCCTCCATGTTACACGACTCAATATGTTACTTTATGTTACTTTTTAGATTTTTCAGCAAACAAAAAACATCGTGAAACGGAACGCATTCAAGATTTTTTTGTTCGTCATCTTCTTAGTATAATAACTATATTCTAAGGTCATCTTGGCGCACTTGATTTTGTGGACTGACTGAATTCGACATATTTACTCACTCGCCTGTATTTCTTAATTTTCCATCCCCTCTTACTTAAGTACAAGTGAGGCGAGTGGTGACTAGCAGCGAATGATTACAATCGATTTTAAAATTTTAAATGCATAAACAAAATCATTAGGTACAGCGGCGGTATCAGCTAAAAACATTGAAGTTCATGTTAACTGTGTTTTGACAGATGTATGTGATACATTGCTATTTTTCTTTGTTAAGTTGTTATTTGTGCCAAGACGAAGTAGCAATGTATCACATACATCTGTCAAAACACAGTTAACATGAACTTCAATGTTTTTAGCTGATAGAGCCCCAGGTAGTTAGTTGATTGTAATGATTTTTTGACCAAACCGTCATCACCGCAGGGCCCGGAGCGCGCGGCGCGCTACGCACGCCGCGACTAGACTTTTACACGAATGGATACAAACAAAGATGTAGCCATCTTTCAAACACAACCCACCTGTGTAGAATTTTAATATAAAAAAATTAACTAAAATGTTTTTTTTAAGACTGTTACTAATTAGTTTACTAGTGGATAGGGGTCACATCACGTATTTTTCAGAGCATCGCCAGTCGATTATTAGATCAACAATTATTACGAAACTTATTTTAGTTTTTGTGTAATAAAATGCCATATTATAGTATTGTGTCGTTTTCCACAATTTCTCGTGAAAATGTTACTTTTTGAGCTGTCTCATGTTATATTTGACTATCTGCCACTGGCAACACTGATTTATTGCAAAAATGCAAATAGTTTTCACTTTTCCGCCTGTCCTGAAAACTACTGAAAAGGGCGAATATAACTACTACTACTACTACTTGCAAATAGTTTTTTGGTTTTGGTTTTCTACATTCGTTTTAGTTTAAGTTTAACATCTAAGTACTAAAACGTAGTGATTACTTGCTCTCACGATTTCACTCGAGCTCTAAGATTTCACACAAGTGATTTACTTAGTTATTAATATAATGGGTAAGAATAACAAAAAAGGGCAGAAGGCAAATGTATTTAAAGTGGCTGGAGCTAAAAGTCTAAAGAAAACGAAGGCGAAACCAGTCAACTTGGGATTGAAGAATGTGAGTAAACTTCATTCAAAGAAAGATTTTTAAATATTTGCATTCAAAAGCTTATTTAGGTCGGAGAGTCAGGTTCGGGGTTATAGCTTACAACATAGAATTCACCCAGAACCTGACTCTCCGACCGTCATTGTTTGTAGCCGTTTTAATTTCAGTGCATGCCTGCAGATTTCATTAGGAAAAGAAAGCTAAGGTGGTCGGTAATTTATGAAGCAATTTTTTTTTTCTTTCAATTCATTATTTTTATTTCGGTAACTTGGTTTAGGTCAGAGTGTAAATGTTTGAATGAACTTTTTATTGTGTAATTTCTGTTTCAGATTAAACAAAAAGTAGTTGATTTGGATAGTCAGTTTTTAGACGCCAAGAAGAACCCTGTTTCCAGTAAAACTACCAAACCAAAAGTTGCACCTCCTAAGAAAAAATCGGACAATAAGGTAACTAAAGAAGATGTTGCAACCACCGCAGGGAAAATGGATAAAATGGACATATTATGATGGTGACTACTGTTGTTATCTAATTTAAATAAAGTAAATTTCTTGCTTATGTTATCTATTTTACATGTATATTATTATGTATAATAAATAATAATAGATTTATAAATGCAAAATAATCATATTATGATGGTGACTACTGTTGTTATCTAATTTAAATAAAGTAAATTTCTTGCTTATGTTATCTATTTTACATGTATATTATTATGTATAATAAATAATAATAGATTTATAAATGCAAAATAAGAATTGTCTGTGTCGCACTAGAGTAATGTTGCACTCCAGTGTGACAAGCGTGCATTCGCATTACAGTGAGTTGCTGTTCAGTTTTGTGGCACAAGCGTGCATCGCACATCTGTTTGTGGAGGTATACCTATTCATTCTTCATTCATTACGGGCGGTTTCCGCAACTCGACGTCTATAGCGCCTATTTTGTGTATAAAGGTTAACCTACTTTAATATAGTAGTTAGTTCGATCTTTCATTGTGTATAGATAGATAATATTAGATAGATACCTATGTCTCGATAGGTTGAATTCTGATAGGTTCTATCTAATAATATCATGAATAGGTAAAGTACCTATAGTAAGTTTTTATATGTAGGAGGTATTCTCCACAAGTAAAAAGATAAGAAAATATATTTATACATTTATAATCCAATGGAAAGTCAAATTTTATGTTGCCGAAGTCATAATAGGCATAATAACTTTGTGTGTTACGGATGTTTATATTATTTATCTATTACAATCATAGTACAAGCTTTGCTTAGTTTTGAACCAAATTATTGTTGCGTTGTGTTTCTCCAATAGGTACTTACTTAAGTACTTCTTAGTGTATTTGCCCTTCAGATCTTGCTGGCCATAAGGAATTAGTGTTTTTGTCCTTTTTGAGATTATGGATAGGGTAGGTATAAATACTTTATAAAATAAAATCGAAATAACCAACCTTTTGTTATTGTCTTTTATTGTTAAAATTTAACAAAATATAACATTATTGAAAACTTATCCTATGAATGACAATTTATTTTATTTAATTTAGTATAGAACTTTATTTTAGTGAGTATTTGAGTCATAATGAAAAAAATAGTTTCTTTGTTTTCTTCAGACTTTCTCTATTGCGTAATCTTATTATGCAAAGGAAAGGCAGGGTAGACAGAGACACATGATAGTTCATATTGCTATCACGACATTCATGTCTATTCTAATTAATTTAAATACACGAATGACGTTTAGCCTTTAAGAGGTTGTAGTAGGTACTTAAAAATGCATATTTTAAAGATCATTATAAGTGAGTTATTCTTCATCTGTGACGTCAGGCTCTGCTTGCTCGTCTTCGCTGGCTTCGGCCTCTTCGGGAGCCACTTCAGGAGTCTCTGGTTCTTCCACAATTGGTTCAGGGTCTTCGGCAGCAGTTTCACTGTACGAAAATTGTAATGTTAATATTTTGGTTATTTTCACTTTAAATAGAACACCACAACTCGGTGGGTTGTTAAATCGGTGCTAGGCTTGTTCGTTTGGAACGGAAATATTTTTTTTTCGTTTAGCCGATGTCAGTTTGAGCACACTCAAATTGACATTCAATTAGTAGTTTTTAACTTAGTAGGTAGACTTAATAGGATGTTGGATTACATCTATACTTTGAAGGAACTAACTGCTTCAAAAAGCTTAAGTTCAAAATCTTGCTACTGCCCAATAAAAAAAAAGATAAGCTTAGGCACATACCTAGCATCAGCTTCAGCGACATTGTCTGCGGCAGACCCACTCCTTGAAAGCTCCTCCAAGCGGGCGGCAGCCAGTTCTGATTCTTGTCTTGCGATTTCCGCTAATTCGCCAGCCTGGGCAAAATAAAATTCGGTCAAAATATTACATACATGAAGACACTCTTATTCATAAAATTCCAAATACTGATTCAAAATTATGTTAATACCTGTCGTGCTAATTCTGCTTCACGTTCTTCTTGGGCCTGTTTCTCCAACTCCTCTAGTCGCGCGAGTTCCTCTTGCCGTCTCTGTTCTGCCTGTCTTTCCTCTTCTGCCAACCTAGCTTCCTCAGCTAGCTTTGCTTCTTCAGCCAGTTTAGCTTCTTCAGCCAAACGAGCTTCTTCGGCTAACCTGGCTTCTTCTGCCAAACGGGCTTCTTCAGCTAATCTAGCTTCTTTAGCTTTTTTGGCCTCATCCGCTAGCCTTGCCTCCTCTGCCAAGCGTGCTTCTTCAGCCTTGTGGGCTTCTTCCTCAGCTTTCCTGGCTTCCTCTTCGGCTTTGCGTTTCGCTTCCTCGGCTTTACGGGCCTCTTCTTCAGATCTCTTCTTTTCAGCTGCCTCACGTTCAGCCTGGAAAATTAAGGCTGTTCTTAATAAATGTTTATTTATGATATGTTACAACACTTTTTTAATAATCTCATGAGTACCAGTATGATATATTGATTTATTACAAAAAATATCTTGGCCTAATACCTGAGCTTTGCGTTCTGCTTCACGTTTTGCTTCTTCTTTCAATGCTCTGCAAAAAAAAAATCTCGCTTAAAATTGTTGTATGAAAAAGTTAAAGTAGGTACAATGAGTCGAGTCAAGTAAAGTCTACACTAGGCTGAGTCAGGAACTTACTTCTCCTCTGCGGCACGCGCTTCTTCTTGCCTCTTCCTCTTGATTTCCGCCAAATCAGCGGTCGGTGCCAACACGGGCTCTGCAGTGGTAGCACGGAACCTCGCCTCGCGCTCAGCCTTGGCCGCCTTCAGCTCCAGGCCAGGGTCTTCCATTGTAAGCGGCGCCTGGAACTTGCGGCTCGGCCTCCACGGCAGCAGTTTAACTGCACCGAGGCCAATGTTACCACACACGAACTCGCAATGACCATTGACGAAATGATTAGCCGGTTTCCTAAGTTGGTGTTCGTAGGAAATACTAATCATTTCTTCTCGACGATCTCAATGGTCATTTTGGTGAACAACAAGCCTCGCAGCAGCACGCACGACCGTGGTGGCCATCACCAAGCAGTTAAGAGCCCCTGAAGCTTGACGGCAAAGCTTAAATCGGATGGACGTCGCTATGGTGCTTAAACGTAATCATTTGTGCTGCTCGTTCATGCCATAATGCTGTAGTTTAGCTTGTTCATCAGGAAACGGGAAATGTAGCATAATTATTGAAGCTTTTTGTATATTAACCTATTTAATCCTTTAAATAGGTACGCCTGTGTATTTATTTGGGTATACTTAGGTGTCAATTTGAATAATATGAAGTAGGTGTGTTTTTAAGAAGTAAACTAAAAATAGCATTGGAGATAATAGGTACACGACCCTAAGTGTATTAGAAGTGTAATCAAATAAGTAACTCGTGTGTTATGTGAATTATAAAATCACTTTTTTAGTTATCAAAGCGAAGCATTATTATAATAAGCTTATGGATCGAAGCGTGATACAGAGGGCAACTATCATGCAAATTAAAACAACTAATAGTTCGGTAAAAATCATTTAATGTTAAGTAAAATCAGTTCTGTTAAGTGAAAACGAGACGTCTCGGTCACCGACTTAATTCGACGCAGATAACCACGTTATCACGGCGATGACTAGAAATAAATAACTAAGTATAATTCGTTCGTCGTAAGTCGTAAAAAAGAAATAACAAAATAGAGTCTTCGAATAAATGTAGAATATAAAAAATATATGATCTTGGTTAGTAGGAGCATGTTATACCGAGATCAGAGAGCGCGAAGGGCGGACACGGCGCGGGCGCCGGCAGTGCGTGCGCCCGCGCCGCGCCGCGGCCGAGCGGGGGCGGAGCTACGCGCACTGCGCCGCCGTCGGCTGTTCCGGCGCGCCGCCCGCTGCAAGAGACACCACACACAGTGTTAGACACGGACTTTATACTCCATTTTAAAACTGCTTTAAAGCCCCGACAGTTCATCGAGGCGTAAACTAGCTAGCGATCATTTATCTCGTTTATCGTTTCTTTTTTAACAGAATTAAGCGAAGGGTCGAAGCGGGCGCTAGCGATGCGACGATGTCGTTGTACCTGTGGCCTGCTCGACAGCCAGCCCGGCGGCGGCGAGCCTGTTCTTCGCGTAAAACGAGAGCAGGTTAACGTCGTCCCTGATGCTCATTTCCTTGTAGAGGGGCAAGCGATTGGAGAAGGCCTTTTTACCGGAGTAGTGCACGCACGCGAGGTGACCGCGTCCTGGCGAAAACACCTCACTGTTACCACGGGGTCACACTGGAACTTCAATGTTAGTCGGAGAAGGTGAAAATAACGACACAGGAAAGGTAGAGAAAAATAATTAAGAACATTATTAATGTCAGTAATACCTTTTAGATAGACTATAGGAACATTGCAGTTAGCATCACAGTAGATATTTATTGTTCTGTGTCTGTTTGAGTGATTTAGTTCGGTTCAGTTCCATATTTACCGGTAAACTTCTTAGCGGGTTCACTGTAGTATGAGATGTTATGGATGTTGTCAGCCACGCTCCGGAGTGGCACCAACAGTCTTGCGATGTAAGCATCGTTGCTGAAACGGTATGGAACTGGCTCTCCGTAGTTATAGCTGTGAAAGAAACCAGATATTTTTCTTACTGAAGGTCAGGATGTTATTATGTCCTAACGGCCAATAAACTGATGTAATTGCTGTTTTTGACGCTCTTCGTAAAAAACCTCGGTGATTTCGAAATGAAAATATATCGTAAACATTTTATTAGAACGCTCGACAGCAAACATTAGCTGGCATTTAACCAGTCTATAATTATATCCGTGATCGGTTCGTGTTGGGCTACGTCACACACAAAACGCGCGAGAGCGAATTTTGGCTGAGAAATCAACACCCACATTTACTTTCTTAGTATCATCGTCACACGGAGATTCTGTTGTTTCAACAGGAAAAACTTGCCTACTCGTATCCGGTCCGTTCAGTTCAGTCTTGGCCAATATGTGACAAGGTTCTTCATTGCCAAATTGTCTGAGACAGATGTGCCATCAATGTCAGTGCCAGCGAACGCTTGATTCGCATCAATGGCGTAACTATTTTTATACGGTTACATCAGCCTGATGAAAACTTGACCTAGCTCTAATGACCGGTGCGTTAATGAGCAAGGTTTATGCCACCAGGCGTGCAGTGCAGACAGCAACTTGACATTGTCTTATGCGCATGCACATACTTTTATCACACGTGGAGTTATAAGCCTTTCGTTGCTGCGCGAGTATAGGTGGATCCTGCCGCTGGAGATTTAAATAACGCCTGATTCAGATTAAGTCTTAAGCCTTTTGCCCTTATGATAAAACTAGCGCCCCCCCGCGACTTCGTCTGCGTGATCAGTTATTTCTCTATCCCTCGGGAATAGTACTTTTTTTTCGGGATGAAAGGTAACCTATGTCCTTCTTTGTACCCCTCATAATGGGTATGCAAAATTTCATGATGTTCGGTCGAGTAGATTAAGACGTGAAGACGTAACACAAACTTACATTGGGATTTTTAATAAGTATTAGTATTATAAATCTAAAATAAAAATTATGGATAAAGCATGGCAGATTGCCGCCGCACTCGACGCAGTGAGTTGTTCCAATTGAAATTAAGAATGTATACTCACGAAAAGATCGTGTCTCTTGGCGCCAAGCTCTTCTCACGCGGCAGCACAGAGCGAGCGCGCTGCAGCAGGGAGGCGGTGTCGGCGCGGATGCGGCGGCTCTCGTCTTGGAAAGCCTGTAAATACCCACACGCTACAGGTCAATAGTAGAATTAGGACACAAATCTGTCACAACAAAGGGAAGTAGTGCATTTTTTCTTGTAGATTATGGCTATGACTTTTTTCTCAATATCGATTTTGTTGGGATCTCTAACAATATACAGATCGAAATACCAACTACACACGGGCTCAAGATGAAGGTGCAGATGCGAGCTCTGTTGCTTTCGGTAATGATATGAGGAACAGATATGAACAGGAAATTACATGTAGGGTAGGACAAAATTTTACCTTAGTGCTCTCAGCCCTGTAGAAGTCGTCTACAGCGGATATAGAGAACGCAGGGCGGCGGCGGTAGGCAATGCGGTCGAGTTCACGCAGCACCACCGACGGGCGCACGCGCACTCGGACGACGTGGTGGGGCGCCTCCGGGTATGTGACGAGTCGGGTGACTGTGCGAGTAGTCGGCCGGTAAATCAGCTCGGCCTGCAAATCGTACAGTCAGGATGAGGATGCGAAGATTACAAAGGAGATAGCGGCATGCTAAGCTTTTACCATGTTCGTAAAGCGCTTTTTTTCTACAAATCATGCTGTAGAAGCATCAGAATGCTTGCGGTTTTTTGGCTAGTCCAGATGCTAACGTATTAGAGTGTGTGCCTAACCTAGTACATGCCAGCGGAACCAGTCTAGGTATCCTCAGTGCTCTTGATCGAAGACTCTTGTCAAATTACGTATTTAGGTCATTAGGTACTCAAAATATGTACGTAATTTGAAGTGTGTCGCCCGCCGGCACGAAGATCTTAGGTAGGTACTCCGATATTCAAATAGCTTGGGCAACATAATTTCCAGATGTGCATTAGTCCATTTGTCCAGCATTTACCGATAGAAAAGTCGTTAAAATTACGATGTTATGGCAGAATGCTATTGTCAAATTCTATTTCGGCTTCAGTAGCTAGACCGGCAAACAGTTTTAAGAGCTTTGGTTAATGGAAGGTACAGACCAAGTAAAGATAGGCGAGCACTTATTACAGTGATCATGTAGTTGGTAGAGGCATCCACTCAAATAATAGCATACGCTAAGTAGGTATAATTTCGTAATCGACAGTAAACAACAGGCAGCCGTAAATATGCAGACAAACATGAAGAAATCCAATTTTAGAAAACTTCGAGGTCTTTCTAATATATGGCTTCCCATGTTGTAAACAAAAAACATGTTAATTTCAGAAGGCATGACTAAATTGTTTCACAAGGCTTTCCGAAGCATAATAAATTAGTTGTGAAAGAAAAGAAAACACACTTTATGGTTAATAAAGTTGCATGCAAATTCTCAGCCTCAATAGCATCATGTCTCATGAAATGAGTGAGGATGAGTCTGTAAGGAATTCGAAGTGATAAATGAATATTCATTTTATTGTACCAATGTAGGAATAAAACTGTAATAATTCCATCTCTTTCTCCAGTTTTTTTACAGAGAATTGATTAGCATTAAATGAAAGAAAGAGATAATAGTAATAGACAGGCACTATTTATACAGGGTGTTTCATAATATAACCCATAAAAATTTGTTTTTTATTTGTATGAAAAACTGCAAAGTGACAACCCTAGACGCAAAAATACTATTGTTTTCGATAATCAATCCCATTAATGGGCAAAAGAAAAACACAATTTATGTCTAGGGTTGCCATTGTCATTGCCAGTAAGCAGTTTATCAAGAAAAGTAAAAAGTTTAGGGTTTATAATAATTTGGGATGTATTTTTTTGATCTGCATTTAACCTAAATGGTTAGCAAAAAAACAGCAGTTTAATTTTTTAGCTAGCAAACAAATATTTGGCTCAGCAAATCTTGATCAGCAAACTATCTTAAAATCATCAGCAATTTAATAAACAGTTTGAGAGCAAAATATTTAATTGGTCAAAAGACTCAGAAGTCGCTTAACATTATTTATCGTAGTCCCAAATGGTAACTCATCTCATAGCCGGCCTCTCCTAGACTTGCTTCACTTTCGTTATCGCAGTCCCACATGGTCACCCATCTCATATCCGGTCTTTCCTAAAATTGCCTTACGTTATGGCAATGACAATCTGAACAAATCTATTCGTACCGTATCGTCACTGAATCGCTCACCAAAAATTTATTAAACGCAGATCACTGATTGCAGCTAAAAAAATATAGCAGTCCAGTATGACATTAATTTGCTGATTGATTTAGAAATACTTGTTAGCCAAAATTGCTGACAGGCTCGGATCCAGCCTTCAAAAAAGGTTGTGGTCACAGCCACCCGAAAATCAGCTAAGTGCGAGTCGGAGTACGAACTCGCTCATGAACAATCATGACTCATGAACGACTTTTGAATGTGATTATTTCCTTTTTTCCGCGCATCAGGACTTTGGCCTTAGGAATGGAAATCATCATAGGAGGAAGACAGACCCGATTTCGTCCAATTAAATAGTCAAACAGTTTCGATCAAATACCAAAACAATTTCCAAGCCAATATAGGGACACTAATTAGACTAGGTAAATAGGTATCTATTTACCTAGGTAGGTAGGTAGTAGTAGTAGTAGGTATTTCATAGGTATCTTGATGCTGTCTCAGGAGTCGTAAGTATAGTATGACCAGCAAGTGAGATGCACCAGGCGAGAATAAATTAGGCTTGTGGGCATGCCCATGGTGTCCACAACGATGGATCAGCGCCTGGTTGCTGCCAACTAACCATTTTGGCTGACCGAATAGATTTTTCTGCTCACCAAAATACGAATATTTTGCTAACCAGTTGAATCACACCCTAATAATTTTCCGGGGTTGTATGCACGGTACCCTATCTACCATATTTGGCTTTAGGGGGTTTTTTAATACCGTGTATATCTATATCAGGTCAATGTCGTGTAATCTGTAAAGGTGTACGCATCAGTAATAACTTAATATTTTCTTGATTGTGTAAATGCAAGCACTGTTGGTTGGTGCCCTCATTATAAATAAATAAATATGAAGAATGAAGAGTGGGTAAGGTCTACACAACAGAGTATCCTGATAAGTAAAGGCACCAACTGACAGAGGGCACCTTATGGAAAATTGGAAGTAGTAATTAATTTATTATCTACTACCGAATCTGTACCTACTTCTCCAAATAATCTTAAAAACAATCAATTATTACCTACTTAATTTGCAGCAGCGGGCGTTTAGAGTTCTACCGTAAGACACGAGGAAATGATAATACTCATTTGAGAAGCTGATTTTGTTTGTACAGGTTCAGTTCGGTTCCCTCGAAAATCAATGTTTAGAAAAATAACTTCCTCCAACCGATAGTATCTGTTGGGGTATTAATGTTGCTGCTTCCAGTGATTTACCACTTTACTTACTGTCTTAGGGTGCGTCACTATACAAGCATTTCCTGAGTTGCGCTAATGAAGCGCACCAAACAGCGGCAGTAATGGCACGCGTGCAGCGCGTGCGTAAGCTGCGCATTCGCCGCGCATTCGCCAGATGTGGACGCACCCTTAGAGCTTTGCTCTTAGCTTAATACTAATGTAATACTAATTACCTGCAATAAAAGCTTTGCTTCGTTTCGCCTGCATGTAATAAACTACATCATTATTTATGACCTACCATTATCATTCTTTGCGCACGCATTCCTGCGCGAGTAAGAAACCGTTGTTTATAATACTTCATCAAGTGTTATTTCAGGAGCGGCGGACCTTATTGCGCATATCAATGACGGGGTGACTCATCGGGAGTGTAAAGTAAAATTAGATACAGTGTTGCGCCCGCGCCGTTAAGATACCTATTATTATTGCTAATATTATAATAGTATGAGATTACGAATGGAAAGTTTGTTTTCAGTTGTAAGGGTTTCATTCATAATCAACCACAAGGGTATTTTTTAATTAATGAAATACTCATTTGTTTCAGATTAAAAATAAATCCATTCCACTATTTTTGTTTTGAGTTCCGATTGAAGCGATTTGTATTCTTTGAGAATTTATTTTGAAAATGAAACCACAAAAAATATCATATAAATAGACTAGCTCTACTTACAAAATTGTAAAACAAACATTGTTTGCAAAAAAAAAGAAAGTGTTTCAAAATAATAATAGCACATAATTTTGGGACAAATCACAAAGATAAACAACAAACAGAAAGATATCATTTGAAATTTTGAAATGCTATTTTTATATAATACTAAATAATATACTAGAAAAAATAGGACTCGCACCAGATCATGTTCTCGGACGGGAATCGAACCCGCGACCTTTGGATATCAGGTCCAATGCTCTGACCGCTGAGCTACCGAGTCACTAGTGAGAACGTCGAATTTCTTCTAGTATATCAACTCTTACGCTGCAAGCCAGCGCCATCTCACCAATGTAGAAGGAATTAACCTCGACATTCAACTGAACATCTTTTCAGATATTTTTAAACAGTTGATTAAGATGAGAAAGCTATATAACTATTTGAAATTTTGAGATTTAAGCATTCACAATGCTATTTTTATTTTTATGGGTTCGATTCCCGTCCGAGAACATGATCTGGTGCGAGTCCTATTTTTTCTAGTATATTATTTAGTATTATATAGAAAGATATCACATAAAAGGCCGCCTTATTGCTAAAGCAATCTTGATAAAGAAATTAATGTGGTTGTAGTTTATGTTAATTTTAATATTATGACATCGTAATAAATTTATTTGCGACCTATGCCCAGCCAAGCCCAGCAGTTGGCGTCATTTATGTATAAATTGTATTCCACTCTGCAAAGTGGAAAGTTCTCGAAAGAAAATAAATTTCCGCAGTTCAAAGATTTTCCACTAATTATTTCATTACACTATACTCTGTAACATTGCCAAATAATTAAATTGTCGTTCACTAATTACAAAATATACGATTCTTAGCCAAGAAATACACAAGATATCAGGTTTCAAATGACTTTATTTTTCATATTGTTTCCATTTTGTAAGGCGCTGGTAGCTTAAATACAAACACTTTTTTTAGGGTTCCGTACCTCAAAGGGAAAAAACAGGATCTTTATAGGATCATTTTGTTGTTCGTCTGTCTGCCTTTATCTCGGGAACGCGTGGAGGTATCGAGTTGAAATTAAAACCATAATAATATACTCAGGTCTACAGTCCCTTGAAACTGTGAAAAAATCAAACTTCTAAGTTCACAAAAAAACTTCTAATCTAGAACTTAAATGTGGCAAGTAATATCGACTATACACAAGGGAACAAGTAAAGGGAAAAGTCTGAAAAACATTTGTAATTAAAACTCTCTGTCACTTTTTTGACAATATTGTTTGAAAGAGATAGCATCACATTTAGGTGTCTAAGTTAAGCAGTGTCTAAAAATCTTTTGTAATAATAATATAACGGACGGTCTTTATTTAAGCACCTACAATACAACGGAACCCTCGGTGGACGAGTCCGACTCGCACTTGTCCGGTTTTTTGAAATTTAATATGCTAGATTTTTTTTTTTTTTAACAATAGCTATTGTGATGAGAGGGGCGTGTTTCCTACTGAAGTGGCCTCACTTCTGCTGCCAAAAATCTGTTTTTCCTTGATCCGCTTCAGTCTTTGTTTTCTCAGGGATTTCAACGTTCGGAGCACGTTGAGTTGTTACGTTTGCACTAAATAGTTTCAAGGTTTTTGGTACATATACGCTATTTACGTTTGTTGCGATATTGAAATTGCGTCTTATGGATCTTATTCTTGTTTAAAAGTTTTGCTTATTCCGCCGTTAACTAATTTTGTTTAGGTTGAAGTAAGTAAAAAAGTTAAATTAGATTTATTTTTATTTAAGTAATTACTTACGGTAGAAGTGGGAAAAGTATTTATTATTGTTCTGTTGATTGAATTTTTGAAAAAATATTTTTTTTCGTCTGTCTTTTAAAAGCATCTGCGATTGCTGTTTAATTTTGTGAATAATTTCGTTGATGCAACATTCTTCTCATATCTCGTTCGTACTAACTTAATTGTCATCTTTATTATGGCCTCGTTTTTTATCAGATAGTTTATAAAAAATATAGGAATATTCTTATACAACCATTATTTATAAAAAATACTAACAATAGCTACAAATTAAAAAAGTCTGATAATAACTGAATTTTATCAAATTTATTTGGACCTAAATGATTATTTGGACATAAATACTTAAATGAGCGGAAAGTTTTCATGATGTAAATATTACAAGCTATTTAAATTAAACCATAAATAAACAAGTTTACAGCGGATGTTGAAACGACGTTAGCGAATGCTACAGCATTACATTTACATTGACTATTCGTATGTTCTTAGAAAATTATGAGCCCATTTTAGAAATATTAAGAAAATACTTCTCTTTTTTCATAAACATAATCAATATTATTATTTCATATTATGCGACTTTCAAAATTCGCTCGGTCCCTATGAGTGTGGAAATTTTATGTAGGTATGTGTGATGCTGGTAAAAAAACTCATAATTTTTTTATCATAGTACTTACGAATTTATTATTATGAATTCTATAATCGGAGTGAACCTTTATTTAAGAATACTATCTTTATTTAAGATTAATAAGTCAAAGTTAAAGTCATTTGATATATTATTTTTATTAATTTATTTACTACGACGACGGATCTGTCAATTGTACTACGGCGTAGCTATCTACCCATCTCGCCCCCCGATTTGTAGTATTCTTCTCTGCTACGCCCGCGCCGCGTCGTAGCTGTCCTTACTAACGTAGACGGCCTCTAGTTATCTATCTATCCTTCTACGCCGTAGTAGACTATCTTACTACGTCGTAGCTGTCTACCCTACTACGACGTAGATGTATATACCCTACTACGCCGTAGTTGTCTAAATAATCCATAATAAAGTATGTGTGGTTTTTGGTGTATTTGAGTGAATTATCGTGTAGATAGGTCTTTCATTCTATAATGTGTAATGGTGTAGTATTATTATGTGTGTGGGTGAAGTGAAAATATTAGGTACTTATAGAGGTATAACAAAATTGACTGAGTGTAAATAGTCAATTGACTGTTTTCTACACCTAGTTCTTATTTTAAAATTATACCCATCCACCAAACTAACGTGAACAATAATCACATCACATCCAAACAGCTACCCAAATTGTATTTTCAATAGCAATTATTATTCACGGACCACGTTTTTTTCATCAATTAAATCTAAGCCAGTGAACAAACTAACAGCTCGCGTTTATCTCTATTCTCATGCTTCTATGAAATGGGTCGCGGTCGTTCGTCTAATTTTATGTTCACAATATTCGTCCTCATCGTATATTTAAATAGAGAACAAAGATGTTATAGATGCAAAGCAAAAGTTACTAACCAATTGGTAAATATCAATGTCTTTGTATGTAGGTCTATGGAAAATAAAAATAAAAATATATTTGTATTGGTGTTAAGATTAAGAAAGTAATTAAAACCCCTTTTTCAGAAAGACAAAACAACAGCGACTTTTTTAGAAGTGCGTGTTCAAATAGGTTCCAAAAAAATTTACGACTTCTAAAATCCAACTAAATATCTGACTGGGCACTGTGTTAACGAATGTTTTTGGCAACAGTTGGTTTTTAATCTTTGGCAGCCATGTTCAAGTTCAAAATGTTTTCGTTTACCATTTTCTTTTATACACAATGTGCGTTTAGATGAGTGTTTATTTACAAAGCCATGACATTTTACATGTGTCTCGTGTAGCTTCGTTTGTGCGATGTCAAATGTGACAATGCGTGCGATTGCGTAGGCACTACGGTGCTTTACTAGTGCAGTCAACGAGATATTTACAGCTGGCGTTACCACTACGGTGATTCTTCTTGCAATATTACAGCCAGCCAACTAAAATCTGTCGAAGCTACATTGCTTAAAAAATAGCTCCACGGGGCTAAAAAATTACAACCCGCACAGCATTTAGTCGGACCACCGGGCCCGTGGTAACGTTCTTTACAGTATTTGTTTGTATTTTAAAGAAAAGAGAGTTTATTAGAAACGATGTCCTGTGTAGTCAAATGGTGTAAGTGTAAAAGACGCAAGGAAAGCAAAAAGATGCAGAGATAACGTATCAAAAGTATGAAATACTTTTTCGTTAGAAAATATCTATGACCTATTATGGTCGATATTTTGCAACCAGTGTTCAGTCGCTTTGTGGCCACTTGGTTGTAATTTTTGTGTGGTGCTATTTTTTAAGCAGATTGCTTGTTTTCATAGATTTTAGTTCGCTGATACAGCTGTTTTAGATATCGGATTGGATGCCACAAAAATACGCTATGAACTTGATTGAAATAACTGATGACAATATCCATTATTTATGGACAAAACAGAATAAATTATCCTTAGTCACACCGATGTGACTACGTGTAAAAAAAAGAACCATAGTCACACTGGTGTGGTAAGTTGGTGTGACTACGGGTCGGTTGGGAAAAATTTGAAGCTGTCTGTTCACACAACGAAATAATTTATTAAGAAAACTATTTTTAAACAAGATTTCCTCAAAACTCAGATTGAGCTAAACGCCATCCACTTCAGCATCGGTCGTGCCAATATCTAGATTCCTTCAAGAAATTCAAGCGTAACGTTTAATGGTTAATTTGTATAAGACGTGCCAAACATGTTTAGTGAACTCGACAAAATTTATAGCCAAATCTAAATCGAAAGTTCCATAAAATGATGGTGGTGATCTGAAATTACTAACTGTAACTCAGTAATTTCAGATTAGATTTTATCTTCCTACCTACTGAATTCAGTCAAGTGTAAGCTTAGGCGTATTTCAGTGGCATCTTCCGTTATTCAGCCATACTCACCTGTGATAGGCTGGGAATGTACGTGATGTACGGCGCGTGATAGTACGGCACTAACGAGCTCATGTAGTACGGGTAGTACACGGACGACAGCAGCGACTGCCGGCGGCAATGCAAACATTCCGTTAACTCGTTAACGGCTCCAGTGTATACAAGGTGTTACAAAATACCCCTAATACCGAATATGGCATATAACTCTGAAATCGCGAAACAAAAATCAGCTGTTTCATTACATTTTGATATTTTCGATTTTAATTTTTGAATGAAACAGCTGATTTTTTTATCGCGATTTCAGAGTTGGCACCATAGAAGAAGTTGTTCAGTTTGATGGTCCAAATATACCATATTCGGCTTTAGGGGTATTTTTGTAACACCTTGTATAATCAGAGTTTTTTTTTTTATTTCACAAACCAAACATTCAGGATATTCAGTCCATAAAACTGAACAATGATCTCCAAGAAACATGGGTCGATATCTTTTGGTGCAGGATCTAAGAGAGGTCGACCTTCCCACATCTGTTTACCATTCAAAAATATTTGCAATTTAGCGGGCTTTTTAAAAGTCATGGCAATATTGGAAACTATTCAAAATACTTTTTTGAACAGAATACTAAATGAATTGAAAACTAATTGAAAATATGTATATGGTAAGTAGGTACTTATAAGTTTAATGTAAAGTGCAGTAAATTAACCGGTATAGTCTATTTATAACAAAAAATCAATATTAATCGACGTGTATTTTAGTATACTTTCAATTTCTATTCCCTTGGTAGGTAGGTGTCTGTCTATCCTTACTTGTCCTATTTATTAAACAGCTTTTCTTCTTGTCTTTTTAATGTAAATTGTTATTTAAAAATATGTTGTCTTATGTAATTAAATTGTCACTAATAACGAGTAATTTCTTTCGAAATCTATATGTGGAAAACTATTTGTCGTATTTTAAAATTTATTTTTCAATAATGAGTTGTGTGAAGATTGTTTACCAAATAGGACAAGTAAGGAGACAGACACCTACCTAACAGCATAACTTTTAGGCAAGTTTCTAAATAGGGAATAGAAATTGAAAGTATACTGAAATACAAGTCGATTAATATTGTTTTTTTTTTGTTTAGCCAAAAGTGAAATAATATAAAACATATTTTTTTTAAACATAACTTTTCATGTGGTAAACCGATGGGTGAAAGCCGACCTCTTTTCGGATAGGTAGTAATATTTTTTTCATAAGTATAAAATCATAGGGATTACGTGGTCGAATTAAGAAGCTGAATTTATTAATGTAATTCGACACATTATTTTTAAGAAAGTTGTTGTTATAGTTTTATGGAACATACTTTCAATAAATCGATAAAAATAGCACTGTGTGGCACTGTGTAGGTAGTGTAAAAACTACCTTTACAAGCCGGCGGACAGTAAACTTCCTATACAAACGTAATATCAAAATGATTTGCAATTTGAGCATAATTGACTATTCTTGTGATGTTATTCGGATTAAGATAGTATTTGTCAAGGATTCTATCCAAATAATCCAAAATGCTACCCCCCAACTCAAAGTAAAATTATTATTTTGCCATTTTGGTATTATGTTTGTATAGGAAGTTCAATCCGCCGGCCTCTTAGCAACCAGACCTGACAATTTTGTCACTTTGAAAATAAATTATCTGGTAAACAAATTGTTGTCAGATCCGGTTTTAGATTAGCTATCTTGTAGTTTCAAGAGATAGCTCTCCAAGGTTTTTCAGTCAGAATATCCTGTCTTGCTTCCATTTTATGTGTGATGTTATGGTCTTGGTCTGTATTTTTAATATTTTTTTTTTCTATCAGTAGTAAGTTGTTCATTAATCGAGAAATTAAATCCTTGTAGATTGCCCTAAGGCCCAAAATATTATAATAACCTACTTCAGAAAAAGTTGCTTTTGAAAGTAGGTTTTTTTATAAAATTTCTAACTATTGTGTTTTCTTTTCACTATTTTTCAAAATGTATCATAAAATTTTCAATATAATAGAGAATACCGTTTAGTACTTTTATATACTGTGGCTAAACTCAAGTTTTTGTTTTTATTACCCGACAGTTCAAAAGAAATACAAACAATAGGTCACAAATTATTGACAATAGGAAACAACAACACACACTGTGTTAGTATAGACCGGGTCTATTATCGGCCTTTGTATTGGAAATGAAGTTGGTTCCAAAGAAAAAAAAATAAAGTAAAAGAGAAAATATTAGAAAACGCAAGCTTTATTAAAAATTCAGTCTAATCACATTTTAAATATAAATAAAATATTACAAAATAAATTAACTTCAAAATGCCTAGGTATATCGAATTTAATGAGATACACGTCCACTTCTTACATTTAAAGTAGAGCGATCGTTTAGGATTAGCGAATACTGATTAGGTACATTGATTGTTAGGGAAGCGGGAGTGGCAAAGTCGGGAGTTGGGGAGGGCGAGGAAAGGGGCAGGGTCAGGAGCCGGGGCGCTACACGCGGTGCGAGTAGTGACGGTAGGTGGTGCCGTAGGGCAGGCGGCCGCTCGAGGTGGACGAGTAGGAGTAGCCGCCGGGGCCACCCAGGTTGCTGGAACGCTCGCTGCTGTAGGAGTAGCCGCCCGGCCCGCTGCCCGTGCGCCGTTCCACCGTGTTGCTGTACGTGCTGCGCTGCGGCAGCGCACCGCCCGCCTGCCGCTCCGACGTGCTCGAGTACGAGTACGAGTACTGCTGCTCGGCGCGCCGGGGCAGAGGGTCGCGGTCCACCACCACGTAGTGCCGCGGCGTCTGCAACAACCGCGCCCTTAGCCACCACCGACCTTCTCTCACCGCCCACCCTCGCACCGACTCGACCGACTAGCTAACTAGCGAAAGCGAAACACACGAACACGACCTCCTCCGGCGCTCAATAAGACGCGTAGTTGCTGTAAAAGACTTGACGATGAGGCGCGTGCAAAGGGCGACCGTGCGCCTGCGCCAGTGTTAGGTCCATATGGTCGCGCGGCGTACCCAGCGGGTCGGCGGCGTACGAACGCTCGCGCTGCCCCACCAAAGCCAGCACGCGCTCCCGCGTCTGGTCGCGCGGCGACACGTACGGCGCGAGCGGCGCCAGCTTGTACTCGGCCATCGGCTGGATGTTCTGCCGCGTGACCGGCTCGAGGATGCGCGGCCGCTCGCCGGGCCGCGTGCGCCGTCCGAACGCCGTCACTGGGTCCGGCACGAGGCTCGGTCGCGCTACGAACGGCACCTTCTCCCAGTCGCCGGCCCGCTGCAAGCGGAGAAGTCGCCGTTAGTCGGTCGGCGCGACTCCAACCACGGCTATATTTGGCGCGCTCGATAGCTTCGCTTTCAGACTCAGTTTCTCGATACGAGATGACCCACTTGCGAAATGCTACATCTCGCCTATGATAGAATATTGCGAATCGGAATTGTAACAATCCGTTTCAGGAAGACTAATACTTAATGAAAGCAATGATGTTTACAAGCGAAAAATAAAAAAAACGAGTCAAGTTCTTAACACTTGAGAAGACATCGATTCATACCGCTCTCCTTTTCGGCTAGCACTGAACGAACACTCTAGGTCACACAGTAAAACCCGAAAGAAATGACGAAGGACGCGATCGAGATCGAAGGTCGAGCTGGTGCGAGGGCCGCCCGGCTCCCGGGAGGAGTGGAGCGAGGAGCGACGCGCAGTGGGTTAGAAGGGCGGTGGCGGCACTCACCGAGACGCTGCTGTAGCTGCTCGGCCGGTACGGGCGGCGGGTTGTGTAGAAGTCACTTTCATACACCATGGCTGCTACTTTTTTATACTATTCGTTCGACTGAAACTCGCGACGGTCGGTCCTCGACTGCGGGAAGTGCGCGCCCCGATGCTGGACGGCGGCGCGTCTCGCGGCAACCTTATTTTTAGATCACTGTCATTGCAATTTTCGCGTCACTCTTGGAGTTTTACTTAAATTTATAAAATGACTTGTACAATATGAAATTATAATGTGGGTTAAGGATAATCTTATTAAAAATCTTGCTTTATATCAAGCGGCGGCGGATAAAAATATCTCAGGCGCGGAATGCATGATACCTTTGTCATGGTACTTATATATTATAAATAAAATGAGTAACCCTCAAGCGTCATGTATTGCGTGACTTTCGTGGGTTGAGTATGTAGGAGCAGAGCAGTTTTTGTTTTGTAACACCTATGCTCGTCAAGACAAAAATGATTTTGATTCATTTAAGTCTTTCTCGTACGGCCTCGTCTCGTATTCACGATATAAAATTGTACTGTGACCAAGAGTTTCCCCTTGACATTCTTCTAGCGACGGAAAGTTTCGAGGGCTGATTGATAAGTTTCCGAAATGACAAACAAAAAAGATACGCACAAAAAAAGAATCACATTATATTCTGACATCTTTTCGAACGCTAAGGTCGCCAAACATCATGAATGGCGGTTCGAATTGGTACCGCATCCACACTATTCCCCGGATGTGGGGCTACCGCGTAAGTGTCGTCGACTTCGCCGTCGGCTTCATTTGACAGATGGATGTGATACATTGCTACTTTTCTTTGGTAGGTTTTTTATTTGTGCCAAAAAGAAGTAGCAATGTATCTCATCCATCTGTCAAATGAAGCCGACGGCGAAGTCGACGACACTTGCGCGGTAGGGCCCCTGGCCCCGTGCGACTTCCACTTGTTCCCAAACCTGAAGAAATGGAGGTGGCCAGAGATTTTCATCAAATGGTAAAGTCATTGTTGCCGTAGATGAGTATTTAGATGGATTGGATTGATTTTTTCAAACTGATGTAAAGGCAATTGAGGAGCGCTGGACTAAATACATCGAGGTAGAAGGAAACTACGTTGAGAAATTTTAAATTGATTGATTATCAAAGTTTTTCTTAGTCGTTTCGGAAATTCAAAGGAGTTAAAATTTTGATTCGTTCTTAGGTAAGAAATTACTAGTTACACTAACATTATGCTAGGATACCTATATACAATATAATCGATAGATAATAGAGAATACCTACTAAACTTTGTTACAGTTTTTGTTCCTGATTTTTGGGGTTTTAATAATTTCAGTTTATTGTAACATTGATAAATTGAATTTGTTGTTGTTGATAGAATGTAATCACTACGTTTTGTTGGTTTTGTTGATAGGTGGTCCGACTAGGTCTCCCAAAGCTCAAGTCTCACTAGATGGCGCCATTTTTACAGATTTCTAGTTTTTATTTTTGTGACATCACCTTTGTACATTTATACCTTAAAATTATAGAAACAAACGTTAATAAAGTAGACCCGGCCTTTTATGCTAAATTTTTATACTTTTTTTTTCATCTGCTGTACTTTTTCTCTTATCAATCTGTGGTATCTGTCGACTAAATGACAGATCAATGCCAAGGGAAGTTAAATTGACATTTCGTTCTCATAATTTCGAAAAAAAGGAAAAGAATTATAGTTTATGCAGCCATGTTTTTACGTTTTATAGTGACTTCTACTGCCCTTTGAAAAATTGGAATGTGGATAACGGAACGTTTTTCAACGACTCGTTGTTTCCATATCAAAAATATATATAATTTTTTTTCTACATGCGCTAAAAATAAGACGGCTTTATTTAACACTAAACTCAATCGTATCCAAGCTAAATGCTCTAAGTATCCAAGTAAGGCGAGTGCCGGTTCTCCTTTATTGTACGGAAAATTGGGGCAGCACAGGTGGAACAAGTGCTATTCGGTTATGGTTCGGTGCTAACAGATGTGGTCCAACCCTTGTAAACACACTGTCAAAATTATAGGTAAGTATTTTAATAAATAATATAAATAAATAAATATTTGACAACATCACATACATTGTTCCGATTCCAAAGTAAGTAGCTAAAGCACTTGTGTTATGAATATCAGAGCCAACGGTGGTATCACAAACACCCAGACCTGAGCCAATATAGAAAAGTTCGTTTTCTAAATTGACCCAACCGGGGATCGAACCCGGGACCTCAGAGATGGCGACACCTTGAAAACCAGTGTACAAAGCCACTCGACCACGGAGGTCGTCAACGATTTTTACGATGATATCTCTTAAACTTTGTACAACGTTCATACCTACTGCCAAAGGTATTGGATAGCGCCATCTAGTAGATTTTTAAGGAACGTTGCCTAGGAAGAAGTCTCTCATCAGTTCATCAAACGTTCTATCTTTTGTAATATCAGTGACTAGTGGTCACTTGTCGAAGATAATGAGAGCGATGAATTTCAGATATAAAATGAGCAATTTACTTTGAAATACTGCTCCACGCTATAATGGAATTTAATTCCCTTAATGTCAAGTCACTTGTCAAGATAATGAGCGATGAATTTCAGATATAAAATGTGCAATTTACTTTGAAATACTGCTCCACGCTGTAATGGAATTTAATTCCCTTAATGTCACCAGTACCATTGAAGAATGACACTGGTGAATTTTCATCTTTTCAGTGAGTCCCATTAGGACACTTTCAATAGCCACAACATCAAACTGGGGTTGCTCAGAGACTGCTAATAATAAACAAGAACCAAAGTAATAGTAAACTTAAACTATTTATTTTCCTTTTACAAAATGACCTTCATAGAATTTACAATAATTTCTCGTCAACCGAATGTATATTGTGCAGGCTTCGATCACAGAGGTGGACCGCATGGTCGTCGCATATAAAATTTTGGACCCAGAAATAAACATAATACATAATACAGTATAAAAACGGTAAATCAAACATCTTTTGTCCCAGACCCACTGCTTTATTGACTTACCAGTGTTTCCATACAAAATCATAACAAGGTCAAACAAAACAACATGTGCCGCGAACTTAATAATTATAAATATGTCAAACGGACCGGCGCGTCGAGTCTTGGGGATAGCTCAGTCTGCCAGCGCAGAGCGCCAATAAATATCAACGTATGTACACGAGGCCTCTCGCGACACTACTCCCCCTAAATATTTATAACTTTTTTTTAACTATAATTTATTTCGTTATGTCCTATCTATGTAGGTCGGCTAACGACGGCGGGAGGGGCCCGCACTGCACATGATCCGAGGCCCGCCGCTGACGTCCGTCGCTTTCCACTCGCAGTTTGAGTCGATCTCGGGTGCTAGGCTTCGACAGTACTGCCGACATCTCGGGGTTCCGATGATATGTACCGTCGAACTTGGAATTCTATATCTCTATTTGACAATATTACTAAGCGTTATAAGGATGTCGAAAGGAGAGGTTGAAGTAAAGAAACCCGAATGTGTAGTAGAATATATTATATTTTTACATTTTCTTTAACATGTAAGCTAGTGTTGCGTCTGCGTTCTCCCTCGCGCATCTAAAGGTCGACTAACTTGCGAAAGAGAAGGAAGACACGATATACTTCGATGTGGGTGTAATATTGTCAAACAGTACTTCATGCCGGGACCACGAATCGCGATTGAGAAATCTTAGGGAATTGAAACGCGGCGCTTTGAAATGTGCATGTGAGTCACGCATTGAAACGCGGCGCCTTGAAATGTGCCTGTGAGTCACGGTATACAAATTATCTGTTATCTGATGATATTTAATATCACCACATTTATAGTTGTAGCACCTTAGTTATCTGACCCTAAAATACTTATTGTGGGAACATATAGTATTTAAGTTATCTATTACTCAACCATAAAGGTTTCTCACTAGTCTTATAAATCCACAAATATGCGGTTTAGGGTTTGATTTAGTCAACCTAAAGGCATTGTTTACACAACACGGGCGATTATACGTTAAATACATGAAAAAATCTCATTGTAAACTTTTGTGACATTGAACAGTAGACTTTTTACAGATTGGACGTAACAAGCTATTACAATATTATTACACTAGTCATTGTATAGAAGTTTCATGGAGGTAATCAGGCACTCTTCAAGGCGATTTAAAAGTTATATAATGGTTCAGTACAAACAAGTCGAAACCTAATTTGCCAGGACTAAATTTCTTACAAATACTGTTAGGGCCTGTTTCAATTTCCGGCAATATCATTTAGTTAAAAATTATCTGTCAGGTAAGTTAATTGGGACTTATCCGGAACCTTTGAAGCAAGACCTTAAAGTCGTATCGTTTTAATCGTGCCAAATTAGGTTGTCGCATTCCATCAAACTAGTCTCGGCACTAAGAATATTCTGTGAAATGCCGACCCTGGGGTATGTATGTATACCAGCTTATTTCACCTGACTGGGTAGCTAACGCTTTTTACAAAATAGTAACGAACTATCCAAAGCTATACCAACCCAGCCAAGTGCGACCCGTTAAGATAAAGAAATCTTTATTGAAAGATTCTATCGAGTGCTTTGTGTCGTATTTCGCGAGTCAATATTATAACGGATCCGACATACACACCCAATGAGAAGCGTACGCGCCGAATACTGCACGTCGCAAACTGCGCCATTTCTCATTTTCAGCTTTATCCTTTTAGATATACCCGGCAGATGGCGCAACGTACAAAACGAACCTCATAATTACACGTCACTTCCGAATTAACCAATCAGCAGCTTAATCTACGCCATCTAACGGGCATATGGGGACTAACCAACATTCAACAAAAACGAGTGGTAATTTACATTTGAGGATAAGAACCTATCGCCATCTCCGTCTCACCGCGGGACTGAGGTGGCAACAACTCAGATAACAAATGAAAATCAACTCTAATGCGTTTACATACAGCTGAAATTAGATAAACGAAACAAAACCCCGATGTGTTAAGTTTCACTCGTTCTCTGAAAAGTTGTGACCACATGAATTTGCGCCGAACAGACCGACTAGCGCGAGTAATAAGTGAACAACTCGAATGTAGCTTTATAAAATATTTGCAACCGATCAGGTTAGCTTAACAATTCTCAAATACGGGCTCGCATCCAAGAGTTCCCTTCACTCAGCGGCGCATTAGTCTGTGTAGTGTGCAGGGACAGCGATGGTGGTACAATCAGCCACTCACGTGCTTTACCACTTTGTAGAAAAGGTTGCGTGCACGCGCATCGCCTCGGCGTGAAATAAACGTATGTAAGTAACGGCGCGGCGTGCAAACGATCTTAAACTTGAGGTAGCATTCCGACTTTGGCGACTGCGATCACGACCCACTGCTTAATACGAGTTTGTATGGAGCCCTAAATAATTCAGGGGCTCTATTTTTTAATCAATCGTTCGTGTGACATAAGTAGCATGCGACGTTATATCATAATAGACAACACGCACTCGAATCACACAAATTTATCTGACCCCGTGACGGCGTAACTTAGGTAACAATATGTAATAACACTTAGTTCCAATTTTGGTCACCGGTTCAGATAAGTTTGTGACACTGTACTATTGATCGACGAGCGATTCAAAAATACGGATTTTGTTATATCGAATGAAAATGAAGTAATACAGCGCTGGACGCCAGCCGGAGGATTCAAAAATAGGGCCCCAGGTCGCGCGACGCGGTCTCTCGCGTCATTCAGGGCTTCATAGAAATTGATAGTAAGCAGCGGATCGCGCGCGGTGGTCGAGGTCGCGGTCGCCAACATCGGACGGAATGCTACCTTCAGGAGTGGTGGTAGTGTGGTCGATTTTAGGTTCGGGGAGTGTCCTATGTTCTCAGTCGCGGTGGTGGTGTGGTCGCGGTCGCGGGCTACTGCGAGGGGTACTGCGCGGAGGGCATGGCGGCCGACGCGTACATGACGGGCGGCGCGCCGCCCCACGCCGCGCCGCCCGCGCCCGCGCCGCCGCCCCCCGGCATGCTCATGCGGTACCCGGCTGCAACAATACAATCACTACATTAGGATACAGTTCGCCCACTAAATAGACAGAAGTCAAGCTTATAACTACGCACACACACTCAGACGACACTGTGTCACGCACTCGAACTCATTCGAGATTCGTCTGAAATTCCGGTTATTCCGTGTCGGTGAGAAGTGTCTATGTGTACGTCGCTCGAGCGCGCGTAGTACTAAACTTAACTTCCGTCCTCTTTCTATTTTGTGGTTTAACATGGCGCTGTGTGAAATTGTCCAAGCATTTATTTTTTAATTTTGAAAGATTACGAAAAATTGGCTCGACAAAAAAAATATAAATGTCGAACCTGCTCACAAAATTTCACGAGAATCGGTTGAGAAATGCGACCTGTAGAGGAGAACAGACGGACAGACATACAAAAGCATTTTTGCCCAAGCTGAAGCAGAGACGCTTCACGCTCGCTCGGTTAATTATTATGTCTCCGAAGCTACATGTAAGTTTACAATTACAATGTGTTTCAATCTTATGGGCGGCTCAGAACATCGCGGGAGACCATCCGCAGTACACAATTTTAGATGTAAATGAGTAACGGCTAACTTCACAGCCGCCGATAATATTGCAACGCATTATAATACTAGCACGTAAGGGCGCCTTTCCACGAGACGATTTTTCGCCGGAGCCAAGCCCGGCATTATACCGGGGTTACGTCCGTTTTTCAGTCTTGTATGAGACACTTTGGAGAAGGACACTAGGATTCGATGCCGGTTCTAGCGCCCGCCGGTTCACGGGCTAAAAAGGCCAATTCATAAAACTGGGCCGTGCAGAAAACGTTTCGTGGAAAATCGCCTTAACCTGGCAGACATAACTAACACTATTTGGCGACACTCGTCTAGCGATGTCTGTCCTAGACGCGTGCGAGTAGGAACTCGCACCGCACTAATGTAAGACAGACAGAGACATTATGCTGACGCGAGAAAAACGCAGATAGTATTTTATCATGGTATTTATGCTACGACAACGTCGACAACAGAGCTCAACGACAACAAGTCCCAACAAAGTAAAGGCGGACGAGAGAGGAGATGTATGAAACAACTAATTGATTTTTAGAACCGCTACATTATTAAGACAGAATTTTGATTCGGAATTCCGAAATGGAATCATTCCCACATTTTCCCACATTATCGATATTACATTTCGGAATTCCAAATTAGCAGGCCTATTACGTAAAAACAATCGCGATAAGCAGAGCAGATTCCGTCTGTATATGTATAGCGGACCTTAATATTCACAATTTCACATGTTCAATATAGTACAGTTGAAAAAAAAAGAAATATCTCCTATTTTAACCCCCGACGCAAAAAGAGGGGTGTTATATTGTAAGTATTTGTGTATCTGTAATGGGCCGATTTTGATGCGGTTTATTTTACTTTTAAGGAAGGTCAAAAGAACTTTAATTAGAAACGTTGAATTTCTCACAAATTAGTATTTTCTATAAATGTAAAAAATAGTATGACCACGCAAAATTTCTCAACAAAATCAACATTTGACTTACTTACTGACAAATACTTATAAAATAAGATTGTTTTATTTGTACGGTAACCTAATTTAAGTATCTAAAATTTTACCTAATAATCTTTCTAAACATTACGGCAACAGACAATAATTATGGGAATCCGTCCGTTTTTCGCATTAATTACACAGTAGCACTTATTTATTTCAAACTGTGATAACAATAGAAAACGAGGTCAGAGACAGGCCTCCGATAAGAAAATTCTAAAACATACGAACGCATATTGAAATTAACTCGTTAACGTGCATTCGTCACAAGCGGCCGCGGAGAAAGCGACACGGTAACACGAATAACGCAATTTTGGTGAAAAAATTAAAGAAATAAAATATGTTATGATAATTAGCTTCTTTCATTAGAAACGATAGATTAATAAATGATTTTATTTTGTTTGGATGTCTATTTTTTATGTGTTAGTACTAACCTTACCAATTCTGTTTAGTTAATCCAGTGGTTATAAGTATTGTGGATAAAGAGATAAATTGGTCACTTTATGTTGAACCTTTACTCGAAAAATTAACGTGAGCCCAGAAAATCTACCCATGGTCTGGTTTTTAAAATTGCCCTTAAAATGGGTAAATAACTAACGGCCTTATTCATAAACGCCTAATAATTCAATTTTAGCTATTGCACCGTTAAAATATGTTTTATGTTTTATCGTTTGTCAAAAGAGTAAAAGAATCTAAACACTTTAAAGACTCTTTATATCTTTGCTTGTTTTTATGAATAAGGCGGTAAGTTTTTTACAGCCTTATTCAATAACCAATCCTATTCAATAGCCGAAATTACGTATAATTAATAGCTAACAGTATTCAATAAATTATTCAATAAAGAGTTGGGTGAAAATTGTTTACCAGATAAGTGAAACTAAAACTTAAGAAAACAGCTGCACTTTTGTGTTATCAATCAGTGACGTCCGTCACAGCACAGATGCCAAACTTACGTAATATTATAGCTATCACTTTTCTGCACCGTGTAACGTGTATTGTCAACGACACCACTAGGGTGTCGTTTACTTTTTTTGTAACCACACCACTGCCAACTAATGATGTGTAGCATGTCATATCGTGATCACACGACACGAGAGATAAATTGATGATATCGATAAATGCAAGTTTAGTATTAGAACATCACTGCGGTGGTGTGACTGGTGTGGTTGCCAAAAAAATACTATAAGCGACACCTCAGTCACTGAGATTACTATACAAGGTGTTACAAGAATACCCCTAATGCCGAATATGGTAGATAGGGACCATCATACTGAACAACTTTTACTATGGGACCAACTCTGAAATCGCGAAAAAAAAACAGTTGTTTCATACATTTTGATATTTTCGTAACTAATTTTTGTATGAAACAGCTGATTTTTTTTTCGCGATTTCAGAGTTGGTCCCATAGTAAAAGTTGATCAGTTTGATGGTCCCTATATACCATATTCGGCATTAAGGGTATTTTTGTAACACTTGTATAGTTCCTACCAGTGGTGTCGTTGACAATAAATGTTCTGCACTTGACAATTTGTGAGTTGGTAGATTAGCCTATTTTTTCCAAATTCGGGTTTCTACAAGAGAGACCTAAGGTATATAATTAAAAAAAGTTTATTTGGTTCACAAGAGATTGTTTTACATAAACAGCGGGTTGGGACTGCCTAGTGAGTATTATAATACTTGTGACAGACATCCCATATAATACATCAAATTCACCAGAACCTCGTAACTTACAAACTCAAAACTGTGAATTATTTACAAATCAATAAATATTAAATTAATTATTTACGAAATAAACCAATAAAATATGCATCGAAAGATTTGAAAGCTATATCAGTAAGAGAGTACCTACATCAAAGTGTTCGTGGGAACAAGAGAAAAAGTGCGGCTATAAAAAATAATTAACTATTTGTGACTTGCATTGCATGTGCTTTGGAAAAGTCTCTGTAAACTTGTATTGTAAATTTATAATAAATTAATAAAAAAATACCGTTTTCAATGTCCCCACTGCTGAAGCACAGGCTTTCCTTATGGGTGGTTGACATGATGCGAGGTTTCACAGCTTCAAAGCATGCCGCCTCCTCGAACGAGAAAACTCGCTTTCGTGAAGCGTTCGTGAAACAGTTTACACTATTTCACATCTCGTTCGAACTCGTTTGTTTCTCTGACTCGTCAGTTGCAAAAGTCTGTGGACGGAGGTGTGGCGTGTGTTGGCGCAATCATAGCATGACGTTTGATCGGAATGCTTGACCTAGTCTGACTTCCACAAGCATGGGTTTTATTCATATAGTTCGACAAACTTAATCATTTTGTGCACCAGTCTTCTTAGTTATGGTTCCGTAGACAATTAAAAACCACAAAAAATACTCATTTCAATTTTATCACACTAGTGCGAAAAGCCTATCGAACGCTAACTAATGAACATGAACAACGCTGTGTTGGTGCACGCATGCGAGCGTTCGAGAACCTTCTACACGATACGTGAATGCGTTCGAGAAGCACTTCTCGTGCGAATTCGCATCATGTCAACCAGGCATTATAGGTGAACAAGAAGGACAGTCCATAACATAATCAACCAATGCGTATAAGTGGTTGGGTAAAGTAATGTGTCTCAAAAGAAAGTTTATATCATACCTGCTGCTGCAGCTTGCGGGCTGCTGTAGGCGGCTGCATACTGCTGATAGTACCCTGGCGCCATGTACCCTTGTAACGCGGGGTAACCCTGGAATAAATCGATACTATTACATTAACAGTTTCATACTTGTTTTTATTAGTTTACTTAGCAGCTACATGCGTATGCCTGGCAGGCTAGCATGACCACCGAAACACGATATACTTATATCACGAGATATAGCGATTTATCGACACTCATCTGTCAAAATCCATTGCCCTTAGACAGTTAAACGATGGTCATGCTAGGGAGGCAGATAATACATGGCTACAATTTTATAACTAAGATTCTATTAAAAAAGTCATCTTCTCACAGGTATTCCAGTCATGGAAGATCTAACTATACTACACTAGGTCTAGTTATCGACTCGGAAGCAATTATGTATAAAAACTGTAAGGTTTATTTAGGTTTCTCCTCGCCATCATTATGTTTACATTTTTGGCAATTCAGCAACCTTATGTACACACGGCGGCACCTCAGACTATACATGTTGACCTTGAGACCGCCTTTATGCCCTACGTAATAAAAGCTGTTTTCACGGTTTAACTGTATAACCTGACGTGCTGTCGTGTGTACTAACTATGCAATAAAAGTCAACATCTGTAAGTGTAAATATATTATTGAACTTGACTGTACTTAACTCTGATCTGCAAGTTACTTATCAATTGCTTAGACAGCGAATTATAGCTCGAAGTGATAAACTAAACCCTTCCTTGATGGTTCAAATGAAAACGCATTGCAAAATATCATAAACTATAAACTACCATTAATGGTTTTAATAGAGGTATGAAGCTGTACTATGTTATATTGTTGCTTCATCCTTCTCTTATCGCGAAGCGAGATCGACAAATAAATTGTGAAAGTTTGTGTCAGCCAGAGCTTTATAACGTTATAAAAAATAACAAAATATAATGTAAAATAACATTGAGTATTTCGTTTTGTTATAACTTTATCGCTTTATAATATCGATATCAAAATCACGATAAAATACCGGTATAATATCGTTATTGCTGTCCGACGTTGCAGCTCAATTGTTTGAAGTAGATTTTATTTATTGCCATCTTGCAATTCCACGTATCGATAAACAACATTTTTCTGTTTTCTACCCATTTTGAAAAAGAAAAACCACCGGCATAACAAAATAAAGTTATTATTTGTGATATTGTGTATAACGTTATTAATATTTCAGTCAGCTGAAAGAGTAGTCATATAGTCATACATACAAAGGTACTAAGATGTTTTGGAACAATTCCAATGAGATTTTTTGCCAATCATCAAATATTTTGTCCTTATTGCTTACGAGTAGCTTTAAAAACCATTATCTTAACTGCGTGTTCAGTCTTATTATGCAGTTTCTCTCAACGAAAGGAGAAGCGGCACTCGCCATAGAAAAAGTGCTTAATTTGTAAACGATGAATTTGGTGTTAAATAAAGCCAATAATATTTGCTACATTACATAGATCAAGTTCCGTCTTATTTTTAGCGCATGTAGAAAAAAAAATATATTTATTTCATTATGATAATTTTTTTGATATGGAATCACTACAGAAACAACTAGTCGTTGAAAAACGTTAAATTTTCAGAGAGCAGAAAACTCACTATAAAATGTAAAAGCGTAGCATAAGCCATAACACTAATCCTTTTAATGATATTAAGAAAACGAAATGTCAATTTGACTTCGGATTAGGAATTGATCTATCATTTGGTTGACAGATAACACAGACTAATAACTAATAAAAGCTTTAGCTACTTTGGAACCGAAGCAATGTATGTGATATTGTCAAAAAAAGTACAGCAGATTATAAATCATAGATAAAAAAAATGTAAAAGTATACAACATAAGCATAAAAGGCCGGGTCTCCTATACAAACAACTATGCTTAGATAAAAATAATAACAACCTAGAACGATAGTTCCCTACAAAGCGCACTGTCAAAAGTGAGGCGAATAAAACTGAGCGAATATGGCTGTTTTCAGATATGTATCTTTCATACGTTACCTATAAGAACGAAAAAGTTTCAATTTCCCTACCTTTAAGGGGATTAGTTTCTATTTTATTGGATTTTAGTTACGATTAAGTAACGTATGAAGGATATAAATCTGAAAGAAAACAGCCGTTTTGTCTCAATTTTTTGCCTTACTTTACATACAAGGATTCAGCTTCAAGGTATTATTATTCTATGGAACTATGTAACCAAATCAATGGTGGAAAAATTGACACTATCTGCTGCAAGTTTTTTTTATTAATTCAATCTATATAGAACAAAAACGAGCTATACAACGTGTTACAAAAATACCCCTAATGCCGAATATGGTATATAGGGACCATCAAACTGAACAACTTTTACTATGGGACCAACTCTGAAATCGCGAAAAAAAAAATCAGCTGTTTCATACAAAAATTAAAATGGAAAATGTCAAAATGTATGGAACAGCTGATTTTTTTTTCGCGATTTCAGAGTTGGTCCCTTAGTAAAAGTTGTTCCTTGTATACATTTTGATATTTTCGTAATTAATTTTTGTATAAAACAGCTGATTCTTTTTTCTCGATTTCAGAGTTGGTCCCATAGTAAAAGTTGTTCAGTTTGATGGTCCCTATATACCATATTCGGCATTAGGGGTATTTATGTAACACCTTGTATAGTATAATGTTTGAATAGCAGATATGGTTTTATCGATTTTTTTTATAGAGAATTTTTTTTTCATCATAATGGAATCTATTTATATATGAGTTAAATCCTATGAGATGGTGTTTCAAATACATGAATTGCATATGAAATTTACTCTTTCTGTTATTCAACCGAAACATTATGTATGTATTAAAACGTGAGCATTCTGTGAGAAATTAAAACATTTAACATTTTAACCTTCTGTGACGGAGTTTAATTAGTCAATTCATGCAGGATCCTTCTTTTTGGTAGATTAGACTATTATCATTAAAAATGTACCCAAGTACAGGCACGGATCTTGAGCGGTGACATTTAATGCGCTGAAGAAATTTTTTTAGGTCTCGTTGGCGGGGGACGTGGGGCGGGGCGACTGCAAAAATGCGCAGTAATCCCCTCCAATTTCTCTCACCGCTCAGGATTCGTGCCGGCGCCGGCGGCACCTATATCTAAAAATTATAAAGACTTTTGCACATTTTCTCTTTCTGCCTGCAACCTGCGTGCTTTACTGGTTTTGAATTAGGTCATGTCATACACTTGAACCTAATTAAAAAAAACAACTTAAGAAGAGTCGTATCGCACGACTTTCGGAAGAAAGGGACTATACAAAACAAAAATTCCTCTACATAGTTATTTTAGTTTCAAAGTGATTAAAACTATTCATATATACATAAATAGTGTGAAATAGAAATTTTGAGTGGTTAATCAACCGCGACATGCGATTCATTGTTTCCACCTAATGACGTCACACACAACAGAAGACGTGCTAGCCTCAAGTTTTTAAACAACAGAACTTGCAAGGATGATGACATTCGTGTCTTAGTAGAACCCAAGAATTGTTAGTTTGCGTCTTAAATTATTAAGATAACTAAAAAATAATAATAATAATAAAACCGACCTTGGCCTGTTTGTCTGTATGTTTTTTAGACAGACAGACACAAAGGTTAATTTTGCATGATTTATGGCAACAATTCTTAAGTTAAGGTCATATTATTTTCAAATAATTTGGCAGAAAAGTTTCCTAAAGTTAGAGAGACCTCAGCCAAAGATTTTAGCTTAAAAGCGGTAAGAGCATTTGGTTAATAGACATTGTATCATTTTCTCCAGATGAAATTTTTTTTAAAATAAATTATGAATTAAGTACTTGATTTATGTAGTTTTAATTTCATCCTACATCTTTGTAGTTTTACATAATCTTTGCTTAATGCTTACAAAATTACACAGTAAAATTTAGTAACTTAATTATTCATTCGGATTCTTTTTGAAAAAAAAAGTAGGGGAAATATGTGCACATGAGAATTAAAATAATCTCTTTTTATGCCTGAGTTTTGCTGTTAAAGAGCTAAAACACAAATTGAAATGATGAAATACGATAATGTTAACTTACCTGGGCATACCAATACCCCATGCCTTGTTGGTATGGATACTGCTGGTACTGTGTTTGCGCTCCTCCCATGTTAGCTGGCGCTGGTGGTGCATTGTTCGTACTCTATAAATTTAGAAATATTCAAATAATATACTAGAAAAAATTCTGACTCGTCACCAGAATTGTCTTAGGCGGGAATTGAACATGCAACCTTTTGAAGTCCGGTCCGGTATATTATTTAGTATTGTATAAAAAAATAGCATTGTAAATGCTAAACACTGAAATTTAAAAACAAAAATATTTACTTAATTTGTAAATATTCAGGACTTATGTTTGATAAGTTTTATTAATTTACAAGATTATTCTAATTTTATCCTCTACATAGGCATACACTACTGGATGCTAGGTTCATAATATGACAGGCTCTGTGACTTGTCACTTTCTTTCTTAACCAAGTAATGGTGGCTGGAAAACTAATATAAAAGAAATATGAACACCAGCACTTAACCTCTGAAATGTCCAAAAACAACAAAAATATCAATACAGTAGTATTCGATTGCTTCACAGAAAAACGTACCATGAAAATTTAATAGTCATATTCCAAGAGTATTCTGTACCATACAAAAGTCTGTAAATTAATGAAGTTTTTGAAGTTCAATGAACGTTTGTAGGTAAAGTTACTTCAAAATCCCGACAAATACATTGAAGCAAGTAATTGTTGGGATTTCAATTTCATCAATTAGCTATCCTAACTTATTATAAATGCAAAAGTAGTAAGTAGGTATGTTTGTTTGTTACACTGTCACGTCATGTCTTAATAACTAAAGAGGATCATACAATTTTGCATACATGTTGTCAGAAATACCGAAAATAACATAGGATACCTTTCATAAAAAAGTACTGTTCCCGAAGGATGAAAAATAACTGTCCACCCACGCAGACAAAGTTGCAGACGGTATTATAATCATTAATGTTTACACGAAAATGGCTTGACTTCAAGATATGGCAATCTGAAATTGATGTACCTACTGCAGAATAAATTTTTCTATTAAGCAATGGATAGATCCTTTGGCCATAGACAACCAACAATTAAAATGTTGATTATATTTTGTTGGATTGTTTTTATTACCTAGTTTATAAAGTTATTTACTTGATAAGTACAATAGACAAATACTATTTTATTATTTGCTAGTATATCACTTTATGTAATTTTAAAAATATTTAAATGTTATAATTATTAATGTATTGAGCTTAATAACATACAACAGTATAAAAGGGCCAAAAAATCATTTGAATAAAAAAAATGTATACTCAAATAGCATCAGTATCATCATCAGTTCGAGGAAATCCATAAATTGTTCATGTATATTAATATCCACTCATAACTGGATCCCAACCATAAACAATGAGGCTTGCGCACTAAAATTTTTTGGACATTATATTGCTACTGCACAAATCATGTGGTACTAAAATATAGGTCAAGTTATTTTGCATCACTGTAACTATTTTCTACACCTGCCTCAACAGGCCAAATAAATATAATAAGTTTTCCTTATAATAAACAAATTAAGTTGCCCGTATACACACCTGGTTGTCACCTCCTCCATTTTCTTTACCCCAGAAGCATTTGACTGTGTGGCCACTAATTTCTGTATTATGAGTAGCTTCAATTGCATGCGCTGCTGCCTCTTTTGTTGTGAACCTAATAAACGCATATCCTTTGTCCCTGAACACCCTGATATCTTGTATCTGGCCAAACTGTGAGAATGTGTTTTGCATTAATTCCTCAGTAATTACATTGCTTGTGAATCCTCCACAGTATACAGTTGTGTTTGTTGGAGAGCTCTGGTTATAAACCTCATCAAATGTTGGCTGTTTAGCTCTCTTGCTACTTGGTGCGCCTTCATTTGGTCTATTAGTTGGTGGCTTACGAGTTGACCAGTTCGTGCGTATGGAACGTGAGCCTAGCCACTGGCCGTTCATAGCCTGGATTGCTGCCTCTGCATCAGCTTTTTTAACGAATGAAACAAAAGCGTACCCTTTAGATTTGAGCGTTTGTGGGTCGCGAACTATCCGACAGTTTGATATCTCACCGAATGGTGCAAAAGCCTCACGCAATATGTGGGTCTCGATCTCGGGCGACAGATCACCAACGAATATGTGATGGTGATTGCTAGTGTCGGTCTTCGGCTGATTGCCAGGACTCGTTGCCCAGTTAACCTTCATCTCCTTATCCAAGAACACTCGTTTGTTCATGGCGGCCAGGGCCGTAGCCGCTGCCGAATGATTTGTAAACTCGAGAAATGCATAAGGATCATTACCAGGCTCGCGAATTATCTTACAGCCTTTTACCTCGCCTATTTGTCCAAATAACGCGCATAGGAAATCTTCTGTCACACTCGCGTCTAAATTACCGACGTAGAGAGTTTTCGGGTGGCTTTCGTCGCCCATATTAGCTTATATCGTAATCTTACGATTACTTAATTACGACTATGAACACTAATATCGTAAATATACACTAACCGACGTGTTATTTCATCACATAAAACATTGGATGACGAATAAAAGAATGAAAAATGTCGCAAACAGCGCCTAGAACTTCTCGAAAGACGTTGCTGTTGACTCGTGAAACGTTCACTTTTCGGAAACAAACGCATCTATAGACAAATTTCCGGTGGAATACATTTAAATAAATGGCGGGAGAAAATCAGCATCGGAAAATAACTAAAACGAATGTTAGTACTAAACCTTAAGATACTGATTTCACCTACAAATAAACTTTTTGGTTACAGTTATATCGATTTTTGTATTAAAATAAATAAAATAACTCTCACAATTTACTGCATATAAACAATATAGATGATTTCCATAGATATTATTATAAACTTTTCCGGAAACGAGTGTCAATAAAAGGTCTATGACTCATCAAAAGATGCTATTCGTCTTTGCTCTAAGCTATTCGTAAAACTGGCATGTTGTATTTTCTCTTGATGCTATTGGTCAAAAATAGAAACTACAACACTTTTAACCAATCACGTAAAAGTGCGTAATGTATGGCCTCATAGAAAAAAATTATAACAATTTTAGGCCGTATTCACACGATCGAATCCCCCCAGTCATAGTGCCAGTCGTACGTTAAAAAAAATCGCTAGTTGATGTACAGCGGTGGTATCGGCTAAAAATATTGAAGTTCATGTTAACTGTGTTTTGACAGATATATGTAATACATTGCTATGTTTCTTTGGTAAGTTTTTATTTGTGCTAAAACGAAGTAGCAATGTATCACATACATCTGTCAAAACACAGTTAACATGAACTTCAATGTTTTTAGCCAATAGAGCCCCAGGTACCTTAGACAGGTACACACAAGTATACTTGAGATCAAAATATTTTTTTTTAGCTACAGTTCTTAAGAAAAACTCCCTTAAGAGTGGAGGTATGACGTGTCATCATCTTTTTTTGAATGGGATAAATAATTTTTTGTTCTAAAATGGTACAATACAATAAAATGGTTCAAATTAATGGTAAAATAAAATTATTGTTTAATTCGATTAATAAAAAATGCGCACTATCAATATTGTAGATACTGGCTTCCGCCGGAGACGATCTTGGAACCAAAGTTTGAACCAAGATAAAAAGTCTGCTATCTTTTAATGCAGGAATATTCCAATTTTCAATCCATTCAAACATTTTTGCGTGATTGAGTAACAAACATACAAAATTTCACCTTTACAATATTATGAGAACAAACGAAAAAATGAAACCATTTTGTTTAGGAAAATAAGTTATGGCTAGTTTAAATAATAAATCACCACAATCCACGCAGATCTTAGGCGCAGATAAAGAATGGGATTAGAAATGGCGTCGTTCATATTCACTTCACGCTCGCCCACTAAACGCCATAACTCCCTCAGGCACACTCGTTATGATAGGCGAAGCGCGGTGAGCCGCCATTTTCAATCCCATTATTTAACTGCGCGGGTTGTATTTAATAATCCACAACCGAAATACAAAGAAATAAAATAGTAATTTCATCACTATGAACTGTAATTTTCTGAATTGTCTGTGTCCCATAGTGTTTTAGGGTGAAATTATTGCATTTTAAGTTTTAAGACGAAAATCCCAGTGCGTAGTGCACGATGCTCTTCGTGAAACACACAGGCTTTTCGGACGTATTTAATTAAAATAACCCTGTGCGTTCCAGAGCAGCGGCGGTATCAGCTAAAAACATTGAAGTTCATGTTAACTGTGTTTTGACAGATGTATGTGATACATTGTTATTTTTCTTTGTTAAGTAGTTATTTGTGCCAAGACGAAGTAGCAATGTAGTGCCGATGTTTTGGCACAAATAAAAACTTACCGAAGAAAAGTAGCAATGTATCACATATATCTATCAAAACACAGTTAACATGAACTTCAATGTTTTTAGCCGATACCGCCACAGGTAGTGTATGTACCCCGCAGACATTTCTAATGTCGCAGCCGGACAGTCACGACAAGAAAAGAAGATAAAAAGGAATAGAATTTAATCTTTATTCACTCTAATTAAAGTTGAAAATAGTTTGACCGCGAGTCACTACCGCACAACCTTAGTCTACCAGACATTTTGCCTGACGCGTGAATGCGTTCATACTATTGTCTATTCATATTCATATGCTATTCATAGTATTGTCTACAATCGTCCCACTCTAAGATATTCATAGTATTGTCTACAATCGTCCCGCAGGCAGCGTTGCCAGAATGTTACAAAAGTAACATTTTACGTTACTTTTGACTTTCTCACGTTACCTCCATGTTACACGACTCAATATGTTACTTTATGTTACTTTTTAGATTTTCCAGCAAACAAAAATTGAACGCATTCAAGATTTTTTTTGTTCGTCATCTTCTTAGAATAATAACTATATTCTAAGGTCATCTTGGCGCACTTGATTTTGTGGACTGACTGAATGCGACATATTAACTCACTCGCCTGTATTTCTTAATTTTCCATCCTGCTTACTTAAGCATGCGCTAGTGAGGCGAGTGGTGACTAGCAGCGAAAGATTACAATCGATTTTAAAATTTTAAATGCATAAACAAAATCATTATGTACAGGTTGATTGTAATGATTTTTTGACCAAACCGTCATCACCGCAGGGCCCGGAGCGCGCGGCGCGCTACGCACGCCGCGACTAGACTTTTACACGAATGGATACAAACAATGATGTAGCCATCTTTCAAACACAACCCACCTATACAAGGTGTTACAAAAATACCCCTAATGCCGAATATGGTATATAGGGACCATCAATCTGAACAACTTTTACTATGGGGTCAACTCTGAAATCGCGAAAAAAAAATCAGCTGTTTCATACATTTTGATATTTTCGATTTTAATTTTTGTATGAAACAGCTGATTTTTTTTTCGTGATTTCAGAGTTGGTCCCATAGTAAAAGTTGATCAGTTTGATGGTCCCTATATACCATATTCGGCATTAGGGGTATTTTTGTAACACCTTGTATAGAATTTTATTATAAAAAACTAACTAAAATGTTTTTTTTAAGACTGTTACTAATTAGTTAATTAGTTTACTAGTGGATAGGGGTCCACATCAGACATTTTTCAGCATCGCCAGTCGATTGTTCGATCAACAATTATTACGATTTTTTCGATGTTTAACAAGTGTGACAGGAAACTTATTTTAGTTTTTGATAAAATGCAATATTATAGTATTGTGTCGTTTTCCAGAAATAGGTAGGTAATGTTACTTTTCTCGTGAAAATGTTACTTTTTGAGCTGTCTCATGTTATATTTGACTATCTGCCACTGGCAACACTGCCCGCAGGCCTATCGCCTTAGCTAAAGTTTAGTGGACGTCAATACACTGTCCGTCCTTGTCATTGTGTTATGATATGAAAAGGACGGACAGTGCATTGCTATTGCTATCGCTATAGCTTTGAGTTAGGCGGTAGGGCCCCCGATCAAGTTGGGTGGTGTGTAGAGAGAATTAAAAAAGCATGAATTGCCGAATTCCAATGCCATAAGCATAGCTAAAAAAGTCACTGTCATGTTTCTTCTGAGATGTAGGGATGGGCACCTCTAAAAAAGGCACCGATATTTATTTCGATGACATCGCGATTTAGCATCGATATTTTACAATGCAGCGAAAAAACCATCAATATTAATTTTTATATGTTGAGTATGCGATAATTTTTATATGATAGATAAGCAAGCGTTTGTCCGCTATCACGCTTGATGGTTAAGCCGCGATTACAATACCTATCTAGTGTCCATTATTTAGGAATTAATTTCAGGTTGCCACCCGTACTTCACAATAAAATATTGTATGAAAAGTTCGATTTTAACAGTGAATTTACACTAATAATCGAAAGGTTAACATTATTTGAGGAGATAATTAAACTTATAATACCTACAGGTGGCAACTCTTAATTGGATTCCTAAATTGGACACTAAATTGTTAAATGTAATCGCGGCTTAAACGATGATGCGATCAATGATGAAACGCGCTTGTCTAGAAGCTATACCTGTTCACTCGTGACTTGAAGGCCCCCAGATTATTCCTATCGGGAAACACATACTCAGGCAAGGAGATGCACTCTTTAGCGGTACAGATGATAGAATTTAAAGCAAAGCGCTTAGTACGAGTCTCTGGAATATCCACCAAAAAACGGTGGCGCTGATTCGCGCATGATAAATTACAAGTTACGTTACAGAAATCTATACGCGGCAAAATAACCAATTAGGTTATGAAAATTGAAATGAAGGTTAAATTATTCTGTCGTACGACGAAAACGCATCGTTTGTTGTAATTCCTGCGCTCTGGTTTGTGCGGTGCATCGGTCATAGATGAAAACCAGTATTAATATTAATTTATGATAGATGAATATGCATCGGTAATTCATCATCGAATGGGTTTTATACATCGATGTTACATTACATGCCATGCCATGCCCCATCCCTATTGTTTCTTTTTTGACAAGTCGCTCATCGTCCAAGACTTTTTCTTTTCGTGACTTTAATCGACATCGTCGTTTAACTAAAATTATTATTATTTACATAAACTTTAATAGAAAATGGCAAGACTTGGCAGACTGTATATGGTTCATAAAAGTTAATTATTCCCATTTATAATAAACAGCTTACCTCTGTTCTCTAAAAAAGCGCGAGGTTAGGAACCGCCTGGTTAGATAGTACACGTATGCAGTGTTCCTGTTTGTTTGTTAATTTTATTCAATTAGATATGAAATGAGGTGATTTTATCGTAAGTCAATCCAAAAATTAAGATGTTACCGCTCACTCAAAAAGATACTCGTTTACCGCGAGGCCCTCTTGCCGGGATTAGAGAAAAATTCCTAAATTGGCTGAGATTAATATATTCTGATAAGAATTCAAGAAATCTATTTCTATTCCTCATTTTGAACTTATCATTCGCGTTCGTAGAACTTTTTTATGGAGTATGGAGTAACAGCTTAGGTAAGTGTCTTTAAAATATATTATTATCATGCACATTTCTTTCAAAAAACTTACTTTGTAAAGTTGTACCATATATTCTGTGTGTACTTTAGTAGCCAAGTTAGTAATATTTGGTGCATTTTCAGGTCTTATATCAGATGCATTCCATATGTTCTTTGACTGCACTGGTCTAGTGGCAGGCCTAGCAGCTTCTTTGGTGTCAAAGTGGCGTGCCAATGAGCGATTCTCTTATGGCTATGCTAGAGCTGAAGTTCTGGCTGGATTTGTCAATGGTCTTTTCCTGTTGTTCATTGCATTCTTCATCATGAGTGAAGCTGTGGAAAGAGCCATTGAACCACCAGAGGTAAGTGTGGTTAACTCTTAAAATTTATTAATGTTATTTTCTGTAATTTTGATCCATCCTGTTTCTCTACCTACATGAAACTAGACACATAAAGGTAGGGTGGGGGCTTGCCTAGATCTCAGGATCATTGATTCCAGGAAAAGTAGTAATTTCAATAATTTATGATGTTCAGACAGTTCAGTTTTGATTATATCTTGGCATTTCACAAATTACAATGGCATACGGCAAGAAGTGTGCTCAACATGAAAACCAGGTTAAGCTTTTTAAGACTTCTAGAAAGATTAAGCAGTTTAGTAATAACTTTTGCTCTAATGTTTCTGTGCACAAATGCATGTAATCATAGTGTAACTTGAAAATAAACCAAACAATCAAGAGTTGACAGTTTTTATTATAGTATCCCTACTAAACAGTCAACTATAGCATAGTTTTGAAACTATTGTGTAATTTAAAACTATCATTCTATCTTTTGTCAGTACCCTCCCTCACCTGATTGTTTTGTTGGATTAGACTTGCAACAAATAGTATAAAGGGTGTCCCAAAACTTTGCCAAGCAGTGGGAAAGTAACTTAAATGTTAAATATAGGAAATTTTGCTATTTTGTTTTAAAAAATAATGAGAACATTCAAAGATTAAAAAAAAAAACACATTCAGTACTATAGAAAGTGATACAATATGTATTAATTTAAATTTCATGGTCTTTTTTTATTTAAAAAAAAGACCATGAAAAACGCCCTTCAACGCCTAGAAAATGAGACACAATAGATATTCCATTGTTATCTGGCCGCATGCGTCCGCTCGGGCGTTGATGAATTAAGATAAGTTACTCAAGAAAAAATAATCCTAATCAGTTGTCAGTAATAAGCAGCGGTAACATCGCCTCGTCATAGTAACTCGCCTCGGTAACCATGGAAACCACGCGAGACGATGTCGAACTTCTGTGCCGACAAATGAGAAAAGGTTTTAGTCAAAATTATTTGACCCATGTTAAACTATTGCCTAAAAGTTTTTCTTTTTGCACTATAATCTTTCACTAAATTTTAATTATCATAATTCAAGTCACCAAGTGCAATAAATTTCTTTGAGTTTTTTGTTAAGTTTTATAATACAGAATTTGACTATCTATGACTTATGATTACAAGAAAATTCATTAAAGTCTATTATGGATATTGAAAACAGTTTGAATAAACTCATATTTAGATCAACAATAATTTGTACCACACTTGTATGTTTTATATTTATATACTTTATTCAGAATATTCAGTTATATTTTTATAATTACTTTTATAACATCCAAGTATTCCAGTTGTGCTCTACTGTGTGCCCTCCAGCGAAGGACTCCTCTAAACTCTTCCACTTTTATCTCTCTCTAGCTGTTCCCATTGAGTTTCTCCCTGTCATCTTTACAAAATCATCCTCCCATCTCTTCAGTGGCTTCCCTTTCTCTCTTTTACTATTTTATCATGCTTAATGTAAGTGATCAAAGGCATGTATATTTAAAGGCATACATAAAATTACTCTTATAAAAAAACTAGCGTAAATTCTTTGTAATCTGTGTTTAATAAACAATTGTAATACTTATGCATAATCAGACAGATAAAAAGCAATATTTGCTTAGTAATTAATAATTGAATTAATTAAATAAAGAACCGTAGAGGTGCTGAAATAGACAGAAACCACCATATGGTTATCGCGGAATTGCGTCTCAAGGTCGCGGTAGCACAGCCAGCCGGAGGACCTGGCAAGGTTGGAAGGTTTGGAACTCAGCAACGAGATTAAAATCATACTCAGTAATCGTTTCTCCGGACTCAGAACAGATAGCGACTCATTAGATGAGGAGTGGAACCAGATTATTATGCCGAAAATAATAATAATATTATGCCGATGACCTAGTTATGATGTGAAGAATTGTCTATTGATTATAGTTCTTCAAAATACACTATTCTGATTTTAATTCATTGCTCCATAAGGAAAAAGAAATATATCTCATTACTTTTAACTAAAGGAATGAAAAAACATATTACAAAATGTTTTCACCTCTTATCTTGATTACTTTGATTCAAATGAGCAATGGAAACCACTTTCCATTGCTGAATGATTTACGACATTACGAGATTGAAATAATGTTGAAATTGCATTGCACCAACAATAGCCCAATAAGCACGTATTTTCTACTTCATCTGCTCGCTTTGTTACAATGATAGGCGTAAAGTTACGACATCGATAGCTATCGCTGTGCAATGCCATGAACTTTTATTTCATTGATTGTTATATCGATATTGAAGTCTTGGTTTATGTTTTTATTAACAGCAAGGTATTTTTTTCAGGTAAAGCACGAGCGCCTCCTGCTGGTTTCCATACTAGGATTCCTCGTGAACTTGGTTGGTATATACGCGTTCCACCACGGGCACGCGCATGGTCATGGCGGCCACGGCCACTCCCACGGTGGCCATTCTCACAACCACAACCATTCGCACGACCACGACGACATGGAGGCGCCCACAGGCGCAGGTTCCGCGATAATGCGCGGCGTATTCCTCCACGTACTCGCCGACACGCTCGGCTCCGTCGGCGTCATAGTGTCCGCTATCCTCATGCGTACCTTCGGCTGGATGCGCGCCGACCCTATATGCTCGATGGCCATAGCTTTACTAATAGCCGCGAGCGTGTTGCCTTTAGTGCGCGATTCGGCCGGCGTGCTCATGCAACGGACTCCAACGTCTTTAGAGCGCGCCTTACCCAACTTGTACACTCGCGTCGTCGGCCTTGCGGGCGTGCACGCGGTACAAGAACCGCACTTCTGGACTCTGTGTAGTGACGTGCACGTCGGTGCTCTAAAACTGGAAGTAGCAAGAGAGGTAGATCCTAGGTACATTACGGACCAAGCCAACCGGATATTCCGCGAGGCGGGCGTTAAACACCTGACGGTCCAATTGGACTACTCGCCGCTTTGATCGTAAGCCGAAATCACAATTGTACAGATACTACCACAAAGTGGACGAGATTTTATTGTATATAAAGAATTTGATATGTTACTTCATTCAAATCACAGGTGCGGTAATAACGCTAAATAGGAACTTTTGTATTAAAAAAAATCTTATGGTTCTATCATGAGTATCATGATGATGTTCAATGCAATACTAAATTTAAGAGGCCGAATACGTTTTGCCGCTCTCTCGCTCGCACATTTCATGTTTTCTCAACATTCTTAAATCAGAGTGCGTAATAAAAAAATGTGTTCCGGCCAGTTTTCGCAATATTCGATTACGGACATTTTAACATTTATTTCAGTTCGTAAGAATGTTGAGAAAACATGAAATGTGCGAGCGAGACAGCGACAAAACGTATACCTACGGTCACTTAATTCTTACTATAATATTGGTCTGCAAAATTATGCTATTTATTATTTCTATGTTTCAAACACAAATTGTTGTAAGTGAAATATTAACATAAAATCCATAGGATTATGTAAAGTTAAGTAAAATTTATTCCTTTTTATAATAATTTCTATTTTCTATGTTTAATTTTATCTTAGTATTACTTTTTTGTTTTAATAGTTCAATGCTGTTTTATTTGAAGCTTCGGATTATGAAGATGTGTGAAAGTGGTTTCAGGAACATACATTCCACATTATGTTTTCTCACAATTACTGCCACCTATTGTGTGCATTCGAAATAGGCAGATAGTGGTACTCTTGCGCGTATGTTACCCATGAGTCTCATAACTATCTGAGCTGCCGAGTAGATTGCACCTTGGAGACTTGGTGCATAAACACAACTACCGTCCCCGGGTAGTAACAATACAAAGAAAGTGCCTATCAGTAAATAAATGAGTTTTAGTTGAATTATTGATTAGAACAATATGTCATGTTGTAATATTGCATTTACAACCATTTATGATACTATGTATCTCTATTATTATTCGATATTTCTCTAGTTCTAGTGGGCCTCCGAAGTAGCTGAATACTTTGTGCAAGGCTAGCTAATATTTCTTAACTACTATGTATTATGAACCTTAACATACATACGTTAAGACTTGAAGTCCATCAACGCTAAAATTATTAGCGTTACCTATGTCTCAGTGACTCCCACACTATTAGCGCACCAATACAATCGCGTTGTCAGTAAGTCGCATCGCAACCCTACCGAAGGTATTATCACAATAGGTACCAAACTGTTCAGCTGTTTAGGCCAACTATATACGATTATGTACTTAACACACCGGGAGTTAGAACGAAATCGGACCAGCGGCGGTATCGGCTAAAAAAATTAATGTAAATTGTGTTTTGAAAGATTGATGTGATACATTGCTACTATTTCTTTGTTAAGTTTTTATGTTTTGGCTCATAACTCCGGTCCGGTTTCGGTCGATCTTCGGTGCCATGGTACCGTACACGATTGCTGACCATACCATTTACACATTTTTAGGTGGCATAATGTACAATTAGTTGAGTAATTCTGTAAGATAATATTTTAATAAACTGTATGAGATAGCAAATATTGTATTTACATATATTGATAATTAATTATAATAAATGCTTCCACAAAGGCCACATAGTTCAATGAACTGATTGTGTGTAAATCTATGTATGACAATGATCACAAACTAATTTATTGCATTTATGTGTGTAAATGTGTTTTATTTTAAATCCTAAACAAATGTGTTAGTAAAATCTACACCGTGATTGATTTAAAGGTTGTCCTGTTGTCAATAATTTGAAAAAAAAATAAAATTGAGGTATTAATGAAGTTTTATTTTCTATAATTTCTGTTATGGTTCTCATTTAGAGTTAAAACCTCCGTATGCGACGATGAAGGGGCACCATTAAGTAAGGCTCTGAAAACACAGATCTATCTCACAAGGAAAAAAAACGTGTACGGTTCTTTTCACGAGATAGCACATTGCGGCCTGGCCCGGCCTTTTATCAACAAAAGCTAACTTTTTGTCATTATTTATACAAGGTGTTACAAAAATACGCCTAATGCCGAATATGGTAGATAGGGACCATCAAACTGAATAACTTTTAGTATTGGACCAACTCTGAAATCGCGAAAAAAAATCAGCTGTTTCATACATTTTGATATTTTAGTAAAGATTGTATAGTTTCACCATAGACTTATTTATACTGGCGTATATAAATAAGTTTATGAGTTACACAGTGTTCTGTCCCGTTCTTTTTAATGTCAAACTTAAATAGTTTGACAGAGAGTAACCATTATATATTACACAACGGTTACTCTATAACTATACATCTGCTATACAATCTTTATTAGTACGAGGTATGAAAATAAACCCTTTGTTGCCACGCCTGGCGTTCATATCAGAGCAATAACGTAACATATAGCGCCTGTACATAAACTTGTAAATGTAAAGCTACGATATTTTACTCGGATAATATTGAATGCCAGGCGTTTAGTCCCATAAAATTCAATTTCAGTTTAAACTGAATTTAACTTTTTTTCATATGAGTTTGCACAGTTTGAAGACCTCCGTGGTCGAATGGCTTTGTACACCGGTTTTCAAGGTGTCACCATCTCTGAGGACCCGGGTTCGATCTCCGGTTGGGTCAATTTAGAAAAACGAACTTTTCTATATCGGCTAAGGTCTGGGTGTTTGTGATACCACCGTTGTCTCTGATTTACATAACACAAGTGCTTCAGCTACTTACTTTGGAATCGGAGCAATGTATGTGATGTTGTCAAATATTTATTTATTAGTTACGTTTGCTATACTCGATAGCGACTGTAGTAAACTGACTGTAGTTATTGAATGCAAATTGGCGGTAACTACACGAAACTAAGGCTGGGTTGCATCATGTTGATTTAACCTTAACTTTAACAGACACAAACTTATCTGACCCGGTGACAGCGTCGCTGTCGTCTATGGCGTAACCTAGGTAACAATATGTAATAACAATTAGTTCCAGTTTTGGCCACCGGTTCAGATAAGTTTGTGTACTGTACTGTTATAGTTAAATTAAGATGATGCAACCGAGCCTTAAAGTTGTCATACAAACAACTCGACTGTGTATCATACAGTCGCTATCATGTAGTAAGCGTAAACTCTTAAATAAGCTTAGTCGTGAATACGTGATCGGCGCGGCGGCGTAGTCATGTATTCAATTTGATATATGTAAGTAATGAAACAAATCAAATATTTCCAAAAAATGTTTACATCCCGAAACAGACACAACAAAATTAAATAAGAAATAAGTATGTATTCAAAATGTATTGTTTATTTTTATATTAAAATATAAAGTAAATCAAAGATCTAATATCCTCGGATAGAGTTACATGTGTGATTGTGATGAAGAAAAAAACTAAAAGTTGAATTGGTAAATAAGGGACACTAAACACTTTTGTTGAGATCTTGACGAAACAGAACAATCTTGATTTAGTTAAATGTGTACAGTTAGCCTCAGAAGTAGCTAAATACTACAATAGTACTATGACGTCATGACGTGTGAATTATTGTGTTCAAGTAATAGGGTTGCAACCTTGACAAGAAAACAAACAAAGATGCTGTGCCTAAATACTAAGCTGTTCAGCTACTTCTAGGGGTGCTTGTACATCAGATATACATTTATACGTTAACATTCTTGAGACACATGTCGCTTCATCCGTGGTTCTAACTACTTAAAGTGCTATTCAATAAGTTTCTTGGCCTTGAAGTACCGGCGTAGATAGAGTACCTGCCAAGTGGCCAGTCCAAGGAGACAGACCATTGAGAATATGCTGAAGAATAGGACACGGTTGTTGGTGGACTCTGAAATTGAATGACAAAGGAGACTTTGATCAATTATACTTATTTTTTTCATATCAATTAGAATTAATTATTAACATATTTAGAATAGAATCAACATAATTTACTTTGTCTTAATCAATATGTTATGCTTTGTAGGATGCAGTTAAAAGATATAATACAGGACTTAGTACAGTGAATGATGTCTACCATTAGTGTCTCTCATTTCTTCTTCTCTCTTCCTCATCAATGTGAAGTCCTGAACAATAGCTTCTGATAAATCTTCCAATCTTTTCAGCTCAAGTTCCATTGGCTTCAATTTAGCAGCCTCCGCAATCTACAAGGTAAAATAGTAGCAATGGTCAGCTAGTCATTTTTGCCTTACCTTCCTCACTTCACTCACAATCAAGCGAATCCGCAAACCCACAAGTGTATGATATTTGCCAATGATTATTTAAAGTAATCAATGCCTTCGCGGTTTTCCAAGCTGTGTCTGTCTTCTGGACTCTCCTTCACATGTTTGCGCGCATGTGAGTGAGCAGCCCCCTGATCATGTAACTTTGTTGCAATCAACTCTGACAGTATTAATCTATCTTACTTAAAGCAGCAATGTAACTGCGGTTTCAATCGAGAATTGTTAGCAACAGAGTTACGTAATCAGCCTCCAGGGTTATAGCAATGAACAACACTTGCCCATTCATGTTAGTAGAAAAATGCTTTTACATATTTTACATGCTTCATACAAATAAATAAAAATGTAAAAGAAATTTAATTAAAATCAGATTTCTATATCATTATGGATTAATTATAAAACATAATTTTCACACATAACAAGCTTTTAGCAACCATATCATGACAGAATAATTCAAATAACAATTGCATAATAATTGCTATATTTTATGATGATTGAAGAGACAAATCTGATTCTTGTTAATTTCAATTAAAATACACATACTCAAGATACTGTTATCATTTTTACACTAATAAGGAAATATTTTAGAAACATTGTTGTTACCCAAGAGTTCTAGAAGTGTAGTTGGATGTAGATGACCCACCGACAATAAAGAAAATAAAAAATTAAGCTAATACAGAAAAGCGATAAATAAATAAAAATATGTTGACACATCACACTATAACTTTTGTTTATTAAAGTACAGGTAGTAGATAGTACTTGAATAAACTATGACAACCTAAAATAGTAGTTTCATGTTTGATTAAACATCTTTTTGTATTTTTATGACATTTGTTGTTATACTCAACTTTTAAGTCCCCTTAAAGTAATTAAAAAAATATAATTGAAAACTACTTACACCTTCATAGTTTTTAGCCTCAATTCCAACTTTGATGTCAAGATTTACATCATGACTAATGCCACGGCGTTCTGAAAATTATTTAAGTATAGTACATATTCATTAAATAAAAACATTTTTAAAATTGTTCAATTCATAATACAATTATTGTGTGTCCTTTTTTCTAAGTAAGTGATCTATAAATTTACATTAATATTAAAATTACCTGGTGGCACTTTAGATATAAAGCAAACTTCAAAAGTATCGTAAATATCTGTAACAAAGGTAAATTTTCCTTTGGTGATAGTGTCTTTTTGTGAAAGAATGTTCCCTTTTGAGTCACGAATCTGAAAATAAAGAGGAATGATTTTAGCTGTAATTAAGCAGAACTCACATGGACAAAACATTGTTTTAAGATGTTATTTTATAAACATCTTAGTCGGTAAAGACGTACAGAATTTAAGACTATTGGCTCTTGCTGTACTAAAAACCAGCCGGTTGTTCAATAATATTAAGTACCAATACTGAACATGAAACTAGGTAGATAAAAACTGATCCAAATGAAAGTTGTTGACTTACAATATAATCAACTCTCTGTCCGGGAACTTCAGTTACTTCATATTCTCCAGCCACAAGCACATGAGCGTGTAATTCTTCCTTCAAACATTTTTGGGTGTTGGGAGCCAAACTCCACATGATAGCATCAGTGCAGTGCCAAAAAACACTAAGCACAAACAGCAAATAGTACATCTCCATGTTATTGTTCAGTATTTATCACCTATTAAATTAACAAATTAACTTAATTTAAAGCATTCATGAACCGAAAATAAACATTTTACGTCAAAAGACCGATGAGTTGGCCTGACTGACCGAAAAGAGAAACGTCACAGTTGAGCAGTGTTGCCAGATCCAACTTTTAAAAAGCAGTAGGAGGATGCTCAAAGGTTCGTAAATTGCCTTTACAAAAATCCGTAGATCTACAGATATTATATTTTTAAAAATTAATCTGACTATTTAGAGATCTATTGGCTTTAAAGGAACCTAATTAGGGTACTTACCGGTAAAGAAATTGTTAACTTAAAAATATTAGGTGGAATATCTAGGTACACAGGACAGCACGTCAGGTTATACAGTTGAACTGCAAAAACAGCTTTTATTACGCAGGGCATAAAGGCGGTCTCAAGGTCAACATGTATAGTCTGAGGTGCCGTCGTGTGTACAAGACAAAGGAAAAAGCAGTAAATGACAGTTATGGTACGGATTTATGCAGTTTTGTTTAAGGCCTGCTTTTGAACTGAATGGCATATCAGGGGCTCTATCGGCTAAAAACATTGAAGTTCATGTTAACTGTGTTTTGATAGATGTATGTGATACATTGCTACTTCGTTTTGGCACTAATAAAAACTTACCAAGGAAAAGTAGCAATTTATCACATACAGCTGTCAAAACACAATTAACATGAACTTCAATGTTTTTAGCCGATACCGCCTCTGGTTTCTTATTTGCTGATGGTAAGCCCCCAAGGAAACCGCCATGATTGATCGTCAAAGGGCTGCATTAGTAGATATAAAAAATCTACTTTTTGGTAACTTGTTTGTTCACTTATCTGTCTGTGCCTTTGGTAGACGTCAACTAAAACTTCGTGCGTCAATCAAACACTGTACACTGTGTCAAACGTCACGTCACGTCAACGTCAGCGTCATGTCATTTGTGGAATTGGAAAGAAAAATAACAATTTTCTAACCTAATTCAGCCTAATTCTAAAGAATAAAGAAAGAGAAAATAAGATATTTGTTATTTCAAAGGTTTTCTGAGTTCTTTATGAAGTTAATTAATAAACGATTATATTTCCTTGTGTTTTGATACTTTGAAGAACGAAGTAGAAAGGTGTCTACTTAAAAAGTATTGCATAAATTCTAAACTTTGTTGGAGAAATTTGGATCATTTATTTAATTAATCAGTGGTTATTGTTTTACATTTTTTATTGATGCATTACACAGCACTTAATAAATGCCAAATCATATAATTGCAGGTAAGTCAAATGTGTTGTCATAAATGAGTGTGTTTACATAATACTGTAATCTATTTCATCTCAGAAGCAGTTGCTACTACCTTTTATAATTTGCCAGGGGATAAAATGTAGTTTAAGGACCGTTGAGTTGGATAACGGTAAATTTACGGAAGACAGGTCTTGGCAGAAGAAGTCTTTTTGCAAAGTTTAAGAATGCAAAAGCTTGTAGTTTTGGAGATAAAAAAAACTAAAGTTCGGATTTTGTCATGTTTCATAGTGACTAATTATTGTTGTCTTTTTTATCACAGCTGTCAGCACTCTGTCAGTTGGGTATTGTTTCACTGATCCCGACTGATTACAAAGGTTTTTGCTCCTGTAGGTCACTTGATGTTAGAAATTTAAGGCAAGCGCAAAGCGCAGCAGAGGAGAAGTTTAAATTTGTTTTTTTTTAAGACAACAGAAATATTTTTTTATACCCCTATTTAGTTTAAAATCGAACCTGCCTTATTGCTGTAGCCAAGAATGTTATTTTCATCAGAATATGAATATAAAATTCTGCCTACTTCCACCATGCCCCCTCCCCTCAACTCTTAAATTTGATCAAGGATATTAAACATTAATATTGGATGTGATTTTTCAGGTCCAACTTAAATATGTGTCATCATCTTAATGAAACTGGTTATATGTCAAAAGATTCTTCAAAAAACTGTGAAAGACAACCAATTTCTCCTACAGTAACATTTGGCTGATTGGGTGAGTACAGCTGTTTTCTGTAATAAAAAAATGAAAATAAATAAAGTGAGTACAGTCAATTGAAGCATCTAAACTAGCCAAAAAATAATAATCAAATAATTAATAATAATTTTTACTTATATTATTACTAGCTTCCGCCTGCGACTTAGTTCCCGTCAATATTTGAGAAAATCCTTAAGGAACATTTATCTAGGATAAATAGTATTCTGTTTAATTTTTGCAAAATGTGTTTGCTTTTTACTAAGTACTGCTATGAACGTTGAAGTCAAAATGTTTATTTTATATTATTTTTCCATAAAATTTGAACACCAATTTCAGCTCTTCTGGGGTTAAATCATGTCCACCGAGTTGGACTATAAAATAAATGTCATTTTCGCAATTAATATCACATAAAACCGCAATAACGACATCCATATTGGTTTTTAGGTTTATTTACTCCATTTCACCTCCTTAACAGTTCATATTTCAACAATACCAATATACTAAAGATGTTGCGTTAGTTTCCAACCATAAGTCTAAATAAAAATGTAGGTGATTTTTACATCGAAAATGAAGGATTTTTCTAGACACAACTTTCCCTTTTTACCCCTTCATGGCTGGAATTATCGACACATATTATGCAATGTTTTTGGTCTTATTAAAGGCTTAAAATACAACTAATTTTATCCACAAAAATTTAAATTTGACTTTTAAGTTTAGATGACCCTGCCGAAAGATTATAATTTCTCCGGATTTAAAAGTCCTACAGTTATAAAAAAATACAAATATCACTCTCCACGCAACTATTAATAATAATAATAATAATAATAATAAAAGCCTTTAATCAGACATTCACACATTAAATACATACATTTTAGACCATCATTTTGCATATTAAATATTTATAAATCACAAATATGTATTAATTAAATTATTTATTCCATGTCTGTTTGCCTTTTGTAGACAAAGGCCTCCCCCAACTCTTTCCACCTCTCCCTATCCTTGGCTATTGTAGTCCATCCTCCACCAGCTGTAGTTCTTATTTCATCAACCCATCTCCTTAGTGGCCTGCCACGTTTCCTTTTTCTATTTCCAGTAAACCAGGACATTATTGTTTTCGACCATTTTTCCTTTCCCCTAATTGTATGTCCCGCCCATTTCCACTTGAGTTTCCTTATTGTTACTGTAACATCTTTGGTTCTAGTGCATTTCTTTATCGTTGTAGTTCTAATTCTGTCAGATATTTTCTTTCCCATCATGCTCCTTTCCATGGCGTTTTGGCAAGTTTCAAGTTTCTTAATGTGGGTTTTATTAGTTGCCCAGGTTTGGCAGCCATACGTGAGTACTGGTAGTATGCAGGTGTCAAACAGTTTTCTTTTAATGGTCATACATAATTTCTTTAAAACTCCAATATTGTTTCCATGCATTTCCAATACGTCTATCTATTTCTTTTGCAGTGGGTTCGATAGGAGAGATTACTTGACCAAGATAAATATATTCATTGACATATTCGATTGTGTTGTTATTAACGTATATTGGTTCTTGCTTTCCATTAGTCATGGCTTTGGTTTTTTGTATACTCATAAACAATCCGACTTCACGACTTACTCTATCCAGGTCGTTTAACATTGTTTCTAGTTCTTCCTTAGATGGTGCGATGATTATCAGGTCGTCTGCGAATCTTAGGTGCGATAGTTTCTCGCCATTTATTGTTAATCCACAGTTGTCCCAGTCCAGTTTACGAAATACATCTTCCAAAACTGCTGTAAAAAGTTTGGGTGATATCGGGTCGCCCTGGCGTACGCCTCTTCCTATTTTGATTTCTTTGCCTTCCTCTTCCAGTTTGATTTTAGCCTTGCTGTGTTCGTAGACGTTTTTCAGGATCCTGATATATTTGATTTCTACGCCTTGGTTTTTAAGCGCTTGCCATATCTTGTTGTGATCTAGTGAGTCGAAGGCCTTGCTGTAATCGACAAAACAGCAGTAAAAGGTCATATTAAATTCTTTTCCTTTTTCGAAAAGTTGTTTCACAACCTGAATATGGTCCAGTGTCGAATATCCGGTCCTAAAACCTGCTAGCTCTCTCGGTTGATTCTCATCTAACGTTTTGGTTATTCTGTTAAGAATAATCTTCGCAAAGATCTTATAAATGTTTGACATTAGACTGATAGGTCGGTAGTTGTTGATGTTGTTCTTATCTCCCTTCTTGTGCAATAGTATTATGGTCGATGTTGTCCATTGATCAGGTATTATCTCGCTCTTTAGCACTTCGTTGAATAGATAAGTAAGAATTGGTACAAGTTGGTCTATGTTTCCAAAGAGAAATTCGTTAACTATTCCGTCGGAGCCTGGCGCCTTGTCCCTTTTTTGGGTTTTTATGGCTTTCTCCACTTCTGCGCAACTATTATAGTATAGTATTAGGTACATCCATTGAAAAATCAATAATAAATATTAGACAAAAATTGGAATAACTTTTTTTCCGGGGCCTTAATCCAAATTCGGGAAAAAAGGCATCTGGAGATTGAATTGGGCTACAAAATAAGCCCACTGACTGGGTGATGGTGGGACGACAGATGTGGGCTGCGGAGGTACGGTGCGTGGGAGTAGTTTGTAGTTCCGCCGCGTTGCGGCAGTCTATATAGCGCATACGCTGTCGTGAGGTCTCAGTATAATAATAAAGTGGATATGGATAGTTACGTGTAATATTATAAATGTATTGACTGACCGAAAAAAAATTGGTGTCTTCAAAACAATAAAAGGTCGTGGTGAGATCTTCGTTTCCGATGATAGCTGTCAAACTTAAATGGCCCCAGCCGTACCGGTTTCATTACTTTGCTTTGCTGTTCTAGTTGAACAGGGGCTACCAGCTAACGCATCGAACTTCGGAAAGTCTGCCGGGCTTCAAATTAAAACAGATAAATCGAGCCCCAATCGGGCCAAAATGGCGAACCCTAATTTATGATGTCACACGAACATCGATATCTTCTAAATAACTACAGTACGAAACTTCTTACATCGATTTATCTGTTTAAAGTTGAAGTCCGGCAGACTTTCCGAAGTACGATGCGTTAGCCGGTACGGCCCTCTGTTCTACTAGAACAGCAAAGCAAAGAAATGAAACCGGTAGGTCTGGGGCCAGCCTAAAACAACAATATCTTGGAAAGGAGACTGATGGTGTCTTTGAAAAAATGAAAGGTCTTACTAAAATCTCCATTTCAGATGACAGCTGTCAAATTTAAAACAGCAATATCTTGGAAAGTACTCATCTTTAATTAATTGTCTCTTTGAGGAAGTGAAAGGACTTTTTAAGATCTTCATTTTAAATAACGGCTGTCCAAATTAAAACAGCATTATCTCAGAAAGTACTCTTCCTAGCAGTCTAGGACACCATCTTCTTCAAAGACACCATCAGTATGGTGTATTTGAAGATGTAAAAGAGCTTGGTGAGATCTTAACTTTAGATATCAAACTTAAAACTCCGCCCCGCCCCGCCCCGCTACGCATCGCTCCGAACAGCGTTGCTGCGCGGTGTAATGAATTGAGTAATCACGAAGCACCATTCCGCTCCGCTTCACTCCGCTCCGCTTCAGTGGAAACGCACCCATTTAATCTCTTGTTCTCTTACTAGTTTTTACTGATTTTTTAATAGAAAGTATAAGATAACTATAATACATTTTTTTCCTCGCAGTTAATGGTAAAAAGTAGAGTACACAACTCGTGAAAAAAATTCTACCGAGGTGGATCAAAGGACCGCCTTTGTATCCCTCGCTTCGCTCAGAATTCTATTCTAGATTATTCCTTCGCTACTCTCGGGATCCAACTTAGTCCCTCGAATTAAATTCCCTTGTTTCACTTTAGTATAATATCTACTATTAATTGTCAGCCTAAACATTTCAGAGTTGGTCCCATAGTACAAGTTGTTCAGTTTGATGGTCCCTATCTACCATATTCGGCATTAGGGGTACTTTTGTAACACGTTGTATAAAGACGGAATAGTTAATAAATAAATAAATAAATATTTGACAACATCACATACATTGCTCCGATTCCAAAGTAAGTAGCTAAAGCACTTGTGTTATGGAAATCGGAGACAACGGTGGTATCACAAACACCCAGACCTGAGCCAATATAGAAAAGTTAGTTTTTCTAAATTGACCCAACCGGGATCGAACCCGGGACCTTAAAGATGGCGACACCTTGAAAACCGGTGTACAAAGCCACTCGACCAAGGAGGTCGTCAAATAGTTAATATGTATAGGAATAGTTAATATACGTAAAGTTTTGAAATGTGGTTAACATGACTCCATCTGAGGAATCCGGAATTTCATAGTGCGGATAGCTCGCTTCTGTAACACAAACGCTGCTCAAATATTATACATATTTAATTATATTTATAACTATAACTAGTCCCCCCAGAACACAATACTGCAACGGAGTTTGGACTCCATAAGTGCAAAATAAACCAATTTGAGTTTATTTAAAGTTATTTCATCTCTTAGGGCGACAAATTAAATATTTTTTCAGTACCTTCAATTAAATATTTAATGTATTCTGTGTTTATGGTGCAAGTCGTCCTTAAGGTTCTAATAGTATAGCATGCTGAGCTTATACTAGACTCTAATAGCTCTATTTTCTTTCTTATTTAAATCTCTGTCAATGTGTATACATTTAATTTGGTAACACCCAAGAATTTAACTGTTCTAAACCCATTTAACCTAACTAATTTACTATAGGTTCTAAGGAATCTTTGTCTCTTACATTAGTCCTCAATAACAAAGCAGATGTTTTATTTGTACATAATAAGATTATATTGTTATCAAACCAATTTTGAAACTCATGAAACGTATCTTTTATTTTGATATTCAGTTCCTCTATATTATTTGCAGATATTACAGCGTTAGTGTTATTTGCATAAATAGTCAACTTAACATCCGGTTGTTTTGCTCTCATTTAATCTGCTAATCTGCTCTCATTTTAGCTGCGTTATCTGGCCCACAAAGGGTCAGATAGATTTATTCCTCAGATAACGTAAAATAGAGCTTATTTGACTATTGAACAACAGATGTTTTTGCTATCTGTCGAATAAACCCTATCTCATATCTGTCTGTTTATCTGAGGATCGAAAAATCAGCCCTAGGTCATTTAACAATATTTTGAATAAAATGGGTCCCAGTGTTGAGCCCTGCGGAACGCCTCTTTTTATTATTGTTAATCCTGATTTACATATGTTTTCCCCATCATTAACTATTTCTTTGATCTAACGCTCATTCATAAAGGAATTATTAAAAAATGCACAGATATACATTTACTAGCGAAATAATGCGCTCATAATGTTAAAAAAAGTATTTACAACCACCAATTTTATTCGCTTTACAAAAATATTTTACGAAAATTACTTAGTAGGTTTCGTGTGACATAAATACTTTTGTAATGTTGTTGTTGTTGGTGGATTACTATACAAAACAATGGAATGAAGAAATTAGTTTGTATCATTGATAATAAAAATCGAAACTCTACACTTACGCTTAGAATTGAACCTTGTGGTACACAAATTTTAAGAATATGTCTCCACCGAATACCTGCCGCAAATAAAGCTATAAAAACTTAAATTTCTTAGTTTTCACTTTCTTAAGTTGATTCATTATAATGAAACAAATTATTTATTTTGTATTAAGTGCCGATTATCCTTCTTGAAACCGAGCTGAACCTATAAGATCAGAGGATCCTAAGTTTTCTTTCATTTGTAGTTGTAATGCAGAAATGATCTTCAATTATGTCATAAAAGTTACCGTTAACCAATATTATCGCAATTATCCACGGCTTGTAATAGCGCAACGAAATCGAGAGTGTTAAGTTCAACCGGTAGCACGAAAACGTGTCTTACTTATGTTGCGCATAGTTCCATTCAGGTGGCTCGGCCATGACAATGCGCGCGGCGGTCGCTGAAGCGGGGAGTGGAGGGTGCGTCGCAAATGTGGGTCGCAGCGCTGCTGGCGACGAACGGCTAGTAGTCAAGTTCAAGGCCACACACGGCGGGGAGGGGCACCCAATCGTGCCTAGATGGCGCTGCACGAATCGGAGTTTGAAAATTTTGCGAGCTCAGGGGTGCGGTGCGGGGCGAGGGAACGTGGTGCGGGAACGAATTTTCGGTGCAAAATATGCGATACGACGCTGCACTCGTGTACTGATCGTCGCGACGCGCAGTACTTTCGCGCGGCACTTATTAGACATCAGACTCGAGCTAACCTAACACACCAAAGCCGACATGGATTGGATGGAAATGGAAGACGTGGTGCGTAAATTTCACTTTTCCTATCTATTATTACGAAATTTGTCAAAGTATATTTCGTAATATTCAGGCTATTATTGAATTTGTCAAAATGTTTTGCCTTGACCTAGCCTAACATTTTATCAACAAGCCGGTCTTTATTGCCTAGCTAAACTTATCAGAAGTATTTTTATATTTCCTCGCCTGTACGTTGACGAATTTTGATGATACAGTTTGTTTTCATTGTCTGATTGAATAATTGATAAATTATATGCATACATTTGTATAGTTTGATACGATTTATTGGCAAATGGCATATACAGTACATAAGAGGCTTTTGCTAAGAAAAACATTAATGTTCACTAAAAAAATAACAAAGATAAAAAAAATCTAACCAAGTAGCTTAAGATAGAAAAACATTATCATATAATTATTACGATATACATAGGTCTTATAGACAACTCTAAAATTGTATATAAGTCAGTTAATAGAAATAAAACAAACATAATTTAAAGTTGAGAATTTTGATACAGTAGCGGAAACTGCAATTCACTGCATTATCAAAATGCAATTTGAGAGGAGCAGATGCGACAAAAGTATAAGAGGGGGAAATACTACGAAATCGTGGGTTGTTCAGGACCTACCTCAAGGAGGCGTGATCGATCGTAGGCCGCCAAGTAAGCCTCTAGCGTCGCTCTAACGGTTGTTTAGAGACGCACACACGCAACCTCTGAAATGTTGCTGAAGATCTTCAAAGAACTCCAGAATATAATAATGTTTGATTCGAATATCAATACCTTAAGGGTCTCTATATGGATTTACGTAAGCGCACGAATATTTGGCTTGGGGACACATTAGATTTTACGATATCTTTATCTAACATTTACTTTGTGCCTTTTCAGGCATCAATATTGAGTAACATTGTTACCTGTATTCATAAGGCAGTCTTTAAAATAGAAACGGAAAGTTATATGCTTACATTCGTCATTTTTATTTTAACCGTCTGTATTAATTAGAAGAACGCTGAATTCATGTGTTTACATTCTATAAATTGTTACAGTATTGTTAGTAATTTCTTAATCTCAATTATGCAAATGTTGCGGCTGTTCTTTAATTAATAATCTTCTCAAAATTGAGTGTTATCATTTTCCTTTATAATCCGGTAAGGTTTGTCTTACACTTTTTGGCAAATTTATTTTCGCCGAATTTTCTTCAAAATTTTAATAAGATTCCCAATTCCGACCCTTTCCATTGGTTACGTAGGTATATCTATAATTTATGTTCTCCTGTTCAATTTGATAACACTCTTCTGTCGTATCTTCGCATGTATTTTTTTTATATTAACTTGTGGTGGTGGTAAGACTGCATCATTATTTCAAAATGCATTAATTATAATCTAAAAATATCTTCGATTTTCTCAACTGACTTCATTACAGATGTCTGTTTTTTTCATGTTCCAAACACAGACCTTCAGGTCCGTGGTTCTAAATTAGGTTCACGGCAATTTACGAAAAGTGATTGCACTAGTCTGATTCGGGATAAGAATGTCAGGCTTAAGGCTTCTTTCTTTGTTTGTCCTACGTTAAAATAATTAAGGACATTACCAACTTCAAAAGTAATGAAATGGTCTTTAACCCTTCAACGCCCGGAAAATGAGACATAACGCAATAGATATTCCATTGTTATCCTGCCGCATGCGTCCGCTCGGGCGTTGATGAATTGATACGCTTAGGAAGTTAGTTGTGAAACAGTTTTAGGTTTCCAGTTGGGTTTTCGATTATATTATATCTTATCGAAGCAATGCATGCTACCCAATGTGCGATGCATATGATTATGATATGAAGCGGCCTTGACTGGACGCTATCTGCCTAGTCCCAATCTTTCCATGCATCGCAGCATTGCCAACTGACATTTTATTTTTCATTAGACCAATTTGATTATCTCACCTGTAACTTTTGAAGAATTCGTAAAAAATATTACATAACTAGCGACCGCCCGCGACTTCGTCCGACCCTACGAATCCTTTGACTTTGACCTTTTTCCTTTGGGATATGATAATCTGTCAACCAAGTCCAGCCGTTTAGGTGCGAGTGTGAAGAGGTAACAAACACACACACACAAACTTTAGCATAATTATATTACAATATATAATAGTAGGATTATACAATTATTATACATGTAGCAGCAGAATGGATTGGAATTTTCCCCGAAATTTGTTCCCAATTCTTATAGATTTACTGAAAGATTTTTATTGTAAGAGCTCCTAATTTCATTAGGCCGTGCATAATAATTTGAAGTCATTAGGAAGTCTCGTTATATATTTCAAATTCATTGTTCTCGTTCATAGAGTGAATAATTTAAAACATTGTTAGTTTTAAAAAGAAGGCATGTCTATATAACTTCAGCAGTTAGTGAAATGGTAATCGAGTGAATAATTTAAAATATTGTTAGTTTTAAAGAGAAGGCATGTCGATATAACTTCAGCAGGTAATGAATTAAACACTGCAGTAATATTATGTTTTTGTCACGGTTTGATCGTTATTTCAGATTTTCATGGTCACATTCTGTTACTAACTATACGTTGGATGTCAAATTTATTTCATGTATTTCTCTATTGATCTACTTATCTAAGTGCATAATGTATTTTCACAGCTTTAGAATATTAATTGAAGATGTTTTATCAATTTCTGCATCGGTCTGAGGTTAAAAGACCGTATGGTCATGGGCAAGGCGCCTGTTCGATAACACTTAAATTATTTTGTAGTTGGAACTTCCGCCATTGTATAATTAATGAAGTCTAAGTATCCCATTATATTATGATTTAAACACATCAAGTATAATAGATTTTCCTAAAAGTTTGGTAGGCATCGGCTGATGGTTATAAAAGCTAAATACTATAGGTACCAAACTATGTAACGTTTACCAATAAAGGAATATCATGTATGTCTCACTAGCATTGCTGGATTTAAGATTCCCCAAGGATCTCCTTGATATTTCTTGAGTCTGCCTTTAAGGCCCCTATATACCTCAAGTGGCGCCCTCATTTTAATTAAATTTATTGCTCGCTAAGTACATAATGTATCGAAAATTCACATGTACAGATTGAAGCTAAGGTTCTAACTAAAAAGTGGCCACTTTTAGCACTTTTGCGAACTACTACTACAACGAACAAAATTTTACTGAGGTTATTGTTTGTAAATAAACTATAGAACCTTAGCTTCAATCTGTACATGTGAATTTTCGATACATTATGTACTCAGCGAGCAATAAATTTAATTAAAATGAGGTATATAGGAGCCGCAATTTAAGATATCAAGTTATTTAGAAGAAATTGACCCTTATCTTTTCAGATTTTAACCCGTTCGATTCTCAGGCGAGACAAGCTAGATCTTTAACAAAAATCTTTGAATGCAGTTTTACTTATTTTTTAGAAATATAGCAATGTTTCGTTTCAGTAAAATTTGGCATTATCAATATTTAGGGTACTTTACTACAACTACCATCTTTTTTTACCACCCTGTATACCTTAAAACTAAACATATATAATTTAAAAAACGATGTTGTTAATAAATAACTTAAAAATGTGTTAGTGAAAAACCAATGTGACACTTGTGTTGAATCGGTTGCACAAGGCATCGTCCCTCTGAAGCGGCTATGTACCACGCCCTGGGTCAAAAGTCCTCCTTCGTAAAAATGCCTTCCTGTCGGGATGCGTACCACAAAAGCCTTAAAATTGGTATTATGGCGCGTCTCCAGAGACTGAACTCTTAGGCTGGCCCCAGACCTAACGGTTTCATTTCTTTGCTTTGCTGTTCTAGTAGAACAGGGGGCCGTACCGGCTAACGCATCGAACTTTAGGCTTCAATTTAAAACAGATAAATTTTAAGTAAACAGCAATATAGATGAGCCTTATTAAGGGAGCAAGGCAACGGAACATGGGATAAATATTTTTTCCTTTCTCACCTCGGGATAGATTTTTATTAAATTTCAGTGGAATTCTATTTATATTAAGTGCCTAATTAGTAATCATTTGATTTGTAGGATTCAATATCAACTAAGGTATCTGACATTCGTGGTTTTATGAACTCTGCATTAAATATGAAATTTAAAACGATGCAAACATTTTTTTTTATTTTTCTTTACTCGTATAGGTACTTACAGTCAATAGAGTGATTCATTTTCCGATGGTGTCTTGTTTGCTCTGTCTTAATGAAGTAAGTTTGGCTGCAAAATGAGTTATAATATAAATCCTCTTATCATACATAACTAAAATCCAGAATTTGAGAATGGTAATTTCGTAAAATAAATAATCGTCAACATAAAAGTATCTTATTCTGCGTAGATAAAGCTAACTTAGATACTAAATTTTTTGTAGAGGAAATCTGTTAGTCTAGGTCGGTTACATGCGCCCATGTTTTATTCTAGGTATCTGATTTCACACAAGCACACCGTAGATAAAAAACTGGCGGAATGCGATATGCAACGTTAAAAATACTCGATTATCGTGTCGGCGGCAACCGCATTACTGGTACCAAGATCGCAAACACAACGAATCGCATTCAAAATTCTAGTACTTTATGCTGTACGGTATATATTGCTGCTCGACGTGAAGCGTATGCAGCGAAGGTTATGCGGCCGGAGTAATATAATACGAACCAAAGCGAAGCTTTAGCAGATTCGTGTATAATTGACTAAGAGTGGACCGAGGTGGGAGTGAGGGGGCTCGAGCGGGAAATTTGGCAGTTGGCCTTGACAATGAACCGGCGGCGGCACGCACACAACAAAGATTTTATTCGTATTTGAAACACACGCACACATGCCATTAGAAGTTATTCCACGAATTGCCTCCTCCCACACAATTAGACTTTAGGGTTGACTTCTTTTCTTACATCTTTCATAGCTGCCGACATTATTACCAATCTAAAATTTTTTTTTTGCTCTGACCGCATTAAAAATGCTAAAATAACTTACAGTTCGTGTTTTATATATCTTCATTCTGTGGGTTGTTGTCTAAGTTTAATTGTATGAGTTATTCTGCTACAGATGTTTCTTTTTAGTAGTATTTCTACAAAAAAGAAGAACTCAAAAATATGAATAGTGAATTATATTCATAAGAACTATTCTGAAGTAGAGTAAAAATTTAAGAAGTTGCGTCTACTTATGGATTCTTTGAGAACATTATTAATTATAGAAGTAAAAATCATGATGCCTTTCCTAAATCAGAATTCTAAGAACATTGTTAGGAAAAGAATATAGGATTTGAAACATTCGACAACCCTAAAGCCAAAAATGCTAACAAATGGCTGGCAGGCGGCGCGGCGGCGGCGGCGGCCGACGCGCCCCGTGCCTGCCCTAAGACAACCTATACATAGGCAGCCTAGGGCTTTCACATGTTTATCGACGGAGCCCGCAAATACAACGCTTCAAACGAATAACGAATCTGTCTGTGTTTTCATAAATATCATCCTTAATTAAACCGGAACGAGTTTCGTTTCTTTTGTTGACGAACTTTGCTTACGAGCTGATTCGATTCGTGCACCCAGTGTTGTTTATACAATATGGAAGTGTCTTTGAGTCAAATGTTTGTAATTAATTTTTACACGCTGCACGATCTTTTGTTTTAATATGAATTTTTATATACCTAGTTAGTATTATACTAAGTTATGATGTCTTTTATTACGTTAATACATAGCACCTGTCTGTATTCATTGTTATGTCTACCGTCATATGTATTTATTTGCATTATTATTTTCTAGTCCCTGTGCTTACCTATTACAAAATAAAACACTTACGCATTTCAGCGCGTATAGTATTAATTCAGGTGTTATTTTAAAATTATTTATACACTTCTAACTTCTAAGACTTCCGCGCGTATAGTTATTTAGAAATAAAACAGTTTTTACGGATTACAGCGCGTATATTATTAATTCAGGTGTTGTTTTAGAATTATTTAGTTTGGATTTATTGGTTTTTTGAATTTCCGACGTTTGACACCTTTCCAGGGGCCGTGGTCACGGGAGGTCTAAAGCAAAAAGGCTGCTCATATTTTTATGAAATTACCCGCTCGGAACTTTATAAAAATGCATTCAATTTTATTAAATTATTTTATAGCTGCGTTCTGATTTTAACTAATATCACTGAATTAAATTGATTAATGTTATTTAGAAAACTAGATCTAGCCACTGAATCTACCACCAGTTTACAAATTGGGAGGCCTCTCGAAGAATTTCATTTCATTAAAATATGAGCAGCCTTTTTGCTTTATAATAGTCCTCCCGCCCGTGACCACGGCCCCTGGAAAGGTGTCGAAACGTCGGGAATTAAAAAAAACGATAAATCCAAACTAAGTAATTAACTTAGTAAAATTGTATGACAAAAGGGTACCTGCCATGCATAAGGTCGGGTATCCACCATTTTTGGATAAACTATACTTACAAGTATAGGCGTTATAAAAATCCAAAGTTTGGGTTAAATTTTAAAATAACACCTGAATTAATAATATACGCGCTGTAATCCGAGACAGTGTTTTATTTCCAATGAACAGTGCGGCGTTACGGGTAGGTACAAAATATATTTCTGTTACAACACAATGTTGCTGTTTTTTTTTTGTTAATTATTTGGTTGGTTTAAATATTTCCGTCGTAGGTTCGAGTTATATTTTTCAAAAATATTTATATAGACGATGATGAGCATAATGAATTTTAATCATCCAATTATAAATCCGAAAAAGATCTCAATAGATCCCAAAGTCAATCAATCGCGTCCGATCCAAACGTCCTTATTTCAAAATATTGCTTCATTTCTGAAACTGGTAATAAAGCAAAGTTGACTAAGTATATTACTTTCTTAAGGAGTAAATAATTGCAAAAATGGTTATGTGTTTCTTTTATTGAATATATATCAAGTGTTATCGCTACCATTTAATTTTTTATCATTCTTTTATTATTTAAGTTTGATTGAATCCTTTGTTTTAAATGCCATGCCATTTGTTAGGTACTATCTATTCTAGATCTAGTATCTAATATTTTTCCTTTTTATCATTTCTTTCAAGCGTTATGATAACTGCAGTTCTGCCCTACTTATTGTTCCCTATATGAGCAACATTTTATACAAAAGTACCTATTATTATCTTATTGTAGTTTTTATAGATAACTTATTGTTTTTGTGCGTCTGGTTTATCTGGCATGACATCATCACATGGACTGGAATCTAGATTTAGATTACATTTTATTTAACTGTTTCCTTTGTTTGAGACGAGAGCTTTTTCTGGTCCATTCGGTTTTTGGTCCATAGCGAGAGGTTTACAGTTTAAACTTTTCGAGCTGTTTTGATTTCTACATTTCTATCACTCAATAAATAGAAGAAATATGTTCTTTTATCAACGTACTAAATTATGTTTTAAAGTCATATTTTTATAGTACTTAGGTAAAATATTTCTGGAAATTTATTATCTTCACAGCAAGGACGATTGTCAGATTGATGCATAAAAACAATAGTTTCTTTGTAGCAAAATGATTGTTAATAAATATCACAACAAATCAAATTACACTAGGTACTGTTAAAGTAGCAAACCCTTCAATGTAAGCACGTTGCACAATCGTGATTCGTTGAATACGCCAACCAATTGCATGCACCGACGTTTGGCAGCGCTTCAGGAAAATACATGTTTTGCCTTAATTCGTCCGGCGTAGGTTCGCAAAGGGACCAATCTGAAAGGTTGCTTGCACGTGGTCGAGCGCTGGGCGGCGCGCGTGCACATTGTACTGGTGGGGCGCAGCGCAGAGGTGTGGACGGCGCGTACGCATTGCGTGCTAGTGCGGCAGTGCGTAAGCGACGCTCCGGCCGTTATGTAGTTTGTCCAGTACTTAACCGCGTGGAGGGCTCAATACGACAACATCGAAATAAACGAAGAGTGCCGTGATATAAAAACGAAATGTGCGAGGTTTCACTCACAGACGCTTGGTTGTTTTCCAACTTCGTCAGCACCTTAGACATGATTGAGAGACGAGATGTGAGTAATATTTACCAACCTTTTACGAGATGATGATCTGTGTATTTACACGTATGTATGATTCATTAATCTCGCTGCGAAAACACATGAATGTACTTGAGGTCGTTTACGTTTAACTTTTATTAACCGTATAAATCAAAGCAACATTGCATTTGCTAAGGAGATTTAAGAAATTGGTTTCTTTATCACATCCTTTTTTCAGTAGAGTTGAGTAGAGTGTTGTCAGGCCGGAAAAATACAAATCAAAACTATTACCAAGTAGGTATTAGGTAGGTAGTAGGCAATACAGTTAGTAAGTACCTAGTAGATTTTTTATCTAATCTAGCTCTACAAAAAATCCTACTTTACATAAAATTTTGGATATATTGCGGCAAATGAGTGACAAAAATAGTTTTTTAAGAGTAGGACGGGACGTAGAAATCATAGAAATATTATGTACTTAGTAGAAAATCCAGTGTCATTAAAATTTTAAGAGCTCAATAAACAAAATTTTTTTAAATTAAATGTAAGATCGATTATTGCAGGAGTAGAGTTCGTTTTAAAATATTTGATTGAATAGGTAATTTAGCATAGCATAGCATTAACAAATTCAATGTCACTTGAAGTCGTTGATCTGAGAGGGTACACTTTTTGCTAGAACGAGTCAGAACATCATTAAAATTTATTAAAAACATTTAACCCACCTTCATTAAAGCCAAAACTTTTTGTAGTTATTATGGTGCTTAAGACCGCTAAAAATTTAAATAGAGGTACGTTATTGTTATCAGTGGGAATATTTTTGTATTTTTTCTCTCATATGATTTTACAAAGCCCATTGAAATATTTCTAACGTTTCTTTTAGATTTGCCTATCGCAATGTTATTATTAAACAATTGATATCAATAAGATATGCAATGAGGTAGGTACTATTCTATATCTAAAATGTTTGGCAATTGGAATCGCATAACAAACTGTAAATAAAGAGATATCGAGAAAAGCTAATTCGAAAACAATTACACTGGGTTTGACTACTTAGCCCCGCTATGTTAATAAGAGTGTATTTTTTATTATTTCGATGTATTTTCACGAATTAAAATGAAATTGCAAAGGTTACCTAAATGCCAGAATTCAGCAATACTTAAAAAAAAAAGGAATTTTTCAAATAGATCCAGCCGTCTTCGAGTAATCGAGTACCTAAAAAAAAAGATTCCGACGAACTTAGAACTCCTCCTTTTTTGAAGTCGGTTAAAAGGAAAACACTTTTACACATAAAGTGTTCGCTGAGTAGAGAGAGCATTATCTATGCCATATATTAAAGGAAAACACTTTTGCACATTAAGTGTCCGCTGAGTAGAGAAAGCGTTATCTATGCCATAGATCAAATTACATCTATAGAAGGCGCAAATTTCAAATAGAACACTCCTCCTTAAATAATTCTTAAAAATACAACTTTAAGCTTAAAAATAGTAAATGCCAGTCATATATTTACAAAAAAACCATAATGCCGAATATGGTAGATAAGGACCATCGAACAACGGGACCAACTAAAAAAATCTGTTGTTCATACATTTTGAGATTTCCGTTATTAAATTTAGTGACAAATTGCACGGTTTAATTCCAATTTTATCTTTTAAAAAGAACTGCATTTTACTTTACATAACGACAGCACAAATTAATGAAGCAAAATGTTACCTGTGTTTGTATTTTGATTGATGACGGATTCTCTCCAAATATAAATCAGCTTTAAACGAGTTAATTGATGATTTACAGTCAATTTTGAAATTAAGATTTGTTCACTCAGAAACTTTGTTGGAATGGAAATAGAGAAAAGTAAAAAATATATTTTTATACATCAATCTAACTATATTGAAACGTTGTTAAATAAATTCAATTTAAACAATGCTAAACCCAACAGTGTCCAGTAGACCCACATACACAGTTGAAGAAAACAGAGTTGTGCAGTGGAAGCTTGCTGGGCTCATAACTTCGTGAAGTAAAATGAAATTGCAAAGTTTAAAAGCCCAAATTTTAGCAATACTTTAATCAAATAGGAAAAATAATGCACATTAAATGTCCGCTGAGTAGAGAGAGCACTGTGTCACATTGGTGTGAGTGACAGCGAGTTGGGTTGAGCATTAGGTGTTATCTATGCCATAGATTAAATAAAATCTGTAGAAGGCGCGAATTTCAAATAGAACCAACATATTCAGTTGTATATTATATGTAGATAAGCCTATATTTACAAAACGAAATTTTTACAAGTATTTTGATGCGCAGTTTAAAAAAATCTTTTCTTCTTATCTCATAAAAACTGACATGATAACTTACTGACCCGTACTGTACACAATGTTAATTAAGAATCATCAAACTGTGCCCCTAGTTTGTCACGTGTGTAACACAAGAAGTTCTTAATTTCTAATTAAATAAAACGTGATTTATGACTTGAACGATGGCAAGATCAACCTCGACTCATGAGCTATGTGAAGTTGACAGAACAATCTTAACAACTGAGATAATGTGCCTATGTAAATGTATGCAAAAAGATAACATAGAGAACTAATTACCTTCAAAAAGTTCTCTTAAACATGGAAACATTGATTTCACTGATGCTTTTGACAAATTGATTGCTACTATTTCTTTCTAAGAAGATTATTTTGAAACAAAAGTAATACTAGTTTCATTGATTGCATCTGTTTCATTATTGATGAATACATGCCACGTGTCAAAAATAATTTTATTCAGCGAAATTATTTAGTTCTTACAAGTATCGGGGTATCAGTGTCTCACAGGGTGACGTTATGAGACCACAGCTCTACATGTTATATACATTAAAATGACCTATGAAGAATTCTTTGACAATGTTTTACCTAAAAGTTTAATTGGAGCAGTGAAATATATCATTAATTTGTGGTTCGCTTTGGATTTATAGCACGCACTACAAACTCATAAGTAATATTCATTGCATTGTTTTGTGGTGCCAATCTTCATAACTGTGAATGTATCAAAGTATTGCATCATGCGTATAATACTTTTGTAACAGGCAGGCCGATGTGCTTTGTTTAAATGTAGACGCATTGTTCTAAATTCTCAAAAGGCGTATTCGTAGAGGTTTACCGATGTAATCAATTCTGTAGCGCGTAGACAATAGACTTGCGGATGAAGTATTTTCCGCGGCGCAGGCGAGCGCGCGCCCCGATGCCGTGGCGTAGGTCGGGCATAATGTCAATGGCCGCGCAATGTCACCCTGCACGAAGATATTCGGCGCCCCCCACAACCGGCGGGTGGCGCACCTCCCCCCACATCGGCGTTCTGTACGCAATCTATTTCCGAATAGCTTTTAATTTAAGATAAATAATGTTAAAAAGTTTTAATTTGTTCACAGATACAATATGCACAGATAAATATTTCTTTGGTTAAATTAGTATTTTTAGAATCCGCCAATTCGAAAATTCAATCATAATTGATTCTGATAATTCACTGGATTCTAAGATCCCTTGAGAATTTTCCTGTACCTAGTTGAAGTATAAAGCTTTTTTGTCTTCATACATTCAGATATATGTATTTGAAATTCTGAAAAAAATAACATGGTAATTTTATTGTTATCATAAGCGCGTGTTGTCTGTGTATGAAATCGGCAAAAGAATATGCTAATCAGAGTCAAGTTCCGCGCAATTGGGGTAGGTCGGTGGAGCATGCGTTGGTGCTTGTTACGTAAGAGCGCCACGACTCGAGGCGGCCGGCAGGTGCCCGCGATGTGAATCTTGCGATCGTCCGCGTGATATTGGGCGCTGTCGGTCGTCGACCTTTTGCTATCTGCGTTATTTAGCTCGGTCGGCCCAATGTCGGCGCAATGTCGAGGCTCACTGAGTTCACAGACCGCGACGCTGCGTTCCTCTCAACCGCCTTGTTCGGCCGAATTTTGTAGATGCTTAGATAAGTATACCAGATTCGAAAGGTCTAGGAATTATTATCCTTGTCTTGTGCGATATCTCATAATTTAATACAATTTAGTTGAAAGCCTCAATTAGGTTTTGCACGTATCCAGCCTGATTGTTTCATACTTTGTTGCTGGTTTGTATCCGGTTCGAAGGACCAGCTCCTTATATCGTACCGTACATAATATTGTTTTATATAAGCATGTTAGCACTGGTTTATTATACTTCGTTGTCATGTCAATTCTGGTACAGATTGAGCGTATCAAGGGGACTCTTTTTCTCTCGTCCACGGCTATGGGTTTATAATGTGCACTATTATTTTTGTCGCAGTCGGTCTGTGTGCCTGGATCGGGGCGACCTCGAGCGCGCGGAAACCGTGCGGCGGTCAAGGCCGTCGTCTAGACGAAACCCCCGCCCGCACACCCTGCCACCCTACCCGCCTACCATCACGCGCCGACGCCTCTACACCCCCACTACCTATTTTTGTCCACAGCCTACCGAATTTGCCTGGGCAAAGCTTATGTACTGATACCAACCATGACCTACCACTACTTTTACCAAATAATCTTCATTTATCAGCTATTATTTATCGTTGTAGATTAGAAGGCCCGTCGTGGCATAATGTTAATAAATACATTATTTTCGCTAAGTTATTATGATTGCCTAACAGAAAAATAGCAGTTGGCTACCTAGAGAAAAGATCTAAACATTATTTGACTTGCTAAAATAGTCGGGATGACGTCACCTGCCGCCTGCTAGCATCATAGCCTTGAGTTTTAATACTCTTAGTCAATATCAATACTATGTATAAGCAACGGAAAGTTTATTTAGGACGGTTGATAAAAGTTGTAGTTTTATATAATGTTGAAAAAATATATCTTTTTCAGAACATTTTAACTGTCAACACACAGTGAAAATGAGTTCTGCAAATAGTGAATTTCAAACATGTGAACTATGTCGAAATGAGGATCAATCAATGTTTAACTGAGAATGTTTTCTCATATAAACTGTACATACTGAAACTAATCTAGATAATCCATTCCCACTGATCGTAATGACTAATGATAGAATGATGCACCACTGTTAAAGTTTGCCTTGAATTCACTGAGGTTGAACTATTATCACTATAAAAATTAAAATGTATGTAATAATATACCTACGTATTTGCTTTATCAAATTCAAAAAGCAAAAGTAAAATAAATCGGTCGCTAGTGCTAGATAACAAACGTGATACACGATTTGAATGTTGCGGTAGGTCCGGGCCTAATCTGTCAATGTTATTCCGCGCGTCGTATATATTTTACATGTCACTCTGCTATTGTTGTTTAGTATGTCGACATTTTTATAATCAAACTCTTGTCGATATTAGTGTTGGGCTGTTTATGTAATTCGAATGAGTTGTTCGATAATGAGCACCTAAAGATAGTTTGCCTCTTTTGTCGAGTATGTATCGCCAAACCGATAATTACATTGTACTACCTGGACTTATGTATCTTTTATTTTAAAATCTATAAATAGTTTTAATTTGTTATCTGCTATTTCATTGCAATTAAAAATGAATGTACCAAATTATTTCTCCAAAAGGTGAAAACCATGAAATCTATTTCGTCTACTACTGATATAAAGTAAAAAATAACGTAATTAACGTAAAAGTTTCATATATTTACCAAATTTTCTCTTAATTTATTTCAAAGCTTCTTCGTACTGGTAGGTAATGTGGTTTATAGATCGTAGTAATAACATGTCTGCGCCCCTGGAAATTACCTGAATTATTCGTTAAGTGCCCTAAGAAAAGTGTCATTAATGTCTAGACTAGACTAGACACGTAGACACCTACCATGTTACAAGAATTTTATTGAAGGCATTCAAATTGTTATTTGATCGCCTTTCTGAGCCTATATTAAATCTTCTTGGTTGAATATTATGTAGGTATGACTACCTAATAAAATACATTATTTTTAACTGCTATGACCTAGCTTTGGTAAAGGATTATGATGACCTATTTTTCTGATACAAATCTGAAAAAAAATATTACATCTACTTCAATCTACTACTGTCAAAAGAGTTCAAATATCCCATAATCCAACACGAAGGATGATGAACGTGTGGTATATCGATGTGGTGAGTTTCTGAAAAATCTCTGGTAACATTAGCTGTGCTGGTTGTGCCTACCCCAACGCGGCGGCGGTTACGTGGCTTTGTTTCGCTGCCTGAACAGTCGAATTGACGTTTATCTACGAAGGTGAGACCGCGGACATTCGGTCGCCGACCCGTTGTCGCGTATTATGAATACCTATTTTTTACGCTAGCACCGATTGCATTGAGGCGCGGTAGGGAATCAGGTTCCCTCACATACATCTCTCCTTTGGTATCAAGATTTCTTTATCGAGATCACTTCTCCTTCTGATGGATGTTAGATACAGTTCGGTCGCCATTTTGGTTAGAATGTCTATCGATTTTCTGGGTCGGATTCATGTTTTCGAGGAATGCCGTTTCAAGTTTCTGTAAGTATCTCAGTGTTTGCGTCGGCAGTTTGCCTTGTGTTTAGGTGTAATATTTCGGCACAGCTAGGTATGTTATGTCTCGAGTTGGTATTGATCCTGCCTAAACAGACCTTACCCAAGGATGTCAATAATAGAAAGTAAAGACTAGGTACTAAAGCACAATCTTCATTTGGCACTACATAAGGGCTTCATTTTAAAATTAAGTAGTCCTCATACATTTAGTTCCTTTTTCTGAACATATAAACAATAAAATCTTTAGACATCCGTTTGGAACAATGAAGTAGAACGGATGAAATCAGCATTTTTTTGCATTCCGGACGAAGTCTAGTCACGATGATTAATCATCGTATACGATGACGACAGGATTGCTTTCGATGGTAACGTAATGACTATTGGAATAGGTTATGGTTGAATCGAAATTACTGTTGGACTAGGTTATGGTTGAATCGAAATTACTGTTGGACTAGGTTATGGTTGAGTCGAAATTACTAATGGACTAGGTTATGGTTGAGTCGAAATTACTAATGGACTGGGTTATGGTTGAATCGAAATTACTGTTGGACTAGGTTATGGTTGAGTCGAAATTACTAATGGACTAGGTTATGGTTGAGTCGAAATTACTGTTGGAATAGGTTATGGTTGAGTCTAACTAGTATAATCTGTATTGTATTCGTGTATTTAGCGAATACAATTTATTTATGAAACAGACGGTAGGTATTTAGCGATGCATAATGTGCAGCTATATATGTATTTAAGACTTACGTCGCTTACGTCATCAGGCTATTATCACACATAACATTGCAATGTCAAAAGTACGTTGAACTCGACGATTGCATCCTTGAAACTTTTTACGTATCGTCGATAGATTACTTTGTTTTCCCAATGGGTGAATAACAATCTAGATAGAGAGTTTGTTTTTTTCGTTTCTTTAAAAATAATTCTTGTTTATGAACTTCAAAATGTTGTAAGAGAAGCAATTTGCATTTTGTCTTGCGTGATTTTGATAAACATATTTTATTGCTTATTTAAGTATCTTAATAGATAGCTCATCTAATGATTAGAAGAATAGAAAGGACTCAGTAATCTACGTACCCGCAAAATATTACAAAATACTAAGATATTTTCTTGTTTGCTTACATCACTTGTTCTCTACTCAGCAGATGCAGATGATGACAGCTGTGAGTGGCGACTCTATGCTGCGCCGCGTGAAGCAAGAAGCAGAACCGCCGCAATACTCGCCGCCGGAACAGCCTCCGCTCGCACCACAACTGCACCAGAGCAGACCCTTGCAAATGATGCAGCCGTCAGAGGTAAGACCACAGAACAGACTTCTAAGCAATTCTGCCGTCTGAGCAGCCCCCAAAATGGAACAACGTATCACTCATTCACACTCATCACAATTCATGACACATTTATGCAAGCATTTTTGCTATAAAAAAGCCACTGTTATAGTGGACCACATAAATATCATTCATTGAAGCACGTCACTGGTGAAGAAGACTCCGCTTACATTGAAATAACACCAGAACAGACTGATGCAGGTGATGCATCAGTCTGTCGTTAAAGGCCATTATGGGACCTCAGACTCATGAACGTGAAGTTGCTACAACTTTTGAAGAATCGGAACAAGCGTCGACAACGCTTCGCTTCCCGATCTGCTTCGCTCAACGCTCTGCTTATAGCGTTGATTAGACGACATCGTGGCCGTGGTCAGCACTTAACATACTCCTCATTATGATGGATGGGTATCTTTAGTCATGGATTTTTACCTGTTAAACAAAACATCATCACTTATATTTTAGAGATAATATACACACCAACACTGCTGATTTTTCCATTGGAGATGGAACTAAGAGCTGGCGACGTTATTCAACTTTAAGACCGTAATAAGACTTGCCAGATCTCCATGGGTAGGGGTTTTTCCATAAGGCCAAGGTTGACAACATTCTTGTCCCCACCCCGTCTAGAATCCAGTTCCTTAACATCTAGCTGCGCTTAAACTTATTTGCCACCCATATTATATAAACAAAGTGAACAGTAAAATTCTCCAAATATTTCAACCGGTTACTTCCCGTCGTCGTCGACTGGCTGCAAACTTGTGTCTATACTTAAACCATATTATATAGTAAGCGGTACTTTTTACGTCTTGTCTCAAGGCTAAACCTCCAATTTTGGTATAGGTTAGGATCAGAATATTAAATCATTTTGGCGCTAGATTCAAATTTATTTCTTGTGAGGTGTTACGTAACGTGGTATAATGTTTTTGTACCGAATTGGGTCTCAAAAGGACCATCTTGTTTTGTTTTTGACTTTATAAAACATTGAAACGGCCTTGTGTGAAATGTATCTTCCGCGTGAGAGTGAAGATAAATTCTTTATTTTTGCACACGTAATCTGCTTAAATTAAATCACACGATATTCACAATAACAAGATAAGAATAATCTTTGGCCCACATACCTACTAAACGCTCGGCGATTGTGTTTCACGAATCGAATAAAAGCAGCTCCCCCAAATGATTTGATAACAAATTCATTTATTATGCAACAACCAATAAGGTGCAAAATAATACTTTCATGATAAAAAAATCTATAAGATCAGATATTATAAGTACTTACTAAAATATTACGAAATACAGGATTCTCGTAGCAACTGGAGATCTTTTGATGATTTTGAGATCATTATTTCACTGCAATACAAAGAAACCCAATAGTTAATGCGACTAGGTAAGCACGACACATTTCTTTAAAGGTGCGTACAGACTATGTAACATGTTATATGACTTGTGTTTTATAACACGTCCATATTATGTAACCTTGTTAGTCAACAATGCAACATAAAACAATACTGTACACTAGGATAATCATGTTAAATAACCATTGTCGTTTCTCGTTCTTCAGTGCTATCCGTACAGTAACATTGTTATGTTTTATAACATTCAGTGTCCACATTATCTGAAACATGTTATAAAACAATGTTGTATAACATGTTATGTTATATAGTCTGTACGCACCTTAATACATTGTTGGGTAGCAATGAGCTGCCAGTTTGTAGAGTCATTGGCATGGCCAATACAAGAATAATAATGGGTATAGCCAACTGCAAACAAAAATGATTGTTTCGAATGAGTACTGGAAACAACTTTTTCCTTCATTAGAACTGGTGAAAATCTACCAAAATTTTATTGTAGATCTACTTATTTCATCAGCTTTTCATCTTGGATCGTAAAATCGTCAAAAATACCTGCCAGTGGCTATAACAGTAGTGGATCATTGAAAAATAACTCCTTATTGAGTTTGACTGCAACTGTGCCACCTTTTTCACAGCTGGACTTAGAGCCTAAAGAAGAAGTGAAGTTTTGCGTGTCGCCTGGCGACGGGACCATCGTGGGCAACACTAGTCCAGAACAGCAGCACTGCTCTTCGACCACAGCCGCCGCAGCGAGCGGCGCACGCGACGATGACGCCCCGAGGAGGCTATGCCTCGTCTGCGGTGATGTGGCATCGGGCTTCCACTATGGAGTTGCTAGCTGTGAGGCGTGCAAAGCATTCTTCAAAAGAACTATTCAGGTTAGTACTTTATCTATCTTTGAAAAGCAGTTTTGGCCCTTGTTTAAGTAGTTTTGTTGTTAACAATTCTCGTTTGAAGTCTATTGAAACCGTTTGAAATCTTTTGAAATGAAATATTATTTACAGTTTTGGTTGATAATAAAGTATTCTGTTAGCACTTGAAACTGGCAAATTTCATTAATTTCCAAATATTTCAAACGGTTTCGGTCGAGAATTGTTAGCAACAGAGTTGCGTAATCAGAGGCCTGGTGTTATTCACGATTATATTGTAGCTAAAACTTTGTCTCGATTGGGATGTTATCTATGGGCAATTTATTAAAAAAATATCGTATGTTTAATTTAAACCTACCTGATCCGGAAGCAGTTATGCTAATAATATTTTACACACGTCATACTAGTCCCAAATGACAACATATTATTCGCTATTAGCTTTAATACATAATAAAAAAAACCGGTCAAGAGCGAGTTGGACTCGCGCACCGAAAGTTCCGTAGCATCATAATACAAGGTGTTGCAAAAATACCCCTAATGCCGAATATGGTATATAGGGACCATCAAACTGATCAACTTTTACTATTGGACCAACTCTGAAATCGCGATAAAAAAATCAACTGTTTCATACAAAAATTCAAATCGAAAATATCAAAATGTATGGAACAGCTAATTTTTTTTTCGCGATTTCAGAGTTGGTCCCATAGTAAAAGTTGATCAGTTTGATGGTCCCTATACACCATATTCGGCATTAGGGGTACTTTTGTTAATACCTTGTATAAATACACTGCAGAGTGGAATGATTATTGCAATTTTAGGTTGGCGCCATCTCTTGATCGATACTGGAACTAATGTAATTATTGTTGATGATTGCTTAAAAAGTGTGCTATTTGTAGACATCGTTTAATTTTACCTGTAATCTTTACATAAACTTTTATCACATAGTTTTATTTCAGATTTTTCTCTATGCAAACTTCGAAGAAAAATAAACAAAAAAAAAGACGAAGAATTACCGTAATTCGGGTTCATAAAACGCAATCATATTTTTAAAATATTTCTTAGTTTTCAAAGTCTGTGTCAAAGTTATTACATTTGAAAACATTCGTTAAAGAATCTCCAACTGGTTAAATATTATGTAAAGTTGTTGTTCACTGATCTTCTGTATTTAAACACTAGCCTCCGTCTGCGACTTCGTCCGCGTGGACTCTTTGATTAGGATAAAAAAGTATCTTGTTTTAATACAGGTTATAAACTATTAATACAATTATCCGTTCAGCCGTTTTTGCGTGATTGAGTAGGAAACATCCAAACATCTAACATTAGTAGAATAGAATTGTATTTGTTTGAACGTATTCACACCAAGGCGTGTATCCAACAGGGCAACATAGAGTACACGTGTCCCGCATCCAATGAGTGCGAGATCAACAAGAGGAGGCGTAAAGCGTGTCAAGCGTGCCGTTTTCGCAAATGCCTGCGCACGGGCATGCTGCGTGAGGGCGTGCGACTCGATCGCGTGCGCGGCGGCCGCCAGAAGTACCGCCGTGCGCCCGACCAGCCACCGCCCACGCCTAGACCTATGCTCGACGACATTAAGGTACTGTTATGTTAGATACTGCTGTTGACTAGCGGATATGTCCTGCGCACGGGCCTGCTGCGTGAAGGCGTGTGATTTGAACGCGTGCACCCGACCAGCCCCCGCCATAACCGTCAAGTAGCGTTAGCAAAAAATTCTGAATCTATTTAAATAAAAAATAATAATGAAAAAAAATAAAAGTTTGACCCCTTTTTCAACTCATTACAATAATAAATAAAACTCGAGCAGAAATCCACGCGCACAGTTCTACACAACTAGCATTAAGCGAGCATCTACGCGAGTTTGCCGACGCTACGGCGGGCCGACGGACCGTGCGCGTCTCCGTTCCAAAAAGTAGCATCCCATACTCATCGCGCGTGGATTATACTGTTACATATCGGTGTGGTAACTACTGGATATGTGCCTGCGCACGGGCAAGTTTCGTGAAGGCGTGCGACTAGATCGCGTGCACGGCGGCCGCTAGAAGTATCGTCGAGTATCGACCAGCCCCCCAGACCCATGCTCGACTACATTAAGAGGCCGGCGAACAGTGAACATCCTATACAAATGTTATACCAAAACTATTTGCAATTTGAGCATAATTAATTTTTCCAGTGATGTTATTCGGATAAAGACAGTATTTGTCTAGGGCACTATTAAATAAAATATCGAAAATAACACACCAAATAAAAATATATGCTATATACAATTTTGTATATGAATACTGGTCTTTGTATTTTTAGCATACAAACGAATACATTATCCCATTTCTGATCAACTTATTGGGGGTGTATGTAGCATATACATAGGATACAGGTCTTGCTCACCCCTTAGAGTAGGGTTGCCACCCGTACTTTATAATTATGTATATACTTTATTTCGGGGTAATTGTACTCTATACTTTATGAGGAAAGTAAAGTAGGTACGTGAAAATACTTTATTTCACATAGCTTGTTATTTATCTAGGATAAATTGCCAAAATTAATAAAGAGTATTTTTTTAAAGGTAAAAATAAATAATACGTTATTTCCATACAATGTAATTTTTTTTCTACCTTTAGCAACCAATGTACTTTATTAGTCCGAAAAAAAGATGGCAACCCTACCTTAGAAGCCTAGACTGTACTTGCATTACATAACATTTGGAGATGTAAAAGAAGACTAGATTTTTTTTCTGAAACTGTATTTTTGTTTCGCCAGGTTTTGGAAGCCCTATCGTCATATGAGCCAGAGATCCTAACATGTGCAGCACCTCCTGCGGGGGTCACTGACCCCTCGGCTAAGACCCTGGCCCTGTTAGCGGACCTTTATGACAGAGAACTGGTCGGCGTCATCGGGTGGGCCAAGCAGATACCGGGCTTTACGGACCTGCAGCTCAATGATCAGGTGAGAAGAGAATAGGTCCTCCAAACCTTATCTTTTGTTATGAACTTATTAGACCTTCCTGAATTAAGGATACGATATTCATTTAATTTTTCATTCAGAATTAGTATCGAGAGTGTCAAGTTTTTGTATAAGTAACTGAAAACTGCCGCAAGCGCTGTCGCTGAATAACTGTCTCTTGTATTTAAGTCAGGGAAATTCCAAATGTTATTTTTGAGTATCTCTTATTCAAAATTGTTGATTTGCGGCTAACGTTATTACCTACAGTTTAAAAAGTTACCAAAAATGTATTATCTCGAGTACCTTCGTGCTTCCGAAGGCACATTAAGCCGTTGGTCCCAGCTGCATTTGCGGACGTTATCACTCACCAATCCGCCCGAGTTGACACATCAATATAACCGCGTAGGATCCGGGGATAATTTAGTTTTATCCATTTATTCCTTGCCTAGATTTACCTGTAAGAAAACCGTTTCTAACTGCTTAAAAAGCTCAATTATGATGCTACAGAGCAATTTTTAACAATAATAAAATGACAGCTTCAGTTATACAATAACACTCAAATCTCGTAAACATTATCAAAATTATTTTTTGTAAAACATAATTTATACGACTATAATAAATGTAATTACACCGTGATGTATTATAATTACACGAAAACGCGCACATGTAGGAAGCCGACAAAAATTCTATAAGTACATGCATAAAGTAACTTTGCTTGCGATAGTTTATTAATTATATACTCGTAATTACTTTCTTTATTTCCTGTAACTAGTTTAATCTCTCTATTCCTATAATCTGAATACACATTGTAAAATAATGTCTCGGCCATAAATTAGTTATAATTTGAAGGGTGGAGTGAGCCTGGTGACTTGTCATACAGGAGGGTCTGCCCCGCTAGTTCAGGCACCAGGGGGCTAGTTGTCTAATTTAAAAATCTATTGCAATCGCTTTCATTTGACAGTTGGATCCGACACATTGCTGCATTTCTTTGGTAAGTTTTTATTTGTGCCAAAAACAAGCATTGATGTGTTTCATCCTGAAAGCGATTGCGATCGATTTTGAAATTAGACAATAGAAAGGCAGTTTCTCTTCAAAATTAGTTTAATTAACATAGTTTATAACTTAATATAGTTAACATTAAGCAAGTAACTGTTGGAGAGAAATATAAAGATTATTATTATTATTAGTTATATCTAAGTACTTATACAACGTGTTACAAAAATACCCCTAATGCCGAATATGGTATATAGGGACCATCAAACTGAACAACTTTTACTATGGGACCAACTCTAAATTCGCGAAAAAAAAACTGCTGTTTCATACAAAAAATAAAAACGAAAATATCAAAATGTATAAAACAGCTGATTTTTTTTTCGCAATTTGAGAGTTGATCCAATAGTAAAAAATGTTCAGTTTGACGGTCCCTGTATACCATATTCGGCATTAGAGGTATTTTTGTAACATGTTGTATAAATATCTATCTAGCTTGGTTTGATAGAAGACCATAGCTATTTTCTATTGTGCAATCTTCGTAAGAGCGGTCATAATAACAGAAACAACCTTGTAATCTGTTATTACAAACTGTTTCAAGGATGTCGGTTTGGACCACGTGACAAGCGCGTGCGCGTGTTGACAGTCAGTCGCGGTATCGCGCGGCGGCAGTAATGACGCGATGTAAACAAACGAAAATCGACCGTGACGTCACAAGCGGTCGCGTCAGTTTAATTAAGGAAGTTTAAATGGTTATGAAGTGTAAACATCTTTTTGAATTACATAATAATGCTTAGAAACTTAGATGATTCATTAAAAAAATACAATTCCGGTTGTGACAGTGCCTGTTTTCCAGGTATGTTCCTTAAAATATGCACTCTCAATGAAACTTAAATGAATCAGAAAGTGTTTAATTATAGGCTTTACTCAATAATCATGTAAATTTGGAGTATCTATGCTGCAAAAAGGCAAATAACGCCAAAATAATCGATATTTTATAAATGGTGAACGTATAATATACCCAATGTTACAGGTCTAGGTCAAAATTCTGTCTTAAAACCCCACTTAATTATTTTTGCGAAAACCAAGTTTGACATACTTCTGGCTATGATATGCTTTAGTACTTATGGTAAACAACAGCACCAAAAAGTTTGATTAACAATGTACAAATGGTGGCAAAACTAGTAAATGAAAAAAAAACTACCTACACCGTTAATAACTTTACACTAATTTATGCCTTATCTGCTAACTCTAAAGTGCAGTTTTCTCTGTGTTCCCAGTTTGAAAGTGGCGCTATTCGAGTTGCTAGTTTTTGAGCCTCTCACTGATCGGACATCTACGGTATTCTTGATCGAAGGTCAAACTGTAAACTCGTCATGTTGTTACCAACAGATGCGCCTCCTCCAAAGCACCTGGGCGGAGATGCTGAGCCTGATGCTGGCGTACCGGTCGATGCCGGCGGGCGGCGCGCTGCGGCTGAAGTTCGCGACGGACCTCACGCTTGACGAGAAACAGGCGAGGGAACTGGGCGCCCACGATATGTTCACACAGGTAAGGGCTCCATACAAATTAATACAAAGCAGTGAGTCACGCGGCCTGGGGCCCTACCGGCTAACTTTCCTAACTTCGGCGAGTCTGCCGAGCTCCAAATTAAAACAGATAAATCTTAGTAAGGAGTTTCGTATTTTACTATTCGCCGAAGTTATTTAGAAGATATCGATGTTCGTGTGACATCATAAATTGAGGTTCGCCATTTTGGCCCGATTGGGGCTCGATTTATCTGTTTTAATTTTATGCCCGGCAAACTTTCCGAAGTTCGATGCGTTAGCTGGGTAGCCTCTGTTCAACTAAAACATCAAAGCAAAGAAATGAAACCGGTAGGTCTTTGGCCAGCCTTATGAGCTGGAGTGCAACTGAAGGAAATAGAAAAGAGTTAATGCTCTTCAATCGGCTGAACAGATATTGTTGAACACTTTCGATTGAGTAATTTTTTAAACAAACAACTAGATAAATATCGGTTCTTCTGTTTGAGAGCTCGCAGACATACAAACTATACTTACCATTCCTTAATTTCTTTCTCACCTAAGATGAATATGATTAAAAATTATCTTACGCACTAGCTGTCAACCACATGGGCGGCTAACCGCACGGCTCCATTTTAATATGAAACTTTTTAGCGGTTACTCAACCGCATTAAGTGCGTACGATCACGAGCGGTTGCATATTAAAATGGAAAAAGCGGCTAGCCGCGCGGTCAACCGCCAGTGCGTACGAGGTCTTATTCTTGTCGGATATTATTTAGAAAACTTTCGTGAGGATTGATTTAATGGATTGAATTTCTACCGCCAGGTGGCAGGAGTAGCGAAGCGCCTAGAAAGCGCCGCGGCAATGCGCGAAGAGTGTTATCTTCTAAAGGCGCTAGTGTTAGCCAACTCTGAGGCGCGCATCGACGAACATGCAGCTTTACGTCGCTTCCGAGACGCTATACTCGCCGCACTGAATGACGCAGTCAGCGTGCTCAGGTATGTACTGTGCCGGCCAATATATGCCAAGAGTGTTACCTTCTAAAGCTGCTAGTGTTAACTCTGCAGCGCCAATTACTTGTTCAGCGTTTTCAGTTAAAGTATACCACGATAATGGTGCACTTGAATAAAATGATACTTCTTCAGAACTTCCTAATACGAAATCTCTTTTGACTGTTAACTTTTGTAAAGCAAAATATAGCTAATGATAAAGGAATGGAGTCTTACAAACGATGAAGAATATTCCAATGCTATTTTTCCAGTTCTTGAACATTAGCAATAAATATTACTATATTGCTTTGATTTGCAGTAGTTACTTGTCAAATGCTTCATCAGAATAAAGTTTTGTTTCTTACATATTCCTATTAAATGATAATAGTTATCATTAACGGAACTAACAACATTTGCCTAAAGGATCATTCACACAGCTAAGTCACGTCAACGGTCAGTTAAATTTCCAAGTTTTGACAGTATTGAACTGTTTGAGTGTGAATGATCCCTAATACTGATCCATCATAGTCATATTTTAAACTGAGGTTAGGTTATTTTTAACGGCCGAAAAGGACTTCGTATTTGAAGTGGATCGTAGTTATACTCAACGACCTCTGGTACTCATACTTACAATATTGTTCAGGCCGTACAACGCGAACGCTGCCCTCCAGCAGCTGCTGTTGGTGATGCCCGCGTTGCGGCACGCCGACGTGGCCGTGCGCCGCTTCTGGGCCGGCGTGCACCGCGACCGGCGCGTGCCCATGAACAAGCTGTTCGTGGAAATGCTCGAGGCCTGCCTGCGGTAGATCACTACGGGCCCAGTACCCACACACGTCCAGCGCCAGACGCGCACGTCGCGCCGCGTGCTGGAGATTGAACGAAGCTTAACGGTGTACCTGTGTACCTACGACGCTCTTGTACCTCTCGATGTGTACCTCCCGCTGTTTAGCGCCCCTCGAACGCTCAGTAACGGTGGCAGTGTCGATTCTTTATTTTCGTTTAAGAAGGCGCCGGGTCGCGACCTCTTTCGTCATCACACCGATACATCACTCCTGACATATCATGTCGATCGTTTGCCATACTACTTAGTCTGCATTTAAGCGCTCGGAACTTGTGTGAATGTATATATAACTCTATTTATTTGGCGGACTCTTTAGTCTGTAGGTTTATGGCTGTGAGTGACTTGCTGAAGCGTCAAACGAACTTTGGTTCCCTATGTCGCGTCCCCGCGCCGTTGATGTACAAAACAATGGACGGATTTAGTACAAAACTTGTTACTATTTTTGTATAATATTAAAAAAATATATCTAGTTTTACTGTGCTATAAGAGATTAAGTATAGTCGAGGGAAAAATACTTTGTGTTGATCCGCAAGTAGATGTTAGACTGCGCACGTTGACTATTGTCAATCCATTGTAAATTGTTGTTTGTAGGTAATATTGGTTTTAAAATGTTTATAAATTGGCGTAGCAAGAAATGTGAAGAATAAAATTAGCTATGCATAGCATAGAATAAAAGTCCAAATTGTGTATAGTTAAAACGAGCTATAAAATCCTGAGATTGTAGGACCTGTAGTTGCCCCAAATTACTAAGTTGTAGGCTTGCTTCTGTCCAACACTTTAATTTGACTTTTTTAAATATTGTAATTGTTTTTTTATAAATAAATAAATAAATAAATAAATTGTAATGATATAAAAATGAAATTGCTGTGACACTAACAAATATTTGGGGTTGTAAAAATGTATGTATAAAGTAACAAAGAGGTTTTGTTAACTTTTTAACATATGTTTTTTTAATTTGAGATCCTCAATGTAAGTTGTATTTATAATTAGGTTGTCAAAGTTAATGCAATTGTTTACCCGACTGTACCAGCTGTCAAGAAAGTCATTTGGGAGCATTTAATTCAGAAAGCCGTGTTTATTTTACAACTTTTAAGAAAGAATAACAGAGGGTACAACACTTGATTGCTCACCAGCCACCCTAGCGTGTGACCACCGAAACGAGATATGATAATATAGCGATTTATCACGTCAAGTCAAGTCAACGTCAAAAATATCTACATTTAAATAAACATACCACCTTACTAATAAAGATTGTATAGCAGATGTATAGTTACACAATGGTTAATCTCTGTCAAACTATTTAAGTTCGACATGAAAAAGAAAGGGGACAAAACACTGTGTAACTATGCATCTGCTATACAATCTTTATTAGTAAGGGAGTAATTGAGCGCTTTTGAATCGTCTATATTTTCCTACCAAACGTTCCAGACTTTTTACTTTTTGTCAAGTTTACTATATAGTCGATAAAACGCTATATGTATATCTTGTTTCGGTGGTCATGCTAGAGAGCAGTCTCCAAGTTAAAAACAATACATTATGAATAAAATCAAATGTTCTGCCCCAGAATAGATACTGGTTCTGTTTAAAGAGTGGTTTTTCATCAACCTAAAATTACATAAAAATATATTACATTATTTTATATGGGTTTCGTTGCCTTAATTATAAGATTAAGCGAAAAATAATGATTGCTCTTGTTGGCAATAAAAATAGTGTACCTAATTTAATAAGTAAAATCGTTACTTCCAACAAAGAAGTTAATCGAATGAAATAAATTGTTTTTATTTTATAAAAAAAAACTAGGTAGTTAGTCTTCCAATATGTATAACACCAGTGTTTAATAGAACAGATAAATTATTACACTTTATTAATATCACATTATTTATAAGCTTTTATCAATTTTGGAGATCTGTTCCACTCTCCCTCCATTTCTTGACATTAGTCATAGAGTCGTAATTATTATGGGTCGTCGCAGTTATTAATGTGTAATTATACAATATTGTTATATGAAATATCTATATATAACTGTAATTGTGTATATAGAGTATATTTAGATGTTTGAGAAATAGTGGAACAGTATTTTAAACAACAAATACCTCGATAAACTGTTACCAATCACAGATTTGAATGAAATATAATATTTATAAATATAACTACGGATAACAGATCACGCGTAAGTGACATTTAATCCAATGCGATAGGGTGCATAATACGTGTGAAGTGCCGTTTGCTATATTACATGTGTAAGTGGTATTGGTCAATGATATCTTTTGTAATTGTAAATTCATGTAGTATATACTCTTTTGATTTGATCTGAAAAAAAAAATAATATAAAAATATTCTAAAACATCATAATATTCGTTCCGCCCACGTTAGAGGAGAAAATATGTGTATTACAGCTTTTTTAAATCTTTTCCTGGTAAAAAATAAAAAAAAAACTATTGTTTCAATGATTTCTTCTAACTACATGTACTACGGAACGAAATATAGATTCTAGACTTAATTCCAATTTCTTAAGTATCTTTGGATTTGTTGTAGTTATTCTTATGTTAAGAATATTGAAGTTATTTATAGTTTTACGTGAACGCGTGGAGTTAGTCAGGGTATGGGGGTAGAAGGGATGTGCCAGATTTTAGGAATTAAGTTGGTTCGTTATTGATTTATTGATCTGCGATTACTGGATTTGAATGTTTTGTTATTTAAAGATGGCGGTTTGAATGAAACGGGCGTGTATGAAACGGCTGAATTTAAGGCAGCTATTTAAATCCGATTTTGTTCAAACCGCTGATTTGAGTGTCCTCCTGACTAGCGAAACCGCGGGCGGCTTATCGTAGACAGTCTACAAATTAGGTCATTATTATGGTAGAATAAAACCCAGGGCCCTAAATTATAAACGTGACAGTTTGCCACCTGTCATGACAATTCCATAGCCATTGCGTCAACTAATTAGAAAATATAACAAACTACTCATAGGTACACCGCAATGTAAACCAAATTGTCATGACAATTGACAAATTGTCACGTTATTAAATAGGGCCCAGAAGCCGTATTAAAAGCTCTTAAAACCTGGCAGGTTTTTAATTGCTGTAGTGACATCTCTTTCAGCTGTATAGCAAATAAAAGATATAGACTGTTAGCCAGTCAGAAAACTGCCTGGAAATGTCATAATACGGCCTCACCCCGGGAGAGCTGGGTCACGTGACTGGCCTATGACTAACGACCGATCTTGCGATGCGGTCCAACGACCAATCAGGTTTATCGTGACGTAATCTTGGGCTAGTTAAGTCTCTTCTCATGGAGGAATAGAAATTACAACTGACAATGGCGTTTATTTGTAGACTGCCTGTGGTGAGCCGCCCGCGGCCGCGCCAGTCAGAGGACGCGTTACTGTATTTTAGATATACTATAAGGATGTCGAACATCCTGAAATTTTAGATATTAAGAAAATTACGACTGGAAATATTATTGTAGAAATAAATTTTCTTTTTTATGAATATCATCGGATCAATCGGATAATGTTATTAAGAGAACCCTACAATGCCTGTGTCTTATTTGTAATGATTCGTACCTTGTTTATTTACATATTGTTATAAATAATAAAATTGTGACCTGGTCTGGAAAACGAAATAAATAATGAAATGGTGACTGTTGTTGTTTATTTTGTGCGATTTTTATTTGTTAGCCTTTTTACAAGTCGAATCAGAAAATAGTCTTTTAGTGCTCCGCTCAAACGTGGCACGTCTGAGCCTTATTCGAAATTATTTATTGACCGACAACTTCTGATACTTGACGATAAAATGACGCATTTGGAATCCTTGAGGTGGTCCACTCGGAACATGTAACACATATTCGAAATAGCCTATTATCTGATCTATGCAAAAATATGCCTTTTACTGACCCCTGTATATGTATAATAGAGATCGGGTGTGCGAGCCCTTACTCGAGTCGGCACTATGTATGTAATGTGAGATGAGTGACGTCACGGAAGGTGGTAGACGCGCGGTATTAATAAAGATAAAATTTATATTATTTTATCCTTATATTATCTATTTACACAGTAATATTAACAATGGATCAGTCGGCTACTACACGATGGCGAACTGGTCGTATAGTAGTTCTCGCACTTTGTAATACTCTTCCGAAAGCACCCCTTCCAGCGCTACTCTACCGTTTTCCAGCTGCAAAACAAATGTCAAGAATTAGCTTGGGAACAGTATTTTTTTAAATACTTAAGTACAAATATGATATTATTTTTTCTGTAGCACTTCTGCATACTTCACAATATTTTTTTAAAGATTCGTAAAAATGACCACGTGCTTGTTGCTTCATAAAGTACAATAAAAACGTGTAACAAAAAGATGTTAAAGAACGACTAAGTAGCACAATTAAACGGCTTGTAAATATCTTGTCAATTAGTTATGTTTTTCGTGACAAGCACGAGCAAGTAATCACTACCGTGGTGACAGGCAGATTTAGGTCCGATGTCGTCATCGGACTCCATTCTCTCGCTAGTCTCGTCCGGAAAGGACGCATGGTGCCGACTCGCGGATACAAACGTAATAGTGTTTTAAGAAGATTCATTATTTACAATAAGTTTGTAAATACTTATCGTATCGAAGTGAAATAAAAACTTGGTTTTGGAATCACAGCTTAATGGTATATAGTAAAAATTAACTACCTATTTATTTCATTTTTCCCAAGTCCATTAGATACCTACTAATAATAATAATATTTTTTTTATACTTTACCTGTAAGCGTTATTATGAGTTTACGCTTACTATACTCGATAGCGACTGTAGTTGACATTTGTATGACAACTTTTGGTTTAGTGTAGTTACCGCCGGAAGCGCTGTGCCAATTTGCGTACAAAATTGCTTACTACAGTCGCTATCGAGTAGAGTAAATGTAAATGTGCAAACTCATAATACAGGCACTCCTCGGAAAGCACTGTATTACTTTTTAAATAAGGAAGCAGAAACATAGTGTTAGGATAAAGACGTGCGTGTGCTATTATTAAAATATTTCTGTAGAAAACATTGCGATGTATATATTTTAGAATGCAGAACATATTTATTTCTGATATTTTATTGACAAATAATATTGTGATGACCCGCCACCCGTTAAATCACGAGAGACGTCGACGCACGGTGTTGATAAACGTCGATTGACGTCACTTATACTGGACTCACCCTTCTGATAGCAATAGTCCCGTTGCAGCACTCGAGCGCGCCGGCCACAAACTCCGCAGTGAGTCCGATGCGCGCTATAGCGGCGCGCAGCTCCGACAGGCGCACCGTGTTGATGAAGGCGGCCGTGTGCGCCGCGCCCGCCGCCGGCTCCAGTGACATCACCACGTCCGATGACGTCTCTTCTGTAATGCGACCACAGTATTGTTACTACCTTTTTATTTTAATAAAATCTGCCATCAAACTAAAGTTTAGACACAGATGGCCACGCCAGCTCCGTGTCGCCGGCCGACCGCCACGCCAGACCACATCAACGTGTCTGTCAGTGACAGGTCCCGTAACCTACTGTGCACATACCTTCCGAGGGCCTGGCCTCGCGCTGCTGCGGGCGCGCGCAGCAGGCGGCCGACAGTCACGCCAGCTCCGTGTCGCCGGCCGACCGCCACGCCAGACCACATCAACGTGTCTGTCAGTGACAGGTCCCGTAACCTACTGTGCACATACCTTCCGAGGGCCTGGCCTCGCGCTGCTGCGGGCGCGCGCAGCAGACGGCCGACAGCCACGCCAGCTCCGTGTCGCCGGCCGACCGCCACGCCAGACCACATCAACGTGTCTGTCAGTGACAGGTCCCGTAACCTACTGTGCACATACCTTCCGAGGGCCTGGCCTCGCGCTGCTGCGGGCGCGCGCAGCAGGCGGCCGACAGTCACGCCAGCTCCGTGTCGCCGGCCGACCGCCACGCCAGACCACATCAACGTGTCTGTCAGTGACAGGTCCCGTAACCTACTGTGCACATACCTTCCGAGGGCCTGGCCTCGCGCTGCTGCGGGCGCGCGCAGCAGACGGCCGACAGCCACGCCAGCTCCGTGTCGCCGGCCGACCGCCACGCCAGACCACATCAACGTGTCTGTCAGTGACAGGTCCCGTAACCTACTGTGCACATACCTTCCGAGGGCCTGGCCTCGCGCTGCTGCGGGCGCGCGCAGCAGGCGGCCGACAGTCACGCCAGCTCCGTGTCGCCGGCCGACCGCCACGCCAGACCACATCAACGTGTCTGTCAGTGACAGGTCCCGTAACCTACTGTGCACATACCTTCCGAGGGCCTGGCCTCGCGCTGCTGCGGGCGCGCGCAGCAGGCGGCCGACAGCCACGCCAGCTCCGTGTCGCCGGCCGACCGCCACGCCAGACCACATCAACGCGTCTGTCAGTGACAGGTCCCATAACCTGCTGTGTACATACCTTCCGAGGGCCTGGCCTCGCGCTGCTGCGGGCGCGCGCAGCAGGCGGCCGACAGCCACGCCAGCTCCGTGTCGCCGGCCGACCGCCACGCCAGACCACATCAACGCGTCTGTCAGTGACAGGTCCCATAACCTGCTGTGTACATACCTTCCGAGGGCCTGGCCTCGCGCTGCTGCGGGCGCGCGCAGCAGGCGGCCGACAGCCACGCCAGCTCCGTGTCGCCGGCCGACCGCCACGCCAGACCACATCAACGCGTCTGTCAGTGACAGGTCCCATAACCTGCTGTGTACATACCTTCCGAGGGCCTGGCCTCGCGCTGCTGCGGGCGCGCGCAGCAGACGGCCGACAGCCACGCCAGCTCCGTGTCGCCGGCCGACCGCCACGCCAGACCACTCATCAACGCGTCTGTCAGTTTCACCTATGATCACCACATATAAAACAGTCTTTATTTGTTTCAAAGTATATCACAAGGGATTTTTCTTGCTAGTAGGATAGGTAGTCTACGGCACGTCAGACTATACTATACATGTTGACCTCGAGACCGTCTTTATGTCTTACGTAATAAAGGCTGTTTTCGTAGTTCAACTGTTTAACTTATCGTGTCGTGAGTACACAAATTAGTGCCTGCTTTAAAATAGCTATGTATTGTGTTAAACGGACAAGATTCAATCACTATTAATTTATTATAAATTAACCGCCGCCCGCGACTTCGTCTGCGTGGATATGGATAGTTATTTTTGTATTCCTCGGAAACATATTTTTTTTCTGGATGAAAGGTACCCTATGTCCTTATCTGTATTCTAATTTATTCCTATAATGTCTAACACATAGTTCAAAAGCTTGACATTGAAGCCCATAAGTACCATGTACGAGTATGTATTGAGATTTCTGATTTATCTATGATGATGAATTAAGTGCTGGTTTAAATACATGAGTTGGCAATTTAAATAAGTAAAACATTATTTAAATTGCCAACTCATGTATTCTTTTTTAAGACTTACCTGGTAGATATGTGATTCTGTGGTTGCATCTATGATGTCACCTTTGTTTGGAGTAAAAACTTTTTCTATGTTGTCAGCCTCGCAATATTTTCTGTAATTGATTAGAGTTGATTATAATCTGTTGAAGCGAATTTAAATCCTTATTCCGTCACAAAAACATCGTTAATTAGAGTAAGGACTCAAACATACTCAGACAAACTAATGAAAGTGCACCTTAATGTCTTGAGATAAGGTTGATTTTTGTCAAATGATAGGTATTTTGGTAGGTTTGAATGCTCAGATCATTTTGGCGCTGACTGTACACGAGATATACGTATACACATGCGCCATACACTGGTTATGTGCACACAAAATATAAAATCTTTGCTCTAAGGGTCGGTTCACATCTGACGGAAGATGCGTCGAGCGTATCATCCGTCGCGTCTGTTCGGTCAAAATAGACCTTTCACACCTGACGGAAGATGCGTCGAGGGTATCATCCGTCGCGTCTGTTTGATCAAAATAGACCGTTCACATCTGACGGAAGATGCGTCGAGCGTATCATCCGTCGCGTCTGTTCGGTCAAAATAGACCTTTCACACCTGACGGAAGATGCGTCGAGCGTATCATCGAGAGAGAGAGATAGAGCGATAGTTTTCGTTTACGAATACAGTTTGCCAAACTCATACTAAGGGCACTGACAGGCCGCTGCCAACAGGCCGACTGATCGTCTGTGGGGCCCTTAAGAAACCATTTTTTTTTCAACAAAAAGACAATTAATGACTGGTTTATTATTCAGGGTGGTAAAATTTGACTCGAGTCGCTTCACTAATCAAAATACACGGGGCGCGACGCCGAGACTTTGGCGCTCTTACGTCGACCGACAATGCGTTGACAAACACGGATCAAACGCTGCGCTCAACGCACTAGGTTGAGTGTGAAAGGTTTAATTATAGGTATTTGTCTGTTCTGTTCTGGCGTTACGCAACCGATCATACGCGACGCATTTTCCGTTAGATGTAACGGATCAAACGCTATACGCTCGACGCACTACGCATTATCGGTTGAGTGTGAAAGGTTTAATGTATTTGTATGTATTTTTCTGTTCTGGCGCTACGCGACCGATCATACGCGACACATTTTCCGTTAGATGTGTACGGACCCTAAAAAGTCGATTTGACGACCTTCGACAAGTGAGACTTCTTGTGGAGGATTATAGCTTTTTTATATTTCTTTATGGTTTTCTATTTTTTTACTGAGGTCACAGAATATATAACAGTACTACGTACAGAAGTCTATGTGCGCTAAGACAATCAAATAATTAGATACTCTCACTGCACGGCAATAAAGTACAATTAATTGCACAGCACTGCGTGCCTATTATTATATGCACCTTCTCTGTCTGTCGCGTTGGTTGCGTAGCTCTATCTCAACCGACACATGACATTCCTCGTGCGCTGGCTCGACTGAGTGAGCCGCGAGCAGTAGGCTAATATAAAAGTTTGAGAATGGGATGGAACCTTGTCAAAGTAACTTGAAAATTGACTAATTAGTTAATTTTAATTTAATTAATCATCTAATTGTTTACTTGTCATCTCACTTGAAGTTGCTGCAGCAAAAGTTTCCTAATCTCGGATGCGTGACACCGTGTTTTTGGATATCCCTGTGGCTGGCCGGCGAATAATCGCGTCTCAGTTTGACAAGGTTCCATCCCATTCTCGTCGCGCGCGAATTATAACAGCTTAGCTGGACCGATCTTTTTTTTTAATACAAACGTACTTAAGATAAATAATATTAGAAAAAATACTAGAAAAAATCGACTCACCCGTAGCACCTCAGACGGGACTCGAACTCGGCTCGGTAGCATAATCGGTCAGTGCATCGGGCCGGAATCCCAAAGGTCGTCCCGAGTCCCGTCTGAAGTGCTACGGGTGAGTCGATTTTTTCTAGTATTTTTTTTCTAATATTATTTATCTTAATATAAAAATAGGATTGTGAATGCGAAAAATCTAAATTGAACAAACGTACTTGATCGCATGTAGCGCGGGCGGCGGCGCGCGCAAGGCGACGAGGGCGCGCGGTTTAGCGTGCGCCACCACGCGCAGCAGGGACTCGCCGTCGCAGCGACCTTCCAACTCTATGTACTGAACATTCGCCTTCACGACTACCTGACGCACTGATGACACGCATTTGCTCGGTATCTCCGTCACTTCCTCTAAAACAAAACCACTTTATAGAGACGAGAAATGAAAATAAGAGACAGTTGGAATAGAAGAGGCGTTCCCATGTCGGCCCTCGCCTCTACTCCTATCTTTTTAAAGTTTTAATGTTATGCGATTATAGGGATGAATAACTTGCTGCATGCAGCCGAATATTGTGCATGTGGTGTTACACGCATGGACAAAATAAAAAATGAGTTTATAACAGGAAGAGAAACTGTTACGCGTAATGGCACGCGCCCACTGACGGGCATGGCGCGGAACGGCAAGGGATTTTTCTCGTAAATAAATAATTTTCAACCTTATTCTAATGACTTTAGCTCTGAAATCCGTTCTCCATTACATTATCACATTATTTTTTTTAAAGGAATGTAAGTAATTAAAATAAGGTTGAATCTGGTCATGTAGGGCGGGCTAACGCTAGTGCTAGCGCCCGGTTGACGAGCGTTTCGTGTATGGGGCGGGATTAGGGTTTCGGAATTCGCGGGATTTTCACGTTCCCGGGACCTGGAAAAAAATATAAATAATTCCCGGGAATCTTCGGAAATTTTATGAAAAACTCATGGGTACTAAAATACAACATACAGGGTGTAAAAATTCCCTTGACAAAGTCGAAGTCTACGCATTTTAATCGAAATAAGAAACAATAAGAATTGCCGGGGAACGATTTTAATTTTTGGTGTTAAAAAAGCGTTTCTTTGGAGATACATTAAGAAATAACTTTATCTAAAATGAAAAGTAATAGACTTGCAAAAAAAAAAATGCAGGAAAATCATGTCGAGAACAAAAACAGAGGTTGGTAATATGTTTACCTTCAGGTTCCAGTTTTTGCGGTGGCGCGGGCGGTACGTCTCGAATCTCCCCTTCTGCGTCCACTATTTCTGCGAGTCTGTAGTCTTCGGGCTATAATAACATAAATGCCACTGGTAAAAATATGAATAACAGGATTAATGGATACGGAACTAGTGACGTCATACCTTGATCACCTCCCCATACTCATTCGCGCGGTATCTTTCCTCGTGGAAAGGGTATATGACGTGGTGGGATTTATTCGATTAATAGTTATTATTGGGGCGCTTGTGTGACGTGACGTCGTTTAACATATTACTAGCTCAGTGACGTCATATCATACCTTAATCACCTCCCCATAGTCATCGGCATAATTCCTCAAGAAAAGGGTACATGGCGTAGTGACGCTTGACTTGAAGTTTGTGTGACGTCATATCACCAAGAATAGTTGTTTTATCTCGCGAAGACCGATGAATTGAGTTCAACTTTATTGCAAAGAGACAAGAGCGTCGACGGCGGACCTCGTGAGATAGAACAACTATACTAGATCGTCACACTTTGATCACCTCACCGTAATCATACGCGCGGTATCTTTCCTCGTGGAACGGGTACATGGCGTGAAAGCTTTTGACTTGAAGTTTGTCTGATGACATAATCACACCTAAGTTAGTATACTAGTGACGTAATACGTTGATCACCTCCCCAGTTATCCGAGCAGTATTTTTCCTCGTGGAAGAGGTACTTGGCGTGGTGGTGATTGTATTGAAGTATGTGTGACGCGACGTCATATCATACAAAGCTGTATCAGTGACGTCATGCCTTGGTCAGTTCGCCGTAGTCATATGCGCGGTATCTTTTCTCGTGTAACGGTACATGGCGTGGAGGCAAACGCCTCCACGCCATGTACCGTTAAGCCAAACGGCTTTAAGTTTGTCTGACGTCATAATCACACTTAAGTTAGTATATTATGACTTGACGTCATATCATAAAAGCTAGATCAGTGACGTCATACCTTGATCACCTACCCGTTGTCATATGCTCGGCATCTTTCCGCGTGGAATGGGTACATGGCGTGGAAGCGTTTGACTTAAAGTTTGTCTGACGTCATAATCACACCTAAGTTAGTATATTATGACTTGACGTCATATCATAAAAGCTAGATCAGTGACGTCATACCTTGATCACCTACCCGTTGTCATACGCTCGGCATCTTTCCGCGTGGAATGGGTACATGGCGTGGAAGCGTTTGACTTGAAGTTTGTCTGACGTCATAATCACACCTAAGTTAGTATATTATGACTTGACGTCATATCATAAAAGCTAGATCAGTGACGTCATACCTTGATAACCTCCCCGTAGTCATCAGCGCGATATCTTTCCTCATGGAATGGGTACATGGCGTGGTGGCGTTTATTCGACTTGAAGTATCCCGAGGGCCGAGTGTCATGGCGCACGGGGATGTCGTGACGACCGGTCACTACCCACATTTCTAGCTCGCCGTCCGAATCTGAGTCGGACGATATACCAGCTGTTTCTTCTCTGCAAATAAGAATAAAGTTATTTACTGATCTTTATATTTATTCTAAAGGCTCTATAAATTAGGCAACATTTTTGAATGCTACAAATGGGATGAGTGACTATTATTGATCAGTTTTAGACAAACAACTGTTTTCGAACAAACTTTTTTGTTTAATAAAAATATTTCTGATTTTCACCTTGTTAGAGGCGTATTCAGTACCAATTCTCTTACCGAAAATTATTTATACAGTTTGATTTCTATATTGTAGTTTCTTTGATTCACAAGTGCGTGTAAGCCTAAACTGAATAAATGACTACGAGTTTTGAGTTTATGCGCAGCAATGGACGTCTTATGGCTGGTATAGTGATGGATTACTTGATAGTGTTGTTAAGGTGCTGTTTCTGCTTCTGCTGCAGCTGGAACTCTTCGAGCTCGGAGCCTTCGAGTCGCACGCGTTTGCGAACCACCAGCTCTATGGTGCGGTCGCCGCCGTTCTCCACTAGGTCCCGAGCTAACGTTCCGGGGGAGGTTCTGCGGAAAAGTAACTTATTACCACCACATAAGGTGTAAAATCATATAAAACGGTGGTTTTCGTAACGGAGCCTTCGAGACGTACGCGTTTGCGAACTACCAGCTCTATGGTGCGGTCGCCGCCTTTGTCTACTAGGTCCCGAACTAACATTCCGAGAGAGGTTCTGCGAAAAAGTTACTTATTACAACTGTATAAGGTTTAATATCATTTCACATATTATAGCAAAGTCCTGCGAAAAAGTTACTTATTACAACTATATAAGGTTTAATATCATTTCACATATTATAGCAAAGTCCTGCGAAAAAGTTACTTATTACAACTGTATAAGGTTTAATATCATTTCACATATTATAGCAAACTCCGCGAGAGAACTAAATTGGTTGACCTATAGGGATGGGATATACATCTATGTTATAAAGCTACAGACTTCATTCATCACATTTGGTCACTACATTTCCAGTTTAGAGTAAAGATAGATCATCTATAAGGAAGACCTATGGCCCAGCAGTAGGGACATTAGAAATGGCTGATGTCGACATTTAGTCACATTAATAGTAAGACTCAGTAGCACATAAGGGTCTTAGTAGTTTCAACCACATTTGTCACTTACCTAGCAGTGAGGACAATAGAATTCTGCTGGTGTGGAGCCCACTGTAGGAACAGGTCTCTAGCGAACCCAGCCTCCAAGTCAGGAAAGGAGGCCAGCACCACCTTTGGTCCCGGAGTCCTGGTGACTTCAGCAACCGAGTGGCATAAGTGCAAGTGGCGTAGTGCGAATGGATTGCTCCTAGCCCCTTCGAATGCGCGTGTTAGTTTGTCACTCATCCATTCAATCTGGAAGTGATTACAATTTTATTAATAGTTGGGTAAGATAAATAATATACTAGAAAAAATAACTCAATCATTGCATCTCAGACGGGATCTTGGACTGCTACGGGTGAGTCGACTTTTCTAGTAGATATATTATTTTTAATGATAAAAATAGCATTCTGAATGCTTTAAATATAAAATTAAAAATAATAGTTTGGTGTTTTTAAGTCAGTTTATATACAGAGTAGAAAAAATACGTGTGACTTACGAACTTCACCACTTTATAACTGATATTAAGCAGACATCAATATGCCACGAGGTCAAAGTCTCGGTCGTGCCACAGTTGGTCCAACAAATGGGCCAACTCTTAACATGTTGCCATGCAAGTAGATAATTCATTAAGAGAGAAAACATATTGAAATCAAACCAAAGGAAGCTTACCTGTGACTTAGCGAACTCCACCACATTATAGCTGACATTAGACAGCAGTAGCAGCGAGTATGCCACGAGGCCGGAGTCTCGGTTGCGCCATAGTTGGTCCAACATATGAGCCAACTCTAACACACGGCCCGCCGTGTCCGTACAGACTAGCACACACCCGCCGCCACGTAGGGTTGTTAGTATTGTGGCTAGACAAAGAATGAAAAGATTTTAAGCTATGAAAAACCCAATTTCATGTTGTTGCAATTACTCTTTGTTTTGCAGTAATAAATATCTGCATGTATATAACTAATATAATTTGATTAACTTAAAAGGATAAAGAGTAAACTTGAACATGAAGAAATATATAATGTAACACGGTATCTTATGACTAGACATTGACCGAACAGAATCAACTATGTATGAACGAACATGGCAATATTAAAGAAAAAAATGAATATAAAGGTTATTAAAATGTAATTTACTCATAAGCTTTTCATCTCTAAGCCTTCTTCTTGGTTGTACATAATCAGCATTCATAGCACCGAGCAGTAACAATGACGGTCTCATCAGTCTTTCAATTTCACAGCCGTTTAAATGTCTTTCCTTTTTGTGGTTGAAATCTGGAGCGTAAACTATATCTTCCTCGCCTGGAGCTGCTATACGCCATACTGTCCCACCGAGGGAGTGCCCCGCTGGCAGTGGAGTAATGCGAATTCCAAGACCTTTCCCTGGAATCATAGGTGAATTATTTGAGTCAACATTTTTCAAATAAAAAATAATTAATAATAATAATAATTCGATTATTTCAGGCACAATAGACTCATTTCAAAAACAATACAGAAAAAATAGAACATACACAATTACAATTAATATGAATATAAGTTATCAATAGCATCTCAAAATTTACTGTAACATTAACAACTGATATGTTATTAAACACTCACCTTTCATATCAATGCTCTGATTGTATTTTAACTGTACAATACTATCAAATGCTGCATCTACATCATCTAACGTAAACAAGTCGAAATCGGAAACATTTCTGTGAGCTTGATACAAGTCATACATAAACATTTGTCCCATTTTGTAGACCGGTAGTGTAGCATACATAGGACAGTTGAGTCCGAGCTTTCCTACTGCATATGGTAGAGCACCAAGATGAAGAGGGTCCGAATGGGAGATAAGTACTGCATCTATGCTGTTTATATGTCTGAAAGAATGTAATTAATAAGGTAAAACACCAAACTAGCTTTTTGAATTAAAATTTTTTGCATTAACAATGGTATTTTTATACAATACTAAGTAATATACTTACAAAAAAATTCGACTCGCACCAGATTATATTCTCAGGCGAGAATTGAATGTGACTTTTGGAAGACCGGTCCAATGCTCTTCCAACTGAGCTATCGAGTCACTAGTGGCAAAGTCGAAATTTTTCTAGTAATATATACTACACTCACGCCGCAAGCCAGTATTATTTCATCAATGTGAGGAATTACCTCTATATTCAATTGAATGAAACATCTTTCCAGATATTTTGACAATTGATTAAGGTTCCCTTTGAGATTATGATCTGGTGCGAGTCGGATTTTTTCTAGTACATTATTTAATGTTGTATACCAAACCAACTATTTAAGTATCTTTTAGGTGAAAACCAAGTAACTTTTCAAAGTCTTTCAGCACCAAAACGGTTCTCAAAGTAAGTAGTAAACATAACCTCAAAACGTACGTACCTTTTCAATTCTTTAATAAAGTCCATATCGAATTTCTCATCCCATCCACAATCTAAAAGGATCTTGAACTCATCGATTTGGAGAACATAGCAAGGAGGAGATTCGTCTCCAGCTCCAGAGAGGCAATGCAACTTAATGATTGAAGTCATTTTGTTAATCCAAATTTACTTGAAGTATTGAGCTATAATTAGTTTGGCCTGTGTGACATAGCTTTTCATAAAAATATAGTATATGTTTGTGTTGATTTTATTCGTGAGGTAATTTATAAATTTTCAAGAATTGAGTGCCGGAGCGTTATCAAACAAAACGAACGAATGCAATTGCAAGCAAACAAACGTCACAAACCAAAAACCAAATACGTTTAACTTGACGTAAAAACTGACAGTGACAGTTACAGTACAGCTTTTTCGACGCATAAGCAAATGTTTAAAATCTTAGAGCCTGTAGAAATCTAATGTTTTTTTTTAAATAGAAACGATTGTCTTATCTCATAAAATATGTTAGTATTCTAACGATACCTATCACACATCAAAATCTGTTCAGGCATTTAAAAGTTATATGGTGGCGAAGAGTCACCGTATAACTTCTAAATTATACGGTGGTACATTTGTTGTATGTATGTATGATCTATACATACATACAAACTTACACGAACCCTGAACAAAATACACTATCCATCCTTTTTTGGGCAGTTGTGTAAAAAGAGAAGGCGGACATACCTATAATGACTCTTCGCCACCAACATACTTGTTTGGTAAAAGGAAATCGAACGTAGGATGGTAAGTATCAACAGCTCTAACACCGGATGGTTGAACCGGTAGATCTGAAACAGTTTAATTTTTAACGGGTTCTTATACTTAGGCTGCGGTCTGCATGGCAATAATATCGATTATAGCATTTGCAACGCTCGCGTGGTCCGCATTCGATATCGCACTTAAATCGACAAATGCCAGTTGGTGATGCGAACCGTTCGTAAGCGCGCTAACATTTCATTCAACTTTAAAAAACAATATGAATTGATGGCTATAATAAAAAACTTACCTATTTGTTCTCAAAAGCGACGATAGTGATGAAGAGCGTTTGATTATTCAGTCAATGTGCACCCCACATCTTTTATTTCACCTTTTTACATCAGCCACCTTTTTAAATAAGCTCAAAATTTATATTAGGTAACAAAATTAGCAAAATGCTAACCAATATAATGCTCTATCCTTTCGTTGTGCAGTGAAGAAAAGCTCCTTCTCCAACGATTCCACATATTTTTTTATTTTTGTCGAAATAAAATACTGACACTCGATTTGTTTGACAGTCACTTGACACTTTTGACAGGACGCTCACAGTGATTACGTGATTACCGAGCCCAAAATGGCGCTGATAATGACGTCATGAGTGACGACATGCTAGATAATGTTAACGCGCTACGTTCATGAGGACCGGCTGTTATCGCGATAATATCGATATTATCGCTATGCGGACCGCAGCCCTACTTAAAGGCAGTAGAAAATCCATATGTTCATCAATTAGAGCATGCTCTAAGGTTCATCAAAACGGTAATAAAGCTGCCTTTTTCGTTAAATAAAGAAGAGAAATGGTATGTTTATAACGTTTTATTTATATTCTTTATTGTAAAAAATACAGTTGAGTGTGAGTGAGTGAGAATAAATAATTATTATTTATCAAGCTTGAATTACATTAAGTTCCTTCTTCACTACCCTTACGGTCACAATTATTAGTATCAGTTGATATTACAGGTAGATCATCGTTTTTAGGTTTTTAGGTCTTTGGCTCTTTGAAAGCGTACTCGTAATAGCCTTGTTTTTTCCGACTCTTCTTCGTGCGTTTCAGCAAAAATTTTTGGGTCTGGTAATATTAATTTTCAGTTCTGTGGTTTATCTATAGCTCCACCATCTATCGTTAAAGCCTTATTTTCATCGACTATCGATAATAACAAGTCTTTCTGCAAAACGTCATTTAGTATAACAATTTGGCCTGTATTGCTGCTAAGTTCATTCAGTGTGCTAGCATGAACTTCAAATTCAGACTTTTCAGAAAGCTGAGCTGATTGAGCCGCATCAGCTAATTCTATCACTTCTGTTTTATTAATATCAGTTGCATTGGTCATATCCGAGTTCCTATAAACAGAACCAAGGAGAAATGAAGGCTCTTCTAAAGAGTCTGATAGTATAACGATCTCTTTTCCCTTTGTATCATCTAAATTAGGTTTTGCTTCGTCAACTGCATATGATTTTTTAATATTTAATTTTCCTTGAGATATTTTTGGTGTTACTGACTTGATTGCCAGAGCAGTTTCATGGACTTGAGTTATTTGTCCTGGAGGGCTTTTTAGTCGAAGTCCCACCAGCCTCTCGTCTAGATGGGCGTCTGCAAATAATTGAAAATGTGTTTTGTACAACTCGACCTAACTATTAGCGGCCCGAGCCATAATAATACTGCTACCAAACTTGCATTTCATTGATAAAAACTCAGTAAAAAAAGAATGTTCCTTTTCGGAGAAGGGTTCTTTAAGTGTGCTATTTGAATCCACTTTATTTAAAAAAAATTCACAATTACAAAGTTTAGGGCTTAAATTGTTTGTACAGTTTAATAATATGATGATGACGATGAGAAAAATGGAAACATTATAATTACTCTAATTACCGTTGATTTTGTTCACAATGTAGTTCAGAATCAAGCAGGTCAAGAATATACCTACAGCAACAATGGCGTACAACCACCATTCCTGTAGAAAAATATTTTTTTAAAGCTGATATGCTATTACAGAGGGCATAGATGGCAATGCCCGATTAAAACTAACATCTTCAAGTACCTTCAGTTCTTCTATAAAAATATAGAACAAATTACCTGACATAATAAAAAACGAAACCAATGATACCATCTTTACCAGTAAATTAAAACAGCTACTAACTAGTAAATGCTATTACAGCATTATGAATATTGTATAGACAATTCATACATAGGGTCTACGAAATAATAATATAATATCCATAATGCAAATTAAAACCAATTATAAAAGTCTTATCCCTATCTTAGTTAAACGCCCGCCCCCCCTCTTCTAGCCCAAATTTGCGTGCCCAACAGGGTCCATAATATGGTCTTTTATTATGTAACATCTTTGTAAACATTATGGTTTAGCAATAAATTATTTGATTGATTGATTGATTGACACTGGCAAGCAAAGAGAATGTAATCACTACGTTTTAGAAACGGCGGCATTAGGTATTTTGCATAGAGGAACAGGAACAGGGGCTCTATGTGTATCAGCTAACTTACATTGCTATCGTAATCGCTCTGATTGCAATTGTAATACATTGCTACTTTTCCTTGGTATGTTTTTATTTGTGCCAAATCGAAGTAGCAATGTATCGCATACATCTGTCAAATCACAGTTTACATTAATTTAATTGTTTTTGGCCGATAGACCTGCAGGATTGGCAACGTTCAAGTGGTACTTTTGAATTAATTTCACCTGTCGTAAATTACCTAATTCACCTGGGTGTATTTAGTTTACCAAATTCGTGTGCATTAGCCCTCTGTTGCTAACAATTCTCGAAATCGATTGAAACCGCACATTGCTGCTTTAAGTAAGATAGTTGTCGCATTGGTTCTTACTAAAGCAGCAATGTAACTGCGATTTCTGTCAGAGTTGATTGCAACAAAGTTACAAAATCAGGGGGCTGGTAAGTGCATTAGGTTTACTTGAGTGCACTGCGTACAATTTATCTGGGTGTAAGTATACTGAATAGAGTATAGAATTTGGTAGACTTAGGGCTGATTTTTCACCAGATAAAATTTTATCTTAATTACTTTTATTTTATTTGGTTAATAATTTAACTGACAGATATCTTTTATCTGTGTCTGAGGATTGAAAAATCGGCCCTTATTGTACCAAGGTGATTTACTTCAGATGAATTGAGTCTACTGATGGGATATTCCAGGCATTAACGGGATAGAATACCCATTTCGTATCTTCATAAATAAAAAAAGAAAAATGATCAAAACTAAACAAATTCAAACATAGCCGACAAAGAGAGCCGTATTTCTGTAACTACAAATGTTTATTGCGGGCCTAGACCAATTTGTCACTGACTATTCTCCCGAGACTTGTTTACGGCTATATGTTATAGGTGGCTCTTGGGTATAATCTGCCAAGAAAAAATTACAAGAAGGCCTAGAAGAGCCTAGGCTAGGCCCTAGAGATATATACATGTATAACAATCAAAGAATTAAAAAGTTTAGTTTTTTTTTGTTACCGATCGTTCGTTGTTCATTTATTTATTGAGTAATATTATCAATAAATACATTCTGAACAGCTACGGCTATGGTTATGGCTACGGCTACGGCTACGGCTACGGCTACGGTTATAGTTACGGCTACGGCTGCGGCTACGGTTGTAGCTACGACTACCTAAACGTATTTTAACGAAAACGAACGTAATGTACGTATGTAGTTGTGTACAACTGTGCGCGTGGATTTCTGCTACTTTTATTTTAAATGCGAGATTTATATATTATTGTGTGATTATTTTAGTGATTAATTAATAATGTGTGAAAAAAGGGGTAAAATATATTACTTTTTTAAAATTATTTTTTATTTAAATAGATTCAGAACTTTTTTGCTAGCGGTACTTGATTGCTTAACTGACATTTTTATTTGCTTTGACAAGGTCCCATCCCAATCTAATCGCGCGCGGATTATACATTACCGATTTTTAGAAATCATTTACTTTCAGCTACATAGTAATGCAACTGCCAATGAACCTCAAGATTTTGAAAAATGTACTATTAATAATAGGGATTAAGTATCAAATAATTTCTTACCATCTCTTTGTGTCCAAGCTGATATTTCCTCTTAAATATTTACATACCTAAGTAAAATAACTTCAATCCCTAGGTACCTATTGTCAAATTCACAGAGGTTCAAAAGACTTCTATCAAAAAAGTCATTGGAGATGACAGTGACAGAATTACATAGACAAAGTTGATGATGATGGTATGAAATTAAAAAGGTTATCTATAAAACTGCGAGGAAGAATTATTATTCTTGCTTTCAAGCTAAGAGCATTTACGGCCAAATTCTCAAACGAATTTTACTGCCGTACTCAGAGACGTCAATTAAGTTTAATGCTTCATTAAAATTGGTGCTATCTCTTTTTTTCCATAGTGATAGTATAAGACGGCTCGATACTTAATGAAGCATTAAACTTAATTGACGTCTCTGAGTACGGCTGTTAAAGTAAATAGGACGGACACCTTAAATTAAAAAAGTTCGTCAGATTTGACAAAAACTATGAATCTGACACCCATATCTCTCTCCTATCTATGGGCGAACACCTGCGGTGGTATCGGCTAAAAACATTGAAGTTCATGGTAACTGTGTTTTGACAGATATATATGATACATTGCTGCTTTTCTTTGGTAAGTTTTTATTTGTGCCAAAACGAAGTAGCAATGTATCACATACATCTGTCAAAACACAGTTAACATGAACTTCAATGTTTTTAGCCGATAAAGCCCCTGTTCAGTTTCATTGGAACTATATGATACACCAATCATATAGTTCCAATGTAACAATGTTTACAATGTATGTACAATGCATGCATTAAGCTGGGTAACTACCGAACTCATCAAAGAACCAAAACCTAGTCGAGACTTCTGTAGCATTTCAGTGGAACAAATCATTCAACGTAAAATATGATACTTAGCTTCTTCTTCTTATCGTATGAGGATTAGACTCTAACACCTGGTGTTAGAGATTATCATTATCGGATGTCAACAGCCGACGGCTTAACGTGCCCTCACGTTCGTAACGTGGAAGCGCTCAGTTGTAATGCCACTAAACGGTCACCCATCCGACACCTGGTCAGGCCGATCATTGCTTAACAAACGTGATCGAGTACGATCAGTCTGTTAAGCTCCGCCATGAGTGCTTCAACTTAGCTTAAACTTCGAGCGTTTCAAGTTTGGGCGCAGGCGAAATTTCGGTTCAAATTGCACTCACTAAGTAAGGCATTGTTTGTTTGGGTTAGTCATACATGTACAAGCGTAAATTAGTCACTATTATTATTTAGGTATGTACTAGGTGTCTCGACAGCTACCTAATACTGGGATTGGGATAAATTTATATTACCTATTTCATATTAAGGCAACGGATTGCTAATTTGAATAGCATCGTGATTAAAAATCAGATTAATATGTTCCGGTTAAGTTCCAATTAAATTATACAAGGTGTTACAAAAGTACCCCTAATGCCGAATATGGTATATAAGGACCATCAAACTGAACAACTTTTACTATGGGACCAACTCTGAAATCGTGAAAAAAAAAACAGCTGTTTCATACATTTTGATATTTTCGATTTCAATTATTGTATGAAACAGCTGATTTTTGTAACACCTTGTATAGGTAAGGACTTAAGTATATTATTCTATTAATGATGACCTCCGTGGTCAAGTGGCTTTGTACACTGGTTTTCAAGGTGTCGCCATCTCTGAGGTCCCGGGTTCGATCCCCGATTGGGTCAATTTAGAAAACGAACTTTTCTATATTGGCTCAGGTCTGGGTGTTTGTGATACCACCGTTGTCTCTGATTTCCATAACACAAGTGCTTTAGTAACTTTTTTTGGAATCGAAGCAATGTATGTGATGTTGTCAAACATTTATTATTATTATTATTAAAAGAACACTCGATTTCACAGTACCTATTAGAGCATAAATACCAAGAAGATAATTTTATCTAAAGTTTCTGGCTAAGCATACGCTCTCAACGGCCGATATCACTCATGAACTTTACCAACAACAACAAGCAACAACATATTCAGTTCTACTAATAGCATTGTTCTAAATAATATCAAGACGAGTACCTCTCAAAGCGTTTGATACATGTGAAGTTAGAGCCATCAAGAGTATCGTCTCACAAAGTGAAACGATCGTAAGACTCGAGCGTTTGAAAATTGAGTTAATTTCAGACCAAGTCTGGGTTGCACAAAACGCGTTATGTTATGTGTAGATAAAGCTTAAAAATAGTCTTCTTTAACAAGAACGATAAGCTAAATTTTGAACTGGAAAAAGAACATGTACTCAGATAGGAATCGAACCCACAACCTTCATTTTGTTTAGCTGAGTTTTTTTTCTTCCTTACTTACTTTCTTCCTTTTTAGGGTTCCGTACCTCAAAAGGAAAAAACGGAACCCTTTTAGGATCACTTTGTTGTCTATCTGTCTGTCTGTCTGTCTGTCTGTCCGTCTGTCAAGACCCTTTATCTCGGAAACGCGTAGAGGTAACGAGTTGAAATTCAAACCATATACTCAAATCTAGGGGCACTTGCAGCTGTGAAAAAATCAAACTTCTAAGTTAACGTAAAAAAAGATACGGCCATTAATGCCTCGAAAAACGCATATTTCGACTCCCTCAAGGGAATCGAAATTCATAGGGTACTTCCCGTTGACCTAGAACTTTAAAAATTTGGCAAATAATATCGTCATGTACTACAAGTATAGGCAAAAAACGGAAAACTATACATTTGTTGTTAAATCATTAACTGTCTGTCTGTTTGTCCATTTGTCTATCAGAACCCTTATCTCAGGAACGCGTGGAGATATCGAGTTGAAATTAGAACCATATACTCAAATCTACGGGCACTTGCAGCTGTGAAAAAATCAAACTTCTAAGTTAACGTAAAAAAAAGATACGGCCATTAATGCCTCAAAAAACGCATACGGCAACGCTTTTCGACACCCTCAATCAAAATTCATAGGGTACTTCCCGTTGACTTAGAACTATGAAATTTGGCAAGTAATATCGTCTTATACTACAAGTACAGAGAAAAATCTTAAAGAAAAATATTAATTTATAATTATATCATAAAAAAAAGAGTTACAAAAGTACTTACTCAATCATCGAGGTTAAACGACGGTATGCGCGGTCATAATTAACTGGCTGACATTAAATAATTTGACTATTAATTTGACAAAAACACATTTAATAAATTTTAAAGAAAGAAATAATTACCCCTTAAATTTTGACATTAAATACTCTGGGAACATAGTGAAGGAAGTAGACAGTACTCAATTCTTAGGTTTGACTATAGATAGTAAGCTGACATGGAAACCTCACATTGATAATCTAATACAGAAACTGCACAAATTTTCGTATGCCCTATATAAATTAAGGAAAGTTGCTAATGTTAAAACGCTCTTGACAGCCTATCACGGTTATGTTGCATCAGCATTACGATACGGGATAATGTTCTGGGCTAATAGTACGGACAAACAAAGTGTTTTTAAAGCACAAAAGAAATGTCTCAGATCCATCTTTGGTCTAAAACAAGATGACTCATGTGCACCCTACTTTCGTAAATATAAAATTCTAACACTGCCGTCAATGTATATAAGCGAGGTTGCAAATTTTATCCGAAACAATCCTGACTTTTTTGTAATGAATCCCATCGGTAGTCGCCGTGAAGGCACCTTGAAGGTTACTCATGGATGCAAAACTCTTCTCAGGAGAATGAGTGTTAATTGTATGGGACCCCAAATTTATAATAAAATCCCTCTGACCATACGCACGATCAATGAAAACAAAAGATTTAAAACTGCGCTCAATGGCTACCTTGCTGATAAAGTGTATTATGACATTAGCTTATTCTTAAATGATAAAATAGACATTTAGATATTAGGTAGTTATAAGTTTAATAACAATTATAAAGATATTGACATTTCATGTAATGACATTTTAAATAAGTTCAATTTTATATTAATCAAATAATTGCGTTTCTAGAGGTGTATTATCTACTTACATACTTACTTATTATTATATATTTACTTACAAAATAATTATGTTCATATACCTTTAAGGTGAATCATGGCTGTACGTATTTCTTCTTTATTTAACTGACATCTTTGTAATACCCATGTTTATGAATGAATAAATAATATAAGAATAATTTAACTTCTAATTGACCTATAAACTTGAAATTTGCTGATTGTGTTTATTATTACGTGTATTTTACCAAGAAATAGCAATACATTTATTATTCTAATTTTTTTCTTTTAAATTCCTTCATTATCCTATTACAAACCAGCTTAATTTTGCGGTCAAACGAGTAGCACAGATAAACCCCGCCCCTTTTATAATTTTGTAATGCAATTAACCCTATTTTTATAATTTTGTAATGCAATTAAACACAATTCTAAATAGGTACCTACCTACTTAAGTGACTTGTATTTTGTACAAATGTATACTGTGGTGGTCGATGACTTAGCGATCGGTCTGCTGAATGCACCGATTCGTCCGTTTTGGGTACTGAATTTTGAATGTAGCTCGGAAAAAACTGAGACTCGATTTCTGAACTATTTATAATGTATGTACGGAACCCTCGGTGGGCGAGCCCGACTCGCACTTGTCCGGTTTTTTTAGCAATCGAGGGCCGAGACTAATGCCATGACTACTAAGTTTCCAAATCACTAGAAAATTGCTTATTAGGTATCTACTTAAGGCCCTGTCCAGAAATACGCGCGAATGAGACGCGATTCGTTATTCAATGTTCGCTTAGAACCAGCGACGTCAGCATCATGTGAACTATTAACCGCAATGTAACCAAAATCGCGTGGAAAAGCGCAGCGAATTCGCCCTTTCTGGACAAGGTCTGAGCATTAATAAAATACCTAAATGATGGATACGTTACTAACCTTTCATTACTTTTTCGAAAGTAATCGCAAAACTGGTTTCAATGCAAACACTTTTATGGTGTTTTTCGGGCGATGAACAAATGATCTATTCAGTAAAAATCTACATCATCCTAAATACATAAAATAAATTATGTATTTATATAATTGATATGTATTTAAAAATTTGAAAGTTTAGATGTTTGCTATGTTACTCAATCACGCAAATAAACGGCAGAACAGACTTCGATGAAATTTGTCACATGATAATTTATAACCTGAATTAAAACGGAATACTTTATCCCGGTCAAAGGTTTCCTAGAGATTTTGCGAATGACTACGCGAACGAAGTCGCGCGTGAAAGCTAGTAATAAAATGAAATTCACACAGTAACGAAAATAAAAATCTTGATTCTGATAAAAACCTACGGAGAAATGAAGAAAATACATTATCAAATTATTCATCTCCTTCAAAATGGATGACGTTAAGTAATTTTGCCGAACTTTCTAACACAATGTGATAAGAAAAAATAGATAGAAGTAACTTTGGAGTGCGTCTTCTGAGAAAAGACGTTCAAGTTTCAAAAAGCTTTCGTCGACTAGGTAAGTACTGAGTTTTGCGTTCGATTTGGAATCTTTAATCAGCTAATGAAAGTATAGCAGAAATAAAACGTACATTTCAATTTCATTTGAAGGCGTTGAGCGCATTCTAGACAATAACTAGATAGATTAATTACTAGCTCAAATTATCACTTGCTCTATTATTTTATTAGTTAACATTAAAAATCTTTAGGATGGTTTAGTTTTGTATTTGCGTACCTAATTATCTAAGCATAAACGATGCGAAAAAGATTAATAACAAATGTTGCTTTCTATTTTATAACTTATGATCTCTGGCCTAACTGCTTTAAATTACCGAAAGCTTCTTATAACATTGAGTAGCTTTATGATACATTAAAGTCACTGAGATATAATGTACCAACGTAAATAGTAGGCAGTTTCAAGTATCTGATAATCTCTTAAGCTCTAGTTTTTGATTTGCAGGAGTATGTCATAATTTCTAGTTCAAACAGCTGGAGTAGCTGCCAGTGGTGTGTCAAATTAATCGATTGACGACCTGCGCCAACTTCTGCTTATAGTTTGAACACACCACCAGCAGCTACTCCAGCTGTTTGAACTAGGAATTATGACATACTCCTGCAGGCCTATTACATAAAAACAATCGGGACAATAAGCGGACGATGCTTGTCCCACTCCGTGGCATATTAACTGACGAATAAGGAATGAACGACGGATTGCGTCTGATTATCGGGATTCTTTATGTGTAATAAGTAATCAACAGAAAAATAGTCTTTGGTCTTAACTTAGCTCTAGTTTTAGATACAGCGAAGTTCTTAGCCGAAGGCGGCGCTGGTCGTCAATATCGTTTAATTTGGCGCACAAACTACTACGGGCTGTTGGGAGTTTGTGACGTAGTTACAGAGCGTGAGCGAGCTTAAATAATGTTAGTTTCCGTTTCAAATTATTGAGGAATACTTATTGAAGATTTGTGGATATTGATAGGGTTAGTTTCAAATGATTTTTCAAACTTCAGTTTCTCAAAACGAATTCGAGTGCGTAACGCAGTGTAGTCGGTCGATGAGAGCTAGAGCAGTAATCCTAGCACGAACATCTATCGAGAAGAAGCGCGTAAAAGTACTCGATAGAGCAATTCTCTATGGAAATTTCATTTTGCTTTTCAGCGGTAGATGGCGCTGTACAAATTTCCCATACCAAATTACTTTATCGAATGTTTTTACGCGCGTTATTTTTTTCGATAGCTGTTCGTGTTAAGGATACTGTATAGGTATGTGTGTTTGCGTTGCGCGCGTAGTAGGTACTAAGTTTGGCTTCTGCCCTCTCTCTATTTTGTGGCATGTCGGTCCTTTATATTTTTCTTAAGTTTTTGAAAACCTTTGTTTACTTCGAATCAATTAAGAGGCTGATTCATTGTCAGATCTTTCGATTTTCCCACTGTTGAAACAGAAGGCTTTCTATGAAAAACTAAAATATAGTATATAGGGACCATCAATCTCAACAACTTTTACTACGGGACCAACTCTCAAATCACGAAAGTAAAAATCAGCTGTTTCATACATTTTGATATTTTCGATTTTTACTTTTGTATGAAACTGATTGATTTTATTTTCGCGATTTCAGAGTTGGTCCCATAGTAAAAATTGATCAGTTTGATGGTCCCTATATACCATATAAGGCATTAGGGGTATTTTTGTAGCATGTTGTATAGTTTACAAAATTTATATTGATCGCAATATCCCGACCTTTTTAAATTTAATTTTTTTTTATGTATTCCGGGTATCGAACCTACATTAATTTAGACACTATCTCAAAAGCTTTCATTAAGCAGTAGTCAATATTGCTTGACTTGCAGTAGGAACGCAAATTTACCTCCACGTCCTGACTTACAATCATTACAAGAAGTTAAGTTTAATGCATTACCAACTCTATACGGCAAGCCATAAGGGCTTTTCCACTTATCATTGTTCCGCTTACACTACTTGGTAGTGTACATTAAGGCTAGGGTTATGCCAAAACTTTGCTCAGATGTGATAGAAGCATATTATTTGTCTTAGTGATATTAGAATGAATCAGTAAACGGCCGTATATTTTTTCACGTTAACTTAGAAGTTTGATTTTTTCACAACTTCGAAGGACTATTATACAGTTTTAATTTCAACTCGATACCTCCACGCGTTCCCTAGAAAAAAGGTCTTGGACAGCTAGACAGACGGATAACAAAGTGATCCTATAAGGGTTCCGTTTTTTCCTTTTGAGGTACGTAACCCTAAAATCCGGCAAGATGCGCGTTAAGGGGCTGTTTTTTTCTTCCCTGTCTTATTTCGTACTGTGTCGTCTTTAAAAATTATATATTTATCATCTTCAAAGAAATCGCGAACCCTAATTGCAGCGCTGAAATTTATTTTTACGTTGATCAAACGTTACTGGCGCAAAATTTAGCGAAGCGTCTATTGTTTCTCGAGACGACGATAATTCTGTTGCTCTGTGACGGTTCCGTTGGATTTATGTATCTCATCTGTGCCTGAGAGATTCGATACTATATACGAGATGGAATATCGGTTGCACGAATACTGCTGAAGACTAGATTATACAGGGTTATTTGTAAAACACAAATAAGCTCGCAGGAGTAGATTGCTAACATCATAAACATGACATGTTGTCGGAAAAATCGTAGAACACATTGTGTTCATCACACAGACAAGAAAAAATGCACTTTTCTTACAAAATACATTACAATACACATTCTATCAGCTGTTCGGACATTTAAAAAAAAGGTCGGCAAACTGACCAAAAGACATTTAGGAAACGATTTTTGCGAAGACTTCTATGTTGTATTTGGATTTAGCACAAGTCATCTTGAAAATATAAAAATGTGGTACCTATCGATGCATTGAGTACGATGTTCTGGTCACAAATAAATATGATGACAAGCGCGTAAATGGTCGGGGTAGAAACTGTGACGTCATAAAGATGGCAGTACAAGGAAAAAAGCTTTTTCATTTAAACATATCATGTGGTATCAAATGAAAGGGCTTTGTGAGTAGATTGCAAATATATATATAACTAGCTGTAACATTTTCACTACTTAGTCTAACAAATTATTAGAAAACTTCTAAAAATTTTACTCTTCAAAGTTTTCATAAAACAGCTCTGCATTGAAAACAACTGAATTGATTTTTGCAAAATACATAACAAATGACTCTGAGCATACTTTCTTTTGGCGTAATTAATACACATTCATGCTAATTTACTGCTTTCTAGTAATTAGGGCCTTTGAGCTAAGCCACGGACGGACGGACGGACGAACGGACGGACGCATGGACAGACGGAGATGGCGAAACATTAAGGGTTCCTTGTTGAATTGACTACGGAACCCTAAAAACCACGTTTCCTTCTTTGGTTTTGGTTGTTGTCTGTCGTTGAGTGTAGTTAGCACCTTTATTTAGGTACCCCTTCAAGATAGAGGCGTAATTATGTAATTCAGATACAATATATTTATCAAACGTAAGGAGACTCAATTACTTAGATAGATACAGGTAACAAAGCCTTAGTAACTCATCATTAACAGAGGACAGAAACCTCAAAACTAGGTAGTCTGTAACCACAGGAAACGTGAAACAAATTCCTGCAGGTCTGTTTATCTATGTTAATAACTGTTTATTTTGTAATTAGAAACGCGGAATATATTCACAATTGTAAATAATAGTGAAACTTGTTTCGTTTTAGTTTACTACAGTTAGTAGAATATTGCTGTTTTAGATTTACTGCAAAAGGCGTATTTGTATTGGTGTAAAATTATTCGCACTGTAATAGTATTATTTAGTAGTCAATTCAAGTTCTTTCGAGTTTTTCATGGATCATTTTCGTTGTGTTTCGACCTCGAAGTTGAGTTTAACAAGTGAAACTATTTTTTTTCACCTCTCCAGCACGAAATGGAATCTTTTGATGCGTAAAAACTCGCAGCAAAATCGTTTTTTGCTGGAAGTTGGTCACTGTAGTTGTACATTTGTAATTTATATTGTCGCCCCTAACCGGTGTGAATTTTTTCATTGCGTACCAAAAAGACCAGAAGTATTTATTGTATTTTTTAAAAATAATGAAGCAATTTCCGAGCAAGTTGGATAATACCAATACCTAGCATAATACCTCTAGAGATAAGCAGTCGACAACAATCACGAAGATATTTAAGTCCTACCCCCGGTATTCAAATAAGCAAGACAAAGCGCAGACAAGAAAAACTTGGTTAAAAGAATAAAAAAACAGCGTCGCAAGTAGAAAAAGGCCCGTTCAGGTGATTCTTATTAATTTGTACCTTTGTCACAAGTCCCCTTTCATTTGAGGGCAACAGCGGATTAATGGTGAGTCCTTTGAAACGTCTTTAATTAAAACCCTAAATGAAAACCGTGGTTTTACGAGACAACATTTTTTAAACTTTTTTTAAGGCGGTCGCACACAAGCTTTCGTTAATTCTTTGCGGTTCCCTTCTGTATGTACTTTACTGTAACTTGTCTATAAAATAAATTAAAGAGCATTTGTATGTTATTAAGGAATTTAAACTTATAATAACTTTTAATTTCATTTCTATAGTAATTTTTCTTCTAGTAATCTCGACTAAAAAGCTGTACCTACATATGGCTATATTTCCCCAAAATTCACCATTAAATGCTTTAACACTTCGGCTTGTCTCAGTATGCCACCAACTTTTTTTTGTTTTTTTTATATGCCGTAGGATAACGTATTTACGCGCTTCCCCTCCGTAGGTGAACGGGGAGGGGGTAAGTGGGGATCGCCAGGAGGGGACCGCAACATTCAGCGTTGCGGCTCCCTCTACGACTGCCTCCCGTGATCCCACCCAACCAAGTGGTTCGATGGGATCTCGAGAGGAGGAAATACCCACTAAAAAACTACGGCACTTACCCTATCACCGCCAGTGCCGCCAGCCATGATGCTGTGTGGGGGGCCAGAGTGGCATTCACCCCAACGGCAACATGGCCTGCCCGGCTCTCTCTCCCAGGCCTCCTCCGCTGGGGGATGGCCGGGTAAGTTTGGCTATCCCCCCCATTCTGTCAGGGCCGTGCAAGGCAAGCAGTGGTTCACCTCCCACTACCCGCTTGGCCCCGACTGGGGGAACAAGGTGGTCAGTTCCCCCCTTAGTATGCCACCAACCTAAGAAACACGGTTTTTTCCCGAAGTATTTTATTTGTTTCGTTCTGCAAACGCAAGGCGGCCTTATTTACGCGATGGTGTTGGTGTACCTTAATTCGGTTCTAATTGCTTTCACTATTAATCTCGGCTAAGCCTTATGTCACTGTGTTTTTAATTAAATTGACTTTGTTTCTCTAACTTAGCTGTAATTTGATTATTAATTTTCGAAACGAGGCCGATTATTGCGAGTTCAACAGCGGAATTAATTGAAATTTATAATTGGTAAATCGAGTCCATCCTTTTGGTGCGTTTGGAGTTTAATGAAATAATACTTTGCATTTCAGTAATTGGATTTATAAAATGTTGGGAAGTGAGGGCTATCTCAATGTGTTATACATCATACGGAATATTACTGATAGCAGTTTAAAAAAATAACAAGATATGTGTCATACAATTGTGAAAAAGGAACCCTTATGGTGCGACTCAGTCTGTCTGTCGGTCACAGCTGGATATATAATGTTTTAAATTTCCATGGTTTTTGACGTTATTAGACACACACAGATCGCTACCTCAAAGCTACTTCGCATCATCATCCTGGACATCTAAACTCTGTAGTGGCATCACTAACAAACCGTGCATATGATCTTTGTGATGATGAACACCTGCACAATGAGTTACAACACGTGCGGCATGTCCTACAAAGCAATGGATATTCAGGAAAGCTTCCACCGAGACACAAGAAAAAGCACCAGTTACAGAGGCAGGAAGTAGATAGACGGCCGGTATTTTTACCATATGTAAAGGGAGTGACGGATAAGGTCTCAAATATTTTAAAAAAGTACGCAATAAAAACTATCTTCACTCCTTTGAAAAAGGTATCGCAATGTCTACGGTCCCCGAAAGATAGTTTTCCTTTGGAGAAACCTGGTGTTTATAAGATCGACTGCAGTTGTGGTAGTTCATATATCGGCCAAACTAAACGCACAATAGCATGCCGTATAAAGGAGCACATAAAAGCGGTCAAAAACAACGATACGCAAAAATCGGCCATCGCTGAACATTTAATTCATTCGGACACAAATCACTGGATCGAGTTTCATAACCCTCAGATTATCTCAACAGAACGCCACTACATACCAAGAATGGTCAGAGAAGCGATTGAAATTACCAAATACAAAAATTTCAATCGTGAAGATGGGTTTAAATTGTCGAGTGTTTGGAACCCCGTAATCCGTTTGTGTAAAAACAACATGAAATGTAAAAGCGCCGTTTCGCGTACAGATACAGTGAGTGTCGTGTGTCGTGAACAGATTCGAGTGAGTAGTGAGTTTGCAGACAGTGGTACCGGTATCGAACGTAATAATAAAAGACTTAGACGGAGGGAAGACCGATTTGTCTGCCAATAACATCTACCCGCACGCAACAATCGACAGTTCTTCCGTGACCATGGCGCATGCAACTGCGCCGAAATATCGGAGTCTCAAAAATAAACAGGTACATGGTGTAAATCCCGATATAGTTTATTCTAATAACAGCTGGATATCTCGAGAACTATTAATGCTATCAACTCCGAAGTTTGAATAGAGAAAAGTCGGAAATTAATTTTATGTGATAAAAGTTTATGTAAAGATTGCAGGGAAAATAAAACAATATCTCTAAATAGTAAACTTTTTCAGAATAATGGTACGGAACCCACGGTGCGCAAGTCCGACTCGCTCTTGACCGTTTTTTATTTTTTTTAAACTATTTCATTGCTGTGCATATATTCTTTGTAGAATATTGATTAACTTTAGATTTTGCAACTGATTTACTTCAATTAATAAGTTCAGTATGAAGTCGACGTTATCAATGCTAGGTTTTTCAGAATTTATAATAACTTATGACATACTTAACTTAAAGTAATAAATAGATAAGATGCTGCACAGAATATAATGTTACAAGGTTATTTTTACTTTTATAGAGGTTAAAAAGGCATTTAGGATTCTCTTTGCACTCACTATTTAGCTAACCCTCGGATTTCAATAAAATTAGCATATGTTCGCTTATGCCCGCGCATTCAGACCAAAATTACGCTTCAACAAAAAGCCAATTTAATCGAATGGTTTTTATCGACTTAGGTTAGTATTCGATACTTTTATATTTATACCATGTTGTGAATAAAATTGGACTAACTTTATTTTTTACACGTTTGTAAACTGGTTTATGTATCAAAAAGTTAAAATGGTGGATGTAATAATTAATGTTGAGGAGCTCGGTGGCACAATGGTATAGCGCCTGGCTCATCGATTGCGGAGGTTAAGCAATTTTCGCAAGGGTCGGTAATTGGATGGGTGACCAAAATTCTATTATCTTGAGCTCCTTCGTGCTTCGGAAGCCATTGGTCCCGGCTGCATTTGCAGTCGTTAGCACCCATCAATCCGCATTGGGCTCGCGTGGTGGGTCATAGCCCATCCTCCTTGCCCACCCATAAGGAAGGCGTGTGCCCCAGCAGTGGGGACATTAAAAAAAATGGCTGATGGTAATATTCATGTAATTAATGTAAATACTATGGGCTTGGTTGTTTCATATATTATTACATTTTTATTATCCTATTACACAATACATTTTTATGTTCTTTAATACTAACACTTAATAAATTGTGATGTTCTAAAATTTCTATTTTAGAACAGTTAAGTTAGAATTAGTTTCTACTAATATAAGATTTTTATTAAATTAACCTAACTTAATAACTAGTTAATCGAGTTTATTTAGAAACAGATTTTGTATGCTCGATGCTACGACGTAGCTGCTACGCCGTAGATATACGACATGGAGTTTCGTAGACGAATATCAGCTGTAGTAATTACGTAGGTATGCAGTGATCTAATTATGTCTTGCAAATAACTTTCAATTAAATGACATAATGAAGTTGAGGTTTAATCATTCACTGCTTTTAATTATTTTGATACTGAAATTTATGACTTACCATAAAATCTATAATATAAAAATGAATCGCAAAATGTGTTGCTAAGCGCATAACTCAACAACGCCTGGACCAATTTGGCCAATTCTTTTTTTAAAATGTTCGTTGAAGTTCAAGGATGGTTTTTACGGCGAGAAAAAATCGAATAACTGCCGGAAAAACCTTTAAAACAGCCCTTTTCTCTTTCCCATACAAACGTTTTCTAACTAAAACGTAGAGTCAATTTGAGCTTTATAATTATTGTATAAAGTTCATATTAAATTACAAGCACTCACGGTTGTTTAAACAATGAAGATATGTTCCTAACGTCAAAGAGTCAATTTGCACTTCAAAAATTCAATCATATATCTATCAAAACAGTGTGCGTGTGTGCGTTGGAGCACAGAATACATCGTTGGAGGATTTAATGTCGCGTTACGAAACTAAACAAAAGTGATATTATTTATTTTTTCACGTCATCAGTTTTCACGTCATTACATCAGTCAAACACAAACCACGTTACCAAAAGGGAAAATCACTCACTCACTGATCACGAAATCTCAGAAACTACAAGTGCTAGGAGTCTCAAACTTTGCATGGGGGCTCCTTTTAGGGCGTAGGTGCTCACTAAGACGGGATTTTGCGAAATTCAATCCCTAAAGGGGTGAAACAGGGTGGCAAAGTTTGTATGGGAGAACGCGATTTCGTGGCCCGATTGACTTGAAATTTGGCATACACATACTTTCACAAAATTAATTGAACACGTGTTTCGTATTTTTTTAATATTTATCCCCTAACAGGGTTAAAAAGTGGTAGAACGCTACTTTTGGGGTGCTTGACTTCGACGTCGGAATTGAAACTTCTTTATGCATTTGATTGATTAATTAAGAAAAATAAATATCATTTGTCATTTCAACGTAGTATTACATTCTCTTTGGAGAGTAGGTAGAATGCATTTCATTGAATAGTACCTATGGCGTTATGTTGGCAGTGCTGTCATTTTTCCTTATTCAGATTAATTTTAAAAGAATACAATATCCGGTCATGTCGCCTTTGCTATGACAATTAATAAAGCACAGGGACAAAATTTAAGAGCGGCTGGTGTAGATCTGCGCAGTGATTGTTTCTCCCATGGCCAGATCTAATGTCGCGTGCTCGAGAGTCAGCTCGCCGAATAGCCTTTTTATTTTGCAACCGGATAACATAACAAGAAATGTGTGTTGGATGATCGAGATTGATAATCCTGATAATGCACAACATATTTTTTTTTAAACTGGCTGCACCCGGCATGCGTATTGCAATGCTCCGTTTTTTTAGCCAGGGACCTTCTCGGTCGTAAGCAGAACAACTCACCAAAATTTCATCATAATTGGATAAATGGCTTAGGAGTCCCGCCGTCTCTACACTTAGATCTTTTAAACTATGCATAAAAAACCGCATCAAAATCGGTCCATAAGTTTGGGAGCTAGGTTGCCTCAGACAGACAGACACACACACAGGTCAAACTTATAACACGCCTTGCGTTAGTTGTGTACGTCGTATATACATATACAAATTTAGTGGTGGCCACATAATTAAGGACACAAGTCGATTTTCATACAAACGAGGTAATTTTGAAGTCTTGGTTGTTCGCTAGGTATTGAACTAACTGTGATCTGATGATGGCCATCCAGGGAGTGAATGGAGAAGATTCAGATCGCAATACACACCCAACAGTTCTGGTCAGCATTCTAAGAGATGTAAGCATCAGATTGTCAGTAGCAAGATTTTCATACATTTTAATGCTATATTCGCGGTTTTTTTAAACATATCCTTATAAATCTCTTAAAATGCTGGTCAGATCACTTGGGTGTGTATAGAAATCTGGTTCTCCTCCATTCACTCCCTGGATGGCCATCACTAGATCACCGCTCGGTTAATCCCTGGCGGAAAAGCAATGCTTAAAAGTTACTTCGTTTGTATGAAAATCGACTGGCGTCCTTAATTATGTAGCCACCACTATATATTATTATAAGATATCCTGTAGTATAGACTAATAACTTCACACTCGCCACATTAGTAACTATATTGTACCCGTGCGAAGCCGGGGCGGGCCGCTAGTATTTAATAAATCTTAGTACCTATACGTAAGTAATTAATTGTTGTACTATAGGTACTTAATGTAGTTATTATTATACAGGGTGTCTCAAAACTTTGCCGCACGGAGGGAAAGTACCTTAAATATTAAAGGTACCTTACCCTCTATTTCATAATAGCACTGAAAAATACTTCATATTGATTTTAAAAATTATTGGAACTGCAAAATTCATTAAATTTTTGTAAAATCGCTGCCTTAACCAGGAAACGAACCCACCAATAATATGAAAAAAAAACAATGTTTTATTTTTACGATACCGATCGAGAGGGCTACTCATTACGATAGCTTTTTCTTCAATAACACAGCATCTTAAACAAAAGGATATATTTTTCTTTGCCACTCGGAGGGAAATATTTTTCCCTCCGAGTGGCAAAGTTTTGGGACACCCCATATACTTGAAACAAAGTCTACTTCTAGATATTTGCCCTAAAATGGATGGGATACCTGCAATTTGAAATATTATTTATGAAATTAATAGCTGCACCGAGCGAGCAGCCTCGCGCGGCAAGCGTCCTGCCTCGCAGCTCGTTTGGTGTGGACGCCTCGCGCGCGGTGGGCACAGCAATTCTGAAATTTTTCGATTTCTTTAATTTTTTGCTTTCAACACAAAAGTTTTCGTTAATTTAAACAAAAAGTTCAGACAGCAAACTCAGTTCAGACTTGAGATTACAGACAAAGCCAGTCGTGTAAAACACAAATCAAAGTTCGACAAGCAAGATGGATGACGCCTCGAGTTATTCGTCAGTGGAAACTTGTAAATAATGTATCAGTCATTTGCATGCGTAATACTGTTTGATTAAGTGTCTCGCCAACAATGGGTAGGACGGAATTAACTTGGCAGTGTGGGAGTTACATATTTAGATGGGAAAATTGATGGATTTAAGTTGTGTGCTTTGTATGTTTTTTTACTAGTAGAAATTGGTGTCAAATGCCATTATCAAGGCTGGGTCAAACCGAATGCAGCACAGCGAGTTGCGTTGCGTAGCGTGACGGCAAACGACGTTGTAATGTATGCAATGCTATGGTGTATGTCACATCGAACGCGCGGCATTCAGTGTGACTTAATATATTGTCATATACATGTCAACGCAACTACGCGCTGTGTTGCATGCGTTTGCTGTGTTTGACCTGGGCTTCATCGTGAACCGGCTGGTTTTTCTTATGGGTGGATAAATGGATTGGTAAGCGGCTTAAAATATAGCCCACTCACCACGCGGCCCAATTCTGATTGATGGATAAATAAATCTATCTATTATATAAATCAATTGCTGTGCGCTAGTCTGGCTAAAATGAAAAAAACGGCTTAACAGATTGCATTAATTGTTTTTGTGCAACAAAATATTGGAAAAACCCTAAAGAACAGCTAAATAATAAAAAAACAAGATGGTCAATTTTGCATGGGAATCGCCATTTCGGAATACTTTTGACAGCTAACTTTTGATAATGAGGTTTGGTCAAATAGAGGTTTTAGTCTGAAAATAAAAAGATCAAAACGTCTCTTATACGAAAATTTACCTACTTAAAATATGTGTTATGAATATATTCTGTGATGACTACTACTAGCGCCACATATGTAAACCTGTGTGTCTCTTTGTGTGCTCAACACAGTCTGGTGCACGTCTGTTGAAAGTTATACTGCTATTTAATAGGTAAAGTATATTAAGTTGAATATGAAATAGCAATATCTCTATCTGTATAAGTCTCAAGTTAAAGACATTTTTCAAAGGGGGCTATAACTATAACTATAACTATCATGATGTCGTTAACATACCGCTTCGTCTGTGTTATTTACACGTTAAGATCAAACGAGGGCACAAATAAGTTGGCAAGTACGTTGGTTGAACGATCAATCTTCTGACGTCTGTCAATATACACGATATCGCTACACTAACATTAGGACACATCAATTTTATGGTTTGGTAATAGGAGTTTCGATATTTAATTTCTGGTCAATGTCACATTTACAATTAAGCGATAATGCACATCGCTAACGAAAGATGCATTGCCATAAATTATCGGCGTTATCGCTTTATCCATAAATTTAACGGAACTCCTTAACAATAAACTGCGCTAAAACTAGAAATGAGTTATTAGGGGTATTTTACTATTGAATGTGTAAAATATTAAAACTTTTTATTTATAATATCATCGCTAACATTTCTAGAATTATATATGTTTTTGCCCTGAATAGTATAGCATGTAGAGTAATAGGATAGGTTACCTGTCCTATTACTCTACTTGCTATTGGTGTATTTAGATAAGGTTATGATGGGGCTGACATGACCTTATGTGTTAAAAGCCCCTAAACAATAAAATATTAAAAAAAAAAATGCTAATATTTACATAATTATACAAACCCAATCTACGTACCACAAAAAAGTTAAAAATAAAAAGCTATAAAAAAAGCAAAACCTTCTTCAAAAACCTTAAAAAACAACTCGAAAAAGCAAGAAATAGTAGCATAATTACTATGAAGTACCTACGCTTATGAAGTCGGATGGGGCTTTAAAAATTTACAAATAAAATTGATAAAGTGAAACCACGATAAAAGTTTAAATCTCTTGGCTGCATCCGACTTCAAAAGGAGTCTTTTAATATCCGATATGCGTAGGTACTTTATAGTAAATATGCAGATTTTAATATTATTTCTTGCTTTTTCGAATTGTTTTTTAAGGGGTTTTGCTTTTTTGTTTTAAGAAATGTAAATTGGTAGAGGTGCCGGGTGGGACACTTGATTTGTGGTCGTCAGTACACCCAAAACAAAGGATCTCAACTCTGCGCACTCCGTCAGAAGATGACAAAACGGTTTTTGAAGTAGCGCCTGTAGGTGCTCCAAGTTTAGCCATTTAAAATGACAAATACTCTGATACAAATGAGTTGACTTTGACAGTTAGCTTGGAAAAAACTTTTAAAGCCCCATTTCAATTCAAAATACTCTATTTAATTTAGGTAATGGAATGTTGGGTACGCCAGAGTGACGTAGCGTTACAGATAATTTGAATCTTTACTTACTCAATAAAAATATTGTATTGACATTACTCTGTACATAAAGATTTATGTGTCAGTTATATTGGTACTTTTCCATTAAATTGCATTTATTTCTGCATTAAAGTTGCATAATAAAATAATATCATTCCAGCTTCACGTCCGTAACAGGCGCGTAAATTAAACGAGCTTTATCGTCACTGCCCAATGGAGTACATATTATGGGAACGTCGAACAATACAATACTACATAGCGCAAAATATTTCACCACGAACCAATAAAACGTGAAAAATAGTTACCCGTCCACAACATTACCGTGCGTGCAACGGAATATCTCACAATTGGAATACCGCGAAAATGTTTCCCGCGTAAATCAACTTGTCAGTGTTGCCGTTATAAATTCGCGGGCTGCCGCCACGGAACGCACCTGACGCTGGCAACATTACCTTGATTGCGAACGCGCCTGGTGCATTCACCTTCCTACCACGTTTTAGAACGCGCGAGAATCATACCAACATGGCAGAACTCCCCCCTCTCTCGTTTTGTACCAAACATTGATTGCAGCGGGGAGCGCGGCAATAAATTGGGGGATCTAGTTAGAACGGACAAGCCGTAGGACCATTCCTCACTGAAGTTTCTTGCTTTAGGGTTCTTTATGCAAGGCTCTTTGTTTCACAGTTCACACGGTAATGAGTTGGAACTTTCTTGAATTAGACTCGTAGGATGCTTTTGGCTCCTAGCTAGACTTCCTCATTCTGTTAATATCAAAGTTATGAATGTGTCTTGAGGTGCTAGCTCTGCGGAGAGTATATAATTAAGGAATGTTAATGAGAGGTTTTAGTTTACAGCCTAATTAATTAAGTTACACTGTTGCAGTCTTGTTATGTTGTCATTAGTTTTGAACAAAGAAATGGCTTTAATGACGCCCCAAAAATATAAACACCTACCTACCTTATTTTCGTGAATGGATCTATATATTAACGAGCACGTTTTTCGTGCCGCCAAACAGCCGACTACTCTGCCACGAAGCTTAAAAGACTGTAAAGCATAAATCGCAAATGCTGTAATGTATTCCGCCACCTCCATTTTTGCAGGCAGCAACGGCGGTTCCGCAATTAGGCCCGGCTCGTTAAGCCCGAGATCAAGACCTAATGAGCCACGTATATGGTTTAGTGCACTCACAGGATCAAAAATTATAATCCTGCTACACCATTTTAATATGAGCCTTGTGTTGTTTGCGTGGAACGAAACGTAGGTATCTCATTATGCTGGTGGCAGCCAGCAGCAATGACAAGAGCTTGACGGCTGATGCGCCGTGTCTCGCGCGATGAGTTTTCGGCGGTTTAGTACCGAAATGATATTTATTGCAACGTATTAAAGCATGGAATTAAATAACACAGAGTTAATATTTTCTGTGTGGAGTTTGAGCACAATCATTTGGAATGGAAATATATTTCCGCATTGATTTTTAATTTCAGAACATCCTCTGATTAAAATTGTTGTTCTTAAATCATTACAAATTAAAAAGCTGTCTTAAAAAATTCGACACATTTGAATTTTAAAAGAGTTCCAATTCACATTCTCGCGCTCAAATTAAACGGCGGCAGCGTCATCTTTTTTCTGGTGCTATATTTTTATGCCAGCTATATTAAATTCGTAGATTACAAAAAATAAAAAAGGAAATAAACGTCAAGTGCGGCCTTTAAAAGTGTGTACGGCGCGAAATGGGACTCTTGAATTTCGCTCGGGATATATTCTGCGTAATGAGTTCTATATTGCGCCCTTCGCGGGATGTAATTGACTCGATTCCGCTGACTGTATTGCGTGGATTTTTTTATTTGCGTAACGGCATTTACAAGGTGTAAGGGGTTTTGTAATTATGCTGCTTGATGTTCTATTGTAGGGGGACCAATTTAAGAACACATTTTAATTTTATAGTCTATTTTTTTTCACTTTTTTGCTTTGGATTGGATACAGAGTATACAGACAGAAGTCCTTAAAGTTTGGTATTAAAATTGCACCCTTTTCTTTATTTAGAAATGGTTTATTGTAATGTTTATCACTGTTTATTTAAAATCAATGTAGATAAGCTTTTATAAATATTATACCCAAACTCCTTCATATCTCATAGTGACAGAGACAAGGAGTTATAATTGGTCACTTGATATCATTGAGAAATATTTTCGGTTTCCTTTCTTACTATGGTTATTGGTTTTACAGCTTTGCTGTTTTAGTTTTTTGTTTTAATTAAGCTTTGTGATTTTGAGAGCAAAGGAGTTTTTATTAGAAAAACCTAAGATTCAACCTCATATTTGTCAAGCTAAAAGCTGCCGGGCGCATCGCGGCTTGCCCGGCGGCGTGTGTAGGCGAGCCTTTAGGATTTACCTTAGTTTAGGGTTTTACAGTAACATATATGTAGATTAATCCAGTTCCGATAAAAATAACTTACTGAACTGTCAGTACAGAAATTATGCTTTTTCCTAAAGCGAACTTTAACTTCTTAAAATTAAGCTAAGGAATTTTGGATGTATCTTCTCCCATTTTCTTTTTTTAATCAACTTCAAAAAGTTTGTACTTCTAGAGAAGGCATTGGACCTTTTTTACAAAAGGAAAAAGTGAAGATCGTGCCACTTCCTTAACTCCATTGTAAATAACGAAGACATTCGGGTGCTCAATTAAAAATGTCTCTAATGAACTGTAATTAATCACGGGTAGACGTCCCGACGTCTGAGCAGTCGCGACCCACAAAACGATAGCTCCCGCGGAATACAAATTTCTTAATTTAAAACCCGATAAAATCAAAATCACGAAGTTTTAATCTCGGGTACAAAACGGCCAATTGTGAGCCCCAACTTAGAGGGCGAAGTATTACGGCCAGTAATTAGAGATGTTCAGAGTATTTGCAATTCAAGGCCTTGGACAGATTTACTCTTCGATTTGAATAATAATTTGCTAGGCCAACCCTTACTTGAGTTATTAAAAAATGTCTGTGAAAGTGAGTTGCCAATTTTTGTGGAACATTTTTTGGTGAAAGGGCTCTTTGGGCATAAATCCTTTTTAGTGCAAGATTTTCTTTGAATAATTATGATGAACTGTACCTAGCTTTTACTTTATTTATCAACCTAGTAACCATATCTAAACTACCCATCTAATCTTGACATTAAAGAAAATTGCCAAATGACTATGTATCACACAATAATCTTACAGGTCAAATATCTCTATAATAATATTAAAGCTTATTTAGAACCTATGGCTAACAGATTTCACCCAAATATTGGTAGGCATTTCACTGTTGGGTTGGAAAAATTGCTCCTCGTGAAACCCGACTGAATCAAATTTGACGCAGAATCCAATATTGAAGTCTGAATAGGAATGTTGCGTGCAGGTCTCAAAGAAAGAATGGAAACAATGAATGGAAATGTTTGAAATTCAGATCTTACTGGGTCGAATTGGGCGAATATTATTCAAGCGAAAAAGTACCTTATAAATACAATTTGCTCGAAAACTTCGAGACCACAGCTTAATGTTGTGTGTGAGCTTTTGGTCTTTAATTTTTTATCTCTTATAATATGATTATATAATGAGATATTTTTGATGTGTTCATCAATGTATGATTCCGTGAGCGGTCATCCTTAATTCGAAGCTTATCTTGGAAAACTCTATTAACTCGGTATGGCATTATCTACTTTTTTACTATAGACATTTTCTGACCGTTACTCACATTGGCCATCAGCCATTTTTAATGTCGTGGGGATGTGCTGGGGCACAGGCATTCCTTATGGGTAGATATGGCGGATTGGTGGGTGCTAACGACTGCAATTGCAGCCGGGACTAACGGTTTAACGTGCCTTCCGAAGCATGGAGAACCTCGAGATAATAAAATTTTGGTCACCCATCACATGATCGACCCTTGCGAAAGTTGCTTAACTTCCGCAACAGATGGGCCAGACGCTATACTACTGCGCCACCGAGCTCCTCAATATTACCCACTTACATTACCCTTGTCATAATAAAAGTAAAAATTGCTTTACAACAGCTATGCAGGGACAAATATTACGCAATAGTAAGTACATACATAAAGTCATAATACGATTAATTTAATATGTAGGTACTTTGTTTAGGTATAATACTGTTGCGTTATCTAACTTGCTTGTGTTTTGGATTTCCTAGTCTGTAAGCCTGCAAGTATTAAAAAAAAAAACAAATTCAACCTTATTTACTTAGGTAAAATATAATCAACAGCTGAAGCACAGTGAACTGTAGAAAAATATCAAACCTTTGCGGGAATCTGTTTTTTATTAGGTTATGTTACTCTTTTTTATGAATAAACCTGAGTAAACGATATCCATGTCAAAGGAGCGTTTTGATAAAATAAAGAATTGAAATAAGCTTTATTCCACTAAGCTTAAACATTAAGTGGTTTTGAATCACCGTTATTTTACCTACCACCTATTTTAATTCTTTAGCTGTCAAGCAGAATGGTAATCAAACTTGACATGTTGCTGAGTATATGTTGCTGGCAACAATACGTGTTGCAGTCAATCACTACATAGTATCATGGTCAACTGTTGTTAGGCTGTTTTCACATTGGACGATAACGATAACGACACGATGTACGTCGTCAGCTCGGACGACAACGATATCGGTATGTGACACGATATAACCAACAGCTCTTAGTATGCGGTCAGTCGCATTGCGCCAGCAAAAGTAACCGATCATGCTTCACCCCGCACTGTGTCGTCACCCGATATTGGCACGATAATCTGTCGGCGACGATAGCGTTGACTACAACGACACTGTGTGAAAGCATTCAGTAGTGATTGTATCAAACTACCAGTCCGACGATATCGTGCAGTTATCGTGTAGTTACAGTTATCGTTCAATGTGAACACGCCCTTACCCAGCTAATATTTACGAGGCTTACGATTTTTTCACATTTTGCTTTATTCAAGAAGGTTTATTATTTGTTCATCGTCTTAATTTTGGAATAATTTCGAGTAAAGTCACGTGACCCGTAAGAAATTCACTGCAACATTTTCTTCTGTATTCGACACATCATAAAACCTACTTGATTCATACTATTGCTATATCGAGTTTTTACTGATCGTTAGGGATGCGAATGATGTATTATTGTCGATGAAGGTGATACGTGTTAACATTCAACCACATAGTGTTTGTCACACAAAGTTTTCCACTAACGCGTTTAAAAACTGCAGATCAAAACCTTTGTGACAAACATTGCGCTTGACAGGTAGCAAATATGACAAACATTGTGCTTGACAGGTAGCAAATACAGGAAACTTTCAGGTTAGGAGTGCTCTCTAAGGTCTGTTATAAATAGACAATACCCATTTGAAGGACGCTTCACGATGTAATATAATTTTTGGAATGTATCTGCGAGTTTTTCACTCGAGCGCGTGAACGTATATTCAGAGTGCTTAGTGAGAGTTTTTTTACTTCACGCTCGATCGTGAGCGCGTTAGAATTTTGTATGTCGTTCGATAATGTTCATCGCGAATTCCGCTAGATGTCGGGCCACAAATCCTATACAAAATGAAGTTTACGTTAACGCGGTCGAGTAAGTAAAAATCTCGCACTACGCAACCAGTAAAGCACTATGCCCTTTAATATAAGATGTACTTCAGCAACGTCACTACCATTATCGACACTGAAGAGCATCACTACAAGAGTGTCATGATATATATTCCCCGCCCGAGGGCCATACGTTTTGATGTGTGTGATCATAGGGGGCGCGCGACTTTTCCCTGACAAATGCCGTATATATTTCACAAAAACGAAAGGGGGATCAAATGGGAACAGTTTTTTACATTAAGCACTTTATGTGCAATCGGATTTTGTTTGCCTTGTATCGAATGTTTGATTTCTCTCTTTGAAGTGAACTGTTTGTTATGATGTTTTGTTTAAATGAAGAATTGATGTTGTATTCTGGTATTACTTTGTGGGTTTTTTCAGCCAGTGAGAATAAAGCTGGCGGAGGAGCTCGGTGGCGCAGTGTTTTAGAGCCTGGCCCTGAGGTTAAGTAACTTACGCAAGGATCGGTCATGGGATGGGTGACCAAAAATTTATTATCTCGAGTTCCTCCGTGTTTCCGAAGGCACGTTAAGCCGTTGGTTCCGACTGCATTTGCACTCGTTAACACCTCACCAATCCGCATTGGGCCTGCGTGGTGGGTTATGGCCTATCCTCCTTATCCACCCATAAGGAACGCTTGTGCCCCGGCAGTGGGGATATTAAAAATGACTGATGTCGAGAATAAAATTATACGAAATAGGTACATAAGCCTTTAAACTTTCATACCATGTCACACTAACCACCGCGCGTTAAGGCCCTTATATACCCCAAGTGGAGCCCTCATTTTAATTAAATTTATTGCCATCATTTTAATTAAAAAGTGGCCACTTTTAGCACTTTTGCGAACTACTACTAGAACGAGCAAAATTTTACTGAGGTTATTGTTTGTAAATAAACTATAGAACCTTAGCTTCAATCTGTACATGTGAATTTTCGATACATTATGTACTTAGCGAGCAATAAATTTAATTAAAATGAGGGCGCCACTTGAGGTATATAGGAGCCTTAATGCATTTCTTTTAAGCTCGGTTGGTTTTGTTTGATGTACACACGACGGCACCTCAGACTATACATGTTGACCTTGAGACTGCTTTTATGCCCTACGTAATAAAAGCTGTTTTCACAGTTGAACTGTATAACCTGACGTGCTGTCGTGTGTACATACGAGTATATACGAACGACTTATTAAAAAAGTTAACTAGTCATAGGATAATTAGTCCTAATCTCAGAAGAAAACTCATAAAATACAGAATATTTAAGTTGCTCTGCTCATGTAATGATAAAGACTATTTAGGTATAATATTTTACATCGAAATAAATTAGTTTTTTCATTGCTGACCACGAGTATAATAATATAACAGCCGATTGTTGTGTTTGACTAGAATAAAAAGAGTTGCCGCTAAGATTCTTAAAGATTTGGTTTCTTTTTAGTATATACAAGGTGTTACAAAAGCACTCCTAATGCCGAATATGGTAGATAGGGACCATCAAACTGAACAACTTTTACTATGGGACCAATTCTGAAATCGCGAAAAAAAAATCGGCTGTTTCATACAAAAATTAAAATCGAAAATATCAAAATGTATGAAACAGCTGATTTTTTTTCGCGATTTCAGAGCTGGTCCCATAGTAAAAGTTGTTCAGTTTGATGGCCCTATATACCATATTCGGCATTAGGGGTATTTTCGTAACACCTTGTATATTGTAACCAAGAAAATATTTATAATGTCTATAATAATTCGTGAATTTTCAGCAGTTTCGAAAATCGTCATTCGTTAGCAAAATGAAAATAGATCCAACGAAGGTTTTGATCACCCCCGCTACAAAATTTAATTATTTAGGAAAATCATTAAATTGAATTCAAAGTCGTTAGCAATTCAGCTAAAGCAATTAGTACTGTTAGTATTTTTTTTAATTATGCCGTCGACATTTTAACCGGTTAATTATGGCTAAGGTAAGCCATTCTACAAAAATGTTATGATCTGCATAGTAGATCGGTGGGGTAGGATTTCTAAGGCTAAGAACTCACGACACGGTTTTCGCCTGCTACTGCCGCGGTTGCGGGCCCGCAGCTTCTGTAGATATGCAGATAGTCAGATACATATGTAAAAAATAAAAGCACGTTTCACTACGCGTTTTACGCCCGCGGCGTATACGATTGTTTCGGGTCCCGCTGCACTGGCGAGCCGCGGTCACCCGCTGCCTTGGCGGGTTGCGCCCGTGCCACAGATTACTAAATAGTTACTACGTACCCGCGCGCTCTGAGATCGGTTGGCGGGCCATCTGATCGTAAAGAAGCGTCCGCCTTGCAACCGCGGTGGCTGCGTTACCGCACAGAAATGCGGTCTCGTGAGTTTGGAAATAAACGCGGGCGAAAACCGCGTCGTGTGTTCATAGCCTAAAAGGCAAGCCGATGGGAATCGGCTTGTATTTACCCTTCGCAACTGGTAGGTAGGTATGCATTTTTTTGAACGTACGATTTTCCGAGACCAAAAAGAAAAATAAATTAGTTCAAAAAATCTCGATAGATGGCGTTTTATGAAAGTTGAGCGTCGTAAAGTTGCATATATGTCAAGAACAAGAACTTTATAATCATATAAAAAAATAAAACGTATATTCCCCTTTTTTGCCCGGGAAGGTTGCTCCGAGCCCTTCTAGTTGAGAGAGCAAAAAAATCGATTCGCCACGTCATTATGCATTACAAGCGACGCTGTCGATAAAAGCGCTAGTTGACTAAAATCGACCAGAAAATCGACCGGAACATCGACCCATATAAATCCCACACACCATACCGACTTTATACAGTGCTTTAAATCCGTATTGAAGATGTGTAAAAAAATTAAGACGATAGTATTCGAAGCACGTCGGAGCAGAATCATTTTTACAAGGTGGTGGGAATTTGACCTGGGGCACCAGACTGATGTAATGTCGTATGAGGTGAGAATTTGTCGACCATTTTGTATTTAAAGAATTGAAAGGTTGGAAGAGGGGAGTTTAAGTTTTTATATTTTCTTGAGAAAACATGTTTTTAAAAGTAGCTTTCTTATGTATACCTACTTAAGGGTTGTACTTAACATCAAACTAACCTTAAAAATATTAAACAAAATATTTAATGATTGTTGTTAAAATATTATGAATGTTATGTTAAAAAGTCAGAGGTACGATAGTACTATTATTCATTCTGTGCAGGTTCAGACAACAAAAAACGATACTAACGAAAACATGATTGAAAAGGAGGCTGCCACCTGCAGTGAAAATGTTCCTCGTGAAATAGATCATGTGTCCAAAAAGTGCACACCGATAAATCACAAGGGAAGTGTCGTCAGCAAAAAAATCAATAAAACTATCGGCAGGGCGTTGACACTCTTGGGAAATGGATATCGTCAGCCATCTATACAAATGTACCTATTTGGTCAGATTGACAGACAAATAAGCTGAGTTTCACTTGTGTCGTATTTTGATTATTTATTCGAATTTAGAATTAATTTTGATAGACAACTGGTACCTTTTTTTCATTATATCAAAGTTATTCTCCTTATTTTTTTTTAATGGAACAGTACAATATTTTAGATTTTTTATTTACACGACTGCCCAAAAAAACAGAGAGTGCAATGGTCAGGGTTCATGTATGTTTGTATGTATGTAAGTTTCTTTATTCCGCCATAACTTCTAAATGCCTGAACAGATTTGGATGAGTGATCTACATCACCCCGATTGATATTTGCTATAGATTTTTTGAAATAAGTCCATATGTCAGCTGCTTTTTGGCAGGGAAGTCGTGTTTTTTTATTTTTATTGTTTTTGTTTTTTGTTGTCTTGATGTGCTCAAGACATCAATGTTTTCGTTCGTAGTAAGTTCGTAGGAGACAAGTAGTTAATTTATCTAAAAGTAGCAATAATAATAGTACATAAATTATACTTACTAAAATCCGAATCTTTGTAACACAATAAACGCCTTATACTTAAAGAACATTTTGAGTAGCGCCATATACATCGACGTGTTTCAAACAGACGTGATTCGTGTTTCATTTTGTAATTACTCAAAGGAACACGGTACTAGCGACTCTACCGTCGGAATAGTAAAGATGGAAGCTGTTTCGGTACGCGCATGATTGATTAGAGCTTGCGACAGCCGTAATCCACGTCGAAATGTGTGGCAACATTTAGGTATATTTCAGGGTTTAATATTGAAACAATAAATTATGTAGGCAGGTATTGCGAAAGCGACACGGCACCGAAATTATAGTATCAAAGTATTTATGGAAACAAAAGAACATTTCGTTGTGTATTCTGTTTACTATTTTATTCAATCGTTTAACCCTTCAAGGCCCGGAAAATGAGACACAATAGATATTCTATTGTTGTCCGGCCGCATTCGGCCGCTCGGGCGTTGATGAATTAAAAGAACAGAAATGCCATCGCAGATTTTTTTTGTAGATCTATGAAAGAGGAATAATTTTATGATACATTTTTTTGTTACAGCTCAAAAGGTTTTCGATTCAAGCTCTCAGTCGGTTTAATTTTTGCCGACATCCTCAACAATTATCGACATATTTCTACCAATTTACCTAAAACCTGGACTTATTATACACTCAAACCTTTCTCCGGAATTACTCTATCAATTGGTGAAAACTGCATGAAAATCCGTTTAGTAGTTAGTAGTTCCGTTAGTAGGCGACGTGTTTTAATCTAAGGGCGAGGGACTTTGTTTTATAATATTGTATGTACGTAGCAACACGGCAGCATGACGGCATAATGTGAATCTGTTAATTAACTGACACGTTACAAAATTGAAAACATATATGAGTCTTATGCTTTAAAACTAAAACATATTTCACTGACGTGTACAAAACTTTGAATAACTACTACAAAGCTCTATATTCCGATTATGAGGAAGAGGGTTAAAGGTGTACGTGTCAAAAATTGAAATCGGTGGGTGAAATATGACGGATGTTAAGAGTGATTGATGGGGGGTGTGGCGTGCAAGCTAAGCTAAGGACAGGCTTGCAATTCTTGTCAGATTGAATTATTTCGAGTTTGCTGACGAGGTTATGCATGTGAAGTTAAAGATACAGTACCTCAAAAAGAGTTATGTTCAGCCTTGTTACTTGTAATCCACTGTAAGAGAGATGCAGAAAATTATAATATACTGAATTTGATTGGTTACTCTTAGTACTTTTGACTTTTTTAGAACGTTCTGTGAAATTCGAATTAGTAGGTACCTATGCTGTGCACGTCTATGCTATGTGGGTTTCGTCTCTGTTTCGCAGACATATTTTTTTAAATAAATTCACGATTTTAAATTAAACTATTTCATCATGAACACACAGGTTAGCCAAATATATCATCTCTAATCAATACGCAAATTAACGCACCATAATTTGTCATGCGGCCATTTTGAATATTATAGCGCGAACAAACTTGACAAAAGCAATGTAACCACGTCACGTAACGGACTCGCAGCGCTCCGCGCTCCGACCGCAAAAGTAACTTTTTTGAATATCTTTTTGAGATACGCTTTGGTATATTGTTCTTGCAGCCTTGGGAACAATAATTCTAGATGTGAATCCTCTTTTCAAATTTCACTAAAATATGGTTCTTGTATGACCGTTGTAAATACATATTATATTGAGATATTTTAAATAAAAATGCTGTTAAACTAGTCACTATTATTATCAGAATACTAATGAAAATGTAGTAGTCTGCACTGGAAAAAGTTGGTTGCAATTTCTTTCAGCAATTTTTCAAACTAGCATTAGCTTCTGAGGTCTTTCTTTCTTTTCAGTTAAATCTCTGAGGGTTGATTTTAAACACTGAACTGTGAGAATTAACTCCTGTAACTATCAATGATAAAGTTAGATTTCTTCTGGTTGAAACTGATTAAACCGACGTCACATAGTGCAGAATACAAAAGTAGGTTTTTTTTGGAATGATTTTATGTAAGTACCTACTTACAAATAAAATAGTCTAAAGATATGTCTTCACTAGAAGTGCTGTGAAAGTAATTAAAATGGTGACTTTTAATGTATTATACATTAAAGTGTAAAAAGGCATCTTGTACTTATATCAAAATCTAATATTTAAATTAATCTTTAAGGTTAAACCTCGGATACATTTAAGTTAAACCGACAAAAACGACTCTAAACGGATTTAACATAAGAATTTGTTAAAAAATAATAAAGATTACGAATGTGATTTACACACATGAAAATAATCTTTTACTCCCGAAAACCTATACAGAAAAAATGGTTTTAATTTATTTACAGCGGCTAACAGCGCATTCCACAAGTACGCACTTTATTCAAATAATTTACAAATAAACGCAGGTAATAAAGCAACAAAATTAAGCGAAATTCCAAACGACCATTCCAAATGGCGCGTCATGAACAACAAAAATAATTTCATAACGACTGCTATTCATCTAGGCTATGTTTACGTTTCCTTTTATAGACTACGACGCGATTACGATCCGATTTATGTATAAACTATGAGAAATTTGCAAATAACAGTACTTCGATGATACGATGCCTTAGAGAAGACTATGAGTATGTCTTGAAAGGTAGATGAAACAGAGGAGTAGTTTTTATGAACAAGATAAGTAAGAGATGGACAAAACTCGATTGGGGTTTTTTTGCGAAAAGTGACCACTTTTCCATCCGTCTGTCTGTCTGTCTGTACATCTGTCTGGCTGTCTGTCAAGACCCTTTATCTCAAAAACGCGTAAAGGTATCGATTTAAATCTTAGAAAATTATAGTCTTTATTTAACAACCACAAATTTGTACGGAACCCTCGGTGGGCGAGTCCGACTCGCACTTTCCGGTTTTGACATTTACATCGTCGTTTTTCTGAAGATGTGGTAAATACTAATAGAGTTGATTACGTGACTTTGTAATTCACTTTACATCTTCAATAAAGTTAATTGCTTTTTTATACGACTGCCCCAAAAAGTATGTATCATGGGTCATGTGAGTTTCTTTATTCCACCATAATTGTAGATATTCCAATATTTTGATGGAACTTATTAAACTTAAAATGTTTTTTTGCGATATAGGAAGTTACTTACGTGTTATTATACAGCTTTATCTACCGGTCGTGAGTTGTAAATGCTATATTGTAATGTGGACTATTTATCCGCGGCTGCTTACCCTCCGACCAGAATAGCGAATAAATAACAAATCAGGCAGATTTACGGGCGTTTAAAGCAAATTACTAGCTTTAATTATGCGTATTTGAAATTAAAAGTTCGCGCGCTCTTCCGCCGATAACGGAACACCAACTTTGGACACGTTACAAAATGGTAAATTGCTTTAAAATGACGTTGACACTGATTTTTGCTTGCTGGAATGCTGTTAACAGAAATCCTTTTGTTTTTTTTTTCAGTTAGTACCTACAAATTTTATTACATACAAACAATGATATAGATCCACCTGCTTCTGTGACGGGTCTGAATATTACTATGTATAATAAGTTTACAAGGTGTTACAAAATATCCCTAATGCCGAATATGGCAGATAGCGACCATCAAACTGAACAACTTTTACTATGGGAACAACTCTGAAATCGCGAAAAAAAATCATCTGTTTCATACAAAAATTAAAATCGATAATATCAAAATGTATGAAACAGCTGATTTTTTTTATCGCGATTTCAAAGTTGGTCCCATAGTAAAAGTTTTTCAGTTTGATAGTCGCTATCTACCATATTCGGCATTAGGGGTATTTTTGTAACATGTTGCATATTTAAAAAGTATATAAGTAGTAGGTATATCAGTTACAGTTGTCTAGCATCCATATTACAAGCTTTGCTTAGTTTGGGGCTAGATGGCGCTGTGTGAAATTGTCCAAGCGTTTATTAATAAAAATTGAACAAACACTTTCATCTCATTACAGAAATTGATAAGGGTATGATTCTACGAATTACAACAGTTATTAATATTTAAGAGCGCGTAGTCTGCACACTAGCGCCGCCAATGGAATAAAAATCATAGTGCTTAAATAAAGACGAAATTATGAATTATCTCTCTGTAGTGAACTCCGAAGAAGCTTTGTGGTACTTTTTATCGCTTAAACAATATTTTTCATTTATTTTATTGCTAATTGCTAGTTTTATTGCTAAAAATGGCCACTTATCGCCAAAAAACTCCATTAAACTAAACGACAGGCTCTCGCTAAGTACATAATGTATTGAAAATTCACATGTACAGATTGAAGCTAAGGTTCTATAGTTTATTTACAAACAATAACCTCAGTAAAATTTTGTTCGTTGTAGTAGTAGTTCGCGAAAGTGCTAAAAGTGGCCACTTTTCGATACAATTAATTTGAATTTTCGATACATTATGTACTTAACGAGCAATAAATTTAATTAAAATGAGGGCGCCACTTGAGGTATATAGGGGTCTTAAGCGATAAAGTACCACAAAGCTTCTTCGGAGTGCACTACAGAGAGATAATTCACAATTTCCTCTTTATTTAAGAACTATGTTTTTTTTCCAATGGCGGCGCTAGTGTGCAGACTACGTGCTCTTAATATCACACTCATGACCTCTTCAGTAACTGTTATTGAAATTCCGTTGAGTGAAAATGGAATATGGATGGGTGCGCAATAGTGCATTAGTTGAGGCGTAGACCGCAGCCCAGTCGGCGGAACCGATCCGTGGTTGGTCCTAATTAATGCGCACTATTAATTTGGCGTGCCCCAACAAGCTACGGATCTGAAAGGAAGATATTATTGGAGAAGTGCGGTATTGCCATACCACAATATAGGTAGGGTAACGATTTGTGGGATCCTAAGGTAGTTCTGCGAAGACCTTAACTCTAAAGTGGTGATAAAACCTAAGCTTAATTACATTACTTTATACATTTTGATATATTCGTAACTAATTTTTATATAATACCAAATAATATACTAGAAAAAATACGACTCGCACCAGATCATGTTCTCGGACGGGAATCGAACCCGCGACCTTTGGATATCCGGTCCAATGCTCTGACCGCTGAGCTACCAAGTGAGTTTTTCCTAGTATATCAACTCTTACTCTGCAATGAATTAATTATTTTTTATATGAAACAGCTGACTTTTTTTTCGCGATTTCAAAGTTGGTCCCATAGTAAAAGTTATTCAGTTTGATAGTCCCTTTCTACCATATTCGGCATTAGGGGTATTTTTGTAATACGTTGTATAAGATGGAACAAAATAATTTAACAGCACTGCAATAGGTAATAGTTTGCTTAAGCTTAACAACTTTCTCCAAGGAACATAGGTAGGTTGTACCATATTTGATATTACTCGTATTTTTGCAACACTTTGCACACATATCTGGGCGTCACAGACTAGAAATAATAGTACTAGCTTCTAATATTATTATAGTGCGTAATCATTTACCAGCTACGCAAGAACAGACTTAGGCTTGGCGTAGGCACAAACTTTGCTATAATTAATTCGGTCTATTAATTAAATCTGGGATTGAATAAGCCGCGGTTATGATTGGCTTGTGATTGGGGTTGGTTTGTGGAGGTGGAGAATAGAGCGAACATAGCTCCACAAACACAAGCTTGGGATCATTGCTGACATCTCTAGGTCAATAAACTAACAGCCTATTTAAAGAGTGTGAAGTAAGCTTTGCTAATGAGGTTCTATTCTGTATTTTGACTCGGTCTTACTTGAACGGAAAATGTTTTTTTTAGAAATTACAACTTTAAAATATTTTTTTATTAAAATCACGGATTCACGATGCCTTTCATTTTACTATTAGTAAATGAGGCCTTTTCCCGTTGTCCCCTACTTTTGTCAACCACTGGGGGATATCGAGAAACAAATTGTAACCGACGCGTGGGCTTGCAGCTGATATTGGTGAGATGTTTACTTACTTGGAATTGAACGAAATTATTGGTTTTGCTGTTCAATTTACTGCGTTCATAAATATAGAAAAAATACAATGACAGAGAGAACAAAAGCAAGCTTATATAAAAATATAAAAACAATTAACTATTAGTCAAAAAAGTTAGATTTGCAACAAAAAAGTATGAAAAAAATAATTTTTCCCGATAACCCCCAGTGGGGGACAAAGGGGCCGTAAATGATTGCAGTTTTTTAGTTTAGATGATTTTCATAACTTTACGATTAGCTTACAAATATTAATTTAAATACCTACTCATTTACATTTTAAAGTACTGTAACACAGGTACACAAACAAATAAAGCAAACCAACTTCCACTTTCATTATTCATCTCATAACGTTCACCTACTCCCGTTTAATTACAACAAAATTGCCAAACCAAAAACAATTTTGTTCACTGGAACAATATGCAATATAACACTTAGGCGGTACACACACGTATAACAGAACTATGTAACGTAGGTAATTGCTGGAAGGAGCTGGCGAAGACAGCCCCCTGTTATTAATGACGCCTACCCACCCTTATTTACAAGTCATTAACCGACTCGGAGCCATGTTTGTAAGCAAATATAAGGGTAACTATGAATTTGAACGGTTTTTTTACATACGTCTTAGAGTGTCAAGCCCAATGGGAACTTGACTAATGATTTTGAGAGATTAGAGACGCGTTGTGAGGAATATCATATTATGTGTTGTGTACTAAAGCAAATCAATCATGATATATTATTGTGTGCGTCGAAAGAAATAGTTTTTTTTATGACTTTTAACCGCCTCTGTGGTCTAGTGGTTCGCCCACCCGTAAAAGACGCAGGGGTCCTGGGTTCGATTTCCAGAAGGGGGGTACATTTGTACTCGGTTTGGTTGGTGGTAGGGCTTATTTCAAGTCCGCCTGGTTAGCTACCACCATCTTACCTAAGTCTGACGTCATATCAACAATTTAAAATTTGTTGTGTTCCGGCAGATAGTGGTAAGATAGCCAGTTCCTTTGATTCCAGGTGTAGTGCGCTTCCACCTTCGGCCATATCGTCACTTTACATCAGGTATGGTGAAGGCCAAGCGCTAACCCGTTGTGAATAAAAAAAATACGATTAAGATAATTATCATATTGCTTGTTGGATTGATTTAACATTCAAACTACATATGTATGTATGTATATGTTACTGCAAAAACCCGAACTCTGGTGAATTCTAAGATTTTCCACTAAAACCTAATATTACCATCTCTTAATGGTAAAAGTCCGAACTGTCCTGTGATTTCACCTTAAGAGTATTTAAAGTTATACATTGCAATAAAATTTAAAATCAGTCAAATCTTTTGTATAAATTATTTTGATTTGGTTAATTTATTATTTATTAGTAATATGGCAAAACATAATTTAAAAACACCTTCACAATAAACATTGAAACCATTTTTCATCATTTACCGCGTCTCTGAGGTAAAACCCAAGATTTGTCGAGTAAATGGTTATAAAAGTTCGAAATGAACGATAATCACAGAGCAGTTTGAACTTTTACCATTAAGAGTTGGTAAATCTTAGGTTTTACTGGAAAATCTTATAGGTTTTACAGTAACATACATACGTCATGTCCTTCCTTCCCCAAAGTTAGGGACATTTGTTTACACGCGTGGCTCGTGTATAATATTAATCTATGCTACGACTGGCCGCTTTGTCAGTGGCCAGCTCAGCTAGTTTATGTCCATTCTTTTATTCTGGCCGTGTGGAGCGGAATCATGCTCCAGATACATATTATGCTCGGCGCGTGTGCTCTCACCCTTACAGGTCGTTTGTGGACTGAATTTTAGAATATAGTTGAAATTTAAATTGAAAAATTCTTTATTCAAATAAAAAATAAGCAATATCTACACTGAACTATTTAACACTTGACACTGGCAAAAATTACTTCCAAGAGGAAAGTAGATAAGCATTTTTAAATCGTCTACCACCCATTATGACGTCTTTTAGCTGACAAGAAAAATGGGCGCAAAAAACTTATCAGCTTTATCAGAAGGAACGATATTTACAAATATGTATATCGTTTCCAGACATTACATTCATACATGTTACAATTAACATAGATTCATAAATAAATAACATTATTTAATTAGCTCATTTCTACCGAATCAATTTACAGGGTTCAAGTTTAATTCAAAATTTAAGGTTCAGTCTGGGTTGTTACAAAAAATATATATGTATATATATATCAATTCATACAATTCAATAAACGTTAAGACAGGTAGGCATAAGCACATCCATTCCCACTGGCAGCACCCGTTCACGAGCATGACACATGAACCAGCCATCGCTTCGCTCAACCATATTTGAGGGAACGTAACGACCCGCCTCACACTACACCACCGCAGAAATGATTAAAGAGAGCATGACATCGAATTGAAAACTAATATCCAAAAGCTTTTCATAGGCCTATAGAAAGTGAAAGATTGCAATAATAAAAAAAAAGTTGAATGTCTTGTAATATAGCTTTTTACACGACTGCCCAAAAACAAAGAGTGTAATGTGGTTCGTGTATGTCTGTGGGTATAATATAAGTTTCTTTATTCCACCATAACTAATACGGATTTGGATGTATGGGGTATCGTTAGAATCCTTACATTTCCCAAGTAACGGTACCAGTTACAAGTAATTACCATTTTAAAAGTGTGGTAGGTACTAAGTTTTGAAGGCCAGTGTAGATTCGTTATCATAGTGAAAGAATTAATACAGAGTAGAATGACCAAAATTAACAGCATTTTATAGCCTTAAACATCATCCACGTCACTGCAGCGGCTTTTTGACGAAACGTCTTTGATGTACGTTTCATCAAAAAGGCGGGAAGTCTCACATTTTGACGGCATTAAAAAGAGGTCATTAGCCAACCTTTGGCCGCGCGTGCCTAAACAAATATTGGGCCAATTACCTGGAGCTCGTTAGCGAGATAGGCAGTGGCCACTCTGTTTTAGCATTTCTTGTGATTACGATCTGAGATTTACAGAGTTTTGTCCGTTTATATCTGTCAGTCAAAGTTCTCAACAATGCTATTAGAAATAAACATTCCAATTTCAAACTTTTGGACGTAATCTATTGAATCTGGAGTGAACTTTCACAAAAAATAAGATGGCAAATTAGAAAGCCTCAAGAAACTTTAACATTTTCGCAATTAGGAAAATATGTTGTAAAATTGCAACGGTTTTGTGTCTGCTTTCTGCCTCGTAGAGGCACGAAGCCTTGTGTATTAATTACTGTACCTCGTCTGTGCTATTTTGGTAGTCACGTGAGCATGAGCCTCCTTCGGATGCTGACAAGCGAATAATTAGGGGAGAGGTGTGACACCAGCAAATGTTTGCACAACTTTAGGGTTGTTTAAAAAAACTTACATTTACATTTTATTACATTTTTTACTTTTTGCTACGCCTTTATTTCATGATTTGGCATTAAACCTTTGCAGAAACTTAAGTCTTACACCACAAAAGATGGATGAAGAAGCCAAAAAGAACTTTGGGAAACTCACAAAAACGCGTTGCTTCAGACAGACAGATACACACAAACACACACACGTCAAACTTATAATACCCCTTTTTTTGCGATCAATATTTGTTCATTACTCATTAGTCACCTAGAAAATCACCACTCATTTACTATATTCGCTATTGATCCATGTTGGATGTTTAAATCCACAAATTATAACAACAGAACATTTGAGCGAAATATCCCAGTCTTACAAACAATAGGTAGGTATTTAGGTATTTTACGAAAAAAATAATGATCAAAATTTATTCGCTCCCCACAAGATTACCTTCAATTCTATTTTTACCTTGTTAAGTGCGTCTAATTTTGGAAGCTTTGAATATTTTTCTTTAGTAAATTATCACTAGATAAAAGATCCCGTGAACCGTGAAACTTGAAAGGCTGACATTAGGAACAAAGGTTGTTTCTTTTTGTTCAAAATTCGGAATTACTGACGCCTTAGATACTGTCATAACAGTTGGATCGCTGACATTTTGCCTTGCACCTTTGACTGGCATTTTGTTTGTTACAATTGAAGTGTGACTGCCTCTTGATATACTTTCTCATTATTACAGACATATGATTATTTGCCGATAACAAAAAAAAACAAGTTGGAGAATCATAAGTGTAGAGACTGCGGTTGCTGACCAATTATTCCCAGGACTCCCACGACTGGGGAGTACAGGGCGACAAAACGTTGCTAGTGCTTAGGGGGAGATCTAGAAACCAGCTACAGGAATGACTAATTAGACAACATCACAAACATTGCTCTGATCTCAAAGTAAGTAGCTAAAGCACTTGTGTTATCGAAATCAGAAACAACGGTGGAACTACAAACACCCAGACCTGAGCCAAAATAGAAAAGTTCGTTTTCTAAATTGACCCAGCCGGGGATGGAACCCGGGACCTCTGAGATGGCGACACTTTGAAAACCGGCGTACAAACCACTCAACCACGGAGGTCGTCAAAAGATTGTGCTGTAATTTTTGGAAGACCAATAGGCAGCGTTTTCCAATGACTTCAATTACATAGACGAGCTGTTCAAAACTAAAATTCTGTCACAACCAACCTTCGCGGCGCATCAACTGTTTCTCTCGGTCGCTCGCAATAGACTAAAGGAGTTTCGGTGCACGCACCGTAACTTAATGAGCAATTTTTCGGTACTGTACAGCCTGTCTAGTGTAGTATATGCATAGAAGTCTTTGGCGTTTTCCGATAAAAACGGTTGAACAGTGCGATCTCCAACCAGCCAGTTAAGCCTTGAGAGGCATTGCCATATCCTGTGGGTAATTATCTACCCACAGTATATGGCTGTTACGTGGATTTGAATAAAACTCCCAGAAGTCCACAGTAAACGTATAATCAGATAAATTAAAGAACCTAAAAAGAAATACATGATCAAAATTCCGTAACAAATATAAAAACGAACATCACATTCGAGTCATTGGTTTTCAAAACAAAGGTAAAAATTTGACAGATAGTTTTGTTATTTCCAAAAATGAAGTTATATTCTCTAAGAAGGAGGTTACACGGCAACGTTACATGGCTATGTCCTGCAGTGGAGTAAAACGGACTGTTAATAAAGATTAGAAGGCCGTGTGTTTTATGTAAACCGCGCTATATCACAAACTTTTGACTTACCTATTGAAAAACAACTTAAAACGTTAGTTTCAATACAGATCATAATACAATAAAGTTTCGCAATTTATTAATGCTCAAAAATTTTGTATTTTTTTAAGTGAGAGAGCGATGTTTTTTTTTTTCAGTTTTTAACATAGGTACGTTCAGTCAGTGTTTTTAAAGAAAAGGTAGAATTGACACTAATATGTTTAAATTATTCAAATGAATATAAGAAAGAGATTGTTAGTTAGCGTTAAAATATATTTACATAGAATTTGTTTCTTCAGTAATGAACAGAAGTATTAGTGAAAGTTAATAAGTATTTTTAACTATTTGAAATTTTGAGATTTAAGCATTCACAATGCTATTTTTATATAATACTAAATAATATACTAGATTACGGCACTATTACTATTATTACGGCACTCAAGTGCCGTAATAATATTTATCAATAACAGCACTGCCAAACAAGGCAGGTGTAACCAACCCTGGGGTATTAATTTTAATTATTGTCGGGTCACCATCTCCGTTCATTATCTTAACGAGTCATTTCTGTGTCCAATTAATTACACAGCATCACTTTAAAAATGGTTAAGAAAATTTGGAATTAATCCAACTGTCGTTATTGTCTACGCTTACTTTCTCAAGAGGGTTATTGCAGTAAAAGTGTCTTGTATAAATACAAAAAATAATTGTTTTAAATTTGGAGAGATTTTAGTTCTCATGGGCTATGGTCGCTCCTAGAAGCCTGTGAACGCCCCAGGAGGCTTCTGCGCTTCTGGAAGGAGCTGGGATGGCTCGATTAGCCATACCGATGCTATGAGGTTTCACGCATAACGGACCAAATTGGTCTAAAAGTGCCCATCAGAACAGACCCATCTCTAATACCAATAAGTGTCTTGTGTAAATACAAACAATAATTGTTTTAAATTTGGAGAGATTTTAGTTCTCATGGGCTATTGAGGTGACTCAGAGATGAAGCAGAGAGCAGAGGACTTATTATATAAAATGAAACAAACAAACACCGGACAGGTGAAACTGAATAAAAGCTTGTAAAAATAATATCGATGGACGATGTTCGTTTCACTCCGTGACACTATTAACTGTGTACTTAATAAGGTTCAAAATCAAATAAATCGTCCAATTGTCTCGATACTTTTTTAAATAGGTTCTCTGTTACTACAAAAATAAACACAAATTCGGTTCGGCGATTGTATGTGTCTTGAGAACAAACTGATTAAGCATTGTTGCGCAAACATTTTCAAATGTTGTTTAGTAACACAATATTATATGAAAAACAACGAAAGAAAGAATGAAATGAGCTAGAAAACCTCAAACGAATATAAAAAAATCAAACTCCTTTGGGCCTTGCAATCAAAGAGAATATAATCACTCCGCTTGCAATAATATCTATGATAAATCAATTTGTGATTGCAACACAGCTGAGAAATTGTCGCCGCGCTACAGCGCCGCTGTCGCCGCGCTACAGCGCCGCAGGCGGCACGAAACCGGACTAATTTCAACTCAAATTTATGGTAATTGGTGTACGGTAAACGCGAAACATCTGATATTCTCGCACTTCACTCTCAATTTTATCTGCCACTCATATCGTAGATCATATTTCCTACAATTCAAAAGGCCTATCAAATAAAATGACTCAAATTAATGTCTTTGTAAGGAAAACCATCTGCCTAATATTGTCATTTAGCAGAAATGTAGCCATGTATAAAATCGTTTGTGATTCTTGAGATTTACTCTAAGACCTCTGATTATTGTAGCTGTATACTATTTTAAATGTTCTCAATACAGAAACAAAGACTACTTGAATTATTACTATTTTTATATAAACTTTATTGCCGCTTTACTGTTTTTCACAAACAAAGCAAAGGAAATTAAATTCGGGAGGAAAAAAACAAATAGAATAATTCCATTTATTTTTCCGCGTTTATCATTTGAAACATCAAAATTACGTAATAAAACAAAAGGTTACCTGTAATATATCCTTTTAGGGATCCACTTTTTATGTCTATACCGAAATTAAGCGAAGCTAATAATGTTGTTGGCAGTAATAACTCAATAGCAAGGGCTGGCAACATTTGGGCACGCCGTTATTTGCTTTCGAGAAATCAAAACCACAGAGAAAAATATTGTATTGTTTTGGAAAGAGGATTTATTTGTTGGGGAGAGATTATCTGTGGTGAACACATTTTAGGGAGCTACTATAATACTTAATGTCATATTGTAAAAGCAAAGTAAAGTAGGATATTATGAAACTCACGAACGAAGTAGTTCACTGAGAGTTCCGTTTTTCTTTTTAAGCCCTTAAGACTGCTAAAAGTAGCATTGTGAATAAAAAAGAAATTAGATACCTATTTCTATTTTGTATATTTAAATAAGTGAATGGTAAAACCAATATTATCAATTGATTGTGTTTTATCGCAACAAACTAATTAGTTTTACCGTCTAGTTTAACGGACCAAGGAATATTACGTGAATAAGTTCATTTAAATTATTTATTATTCAGAATTATTGTATGCGATGAGGCTCTAGCATATTGTATCACTATAAAAAATAAAGATCCTTTTAGCTTGCTATTTTGTTTCTCCTCTAATTTCAAATCGTATCAAAGTTGTTAATTCAAACAATTTCGAAAACAAAGCTGGAATCATTCGAAAAACAGAAAATGGAATGTTCTAATTTCAGACAAAAATACTTGGGATACTTCGTCACAAACAACGCAGACATTTTTATTGGCCGAGATTGTCGACCAATAACAAGCGAAGAGATTTAGAGTGGTAAAAAGTTTGAAATAAGAATCCGCGCTCCATAACGGACATAAACTTAAATACACGGAAAGAATCACGGCGTTATCTGTAATAGAAATCTCTGGATTTATCGGGTTCGCGGCTTGTACTGGCTCTCAAATGAAATATAGGCTTGGAACACCGAGTAGGAATCTCTGGAATTGCAGCTTAACAAATCGTAGCACACAATGGTTTGAGCCAGAAACGTTTTCGAAACGATTCGGTATGATTGGTGATGGCGGTATGATTGTTTTGATCTAGTTTTGTGTGACAAAGGTAATTGTTAGGACTGCACGGCACTTCATGTTCCAGGAAAACAAGGGTTATTCGGGAATTGCATGGTTTTACAGTAAAATTTAGGAGCTCGATGGCGTAGTGGCTTAGCGCCTGGCCCAGCGATTGCAGAGGTTAAGCAACTTTCGCAGGGTCGGTCATGGGATGGGTGACCAAAAATTAATTAAATCAAGCTCCTTCTTGCTTCGGAAAGCACGTTAATCCATTGGTCCCGCCTGCTTTTGCAGTCGTTAACACCCACCAATCGGCATTGGGCCCGCGTGGTGAGTTATGGCCCATCCTCCTTATCCACCCATAAGGAAGGCATGTGCCCCAGCAGTGGGGACATTACAAATGGCTGATGGTCTGGTCTGGTTAGTAAAATTACGGTTTGTTAGATTTAGCGTTAATACGTCAAAACGTTTCATACAAATTGGAAAAAAATGGAGAGTCAAGATGATCAACGTAGTATGGGAGGGCCAAAAATGCTTCTCAGAGAAAGTTGTTTAACATGGACTGAGTACCCCTCGAAGTTTGGATGGAGAATAAAATATGACCCTATATGGTATTGTTACGTTAAATAAAAGAACCAAGAGTGAAAACCTATTGTAAAAGGCCTTTTATTTTTTTCCCGTAAATGTAAATTATGGATATCCTGTTTCTTTCGTTTCTAGGCAAGCTATCTCTTGAACGCAGCGCTCCATCGCGCGGTTCCTTTTTCAAAGACAACGCCCGCTGCATTGGCGTTTTTTTTGACGTTTTACGTTCCGAGCTTTTAACCTGTGTACTTTGCTTCAAGGCCGTTATTGATTTCGCTGGCACAAATAAAATGCCCGCATACAAATTGGTTTTTTATTGAATAGATTCTGGTCAGTTTCAACCACATCGCCAGGAAATAAATGCACCAGAATTTGTTAGGAAAAAGTACGGATTTAGGTACCGTAATCGAATATTTCTGATTCTATAATGATAAGTCACAGATTAAATCCCGGTTCATTCACTAACTACAGGCTGTTTGATACGCGTAACAATTAGTTACAGTTTAACCTCAATTCTTAATAACATATATTACGTAATTAAATCGAATACAGATTTTGAGAACCGTCTCATATATAGTCAGAGAAATTTGACATAAACGATTTAGTAGCGATGCAGCAGAGGATGCTATAACATCAAGGGCGAGCCAGGTAGATAGGTACGTACACCTTATATTTTTTCCAACGAAGTGGCAATAGCTTTTGAAAACTTCACCACATTTTTTTTAATAATGTAGAAAAATTCTACACAAGAGGCTGTTTTCTTGATATATTATACACCGTTATTTTTTAAGTTTATCTAAAAATGAAATTTTTTTTTCGCGATTTCGTGGTTGGCCCCATAGTAAAAGTTGTTCATTCACGTGGTCTGAAATCCCCATTTCATTTCTAGATATGCTTAAAAAATAACGGTGTATACCCACATGTCTATAAGCCTGCTCCGGCTCCGGGTCGTGCGGCGTTGATGGTTTGGTCAAAATCATTGCAATTAATGTTTGTGTAATGATTTTATCCAAGCGCGATGAAAAATTCGGTCTCGAATGGAATCCGGTCCGGAGTACGGTTAAAGCTCTTAAAATCCGGTCCAGACATTTATCCGGTCAGATTGTAACCCTACTCGCGAATCTATCAAAAACATATAGGTAATATTTAATAATATACTAGAAAAAAGTTCGTCTCGCCAGTCTCGCGAGATTATTTTCTCAGGCAGGACTCGAACCCTCGACCTTTGTATGTCCGGTCCAATGGTCTTAAAACTGAGCTAACGAGTCACTAGTGGGATCGTCGAAATAAAAAAAAAAGATCTGGTGGCGAGTCGCATTTTTTCTAGTACTGTTTAATATTATAAAAAACCTCCTTCAAAAACCTTAAAATAATTGCTATAAAACAGCTTCAAAAAGCGACATCTCTCAAAAGCAAGAAATAATATTCAAATCTGCATAATTGATTACTATTCAAGTACGCATATCTGATATTAAAAAAAGTCTTATGAAGTCGGGTGGAGTTATGTCCACATACATAAAAAAAATCAAATAAACAGACGAACATAGAACCTCCTCCTTTTTTTGAAGTCGGTTAAAAATAGCATTGTGAATGTTGAAACCTCTACTCTATTTGGAACTTGACGCTCGAAGCCGTTTTTTTTATCGACGGAAAGAAAGAAGGACCTTTCTGCCGTAGGTACACTAACCGAAAGTGTAGTAAGTATACATAAAAACTTTTTTATAATGGGATGGGATATGCGAATAGCGAGAGCTGAGATAGCGAATTAGTGACTAAAGTTTATACCTATAATAATTTTAGCGACGCGACAAACTGCCCAAAGTCAAAACACGCTGATAAAGTCTAGTGAACAAAAAATACAGCGTCATGTAATGAAATGTGCTATGTTTAAATTTAAAAATAAATCTAGGTTCGTGTTTAAAAACAAAATGATCTCAAATATTTCCTAAACGGATTAGGGCGAACTGTTAGGGGCGAAATAATAATAATTTCAATTTTATCGGGAAACTCCTTCAACAAGATTTTTCCATACGAGAGCCTCAATTTATGTGATAACGTCGGGAAAATTGCTTTCTGGCCTTTCTTGGCTGTATTGAATTTATTGCCTGATTCAAACACTGATATTTATACATAACTACATTTGGAGTGATATATGTGAAGTCTGCCACAAGTTAGCTAATTGTAGGCGGTGAAAAACAATGCCAATATTTGACCTATTTGTAGTGAACCTCTTTCTTTATTAATAATAAGTATTTTCAAGGTATTTTCAATTCCGTGCGGTTCGGATTCTCCCACCTTTTAATAAATACTATTTTTTAAAGATTTAATTACAAATGTATGGTTTTCAGATTTTTCCTTGTACTTGTAGTATAAGGCAATGTTACTTGCCAAATTTAATAGTTCTAGGTCAACGGAAAGTACCCTATAAATTTTGATTCCCTTGAGAGTGTCGATGTTCATATGCTTTTTTTGCGGCATAAATGGTCGTATCTTTTTTTTACGTTAACTCAGAAGTTCGATTTTTTCACAGCTTCAAGAAACTTTAGACCTGAGTATATGGTTTTAATTTCAACTCGATACCTCCACGCGTTCCCGAGATAAATGGTCTTGACAGACAGACGGACAGCAAAGTGTTCCTATAAGGGTTCCGTTTTTTCCTTTTGAGGTACGGAACCCTAAAAAACAAATTATCAGGATACAAAATTGTAAGTCTTCGATGACGTTGGTAAAAGCCCACACACTACGGTAAATGAAAAACAGGAAGTTGATCAGGGATATCCCCTTCCCTTTTGTTGTGATAAAATAAGGAAGTGAATAATTATATTTTTAGCGTTTGTGGCAACTGCAGTCCATTTCAAATTCTCGGTTTAGTAACAGTTTTAACCATTTTACGAAATAGTCATATTTATTTTATACTTTTTCAGTTTTTGATTCAAAATGCGTCATAAGGAATAATAATATTTAATTAGGGTAAACTATAGAGTCATTGGCACCCTAAGCGAAATCTCTCCTTATTTTGTTGATTATTTTATCAGTAAGATTTACAGGCGTAATTTACGACTTTTAAAAAAATCTTAAGGGTTTATTTATTACAATAACAACGAAAAAAATATGAAAAAGAAACGTTTTTTATGAAATAAAAAATAAAACATCTAAAAACATCGAAAACTATAGTCATTGGCACTCCAAGTACAATCAGTGGCACAAACCTACTAGTGATTGGCACTCATTTTTTAGTATGAGATAGGGTGACGTTATTTCTCCAAAACTTAAGTTTTAAAGTTAGAAAGAAAGAATGAAGGTGAGAGAGGGAGGGACGGACTTAAAGAGGGAGGGAGAGAACTAGGTAGGGAGGGAGGGAGAAAAGACTTAGGGAGAGAGGGAGGTAGGAAGTATAGAAGGAAGAAAGGTTTAATGAATGGATAGATGAATGGATGGATGGGTGCATGGATGGATGGTTGCATGAATGGATGGATGTACGGACGCATGGATGCATGGACGCATAGGTGGGTGGATTTCAATGAAACTCGGTTCTTGTTACTATTATGACAAGAAAACAGTAATGCAATGTTAAAAATATAAGAAATCCAAGATGGCGGCCAACTTTTTTGTTTAGTGGTCCAATTTCGATGAAACTCGGTTTTTGGTACTATTTTGACAAGAAAACAACAATGCAATATTAAAAATATTAAAAAATCCAAGATGGCGGCCAACTTTTTTGATTGTGGGCCGATTTCGATGAAACTCGGTTTTTGGTACTATTTTGACAAGAAAACAACAATGCAATATTAAAAATATTAAAAAATCCAAGATGGCGGCCAACTTTTTTGATTGTGGGCCGATTTCGATGAAACTCGGTTTTAGGTACTATTTTGACAAGAAAATAACGATGCAATGCAAAACAACAATGCAATAATAAAAATATTAAAAAAACAAAGATGGCGGCCAAATCTTTTGTTTATGAACCGATTTCAATAAAACTAGGTTTTTAGTACTATTTTGTCAAGAAAACAGTAACGCAAAATAGTACCAAAAACGAGTTTCATCGAAATTGGTACATAAAAAAAATTTGGCGGTTATCTTGGATTTTTCAATATTTTTAACATTGCGTTGCTGTTTTCTTGTTGAAATATTACCAAAAACCCAGTTTCATCGAAATCGGCCCACAAACAAAAAAGTTGGCCGCCATCTTGGATTTTTCATATTTTTAACATTGCGTTGCTATTTTCTTGTCAAAATAATGCCCCAAATCGAGTTCATCGAAATCGACCCACAAACAAAAAAGTTGGCCGCCATCTTGGATTTTTTATATTTTTAACATTGTGTTGCTGTTTTCTTATAATGGCAGAGTATGCAGCTGGGGCTCGTGCCACTCGCTTCTCTCCCCTCACGCCCCGCACGATTGGCCTGACTAGATGTCTCCGTCGGCCTACTGTAGGGAAAAAATTGTTTATACTGTGATAATGCAAACACGAAAATGTATGAATAGTACCACCTAAAGTATAGTGCCAATAATTGCAAGTACTGTAGCGCAAATGTTTTTTCAAGTGTATTATGAAAATATTTTAAAATCTAAATAATTTGTGAGTAAAAACATTATTAAAAAAAAATATTTTAAAATCTAGTGATTGGCACGGTTGCTAAAGAACTGCACTTTAGTACAAGCTATTTAATCAATGGTTGGCACATCGTAAATTGAAGTTGTGTTAACAAAACTGGAAGAAATATTATTGAAAACTGTAATATAATTTATAATAATAATAATTAAGGTATTTCGCACCTCTAAGAAAGTCAAAAAAATAAATAACAATATTTTTTTCCATACCTCTTCCTTATTGGATCCGTTAAAATTAGCTAGAAAAAACAAGAAGTTTCTCGCGCGTTCTTATTTCTTAATACTGTGTTGCCATTAGAATCCGGAAGAAATATCTACTATAAAAGTTTTGAAGTGTAGTAATGCCAGATTAAAGAAAATAACAGATTAGTACGATTTTACCATTACAATTATTAATATCTGCGTTTAAATGTTAAAGTGCCAATCACTGCGGGTGTGCCAAGATAGGTAAAGCTTACCCTAACTAGAAACTGAAGCAATTTACATTTTAATAAATGCACTGAATACTTTTACCTCAAGATAAATGAGACATGCATAAAAATTATTAACAGTCTGCATTTCATATCTTATTCTTTATTCACAACCATATTTCATAGAGATTTAAAGAAAAATATTCCTTGCGAGAACACAATATGGTTCGATTTCACATGTAAACGTTTTATATTCGAATATTTCTTGTCAAATTTGGTATGAGAAAATATTTTCATTGCGTTTCGTCCTCGTTATGTTTGTTTCTAGGAATGATGTGTAATTTCTTATATTTTTTAAACATCAAGGCCCAAAGGCCAGGCTACTTCGTAACATTTTATTACGATTTAGTTTTAATTTAGAAAGCTAGTCCTAACTTACCTTGATTCATACCTAATATTACTAATGTGAAAGTAAATCAGTCAAATGGCACCCAAACAGGAGTTATGTGTTATCTGAAATTAATTTTCTTTTCAGTCATTCTTATCAAACAGAAAGTTTATCCTTTCCAGATCAAGGTTAAGTATATTAAATTTAAATATCATACTACTAAATTAAAAGAGCGGCCATTTTACGTCTTAAAAGAATAGCGCAGTATCAGTACATAAACAATGTGCCATTTTAAAAGTAAAATGAAGCGTTCTCAGCGCTAAGTGCTGGGGCGCTATCGCGGGGACATTAGCTGAATTAATTACGTGCTTCATTAAATTCGTTACGGAACAATGTTAGTGTACGATATTGGGTTCAATTCTGCTTTATTAAAAAAAAAACAAAATAAGTTATTATAGTATAGTTTACCCTTCTAGATTATCGCAAACTATTCGTTGAAATAAAACACTTTAACTGACTAGTGGCTCAGAGAGCTGGTAGTCCTCGCGTTTTTGCGTTAAAAAGTAGCTCAAATTGTATGTTGTTTAAAAAATAAATCTATCAGATGTCACAATGAGGTTTTAAAAGAAGTACTAAGAGTGCTGTTTGATTGGTAATATCTATTCAACGTTTCTTATTTTTGAACATGTTTCAAAATGTGCGATTTTGTTTTCAAAAAAGTGGCTCGACTAAAAAAATCCACATAATTATCGAACGGCTCACAAAACCGAGTATCGGTTGAGAAATGTGACGTAGAGGAGAACAAACGGACAGCCAAACAGACATACGAAAGCATTCTTGCTCAAACTGAATCGCTCGCTCGGTCAGTAAAATATCCTCAATAGAAATCCTCAAGCTATGGTGACATTTTTGAACATTTTTCGAAATGGCTGTGTTGAGGCAGGATCTCTTCGTCATATATTCAGCGAAAAGGGAAGTACTTCCGCCGAGCTAGGTGTCTTTGCTCGAGGACCGCGGTCCAACTGTTCGATGTTGGAATTTGTATTTATGCGAAGTGCTTAAAAAATCAGCTTTTCGCTGATCCTGCATTTCTACGTCATTCGTCGATTTGATTTGCGGTATGATCACGCAGCTACAGCTGAAATATTATTTATATATATCCGCCATATTTAAAAAAATTGAAAAATTGAATCAAATAAAAATTTTAGATAATAATTGACCCTGCTCACAAAATTTCACGAGAATCGGTTGACAAATGCAACCTATATAGGAGAACAAACGGACAGCCAGACAGCAGGGTAAGCCATATACGAAAGCATTTTTGCCCAAGAAGAAGCAAAGACGATTCGCTCGCGCTTCGCGATCGCTCGGTCAATTACAGTCATACTGTGACCACCCCCCTGTAAAGGTGCTGAAATTCCGGGAAATTAAAAAAACAAGAAATTTTTTAAACAATTACAAAACAATACTTTAAATAAAAATATATGCGTTGTGGAATGGATGGGCTGCCATATCCATTACCAAATTAATTATCTCAAAAGATTTTCTTTAGATGGCAATTTTTAATATTAACTTTAATTATCAATTTTAAATATTAAATACAACTCGCACCAGATCATGTTCTCGGACGGCAATCGAACCCGCGACCTTTGGACATCCAGTCTAATGCTCTGACCGCTGAGCTGGTGCGACTCGTATTTTTTCTAGTATATTATTTAGTATTTTATAAAAATAGCATTGTGAATGCTAAATTCTCAAAATTAAAAAATATTAACTTTTAACTAAACAAGAAAAATGTTTGCTCTTTCTATTGGTAGATATCATAAATTCTTTTAGTTCAAACATTTTGTTTATTAATAGTGAAAAATATTTTTAACGGAAGATTGCGTTAATTTTACTGTGCAGATTTATTTTTAATTGAGCGAACGTTTCATTACGGGAAGGCAGTTTGTTACCCCGAATGCTATTAAAGTTATGAAATGAAACCATTTTTCTTGTTTCAATGAAACGTGTAATTGAGTGGGCTGTAAAAACAATGAAACATTATTCATGTCGAAGAAAATGCTTACTTTGATGATAAGCTATGTTTTTGATTAAGATATTTGCGTTGGGTCTTTGTTTTTTTAAGGGGTTCTGTACGGACGAAAATACTGAATGTAGAGTGAGTTATTTTTTTAATAAACATTATGAATTTTGAGGTATTTAAGTTGAAAACAGATGTTGTTCGTTATGCTGTACATTTGTGAAATGATAAGTAAAAAATGAGTGTTTTAAATAGGTTACTTAATCTAGATTTAGCGATGAGGCTGCCTAAACTGTAAATTATATGTGATTACATTTTTCTGTTAACGTAAAATATTTATCTATCTTGTTTTGTTACACCTCAATATTATTTCTGTATTTTTTCCGTTTAAGGATTCAAGGCTCCGGAAGGGAAGTATAAATTAGGATTGATAAATAATAACCTCATTGTTTTATTCATTCAAATTTGTTATCATCAAAAGTCTCTAAATCTAGGAAGGGAAACTTATTCATATCAATCCTCATTGACAATAAAGAATTTAGAAAAAGAAAAGTAGAAAAAAGACAACTATAATTAGTTGTCATGTCAGTCACACAACGCTCCCTTTCCCCAAGAACCTTAGGGGGCGAACCGATGCTTCTTTTAATTTATATTATCTTTATTTTGCATGCTTTGTATGGTTCTAGGATCACAGCAACCACATGCGCCGCGATGGCGGCATGTGCTTCGAGATTCCACCATGGCAGCATTTGCCAGTAGAATTAGACAATCACCTCGTTAGTCTGAAAGAAAAGTTTGGGAATTATACTTCCCTGAGGCGACAAAGAAGGCCGTCACATATGGCTTTAGTAGATAGGTATGTCACACACGACGAATATTAGGTTAAAAACTAGAATCATTTATAATCGTCTCGTTGTCGAAGTAGAACAGCCCGCCTGACTCGCAGGAAAACGTAGTGTCGCCATGCAGAATTGGTCGGTAGTTTTCGTGAAACTCTGCCTTGATAATACCCTGATTTGAACCGGGTTAAAATCAGGGTTGTATCGCTGATTTAAGAAGTGACTTCTGCTTAAATACCATAAGGTCAGCGTAAAATGTTACTCGTCCTAGATACTATGATGACATGTAACACCTTAACAAGCTACTGTTCCTGCTCAACTTACACACATACACACACATGCATGTAACATACAAACGCACACACACATAGCGCATAAACATCAAACTTTTAATAAAGAGCATAAGGTGCCTATAAAAACAGGTTCGACCTAGTTTAGGTACTTAAGTGTCAATTATTTTAAGCTGTGTTTTGTTTTTATGGAACAATAAAATATTTTTATTATTATTACTTAAGTACAATAGTGATGTGAATAGAAGCCATGCCAATAAAGTCAAAGAATTACAACTACTTTGTAACATTTCAGTAAACTTACCCGGTACATGGATACAGTATTGGCGCCGTTCCTGGATACATATCTCAGGAACATCCAGAGTACATACCAACAGATGACCAGTAAGATCCTGAGACGCATCAAAGACGACATCAACAGCGCGGTCCAGAGAAAGAACCAAATTTACAAGGAGTTGATGGATTTGGCACAGAATTTGAAAGTACCAGGTAAATTAATCAATATAATTTTGGTAAAGGTATAAAATTGGTAGCCAATAGACATACGCAAAATACTTCACGCTTCATGTAAATAATGATATAGTTAAATTGGACTAGATGAAGTATATCACACATTTAGTTCATCTAGTTCACTCGGCTCAGTACTTCAGTAGTCCATTTGAGTCACTTTATCGTTATGTAAAACTAAGCATAGTATTTGCGCAATATGGGACTCCGACCGACCGACCAACCGCCGAGCCGTGCAACTGCCTCGCTTCCGCACACGCTGTTATTAATCTATCCGTCCGCTTTACTCTCCTTCAGTGAAGTCTGAACTAAATGAAGTACTGAAGTAATTGGGACCCGAATGAACGAATGATGCTAAGAGTCGATACTCCAAATACAATAGTCATTAGCTATCGCTACCATTAACAATTATCAACTACCAGTCTTCAGTTATCAGTCAGCCTGACCAGTAGGTCAGGACTTTTGAATTTTGCTTCGTTTAACTGAAAAAGCTTGCCATTCTTTTCCTAATTAAATGTGTTTGCCTCAAAAATTATTAGAAGTCTTTGTATGTGCTTAAGCTATGTGTGATGAAGAACGTCGCCAGGCTCGGACCTTAGCCAGCAGGCACGTGGCACAGATATACAACTGTACAGAAGAAGCAAGGGCCTCCATAGCTAAGATGGGCAAATATGCTGAGGAAATGATAACCATCACCAAGAACCATATGCAAAACTCCTTGGAAGACACTACCAACTCTTTGGCGGTAGTAGCACGGAGTAGAAATTCACAACCGCAAGAGTGAGAATTTGTAATACTGTTTTTATTCTCGATTAAAAAAAATACTTTTATGGTATGTCAATGTACACAAAAAACAAAAAAGTACCAAAATCCTAAGTTACGATCTTCAACACTTTTTAATTGAAATTATTTCACTGATAGTAGGACAAAGTACACACAACGGCACATCCGATGTAGCAGTTGAACTGCAAGAACAGCTTTTGTTACGTAGGGCGTAAAAACGACCGTCAAGGTATACAGGGTGTTAATAGCACCCTAACGAAAACTTTAAAGCATGATTCTACCCTTAGAGTTAAGTAACTTTCTCTATGGAAACACTTGTCACAAATGCATAGTCTTTTCGTTGAGCAGCAATGTACGCGTAACATTTTTCGTTCATTCATTTCGAAAAATAAGGACTTGAAAGTGTATGAAATTCCGAAATGTATCAGCGCTTTTAAGACTAGTATAAGACGTCTAATTTCCTGTCTAAAGTTTATGGCGAAGCAACGTAACCACTCGGCCACTACATTACCACGCGCGCGTCTTGCGTCTACGTAACCATTGCGTGGTCATGACGACTTGCTGGGAGGCCGACACATCGCGTTAGCGCGCAGCGGTTGCCGAGACGCAAGACGTAGTACGCGCGCGCGGTGATGTCGTGGCCGAGGCGTAATGGTGAATTCTTACAGGAGCGAAGTGACTGTCTGTATCAAGGAGCTGTCAAAGGCAGCTGTAAAGCTTGGCTACGAGCTCGACCTCAGCTTGACGAATGCGCGACGTCACAACGAGCAGTCGCATGAGAAACTGACCGCATGCGTGAATAAGGCAAAGACGAACACAGACGATGCTGTTCTTGAATTGAAGGATCAACTTTATCAATGTGTCTATGCGTAGAACTAGGTAGTTTGATTTTATCCACTCTGTATCATAATTATGTTAATAGTATTTTTTTTAGCATTGTAGTGTTTGTTTTTTAGTAGTAAACCAAAACTAAAGTAAATAAGATTGCCTTAGATAATTACTAAGTATAAAGCCCTACTAAGTATAAACGTTCTTTTGGATAAGTTTTAAACAGTTTCTTTGCACCATAAAATGGTGTAGATATTATTGTTCCTAGGACTTAATTAACAGTGCCATTCTCTCACGCAGAGCTCACTTAATAAATATTAAACCAAACGCTGGTAGTCCTTGCGTTCAAATTCAAACTCATTCCCGGCTTGAATAATTCATGAGTTTTTAATAAATATAATTTATTTAGTAGGTACAGAGTTTTGATTCAAATTCACATTAGTTATGCACCAGTTGATGTTATGAAATGTTAGCTTTTCACCGAATTTTCGCGTCTGAAAGTTATGCTTTCTGTATAAATAAACAGGCTTAGTTTGGCCACTGTGTTTGCACTGAATTTGAAATTTTATAATATTATTCCATATTATTATAACATGCACTGTATAACCATGTACAGTGGTTACTCTCTGTCAAACTATTTAAGTTTGACATTGTAAAGAAAGGGACAAAACACTGTGTAACTATACATCTGCTATACTATCTTTATTAGTAAGAGCTAAAGTGTGAAGACGTATTTTATTTTATCCAAATCAATAAAAATAAATACATCTTAACCATATCACCATCTATACAATAAAAAATGTGCTTTTATTGTTTAATGTAATTATTTGTATTTATCAGTAATACGTTAGCAATTTATAATATTAATCTATTGGATTTCGCAACATTGTCACCGGCAGAGCTGATAGATATTTAATTAAAATAATTGTTGCTTGAACATAATAATGCTATGACATTAACTTGGTCATGTATGACGAACCATAATTACTATAATTCCCCCCAAGGCAATCAGGATGTGGGTAATTAGTATAAATTCGGATTAGCAATAAGATCAGTGAGTCGTTTAGCTGTTTAAACATAGTAACTAATAGTAAACTTTGATATTAATAAATAAAGCATTTTTTTTGACAACATCACTTACATTGCTCCGATTCCAAAGTAAGTAGCTAAAGCACTTGTGTTATGGAAATCAGAGACAACGGTGGTGTCACAAACACCCAGAACTGAGCCAATATAGAAAAGTTCGTTTTCTAAATTGACCCAACCGGGGATCGAACCCGGGACCTCAGAGATGGCGACACCTTGAAAACCGGTGTACAAAGCCACTCGACCACGGTCGTCAACCAGATACCAGTGCATCAGGCCTAGCTTGCTGCTTATACTGAGCTGAGCACAGTTTTGGCATTAGTACGTTGTACAATGTGTTATTACTACTGTCCTTGTGATTTGTTTATTTCTTTCTTGTACCCCGATTTCCGGAAAAAATAGTTTTGCCAAGCCTAAACTAGTTCTTCCTATACGCGATAGAATTAACTGGTATAGCCTAGACCAAACTAGTTAGTCCTAAGCCCGATAGGATAAACCAGTTCAGCTACAAAGAAAAAAATGCATTAGGTAGGTTAAGTTATGTTCTTTTAATGCACTAGATAGGTTAGGTTAGTGTTTTGACCACTCAAAGCGGAGCGAGCGAAGCTCCATAATGCTTATATCGGGATCAACTAGTTTGGCTGAGCCTAAACTGTTTATCCCATCGGCCTTAGGACAAACTAGTTTGGTCTAGGCTATATCAGTTAATCCCATCGCATATAGAAAGAACTAGTTAAACCTGGGCCAAACTAGTATGTCCTGAAATCGGGTTTGATCGGGTTCGGGACACTGACCGTGTCAATAGTGTATATGTTACCGGCCACCCAAACATTTCAGGACAAACTACTTCACACTTAAATTATTTGAAATAACTTGGAAATAACATTTCTGATCGGCTTAAGATTTTTTTAATAGAACTATCCTATTGTTTTACATTTTAAGTTATGTAAAGATTTTGTTATTTACTTTGACTATAATAATTATATTGACTCTATTTTTAATTTCCTTAGGCAACTTAAATAATAAAAAAAAAGTATGATATGACTTGATAATAGATGAGATTTTGTTCATAAATTCTAAAGTACTTTTCTCTCACATAACACAATACGACTGTGAATGTTTCCGGGTCACTAATAGACAAAGTGTAACATGAACTATAGTCATAAGTATTGCTGTAGTGTAGTGGGCCCCGGCCCGGCACTGTATCAATAATAAAGTTTGTGGGCCTTTTGAATAAATGGGCCAACATTGAGATACGAACATTACGGTATATTGGAGGTTCTATGTTATTTTATAAGCATAAAAAGGAGAAATAAGCTTTTTGTTTGAAAATAACTCGATTGCAGCATTCCATTTCTTCATCAGAAAGGTAAATATTTTTATTTTTATTCAGCAACGCCCGAGCGGCCGGATAACAATGGAATGTCTATTGTGTTTCATTTTCCGGGCGTTGAAGGGTTAATTATTAGAGAGGGATTACACGATCATGCAGACTGACATCAGACTGATACAGAGCTGTCATTTGTACGATTTATTCTTAGAATTTCTCAGAGAAAATAGTACAAATGGCAGCCCTGTATCAGTCTGGTGTCAGTCTGAATGAGCGTGTAATCCCTCTCTTAGAACTTTATTGCAAACGTAAATAGCTTGTTTTGCTTACAGTCACTGTTAATATTGGGCACTGTTATGTACCTACCATTTTTCCAGTATGCTGGATTGGAAATCTAAGTTTTTTCTTTGTTATGTGGATTAATAGTTCAACATCAGTGTAAGTAGCAAATCAATTTTTTAAAAGACTTTCGTAATTAGTAGTACAGATATAGTTCAAGTGTTATATGACTAATTTTATTCAAAATATCGAGTAAAAGTGTGAAATAAAAATCTGTACCTAGTTGGTACTATACTGATAAAACACAGAAGTTCCTAGTCGATTTTAGGTAGCCGGAAAAGTTCGCGGCCTAATAAAGTTACCACAGTGAGGAACATCTTTATCATCAAAATTACCAGACCTGAAGCTGCTGAACCATTTTTTTTGCAGAAGTGTACGGCAAAGCATCTTCTCCATTAACATTACAAATCTTTCTTTGAGCACTAATAAAAAATTGCAACACGTATCTAATAAAAAATATTAAAAATATGAAAAAGCAAAACAATTATCAATTTAGATAAATAATATTAGAAAAAATACTAGAAAAAATCGACTCACCCGTAGCACCTCAGACGGGACTCGAACCCGCCTTTGGGATTCCGGCCCAATGCACTGACCAATTATGTTACCGAGTCCCGTCTGAGGTGAGTCGATTTTTTCTAGTATTTTTTCTAATATTATTTATCTTAATATAAAAATAGCAGCTACTTTATATTGTCACATCTACTTTTTGTAACTTGGGGTACTAAACCTGGCATAGTGTCCTTCCTAATTATGCCCTTTCGCTCGGCCCCACAACCGACAAAGAGAAATCAAATTATTCAAATATTTAGACAACATGGCCGACTAATGAATGCGAATTAGTTTCTCTCGGTATTAAATGTGCCGTGGAAGTTAAATCTATGCATTTCTAGGGTTAATAAGATTTCGGTTTGCGGTGGTCTATTTTATTATCATCACCATCATAAGGAGCTTCATTTTGATGTTATCTGCGGGGGCACTAAGTCATTTAAAATATACATTCACACATACCATACGTACGTCTTTTATATTTTAGTTTTTTTTTCTTTTTAAGTTTTTTGTTAGAAATTATTTCAGCACTTGTATATATTAAATTATTGACAGAGATATAGTACTGTGGTAACCACGATCATCGCAAGTGGTCGGCGATATATCACACCTATAACTTGCCTTTGTAGGCGAAGAGGTATGATGCAAACTGTTTTGCTGTAAATTCTTTTTCAAGAAAATTAAAGAGTAAAAATTGCATATCTATTCTTTGTATAAACATTATAAATGTATTTTATCAAACTGAGCTGGGAAAACTCCATCGACTTGGAGAGTTATTATGTGCTTCAAAATAAATTTATTTTCTTTCTTTCTTTTTCTTTTTTCTTTCTTGCTGAGGTAAATGAATGCTTCCAATTTCAGTAATATTCTGTGAGAAAAAAGGCTTAAAATGTATGTCTAGAATAAAATACTAATAACGCATTACAGATTTTGTTTTAATAATCATGATCGTTGGTCAAGTCACACACATTATCGACATTACATCAATCTAAACAAATAAAATAGACGTCCGTCGAACGTGCCGGTGCTTTGGCAGACATACGAAGGCATATTCCGTATCATCAATGACTCCTATCTCCTTGTCTAATGTCGTCACAGATTCAGTAAGATGAATGCTGGGACGAGCGTACTCAGGGGATTAGTTCTGGGCAGTATTATATTATAACACTCTTGTAGTGTAATATTTTCTCTGCGAAAGACTTAAGCCTTATGTTGGGGGAAGTCTTCATTTGTTTTCTTCATAGGGTTATGACGTGGCTAGTAGTGGAGTAGGAGCATAAATGGGTCTAGCCTATTTTGACACATTTTTTTTACCTGTATTACAAATGTTAATCCGTCTGTTGCTTTTTTATGTTTAAACTACTGAATCAATTTTGATGAATTTTAGTGTAGAACTACTCTTAGATTGGACCTCGGGGAAGGACATAGGTTTTGTCACCCGAATAAATATAGAGAATGGTAGTTCGTAAGGGGACTTGGAGCAAAGTTCATGTGGACGAAGTCGCGGGCTTTTGCTGGTAATATAATATAAGAGTACAGATGGAGAAGGGCTTATGGCGGAGCTTGAGAGATCACGTTTGTTAAGCAACGCTCGGTCCGGCCAGGTGTCGGATGGGTGACCGTTAAGTGGCATTACAACTGAGCGCTTCCGTGCTTTGGAGTACACGTTAACTGTCGCTTTTAGATGTTGTCATCTGATAACAGTCATTAAGCCAAGTCAGAGGCCTTACATGCGGCTTTATGAACTCTAACACCAGAGGTGGCCACTAATCCTCATACGATACATAGGAAGAAGAAGAGTACAGATGTTTTATCTCACAAAGGCGCGATGGCTATGAATGTTGTTAGACGTGGACATGCACATTGTTTTAGGATGCGTCTGCACGCTCTCGTATTACGCACACTAAAGTAATGTGCTGGTGTACACCTAAAACATTCAAAGCCGACGCGCCTTCGTGAGATAAAACAACTGTAAAATATATGCTACAAAAGTGAATTCATAGCGTATACACAGCATAAAAGAGGTTTCACTTCACAAACTTGTTTTCAGGCGTCGCTTAAAATCTTTTATGCTCGCATCTGCAGCGGCAAATGGCTCAGAAATAACTGTGAAATAAGGCAAGCTTGCGGAATATAAAGATATTATTCTTTTTATATCCTGATTTTAAGGTGTAGCTAGATTTTAGCATGGCTAAGCCAGAACGAAGTAAACAGATAAGCAACTTTCCGAGCGAAATTTTCCAAAAAGACAAGTGTGTTTTTACCATTATTGGCACTTGGTCGGATTTGCAAAAGATCGGATTCTCATTTCGCATATTAGTGTCCTTATTTCTCAGTGTTATGTTAACGAGCCTATACAAGGTGTTACAAAAATACCCCTAATGCCGAATATGGTACATAAGGACCATCAAACTGAACAACTTTTACTATGGGGCCAACTCTGAAATCGCGAAAAATAAATCAGCTGTTTCATACATTTTGATATTTTCGATTTTAATTTTTGTATGAAACAGCTGATTTTTTTTCGCGATTTCAGAGTTGGTCCAATAGTAAAAGTTGTTTAGTTTGATGGTCCCTATATACCATATTCGGCGTTAGGTACCCCTAACTTTTTGTAAAACCTTGTATATATACAAGGTGTTACAAAAGTACCCCTAATGCCGAATATGGCAGATAGGGACCACCAAACTGAACAACTTTTACTATGGGACCAACTATGAAATCGCGAAAAAAAATCAGCTGATTCATACATTTTGATATTTTCGATTTTAATTTTTGTATGAAACAGCTGATTTTTTTTTCGTGATTTCAAAGTTGGTCCCATAGTAAAAGTTGTTCAGTTTGATGGTCCCTATATACCATATACGGCATTAGGGGTATTTTTGTAACACCTTGTATATGTAAACACATTTAAATTAGTGATTGGTATTATGTGATCCTAATACGATCCACTTCGAAATTGAGAGAAGAGTTTTTTCTTATAAATGTATGTAAACTCAATCGATCTTTTAAATATTGTTTAAGTCCAAGTATCTTAAAACAATTCTTGTGTTGCACGGTATATTTTCGTCACCGTTATCGATAAACAACGTCCCAGCCAAGCTGTTGCAGCTGTTTTATGACGGAGCGCTTATCGAGCGCTGCCAGGTGACCGTGACTTGTGAAATGTGAACTATCGATTTTGTGTTAAACTAAAATACAATCTTTAGTAAATTATGACTAGAAGCCCGGTTCACATCATAGTGTTACCAGTCTGTCAGTCAACCATCACTGTGAACGCTATCCGGTAAGCGAACTAAAATTAATTTCTGACGTTACATCCACCAAAATACTCGTTCAAAGTTTGCGAAAGCGCTTAGCTATGAGATAACTTTTGTCACAAAACTGCATCGTCTCATGTTGGGAAAGTGCTGACCTAAGTGGAATAAATTCCGCAAATGTTTGGGACCTCTTTTGAGTAGTGTCATTTATGTACCTACTTCCTGTCGTATAATATATGAATTCGTTAATTTCAGAAAAAGTTCCGAAAATCTTCCTCTACAAAGTGAAACCGAAGTCATCAGAAATATTTATAACTTTAGGACAAAAATTTCTTAGACCGAAGTGAAGTGAGGTGAAATAATTTAGGGACATAAAAATATTTAATCATAGTGATCAAAAATCAAAGTGAAATAAGCATTAAAAATCACAAGAAGTCAAAAGCAAGATAATACTGATGCAAAAAACATACAATTAATGAAACATGATATACACCGTTAATTTTTAAGTTTAGCTAAAAATGAAATGGGGATTTCAGACCACGTGAAAGAACAACTTTTACTATGGGGCCAACCACGGAATCGCGAAAAGAAAATCACCTGTTTCATAGAAAAGTACAACATCGACTAGACTATAATGCATGGAACAGCTGATTTTTTTTCGCGGTTCCGTGTTTGACGCCACAGTGAAAGTTCTTCATTCACGTGGTCAGAGAACCCCATTTCATTTTTAGATATACTTAAAAGTTAACGGTGTATAAGCCACCGAATCCAAAAGTTTATTTCTTTGATTCAGCTTTCGCGCAGCTAATATGTCAAATGCGCAGTTACACTTTCGTTTTATTGCCAGGTGGATATTCATATTTTCCAGCTCCGAAACACATCCGCTCAGCACGTGATAACTTTTGACTCGTAAGCTCCGCAAAGTGACCGTTTGTTACCGAAGCACTGACCGCGCTGCGCTAGATTTGCAGCATTAAACAGTTCATAGCTAAATCGTATATTTATGGGGTTTTTAGGACAAGTTAGCGCATCTTATACTATCACAATAAATGTTCAGTATAAAACCATGGGACACATTGTTTAGTTTGGTACTTTTTACGACAGGATGATAGTTGAAGATTGATACAGCACTTATCATAACACTATGGTTCAAGGAGGTGTTTGAGAAACTATCGTTTTAATTTGACCAAAAAGCTCCTGTGTGCTTCGGAGTGTGTCGTTGGCGCGTGGCCCAGGCCGACCAGTATGGTTTATATATGTTAGACGGAAAAGTTTGCGGCCTTTTTGTGCTAAAAATAATAAAGATACCACAGCGAGGAACATCTTTATCATCAAAATTACAAGACTTGAATCTGATGAACTATTTTTTTGCAGTTGTATTCGACAAAGCATCTTCTCCATAAACATTACAAACCATTTTTTGAGCACTAGCAGCATTCTTTTTTTTCGTTAAGAGTGAACTCTTATCAAAAACAGCAAAATGTATCTATTAAGCAAGACAATTATCAATTTGTTTTAATTCACAGATATTACAAGAAAGCCAGCTGTTAAACGATATATTACATTCCCACCTAAGTTAAGTATTGCCAGAAATATAACACGCAAAATCCATGCTTCAAAAAGGCCGCGAACTTTTCCGATTAACTCTGATCTAAACATGTCAGAAAACAAGTTTATTTACAGCCATTATTATTACAAGTAATTTTCGTCTTTTAGGTATTGTTACAAAACTAGATGGAGACTAAAAAATAGCCTGCAATATTTACAGTAGTAGGTACGACATATTTCATGCAGGAAGTCGACTGGACATTTATCTAGCGGTCTCTCAGCGGCGAAACTAAATGGCGTATGTATGTATGTAGTTGTACCCAGATTCGTGCTGAATTTGCTTTAGCGGAGGTTGTTACTAGGGGATTGGCCGGGTCAAGTCTTTATATCTTACATATGTGCCTTGTTATAAATGTATAAGTATGTAGGGTTCACAACAAAAATTAAAGAGAAACTAATTTTAATAATGTGAAGTACAGTAAATGAGTAGTTTTAACCTCGTGGAGGTGGTGGTGGTGATGATAGTGTTGGTGATGGTGTTGGTGCTGGTGTTGGTGCTGGTGGTGTTGGTAGTGGTGGTGTTGGTGTTGGTGGTGATGGTGTTGGTGTTGGTGGCGGTGGTGGTGGTGGTGGTAGTTGTGGTGGTGATGATGGTGGTGATGGTGGTGGTGATGGTGGTGGTGATGGTGGTGGTGATGGTGGTGGTGATGGTGGTGGTGATACTCTCCATTCTGTTTACCATCATGTAAATTATGTTTTTTATTTCAGTAGTTACCTATAATTTTAAACGTCGTATGGTCTGGTACACGATTGTTAAGGTTTTTTGAAAATCATGATGATAAAGAAGCGTTGACTGAAACTCGTTTTAATAACGTCCTTACCAACCACGATGCACGGCAGTACGGCAATACTACAAGTTTAAAAAAAAATTAGTATTAATATTATACAACGTGTTACAAAAGTACCCCTAATGCCCAATATGGTAGATAGGGACCAACAAACTAAACAACTCTTACTATGGGCCAACTCTGAAATCTCGAAAAAAGTCAGCTGTATCAGACATTTTGTAATTAATTTTTGTATGAAACAGCAGTTTGATGGTCCTTATCTACCATATTCGGCATTAGGGGTACTTTTGTAACACGTTGTATAGCAACCCTAGTGAGTCCGGCAACTTTAGGTAACAATTTTCGAGGACGGCGAGAGTGGTCCTTCTGTAAATGCAATATTTTGTGTTAATGTTTGTCTACATGCTATATGCTACAATATGTGGTGTGCAATATTAACACCACAGTCCCTAAGGTACATCTCAAAAAAGTAATTTTAAAACACCTAAAATTGTCTGATGCTGCAATTAAATATTTGTGCCAGGATAACCGCACTACCCGGACAAATGCTAACATGTCTGCGTGACAAATATCCGGGTCCGTCTCAGTCACGCATCGCGCCACTCGGCGGCACTCGATGTGTGTGGTACTGTCACTTTAATGTGTATTTGACGACCTCCGTAGTCGAGTGGCTTTGTACACCAGTTTTCATGGTGTCGCCATCTCTGAGGTCCCGGGTTCGATCCCCGGTTGGGTCAATTTAGCAAAATGAACTTTTCTATATTGGCTCAGGTCTGGGTGTTTGTGATACCACCGTTGTCTCTGATTTCCATAACACAAGTGCTTTAGCTACTTACTTTGGAATCGGAGCAATGTATGTGATGTTGTCAAATATTTATCATTATGTTTTATTAATCATATTACGAGCTTGACAAAAATATTCATTTTTGAATGTTTAGCAAACAAATGAGTGGCGATAATGAAATCAATTGATTATCATCTATCATTTCTGTGTTCTGTTATTATGCTTACTATTATTCGTCTGCGTGACAAATGTCCGGGTCAATCTCAGTTACGTATCCATGTCCACAAACAAAATATGATCGTTCATGATATTTATTTGTTGTTTATTAATTAACAGCATGAAAAAACAATTGTAATTTATTAATTTTATTAATTTTTAAGTATATCTAAAAAGGCAAAGGGGCTATCTTTCCCCTTTTTCAAATCAAGTACGAGTATGTGCAGTTAAAAGTCTCAATATTTAATAATTAGTCAAGATATTGAGGTTATTGTTTGTAATTTTACTGATTCCTGGATTTGGAGCTTAGACTTACATGCGCGTAGTAAGAAACTAGTTTTTGATGCAATTTATAAAAGTAATATAAGCATTGAAGTTATTTAGTTCATCTAGTGACCGCAGTTACTGAGCAGGGCAGGCCCACGACAAAAAAAAAAGAATCTCTAGAGGGCCTAGTATGAGTTGTGTTTTCATTCACTTCTCGCATAGTTAACTATCGGACTGCTCATAGTCAATGTGAGTGAGTGAATGAGTGAAAGAGAAAACGATAGTTAACTATTCCAAAAGTGAAAACACCAACTCGTACTAGGCCCTCCGAGAAGTGTAGAAAACGTGAGGTGAATCTATGACAACTTGTAAAAGAGAGTGAATTGAGCTTGTATTGTAATGTATTAAAAAAAAAACGGTCAAGAGCGAGTCGGACTCGCGCACCGGCAGTGTTCCGTAGGGTCCGTCCAAAGGGTTCCGTACCATCATTCTGAAAAAGTTTGCTATTTAGAGACATCGTTTTACTTTTCCTGTAATCTTTATAACACAAAATAAATTTATCTTTAAAACATAAATTAATCAGCGCAAGCAGCGCTCTTTCATTATGATACCCCATATGCCCTAGTAGCCTCACTTCGAATTTTGAAGACCCCTTTCAGTCCCTGTTGCAAAAAAAAATTGCAAAATAATTGGGCAAACGTCATCTAAAACTATTCCAATATCTCGAGAACTACTAAATAGCATTATTACTTCTCGAGATATCCAGCTATGTGTGACAGACAGACAGACTGAGTCGCACCATAAGGGTTCCTTTTTACCATTTTGGTAGGGAACCCTAAACAGTGTTTCACATTACTTTAGATTAGCGTAATTACAATACAAAAATTATTTCCCACGAATTATATACAATTTTTACGATTCAATGAACTTAAATTCTTATTTTTATAAGTGGATAATACCTACGCGGAGGAAAAAGGTATAAAAATCACTGCTCAGTATTCAGAGCCACGACCAGAGCAGAAGGCAGGGAAAAATTGGCGCCAACTTCCAATATAATTAGCGTGGTACCTTTTCAGTCGGTCGGCGGAGTTTCGCGACTCTTGATTTCATAACGACATCTGAACAGCTGGTGTTCAGATTCTTTATAAATCCCTGGGTAGCATCAGCAAAAAAGAAATAATAATATATTTTTCTTAAATTATAATATGCGTTAATCTTATCATAACCGGGAAGACCTAGGCGAACGTTTGTCGATCAGTGGCCCTACCATGAGTTAAAGCAATCTTTTCGCTATCGTAAACTGGCGTTTTCTCTCTTTCACTCACATTGACTGTGAGCAGTATATCCGATAGTTTACGGTAGCGAAAACAGTTCGCATCAACTCATGGTAGAGCTACAATACCTTTAACACGAACAGCTTTCGAGAAAAATAACGCGCGTTAAAACATTCGAGTAATTTTGTATGGCAAATTTGTAAAGCGCTATCTACCGCCGAAATGCAAAATGAGATTTTCCATAGAGAATTACTCTATCGAGTACTTTTACGCGCGTTTTTTTTCTCGATAGCTGTTCGTGCTAAGGGCAAAGATACGACAAACATTCGCCTAGATCTTCCAGAAAATAATGTTACGATATCTAATTAATGCCTTCGAGTATCATGGATTGCATTGGTGGACATATTTTGACGTTTTATCTTTCTAAGTTTGGTACTTACAGTGATTTTGAAATCTTGTTTCGTTTTCCTGCATCACTGGTTAGCATTTGCAAAAAACGTCACATTTTGTATGCATGTGGATGTTTACTGTACATGATTTATGCTTCATTGGCACAGAGTATTTTTAATTGATTAAAATTCCCTGTCGAATTACAATATTATTAAAGTAGGCTCCATTGCCCTGAAAAGAAGAAGTACCTACAGTTCGATGCAAACTTAATGGCGTTTGTGAAGTTAGCCGCTATGCGCGTAGCACTGCCGTACCACTTGCCTCTCCCACCCATTGTATTCTCACGATGTTCAGAGCCGCCATTAAGTCTACATAATAATAATAATAAATAATAAATATTTGACAACATCACATACATTGCGATTCCAAAGTAAGTAGCTAAAGCACTTGTGTTATGGAAATCGGAGACAACGGTAGTATCACAAACACTCCGACCTGAGCCAATATAGAAAAGTTCGTTTTCTAAATTGACCCAACCGGGGATCGAACCCGGGACCTCAGAGATGGCGACACCTTGAAAACCGGTGTACAAAGCCACTCGACCAAGGAGGTCGTCGATCGACCTCGACATCGACTGTACGTTACTTGTTCTATAAAGTTGTACGGTTTATAACATCACAAGGATCCACGAAGTCACTGGAAGATTCACAAAATTAAATGAAGATTATGATTTATTTGCTGACTTTGAAATGGTTAAGTTAGACCAACGGTGCTCTACCAGAAAATTAATTTGCAAGTTCCAAGTTCAATCCGCGAACTCTTCTAATTGGTTTCAATTTTAAATACTGTTACAAATTGAGGATTTGAACGGAGAGAAACTTAACGATACCGTCTGGAGATATTTACATTTTCATTATAAATAAGTATTCTTGGAAGGATTATTGAAGTTGATGGTCCGAAATGTCAAATAACAAGTCAGGGAACCGGTCTTTAGTTAAGGTATTGGCTTTTTGCGTTGATTTATCACTTTCCACAATTATTTTCTCGATTTAGATAATATTACTTTGCCGATTGCGTAGGTTTGGGTGATTGATATTTAAAAGTATTAGGAATAATATTGATTCTTACTATATTTTCAGTGATTGGCATAAATTGTTTAGATCTGTTTATTAAGAACAAGACAGTATGCGCTACCAACAGCTCTATCGCATTTTTCTTTATAAATAAATTTTCCGCACCTTATTTCACACTACAGTTGGTAAAACATCTTCAGAAATCAAAGCAGAAAGAGCAATTACACAAAGTTATGTCGGCCTCCTCGGCTTTGTTATCTGACAATGGGGGCATATGATTGCCGACATCTGGCGTTAAGAATAATTACGCACCTTCTTGTTAGTACGAGAGTTTATCTGACAGGTTCAATTGACCAAAGAAACATGTTAATTTTGACGAAAGCCCTAAGTCTGATTTCCTATTTTTAGTACCTATTAAGGCCCCTATATACCTCAAGTGGCGCTCTCATTTTAATTAAATTTATTGCTCGCTAAGTACATAATGTATCCAAAATTCACATGTACAGATTGAAGCTAAGGTTCTATAGTTTATTTACAAACAATAACCTCAGTAAAATTTTGTTCGTTGTAGTAGTAGTTCGCAAAAGTGCTAAAAGTGGCCACTTTTAATTTAATTAAAATGAGGGCGCCACTTGAGATATATAGGAGCCTTAAGTTAGAGCCGAGTTGATATTTTTCTAGTATATAAATAATGAACACTGTCTAGCTAGAGATGGAAAAAAAGATTGATACAAAGTGTTACAAAAATACCCCTAATACCGAATATGTTATATAGGGACCATCAAACTGAACATTTTTTACTACGGGGCCAACTCTGAAATCGCAAAAAAAAAAAAAATATCGAAAATATCAAAATGTATGAAACAGCTGATTTTTTTTTCTTATTCAGCATTAGGGGTACTTTTGTTGTATTTATGTTGCTGTACATGTTTGTATGCTCATTATTTTTATAAAAAGGACATGAAAAAATGTGTTAACTGATGCATTAGCTATTGAAGGAGTGAAATATACATAGCGTTTTCTACGGCTTGTATGTTCGGTTAAAATAACGATCTATTTTTAAATAAGCGGAAACATAAAACAGCCTAATGTTTTAAATTTCCATGGTTTTTGACGTTATTAGAATAATCTATATCGGGATTTACACCATGTACCTGTTAATATCGGAGTCTCAAAAATAAACAGGTACATGGTGTAAATCCCGATATAGTTTATTCTAATAACATAAAACAACTGTTCTTTATTATAAACAAAAGGTTGAAAAGGCCGCTAAATTTTTACAAAGAATATTTCCGATTCAATTACTTGGGTAGTGGGTACTTTCTTTCCGTTCTGGCTTGTGTGTACACCCACCTCATTTGAAATCAACACCCTATGGCATAGTTTCCGACCCAATTGGTTCGTGCGATGGTCGGAAAACAATATCCTATATGATGTTACAGCTCATTCATTGAGTTAAGCTTTTTGAGAAAATAACATTGTAACTAAGGGCTGATTCTTTCAATCCTGAGATAACAGATATCATTTAGTTAAATTTTTAACCAAATAAAATTAATGGCATTTAAAACATTTGACAGACAAGCGAATGAAAAACATTTTCAATTTGTCGGTTTAAACCGTTATCAAGCGATTTTTTATCTAGGCATTGAAAATCAGCCTTAAGTATATTTAGAAACACATAATTTTTTAAAACAAAACTTTTATACATTTCATAAACTTGTGTTCTTGTCACTTGTACCTCCATTTCGTATCTTTACTAAAAAACTATAACAACTGTTGTACGGGCAAGCGCCGTACAGTTTGTCACATCAGCATATTTACGCCACATGCATCAATTTAGGTCATTCATTAACTGAGTACGTGTTCGAATATCATAGCCGTCGCGCACTCTCATATCATTCTAATTTTAAGACGTTGTTTATATCAATATATCAGTTTTTTACATTTAACAAAAAGTTACATTTTTCCATAATTATCAACTATCCTGGCGACTCGGTAGCTTAATTGGTCAGTGCATTGGGCCGGAATCCCAAGGGTGCGGGTTCGAGTCCCGTCTGAGGTGCTACGGGTGAGTCGATTTTTTCTAATATTATTTATCTTAATATTAAAATAGCATTGTGAATGCGAAAAATCTAAATTTAATAATTATCAACTATCATTAAAAGAGTGTATAAACCATACAACTGAAATAATAAAAACTAAAGGACTTGAATTTCAAATAATGTTCTAAACCTAGTATTAGTAGTAGTTGTCTCAAACTAATCGAGCTTGGTTTAGATTGAAGGTTATAGAACTCCTAACAAAAGTTTAAATCGTAGTAAAATTCACTTACTACTAGACCGTAAAAGAAGGATAATTTAACCACTTTTAAGTTTTAAGATAAAATATTATTTAGACATAACGAAAAAAATCTGAATTCCCGCAACGTCTGCAACATGCTCACATCCTCTTTCGTCCCTTAGCAAGTTGACCGTGAGTAATTCCAGCCCGACCAACAAGTCGGAAGGAGTGTGTCTATTGCTGTCATCATTATTATTACTATATTATTATTATTATTGTTCATAAAATTATAATAACAGATATGGAAATTATCCATATGTTTGGAGAAAAATAGCCTTTATCTTGAGTTTTTTTTATTAATTACAGCTCAGAATGACGTCGTTCATGCAATATCTTGCATGCAATATTTTAGTTAAATATGTGAATACAAAGGTAAAACTTGGTGGAAGTTTACAAACAAATTAGCCTTAAGGTCTGCTATGTATTGACCCTTGTTTATTTTACAATAAAGAATTGATTTGAATGAGAGACTTTCAATATTTCTTAAAAATGTACTAGATGGCGCTGTCCAACAACCTTGCTAAATAGTATGGTATTTAAACGTGCCATAGTAACAAAGAGTACCATCGTAAAAAAACTTATGATTTCGACAATTCGTTTTCTTTGTAATCTTGAATATTGAAAATTACTAATAGTAATGTATTATAATAATACTACTACGCGTGAAGACCTTGTAACTTTCTTGACGATTTAAAAATGCTTATTATGTGAGCTTATTTGAATAAAGAATTTTTCAATTTCAATTTCAATTTTAATTCAATTTCAATTTCTTGGACTTGGAGTACAAAAAGTTTTTGTACTTTGGCAACACGAAACTGAAATATATGTAAAAATGTCCTATATCTTATATTGCGCCAGAACACATTTTTATAAAGAAAACACTTTTACGAAATCATATATTATATCATATTTTTACGATGATTCTCTTTGGTCAGATTGTTTGTACCATGTCCATACTATCTAACAAGGTTTTTGGACAGCGCCATCTAGTAGATTTTTAAGGAACGTTGCCTGGAAAGTCCCTCATTGAAGAGTACGGGTGGCAACACTAAACATAATGATTTTCGCTTTCGTACATATTGATGATATACTTAAACGTAATAATGTCTCAATAGCTACAATAACAAATATTTCGTTCACAGTATTCAGACATCTATTTTAAGATTTTGTAATTTGTCTACGTACAAAAGAACGTTGATATTACCACACAACACACAGTTCCTTGTTTGTACGTGCTCCTCCGTATCGGCGACGGTGTCAGTTCGTGTCCACGTTAATGTCTGGAAACAAAGTGACATTCGCGACTGTCTGTAATACGGAAGCTACCGAACTCACTTATTATTTTTGTACAGAAGAAGATTTTTGTTTAGTCTGTTGTTATACGTAGGTACTAGTAGCATGCTAAATTTTTCAAAAAACTTAAAAATAGAACAATAAAACAGATGTCATCAACGTAGTTACTACCTGAAATCATTTTCAGGATTACATGAAAACTATATACCGATTAGAATAACCTCCTCCTTTTTTTGAAGTCGGTTAAAATATAAATGGGACCATCTCGCAAGAAAACTCAACTAAACAAAAAATTATCATCAAAATCGGTCTATAAATGTCAAAGCTACGCGCAAACAACAATAAAAAATCCTCAATAGAAAATAGGGGCCACTTTATGGTTTTCCATAGACACGAGCTAACATTGGCATGGTTTTTTTTTAATATTTATTCAATCTGATTTTATTTGAATTTCACATTCTTCGAAAGCTGCGGACCTAACTGTCGAATAGACTATACAATTTCTCCGATTCGCCGTGTCTCTCCAGTAAATAACTTATTACTACTCAACACTCAAAACTCTGGATTCAGCACTGAAAACTTTGCACTCGATACTAAAAATCTGCACTCGACACAAATCTCTGGGTTTGATTCACAAAATTCAGAATGCGACATTCAATTGACTGATGTGCTCAGCGACTCGTCTTTGAGTAGGTACCAATTGATTTTTAATAAATAAAAAAATCGATCACGCTAGCACTGATTTATTGAGGATTATCTGACAAAGCGATGTGAAAGCTTTCTTTGATAGAACTACACAACTTTTCAACTCTTTAAATATGAAACGATATTCAAGCTCGTATTGTATTGCGATGCTACATAAACATTTTGTATTCTTTTTGACACGGCATCTGTGTCTGTGTCAGGAGATTCGGAATAATTTATCCATGAGATTTCCCCGCGGCCCGACCGAGACTAACGGATAAGTCTCCCTTTCAACAGAAAACAGTTTTCAAAACTGTTAGAAACTTACTTAATGCGTTTTCGAACATTTGAATGGGCTCTTAAATCAATGTGGGGTGATCTGAAGAAGCGCGGAAGAAGTTTATCGTTCTAAATCGTGAACGGGCTTCATGTGATTAGGTTCAGTTCCAAGTTTGATCCCCGTCGGAGGTTGAAACTTAGATCAAAGATAAGGGAGCGGAAAGAATGCTGATTTGCGAGAATATATGTTGTTGGACTCTGGGCTTGCATAAAAATATCAAATTCATCTTAAATATAAATTACATCACTGACGGACGGAATACGCAAGTCGGACTCACACTTTCCCAGTTTTGTGTTGTCAGTATACGAGTATAAAATATTGTTCCAATAGCGACTGACCAAGTAGGAATTGGCATACAACATTTTTTGTCATTAGTTTTGTTGCGTTAGAAACTGCTACATTGACTGACTTTAGGTCAATTTGACCCAACATTGCCTGTACGTAACATCTGTGCGTAACTGAAAACACGAAATTTGTTCCAAGCGGCACTTCTGTCTACTTCTGTACGGTTGATCCGTAGGAGAACTAAAGTACCTAACCGACATCGCTCGAAGGATTGCTCAGCTGAAGTGGCAATGGGTGGGACACATAGTGAGAAAGAACTTCCGATGGTCGTTGGGGTGGAAAGGTTTTGGAATGGCACCGCGCTCAGGACTACGCTCCGTAGGCCCCGACAAGGTGGACCTGCGATCTGGTGAAGGTCGCGGGAAGCCGCTGGATGCGGAACCGGGGGCCGTACCGGCTAACGCATCGAAATTCAGAAAGTCCGCCGGGCTTCAAATTAAAACAGATAAATAGAGCCCCAATCGGGCTAAAATGGCGAACCCCAATTCATGATGTTACACGAACATCGATATCTTCTGAATAACTTCGGCGATACGAAACTCCTTACTTCGATTTATCTGTTTTAAGTTGAAGCTCGGCAGACCCGCCGAAGTTCGAAAAGTTAGTCGGTAGGGCCCCAGGACCGATCGTCGTTGAGATCCTTGGGGTAGGCCTATACCCAGCAGTGGGTGTCGTGCGGCTGATATGATGAGAGGTATGAACAATTATAACTACCCTCACCAAATAAGTACTGTAAAGATAGTTAATTTGTAGGCTGTAATTAGCTGATAATAAATGTTTGCTCTGTAAGTAGGTAAGCCTTTTTAGAATAGCTATGATTATTTGAAAAGTAAATTTAGAAAGAAGGCTTGCGATGTAGTTTTTGACACAGTCTAATTGGGACCGGCATCGAGCCAGGTCATGCGAGCTCAATAGGGAATATTATAAAAGATAAAGTGAAATACAATAAATTCGGTTTTATCCTATCTTCTATTTAATTTAATAAGGAGACCTAACAAAGGTCTCCACAGTACCTACCTATTTAAAACGTCAAAATTATAATGGACATTTAGCGAGTGCGAATTATATATTTTTGGAGTATTTCGACCGATGTGGGCAAGTTGAATTTAGTAGATTTCCCTACGGCCGCCGCAAGCGGCATAAAAGTGGAAATATCTGAAAACAATTACAAAGTTACTGCTTATTCCGTGTTTGTCTGAACGAACTTTTATACGAATTCCAGCATTAAATAAACTATTTAAGACATAAAATTCGTTTTTAGGATTCCGTACCTCAAATGGAAAAACTAAACCCTTATAGGATCACTTTGTTGTCCGTCTGTCTGTCAAGATCCCGGGACCTCTGCGTGGTAGACCGGCATGTTGACCACTGCACCACTCAAATCGTCAAAATGTATTTAGAATATTGATATTTTTTAATTGCGATTTTACTTCAAACTATTGAGTATATTTGCGACTTGTTTAATGGTCATAAACTGGATTTACAGGCTTTTTAGGTAGATTTTGAATTCGAATTTTGAATTTCGAAAGAATACAAATTTCGAAAAGTGATAATACCATAGAAACACAGCGAAAATTTTTCTAAGTCTATGGATAATACGCAAAAGCATAAACCACGAAGGTATCGTGTGTGAAGATAATAACGAATAACAACAATTATTTAAACAAACTTAAAGTCAGTTTACAATTCAGGGAACCTAAAGTGAAACTGACTTTAAGTCGCCAAAAATATTCCTTTATAATGTCAACTATTTTTACTAAATTTAGATTTTTCGCATTCACAATGCTATTTTTATATTAAGATAAATAATATTAGAAAAAATACTAGAAAAAATCGACTCACCCGTAGCACCTCAGACGGGACTCGAACCCGCACCCTTGGGATTCCGGCCCAATGCACTAACCAATTATGCTACCGAGTCGCTAGTGGGAGCGGCGAAATTTTCTAGTACTTTTTAACTTCTTCGCTGCAAGCCAGCGCAATTTCATCAATGTGAGGAAATACCCCCACATTCGAAAGAAACATCTTTCCAGATGTTTTGACAATCGATAAAGACGAAACAGCTATATAATTATTAAATTTAGATTTTTCGCATTCACAATGCTATTTTTATATTAAGATAAATAATATTAGAAAAAATACTAGAAAAAATCGACTCACCCGTAGCACCTCAGACGGGACTCGAACCCGCACCCTTGGGATTCCGGCCCAATGCACTAACCAATTATGCTACCGAGTCGCTAGTGGGAGCGGCGAAATTTTCTAGTACTTTTTAACTTCTTCGCTGCAAGCCAGCGCAATTTCATCAATGTGAGGAAATACCCCCACATTCGAAAGAAACATCTTTCCAGATGTTTTGACAATCGATAAAGACGAAACAGCTATATAATTATTAAATTTAGATTTTTCGCATTCACAATGCTATTTTTATATTAAGATAAATAATATTAGAAAAAATACTAGAAAAAATCGACTCACCCGTAGCACCTCAGACGGGACTCGAACCCGCACCCTTGGGATTCCGGCCCAATGCACTAACCAATTATGCTACCGAGTCGCTAGTGGGAGCGGCGAAATTTTCTAGTACTTTTTAACTTCTTCGCTGCAAGCCAGCGCATTTTTTCTAATATTATTTATCTTAATATAAAAATAGCATTGTGAATGCGAAAAATCTAAATTTAATAATTATATAGCTGTTTCGTCTTTATCGATTGTCAAAACATCTGGAAAGATGTTTCTTTCGAATGTGGGGGTATTTCCTCACATTGATGAAATTGCGCTGGCTTGCAGCGAAGAAGTTAAAAAGTACTAGAAAATTTCGCCGCTCCCACTAGCGACTCGGTAGCATAATTGGTTAGTGCATTGGGCCGGAATCCCAAGGGTGCGGGTTCGAGTCCCGTCTGAGGTGCTACGGGTGAGTCGATTTTTTCTAGTATTTTTTCTAATATTATTTATCTTAACTATTTTTACATTTACCCACTTAAGTTAAGCTTAAATTTTAAGAACACTTTCATATCTAGATATTTATATTCTCCATAAAGTTGACAAATATAATGGGTTTAACATTTTAGTTCGCAAGCATTCCGACCTCTGAGAGTTTTCGGTCGGATGCCTTCGCTCGGGCTTGAGAGCGCGGGTCCTTTCAAGTTAGGATAAGCTATATGGCCACTCCACTATCATATTCAGAGCCAACGTTTTACGAAAAATAAATAGTTTGCTGGGTGCGCTTGTTATAAAATGTGAGTAAGGAAGATACGTAGCGAGTTTTCAAAATCATTTATCTGAACATTTGATAAAAATGTTATGATAAAAAGCTAAATATTGTACTTGATTATCCTTGCAAAAATAATATGGGGTGGTTAATTGTGTAGATTTGATTTTGTAATTTCTAATACACTTGGTAACCTAGACTGCAAAGTTACAAAGTGTATTTATTAATGCGTTTTTCTTGTATAGCCATACTAAGCTTTCTCAAAAAACTGGGTAGGCTGTGTTTTGGACTACAGCCGGCCGCCAGGAGTATTTTTCATGAATTTCCATCGCGCTGAACTAATGTTGTGCATGAAATGAATAAAATACCTATTTAAAAAAAATAAATGGAGCTTTATTTTTTGTATTTAATTTAATAAGACGTTTATTAAATTAAATACAAAAAATAAAGCTCCATTTATATTTATTGATAGTCGCACACTCCCTCTACATCCTCTAATATTATAAATGTGAATGTTTGGATGTTTAGATTTTTGGATGTTTCTTGCTCAATCACGCGAAAACGGCCGAATGGATTTGAATGAAATTTGGCATACAGGTAGTTTATAACCTGGATAAAATAAAGTATACATTTTATCCCGATCAATGGTTCCCCAGGGATTTTCCAAATGCCCACGAGGCAACTAGTTTATAATAAAACCGTTAATTCTAAATGTTTCTGCGTGCATCACACAAAAACCTCTGAACGGATTATGAAGGGCTTTTCACAGTTGGTATCTTGAAATCCAACTTAAATCTAAGCCATGTTTCATCTCATTCGGGTAGGAGAAACCAGAGAAACAGCTCGATCTCTCCGTAGTACTAGCTCTCATACACTAAGGAAATCATTTAAATTTTTCTACTGTCCACACGGACGAAGTTGCGGGCGGAGCTGCGGAGGCTAGATGGCAGCCAACCAGAAATTAAAGACATTCATGGAAATTCATGTCAAAAGTTCATGAGATTAAAACTGAATTCTCACTTAAACACTAAATGCTACAAAACAAAAGCCTCCCCACACAGCTCCCGAGAGGTTAAACGCTTAATTCTCTACTTCCTTACTGCCTTAGCTTATACAATTATCTATTTGTGGCGTATCCGCTTGAAAGCGTTAATTTGCACTGGCTGTGTCAGCTGGGTCTCGATTCCGTTAACGTAACAATCGCGTCTCAATGGTTTTTCAATCGTATTGCTCTTTGTCTTTTAAGTTACAGGAACTATATTCAAAAGCAATACTATTGAAACACTATTGAGACGCGATTGTTACGTTAATTTGCGCTGGCTGTGTCAGCTGATTGGTGCATTCGTGCGCGATGTTGGTTCCTGCAGCTGTTGATCGACTATTCGTTACTGGTGTGGTGACTTCGTAACCAATATAAACTTATATTATACGTATATACAATATGTGAGATTTAGGCTCATAGAGATTATGAACGTACCACAAGCTTGTATTTTGTATTTAAGGTAAAACATTTCCACTTACAGCTTATGTACTATTTTATAATATACTTATGTTTTAGGAATGACGTTAAACAATAGAAACGTTTTTTTTCAAATAGAGTTTTGTTCAATCATCTAGCCTGTATTAAAATCTATGGTTTCTGTGTGCCAAATTTCATCCAAATCCGTTCGGTCGTTTTTGCGTGGTTGAGTAACAAACATCCTAACTTTCACATTTATAATATTGGTACGATAATATTTATAGTCTGTTTATCTCTAAATATGAATTGATTCTAGTAGCAGTATTTGTCAATGAAAATAAAATTGATGATATCTCCAAAACTATGCATTTTTGGACCACATGCTCTAGCAGTTTCTTTTAAATATTTAACATATAGATTATACCTCAAAGTTATGGGATATCAAAATATACAGGGTGTATTTTTTTATTACTATTAAAGTTTAAAAGACGTATGACAACTATCAAAAACTGTTTACTAAAAAAGACAAGTAAACATAAACAGAATTAGTAGTAGCTCTGCTACGAACAGTCGTAGCTTGTCCACTACACCACCTCTGCTACGCAATTCGTAGTCCACAAATCGCAGATAACGCGTTCGTTAATCGCAGATAACAAAACTCATTTCTCATTTATCGGTAATAGGTTTCGATCATCTAAAAGTAATAGGACTGCTACATTGAATTAGTGTGAGGCAATCTGTGTATACGACACGCAAATTGAGTCCGGAACTAATTCCAGTTCTGTGTACGGTCCAAAATATCACTGGAGCTTGCCTCGTTAAAACTTCTCATAACGATGTAGGTAAGCTGGAAGTGGCTGGAAGTGTTCGGTAAAAATCACCTTTTCTTATTTTTAAATTAAAAAAAAACTATTGGCTTTGTAGAGCTGTAGACCTAGCGTTTTTGATAATTTTTCGAAATGGCTGAAATATAATTTTTCCCATAGGTGTCTCCGCCATTTTGAAAAATCGAAAAACCCAAACAACAAAGAATTTGTATATGATTATAAAACCTGCTCACAAAATTTCACGAGATACGGTCGAAAAATGCGACCTGAAGAGGAGAACAAACGGACAGCCGGACATACAAGAGCATTTTTGTCCAAACTGAATGGATAAACGTTTCGCTCGCGTTTCGCGCACGCTCGGTCAATTATCCCTTCAGAAAGTCATTCTTATAAAAGTAAAAGTATGCCCACCTCTGTAGATTAATCAAATGCTTAATAATATACATTTCATGTAGAATATTGAAGATTATTAAAGTTTTCTTGTTCTAAAATTACTCCAAAACGAGTCTTTCTTTACTATTTATTAAATTTTTATAAAAACTCATAATTCTGCATTTTGTATGTTTTTGGTTATTATAAAAGTAGTTTTATTATCATGGCAAAAAATATCAAAATAAGTTTCATTTATCAGAAGCTATTTCTTTAAGAAAAATTCTACGAAACTGTATATACAATTCCAGTCCCGCCGGGAACAATCAGACTTTTTATAATGTCACATCTATTCAGAAGTTTCTAGTTCTGTGTAATTATAAAATATGCGAGTGTAGGCGTGTCTTGTCAGAGCCGTGTGGAGAATATTTTGTGACACCAAAATAGATGAGTTAATCAGCAAAAAGTTTGGGGCTTTTTATTAAAAATTAACACCGACGCCAATGACCTAAACAAAAGTTTCGTTAATTGATTCTGGTTTGTATCGTAGGCAGTTAAAGTGTGTATTGAAGAAGATTGAAGGCGATAACAGTAAAATGTTACAATATCATAGGGTTGGGTGGTGTTGGTTATGTGCAAACTCTATGTATATTAATACTAATTGATTTATCACTACATCACTGTATATTATAAAACAAGTCCCTCGCCGCGTCGTCTGTCTGTTAGCGATAAACTCAAAACTACTGAACGGATTTTGAGGAAGGTTTAGGTGATGGGTGGTTAGGTTTAATGTTTTATGTAAATTGGTATAAATATGATGATAATTATTGTTGAAGTTGTCGGCAATAATTAAGCCGACTGGGAGTTTGCATCGAAAACGCTGCATAAATCTTTTGACCTGTAACAAAATAATGTATTATGAAATTTTTCCTCTTTTATAGATCTAACAAAATAAGACATGTCATAAGTTGTGATATAATAAGACTAAGCAGTGTCTTACCCGTAAGTATTTCGAATAGTTTTTGTTTTATTCTTTCTGGTGATAACATCTTCATAATTTAGTTTCAACATACTTATCGTTCACACCCCTAATGTCTTAATTTGCCCAATTGCTATAATGTGAAAACCTGTAATTGGCTTTCTGTTTAACATATTGTAGCTTATAGTAATATTGTTGCTGTTGGTTTTCCAATGAAATAATAAAAAAAAAACATATAAGTGTTCCAGGCAAAGTATAAGTGTTCCAAGTATGCGGTAAAGGATTAACAATAATTTAACGCTACAAAATATTGAATATTTCTATAAATATTGTGCCACTAATTCGATCTTTTTTAAACACTTTCGTAAATCTCAGTTATGTTAATACACGAGTAGGCGTGTCTCGTCACCCGTGTGGGCGAATACTTTGTGATCGTACGTTACATGAGAAATGTTCTGTTCCTGAACGTCCTAATTTGAAATTAATAATAATAGTTTTATAAAACTACTAGCATCCGCCCGCAACTTCGTCTGCGTGGAGTTTTTTTGCTATCCCTCGGGAACAATTACTTTTTTCGGGATGAAAGGTACCTTATGTCCTTCTCTGTACCCCTGACAACGTGTATGCAAAATTTCATGATGATCGGTTCAGTAGTTCAGACGTAAGGATATTCACTTCAGCTAAATCAATGACTGCAGTAAAGTCTTATTGTATTTGCTAAAAAAATTGCCACTTCCACGTTTCGTATACACTTTCGTGTATTTCGGTAATGTTAATACGCGAGTAGGCACGTCTCGTCACCCGCGTGTGGCGAATACTTTGTGACAGTACGCTAGATGAGAAATGTTCCGTTTCGGAACGCCCGCCCGCCCCTGTATAATTCCCGGCTTAGACATGCCTGCAAGTTATCATGTCGGATCGGGACTTACTTTGTTTTTGTTTATGGTTATGTTGTTGGCTTTCGGTCGCTTACGACGAACGAATGAAAATAACGAAAAGAATCGATATGTTCTAATAGGAATGTAACTTTTCGTTTATTGATTGTGAAATATTAATTAGATCATTAATATTTCAATTAGGCGCCTTTCCTCCATTTCAATATATCTCTTAGTTTTCCATGTTTCATTTCGACGTTCGTTTTAATTTCTGTAAATAATTTCTGTAAATAAAATGTAAATAAATTTATCGGTCAAAATTAGCGCCATCGGGCCCCTGATGTACGTACTATTGTTTTGATTCGATGAGTTCTACCGTTTTAAATTTGAAATAGGTATAGGTACTTGATCGGGAAGTTAGTATTGAAATTTATTCCCCACACTGAATTTCAAATTTAGAACGTGATGAACCAGCCACACGTAATGTGGAACGCCCCGCATTCTTTTTTCAAATGGAATGATAACATTTCAGTGCATTAGTGAGAAAAATAATGGCGCTGGCTTGCAGCGTAAGAGTTGATATACTAGAAGAAATTCGACGTTCTCACCAGTGACTCGGTAGCTCAGCGGTCAGAGCATTGGACCGGATATCCAAAGGTCGCGGGTTCGATTCCCGTCCGAGAACATGATCTGGTGCGAGTCCTATTTTTTCTAGTATATTATTTAGTATTATATAAAAATAGCATTGTGAATGCTTAAATCTCAAAATTTCAAATAGTTATATAGCTTTCTCATCTTAATCAACTGTTTAAAAATATCTGGAAAGATGTTCAGTTGAATGTAGAGGTTAATTCCTTCTACATTGGTGAGATGGCGCTGGCTTGCAGCGTAAGAGTTGATATACTAGAAGAAATTCGACGTTCTCACCAGTGACTCGGTAGCTCAGCGGTCAGAGCATTGGATCGGATATCCAAAGGTCGCGGGTTCGATTCCCGTCCGAGAATATGATCTGGTGCGAGTCCTATTTTTTCTAGTATATTATTTAGTACAATATGGAAAAGTTCATTTTCTAAATTGTCACCTTGAAAACCGTTGTACAAAGCCACTCGACCACGGAGATCGTCACTTATTGCGTTATAATAATATGCAAATCAAGTAGATTTTCGGAAAACCAACATAGGGGACCAATTCAAAAACAATTTGAACTGCTTGGTATATAAACTTACTTCAAAATAAAATACTATTTTCTCAGATAACTTTAGTAACTTGGAAAATATATGCCAAAGATCTAATGGGTCTGTAAGACCCGGTAGCGAGTACATTTATGTTACAAATTTAAGCACGTGTCCCGAAGTGTTAGTTAGTGGTGAATCGGCCAAAGGTGGACGTGTACTAGATCCGGAATCCTTATGTAATAATACCGAATCACGCGCGGACGAAGTCGCGGGCATCAGCTAGTAGTAAATAAATAATAATAATAATTTATTTCCCAATTTATTTTAGGCAACTAATGGCCCATATAATAAATACCTTATAAACAACATGCGGTCACGGGATGGGTAACCAAAAATTTATTATCTTGAGCTCCTCCGTGCTTCGGAAGGCACGTTAAGCCGTTGGTCCCGGCTGCATTTGCAGTCGATAGCACCCACCAATCCGCATTGGGCCCGCGTGTTGCGTTATGGCCCATACTTCTTATCCACCCATAAGGAAGGCCCGTGCCCCAGCTGTGGGGACAATAAAAATGGCTGACGGCCACCCACATATTACAAATACTTCATTTATTTTATTGTCATGTATCTACGGTGACGTGGTTGCGCAATGTAATGTAGAAATATATCAAATATTCATTTTCATACAAGAGATAGAGAGGTTGGCTTTGCAACTGTGCAAATGTCGATATTATTTACTTCAAAGGGCCAACCCTTAGGGAATAATTTCATAAATTATTTGATAGCAGTAGCGTGCAGAAATTGTATAAATTTCTGAGATTGTGTGTAGCCACTTTTCTCAGATTCGCGTGCACTCTAGCGGAATTCCTGACAGTGCGCTTTCAGGCAGTTGCTGGGGCGTCTCTAATTTTGATATTCCTCTAAAATTCGTGAACTATAAGGTTAGTGCAGACGAGCTACTGATCCGAATATTAAATTATGAAGCTTCATTACTGGGGCAGCATCTCAATTGAAGAGAACAATAATCTAAAAGTGAAAATAATTGTGAGTTTTAGCGGAATCGGCACCATACATGGTAGCATATATCAACTATGTTTTTTAGCTACTAGTTTGGGTCACAAATGGTTTAGTATGATTCTATAACACGCATATTGTAACATATAACAAGTAAATGAAATCACAATTATTTCATTTACCTTTAATATCAGATATGCGTAGGTAACTTAAATAGTAATTATGCAGATTTGAATATTATTTATTTTCTTCCTTTTTAGAGCTGTTTTTTGAAGGAGGATTTTTTAAATGTTTATTTAAAGCTGTTAAACATGGCCACCACACGGTCTCCGACCTTCACATGAAGACATTAAACGTGGGACACACAGTCATCACCAACTACTTAGACCCACAGCCATGATGACTTTGCTAGTCGCCAACCATGAACTTTGATAGTTGGTAACTCGCAAAATCACCTTGTTAATGAGGCCGAATTGCGATCGTGTGCTTTTTATGTACATGTTTTTTGTTTTAAAAGAATAAAGGCAATAACAATATTAAAAGCGTACTATACAACTAGCACTGAATAATGTTAACATTATTCAGCTGAGCATGTGGTGTTCACCTTTAAAATATGTTACACGACCTCCGTGGTCAAGTGGCTTTGTGCACCGGTTTTCAAGGTGTCGCCATCTTTGATCCCCGATTGGGTCAATTTAGAAAATGAACTTTTCCATATTGGCTCAGGTCTGGGTGTTTGTGATACCACCCTTGTCTCTGATTTCCATAACATAAGTGCTTTAGCTACTTACTTTGGAATCGGAGCAATGTATGTGATGTTGTCAAATATTATTTATTTATTTACACTAAGCAATAAATTGATGTTATTTTAAGTTAGTTTAAGTAACAGTGTAAACAAATGCTGGTGTTCCTAATAAATAAATAAACATTTCTATTTTGGTCGTACGCCTGTCTCCCGTCTATTCTGTAGTGGTCGGTCGCCGCAAAATGCCGACATATAATATGTCAGCCGCTGACCGCAACATTCTACTGAAATTAAGGGAATTAATGTTACAATTTCCCTCTTTCGGAGTTAGGAATTATTATATTAATACTGACCGTGCACGGGATAGTTAGAGTTTTTGTTCACTTTAACATATGACTGCGATTTGTTGGAAAACGGTCGGGTTAAAGAGCCCTTGTAGTTGGGAATTCGTAAATGAGGAGTGATAATAAAGCTATTAGTTTCCTTCTGACAATTGCATGAAGGTCAAGATTTATTCTGGGTCCATATACATAGCGAAAATAATTAGTGATGGGCCCGAATGTGGTCCGAATTCGAACTTCGGCTGAAAATTCGATGAAAAAATGAAATTCGGTCGATGTTCGGCCAATCTTCGGTTAGTTCCCCGCGCTTTCTTGGGAGCAACAGAAAGTTGAATCTTTGGTGTTCTTGCATCATAATCTGAGAGCAGTGAGAGCAACAATGGACCGAGACCGATGGAGGCAAATCGTAAAAGCAGCCGGTGATCACGATCCTCAGTTATGGGAGGGATTAATGATTAAGAAGAAGCATCATAATCTACCCTAGGTTAAATACCAGTAGGTGGCAGTATATATAAGATTATTGATCTACCCGCACGCAACAATCGACAGTTCTTCCGTAACCATGGCGCACGCAACTGCGCCGAAATATCGGAGTCTCAAAAATAAACAGGTACATGGTGTAAATCCCGATATAGTTTATTCCAATAACGTCAATAACCATGGAAATTTAAAGCATTATAAGATTATTGATACCTACTTTCATAATTATTTACATTAGTCAATAATTTTGCATTTGAATTTAAACAAAATGATGAATATGGTTGTATATTCTATATGGAATACCTTACCTAATAAGCTGACAGTATAATTGGACATGGGTTAAGTAGTTAAGGGAGAACTTTTAAGACATATCTACAGAATATTTATAAACTACTACTAAGCTATTGCGACTGACTGTTCCAACTAAAATAAGAGATAGCGAGACTAAGATTTTGAGCATTGAAATTTTCAAATGTATACAATAAAGGAGATCATTCAGGCGCCATACATTTTTAAGCTTTTTGAAAGTACTGGTCGACAAAAAAATTAGTACGTATTGTTAGAACTAGCCATCTGGAACATTAGTTAATATGGCATAAAAGTTGTAGGGTTGCTCTGAGCCAAGTCATTAAAGTTCGAAGACTCGCCATTTTCATACAATTGTTATTTATTGAATTCTGAAAGTGCTGGAAAACATTAAATAATGCTAGAACTAATAATCTGAAGAATAATTCAGTTTGACCGGTAATAAACTCGGTCAAACCGAATGTCAGCTAAAAATAATGCCTCCTAGACAATTCAGAAATGTTTTATAGATTTTATTTAATATACAAGGTGTTACAAAAATACCCCTAATGCCGAATATGGTATATAGGGACCATCAAACTGTACAACTTTTACTATGGCACCATCTTTGAAATCGCGAAAAAAAAATCAGCTGTTTCATACAAAAATTAAAATCGTATATATCAAAATGTATGAAATAGCTGATTTTTTAAATCCCATAGTAAAAGTTGTTCAGTTTGATGGTTCTTATATACCATATTCGGCATTAAGGGAATTTTTGTAACATGTTGTATACGGCGCGCAGCAGTAACGGAATACGACGTGATTGATTTTGAATAAAAAAAGGCAAAACATGCTTGTGATTGTAAAAACAAAAAAATACTTCTATGAGTAAACACCTTTTGCAAACCAAGGTTTTCTCCAATTGAACTTCACCGTCCAATTTCCCGTTCAGCGATTTAGCGCTCTCGAGGTAACGAGGAGCACCGTGCATGCCCGGCTGAAGCGCTGCAGCGCTTGCTTGCCAAGGGCTCAGCGGTTGCCCAGGTCATTATATGTTTGAATAGATACGTTAGGTCCGAGAAGCACTTACATGTCTGAATTTGTTGGTTTCCCCGTCTGTCGATTTTGATAGTAATACTAAGGTGTTAAGGTTTCAAATGCAGTGCTTGTTATGAAATACAAATTGGATGTTAGCGAAGTCAATTTGGAAAATGTTTCTGTTGAAATATCCTCTGAGTATGAAAATTATAAAAAATATGGAACGGCAGGACTACTCCTTAAAATGAAAAAACTGAACCGAAGATCTGAAGACCATTAAGTAGCTATTAAAGCAAAGTTAATATTCAAACAAACCTTATCATCGAAACGGACGGACAGTGTGTATCAAACATCATAAGAGCGCGTAGTCTGCACACTAGCGCCGCCATTGGAAAAAAAAACATAGTGCTTAAATAAAGACGAAATTCTGAATTATCTCTCTGTAGTGCACTCCGAAGAAGCTTTGTGGTACTTTTTATCGCTTAAACAATTTTTTAGCCTGTCGTTTAGTTTAATGGAGTTTTTTTGCGAATAGTGGGATCGATTGATGAGTACTTACTTAACTTACTTATGAAGAGAGCAAGCTTGTAGTTTAATAAAATTATAGTCGAGTATCATTTTAAAGTATATTATAACATTGTTATGAGCCTGCCAAAACTAATGCGTTCATATTCAAAGCTTTACCGTGATACTTTGTTCAGCCCCCTGATTATGTAACTTTGTTGCAATCAACTCTGACAGAAATCACAGTTACATTGCTGCTTTAGTAAGAACCAATTTGACAACTATCTTACTTAAAGCAGTAATGTAACTGCGGTTTCAATCGTTTTCAATCGAGAATTCTTAGCAACAGATTTACGTAATCAGGATGCTGGTTTTCGCTATGGTGGCCATGGTTGGTTTATTAGATGACAAAAAATGGGATATTCCTGACCTTAAAAATATAATTAAGTGTTGAATTTATAGTCTATACTAGCTGCCGTCCGCGACTTTATCAGCGTCGACCTTGTTCATTTCATTATCATAATAAATTATATATTTTTACTCACCCTTGTGATCCACAACAGTTAGAAGTATCAAATCGCTTCTATCCTTCTTTACCTGAAACAAAATAAACATTACTATTAATATACTAATAATATTAACAAAAAAATACCTATCATATCAACTTTCACCCACATTTCACACTTTTTGCGATAAAAAGTAGCCTATGTCCTCTTGGTCTAATCTATCTCTCTATCAAAAATTCATCGAAATTGGTTCAGTGGTTTTGGCATGAAAAAGTAACAGACAGACAGAGTTACTTTCACATTTATTATTAGTATATACCTTTAGTACCAAGGGGTTATTCTTCTCTTTCATGTATGTATTATGTTTCACGTGAGCTCACAAAAGTTCCTTAATAAGATTGTCCTGTTTAAAAAGCTGTCACCGCCTCACAATGAAAACATATTACAATGTAGTTTTGTACTTTATTCCCATGGCTTAAAGTTCATGTTTATTGAGTGTAGGTCGTTTGATATGTTATTGGTTGTACAAGGAAACTTTGGCTGTCAGCTGTGAATGTCTCTTTGTAGTCAGCAATATGATACTTAAAGCAACGCAGTTTTTTTTATATTTGAGATTTGAATTATTGCTACAAAATCCTTTGTTTATAACAATGATGACATTTATTAGGGTTGTGTGCACTTAGTTTTGAAAACAATATTTTATTTATTTACTTATATGATCTAGAATCTAGATATTACTGGGTGGAGTATCAGGTAGTAGGTTTCACTTGTCGGACCTGTACGGAGGAGAGTCCTGCCCCCTGATTATGTAACTTTGTTGCAATCAACTCTCACAGAAATTGCAGTTACATTGCTGTTTAAGTAAGAACCAATGTGACAACTATCTTTCTTAAAGCAGCCATGTAATTGCGATTTCTATCGATTTCAATCGAGAATTGTTAGCAACAGAGTTACGTAATTAGCCCCTGAACTCGCTGGACTGTCTTCCGCCAGTCTATAAAAAAGTACCCCGCGTTAACAAAAAAAAATTAGTACGTATCTTACATTATGATCCGCACGCAATTTAATGGGATGACTCCTTGTCAAAGTAAATCGAAAATGACAGTTAAGCAGTCAAGAAGCGTCATCAAAAAAATCTGAATCTATTTAAATAAAATTGAATTAAAAAAAAAGTAAAAAGTTTTACCCGTTTTCCACTCATTATTAATTAATCACTAAAATAATCACATAATAATATATAAATCTTGCATTTAAAATAAAACTCGAGCAGACTACACAACTAGCTATAGGCGAGCATCTACGCGAGTTTGCCGACGCTACGGCTGTCCGACGGACTGTGCGCGTCTCAGTTCCAAAAGGTAGCATCCCATTCTCATCGCGCGCGGGTTATACCTCTATATTTTATTTTTATTCTTTTTATTCAGCGCACAAGCATTCTTTTTCACAAACGTTCATGTTTCATTATTTTTATTTTATTAAAAAAATATTATCTCGAGCTCCTCCGTGCTTCGGAAGGCACGATAAGCCGTTGGTCCCGGCTGCATTTGCAGTCGTAAATACCTACCAATCCGCATTGGGCCCGCGTGGGGGGTTTTGGCCCACCCTCCTTATCCACCCATAAGGAAAGCCTGTGCCCCAGCAGTGGGGATGTTAAAAATGGCTGATGGTCGATGCTTTCGCTAATGAAAACGATTACTGTGTAAAGGAATACGATAGAGCTATGAAAAAAATAGCGGCGATGGACAAACCAATATAGTTTGTAATGCTGTTAGTTAGTATAGAATATCCACGAAGTTATTCGTTTCGGTGTATAAAATCCGCCTGCGCTCGTCACAGTGCCTTACTTTGTAGTCACCCACATGACGCTTAGAGCAACAGTAGCATAAACTTTCTCTTAAGTTTCAGATTTAGTTGTCTGAGTTCCTGCAAAATGGGCCCCTATTTCATATACGTGACAATGAGGATCAGCGCCAGGTTTAAATCCTAAAGTTTTATTGATATAATATAAAAACATATTCATAGCTATAAACCCTAGTAAAAGATTTTTTGAAATCCGTTTAAAAATGGTTGAGTTATAAGGGTTTAAAGGAAATGCCAAGCTCAATGTAATATGTGCTTTACCACGTATGACGTAAGGTTCGCGTACGTGACGGATGACGTCATAGAGACCCCCAAAATAACAGCGTTCTAGCTTGTATAACTTCTCAGGTTTAAGAGATATCGTGAAAATTTCTTCACAGTTAATCATGTGGTGGCATAAGCTTTCTGATAAGCCACTAAACAAAAATCGACGCTGATCCTCATTGTAAATGACAATGACAATTTAGTGACCATGGCGTCAGCCAATTTGAATTTTGAAAATATACTGAAAATAAACTAACAACACAACTTACAATGGTAACATCTGTGAATTATGTATAATCTATATATTAAATTTGACAAATTTACCTTATTTTAATTTTGAAATTTTTACATTCACAATGCTATTTTTATATAATACTAAATAATATACTAGAAAAAATACGACTCGCACCAGATCATGTTCTCGGACGGGAATCGAACCCGCGACCTTTGGATATCCGGTCCAATGCAATGATGGCTTTTTTCTAGTATATTATTTAGTATTATATAAAACCTTTAGTTTTGATTTTAAAAGGTCGATATGAATAAGTTAATCAATGAAATGAAATGCATAAAAGAAGCAAAAAAATTTGAAACGCAACTAAAGACCTTTTTAGTTGGTAAATATTATTATCGTATCTCAGAATTTTTTAATGACAAATTTAATTAGTATCCATCGTATTAATTTTTATGTTATTATTATGAAATGAAATATCTAATATTAATGTTGAATTATTTTTACATCTATATAATTATAACCTACTTACTGTATAAATCTTTTTTTAAAGTAAAATAATAATAATTTTAATTAATTAAGTAAATAAATGTATAAAATACTTATATTAATAAAATAATATTATAGAATTTAAGTCACTCATTCTGCCAACACCCTTGCAGGGTGTCACATGTACTAATTAACCTCAATATTGTCAACTTTATACCATGTGACTGTGCAATAAAGAAATTATGAAGTTAATAAGTAAAAAAGTTACAAATTAGCTTTCTTAAGTTATTAGTTGACAACAAAACCAAAAGCAAATGTAAAGACAATTATACGAAATTATTTAAAGTATGTAAAATTCTACCAGCCAGTCTAAACCACAAATACTTATATTTAACAAACTTACATGGCAATCAAGAGCACAGCCCATCAGTGGTTCAGCATACCCATAATACGAGGCCAATATCCGCTGGCAGATTTGAAGTACCTAGGGTTAGCAATTACTATGGAGACAGAACAATAAAAAAACGCCTACCCTATATACTGAATGGCCTGCCAGCGAATATTAGACAAGAACAAGATAAAAATAAATTTGAGCGTTTACTAAAAAACTTCTATTTTAATTGTATTTAATTATTAGAAAACATATTTTTAATTTCGAATAAGTAATATTATTTGTTTTATAGAAACTCATTGATCCCGCAGTCAAACCGACCAGTTGGTTTTGTGGGACAAATGTTAAACACAATTGTTAACCCTTATTTAATAAATAAATAAATTAAAAAAAAAAATCTTATAGAATGAGTGTTATTTAAGGTAGAACCTCCTTGCTGGACGGAAGGCTGCAACGGTTTTGGCATGCGTCTCAGGTGTTCCCTGTTTTTATAGCTGTTGGGATGGAAGGGATGGATTACGAAATCTGGCCCACGATTGCAACAAAGCTATGGGGACTGAACGTGACAAACATTTTTTGTTTGCGTGTGGAAAACATTGAGCTTATGTTTTTGTGAGCATTCGCTTTGTACATTAAATTCCTGTATTTTGAATTCATATATTAAGTTACTGTTTCCGCTTATCAACCGGAAATCAAACATTAAGTGTTTCCATAACAGTTAAAAACCCAGCCGCAAACTAATTTCTAATTAATTTGTGTACAATCGAAGAAGTACTCGGTGATACTTTTATTGATCTAATGCATAAAAACCAATCAACTTGGGGTAAAAATATATATTGGCAAAATGAAAACTTATAAACATGTATTATATTCTAGCAAAGACTTCTACGTGTATACTATACTAGACAGGCTGTACAGTACCGAAAAGTTGCTCATTAAGTTACGGTGCATGCACCCGCACCGCTACTCCTAGTCCACTGCGAGCGTCCGAGAGAAACAGTTGATGCGCCGCGAAGGTTGGTTGTGACACAATTTTAATTTTGAACAGCTCGTCTATGTAATTGAAGTTATTGCATTCTAGTGTCTGAATCAAAGTCACAAATTATATAGTTACTAGCGGCCCGCCCCGGCTTCGCACGGGTACAATGTAGTTACTAATGTCGGTGATTCACTCCCTGGATGGCCATCATCAGATCACAGCTAGTTCAATCCCTAGCGGAAAATCAAGACTTCAAAATTACATCGTTTGTATGAAAATCGACTTGTGTCCTTAATTATGTGGCCACCACTATATATAGATATCTTGTAGTATAAAGTCTAATAACATCACACTCACCACATTAGTAACTACATTGTATCCGTGCGAAGCCGGTGCGGGCCGCTATAGCTTAAAAGATCTAAGTGTACAGACGACGGGACTCCTAAACCATTGATCCTATTATGATGAAACTTTAGTAAGTTGTTCTGCTTATAACCGATAAGGTCCCTGGCTAAAAAACAGAGCATTCCAATACGCATGCCGGGTGCAGCTAGTTCTAAATAAAAATATGTTGTGCATTATCAGGATTATCAGTCTCGATCATCCAACACTTCTCTATAATATACAACGTGTTACAAAAATATCCCTAATGCCGAATATGGTATATAGGGACCATCAAACTGAACAACTTTTACTATGGGACCAACTCTCAAATCGCGAAATAAAAATCAGCTGTTTCATACATAAATTAAAATCGAAAATATCAAAATGTATGAAAAAGCAGATTTTTTTTTCGCGATTTGAGAGTTGGTCCCTATACTAAGAGTTGTTCAGTTTGATGGTCCCTATATACCATATTCGGCATTAGGGGTATTTTTGTAACATGTTGTATACCTACCACATTTCTTGTCATGTTATCCGGTTGCAAAATAAAAAGGCTATGATCGGCGAAGTGACTCTCGAGCAGGAGACATTAGAGCTGACCATGAGAGAAACAATCACTGCGTAGATCTACACCAGCCGCCCTTAAACTTTGTCCCTGTGCTTTATTAATTGTCATAGCATAGGCGACTTGACAGAATATTGTCTTCTTTTTAAATTAATCTGATAATCAGATGGAATAATTTTGCACCTTTTTACAACGCAATAAGGAAAAAATGTCAGCACTGACAACTTAACACCATAGGTACTATTCAATCAAATGCATTCTACCTACTCTCTGGGGAAATGACCAAAGAGAATGTAATATTACGTTGAGATGACAAACGATATTTATTTTTCTTAATTAATCAATCAAATGCACAAAGAAGTTTCAATTCCGACGTCGAAGTCAATCACCCCAAAAGTAGCTTTCTATCACTTTTTAACGCTGTTAGGGGATAAATATTTAAAAAATACGAAACACGTGTTCAATTAATTTTGTGAAAGAATGTCTATGCCAAATTTCAAGTCAATCGGGCCAAGGAATCGCGTTCTCCCATACAAACTTTGCCACCCTGTTTCACCCCTTTAGGGGTTGAATTTCGCAAAATCCCGTCTTAGTGAGCACCTACGCCCTAAAAGCAGCCCCCATGCAAAATTTGAGACTCCTAGCACTTGTAGTTTCTGAGATTTCGTGATCAGTGAGTGAGTGAGTGAGTGATTTTCCCTTTTATATATATAGATAACTAGTATTTCGCCCTGGTGCGCGGGCTGCTGAAGCAGCCCGCGGGCACCGTTCTGTTGGTCTTTAAGTGGCGGTCTTTGGGGAGTTGGAATGCGAATTGTGGAATGCGGTATTGCCATCAGATCAAATCACATTGCGATTTGTCTGCAAGTTGCAGTGCGGTGTGGTGATGCGTGCGTGGTTAACTTGTGTTGCAGCCCGGTGAAATTAATGCTCTATACAAGGTGTTACAAAAATACCCCTAATGCCGAATATGGTATATAGGGACCATCAAACTGAACAACTTTTACTATGGGACCAACTCTGAAATCGAGAAAAAGAAAACAACTGTTTCATACAAAAATTAAAATCGAAAATATCAAAATGTATGGAACAGCTGATTTTTTTTAGCGATTTCAGAGTTGGTCCCATAGTAAAAGTTGTTCAGTTTGATGGTCCCTATCTACCATATTCGGCATTAGGGGTACTTTTGTAACACCTTGTATATATTTTTTTCTTAGTTTCGCTGGCTGATATTAAAATCTAAGTGATGAAACATCCAATCACATTGAGAAAGTAGTGGGCCCAGAGTAGTCTGCCTATTTTTTGACGAACCCGAATCCGAATCTAAACCTAAATCTGAACCCGAATTCGAACGCGAACCTGAACCCGAACCCGAATCCGAATCCGAATCCGAACCAAAACCCGAACCAAAACCCGAACCCGAACCCGAACCCGAACCCGAACCCGAACCCGAACCCGAACCCGAACCCGAACCCGAACCCGAACCCGAACCCGAACCCGAACCCGAACCCGAACCCGAACCCGAACCCGAACCCGAACCCGAACCCGAACCCGAACCCGAACCCGAACCCGAACCCGAACCCGAACCCGAACCCGAACCCGAACCCGAACCCGAACCCGAACCCGAACCCGAACCCGAACCCGAACCCGAACCCGAACCCGAACCCGAACCCGAACCCGAACCCGAACCCGAACCCGAACCCGAACCCGAACCCGAACCCGAACCCGAACCCGAACCCGAACCCGAACCCGAACTCGAACTCGAACCCGAACCCGAACACGAACCCGAACCCGAACCCGAACCCGAACCCGAACCCGAACCCGAACCCGAACCCGAACTTGAACCAGATCCCGAACCCGAGACCGAAACCGAATCAAACTCAAACTTGAACCTAAGCCTGAACCCGAAACCAAATCTGAACCCGAACCCAAGACCGAACCGAATCCAAACCCGAACCGAACCTGAACCCGAACCCGATCCTTAACCCAAGACCGAGCCAAATCGAACCCGAATCGAATCCGAATTTGAACCCAAGCCCGAAACCGATCCTGAACCCGAACCTAAGACCGAACCGAATCCAAACCCGAACACGAACCTGAACCCGAACCTCAACCCGAAGCCGAAGCCAAACCCGAACCCAAACGCGAACCGAACCCAAACCCGAGCCCGAGCCCAAAACAAAACCTGAACCGAGCCCAGGACTGAAACGAATCTGAACCGGAACATAAATCCGAACCTAAACCCGAACTCGAACTCGAACCAGAACCCGAACTCGAACCAGAACCCGAACCCGAACCCGAACTCGAACCCGAACTCGAACCCGAACTCGAACCCGAACCAGAACCCGAACTCGAACCAGAACCCGAACCCGAGACCGAAACTAAATCCGAACCAAACTCAAACTTGAACCCAAGCCCGAGCCCGAGCCCGAACCCGAAACCAAACCCGAAACTGAATCTGAACCCGAACCCAAGACCGAACCGAATCCGAACCCGAACCGAACCTGAACCCGAAACCGATTCTGAACCCAAGACCGAGCCAAATCAAAAAGAACCGAATTTGAAAACAAGCCCAAGCCCAAACCCGAAACTGAACTCAAGACCGAACCGAATCCGAACCCGAACACGAACCTGAACCCGAACCTCAACCCGAAGCCGAAGCCAAACCCGAACCCGAACGCGAACCGAATCCAAACACGAACCGAACCCGAACCCGAGCCCGAGCCCGAAACAAAACCTGAACCCGAGCCCAGGACTGAAACGAATCCGAACCGGAACACGAACCCGAACCTAAACCCGAATACGAGCCCGAACCCGAACGCGAACTCGTACTCGAACCCGTACTCGAACCCGAACCCGAACCCGAACCTGAACCCAAACCAGAACCCGAAACCGAACCCGCATTCGAACCTGAACCCCAACCCGATTCTGAACCCAAGACCGAGCCAAATCGAACCCGAACTGAATCCGAATTTGAACCCAAGCCCGAGCCCGAGCCCGAAACCGAACTCAAGACCGAACCGAATTCGAACCCGAACACCAACCTGAACCCGAACCTCAACCCGAAGCCGAAGCCAAACCCGAACCCGAACGCGAACCGAATCCAAACACGACCGAACCCGAACCCGTCCGAACCCAAAACCCGACCGTATCCGAACCCGAACCCAAGACCGAACCGAATTTGAACCCAAAACTGGACTAAACCCGAGCCTGAACCCGAGCCCGAGCTTGAGCCTGAACCCGAAACCGAAGCCGAAGTCAGCCGAACCCAAACCCAAACCCGAATCCGAACCCGTACCCTTACCCGTACCCGAACCCGAACTCGAACCCGAACCCGAACCCGAACCCGAAACCTATCCTGAATCCAAACGAAAGACCGAACTGAATCTGACCCTAAAACCAGACCGTATCCGAACCCGAACCATATCCAGACCAAACCCGAGCCTGAACTCGAACCCAAGATCGAACCGAATTTGAACCCAAAACTGGACCAAACCCAAGCCTTAACTCGAGCCCGAGCCTGAGCTAAAACCTGAACCCGAAACCGAAGCCGAACCCAAACCCGAATCCAAACCCGTACTTGTACCCGTACCCGAACTCGAACCCGCTCCCGAACCCGAACCCTAACCCGAAACCGAACCCGAAACCAATCCTGAATCCAAACGAAAGTCCGAACTAAATCTGAACCCAAAACCGCCGCACCCAAGACGGAACCGAATCCGAACCCATAACCGAACCAAACCCGAGCCTGAACCCGAGCCCTAGCCCGAGCTCGAAACCGAACCTGAACTTGAACCCAAGAACAAACCGAATCCGAATCCAAAACCGAACCGAATCCAAACCCGAAACCGAACCCGAACACCTATTAATTGCTCGTGCCGGGTTTTCTGTAATTTTGTACGGCGGTCATTTGAATATTTTTTCCTCGCTTTAGTATCTGCTTAGAGTTCTCTACAACTTTAGTTTGAGCACCAACTACCTATGTAGTTAATATTTTTTTCTCAGAGTTTTTTAGATCACGAATACTTTGTTCTACTTTATACCCCTCTACAACTGCTCTTTTTTGGTAATAAAAATAATGCGGTACCTGGAAAATGAGCGGCCATTTTGTTTTACCACCATTTTGAATATTTTTTCCTCGCTTCAGGATCTGCTTAGAGTCTTCTACAATATTAGTTTGAGCACCATCTACCTATGTAGTACCATTTTTGCGGGCAGCACCCCGTCATGAGGATCTTAACCAGGACTTCCACTTTAATTTTATTTTTACTGAGAGTTTTCTAGATTTTTTATATTTTTTTCATACATTATACCCCTCTACAATTGCTCTTTTTTGGTAATAAAAATGATGCGGTACCTGGAAAATGAACGGCCATTTTGTTTTTCCGCCATTTTGAATATTTTTTCCTTGCTTCAGAATCTGCTTAAAGTTCTCTACAACTTTAGTTTGATTACGTAGGGCATAAAGACGGTCTCAAGGTCAACATGTATAGTCTGACGTGCCGCTGACTGTACAATACGAAACTCCTTACTTCAATTAATCTGTTTTAAGTTGAAGCTCGGCAGACCCGCCGAAGTTCGAAAAGTTAGCCGGTAGGGCCCCTGGTCCGAATCGAACTCGAACTCGAGCTCGAACCTGAACTCGAACCCGAACTCGAACCCGAACCCGAACCCGAACCCGAAACCGAAACCGAACCGAATCTTAACACAAAACTGGCCCGACCCGAACGCAAACACGAACTCGAACCTTGTCAAGTATTTCCTGGGCCGGCGAAAAAACAGGAAATAGTGAGCAGATTTTTAAATATTTACAAATAAAACATGTAGACAAAAGATGTACAAGTATGTTATATTAAAACATTAAAAGAGATGTAAGAAAAACTTAAAACAAAGACTTATGTATGGTAAGTAGGTAGGTGATGAAATAATTGGTATTACACTAACTGTACAAAATGAATGGGGTGGGCACCTTATCTTTTGCTCTCTTAAATTATGAAATAATATAAAAAAAATATTTGGTTGTTGAAATTAAGAGTTGTTTTTACGAAATCGTGGTCTTCTATAGTACAATTTAATACCGTACTATCGCCGCACAGAAGTCGCAGTTTTTCTTGCTAAATAAAATCATAAAAATAAGAACGCCCTTACTTGAAACAGACGAAAAGCACACATAAAAACTTCCAAGATCAGGACTGGAGCTGCCCCGTATAATGTAGGTACTAATTAATAATAATATAATCATCACATTATGAAAACAAAAATTAATCGATATCTTTCCTCCTCTTCCCTCCTGGAATTGAAAAAGAAAAAAAGAAGTTAATAAAAAGAATAATAAATATAGATAAATAAATGCGAAGAACTGTTAAAAGAAATTACTTAGAATACATACATACCCCTTATTGACAATTGTCATGAAAATTATATTAACAGCGGTTTTTCACAGTATTTAATATTAGCTGTTTGTGTTTCTCCAACGAGATTTTCCAAAACAGTATGAAAAGCCTAAAAAACCAAACGATTTCATCGAACATGTGAAGACTTTATAAAAATCAACATTTAATTTATTTTAAAATACTTACTGAATAAAAATATGTTATTCTCAAAAGGAATCAACAAATTTTCAACATTTGTTTTAAAATTATATCAGTCTCCTTAAAGTTCGGAGTAAAAATAAGCTTCGCGCCGTGAAGAGTGAAAATTTTCCCAATAAAAGGCGGGAAAAACCACGAAAACGGCCAACGCAAGAAAAAAGTATTCGAGTGAAAAGGATGAATGATGTAAAATGGATGTGTGAGAAAAGGATAGTAGAATACTTGAATATTTTTAAATGTTGTCAAACATGAATTAAAATGTTATAAAAAATAAAAACATAGATACCAAGAAGTTTTATACAAGGAGGTTGATAGTTTGAATTTGGAGTATGGATGAAATGAGGTCGCATGTATGAAATAAATATAGAATAAGGAAAATTAATGAAATATAAACAACAAATTAGTGTTTTATGTTTGTAAATAAATAAATAATAAGATGGAATATTGATAAATATGAGAAAGTGACGTTGTTTTTCTATGTAAAAAAAAACACAACGCCTAAACTAAACCGAACCAAACCCGAACCCGAACTCAAACCCGAGCCCGAGCCCGAGTCGGTGCCCGAGCCCGAACGTTCGTGACGGTTACGATTACGATTACGGTTAAGGTTTTGGCTACAGTTCTGGTTACGGTTAGGTACGGTTTCACGATTACGATTATAATTAAGAGGGTTTTTGTGGTGAATCGGTAAAAATATTTTTCTCCAATCTAACAAACAACACTTCAAAGCTGTGGCCCCACGGAATAAAGTAAAAAAATTTTTTTTTTTTCAATACTCAAGTGCTGAGTGTATCTCATTTTTCTAAATTTTAAATGTCAAAATTTACCGATCTTGAAAGTTTGAACAAATATCAATTTTTCTTCAGTTCAATTGGGGTTTTGCACATTTTATCCAAACATCATTATACCCTTTTCCACCTCCTTCTGTGAGAACAATTATGTTAATGAATGAAATTATGGTAATCGATAAATAATTTAAACCTGGAAAATGAGCGGCCATTTTGTTTTTCTGCCATTTTGAATATTTCTTTTCTCGCTTCAGCATCTGCTTAAAGTCTTCTACAACTTTAGTTTGAATACCATCTACATGTGTAGTGCCATTTTGGCGGGCAGTAAGTACCTATTCATGAGGATCATAGCTGGGACTTCCACTTAATTCCTTTTTTCTGAGAGTTTTTTAGATTCTGAATACTTTTTTATTCATTTACCTCTTTACACAGCCGCCATCTTGTTTTTCCCAATTGGTATAATTTTTCTCCAGTTCGATTGGGGTTTTGCACATTTCCCCCAACCATCATTATACCCTTTTCCACCCCCTTCTGTGAGAACAATTATGTCAATGAATGAAATTATGGCTATCGATAAATATTTTAAAAAAACGAATAACCCCATTATTTTTTATTTAATCTGTGAACGATTATTTTGCTATGCTGTATGTGCGTGGAATGACGATGAATATTCATTACGTGTTATCATAAGTAAACGTTTTGAAGTTAAACGCTCGATGCCCAGTAATGTGTACTTTAAAAAGTAATGTTTTCATATTTCTAGCTTGCTACTATACTTCATGCTATGTCATGATCAAAACATTTTAATTTTATTGTTTTGTTTGTTGATTTTAACTTTGAGAGAGAAATCTCCTTCTTAATTAGTTGCTCGTACTGGGTTTTCTGTAATTTTGTATGGCGGCCATTTTGTTTTTCCGCCATTTTGAATATTTTTTCCTCGCTTTAGGATCTGCTTAGAGTTCTCTACAACTTTAGTTCGAGCACCATCTACCTATGTAGTACCATTTTGGCGGGCAGCATCCCGTCATGAGAATCTTAACCTGGACTTCCACTTTAAATATATTTTTTTCTGAGAGTTTTCTAGATCATTAATTTTTTTTACTCTATACCCCTCAACTGCTTCTTTTTTGGTAATAAAAATGATGCGGTACCTGGAAAATGAGCGGCCATTTTGTGTTTCTACCATTTTGAATATTTTTTCCTCGCTTCAGGATCTGCTTAGAGTTCTCCACAACTTTAGTTTAAGCACCATCTACCTATGTAGTACCATTTTGGCGGGCAGCACCCCATCATTAAGATCCTAACCTGGACTTCCACTTTAATTTTATTTTTTCTGTGAGTTTTCTAGATCCTGAATATTTTTTTCATACATTGTACCCCTCTACAACTGCTCCTTTTTAGCAATAAAAATGATGCAGTACCGGGAAATTGAGCGGCCATTTTGTTTTTCCACTTCATGCTATGTCATCAGATCAAAACATTTAAATTTTATTGTTTTGTTTGTTGATTTTAACTGCGAGAGAGAAATTTCCTTCTTAATTAGTTGCTCGTGCTGGGTTTTCTGTAATTTTGTATAACGGTCATTTTGTTTTTCCGCCATTTTGAATAATTTTTCCTCGCTTCAGGATCTGCTTAGAGTCTTCTACAACTTTAGTTTGAGCACCATCTACCTATGTAGTACCATTTTGGTGGGCAGCACCCCGTCATGAGGTTCTTAACCTGGACTTCCACTTTTAATATTTTTTTCTCAGAGTTTTCTAGATCACGAATACTTTGTTCTACTTTATACCCCTCTACAACTGCTCTTTTTTGGTAATAAAAATAATGCGGTACCTGGAAAATGAGCGGCCATTTTGTTTTACCACCATTTTGAATATTTTTTCCTCGCTTCAGGATCTGCTTAGAGTCTTCTACAATATTAGTTTGAGCACCATCTACCTATGTAGTACCATTTTTGCGGGCAGCACCCCGTCATGAGGATCTTAACCAGGACTTCCACTTTAATTTTATTTTTACTGAGAGTTTTCTAGATTTTTTATATTTTTTTCATACATTATACCCCTCTACAATTGCTCTTTTTTGGTAATAAAAATGATGCGGTACCTGGAAAATGAACGGCCATTTTGTTTTTCCGCCATTTTGAATATTTTTTCCTTGCTTCAGAATCTGCTTAAAGTTCTCTACAACTTTAGTTTGAGCACCATCTAGCTATGAAGTACCAATTTGGCGGGCAGTACCACGTCGTGAAGATCTTAACCTGGACTTCCTCTATTAATATTTTTTCTGAGACTTTTTTAAATCTTGAATACTTTCTTCATACATTACACCCCTCTAAAACTGCTCCTGTTTGGTAATAATAAAGGCGGTACCCGGAAAATAAACCTTACTTCCAATTCCAGTGTTGCCATCCGATCGATATAAAAATAGTCAAATGTCATTAGTATTGGCAAAATCTAATGGTTTTTGATAAAAAAATTTAAAAATTGGCGCTATTTCTATTTTTCTCATTTTTGGGGTAAATCTCAAAAAGTACCCCGAAAATGGGTAATTACGTTTTACATGGCAATACCCCTTGATATGTTGCATACTTCGGCTATACATGCCAACCTTCTCAAGTGTTGTGAACTGCCTCAAAATAACCTTAGAATTTTTAAAATACGTATAAAATTTACAAAATGGCCGCCACCGCGTCCGCCATATTGATTTTTCTATTGTTCATATTTTTCCTATATTCTGCAGCATATACTGCGTGCAACCACGTTTTGATTTTCTTTCTCACTTGCACCCAGCCGCCGCAATAGGACTTGAAAAAAGGGTATCTCAAAAATGACTTTTTCCTCAGCAGCTTCCAGGGTTGCCAGACGTTGTCGACCAAAATACCAAAATGTCATTTGTATACAGACAATACATAAACCCTCATACTCGAAATTCCCAAAAAGTAGTCGATTAACTTTTTTTCATTTTGGGGTAAATCTCGAAAATTACCCCGAAATGAGGTAAAAATATTCTACCAATATATACACTGTGTCTATACCTGCAACTGTTTTATGGACCTCAAAACCCTCCAGTGTTGCCATCTGGAAGAAAATTGACTTTAAAAGTGGCATGTTTTCGTACCTCAAAGAAAATGGCCACTACAACAGGCGCCATCTTGTTTTTTTTTTAAATTTTCCTAGTTTTGTCAAAATTGAGGGCTATTGTGGTGAAACGGTAAAAATATTTTTCTCAAACCAAACAACACTTCAGAGCTGTGGCCCCGCAGTTTGCGGTCCAAAAATCGATTTTTTCAAAGCTCTTCAGCGCGGCCGCCATTTTGTTTTTGACACTTTTTCTCATTTTTCTAAATATTATACGTCAAAATCTACCCGTCTTGAAAGTTTCAACAAAATCGGTTGGAAAACAAAAAAGTTACAAATCTCCCCACAGCCGCCATCTTGTTTTTCCCAAATGTCATAATTTTTCCCCAGTTCGATTGGGGTTTTGCACATTTTCCCCAAACATCATTATACCCTTTTCCACCTCCTTCTGGGAGAACAATTATGTCAATGAGTCAGTCAGTCAGTGAGTGAGTGGTAATCGAGCTATATATAGTATAATATTGTACATAGGAGTGCAAAGAGAGCACTAAACAAAAGACGACCGTAATTATTCTAAAAAGAAAATATGTTGGTTCTGCGGAGGTTGCATATCTTGTTGGTATACAACCTGCGTTGATTTGATTCAGGACAATTTGGCACTACAATAAAAAAACTTGCAAGTGCACTAATAATTTCTGGCAAACAAGTTATTCACTATTGAGAGAATTTCGTCACTACCACCAGAGTATAGGGAACAAGATACATAATTATCCTATTTCGTGCCAGGAGACTTGGCATTAACGTGCTTTGCAAGCGAATCAGCAATTGACTACTTACAGCCCCGAGGGATATAATAATAGCATTTGTTTTGTTTGTAACAAAGTATGGGTTTTTAAGTTGGAATGATCTGTGTGCGTCACGAAATGTACAGTGCGCGGAATTATTTCACTATGTTCACAAGGGTGACACACCTGAGTGCACAAAGTGGATTTTTTAGTTTCTTCACATCAAAATTATATCACATAGGTAAGTGAACAAAATAAGACTTTTTCTATCTCAATTCATCAACGCCCGAACGGCCGCATGCGGCGGGATAACAATGGAATATTTATTGTGTCTCATTTTCCGGGCCTAGATGGGTCAATACTTTTTAATAATTTTGTAATTGTATTTTTACGGTATGTCGGTGATTATAGTCAAAATATATTTTGACTGTAATCATCGACATACAACACGATTCAAAGCTGTTATTAGTGCTTTATTGTTGAGATCGAAATATTAAATACATTCAATTTTAACTTAATTATTTAGTGGCTTACAACATTAAGCAAAAATACAATGAACAAAAAACAAACACAAAATTCGTGGCAAAATAAGATAATCTTTTGAGAAGTCCAATTTGTTCCTCGATAATTCCAATAATCCTGTCTGATTTATTTATAGCCGTGATGGGATTAACGAATATTGGCATAAATTTTCCCATTTTTTCGCCATTGAAGAGAAGCCTATGTGAACAGAGGAAAATCTAATTTGGGGTTTCCGTTGAAAAAATGAGACTAATCGCGGATTTATGTAGAAAAATTGACATTGACAACTTTATATGTGTTTGTGTACATAATTTTGAGATCATTTACTACCTATTGTAATAAAGAAACCATTTTCAGAATATTGTTACAACTTATAGATGTATCAATTAAAAAGAACCAATGCACACAAAAACAGTACCTAAAAGTTTTTTTTTTCTCAAACTTGAATTTTTCGATAGTTTGCTTGTCAAACTGCCCACCTGTGCGTCCCAAACTTTGTAATAACATGATGCTGCACTTGTTCCGGCATGTGATTAGTAATTACATCGCTCGTGTATGCCCTGAAATCAATACTGCCTAACTAAATCCAGTTTGGTTTGGAGTATCATTAACATACTAAATAATATACTAGAAAAACTACGACTGGTACCAGATCATATTCTCGGACGGGAATTGAACCCGCCACCTTTGAAAGTTAGGTCCAATGCTCTTACCGCTGAGCTACCAAATCACTATTCTAGTGACTAGTACCGTGTCACTAGTCTAGTGATAAGTACCCCTGAGCTACCGAGTCACTAGACTAGTGTACTGGAAGCTCAGCGGTAAGAGCATTAGACCGGACTTTCAAAGTAGCGGTTTCGATTCCCGTCCGAAAATATGATCTGGTGCGAGTCGTATTTTTTCTAGTGTATTATTTAGTATTGTATAATAATAGCACTGTGAATGCTGAAATCCCAAATTTAAAAATATTAGTGTGAAATCTAAAACGTTTAAATTAATTTCATTTTCAAAATTATCTGTTAGTTTTTGTCTTTGGTGTTTTCATTCAAATTATAATACAAATTAATAATAAAAGTAATTTCCTAACCTAATATATTCTAGTGGTATCTAGTTACGTTAACTAAGCTAAGGAAGAGTGGCTTTCTCTGACACAGGTGCTTTTATTTTATTTATTTATTTATTTATTTATTTCTTGGGAAACATACAGCATTAATTTTTACATGTAGTTACAACATACATCAATTTACATTAGCCTAAACAGTTTCCACTACTAAGTAATGACAATAAAGTGTCGAGTATTAACAATAACAAAATTCAAACTTTGATTACCTACTTATAAAAATGAGAGGCCAAGTACAATTAACTGGTACTATTTAGTAAAACTTTGAATTTTGCGGGCTTAAGACTAAACAAATCAATGTGACTAAACTTAACGTTATATAATTTCATCGCTCTAACTATAAAACGGTTTCTAGCATACTTAGTCCGGCTCGCAGGAATGCAAAAAGTGTCACGAGATCGCATGTTAGGTCGGGGGCATTTTAATAAAATTTTACTTAAAAGATATGATGAATCGACATAGTTATTAATAATCTTATACAATAAGGTCAAGTCCCTGCGTTCTCTACGATGTGTAAGAGATTTGACGTCATCTTCACAAAAATCAGCAAATTTGAATTTCATTTTTTTAATAAATTTGCTTTGAATTCTTTCTATCGTATTTATATGTACCGAGTACTGCGGATTCCAAGCTGTTGATGCGTATTCGAGTTGGGATCGTACATAGCTGTTATATAATAGTATTAGTGATTGTACCCTTTTAAAGTCTCTACTTTGGCGAAATATAAAACCCAACATTTTGTATGCTTTGGCTGCAATATAGCAGTAATGAGAGGAAAGTAGTAATTCTTGGTCCAACAATACACCCAAGTCTTTAACCTCAGACCGATTTGAAAGATTTGTACCGAAAAGCTGATAGTTATAATTAATATTGTTTTTCTTTCTACCAAACGTAATGAAGCAACACTTGTCGACATTCATTGACAATTTGTTTGTAACACAGTAATTGCATAAGCGGTTCAGATCTTCCTGTAGTTCTAAGCAGTTGTTAATAGTTTTAACCGGTAAAAATATCTTTGTGTCGTCTGCGAAGAGTAGAAATTTAGAATGCCGAAAACAGTCCTTTACGTCATTTATAAAAATATTAAATAATAATGGTCCAAGGTGAGAGCCTTGGGGTACACCTGATGTTATTGGTATAAAGCTGGATTTATAGCCCTTAACTGTTACCGCCTGTGATCTATTCTGAAGATACGATTTCAACCACCTCAAAAGGTCACCGTGTATACCGATGTACTCCAACTTTTTAACTAATATGCGATGAGAAATTTTATCAAAACATTTAGAGTAGTCGGTATACACGACATCCACCTGAAAACCATCATTCATACTACATAGCACTTGGTCCAAAAATTCGCATAGGTTTGTTTCGGTGGAGCGCCCCTTTACAAACCCGTGCTGTTGCGGTATGAGCAACGGCCTTACGGCCGCATACAGCGAATCATAGATAATTTTTTCGAATAGTTTAGGTATAACAGACAACTTTGATATACCCCTATAATTTCGAATATCATGTTTGTCACCACTCTTATAAATCGGAACAACCAGTGATTGCTTCCATACCGACGGCATAACTCCTTTAAGCAAAGAGAAATGGAAAAGATAAGAAATTGGGGGTGCTAATTGTTTACTGCACATTTTAATGAAATGAGGATGAATACCATCCGGTCCAGAACCTTTACTTGCGTCCACTCTTGACAAATATTTTTTGACAATATCGACAGAAATTTGAACAGAGTTAATTAAACCTTGGTTGATTTCACTTGGGGGGTAGAAAGAAGGAACTTCAGAATCGTCTTTCTCAAAAACAGACTGAAAAAAAGCGTTGAAAGCAAGTGCAATTTCAGAGCCCTCAATCAGACTAGAATTCGCCCAGTAAAGTGTGTCTGGAATGGAGTTATTGTCCCTTTTAGACTTTACAAATGCAAAAAAGTGCTTAGTGTTTATGTTTAACTTCACTTCGGTGTTAGAAATATATGTGTTATAGCATGACTGTTCCAATAATTTAGTCTCTTTACGCAATCTAGAAAACTCAAGGTCACATTGTCTGTTATAGGTTTTCCATTTTCGATGTTTTTTCAATTTTTTATTTTCGAGTCGAATTAAAGGTCGCGTATACCAAGAGGGATAACGCATTGAGTGTTTAAGTTGCTTTTTTGGAACATGAATTTCTATAATTTTATTGATAGTTTTATAAAACATTTCTACTGCAGATTCTAATTCTAGGCCGTAAAAACAACTCTCCCAATCAAATTCATCGAGATCGCGCTTAATGGCTTCATAGTTAGCTGCGTAGTAGCACTGAACAGTCCTGGGTAGAGGAAGAAGTAAATTTTCATTAACAACCTCACAGTCTACGATGAGCGCGGGATGATGGGCGTCCTCCGGAAGAGATAGTGGTTCAGCACGCAATACGTTACACCTAAAACTACTCACAACGAGATCAAGGCACCTATCATTCAAGTTAGCTATATGATTATTTTGAGACCAATTTGTAAAACTTAAAAACATGTGTAGCTGTGTTATAAGAGAGTTAAAATGTGGATTTATTAAATTAACATCGGAATGTAAGTCCTTAGACCAAATAGCATCTCGAATGTTGAAATCGCCTATCAACATATACTCATTTTCCGGTTCGTTTATGCTAAGGTCAGAAACATATTCGAAAAATGATTGTTCAGCTAACTCTTGGTTGGGGCCTTGGAGAAAATAGCAACAAAAAATTTAAAGTTTTTTCGTGTTGCGGCCGTCTTTCAATAAAATATTCACATGGGTAATTTCGGCATCAACAAGGAGAGGTAAAGGATGCATAGATCTCACATCCACTGACAAACCCTGACGCACTGCAATGAGAGTACCACCACCTCTCTTAACCGGCAAATTATCATAATCCCTATCGGTTCTATATACGCTGTAGCGACCATCAAAAATTTCCGCATCAAAAATACCGGGCAATAACCAAGTTTCTGATAAGCACACTATGTCGTAGTTAACATTTAACAAATTTGTTAGGAATAATGTTGTTTTGCTACGTAAACCGCGAACATTTTGATAATAAATGCTAATTACCATTAAAGATATCTATAGAATAAAATAACACTTTAACCAACAAATACTCACTGGTACAAACATTGTCACAATTACGATATTTAATGGAAATCCGCCATACCAAGCACATTACAAGTACATAATACTTATTCCTGCCACTTTTCAGATTTAAAATATTAAGAAAAACAATTAAATCATTACATAAATTGACCTTAAAATATGACGAAAAGAAACCAACTCTGCTATAAAAAACCTTTTGTACCTAATAGAGAAGTCAACACCTATGTTGTAAACTAAATAAACATTTATTATTATTATTATTATTATTGTTTAGTACGTAACCTGTTAAACTGGCCTTTAGTCATGTTGTGTCTAATAGCCCAACCCAAGTCTTTTAGCGATTTCCAGATTTTTCATATAATTTCGCGAAAACAAAGTTCCATAAAAGTTTTTCCAACTAATTTGCATATTCAGCATATGTTGTATTTAAAAGCGTTATACTCTGGCTAAAAAGGAATTTTTATTTAACTAACTTTCATATGTAGAGGCTAATTATCATATGCATGGACAATGCAAGCTAATCCATAGAAGGCGAGACAAAAGCAACAAAGTATCTCTTTCACACAATTAAATTATAAAATGGCTGTGTTCTGATATTAATATCAAGCCCGCCATCTTTCAGATTTATGAATTTTAATTTTGTTTCATCCACAGAGAAGTATTATCTTTCACAACGCACATTATTTTCAAAGAAACGCCAAAGAATACTTTTAGTAGAGTCCTTTCACTGAACGTATCCCTTAAAATAACATCTTTGAATAAGTAAATGTATGTACGAGCACATTATCAGTTAGTGCATGAATAGCCACGGACCTGAAAAAAAGACGGACGTAATACCACACCAAAAAGAAGTGAAGCATGTAAGGTCCTACAATTTCGTTTGTTGTACATGACCTACACTCACACAAATACACCTGGAAAGAAAAGACCGGTGTATTTGTGTGACTGTAGGTCCTTGTACAACATACGAAATTGTAGGACCTTGCATGCTTCACTTCTTTTTAGTGTGATATTATGTCCTTTTTGTTCAGGTCCGTGTGAATAGCATGTAATAATTCGGATATTAGGTAATGATGTTTAATCCTGTTAAGAACTAACTTAACTTATACTCATAATAATAATAATTATCGACTTATTCTATAGACCTTTTGGCAATCATCACTAGATTTATTTTTGAAAACTAAGAAAATTATTCAACACGTTTGTGCATCTAACCGTGCGTTGCTACTTTTTATGTTACCGTTAACTATCGGATATACTGCTCACAGTAAATGCGAGTGAAAGAGAGAAGACGATAGTTTACGGTAACGTAAACAGTTTGCATCAACTCATGGTAGAGCCAATTAACAATTTTTTAAACATTGTCTCGAAATAGAGTCGGACAGGTCGTGAGAACACAACTCTGTCAAAAATGTTTATAATTGACAAGTTAGCAACAAGTCAATGCCGTGGAAACGCACGGTAACGCCAATTCTCAATGCGGCAAAACTCTTGCACGTATTTACCTACACAATCAATGCATAATCTTTGGTGCAGGTAAGCAGACATCGTATTAAAGGGCACAGCTCAAGGGCCGCCTCCTTTATCACGGCCAACAATGGGCCTGTAATATAAAATACGGATCTGCGCGTATAACTTACGCTCAGGATTGTTTCCCTTCAGAGGGATATAAAAATTAAATTGCTTTTTACGACGAAATATTGGTTGCACGTGAGCGGGTATAGTTAACAATCGTTGAAGTTTTTAAAGTATTTAGATATAATTTTTGAATAGAGATTATTGAGTATGAATAATTTAAGTTAGGACTTGACGTGTGTGATTAATCGTTCAAGAATATAATACTAATAATAAATGCTTGGACTATTTGACACAGCGCCATCTAGCCACAAACTAAGCAATGCTTGTAATATGTGTGCTAGAAAACTGATATTCTACTTATATACTTTTTAAATATGTACTTATTAGACATAGTAACACCCAGATCCGTCACAAAAATTAAAGTTCATCATTTCAATTTCTACCCGGTCGAGAATCGAACCCGGGACCTCTTGCGTGGTAGACACTGCACCACTCAGGTCGTCATATAAACTTATGTTGTTGTTGTTGTCTAACTCTTGTTTTGCCTATTTCTTTTATAGCTAGATGGTTAATCATACAGGGTGCGTAGAGCGAGTTTTTTACTTACTCGACCGCGTTAACGTAAACTTCATTTGGTACTTGATTTGTGGCCCGACATTTAGCGGAATACGTGATGAACTTCATCAACGCCATACTAAATTCTAATGCGCTCACGATCGAGCGTTAGGTAAAAAACCTCGCACTTAGCACTCAGAGCGTAGATATAAAAATAAACCGTATGAAATCCCTAAAAATACCAAAACGTTTACTTCCTCATTTCATTATACACACACATTATAAGACGAGGTAACACATCTCATTAATAATTAGCCCAGAGCCATCAAAAGCCAGCTCCCATGAATGTATGCATGGAATATTTTGCATAATCTATATTTCACTTATGCAGGGTCAAAATGATCCTCTGTCAATAAAGGGCTTGATTAATTATATAGGCGGGTCTTACGTGTGTTCGGTGGGCGTGAAAGGGGTTAATTGGGGTGTCCACGATTACGCCGTCGGTGGGATAAAACCGGATTTGTTATTTATTCAAAAGGTATAAGGTATGAATAGTTCTTGTAGTGAATTGAAATGAAAAATATTCATATTAAATTAGAAAGGTAATTTAGTTAGGAGTTTCGCTTAAAGTTAGGAATGTTTTGGAATTTGTATGCTTAGAGAGAGTAGAAAGTATATTTAACAACTTAAGCGTTTGCTTTTTGGTAGTTTCATTTTGTTAAGATGAAATAGTTAAGAATTAAAGTGTATTTTGCCCATTAATTATTGCTACTGGACGATTGCTGATTAATGATTTACTGACTGATTTTAACTATAATTATAATATATTACGTAGTAACATAAAAAATATAGCTTGAAAGAGAATACATTTTATTTACATGTGTGTTAGAGAGAGAGAGAACAAATGAGATTTTTCCCAATGTTTATTTTAATTATAGTTTTATCCAGCATAAATTCATGAACTCGTTTAATTATTGCCACCCTACTAGAAATTCTTAAAGGCCTAGCGGCGTCTAATATCAAATGAGACCTCTCAAGCAAAGATTTCACCTTGAAGACATAGTACCCGATTCTAATAATACGGGAAGAAACACTTTATAGTGAATTAATTTTAGTTAAGGGGAAATTAATACGTTATAGCATGTGTACATGTTTACATTATATATTATTATGGTATTATATTGAATGACTATCTGAACATCAGCCATATATAATGTCCCCACTGCTGGGGCACAGGCCTTCCTTATGTGGATAAGGAGGATGAGCCATGACCCACCACACGTGCCCATATACATTGGTGGCTGCTAACAATGGGACCAACGGCTTAACGTGCCTTTAAAAGCTCGAGGTGATAAATTTTTGGTCACCCATCCCATGACCGACCCTTGCAAAAGTTGCCTAACCTCCGCAATGGTTGGGCCAGGCGCTATACTACTGCGCAACCGAGCTACTGACGATAGTTATTGACTATTCTAACCGTGCGTTTCCACTGCATTGACTTGTTAAGCTAACTTGTCAATTATAAACATTCCTGACAGAGTTGTGTCCTCACTATCGGTCAGTCTCTGTTTCGAGACAATGTTTAAAACATTGTCAATTGACTAGCGGAAACGCATGGTAACATATTTTTTACCTAAAACGTTAACCATGACCTTTCTTTCACATTCATTGACTGGGATCTATTCGATAGTTTCGTATTTGGTATCGAGTACCAACGAATCGAATTTGTATCGAGTAAGTACAATTTTTTTTTAATGAAAATCTTAGAGTTCCCTTTACGGAGGTCGTAGGTAGGTCGTTTTTTTCCGTGCTAAGAGTACCGTTTCTCCGATAGTTTCTATAAATCTATCGAGTGCATTTCGTAATCGATTTCGTATCGAGCAAAATTGTCAAATTTTAGTTCTCTAGGAGGTAAATGGCGCTGTATGAATGTCTTTATAAAAAAAAAAATACATGTTTAATTACTTGATTCGAATTCGTAGATTTTTTTCATAAACTATACTAGACTTGGAGAAATTTTGTAGTAGCTAAGTAAAGCTATTCAGTAATAGCAAGTTAAAACAAATGAATCAATCGTCACCGCATCTCTCGAAATTTACTCAAGCCTGTCTCCCCCAAGGCATCTTGATCGATAGCTTAATTTCGTACATAACGCCCCAAACCCGATTGAAATAATTGTGGCGATCCGTGCGGTTGTCCCTAGGCCATTAATGGCCCACTATAAATATAATGTTATGCCCCATTCACGTAGAATAGAAATATTTCGACGTAGGACTCAGTCATATGGAGACTTTCTATGATGCGACATTACGTGATTCTAGGTACCCACATTCAATTCAATTCAATTCCTTATTGTTTCCATGGTTAACAAGGTCACAAGGTAAAAAAAAGTACAGACATGGAACCCCGTTGGGGCACAGCAATTTCAAAGTATCATAAATAGTAATATTAGCTATGGTTTAAATTAATTATTAGGAGCTTGTAATTCCAAATAATAATAATCAGTAACACAACAATTAAGAATGATATAAATACTACATAATGCATTTCAGTGGTGGTAGAGCGAGGAATGAAAATTACTGTTCGTGCTACCAGGGAAAATTTGGGGGAAATAGTTGGTGGCACGACGAGGAATAAGGGATATTTTAACATATAGCGATGCGCGGTACGATCATGCCGCTACTATTCAATCGACGAAATAAAGAAATTTAGGGTCAGCGAAAAGTACAATATGCAAACATTAATGTTGATGATGTTTTCTAAGCTCTTCACATAAATACAAATTCCATCATCAACAGTTGGACCGCGGTCCCCGAGCTCAGACACCTCGCTCGGTGGAAGTACTTCCTTTTTAGCTGAATAATAGCCGAAGAGATCCTGCCTCAATATATAGTAGCACAAATGTGGCCGATCTCTTACGGTAACTTCAAATTAGTGGTATTAGTTACTTTCAGTGAAAATATATAAAATAATAAAATGTTCTTCTTTTTAATAAAGAATTTAAAATAAACTTGCTTAGTCAACGTTATTATTTTTCAAACTACAACCTTTAACATTTTGCTAGGTATTTTTTTAAATTGTTTACTTACTTTAAATTATGTTTAATATTAAAAAAATAGGTATCTTAATGAACTATCTCATCATTATCAAGCAATGTTTATTTGCAAAAATAAAGTTTGACCAAAAAATTAAAATTAAATATCTGGGCCACCACTTTGCTTTTTCATTGTGTCAGTTTAAAAGTAGTTTCAATATAAGAAATTAGTTCATAAAAGTTTTAAGTTTATTAGCCAGGCTTTAATAGCAGAATTGACTTTCAAAGGCGCCGTATCAGGCGTCCCTTAAGTCCAGCGAGAGTAGTCCAAGCGTGAATTGCCGGAAACTTACCCAGTTCATTAATGCTTCATTCAATTAGTCCCGGGACATGTTAAGACTTGTTCTGTTTACGCTCCGAGAGAATAACTTGGATGTGTATAAACAAGAATAAATGATGTTGATTACTTATTCAATGGAGACACCGAGTTTTATAAGGAAATTACTGTTACACTGATTAGAGAGTGTGTTAATACTTATCAGTGCTTTGTGTTTATTCTCTGAGATTTGTTCTTGTTTATTTTATCAACAGTTAGATTTTAATTATTACAAAGATATTAATTATAGCATAAAAATACCATAAAAGTAGATAACCTTGCCTTTTTAGAATAGCATATAACAAGTTGTACAAAATTTTCCGCCTTAATATTTATTATTACAACAATTATCAACTATGCGACCGTATGTGAATTAGGCATGTTTTAGTTCAGTGCATAAAAATGGCTAATTTTTCTGAATACTTTTTGGAGAAAATACGGGATACCTCACGGCCCTTAAACTATATTCCCCAAGGGAAAGCCGGACTTCCAAGATTATAAGACCCGAATTTAATCTGAGGGCCTTCTAGTCCGGACCTTATCAATTATAAGACTAACCGACAACCCAAAAAAAGGAGAAGAAAAAACAAAAAGAACAAAAACTAGCAATAAGTCTGGTTTTTTTTATCCACTATGGGTTAGTGCTTGGCCTTCATCTCACCTGATGATAAGTGACGATAAGGCTGAAGGTGGAAGCGCACTACATCCGGAATCCTCAGTACTGACGTTTATAAGGATACTCCACCCAAAAGGCCTGTAGGCTCTTTTGCCTTTTATTGTGAATGACAAACTTAAAAAGCAGTTTGAGAGACAAACGACGGTGTTCAATAATAGGTACATTACATAACAGGGAGAAAAAAGATGATAGAGGGAATAGTACTCCAAATATCGATGATGGCTTTTAGCGAATGTAAACATTTATTTTTTAACCGACTTCTTTTTAAAATAAGTTTAACTGCATTCAAGGATTCTTAATAAATCGAACGTCGTAGCCGGGAATCGAACGGGCTAAAATCCGAAAAATTACATCGTGTACTTTAAAGATCCGAATCGATAGGGTTAATGATACGGGTAATTTTTTTCTAAATAATATAGTATCTTAAATTAAAGGCAGACCTAAGAATGATATTTTTTCGGTTTTCAGCCCGTTCGGTTCTCGGCTGAGACAAACGATTTATAAAAAAAGCATTGAATGCAGTTAATTTTACTTATTTTTCAAAATAAAGGAATATTTCTTTTCAGTAAAATTTACCATCATCAAATTAGGGTACTTTCCCTCCAACTACCGTCTTTATTCCACCCTGTAATCATAGCATGACCACCGAAACGCGACATGATATAGCGGTTTATCACGTTTAACTGTCAAAAGACAATGGATTTTGACAGTCGAGTGTCGATAAAACGCTATATCACGCGATATACAACATGTTACAAAAATACCTCTAATGCCGAATATGGTATATAGGGACCATCAAACTGAACAACTTTTACTATTTCAGAGTTGGTCCCGTAGTAGTAAAAGTTGTTCAGTTTGATGGTCCCTATATACCATATTCGGCATTAGGGGTATTTTTGTAACACCTTGTATAACATATTCGGCATTAGGGGTATTTTTGTAACATGTTGTATATCGTGTTTCGGTGGTCATGTTGAGGGGCCTGTATAATGTATATTAGAAATCAATTGTTTTACACCCATCATTAGTTTGGGCTGTAAAACACCCTTATTTATGCGTTGGTTTCCTTTGAAGTGGAGTTGGGGAAAAAGTAAAAAAATATAATTAAATTGGGTATCACATTATTTAAGTATGGATAAAGCTTAATACATCATACTTACTTGACTATTTATTCTTTGTCCGTTACCTTATAGGCCAAATTGTATAAGTAGGTATCACTAGTTGATTGCTGAATACAGTACATAGAATATTCAGAGAAGGTTTCATTACCAAAACTATTTGCTTATTGAGAGAGCAACGTTCTGCAATTCCAGAATACATTTTCAACCTGGCCCGAGTCGCTGAAGTTTCGGTATCGAGGTAGTTCATCACCGCACCAGTTATTCTGATACCGAACTTGAATGTTTAATAGCTAGATGCCACTGGGTTATTTTGTGTGTCCCGGTATAACCAGGTGAATTTCAAAATGTCCTGAATACTCGTCTGGATGCTATTCAAAGAACTTATTTGCATTTGGCCGGTTTATTCGTTAGAGCTATGGCAAAAGTAACAATTGACTGTTTTTTTCTGACAATGCTTTTATCGCTGGTGCGCTAATACGCAAGGCTAAGCAACAGTTAACTTCGCAAGCATAAACTTATTGCGATATCGGAGAGAACGATTACTTCAAAGCGATACAAGAGTATAGCTACAACTGCAACCAATTTCAATGGCGGAATACTTGTGTAGAGTTTCATTTCACATCCAAGACATTTTAAAGCTTGTAAAGCAAATTCACAAAGAGTATCAAACGACTTACGAAGACGACGAGTTGAGAATTCTTTGCTAGCCTTTTTGGATCGACTTCAAAACGACCGGCCGTCCAAAACTAGCTTGGTACCTATACGCGTGTATGTATTTGTGTATATTTTATTAGAACTACTGTATTTATTATTATGTATTACTTACGTACCTACATGAACATGTTGGGTGACGACGCGCAATTTTATAACAAGAAGTCGTCATGTTGTGCGCCATCTGGCAACGTCACGCGCCGTTGCGCAATGTCGCGCCTCGCGCGACATGTTAGCGAAACGATTTCACTTCATATGTTGCTTAGTGAATACGAGGCTGCCGCAGCAAAGCACCGAAGGTATATTGATCGATACTTCATTAATGTAGGTTGTTAAACGTACAATTATGTCACAAAGTACGTAGCGGCGGAGCTACGCAGATAGAGAGCCCACTACGAACAAAGCGCAATTTTGCCCACACACATTGACATTACGATTTTACAGGGATTCTCAGGCAGTATTGGACAGAGCTCAGTTACGGCTGTGGCGAGTGCTAGCGCGGGTTGTGATGAAAAAAGACGACGAAGTTTTTGTTTTTAAAACAAAAACAATTTACATTTTTAGAGGAGCCAGTAATTAAATCTCAAATAACATTTTACTTGCAGTAAAGTTTTTTTAACTAGATGTATGGCAGTACGGAAATACTACTTGTTTACCTTTTTAAAGTTCAGAATCAATATTGTAGCAACCCTAGTGAGTCCGGCAAGTTTAGGTAACAATATTCGAAGAGTTTAAAATGGCAGAATTTGTTAAGGTACCTAAGTAAACCGTGGAACGACAGCGTATTTATTTGGCATCTGAGCGATTAAATGTTTGTCAGAAGACTCAAAGTAAAAGTCGTTTACCAACAACAAAGTTATCAAATCTTATTTCAGTCGGTTTCAATGTCAATATTAATATCTAAATAATTTTCTTCAGAAACTGCTAATTGTTTATCAGTTTGAAAGTCGTAAACTCTTGTTAAATAGATCTCTAAACTGCTCGAAGGCTTAAGTCTTTTGAAAACACCAAATCCTATTATTGTTTTGTGCGCAAACGCTAATATAATTTAGATTAACACAAATGACAAGACCAGAGGCGGATTATTCTAAGACACAGTGTAGAGATTTGCCAGTAAACAACGCAAAACCTAATTTGATCCGTAAAACTAAGTTGCGAAAAGTTGGTACTGTTGAATTCTGTGAAAACTAAGACTAATACACAATTTTTTTTCTACTGAGACTGACGTGAAATCTGACAAAAGAACAATCAAAAAGTACCTAAATGTTGAGCTAGAGCAAGTTATAGTTATTAATTCTTCTAGTAAAGCTTTTAAAGAAATAGGGATAACTGCCACCGTGCCGCGTCCGAGCTGAGCTGAGTCTCGGCCGTAGCACGATCTTTTTTGTTGTTCGTCGATCGGATGCCTCTTTACTGAGAGGCCTGAGAGGAGAGGAGAGCGTGACCCTCGGCCACGACATCACTGCGCGCACGTCCTGCGTCTTGTCAACCACTGTGTGGCTGTCTTGATGTCTAAGGCCTCTCAGAAAAAATTCGACTCACCCGTAGCACCTCAGACGGGACTCGAACCCGCACCTTTGGGATTCCGGCCCAATGCACTAACGCACGAACCCGCGCCCTTTTGAGGTGCTAGGGTTAGTCGATATTTTCTATTATTAATTTATCTTATAATATAACGATTACTCAGCTTGAACGTGTCCAAGCTGAGTTACCCCGTGCCGGGGCACGGGGTGACGTGGGTCATCGTTTAACTGGGAAGTTAGTTTACTGCCCTAACACATTCTCTATGGCTAAGCTGAACCCGCGAACGCCAGTCGAATCCGAGTTGACGACCATTAATCACTGACAAGTTGGAAGCGAATCATTTCTCAGAGTTCGGCAAAAAAGGGGAACGGTTTTTTTGCCTTTTCAAAGTTGTGAATTGGGTACAAACATTTGCCTTCTGATGGGATTGGAAGAAATCTGTTCTACGGTGGCAGATGAATGACGGTGGAGAAATGAGTTTTGTGAAAATTATTAAGTAAGTCCAATAAAAGTACTACATAACTGTGACCTTTAGAAGTTCTGCATTTTTTTTATAGAATAAAATTGGTATTCATAATGGAACTATGAGAATCTTAACATGTTTTATTTTTCTTAATAAGTAAGCCTTAAGACGTGAAGGCATCTGATGTGGGAGTTTTCCAAAGTATTTTGGCGGATCCCGCATCGGATGCAGCCAGGCTAGTCTGTGACATGGTGCAATTACGTAATTAATTTATTGTAGAGAGCTTTGGGTTTTAAGACCCCCCTTTCAGTACATGTTGCAAAAAAAAACTTATATGCAAATTAGTTGGGCAAACGTCATCTAAAACTTTTGTAAATTTCAAGTTGATAGCATTAGTAGTTCTTGAGATATCCAGCTGTGGCAGACGGACAGACAGACTGAGTCGCACCATAAGGGTTCCTTTTTAGCATTTTGATACGAAACAATTTGAGCTTTATTTGAAATTATTTTCACTTTTATTTTATTAACAGCACGCTGTGTAAGCGTATGATAGGATATTATAAAAATATATTCTAGGAATTTGTTATTATTTACAAGATTCTATCTTTAGCAATTTTTTTCTTTAAGTCTAATAATTAAATATAAACGATGAATGTTAGAACAAATAAATGAACAAACTAAGTATAACATGGAGAATAAAAAAAGATACTTTACGACTGTTAAACTTTTTCTCCTAAGATGTTGGAGAATTTTAATTAAATCTCATTTCTTCAACTTGTATAAGTTTTCCACTTCTAGGAAACGTCTGTAAAAAGAACTTAGTCTTTTAATTGTTGTTCTCAATACTTAATTGCTTTTTATAAGAGATATTACGTGGATAAACTTTTTTTGTGTGACAAAAATTGTTTGTTAAAACAATAGTATCTTAAAGTTCTTCTTTCTTATCGTATGAGGATTAGTGGCCACTCTGGTGTTAGAGTTCATCAAGCCGCCTGTAAGGCTTGGCTTGACGACTGTTTTCAGATGACAACAGCTGGGACCGACGGTTTACGTGCCCTCAGTTGTAGTGTCAACGGTCACCCATCCGACACGTGGCTGGACCGAGCGTTGCTTAACAAACATGATCGAGTACGATCAGTCAGTCATGCTCCGCCATGAGTGCTTCGTAGTATCCTAAGTAATAACCGTTAAACGTGATAAAAAACATACTTAAGTAAGTACTTGATTTTAAAATTTTGAGATTTTAGCATTCACAATGCTATTTTTATATAACACCAAATAATATGTGATCTGGTGCGAGTCGTATTTTTTCTAATATATTATTTGGTGCTTGATTTTTATTTAGTTTCTTTTTATGTTTAAGTTTTTTTTTATGTTCACGTGCAAACTTTTCTCGAAATGAAATTAGTTCCCAAAATAATCCCAGTTATTTATTTAACTATTCCCAGAAAACAACTTTCCTTCCTAATTCGTTTTCCTTCAAAGTTTCAAGAGGCCTGATTAAAAACCGGGATAATTTAATTACAAACCGGTGACTAATGAGTTGAGTTGTGGATCAAGCTCCAATTTGCTTTACTTCAGTATGAAATGCTCAGTAAGATCATCTTTATAGGAAGAGTTTTGACTCAAATTCGAGTCTGAATTTTTTTAGGTAGGCTATAAGTGAAAGAATAAAATTTAACATATCTGTTACCGTTCAAGTGCATGCAATCAAAGTGCGAGAAAAATATAGTATCCAAACTGCCACAGAGGTCGACGAAATTGGAACAAATATACAAGCATCGAAATTGAAATTGAAATTGAAAAATTCTTTATTCAAATAAGCTCACATAATAACCATTTTCGAATCGTCAATTCTTTTACCCGTATTTTAACGTCGTCGTAATTAAACGTATTAAAACGTCGTCGATTATGATGTCTTTTAGCTAACAAGAAAAATGGGCGCAAAAACTTATCAGCTTTATCAGAAGGAACGATATTTACAAATATGTATATCGTTTCCAGAAATTATATTCATACATGTTACAATTAACATAGATTATTAAATAAATAACATTATTTAATTAGCTCATTTCTATTGAATTAATTTACAGAGTTCCAAGCTTTATTCAAAATTCAAAATCATTATTCAGCCTAGGCTGTTACGAAAAACGAAAATCAATTCATAGAATTCAATAAACGTTAAGATAGGTAGGCAGAAGCAGACCCATTCCCACTGGCAGCACCCGTTCACGAGCATGACGCATGAACTTCGCTTCACTCAACCATATTTGAGGGAACGTAACGACCCGCCTCACACGACACCACCGCAGAAATGATTAAAGAGAGCATGACATACTTAGGCTACCCTTGTTAAGGCATCGAATTGAAAACTAATATCCAAAAGCTTTTCATAGTCCTTAACTTACAAAAATACTGACTATAGAAAGTTGAAAATTGCAATAAAAAAATCAAAACAAGGTATTAGTTACGAATTTTATCTTTTGAGTAAGAAGTGCCATACATATAGATAATATTAAACATTTTTTATCTAAACATATATATATCCGAAAGAATATGGTGATATAGACACACTATATATACCATACATTTTCAATAACCGATACGGACATTATTATTATGGTTCAAGTTGCGTCCCAAAACTTCCAAAACTCTCACATGACACTTCTTATAATCCCAAGATAGTTGACACACGAAGTAAGTGTTTAAAAGCAGCCGAAAAGTCCCACACACAACCCATTGATCATCTTCGATGTCCGAGCCAGTTTATCCCCAAGGGATATTACTCCTACTTCCTTGTACATAAAGTTCAGACTTGTTTGACAGCAGAGATGTTAAATATTTCGCCTACTCAGAAGTAGACTTACATATTACATATCCAAATAATAGACTCTTACAAAGTTTAATTTATTTTTGTTTGTGACATCAGCCATTTTTAATGTCCGCACTACATGGATACTGTATAAGGAGGATGGGCCATAACTCACCACGCAGGCTCAATGCGGATTGGTGGGTCTTAACGACTGCAAATGCAACCGGGACCAAAGGCTTAACGTGCCTTCCGAAGCACGGAGGAACTCGAGATAATAAATGTTTGGTCACCCATCCCATGACCGACCCTTGCGAAAGTTGCTTAACCTTCGCAATCGCAGGGCCGCACTAAACCACTGCGCCACCGAGCTCCTAATATCATTAAATACAGACCGTTTACTTAGCCGGTTTGCAAGAACTTACTGATTTGGATAAATTAATGACAATACGATCTTGGGATGAGTACACAGTGCGGCGTCGCAACGTAATTTGGTTAATTTGTGCCTATGTTATCACGGAACAAATGGCGTAACGTGAGATACTAGGCTTAGGCCGAGCTGGCACAGAGCCAGTCACCACCGTGCTTACCAAGACATAGAGTTGTGGATAGAGAAGTCTTTTTTTTTTTTTTTTTTTTTTTTTTTTTTATTATTAAATCAATAAAAGAAAACTTATGTCTAATACATAGTCCCGCAAAACTGTTTACACAGTTTGACTGCAGGATCAGTGTGTCTCGAACTAAACGCATAATAGATTTGGCCTGTTTCACAAAGTTCGATTAAGTTCTAATCAAAGTAATTGCTTGACGAGTAATTTCGTATGAAATACACTCTTCATTTCAAAATCAGAATAGATGTTAGTGCCCAATCATAGATTGTGAAACAGGTACTTACTCCTAAATTATTACAGCTCATTAGTCTGTATCCTCTAATGTATCAAAGAAGTGTTGCTGTAACATTTTTTTAAATTTTTGTTTATTTGGTTCCCGGCGTATATCGTCGGGCAAACTATTCAGTAAGTATGGTAATCGTTTTTTTAAGGTCATATCTAACACTATAGACGATGTAAAAGTCTTTATTTGAAAAAAAAAAACATAGTTGAAGTAAGAAGTAGGTTCGTACTATATTTACAGAAATTAAGTAAGGTTTAGCATTACCTTAAGAATGACAAAAATAATAGGGTGAATATCCACTCATGGTTTTTCACCGTAATATTATTTGTTGTTTATTCTCCGTGCGTAGGCAGTGTTGAATAGAGTACTATAAAAGCTTGTCCGGCCGCTAGCGGCGCTGTAGCATGAATAATATTTAAATATTTTTCATATTTTCTTTTAGTTTTAAAATGGTATTAAAGTGAAAGTGGACACTTGGTTTTATAATAAGGATACTGCTATAAGTTTAACTCGAATTCTAAAAGACGTCTTTATGATCAAAACTAACTTTTTACATAAATGAGAGAGAGAGAGAGAGAGAGAGAGTAGAAAAGTAAAGTTTATTTGTAAAATTTACGTTATAAACTTATTTTCAAAGCTTCTTCGGAGTGCACAGAGAGATAATTCATAATTTTGTTTTATTTAAGCACTATGATTTTTTTCCAATGGCGGCGCTAGTGTGCAGACTATGCGAATAATACAACATAAACGGAACTAATCTAGAAACTGTAACATCGGTGGCAAGAGTTATGGTACTTGTATTCCATACATTCGTGGCCTTGCATTCGTCGCATTCCCTTAAACTGTTTATAAAGAATATCTAATGAGCTTTTCTTAATTTCCGGAAATACGCTATAGAAAAGTGTTGTTAAATTAGTATTTAAGGGTCAGGTCAATAAATTAGGTATAAAGTAATTAAACTGTTATTTTGTTATAGTAATTTTTCAGTAAGTTAAACCAATATTTCTTTAGCAAAACTTGACTCGAATCTTCTCAGCATTAAGATGAAAAACAAACAAAAGTTTCCACAAGAAATGCAGAAAGTCGAATAGCAGGATGTCATTGAATACACAAAGGCGACTGAAAAATCTGCAATAAAACAAGACTAGATTTAATGTAATTTTGGTACTGACTATCAGCCATTTTAAAGTTCCCACTGCTGGGGCACAGGCCTTCCTTATGGGCGGATATGGAGGATAGGCCACGACCCACCAAGCGGGCCCAATGCGGCCGTCGGTTGGTGGGTGCTAACGACGGCAAATGCAGCCGGGACCAATGGTTTAACGTGCCTTTCGAAGCACGGAGGAGCTCGAGATAATATGTTTTTTGTCACCCATGCCCTTGGGAAAGTTGCTTACATCCGCAATCGATGGGCCAGGCGCTATAAATTTTGGTACAATGTTAATTATTTGTGTATAATTCTAAACTAATCTAATCAGTGATATGGCTTCCAAATTTAATTTATGGAAGCCATGTTAAGTCAATAATCTTGAAGGTAATTGGAAAGTTCGTTAGTAACACACACTTACGTTGATTTATCATCTTTAGTCAATTTAACGGAATATTGTGGTAACTAACGTAAACGTTACGTATCAGAAAACATCAAGTTTAGTCACAGATTGAAAGCTACTATGGTTGTTTTTAGTTGAATCAGGCGTTATTTGGCGGAAGTTCATCACAATCAATACAAAAATTACGATATAAGCTGCTTAGCCTCGACAATCTAGCTAGACAGGATGCTTGATGGTTATTGGGTCCCGATTTAGCTAAAAACATTATTATTAAAACAATTAAATTTCAATATTCCTTATTGTATTTCTATTCGTCATTTTGTCTGTGTGACTCGTCCGAAACACCTATTATTTTTTATGTTTTGAGTGTTAATTAATCTATAACGCAATGGGGACTAACATATGGACTGATGATGATTAGCCACCGGTAAAAGCTAACCAGCAGACATTGTGAAACTGATTAGTATTCAGAAACTACCACTGAAATGGTTCGCCAAAATGTGATCATCCATTATAAACACATTTTAGAGTAATTTAGAGGTTATTAATGATCCAACACTGTCATTATCATAAGCTGAGCGAACATATCAAATGCCATTAATTTGAGATCAACCGCTTTTCCCACATTTTGTAATTTAAATTATTTAAATATTAGGTCGATTTTATAATGGTTTGTTTTAACATTAGAAGTCATAGCGTAGTAGTAAAATAAATGTAACATTCTTAAAATTTCGTGGAAACAGCTCCCTGATTATGTAACTTTGTTGCAATCAACTCTGACAGAAATCGCAGTTACATTGCTGCATTAGTAAGAACCAATGTGACAACTATCTTACTTAAAGCAGCCATGTAACTGCGGTTTCAATCGATTTCAATCGAGAATTGTTAGCAACAAAGTTACATAATCAGGGGGCTGGTCTTGGGGTTGATTGCAATAGGTTGTTTGTTATTGCCATTAATTGCTAGGTACCTATATTGTATTGATTGAGTTGGGTGTTTATTTTTTTAACAATAGCTCGATAACAATATCTATATTAAGAAACTTGTGTTGGACTTCCGCCTTAAATTTTAATAAGCCAAGCCTTTATCTGGAAGGACTTTACCCTATTTAGATTGATTAAGCTTTTAATTTAATCTTACAAATAACAGTAACCGGTCTAGTATTATGCTACTTACTTATTCATCTATCATTTTACTTCAAAAGGAACCGCGCCGAGAATAATTACAGCAAAGGATCCAAACAGCAGGGTCAGTCCGTTTGTCAGCGCACGCCCGCATCGTTCGGTGTGTCAACATTAAAGGCTCTATTAGTAGAGAGTACTCATTGCATCTTCGCGGACAAAAATGCTAAAAACCATATTTTTGCTTTCAAAAAGTAGATTATAAATTAGTCAAAAAGTAGATTATAAATTAGTCAAAAAGTAGATTATAAATTAGTCAAAAAGTAAATTATAAATTAGTCAAAAACTAGATTATAAATTAGTAAACATAGATTGTTATTTGTTTCAATATATCACAAAATACCGAACCGAGGAAACGTAAGGCCCTTTAGTCACATCGATGTCGACAGGTACGACATCAGCATGCTCGGTATACAGGGTACCGAAAGCTTACGGACGCCTGTGTTTCAATAGAGCGACACATGTGTCGGCGCAGAAGCGCCGGCGCGACACAGCACGGCGTATCGCGCCCACAAAAAAGTAAGGCGGTATTTACACGGGTTGACTTGGCAGGCGATTTGATTTAGGAACTAATTCGTCAAGCAGAAAGAAAGTTCCAATTGGTCAAGTCAATTAGCGGTTTTTATCGAAAATCGCTTGTAAAATCGATTCGCTCATTGAAGGTTTACGATTAGATTTTTATTATTTGGTTCACAAATTGAAGCAGACATTATACATAAGTATTAAGTCGACGACCTCCGTGGTCGAGTGGTTTGTACGCCGGTTTTCAAGGTGTCGCCACCTCTGAGGTCCCGGGTTCGATCCCCGGCTGGGTCAATTTAGAAAACGATTTTTTCTATATTGGCTCAGGTCTGGGTGTGTGTGTTTACCACCGTTGTCTCTGATTTCCATAACACAAGTGCTTTAGCTACTTACTTTGGGATCACAGCAATGTTTGTGATGTTGTCTAATATTTTTAATTTAAAAAAAAAAGTACACATAAGCAAGCTGTTAAATACTGATGTAGTCTCTTAACTAGTGAACACAGCATGCAGATTTTACAAGCGATTGTCGATAAAAAGCGGTATTTGATTAAAATCGCCTGCCAAGTTGCCTGTCAAATCGTCTCATATGAATCACGCTCTATTGAAATATGGGTATCTAGTAAGGTTTCGGTACCGCGTATACCGAGCATGCTGATGTCGTACCAATGCTCATAATGCCGATGACAAATCAGTACAGGCTCATAGTTTAAAAAACTTCCTTTTGCAATATTTCAGGTGCTTCTCCTCCGTGTGGCAAAGATTGTCTCATAGCCTAAGAACAGTAGTATACCAAAATATTGGACGACCTAAAAGTATCTCAATTTTGATATTATTTAAATCTTATATCTCATAGTATTATAAATTACAAACGCAGTGTATGTACAAAGTGAAATAATTTTTCATTTAACATAATATTCTAGTACCACTCAAGTTTGTGAGATATTATATAACTTGTACTATTATTTTTATTATATGCTAAAAGCATTATTATGTAGCTCTCTCAAAAAAGGTCGTGTTAAGGGATAATGATGTGATACTTATTTCAAAACTCCGTCCTGTAAAAAATATATTAATTTACATGAACTTTTTTACACTTCAAATACAAACGAACCCTAGAATATAACTACATTGTATGTCTGTCGGTCTCTTCCACAAGATCCTTTTTCTCACAAACAGGCGGTGGCATAGTTAGGTCTATACAACCAGCCCCTAACATAATCACCAAAACATGATATATCGCATTATATAGTGATTTATCGACACTCGACTGTCAAAATCTATTTCCTTTTGATGTAAAAGCGATAAATCGCTACATTATATCGCGTTTCGGTGGTTATGCTAGGGGTCAGATGCTGTAAAATATGAACTTTCAAAGTAGGTACATATTTTTGTCATTCGGCAACAAACTTAAGTCGTTGGCGAAAATCGTTGATTTGCATTAATAAGGCTTCCCGCCCACGAGCGACTTCTTGTAGCTGTGGTTATCGCGGTGTTTTTTTTGTCGCTGGCTTAGTAAACCTTTTGTCACATTGTCAGTATCATTTCGCGGGCGATTAATCGCTGAGCTACTTTTTGTAGCTCGTGAGCGATTGCGTATTGAATGTTCTATTCTCTGTATGTTCTATTCTCAGCGACAAAAATCGCTCAGCGATAAATCGCTCGTGGGCGGTGTCGCTTATATTGTGACTTTGAAAAAATTCTCTCTGCGCGATTCTGTTTCACTTGGTTGGATTTTATAACCTTATAAATAATAAATTAGACAATCTAGTAAAATGTCTTATTCGAAATATTATTTTAAAAGCTTACATAGAAACGTTTAATACTGCTTCAAGAAATATAAATTGTACGAACCTTTCATACTTTGCTGGATTTTATTTATTTTACTAGAGGTAATGGCAAGTCGACAGAAAATACAGTTAGCTGTTAACTGCCGCGTCTATTTTATGTGGTATTTACACGAGTCGATAGGCCTGCCATCACCTTAATTACGAAACCCGGACGAAAATTTCAAAAACCCCGGACATTTGAGTGAAATAAAATATTTTGCCCGGACGCACTTGAAAAAAAAATTACACCTAACACCCTTTCCCCTAACACAATTAGTGTACGGGTTTTACCCGGACACTATTTAAGAACCCCGCCCGGACGCTCTCCAGACGCCCTACAAACTAGGACAAATCCGATGAACCCCTGATGGATGGCAGCCCTAAATAAGAGCAGTCAACATTGTCAAAAGTGTGTACCTTTATTGGCATTGATTGGGTTGCACTGTTGTACCTCTTATGTGGTAAAATTCATTCGCATTAACGATTATAATGACAAACAATCTTGTATCCACCATATTTCACAGTACTTACCTAGAGGTGAGACAACATTTCCGCAAACGTGAAAAAACTTTTTTCTTAAACTTTACTGTTGCTCTCCTATTTGGCTCAGCCATAGAAATAGAATGTCAAAGAACAACAATGTCAATGAACAAGTGATCCGAAAAACGAAGTGCGAATGTGTGAGTGAAATAGTGTTGTGTACACTACTTAATAATGTTATCGATGACTGTACCTATTTACGTCTTTCTGTGTGGCTTACATAGTGGTGATATTGACATTTTCAATCCAATTTTTCATCTGCGCCATCGACCTACAATACAACTACAACCCGTAGTTGTATTGTAAGTCGATGGCGCAGGTGGTTAGTGCACTCAACTCAGTATCGTAGGATTCGTAGGTAGGTAATTAAAACATTGCGTATAGTTCGAATAATTATTAATGGTATATGGTGTAATCTATGACATAATATATTTATATGGACAAGCACAAAATAATATCATACCTACAGTATTAACGTTATTTCACTTACGTACACGTACTTTTTTCATATTCTGGTAAATAAAGGATTATCCCGCGACCTTGTCTGCGTGGAAAGTTTTTTTGCTATCCCTCGGGAACAATTTTTTTTTCGGGATGTAAAGTACCCTTTAACCTTTTCTGTACCCCTGACAACGTGTATGCAAAATTTCATGATGATCGGTTCAGTAGTTAAGACATGATGGCGTAACAAACAAACAAACAAACGGACTTTCGCATTTATAATATTAGTAAATTTACTACTGGCACGTCATCTTCATTAAATTACAAAATACCCACCATAAACAAAAATAGATACTTACCTTTTGCATAGGTATTTAGATATGTACCTACCTAGTCAGTAACAATCTGATTAATGAACTATAAGTAGTTTTTTTACGATTCGAGTACGTAGGCAAATCAAACCTCAACAAATATGTCAACAAAATTAGCCATTCATAATATCTAAAAACTTTAACTTACTTTTTCTAGAAACAACCGGCGCGGCAAGCGAATTCAATAATCACTGCACGCTATATTGATGGTGACTTCTCAGCTCGTCGTCTCAACCGATTACCGAATTCGCTTGCTGCTTCTCCATTTTCGACCGACCGACTGACGATATGGTCACCCTACACTTTGATTATTCATAGTAAATAAATTTGCAAATTTCTCTAAAACGAATGAAGATATCGTGGAAATATGTTTTCGGGACGTTCATCGTGATCAAACAGTTAAGAAAATCTGTTTATTTTTAATCTGAATACAATTTTCACCAATATTTTAGACTTTACATTACAAAAATAGTATGAACTGGAGGTTCGCATGCTTTTAAAACTTTAGATCGCGATATCTTTGTCCCGGTTGCGTTACATGAGCAACGAATGTATTCGTAGCTGTCACAATGAATATGTGACGGCTACAAATACATCAACCCACCGGTATGGGCTCGGATTGATCTGGAATTCGACGATTTAACCAAAACACTAACTCAAAAAGTGGCGGATCTTCAGCCCACATGTTTTTGTAAATAATTGTGACGGCACCGGGGAAGCCGTCACAATCATAACGAAACCTAAAATAAGAACGTATATCATCGGTACATTACTTCTAGGTGGTTTTAGGAAGGAATTATGCAAGTGGCACGGACGTTCGCATGCTCACCTTTTTCTGGTGTGTAGGCAAAGACATATTTCGTTGTTCAAGCTCTAGCTACGTCACATCCGGTAAAATTTTAGAAAAGTATTAAAAATAGTCAGAATCAATAAAACTTGAAAATAACGAAATCAGTTTCTTAAAATGGTCCTTATTGAAAGAAAAATATAATAAAAATACATCAAAAATAAATAGTATGGCCAATTGGACTGCCAGTCCTAGTTTATCGATTTTATCGATACTCGTGACGTCATCAGTTAGTCAAGCCCTATCGTAAAACAACATTTTACTATTTTACGTAAAATAAACTAAATTATTTATTGTACATATAAAATATGACTATATATGGCAAATGAAATTAATAAACTATGTTCCATACTGTTTTCTTCTGATGTCGATAAACGAATAAATGTAGCGACATTTTGTTTTTAAAGAAATGTGTGGCAATATCTTATTTACCTGTGAAAAGTGTGATTACTTGGATTGTTTCTTTTTGTCACATCACAATTACATAAAGAACAAGACACCGTGGCTCCACGATACCTTTATTAAAAATTCTAATTAAGATCCTCAAATATTTTAAGCAAAATGTGATTGCTCATTTGCAAGACGGGACGCTAGGGGCTCTTACTGTAAAAAATGTTGGCACACTGTCACTTGATCCTGTCTCTTTTTTTCATAGACCGTGTCCGTATAACGATAACTTCTCTTTTCCACGCTCTGTTGGTCTTCTTGAGCGCAGCGAAAATTTTTCTAAGTCTATGGGCTCAGCTCACTTCAGTTTTAGCGGAACGTCAAACAAATAGTGTAAAAAGGACTCTTGAGTCGAACAAGAGACTTCATTAGTTCGAGTAAAGGACAAAAAAGGAAAATCAACGACCAAATCGTCTACAGAAAACATTGAACCAAACGCCTTTAAAAATAAAGGCTGTTTTTGTTTGTCACGTTAAAATCTATTGTCGATCGCTTTCACATTTGTTTTGAAAATTTAGTAGCGTACCTGTCTGTTTAAATACAGCCTAGTCTAATTTATTTGCCGATGGTATAAATATTTGAACCAGATTTCAGTGGCACATGGCATCAGCTGGTGTTATGTCAACTATGTAAGTTTGTTACTAATTTGTTTTGATTAGGGAAACAATGTGAATATAATTGGATTGAAGTTCAAATAACTTAATTACAGTTTAATCGCTAAACTGTAATCAAGCAGATTAAATAAAGTGCAATTTGTGATAAAAAGCAGATTAAATAAGTAGATACTTGTGTCTATTTTAGAATAAACTATGTCGGGATTTGCACCATGTACCTGTTTATTTTCGAGGCTCCGGTACTTCGGCGCAGTTGCATGGGCTATGGTCACGGAAGAACTCTTCCATAACCATGAAAAAAACAATTTGCTGTGTCTATTTTGATTTGAAGTTGCATTATTAGAGTTTAGTAAAAAGATCTTGCATGTTTTTCTACACTACATTAAATTTGATTCTTACTACCGATGGCGACGCGACTTGGGGAGCTTTAGAAGACGCAAAACAGCCTTAGGTTTTTTTTGTCACCTGCTAAGGTTTCAGAAGCAGCTACTTAAGCACCAAGTCGCCGCGACGCGACAATTGCATTTACATAGCGGTATTGTCTTACTAAAGAAGACTTAATGACAAAGTATGTTTACTACAACAGTATAGTATACTGTGTTAGTACTCAGCGACTTCTGAGGCCGATAGTACACGTTCAAAACGATAAAAACATTTCTAACTCATGCCCGTGTAAGCTTTAAAATTTACTATTACATACTTTTTTAACGAGTAAGACTACCTACCTACATGCCATGTGATTTTTATCTTTTTACCAGCTCCGTTAATGTATGGATAGTTCGATTCAGTTACAAAGGTACTTTTGACTTTTCTATCGCTCGGATTAATTAGTGTTAGGCTAGGAACTCACGCGGTTTTCGCCCGCGCCCGCTGCGGTTGCGGGCCCGCAGCTTCTGTAAATATGCAGATATATATGTAAAAATTAAAGCACTTTTCACGACGCGTTTTACGTCCAAGGCATAATTAACAACTAGTAGAATCGCGTGAGCCGCGGTCACCCGCAGCCTTGGCGGGTTGCGCCCGCGCGGTCTGCGATTGGATGGCGGGCAATCGAGCCACCCGTTTTGGAACCGCCAGCCCGTCTTGCGATCATCACTTGCTAAGTTTGCGGGCGATAATCACAACTGCACCGTCTGCGTTACCGGTCAGAACCTCGAACCTCGGTTCTGAGAACCTCGGTCTCGTGAGTCTCGGGCGGGCGCGGGTGAAAACCGCGTCGTGAGTTTTAAGCCTTAATTAGGAACGAAAGTCGGATCAGAAACCTAATAAAATTAGTCATAGAAAGGAGAATGATAATAAAGATTTGGTTGAATATAAGCCTTTTTGAGCTAAAATAAGAAAAATAATAAAATAATAATAATAGAGTTGTAGAGTTTTAGGCGTGCTTAAGATTCATGATAAACGAGAAATAATTTGATTAGTACTGAAATAAAATTATTTAGCTAAGAGCGGGTTTTATCTTTTAAATTATGATTTGAAAGAAAGTGACAGAACACACTGATTAGCTAAATATAATTTTAAAGTCGTTTATTATTTTTATGAATTAGACGGAAAATATTTATATCTCATGCAATGATTTAGATATAACTAAATACTATAGAAGAAGGAATTATTAGCGTAGTAATCTATAAAAATAAATATAAGTATACATATTATACAAGGTGTTACAAAAATACCTCCAATGCCGAATATGGTATATATGAACCATCAAACTGAAAAACTTTTACGTTTCATACATTTTGATATTTTCGATTTTAATTTTTGTATGAAACAGCTGTTTTTCGCGATTTCCAGAGTCGGTCCTATAGTAAAAGTTGTTCAGTTTGATGGTCCCTATATACCATATTCGGCATTAGGGGTATTTTTGTAACACCTTGTATAGGTGGTAGTGGCGAATGGTGAAATTATGGCAAAGGTAAGCCGTTCTACAAAAATGTTATGATCTGCATTGTGGATCGGTGGGGTGGGGTTTCTAAAAGGTAAGCCGATGAGAATCGACTTGTATGAACTCTTCGCCACTGATAGGTATCACCCTGTACTTAGTGTAAACGCGAATAAAAAAAAACCGGCCAACTGCGAGTCGGACTCGCGCACGAAGGGTTCCGTACCTAAAATCACGTTTGTTGTATGGGAGCCCCCCTTAAATATTTATTTTATTTTATTTTTTTGATTTTAAAGTTAATATTTAACTAAATATTCTGTGAATATTTCAAGCGTCTACCTGTTGCCGTTATCAATATCGAGCAAAAAAACCTCGTTTGTTGTATGGGAGCCCCTTCAAACATTTTTTTAATCTGTTTCTTAGTATTTGTTATTATAGCGGCAACAGAAAAACATCATCTGTGAAAATTTATAACTGTCTAACTATCATGGTTCATGAAATACAGCCTGGTGACAGACGGACAGCGGAGTCTTAGTAATAGGGTCCCGTTTTACCCTTTCGGTACGGAACCCTAAAAAATTAAATATCTACAAAATGTAAGTTAAAATCCTATTTAAACGAAAGCTATTAAAATAGCTTAAAGCTAATCATCACTTCTACTTTATAATATATGAATGTAAGAAAAAGCTGTTTTAACTGTTAATAAAAAAAGAAACTAGTTTTTCAGCTTAGTAGAAAAAACGAGCGTCCCCTCTCCTCAAATTGGAACATAAATAAAATGTCAATGAAAAGCCTTCCCTGGCTGAGCAGAGATAAATCAACCCCTTTTCATCCTGAAACACCTTCGTCCATAAGGAATATGACGAAATAAAAAGTTAATACTTATAAGTCTCTAAGGAAAAGCAGCAAGAGTGATACTGACTTATTTATAAGTACTAAATAATATACTAGAAAAAATAGGACTCGCACCAGATCATGTTCTCGGATGGGAATCGAACCCGCGACCTTTGGATATCCGGTCCAATGCTCTGACCGCTGAGCTACCGAGTCACTAGTGGGAACGTCGAATTTCTTCTAGTATATCAACTCTTACGCTGCAAGCCAGCGCTATCTCACCAATGTAGAAGGAATTAACCTCAACAGCATTGGACCGGATATCCAAAGGTCGCGGGTTCGATTCCCGTCCGAGAACATGATCTGGTGTGAGTCCTATTTTTTCTGGTATATTATTTAGTATTATATAAAAATAGCATTGTGAATGCTTAAATCTCAAAATTTAAAAAGTTATTTATAAGTATTGTATAGTTATAAAGTAAAGAGTTAAATTATATATTAGAAAAAATACTAGAAAAATAAATCTCACCCAGTCTGAGGTGATACAGGTGAGTACGGCTTATATAAAAATAGCATTTGTGAATGCGAAAAATCTCATATTTTAATAGTCATATTTTAAGTTAAATTTATATAGAAAGAAAAAGTTGTTCCCAAGCTCATTACATTAACAATATTGAGAAGAAATGTTGATACATTTTATTCTATAAGAGACCCAAGTGATCAAAAGCGTCAAACGTCAAGATTGGATCACGGAGAAAATACTAATTTATTTTTTATCATACTGGTATCGTTTTGTTAACACCCTTCATCCATAGAATGATATAAGATACCAATAGGTATTCAATTTTTAATATCTGCTTACATATGATTTAATAAAATTTAATAACTATAATTGTATTTTTTGCCAGTTACAAAAAATATTTTGACTTTACATGCTCATTAAAACAACAGTGCATGGTGACATGATAAGTATTCATATCAGTAACTCCTTATAATTATTCTAAGCAGAAATCACAGACATTTAGTTAACCTATTTTATGGAATTGACAGACGACGACGCGTACTTTCATAGTTTATTTTCAAAATGGCTGCCACCAGGATTTTTTTCAGGGAGGTGCATCTGCGTCTACACATTAATTTACTTAATATACTGAATTTATTGACAATTTGCTGAACAAAGGACAGGTTTTATTCAAACAGTAACTTAATAAAGAAAATGTTTTTTTTTCTATGTATTTTTTTCCTGAATGGGGGGTGTAAGTGCACCCCCTTGAACCCTGATGCCGGCGCCCATGATTTTAAAGTTTCAAGTTAGGGAGCCATCATAAATGCGTAAAATTTAGCCATTTGAATCGGGCTGTGCAAAGCGTCGCAAAAAAGCTTCTATATAAGTCCCTCAATAGCTTCAAAGCAGCCTCGCGTATCTCAGTTGATGCAGCTCCGGATTAAGGATTACATAACATTCAATAACTCATAGGAAATTGCGTCACATATCGGACGCGTCCCGAGGGGCTGTCGGAATGCGGTGCCGTTAATACCGACGGACCGTATATAGGATAAACTAGGAGAAATGGATAAACTAGGGGACACCGTAGAATCTCTTTTCCTTTTTATCCCTTTTTAGTTGAAAAGATTTTGGTAATACCGCGAAAGTTGATTACTTGGAAGAAATTTGTCTGTGGTATGGATATTGTGGTGTTTTAGTGTTGTGGGAAAAATATTGAAGCTGAAGCCCACCAAATGCCTTGCGCATCCGCGAAGTAGACGTGCGCGAGCGAACACGTATGCGTACTTTTGGCGCAGAAGGCTTTACGATGCACTTAGTGGTCGTCCATAAAGAGGTATTTATTAAGAAGGTTTTTTTACTGAAAATGTTATTATGGAACTACCTAATATGGTACATAGTGGTGAGGAGTGAAATGATGGCAAAAGTAAGACGTTCTACAAAAATGATATGATTTGCAATGTGGATCGATGGGGTGGGATTTCTAAAAAGTTCGACTTGTATGGACCCGTCACCACTGTTACATACCAAAACATTGTAAGTATTCCAGTTTCCTACAGGATTTCTACTAACTTGCAGCTAAAATGATTTACCTTAGATGCGCAGTTGCTCCGAGTTTACTGTAAAGAACAGCGGGGCTACGTTGAAAAGCTAGATCCTTCATTTATTTCTTAGCAGGTTTAAAATGGTTTTCCCATGGCTTCAAGGTGATCCAAGAAAACATTTTGAAATGTTCGAGAAAAATGTCGGAATGAAGGCGTTAAGTGAGTGAAGCTTTTGGAGAGAGGCCAAATCAGAAGAATGGAATGGAGTGATAATAAAACCTGTTTCGAAGTTTTTTGTCGATAAATCTCTCCTGAAGAAGATGTTTTGGAACTTACTTCTTATACTAATGTATTACGAATATTACTTCAAATATTACTTCAACATAGTTGACGACATCCGTCGAGTGGTTTGTACGTTGGTTTTCAAGGTGTTGCCATCTCTGAAGTTCCGGGTTCGATCCCCGGCTGGGTCAATACAGAAAACTTTTCTATATTGGCTCAAGTCTGGGTGTTTGTAGTTTTACCGTTGTCTCTGATTTCCATAACACAAGTGCTTTAGCTACTTACTTTGGGATCAGAGCAATGTTTGTGGTTTTGTCTAATATAATTAATAAAAAAAGGTTTCTTCCTTCTAAGCAACTAAAACAAAACATTGCGTGTAGAGATATTTTTGTTTGTATTACAATTCTTAATATTCTTACAAACAAAAAATATTTACGTATGAGTAGGCAGAGATCACTATTATATCTGGCATATTTATTTCGCTTCACTTAATACCACCACAGTTATTAGACATGCCCGCTGCTTTTGAGTACACATTAAACGACAAATAACTCTATAAAAAGCACAAAAAAATATCTTCAGTTTATTCATCATCCGTATACAACTCATCATTGTTAACTGTTAACCCTTCAAAATGATTTAATTTTTTCGGGCTTAAGGCGCATCCAAGTGCAATTTTAGTAAAAAATAATAAAAAAGTGTAGTTCGCACAAAACCACGCCGTTAATTAGTGAGCTGACTCATAACGGAAAATTAAAAGTTTTTGCCTGTTTTTCAGCGAAATAATGACACGATCCGTCTGAGGTCAGACACAATAAAGTTTTAAGTTCATTAAGCGCTGTCCCGTTACATTTTTTAAAATCTTTGAGTTTTGCCTAAAAAGATTTGGCAATTTTACTTTGTGGTGGGAATGCATAATGCAGTGAATTCAACCACTTTTTTGCGTTCGCGTCTAACGCTTTCTGACAAGCTTTTTTACTTCATTTAAATGATAAACGAGACAGCCTTGATGCTTGTAAAGTGATATGAGTTTTGAGCTTGTCGAGATATTTTTTTTGTTCAGAGTCAAAACAACGCAGGTTACATACGAGTAAGGTATGCAACCTCTTTAGAAGTAACATTTCTTTTTTATTATTAACGATCGTCTATTGTTTGACTACACGTGAAAATCATATAGATTTTACGGCACTAATGTAAATATGTTTCTTTAATTATTTTTCAAATTATTCTATATTTTTATTCGCAAGTAGTCGTTTTATTCAAGTATCACCGAGTACAGTATTGAGCTGTACATTTGAAAAAAATAAATGTCACTTCTAAAGAGGCAACCTCTTACTCGTATGCAACCTGCGTTGTTTCGACTCTGAACAATTTTGGTATTTTATTACCTTTTATCTTGTTATCCTCATGTATTCCTTTAGGCATACAAGTTTATTAAAAGGAACTATTTAGTGGACATCAAAAAAGTATAAGTAAGGTAAATGTTTCTATGATTCCTTATGTACCTTTGAGTACGTAGTTCAGTAAAATAATACATATCAATAATAACATACTTATAGATTTACACGAGCTATTTCAAGAGTTTTCCATAAGTAACATATTTCTAGTGCAACGTTTATCTAGCATAATGTTAATGTAAGTAATAAATAACACAAATATACTAAAATTTGTGCACAACAAATAACGGAAAATTCCTTTCGTAACTTTCAACGGGCGTAGCGTATATATCTATATGAATTTTCTCAGGTATGGATTTAAGTCACAGGAAGCAACCCTCAATAAAACTTATAAAAACGTTGATTGTTGTAAACTAGGTATATTAATTTCAATTAAAAAAAAATCATATAGATATACTCTACGCCCGTTGAAAGTTACGTAAGGAATTTTCCGTTATTTGTTGAGCACAAATTGTTATGTTACTATTGATATGTATTATTTGAAGTTTGTGCGCTCAAACGCCGTTAATTTGATACATTATTTTTTTTAAATTATGGGACAAAAAACTCATAAAAACATATTTACTTACAGTTTTTGTTAAACTCAGCAACTAAGTTATTGATAAGTATATCTAGTTGCTACACTGCGTAATTTAAAGAAGTAAAGTGGATGAGGCGAGTGAAGTGATCATAAGCTTGTACACACGACGGCACCTCAGACTATACATGTTGACCTTGAGACCACCTTTATGCCCTACGCAACACAGTTTAACTGTATAACCTGACGTGCTGTCGTGTGTACATGTGGCGGTCTAAGTCTAAGTGGCAGTGGGCAGGACATATAGCGAGAAGAACCGAAGGCCGTTGGGGAGGAAAGATTCTGGAATGGCGACCGCGCACCGGACGAGGCTCCGTGGGTGGCCCACGACAAGGTGGACCGACGACCTGGTGAAGGTCACGGGAAGCAGCTGGATGCCGTCAGCTCAGGACCGATCGTCGTGGAGATCCTTGGGGGAAGCCTATACCCAGCAGTGGATGCCGTGCGGGTGATATGGTAATGATGTTGACAGTTTCGTTGTCAGGTTTACCAGAAGTAAGTAAATCAAGCTATTCAAATTCCGTTTTTTAATTATTATTATTATTCTTCAAGTTAATTTTATTTGTGAAAGTTTAATCAATATTTTTTTAGCACAACTATTGTTATTTATTAAATGTTCACAAGTTCATAACTTGCACCACCATCCCGTAATAGTTGCCATCGAGTTATGAAATAAGGCACTCTGTATGCGAAACTTTGACGTCTTATATTGAACAATAATAATAAATAACAAAGACAAATACTTCGCAGCTGAGATGGAAAATTGTGGCTGCAAATAGTACGTATATGTATGCTAAAAGCTTGTGGCTTAAAAGTTTAAGACTTCCTAGTATGTGAGATTTATGTGCTAAGAGGAACGTTATGAGACCAAGTTTTGTCTGGACTGCAATATTTTAAGTTATTTTTTTAAGTTAATTATTTTCACAACTAATGTAGGTAAGTAAGGCTACCTAATATAATATTAGGTAGCTTATTTAATTTGATACTTTTTTACGGTAGGAAGCATTGGTGCGCGGGGCCCCAAATGTGCGGGGCCCCAAATGCGCAGGGCCCCAAATACGCGGGGCTCCAAATACGCGGAGCCCGTAGCATTTGCTACTCTTGATACGTGGATTTTACACCATTGCTAATATTTAAATAATATTTATGGTACATACTAATCTGGCGCGATTGCACAAAACGGTGTAGAGCTATTTATGTTCTTTGTGTGCAATAATATTATTTTTATTTGTATTATCGGTGCAGGTATTCTAAGCTTAGACCAAAAACAAAACGCACTTTTACATTCGCTTGTCAAAGTTTACGTACGGAAATAACATCTCACTGAATACGATATACGAATTTATCTGCAAGATACTGAAATCACCCTCCGTATAGTGCATAACAATGTTTGTCTGTTTGTCTGTAGTAGTTCTGGTGAGCTCACATCACACACAACCACGGTTGCTGCTATTTGGTTACAGAAACATTTTAGTGGATTTAATTTTATTTCAATGGGAAGTTGCAAGTAGGTAGTTAGTTGTAAAGTAATGCTAATAGTATTTAATACCAAATAATATACTAGAAAAAACAGCAATAAGTATAACTTAAATTTTGAGATTTTAGAATTCACAATGCTATTTATATTACTAAATAATTAAATATAAAAAAAACTATTTTCTCAGGCGGGAATCGAACCCACGATCTTTGGAAGTGCGGTCCAATGCTCTTCTAACTGAGCAACCGAGTCATCAATAGTATTTATTTATGTATTATTCCCAAATGTTATCGTGTTGCAAAACTCTCCTAAGAAACTAAAGCACACAAGCACTCGCTACTTTCAATATTTATCGTTTTTAAATATCAAAACTCATTACAAAACTACAAAAGCGTTTCCATCACAGTACAAAAAGAAAAGAAAAACTACTCGCAACTTTCCCGCGTCACGGGGGATTCAATTTGCTAGTCGGAATTAGCCGTCCGAAGTTGAACCGGAGCCGGAGTGTAGGTACGATACGATTCGGCGTACGTAATCCGTACGGGGTATAGATGAGATCAGTTATTGTGAAGGCGTTTCACCGAGTTTGATATGTGTAGATTCGAATTTGGAACAGTAAAGGCGAGTTCTGCTTTTGGAGTTATAAAGAACAATCACAGAACATACAGCAAATGTCTGAGAGGACAATATTCCTCACGTGTATGAGGCTTCAAAAGACGTTTTTTTAATATCAGATATGCGTAGGTACTTAAATAGTTATTATGCAGATTTTAATATTATTTCTTGCTTTTTAGAGCTGTTGCTTTTTGAAGCTGTTTTTTAAAGCAATTTTTTAAGGTTTTTGAAGGAGGTTTTTCTTTTTAATTTTTAATTAATGCCCCTACTGCTGGGGCACAGGCCTTCCTTATGGGTGGATAAGACGGGGCCATGACCCACCACACGGGCCCAATGCGGATGAATTAACGTGCCTTCCGAAGCACAGAGGAGCTCGAGATAATAAATTTTTGGTCACCCATCCCATGACCGACCCTTTGCAATCGCTGGGCCAGGAGCTACACCACTGCGCCACCGAGATTAGTGGAAGTTAATTTGATCATTATTAAATATAAACGCAGTAGACCTCCTCCATTACGTTTACATTTATTTATGTAACACTGACAATGTTAACCCTCTGTTTCTCGCCTCCATACAAACCATTTTATAAAAAGAATTATTTTAAACAAAGTGCAGCACTCATAAATTTCTAAATCACTGAGCAGGTAATGCGGTGAAGTTTGAGGTTTTTCTCCTTTCCCCAGTTTATGGTGGCTGAGGCGCGAGGAACCGAGGGTTTTCTTCAAAGTTGTTGCCGTAATTGAGTTTCAACACTTAATTGCCGGTAGTTGCCGGTTTTGCGATACACTCGGGGGCTATTTTGTTACAAGTAGATATTTTTAGATTGTTTTTTTTAACCGTTTGTGCCCGTTATGCGCGAGTTTATTCGTAATCCTATTTTGCACAATTTATTTCATGTTCTTTATTTAAGTTACGATGTAATTAGTCTAAATCATATTAGCAACTTGCTCTAAGTTTTCACGTTTGTACCTAAATAACTAGTATGCAAATGTTTTGAATATTATGATTTTTATAAAGTAAAAACTGCTTGTGTTTATGACTAGTAACCTTCGAGTGTTTTACATTTAATTTCGATTCCCAAGCGCCGTAAAAGTAACTTTACCCAATAAAATTCACTTCACAAATTCACACATGATCAAGCTGTATTTAATAGTAAAGTTAAATCTGTATTTTATGCAGATGCCATTCTAAAAAGGAACCGTGAATCTATTAGATACCTTGCATAATTTAAATTGTTTTTTTAGAGATAGTCAACAAATATTTTCGCACGATTCTAAAGATAGCCCCCAAGCAATAACCACCGACGTCTAGGAGCGGTTGCATGATTGCGCTGCAGCGCGGCAAAACGACGTCAATTTATTGTTTTTTGCCTCGCGATTAAAGGGTTAACATTTTAAATTATAGACTGCTTTTTATCACGGACTTTTGCTTGCTAAAAGGCAATGGATTGCTTTAAATTAGTGAGTGGTTTAGGTTAATGCCATAGAAATAGAATGTCAAAGAACAACAATGTCAATGAACAAGTGATCCGAAAAACGAATTGCAAATGTGTGAGTGAAATAGTGTTGTGTACACTACTTAATAATGTTATCGATGACTGTACCTGCTTACGTCTATCTGTGTGGCTTACATAGTGGTGATATTGACATTTAGAATCCAATTTTTCATCTGCGCCATCGACCTACAATACAACTACAACCCGTAGTTGTATTGTAGGTCGATAGCGCAGGTGGTTGTGCACTCAAAGCTCAGTATCGTAGGATTCGTAGGTAGGTAATTAAAACATTGCGTATAGTTCGAATAATTATTAATGGGTGTGTAATGTATGACATAATATATTTATATGGACAAGCACAAAAATAATATCATACCTACAGTATTAACGTGATTTGACTTACGTACACGTACTTTTTTGTTTGAGTAAATAAGTAAATTGATTTTGATGACGTTAATTTTTCTAATTAGGTCTTTCTTAAATTCTATAATTAGGTAAGTACTAACAGATTTCCACACCTGACGGAGGCAGAGTAGCAGATTTTATCTTATATGTCATTAATGTATACTATCATATTCTGGGATATAAAGGATTATGATTATGACTAGCGACCGCCCGCGACCTTGTCTGCGTGGAAAGTTTTTTGCTATCCCTCGGGAACAATTATTTTTTCGGGATGAAAGGTACCCTATAACCTTTTCTGTACCCCTGACAACGTGTATGTAAAATTTCATGATTATTGGTTCAGTAGTTAAGACATGAAGGCGTAACAAACAAACAAACGGACTTTCGCATTTATCATATTAGTAATTTTACTACTGGCACATCTTAATAAAATAACAAAATACTTAAGCAAAATACCCACCAAAAACTAAAATAGGTATTTAACTTTTGCATAGGTACTTAGATATTTACCTACCTAGTCAGTAACAATCTGATTAATGAACTATAAGTAATTTTTTACGATTCGAGTACGTAGGAAAATCAAACCTCAACAATATGTCAGCTAAATTAGCCTTTCATAATATCTAAAAACTTAAACTTACATTTTCTAAAAACAACCGGCGCGGCAAGCGAATTCAATAATCACTGCACGCACAACCGATTACCGAATTTGCTTGCCGCTCCTCCAGTTCCGACCGACCGACAGACGATATGGTCACCCTACACTTTGATTATTCATAGTTAATAAATTTGCAAATTTCTCTAAAACGAATGAAGATATCGTGGAAATATATTTTCGGGACGTTTATCGTGATCAAACGGTTAAGAAAATTTGTTTATTTATAATCTGAATACAATTTTCACCAATATTTTAGACTTTACATTACAAAAATAGTATGAACTGGAGGTTCGCATGCTTTTATAAATTTAGATCGCGATATCTTTGTCCCCGGTTGCGTTACATGAGCAACGAATGTATTCGTAGCTGTCACAATGAATATGTGACGGCTACAAATACATCAATCCACCGGTATAGGCTCGGATTGATCTGGAATTCGACGATTTAACCAAAACATTACCTGAAAAAGTGGCGGATCTCCGGCCCACATGTTTTTGTAAAAAATTCTGCCGGGGAAGCCGTCACAATCATAACGAAACCTAAAATAAGAACGCATATCATCGGTACATTACTTCTAGGTGGTTTTAGGAAGGAATTATGCAAGTAGCACGGACATTATTTCGTTGTTCAAGCTCTAGCGACGTCACATCTGGTAAAATTTTAGAAAAGTATTAAAAATAGTGAGAATCAATAAAACTTGAAAATAACGAAATCAGTTTCTTAAAATGGTCTTTATTTTCAAAAAATAAAAATACATCAAAAATAAATAGTATGGCCAATTGGACTGCCAGTCCTAGTTTATCGATTTTATCGATACTCGTGACGTCATCAGTTAGTCAAGCCCTATCGTAAAACAACATTTTACTGTTTTACGTAAAATAAACTAAATTATTTATTGTACATATAAAATATGACTATATATGGCAAATGAAATTAATAAACTATGTTCCATACTGTTTTCTTCGTCGATAAACGAATAAATGTAGTAAAATTTTGTATTTAAAGAAATGTGTGGCAATATCTTATTTACCTGTGAAAATTGTGATTACTTGGATTGTTTCTTTTTGTGACATCACAATTACATAAAGGAAAAGACACCGTGACTCCACGATACCTTTATTAAAAAATTTAATTAAGATTCTCAAATATTTTAAGCAAAATGTGATTGCTCATTTGCAAGACGGGACGCTAGGGGCTCTTACTGTAAAAAAAGTTGGCACACTGTCACTTGATCCTTTGTCTCTTTTTTTCATAGACCGTGTCCGTATAACGATAACTTCTCTTTTCCACGCTCTGTTGGTCTTCTTGAGCGCAGCGAAAATTTTTCTAAGTCTATGGTTAATGCGCTTTTTTAGTTTATGACATTGCTTTAAAAGCATATTTTACAATTATTAACGTGAATTTTCCAAATATGAATATCTAGCACGAGCAACTTCGCACAACGTATTTTTTAAAATCAGCAATAGAATTTTCATAAGTTTTATACATACATACAAAAATACTATGTGCTCATTTGTTGATTTCACCAGTATTTCATCATCATCGTCATATGAGTATTCATTTTTAACCGACTTAAAAAAAAAGGAGGAGGTTCTTAGTTCGTCGGAATGTTTGTTTTAGCAAACTACGTTAGTTATTAAATTCAACTCAGCTGGGCGATTCCTAAACGAAACTCTCAACTCACTTTGAAAGTCACCTCACTTCGCATGTGTCAGATATTGTAGGTTACTTTATCAATTGAAAATTAAAAGTAGATGACTACAGAAACAAACCTGAAAACTGTTGCAATTAATAAGTAAGTCTATTATTATCTTATTTCTAATATCGAAATCTTGCGAAGATGACTTTCGAAATGAGTTGCGAGTTTCATTTCGGAATAGCACGGCAAAAATTGATCAATCCCTTAATCTTACTGAGAAAAATTTTGCAAGGAAAATATTAGTTATTAAAAAAAAAAGTTAATTCAAAGTTTGATCAACGCCGTATCTTACTGCGAAATTTTGTTTTTCTGAAGAAAATAGGAATAAAATAGACGTGTAATTTGTCAAGTGCAAAACAAAAGGTAGGGATGATAAAGCAATGACCAGGGCTAGTTGCCCAATAGATCCTTTGTTATTCATTGTTATTCATATAGGGTAATATTGACATCCGATTCACATTCAGTCAGTGATCATATCCGCCCCTTTGCTATTATATTCGATGAAGTCAAAGCAATGGTTATATGTAGTATATACTCATTTTTTAAATGTGAAATAACTTTTTGTTTCTTATTCAGTCAATGTTATTTTGATATATGAAATATAAAAAAGTTTGTGCTTTTATTTCAATTGGAAATAAAAATATATTAAAATTTCTATTCAGAAGTATTTTTCTATTTTTGACCGATTTCAAAAAAGGAGGAGGTTTTTAGTTTGTCGGAGTCTTTTTTTCAATATAAAATCATAAACAAAGTTTGTGCACATACTGCTTTTTAATCTAGAGTATGAAGCATAAACATCATGATTATATGTAGGTAGTAACAAAAGTAAATTTGATTGAAATAATTGTTTTGAAAACATCAAGCAACAATTATCTTCTTTGGCCTTTCTTTTGCTTATACAGCCATAAATAAACGTGACGAATTTAGCTCATAATAGAATGTGCAAAAAATACCTAGCTATCTATTTGTTTTTATGCTTATGATCAATATATTTTGTGGCAAACGTAAGTATTCACAAAGCTTTGAAGATCCTTACTAATATTATAAATGCGAAAGTCCGTTTCTTTGTTTGTTTGTTACGTCTTCACGTCTTAACTACTGAATCAATCATCATGAAATTTTGCATACACGTTGTCAGGGGTACAGAAAAAAACAAAGGGTACCTTTCATCCAGGAGAAACAAACAGTTCCTGAGGGATACCAAAAAAACTATCCACGTTGATATGTCAGTCATCTCTTCACTTTTAATCTATATACCTATAATGTGACGTATACGCTACATTCTTACTAATATTATTAATGCGAAAGTCCGTTTGTTTAATTGTTTGTTGAAAAAGTTCATATCCTTGATTAAAAAACAATACTTTTTATCCTGAGTAAAGGTTTCCTAAGGATTTTCTCGAATGTCCATGCGGACGAAGTCGCAGACGGAAGCTAGTAATGTATAATGCTTAAAATAAAAATAAAAAATAGAGTATTTAAGTAATTTTTTTTGCTCAAACCAACTAACCATAGCGAACTTGTTTCCTTTTAAAAAGTAAATATTTGCCGGAATATGAAACTGACTGTTACTGCATACGCCATCACTTACGAATCTGCTCCGAAATATCACGAAATTGGACTTTACCCGGTATTTTATGCTATTGGAGTGGTGCCAAGGGACATAGTATTTCAATAGAGCACTCTAACTTATCTAATATGTAATAATAGCTAATTTCTGTTTGTTTGCGTGTAAGGAATTGTATAGCCTTTTAAGCTGTTTGGTCAGTCTCATTGGACAGAAATTCAAATAATAAATACATAAAGTGAATCTAGTTTTGTCAATATCGTTTCTTGTGATAAAGTTGATAAGTTTGTGCGGGCTTTGGTTCCCGCCCGCACTTTACTTGCGTTCTTTGTTACTTATACTAAAATGATGGAAGTGAGTAGTAGAGGTTGCCCTTGGCAGATTGACTACGGGTTTAAGTAGAAACACAGCTTGCGTGGTTTTAGCTCTATGTTTACTTCACACATGTTATGTACAGTGAATATTTACAAAGATGAGTCACATTATAATAGGCAGGAATAATATTAATTTCCAATAGCCAAATTGCAACGATAAAATTCTGTGACATCCGCCCGAAAAAACAGAAGACAGAACAATCTTTTTCTTTTCTGCTTATTAACCATAGAGGAGTGATGACCTCTTTGCAGACTCCACAAGTTTTTTGCACCCATTTTTCTAGTCAGCGTAAAGACGTTATAATGACGGATGGTAGAGTAAAAAATATTGATGACTTAAAATGCCTATTACTTATGTGAGCTTATTTGAATAAAGAATACTTATTTCTGATTTTAATTTGATTTGATTCCCGGCTGGGTCAATTTAGAAAATGTTTTTTTCTATATTGTCTCAGTGTTATATTAATAACTTACTTTGGACTCGTAGCAATGCATGTGACGACATCACATATCCATTTTTTATCCTATCTATTTAACTATAGAAAATAAACATCGTTTTATTTTTTCTGTAATCTTTACATAAACTTCTATCACATAAAACCTATCATCTAGCTAAAGAGTTTGACTAGTTGCAAAAATCACTGTTGTCTGTTGTCATAACTTTGGCATAAACAGGAACAAACTCCTAATAATTATTTAATTTTTTTTTCTTATTTATTTCAATTTCCCAGTTTCTTAATATGATGATCCTATTAACTCCGTTGAAAGAAGCATCAATTAACTCGACTCGATAATTCCCAGAGCAAGAAGATTGATTCGGAGCGCGCCTTGGATTGATCGCTTGCGAGGAAGAGACTTGATGATCCGATTATCCCTAGAGAAATGCAGCTTCGTTGTTTAGTCATTTATTAGGGCTTGTGTAATTATTTATTGATAATAAAAGTATAATAAGGATATTATTAATCATTAAGATGTTTTTATTGGTCAAGTTAGCGGCCGTACAACTTAGTTTAGTTAAGTTTTTAGTTTTGTGATTGTCAGTTTTCCAAAATAAGAAATAGTCTATTCGTAAAATATTACCGTTTTTAGATAAAACTTGCAATAATCTCGATAATTTTGACTATGAACATTTCTTCCACTGTTGTAGGCCCCCTTAAGTCATTCGAGTTATTAATATAAAGGCCTGTCTCAAAGGCTACCGACACTAAAAATGAAACAGAATTTCCATGAATAATCTGTCAGGTTTGGCATTTGAAACCAAAACCTTTGGTAACAGATTCTGAACAAAAGAGTTCTGTATAATATTGAATAAGGCTATTTGTGTTGTTGGCGTATTATTATAAAGTTGCCTTTTTACCTAAGAATGAAGATAACTATAGTATAATTATTATTATTGTCATAAAAACGTGTTGCTAACAGCGAACAAAAATCTATGAAAGTGTGATTGCAAACAAATCATTACTTAAAAAATAGTACCACGAGGCAAAAAAATTATAACCTCACAAAATTGTCGGGCCAGCCACGTGACCGGTCACATTAGCGTTCTTAACAGTAATTTTTGTTTGTATTTTAAAGAGAGAGTTTATTGGAAATGACGTCCTGTAATGGTGTAAAAGATGCAAAGAAGGCAATAAAAAGATGCAGAGATAACGTATCATTAGACCAATTTTTTTGTATAAGTATATAGTATTGAAAATATATAATCAACCGTTCTATGGAAATGTTGATCCAGTACCATTTTTGAAATAATGTTGATCCACCTTTTCGCCGTGTATAATTGGCTCTCTACGAATACAACCGATATACTTTGATCTAGAGTTGACACAGAAGGGTCGTCCGCCAATCAGCATCGGTTTCTTCCAAATATACTCGTCATCAAAAAATACATAAATCAAAGATTTTTGTTGATCCGTTAACGGTCATAGAAATTACACCGAGGCGTCAAATGTTTATCCGTTTTATATTCATGCGCGTGCACAATCTTCTTAACTATTGTTGATCCGAGGGCGTTTGGCCTTTGACGCCTGCGCGGTGGGGTAGCGGCCGCGCGCGAGTCGCAAGCAACGGTCGGTTGCAGGCGAAATGTGATTGTGTTGTTACGTGTTATGATGGTAAGTGTTTTACAATTTTTTTTATGTATTCTTAGAAGCAAACTATCAGTGACATACCTACATAGTATCACGTCTTTTTTCCAGCATACCGTGCTGGATCTAAGGCGCGGATCCGCAAACGTATTAAATTCAAAATGTGTCTAGCCACCTTTTTCAAAACGACGGCGGCAAATCGGCGCGGCGAGACGTTGCCATTTAATCGCACTAGCAAGTAGCACGTGTCGCAAGTGCAATCGTACGGCAACGTCGGTCGCCTAAAACCTGATAAATAATAACACAACGGTGATGGCGGAAGCAGTGTTGCCAGTTTATTTGATACTAAGAACTCTAACACCCCCACTATATCAAATTTACAAATAACCCAAACATTTCAAAGTGTTAACAATTTTAAATTTCACTAAAAGTTACTACACATCTGAATTTTAGTTTTATTTAAGTACGCCTTTTTTATAATACCAAGAGTTTTAATAAATTTATTATGTTTAGGTCCTGGTAAACCTTTTGTGAGTAAATCAGCGAACATTTCAGAAGTAGGCAAATAGTCATTTTTAATAATTCCATTATTAACGATTTCTTTTATAAAATGGTATCTGACATCTATATGTTTTGAACGACGATGATATTGATGATTATTATTTGCCAACTTCAGTGCACTCTGACTATCACTGAACAATACAATTTTTACATAAGAACCAGTTAGTTCAAATTCTAAATTTTTTAAATAGATAGCCTCCCTACAGGCTTCAGAAAGTGACATTTATTCAGCCTCACAACTATTTAATAATGCAACTACCTATTCTTTTATTTTAACTTTCCCGAGATATTATAGAACCAGATTTCATAAAGCAATATCCTGTGTAAGAGATTCCGATGGCTTTAGCTTGTATGTAGGAAATGACCGCCTACCAACAGTCAACCAGTTCAAATACCTTGGCTCCGTGCTAAGCAATGACGGAAACATTGACAGCGACGTCCTCCATAGAGCTCAAACGGGCTGGATGAAATGGCGACAGCTCACGGGCGTCATGTGCGATAGACGAATGCCTCTGAAGGTGAAGAGACGAGTTTACAAAACAGCCATTAGACCTGCCATGCTGTATGGGTTCGAATGTTGGGCCACAAATAAACAACAATTAAACAAACTTCATACGTCAGAGATGCGCATGTTACGCTGGTCAGCGGGCGTCACTATGCTGGACAAAATCAGAAACACATACATACGGGGAAGTTAGGTACACACGACGGCACCTCAGACTATACATGTTGACCTTGAGACCGCCTTTATGCCCTACGTAATAAAAACTGTTTTCGCAGTTTAACTGTATAACCTGACGTGCTGTCGTGCGTACCATCACTGGACTTCCAAATATCCGAATATGTTCTAAATTTGGCTTTCTACCTGTCCATATTTCATAGGGTGTCTTGTCTAAGCGATTGATCTGTTTTTAAGATAGACAGCTATGTTAGCAGCTTCTGCCCAAAATCTTTTTTCTAGATTAGCCTCGAATAGCAGACATCTGGCTGGCCCTTTCAATAATGTTACGGTTGGATCATTCACTAAGGCCATTCTGCTCAGGGGTATAAGCACTAGTCTTTTGATATACAATTTCTTTTTCTTTAAAATATTGTTCAAAATCTTTGTTGCTTTTCTCATTTCCACTGTCTGATCTTAAATTTTTATTTTCTTGTTATGCTGATTCTCTACCATCAACTTAAATTCTTTAAAATGTCTTAATGCACTGAAGAAGAAGTATCGGGCTTCTCCAATGGATTTGCATTCCATGGGGCCGCATATTATGTCAGAATGAACAATCTGGAGTATTTCTGTTGCTCTTGTGCCAGTCGAAAAGGGTAACCGTGACTGTTTGCCCTCACAACAAACTTTACATTGAGATTTGGTTATATTAAAAACATCACATTAACAATACCATTTCTCAATTTATTCATATCTTTACTATTCATGTGTGCTAATATTCTGTGCCATACACAGCTAACACACAATCTTTTTGGAATCTCAAAACACCGTTTGTTAACTCAGCGTCGTGCAGCGAACCAGTACATAATCTTGGTTTCCTGAAAAAGCCCGATGGAACTTACACCAAAACAGATCAAGAGATCTCAGAACTGTTAATGACCACTCACTTCCTAGGGTGCCGCATAACGGAAAGTCGCACATGGGAAGGAAAAGATGAGAATCTACCGGCTGAAACCGACTGGATCATTGCCCACAAGGTTGTCTAGATGGAGTTTTTACAGGACTCATGAGGACGACGGAGCTCTTATTGACCACCTCGTAGCCATCTACAGAAGTTGCCTAGCACACCGCTATATTTCTATGAAAAGGATCCCTCCTTCCCAGTCAGGGTATTCTTCATCCCTAAACCCGGCAAAGGAGACTACACTCAACCTAAATCATTCAGACCAATTAGCTTCACATCATTCCTTTTAAAGGTTTTGGAGAGACTAATAGACAAGGAGATATGGAGTACTGCATTAGTCAGGAACCCCCTAAATCCAAACCAACACGCCTACTCTGCAGGCAAATCAACAGAGTCTGCCCTACATAAAGTGGTTTCCTATATAGAAGGCAATCTCAAACACAAAATATTTACACTAGGCACCTTCATCGACATTGAAGGAGCCTTTGACAAAACTAACTTTACCAGCATAAGCCAGGCCCTGTCCAAACATGGTGTGTCCATGGTGAGAAGTGCGGGCTCCACGACCGCAACTTCTCACAGTAGGCTATGCAGACGACCTGACCATACTTATCAGCGGACGAGTTGGGAGTGTGATTTGTGACCAAATGAGGTCTGCATTGAAGGTCGTCGAACAGTGGTGCACTAAACACAATCAATCAGTGAACCCAGCAAAGATGGAACTAATCATGTTCACAAACAAACGAAGTCTAGGAAATCTTAAACTCCCTAAACTTTTTAATACCAGTCTGTCCCTTAGCAAGGAAGTCAAGTATCTAGGTGTGATACTAGACAACAAACTCCTCTGGAACAGACATCTCGAAGGAAAACTAAAGAAAGCCACCATCATCTTCTGCCAATGTAAAAGACTACTCGGCAAAAGGTGGGGACTATCACCGAAAATAACGATGTGGTTGTATAAAATTGTTATACGTCCCATAATCACATACGAAGCCGTTGCCTGGTGGTCCAAAACAGAGCAAAGCACCGTCATCAACCAGCTGCAGCAATTCCAAAGATTGGCATGCTCTGCGATAACCGGCTGCATGCGAACTACCCCCACAGCCGCCCTAGAAGTAGCTCTGGATCTAACACCTTTGGACCTGTTTATACAAAAAGAAGCCTCCATGGCTGCTATAAGGCTTAAACACCTGGGTCTGTGGTACAATCGAAAGGGTCCTCACTCCATATTGTGGAATAACTTAGTAAAACATGAGTCACTAATCGCTGCCCCATGTGACAGGATCCCCAAGCAATATATTTTCCAAAAGAAATACCAAATACAGTTATTTGAAAGCGACCGAGATTACTCTGGCATACATAAAGTCCGAATTCACACGGACGGTTCCAAAATGAGGACTGGAACTGGAGCTGGAGTATTCTCACAAGACCTAAATATCAAAATATCACTAGGGCGCTGTCTCCACGGGCGAGAGAATCGCGACGAATAAGCGCTTCTTCTATCGTCGCATCGCCGCGATAACATCGCCGTGTGGAGAAGCTTTCATAGAGAGTATATAAAATACGTGGCACGACGATAATATCGCCGCGATTCTCTCGCTCGTGGAGATGGCGCCTAGCGTTAGGCCAACACAGTTCGATATTTCAATGCGAATGTGTTGCAATAATAAACGCCGCTACTACGGCAATCTCTAGAGGTATGAAGGGACTAAACATCCGCATACTGACTGATAGCATGGCCGTCCTAACAGCACTGGAAGCCAGCACGATCAACTCCAGTATCGTCTACGAATGCCACCAAGTTTTGGATCGTTTGACATCCAACAACGGAGTAATACTACAATGGATTAAAGGGCATAGTGGATCACACCGGAACGACGCCGCCGATGAGCTGGCTAGAATGGGATCTTCCACAACAGTGGCAGGACCCATACCCATTCTGCCACTCCCGTTCAGCCAACTACGCTCATGGGTAGGATAACGAAGTCGTGCTGCACACAGTACTCGTTGGGTAGACCTAACAAGCTGTAGACAGTCTAAGATGGCGATGACTGCAGTTTTGCCGCGTGTGACCCGCAGGCTGCTCAGCCTCAATCGCCCAGACCTCCGGATAGTTGTAGGTACACTTACAGGTCACTTAGATTTAAACCGACAAAAACCGACAACTATTTATCATGAATGCGACAGACAGTCCTCTATGCAGGGGATGCCTGGAAGCAGAGGAAACAGTCGCCACGTGATTCTGAAGTGCGTGGGGCTGGCCATACAACGGGCAGAAATCCTCACAGAGGTGAGGTCGCTCCTAGAAGCCTGTGAACGCCTCAGGAGGCTTCTACGCTTCTGGAAGGAGCTGGGATGGCTCGATTAGCCATACCGATGCTATGAGGTTTCACGCATAACGGACCAAATTGGTCTAAATGCGGAGAAAAGTGCCCATCACCAATACCAATAATTCAACGTCAACAACTAGATCATCGTCTTGATTCTTTATCAGACATCTATTTGGTTCAACTTCTACGCTGTTTCCACTTTTAATGTGTTTTTAATTAATTAATTTTTACCATGGGCAAAAATCTGGTAAGCCGGCTATTAGCAATGAGCCAACTCACTCATCATTTTTAAAACCAGTGCCACTCAGTCGTTTCGAAGTTTCCACTATTTGTGTCACATAATTCGTCATATTCGAACTATTTTCCAATCTTATTGAGATAAGATGGCGGAGCAAAGTAATTCTCCTTGAAAATCCTCATCTAATCATCGAACAAACTTTTAAGTTTTGCCTAAAATTCCTTCGTGGTAGGCAAACATGATGTCGAATAAACACTGTGATAAATGAGTCAATATTCTTTATTCAAATAAACTTAATAATTAAGTACTTTTGAGTCGTCTATTTTTCTTACCACCCGTTCCAGACTTTTTTAACTGACAAGAAGAACAGGCGCAAGAAACTTATCAACTTTAACATAAATAAGTAACGATATTTACAAACTTAAATATATCATTACCAAATACAGTACAACAGGATTATTACGTAACGACAAAGTATCTACTTATGTTTTACATGTTACATAATTTCCACGCATTTCGGTCTTTTAGATAATCGTCTACTTTATAATAACCTTTACCCATAAGCGTCTTTTTAACATGGTTTTTAAATTCATGCAAATTAAAATCAATCACTTGTTGTAGACCTTTATTAAAAAAGGCTATGCCTTTCCCCAAAAATAAGTTATAGCGCAAACGTGTTTATAACAAATGAATATTATGTGAAACAAAAGTGATATTAACTAATTTTTTACCAAACGATTATTATGTTAAACGTTGTTAGAAAAATTGAGATTATATGAAACGTTGTTATTTCAACCAAGGGAGAACCACTCCAGACGCCGCCGTACGCGGCGCCGTCGTCGCTCCGTTCGTCCCTTGGTTCGAGGGTCCAATGAGAGACTTGCCGCCTTCTGATTGGTTCATTTGAATCGGATCAACAATTATCGGAGTGGATTTGTATATGTGATCAACATTTTCTTTGCGTATCCCAAAACTCGTCGGAGTAAATCGTTGATCCGACCGGAGCCACATTAGTATGACAAAAGTTATATTGGATCAACAAAAACCACCCGGATCAACATACGTCATCGGATCAACAATGTGCTCGCGTGACAGTACGCATGATCAACATTTACAGGGTTGGTATCTCTATCTATTGAGTATACAGATTATGGTCGCTATTATGCAAACAGTGTTCAGTTGCTTTGTGCTGGCACGCCCACTTGGTTGTCATTTTGCCTGGTGCTATTTTTTGAGCAGAATGCTTGTTCCATAGATTTTAGTTCGCTGGTTACTAAAATTGGTGTTTGCAATTTCATTGATATATTGTTTCAATAAAAATTTTAAACGAAACCTTAATTCGAAATTGAAGAAACCATTTGATACGCGGGTTTCTTTTCTAAGTAGTCAAAACGTTAAAAAAACCTTTAAGAACATTGACATCTCTTTAATAATAGAATCAAAACGATTTCATATTATCAAATGCATGTAAAAACATTAGATGTAAAAAAAACCTTTTTGGCTCCGAGCATGAATTAATTTCTTTTAAAAATACTGGGACTTTCGAAAATGTACGATTAATAAAAAGGGAAACAGGTTGAATCAAATCACAGTTAAATTGGTTGGGATGGTAGGTAAGATATGTTTTAGTGGTAGTAAAATAAAAAAAAATATTCATCGACAATAATTACCTATATATTATTCTCTTTAATATAGGTATTATTTTCTTTCTTAAGTTAACTTTAAGGTTTGAACTCCCGTTTAAGAAATTATAAATGACGGTTCATTTCTGAGTCAAACTTAATACACGCTTTATGGTCTATGTTGAGGATAGGGCACGAACCACTTAAACCACGTAGTTCCCGTTTAGGAGTTTATTGACAACTACTATTTACAATTGTTTATAAAAGATGTCACTGAGATTTCGAATTTGGAAGACACCAAAGAGAATCCCAAAAAGGCTTTTATTCAAGTTGCGTCAAACGCATGCAATATTGATTGCATCCAAACCGTGCGCTAATTTATATAAAAAGCGTTGAAGATAATCAAAATGTATACTTCAAAATTAGTAAAAAAAAATATCATTGTTCTTCATTTTTTTACGTTCTTTATAAATTGTCATGGTGTACAATATAGAATATTTTATCTTTATCTTTATATCAGATTAATCGTACTAACACGGGTTATTAAAAACCCGACGTGTCTCTCAGTTGAATATTTTTTGCTACCGACGATATAATTAAGTACCTTATGGTATATTCTATAAAAATCACAACCAACTCATTGTTTCAACTAAAAGGGTTTATTTTATTCAATAAAAAAATCCATCACCGAATTACAGTACTGTCTCGCATTCACTGTGAAGTAAATTAGGTATTTTTTCCCCATGTCGACTTTCCGGCAGTTGGCTGTGCCGCGTGATTAATTTTGAGAATGTTTGTCTCGTGTCACTGTTAGGTGTGGGAATTCTGTGTAAATCGAATTAGATTCTTGCATTTCAATGAAAATGTGAAGTGTATAGTGATGGACTTCATATGGTTGAAATTCTTAATTTGGAAAAATGGTTGAGGATTTTTTTTCCATCAGCACTTTAGAAAATTTATCATCAGCAAAAATAACCGCGATAAACGGACAATATTCGTCCCACTCCGTGACACTATTTACTAATAAATAAGGTTCAATATCAAGTAAACTGAACGACTAATTGCGTCCGATTATCGCGATTTTTTTATGTAATAGGACTGCTCGTCGTGAGGGATATGATAATTAAGGCCCATCATTTCAGTTCTATTTAAATTGTAGGGTTAAGATATCATGAATAGGCTAGGATAAGAAACGAATAAAATATGGTTTAATAAAACAATTGATTTATATTTATATCACGTTTTAGGAAATTCCATTCCCATAAGCGATCGGATGGAAACATTGTTATATAATAATAATAATTATTATTATTATTATTTATATGCCTGTCTCTATCCAATTAAAGCTAAAATCTTATTAATATTACCTTTTTGACATTTAATAGATTAATTATATTTTACCGTCTTTGCAACTGAGCTGAATAGAAAATAAACTTTGTAACAAAATAAATAAATTTGACAACATCACTTACATCGCTCCGATTCCAAAGTAAGTAACTAAAGCACTTGTGTTATGGAAATCAGAGACAACGGTGGTATCACAAACGCCCTAACTTGAGCCAATATAGAAAAGTTCGTTTTCTAAATTGACCCAACCGGGGATCGAACCCGGCACCTCATAGATGGCGACACCTTAAAACGGTGTACAAAGCCACTCGACCACGGAGGTCGTTTACTAATCTAATCTAGTGTATGTATTTTCACTAGATTATTTACTTCCGGTAAATAATAAATAATTTGCACGCCATTAGATTTTGCAAAATATGTGGAACTATATTTAAGATTTTAAGATCTCAATGTACTATATTTATGCAAATTTATTTTTAAGACGAAAATAATTGTAATTTTTAACTTTAAGACGAAAACATGACATCAACTAAATCCTCTATAGTTACAATTAAATAAACAAACTTTAAAGACGGTACCCGTAACTTCCAATCGGCACAAATATTTAAACTCCATTGGAGCAATTAAGAAAACAAATTTAGAAATTTTCGAACCGTAAACTGAAAGGGATTTAATGATTTCGAACTGATTAACGGATGTTCCCAAGTTCTTCCCGCGATGGCGCGAAAGAATAAGTAATTTTAAGACTCGGAGTAACATTTGCATAAAGAATTTTGGAATTGAAATTTGTTTCAATTCGGTTAATTTCGCGAAAATTTTCAATAAAAGGGTTGGTATTATAATTTTAAGGTAACTATGGATATTTTTTATGTCGGTTTGTTGAAAGTTTAAATTATCTAAAAAACTGCTACAGACTTTTCAGGTATTAAATATTTTCAGTTTTTTGTTTACAAAGGTTGAAAATAGCGACATCTGAATATTATCAGTTTTTGAGTCTTTAATTTAATAAAATAATTAATCTTGATAATATAACTAACCATTCGACTTTTGTGTTCACACTCACGCATCTAAAATATCAGAGACAATAGAAAATATGGTGAAATAAATAAAATTTTATAATTTTCACCTTATTTCAAGCTTTAAGTAAGTGAGTAAGTAAGTACCAATATTTTATGTATTTTTTAATAAACTCAAGAGAACTTTTTAAAATCATAGTGGGTCATGTTTGAGCCGCTAAGTTATTAAATTCTATTATTTATGCTTTTAATTGAATTCTCAGAAATATCATAGCATTTAATCAGTGTCTATTCAGCCCGAGAGTTTATAGTTTCACTGCATAATTTTGGAACTTAAGCCTTATCGAAGTAGATTCAATTCTCCTTCGCACTGCCACAACTAAATTTGGCAGTTCTCGGGTTTCAACTACTTAAAACTATTCCTTGGAGACAGATTTTCGTAAGATGAAGTTTCAATTAGACAGCTATTTTGAAAATGTTAACTGCTAATAGATTTTATTCTATGATTTAATGGATAGAGTTCACTTCGAGTCTGTTAGAAAAGGAAAGAAAATTAGACGAATCATAGCGAGCAATACAATAGCGAGTTATATTCCGAGCGGGTATTTATGCGACCCCGTGGTCCCGTGACCACGGGGTCGCATAAATACCCGCTCTGCAATAATGATGACTAAAGCAAATGGCTGCTCATAACGTATAGTATTATATTATCTATGTCATAACTAAACCAATGGCTGCAGGGGCCGTCCCCTGGAAAGGTGTCGACACGTCGGGAAATAAAAAAAACAAATAAATCGAAGATTTATTTAGAATGAAATAAATCGAAACTAAAATAAGTTCGTTCTAAAATAAGACCTGAATTAATTATATACGCGCTGTAATCCGTAAAAAGTGTCTTATTTCTAATTAATTGTATACGCGCGGAGGTCGTGTATAAGTTATATTAGCAACAACCTCCGTGGTCGAGTGGCTTTGTACCGGTTTTCAAGGTATCGCCATCTCTGAGGGGTTCGCTCCCCGGTTGGGTCAATTTAGAAAACGAACTTTTCTATCTTGGCTCAGGTCTGGGTGTTTGTGATACCACCTCTCTCTCATTTCCGTGCTTTAGCTACTTACTTTGGAATCGGAGCAATGTAAGAATTGTTGTCAAAATAAAAAAAATAGCTCTGATCTTGAAATAATTAGGTGAAGTATTTTTTTATAATGGACATCGGCAACAAAAACAATTATAAAACACAGCCATATTGTGGGTTTAAATTTATACGGACCATAGACATTGTTTAGTACCGGACCAATTTGAATCGGAACAATTTATAATAATTTCGCATAGAGCAACATATTCTCGCACTTTTAATGTCTGTACAACAGATGAATAATTAGGATTACACACATAAGGAAAACTCGTAGCATAATTGGTCAGTGCATTGGGCCGGAATCCCAAGGGTGCGGGTTCGAGTCCCGTCTGAGGTGCTACGGGTAAGTCGTATTTTTTCTACTATTATTTATCTTAATATGAAAACCAATTGGTTAGAATCCCTTAAATAGAAATGTTTAAATTAAACTACATTCGTCCTAACCCAAAAGTTTATATAAACTTTCTGCATTCCTCGTAGATTTAGAGAGCCACTGATTAAATTGAATGTAAACCGGCCATTTCATTATAACAGGTATTTTATTAGTACGCTGATTTCTTAATTTGCTATTTATTGAATGGCCATCAGCCATTTTTAATGTCCCCACAGTTGGGGCACAGGCCTTCCTTATGGGTGCATAAGGAGGATGGGCCATGACCCACCATGCGGCCCCAATGCGGATTGGTGGGTGCTAACGACTGCAAATGCTCACGCACGAAGGGTAAAATCACGTTTGTTGTATGGGAGCCCCCCTTAAATATTTGTTTTATTTTAATTTAATTATTTATTTTTAAAGTGAATATATAACTAAATATTCTGTGAATGTTTCAAGCGTCTTACTATTGTCGTTATCAATATCGAGCAAGAATGAGCAAAAAAATCACGTTTGTTGTATGGAAGCCCCCTTAAATATTAATTTTATTCTGTTTTTAGTATTTGTTGTTATAGCGACAACAGAAATACATCATCTGTGAAAATTTCAACTGTCTAACTATCACGGTTCATGAGATACAGCCTAGTGACAGATGGACAGACAGACAGACGGACAGCGGAGTCTTAGTAATAGGGTCCCGTTTTACTCTTAGAGTATGGAACCCTAAAAACCACTAAAATGAACAATCGAAAGTTGGGGACGGAATGCAGTAGCTGTAGTAATCTGCAATTATTATAAATGGCAATAACAGAGTGAAAATAAAGTTACTCTCTGAAATAAAAACAATATACGACATCATATTGATCCACTAAGCTTAAGTGGATCAAATCGATACCTATACTTAAGACATAAAACAAAATAATTATACCTTGAGTTAACAAGATGGGTAAAACACAGCCGGATTAAGCACTATACCTACAGCGTGTTACAGAAATACCCCTAATGCCTAATATGGTAGATAGGGACCATCAAACTGAACAACTTTTACTATGGGACCAACTTAGAAATTGCGAAAAAAATCAGATGTTTCATACAAAAAATTAATTACGGAAATATCAAAATGTATGAAACAGCAGATATTTTTTAAGAGTTGGTCCCATAATAAATTTATTTAGTTTGATGGTCCCTATCTACCATATTCGGCATTAGGGATTATTTTGTAACACGTTGTATAGACAACAGACTTGCTAGATTTTTTGCACTTCACTGATTACTAAACAGGTACGCAAATCAGTAGAGAAGGGTACATACAAGCTTATTCCCATCGGCTTACTTTTTAGTAATCCCACCCCACCGAACCACTATCAGCAGATCTTAACATTTTAACGGCTTACCTTCACCATAATTTCACCCCTCGCCACTGATACAAACAGAAAAATCTGACTCGATCGAGGAAAATGTTTATAAGGTTTGTCATTATAAATATGACTAGAGTAGCAGATTTTAAAAACTCACGATATTGGCCTACCTACATTATAAAATTCAAACGAAAGGTGACATCTTGCGGCGTGCCGAGGAAACAACGGCCACTGCCAACGCAATATCATTATTTCATACTGGCGAGATGAGTTCGGAAACATTCCGCCATCTTTATTATTTGATACTCCACGGAGATTGCATTTACGAATTTGGCAAACGGAACAGTGCAGTTCTTAAGTGTTTATCTCGGATAATTTTTCTCTCTCGTACTTTTGCCTTTTGCTTCTTGAAAGTGTTTACTTAAGCAATTGTTGTTGTTTTATGAAACTTATTTCGAACTTGTTTTGGGCAAGTAGTGAATAATGTTTAAATGGCACGCTTACTTAACTTTGAAACAAAATGTAGAGTTTGGGACATACATATAAGTAGTTGTATGTAAGTTAGTCTTCCTGTGATACTGGTCAAAATAGGAGCTTTTAAGTTAGGGTTAGTAGTATTTAAAGCAACCTATTATAGTCTACTGGTTTTAGGCTTCTTCTGCTGAAGGATGTATGCCATAAACTTCACGATTGGCAGGCTGATTGGAGATCACAATGTTATAAAATGTTTTTTTTTTTATTTGGAAAACAAACAGTCATTCATAAACATTGTAAAATTACAAGATTCATCTTACAGAGTAAAAGTTTCACTATTTGCCATAAAACAAGTAAAAGATTCGAAAGAGTGTACAAATAATGCCAAGTTGAATAAATATAAATGTAAGTAAAGAATTGAAACAAACTCAAAACAAATTTATATGAAATAGAAATTAATTAAAACACTATTATTATCTATTATAAAGGTACTTTATTTAATTTTATTTATATGCTGTTAACTATTTATGTTGTTTTTAAAAGTGTTTTATTTTAAGTACTAATATTATGAAGAAAAATATTGTTTTATTTGTTTGTAATTGATAAGCTCAAAAACTACTTTTTATATTTTTTTAGTAAATGATGTCCATTAACATTACTGAATCATACTTAAATACGCACAAACAAAAAACTTATCCCGTAGGTATACCTACCAGGCACCTACCCACAAATTATGTTTAAGACTAAGTCCTAAACCTAATTTTATAACTTAGGAACGACGCGTTTAAAAACATTCGATACAATAATTTTGTATGGGAAATTTGTACAGCGCCATCTACCGCCGAAAAGAGAAATTAAATTTTATCATTGACAATTACAAATAGGTATCGAGTATTTTTATGCGCTTTTTTTTGATGTTCATGCTGGGGGTACAGGTAGGTAACTTTCGTTTTCTATTCATAGTCTACCGAGGTGTTAGTGAGGAGTCGCGTTTTATTTTACTCTGTCGGACGCATAAACTTAATATAGTTTACGTTAATATAAATAAGTCTGTGGTCGGACGCAACAACAGCACCAAACATACTGTAAACTTTTTAATAGCAAATGCTTCTTCGAACCCAGTGGGTGGTTATTCAATTAAGATTCTTACTTAGCTTTGATAATTATGCTAATAGAATTGAATATGAAACGGAACGGAACTGCGTGCAGCGATTATGTTAATACAACGATCAGCTAAGGCAGCCAGCGTTTGTTGCAAATTAGCCTATATGGTGTATAATTTAAGGTACGTTTATTTATTTATTTATACTTTATTGTACACACAAAAGAACAAAAAGAAAATCACAAATACAGAGGAGACATACAATTGGCGGCCTTATCACTAAAGAGCGATTTCTTCCAGGCAACCTTAGGATGGACAGGAATAGAAAGTAAAATACGATAAGGTAGTTGAAAAGTAAGAAAATAAAAAGTGTGCGTACTATGAAGACAGTACTTTAATAAGCTTCCTAAAACGTTAAAAATACACATATTACATGTAAATAAATAAACAGACCTACATCTATACAACTAGAAGCTGATATATACTATATAATAAACCTACATAAATACTAATATATACCTACAGTGTAAATAGAATTTTAGTTAAAGAATTATTGATACACCTACAAGGAAAGGAAGTGCTCTTTTATCAGTTTTTTAAAGATATGGATTGACTGTGCAGCCCTTATTGTGACAGGTAATGCATTCCACAGGTTTATTTAGTTCTTCGTTTATTATGAACGGTTGAAAAAAAAACAAGAAACATTTCTTATCATAAATAAATAAATGTAAATATTAGACAACATCACAAACATCGCTCAGGTAAGTAGTTAAAGCACTTGTGTTATAGAAATCAGAGACTACGGTGGTAAACACACACCCAGACCTGAGCCAATAGAGAAAAGTTAGTTTTCTAAATTGACTCAACCGGGGATCGAACCCGGGACCTCAGAAGTGGCGACACCTTGAAAACCGGCGTACAAACCATTCGCCCACGGAGGTCGTCAATATCATAAATAATCAAATCATAAAATTAAATAGATATTTTAAAATTTAGTATCAGTTTTTTTCACTGCAATTTCAGTATTTATAATTGAAAAGCGGTATTGTTTTGTATATTGGTTTTTTTTGTCTCCTTACTAATATTATAAATACTAAAGTGACTTTGTTTGTTTGTTACCGATTATCATAGAGTTTTGCATACACGTCGTCAGGGGTACAGAGAATGGCATAGAGTACCTATTATCCCGAAAAAAAGTACTGATCCAAGGGACAGGGAAATAACTCTCCACACTAAGAAGTTGCGGGCGGTCGCTGGTTTTACAGTAAATAAATAAATATTTGACAAATCACAAACATTGCTCCGATTTCAAAGTAAGTAGCTATAGCACTTGTGTTATGGAAATCAGAGACAACGGTGGTATCACAAACAACCAGACCTGAGCCAATATAGAAAAGTTCGTTTTCTAAATTGACCCAACCGGGGATCGAACTTGGGACCTCAGAGATGGCGACACCTTGAAAACCGGTGTACAAAGCCACTCGACCACGGAGGTCGTCGCAATAAATCTTAAATTTTTTTTACTAATAAATTTAATTTATGCCCCATTACAATATACCTATGTGTTTCCATCGATTGTAGTAACAATCGTATATTTAGTGCCCTGCATGTGACAATGTATTTTTTCATCACACACAGTGATCTTTTGTATTACTTTCTATACTCGCCTGAAACACAGGTTTTTCCTAGTTCGGGCAAATGTTATTATTATTATACTTAGTTAACTTTGTAAATGATTGTACTAAACTGCATTTTTGAAAATAAATAATTATTCTTTTCTAATTATTCTATTCTATTATATATTTAGCAATGTTTTGGAAGACCGCCTTTTCCTTTGCCAATCCACTGGGTTCATCGGCAGATTCCTTATAAATATTCTAATAACCAAGCACCCGAGCACAAAATTCCGGAAACAATTATCTGATAGTGCTCGCTTGTTCAAGCGACTAGCGGTTATCGGTCTAATTTATTGTTTTCGACCTCCGCTATTTTGCGTATTGTGGGGAAAATTGTTCTTTAACATCCCCTTGCAATTTTTTTGGCAAACTGATTTAAGATAACCACAAAATAAATAGATAGTAAACAAGTCAAACTTTACAACTCTAGCTGCGGCTGAGTCTAGGTATGAGAAACAAAGTTCGTTATACACTAACACCCTTACTAATAAAAGATAGTATAGCAAATGTATAGTTACACAATGGTTACTCTCTGTCCAACTATACAACATGTTACAAAAATACCCATAATGCCGAATATGGTATATAGGGACCATCAAACTGAACAACTTTTACTATGGGACCAACTCTCAAATCGCGAAAAAAAACCAGCTGTTTCATTCTGATATTTTATATTTTGTATAAAACAGCTGATCTAAAGTTTGTACAGTATTTTGTTCGTGAAATTACCTGTAGTTTTCATGAGTTCTACGAAACAACAATATTTGAACATAATTCGTTCAATATTGAACAAAACGCCATAACGCGTGTGTCGCCACCAGCGCTTGCATTTAACACTGTTCGGAAACAATTAATAATAAATTACTTTTGGTGCTTGGCGTTGTCACGATAAAGAGCTTAGATTTTATAATCTTTGTCCATAAATAACAATTTTATTTATAAATTTAAAATTTTAGCATTCACAATGCTCTTTTTATACAATACTAGTAAAAATACGATTCGTATCAGATCATGTTCTCGGACAGAATCGAACCCGCGACCTTTGGACCGGTCCAATACTTTTACCACTGAGTAACCTGAGTACATCTTTTTCTAGTATATTATTTAGTATTGTATAAAAATAGCATTGTGAATGCTAAAATTTAAAAAATTTGTAACTGTTTTATCTCAATCAATTGTCAAAATATCTGGAAAGATATTTCAATTGAATGTCGAGGTAATTCCTCACATGGATGAAATAATACTGGCTTGCAGCGTAAGAGTGGGATATACTAGAAGAAATTCGACGATGCCACTAGTGACTCGGTAGCTCAGTCGTAAGAGCATTGGACTTCCAAAGATCGCTGATTCGATTCCCGTCCGAGCATATGATCTGGTGCAAGTTATTTTTTTTTCTAGTATATTACTTAGTATAGTTTTATAACCGACTTCAAAAGGAGGGAGGTACTCAATTCGAGCCGTATTTTTTTTACATGCTATGAGTCAAAAATCCACATAGACATGAATTTGCCTCAATAACAAGTAAAAAAAAACAAGATATTATAATAATTAATAACTTACTAATTATTTATTTATTCTTCTAACAATTTAGACGGTTGTGCGCTGCTGGCCTGTGAGGGAAATGGATGATGCAGCAAATTATAATGCCGAATTTATAATAAAAAACTGTATTTAAAATAAATCACAAGCTGCAGCGTAGCGTACAATATTGGGAGAGAGCGAGTGTTGCCACTGCTTAAATTAATTATTTATTAATTTTAATGTTGCCTGCAACAACGGTAAAGCGAAAGGTGAATAAAGCATCGCACAAATTCTTTTTTAAAATTTAAAACACAGTAGTGTCAATTAAAAGCGATACAGTAACTTCAGAAAGTTCATCGTGACAAAAGTCTGGAAACTTGAGTCTGTGGAAACCGGTCCAAGGGGCGGACTTGAAATTAATTCTCCTTTGTGATACGAAAAAGCAATGAAAGTTTTGCTACAGTTCACGAGTACGCCCTACGTACAGATTGCATTTGCTCAGACTGTTTCTGATTAAATGGCTTTTCGATTACAGTTAGTGTGGGTGGCATGATCCGTCTGATGTAGACTGAAGTAGGTTTCTGTCGTTGAGACTTTGAAATAGAAATATACACATGTAGGTACTTGTAGTCACTCCTTATTGTCACGTTTATTAAATAGCCCTCTTGATAGTTTTAAAATATTGCCGAACGTTTTAGCTCTATGACAAGGACTTTGGTCAGAAAAAGAAACTTAGGTAGTGACAAAAGTCCTTGTTTGTCGTTTGGAAAATATGCACGTGTTCCAGTTTCCTGTAATGATATTTTTCATTTCTCATATTCGGAAAGTGATGTATATTTAAACTGAGCATAGGGTTAAAAATCTGCGTTCCACCCTAGGGTGTAAAAGAATTTTAAAAATAGAACTGAATTTGGTTACATAGTCGACCACAGAGTTGGTATAATAGCCAGAGCAAAATTAAAAACATTGGGCAGAGCGGCGACGCGGGCGGGCAAATTTGAAATAAGAAATAAATAAATATGGTCTTCCTATGTAGTTACTACATGTTTTTATTAATAAATATTTTGGAAAAACTACGATTTATTATTTTCCTTATATTCGAAATGAAAAGTAGAGTGTTTAACATGAGTAAAAGTCATCAATTTCATACTCGAACTGCCCTGCGATTCTGTAAAATCAGACGACAACTCGCAACTCCCTTCGCAATTCACTCTCACTTCGCATCTCACCTCGCTTGACCTTGACCTTGACTTGCGTTGTACTAGTGACAACGACACTCAACAAAATATTAGTCGAGTTTTATCGATTCCAGTTTTATCGATTCCAGTTTAGCTAATATGTGAGTTTTAAATTAAAATTTCTTATTTTAAGGAATTTGATGCAGCAAAAATAAAAATAAAAAGAAACTCTTAATTCGTGTCATGAATATAATCCCTATGCCTTAAACTGTATGTCCACGGCGTCCGTCTCCTCGGAGAGAAAAAACCGGACCGAATAGCGGTCTATATATATTTGTATGAACTTTTGTCAACTCGACATCCGGCGTCCGAAATCCGTCATCCGTTCTTTTGACGGGCTCCGAAGATTTTGCTTGATCGGATGAACCGCTAAACCGGAGCCTCGATTCGAAGTACCCGTAATATAAAATACATATGGACTTGTCCACGGCGCAGCTACCCGACGTCCGTCTTTGTCAACCGTCACCTTTTGCGACTTGCCGAACTTGCTTATTGCAACAAGCACTTGCGCTGCGACTTTATTTTGTTCACACAATAAAGTTGGAAGTTTTTAGGGCAAGTTAATATTAGGGGTTAAAGTATGAAATTGCCGTTTTGTATGGAGAATTTTAAAGAATTTGAATTTTCCATACTAACATTTTCTTAATTTATTTAACAACCATGAACGCTAACGTTTTAAAACATTTTGCACTAATGTTTACACACTAATATAACGTATGCCACTTAGGTTATGCGAAAAAAATAAGTATCGGCTAAGTCACAACGAAATAAAAGGTCATTTCTGCTAACCAAAAAAGGAGTTACTAATAAAAACAAATGTTAAAAAAATATCTTCACGTTTTTAAATTTGAGATTTTAGCATTCACAATGCTATTTTTATATAATACCAAATAATAAACTAGAAAAAATACGAGTCGCACCTGATCATGATCTCGGACGGGAATCGAACCTGCGACCTTTGGATATCCGGTCCAATGCTCTGACCGCTGCGCTACTGAGTCACTAGTGGGAATGTCGAATTTCTCCTAGTATATCAACTCTTACGCTGCAAGCCAGCGCCATCTCACCAATTACAAGGAATTACCTCGACATCAACTGAATACCTTTCCAGATATTTTTAAACAATTGATTAAGATAAGAAAGCTACATAATTTTTAAATTTGAGATTTTAGCATTCACAATGCTCCCGTCCCGTTCGATTTCCGTCCGAGAACATAATCTGGTGCGAGTCGTATTTTTTCTAGTTTATTATTTGGTATTATATATCTTCACGTTGTTGTAATTTATCGTATAGTGTATTAAATGCCCCATCGAGGTATCTCTCTTGCAGGAGAGGGTGAAACCCAAAACTTTTTTGTCTTCTGCGTCTTTGTACGTATATTGCAAGAAGTTGTCGGCATTCTGACGTAAAAAAAGGCACGTGCACATGACATCTCAGTTGCACCGCAGAGTGATATGTGGTTCGGGATTGGATCGGATCCGGACGCAATGGACAAACGTGATCCGTCTCCGTCATCCGTCTCCGTCGAAACGCCCGGATCCGTCATCCAAGAAAAAACCAGACCGTGGACAGACCTATAATATTTTGTTAAGAATCCTGCTTTGTATAGTTACCTATATTAAGGCCCACTTGCAGTAACAATTACTAAATCTCGACTTTGTTAAACTTAGATGTAGCCCTTATGAAACTGTGAAAATTTTAAATATCGATTTAAAAAATTTACATATTCGTATGAGTAAAGTCTAGGTTTAACAAAATCGAGATTTAGTAAATGTTGCTGCAAATCGACCTAAGTACTCTTTTTGTATATATTGCTCATTGAATATAATGTCAATGTCTTGTCTGTCAATATTCTTCCTTGCGTTTTTTAATGCAGTTTTTACAGTTTAATTTTATTATTTTCTTTCCCAAGATCCTATAATATCAAAAAGTATGTACTTTAATATGGTAGCAGAGCGTTAAGTTACCGGAAATAAAATTCAGATAGAATTTACGTCGAGAGTTCGTGATGGAAAAGTCTATCGTTGAATCAGCAACAATCCAAGTGGGAGACACGAGAGCTTCATGAGGCGAACTTATTACTACGAATTTGTCACAAGACAACTGTGAGAAAGTTTTGCGATATTCTACAGCGAGGGAAGTATGGCTAGAACTACACCGCCTGTATGATGGCTTGCAAGAGAGTAAAGCCTGTGCATGAAATTCTTCAGCTACACAGTGCAATCCAGTGGTGAAGTGTCACTACATATTAGCAAATTGAAGAACATCTGGTCTGAACGTGCCAGGGAACTCCAGAAGGAACACCTGAAGGAAGAGCTACCAGAACTACTCGAAGACGGCTGAACCGATTGAAAGGATCAACTGTCGTTTAAATATTAATAAAATATATTTATATCATCGCTTACATTTTTATTACATATATTTACATATGCCTAGCCCCAAAAATGTTAAAAATAAATAAAGCTTTTTAAATTTTGAGATTTTAGCGTTCACAATGCTATTTTTATATAATACCAAATATACTAGAAAAGAGTGACTCGGTAGCTCAGCGGTCAGAGCATTGGACCGGATATCCAAAGGTCGCGGGTTCTATTCCCGTCCGAGAATATGATCTGGTGCGAGTCGTATTTTTTCTAGTATATTATTTGGTATTAAATAAATAAAGCTTTAAAAAAATAAGCTGTTTTTATAGCAGTTTTTTTAGGTTTTCTGTTAGCACATCATGTTAAAAATGTATAAATTTACTGAATCTACTACCATTTCACAAATTGGAAGGCCTATCCAAGAATGAAATGTCGAAAGAAAACTTGTAAAGGGTTTTTGACCACCGATAAATTAAATATGACGTGAACGCCATAGGCTATTTACTAAGTTTCGTCTACGTAATTGCCCTAGAGCTAAATCGGCGTTAGATGGCAAATCCCTAGTTTGCCTCCTTTGAACTTCAGCAATTGTTTGTAGCTCTTCTAGTCTCTCTTCTTCTGAAATTGTGAAAGCCGGTATTTCTGCGCGATTGCACATGTTGTGCAAAACACAGCATGCAATAACTATTTATGCAACTATGTCTGGATGATAATTGAGCATTCTGTGTACTAACAAGCACCTAAATCCCTCTATTCCCAGGAGTCTTACAAACCAGTATAATAAGTTTTACCTAACAATATAAAATATTTTTTTAACAATTTTTATACAATATCATGTAAAAAAAAATTACATTAAAATAAAAATGTTTTCTGAAATAACATCCTTGTAGGTGGTGGTGGTGGAAGGCTTGTGGCTCATGAACATCTTTGCTTGCACAACAATAATAGCAATTGCAATTGTCCAGAAATTCAAACCGTTGACAGACACACCTATCTGTTGTTCTGATTATTGAGAATAAATACAAGTCATCTGGATATATAAACTCAAAGCTTTTCTCGCCATCCTTTACATCTCTTACAAAGCATTACAGAAAGTAATATTAAAACTGGACGATCACCGCAGGTAAATTGTTTACTAGTGACCTATTTTATAATATGTTGTTGTTACCATAAATATATAATAATGTTAGTGTATAAGTCTAGCATTCCGGACAAACCGCCGTGGTTTTTGGTTTGTTACGATGAAAAATTTTTGTTTTTGTAAAGTTAAATAACAAAAATAAAAAATGTAGTTTTTCACAAATTATATAGCTATATAATTTGTGGTTAAAAACTACTTGACTATGTTAAAAAATAAAAAAATATTATTTTAACACTGGGACTTCTTCTATTTTCACTCGTTAGATAGATACTTTTTATTTGACACTTTGAATCGGGTTCACTTGCGAGGTGAGCATCGAAGTGAGGGCGGAATTTCCTTACAGAATGCCACTTCTTATGTCATCTCATATTTCATCTGTCAAAATCTCACGGTCAATTTTAATTCAACACGCAGACTATTAGCTGCCTCAAATTCCTTAAAATAAGAAATTTTAATTAAAATAACGCATATTTGCTATAAAGTTCTGTACCAAAAACTCAACAATTGTATCAAAAAACTGCAATCAATAAATCTCGACTAACATTTTGTTGAGTGTGGCAGTCACTACAATACAGAACTCACTTCACTTCGCAAGTAAATAGGTGATGCTTACAGAATGCAAATTTAAGTGAGAGTGAAGGGAGTAGCGAAGTGAGATCTGTTGCGAGAGGTTGTTTAATTCGAGAGGTGGACGGATAATTAGAATTGTGAAAAGAGAAATATATGTAGCTTACTCCCGCAAAAAATATATATGCAGGATGCACCGCCCGCCTGCCCGCAAAAAAATGCACATGCACACCACAAAAATATCAGTGCACAATACCTGCATTTAGCAAGACAGCGACACACCTTGCACCTTCACCTTAGATAATTAGAAGCACCAGATAATTTTCATACCAACGAGATAACTTTGAAGCCTTGGTTCTCTGCCGATCTGAAGATAGCTACCCAGGGAGTGAATGGATGAGATCCAGATTACAATACACACAACTGATCTATCAGGATTCTAAGAGCTGTTTTGATATGCTAAAAAATCGCGAAAATAGCATTATATTGTATGGAAATTCATCATTTACATTAGGGGACATTCTACAACCACTCTACACCCCATAAAAGTAAATGTAATCGTTTCCTTGATCGTTACGAAAAATCCTGTCACCTCTCGGTCTATACCTTACAGAATGCCACTTTTTACATCATCTCATACTTTATCTGTCAAAATCGGTAACCTATCCCAAGGTCGAATTTTTTTTGATCGAATTTCATTTTACTGAAATCTTTTCGACTGTTTTCGTTTCGCCTTTTTTGACTTCGTCGAAATTACGTTTTTTTCGTTACTCCGATGTCTTATTTGGTCGAAAAACTTTTTACCGTAGTTATGCGCGGTCGAAAGAACATTTCGTCGAAGTATTATATTCCCGAACATTCATTACACTACTGATTTATTTGTCATATTTTCAGTTCACCAAATGAAAAACTTTGAATACATTAAGTAGGTTAGGTTAGGTTAGTGTTTTGACCATTCGCAGCTCTATAATGCTTGCATGCATGGTGCATGCTTGCTTAATAAAACATGTATTATTATAACAAATATCGATTATGTCAAATGTTACCTACATAATATAAATATACCATAGTTGCGGTTGCGGCCAAATAGTATTCGGTAAAATGTTGTTCTGGTGGTGCCAATACTAAAAAATCATTTTGAAAATCGGTGAAACGTAGTTCGGTAAAATGAGACATATGCCAAATGATATTTCGATGGTTTAAAAATATGGCAAACAATACATATAGCAACAAAAACTTTGGTCAACCGTTTCCGTTAAATGAAATTAGGACAAGTAAATTTCGGACAAGTTATCGGTTCCCGTTAAAACAATTTAGTTCAACTCGCTGACACGCTCGCAAGTGCAGCGCTAGTGCACATGCGAATTATCAAGCGAGTTTTGAGAATACCAATCAAGAAACTCACAGCGGATTCAGATGCGAGGTTACGAATGATGTCTTACAGAATCGCAATGCTGTAGCCGCCCTCGCGTCGAGCAAATCATGACATCGACTTTCAATATACCTACCTACTCACTTTTTTCACAAAACTTAAAAAAGGCAGCTATTTAAAAAAAAATATACTAAACTCTTTGGAATCGAAACTAAATACGCGAGTAGTAAGCTGAAAACAAAAGAGGATCTAATCGCATTTTCTATCGCAGAAATCCTGCTTTTGTTGTGTATTGTTCACGATATCTCAAAAGCGATAATTCTTATTTTTATTTAGATTTGGCGCGTTGGTTTGATGCCAGATTATCTGGCGTACACGCTCTGGAGATTTTAATCACTGGCCGGCTCTGCCAAGATGTCCTGTGAGTCCGCCAACTACTGCTGAAGTGGACTTTGTTTTGCACTTTAAAAACATAAAAAAAAACTATTTGTTAAAACACGTATCGTGTAATAAGCACTGCAGTATATTATTTTCTTAAACAAGTCCAAATAAAAAACTTACTTGAGTAAAACTTAAAACTTTCGTTATTGGCCCAACTGCCAAAGGCTATAGATGCAAGCAGTATTAGGGTATTTGACTTGGGAATGGATTTTTAAATTTTCAGATTTTAGCATTCACAATGCTATTTTATATGAGCTACCGAGTCAGTGACTCGGTAGCTCAGCGGTCAGAGCATTGGACCGGATATCCAAAGGTCGCGGGTTCGATTCCCGTCCGAGAACATGATCTGGTGCGAGTCGTATTTTTTCTAGTATATTATTTGGTATTGGGAATGGATTCTACTTTTAAGGTATAATAGAGCAAAAAAGGAAGCAAAATAAACAACTACGCGAAAATTAAGACTCTTTAAAGTTGGTAAAAATGGTGAAAAACTTAATGCTCCAGTGACAAAATAATGATGATTAGAATTCATACGTAATTTAAAAAAAATGTTGTCATTGTTGTCAACATTTTTTGAAAAGATAATCACATATTTCTTTTGCGCGTCATATATGTGTGTGTATGGGTCGCGCGGTTAGAAATGTGACGTCACTTTTTTGATACTTTTTGTATGACATTTTCACGCGGCCGCCATGATGTTAACATTCAAGCATCATAATCTCAATAAATATTGATAGCATATATGCACTTATTTAATTTATGGAATATTTTTTAATTCAAGTACCACATTGCGAAGATTTAACATGTACCTACCTACCAATATTACGAAAATCTATGAGTTCCTCAAACCAAACATGAATAAACTTAACTAAATTTATTCAGTCGTGCTGTTATAAGCTATCCAATATCAACAAAAAATAAAGCTTTAATAACTGTACGAACCTTTACAGTCTGTTCTGGGTGTTTGTGATACCACCGTTGTCTCTGATTTCCATAACACAAGTGCTTTAGCTACTTACTTTGGAATCGGAGCAATACATGTATGTGATGTTGTCAAATATTTATTTATTTATGAGTGCACGATATGTTGACTGATTGTGTACTAGTTTATAAATTGGTACAAATGATCGCTGCTGACGTAAAATGCTGACTGGTCTGTACTGTACAATAACTTAATTAAAATATTTTAAATCCACACACATAGAAAAGTTAGAGTCTCTCACAATAGCGGAATATCACCACAGAATACAATAATAAAAGGAATAACAGTTTAGTGGAATAACAGACGGTTCTCAGCAATAATAAATAAATTACCAAGGTTGTTATCAAGACTTCGGACAACGGTGTATGATTTATGAAACACAAATGCTCGCACGCGACTTCGCTTGTGGATATTTGGATGATCTATCTGCTTAATAAATGTGAGTGAAAATATTGCAACCAACAGATATAGTAGGGCATTAATTATTTATTATTAAAGTCCTTGTTATTTTTTCTATAGCTCTGACTTAGTATTTGAATATTTGCCAAAAGAGATGAGAATAAGCAAATACCACAAACCATTTAAAGTATATTAAAAAAAAAAGTTTTGCATGGTTCTTTATTCGCATTGTTTACCGACCAACTAACATTTTCTATCAAGTACTAAAAACTACTAAACATGATAACTAATAAAAAGTAATACAAGTTATATCGCTGAGTAAATATATATGGATAGATATATCTTCCTAACCTAACCTAACCTAACCTGCTTCTTATTTTAAATCAAAAAACAATGTTAGTAGTATCTAGTCTGAAAAATAAAACACAAAAATTTAACGTTGTTGAATCAGGTACGAGTACATTTGACTACTAGCCATTTTAATGTCCCCACTGGGCACAGGCACAGGCCTTCCTTATGGGTGGATAAAGAGGATGACCCACCACGCGGGCCCATGCGGATTGGTGGGTGCTAACGACTTGCAAATGCAGCCGGGACCAACAGCTCAACGTGCCTCCCGAGCTCGAGATAATACATTTTTGGTCACCCATCTCATGACCGACCCTTGAGAAAGTTGCTTAACCTCCACAATCGCTGGGCCAGGCGCTATACCACTGCGCTACCGAGCTCCTCTATAAAGTACATACAGTTGAAACATAAATGGAAATCTCCATCTCGAAAACAAGCAATTTTACGCACAAACAAACTTTGTTTCTATATGTTACAGAATACCGACAATACGACGCAAAGTTGGGACGTATAGAAAAATACTTGAGCGGGAGATTTATATCTTAATTTTGACAAAGTCCCTTAGCGTTCGGGGGCGGTATAAATAACTTATTGGATTTATCGTTCGAGAGACCTTTCCAAAGAACAGTACAAATAGAAACTTCAACTTTTGAATGGGCAAGCGAGTTTATTTATTTATGTTTTTTTTATTTGGGAGGAAAAGATTGTTTTTCTGGGAAACAGTAAATTGAGCATTATGGACGTTGGTAGAGATTTAGTTAATAACTTGGGTATTGATGGCTATACTGTTGGTATTTGAAACAATGAAGGAAACATTAATCAAATAAACTACCTAATTTTGAGTTAATCGTTGTGAAAATACTTTTACTGTCATATACTTAACAACAGGTTTAACAGTAACATAATAATAAACACAATATTATTATGTTACTTCTAAACCACGAACTTAAACGACGCGGTAAATACTGAAAAATGTTTATTTGGATTTTTTTTTCTAAAATTATCTTTTACTTATTCAATAATAAATTTACCAAATTATAATAATTTAAATTTAAAAGGACTTTTCTGATGGAAAATTTTATTGTGATGTATAATTTATAAATACTCCTAAGAAATAATAATGATAATGAAAAATAATATTTAAGGATTTTTATTTGAAAATTAAAATATAACTAAACGTGACTGACGTTTTACAACTTCAAAATGATTAAGATTCCACCACAAGAATTTTTCAGTTCGCATCAGAGCAGAACTGCTAAAAGTTAAACAGGAAATACCTAGACGCAGTGCAAGTTTTCACAATTTCCTTGCGAGCAGGGTCACCATATTAACGGTTTATGTGAGATTTGTTTTACACTAGCTTCTGTACCCGACTTCAACCGCATGTTATTACATTTTTTTTTGTGGAAATTTCGCAGGGTCACCATATTAACGGTTTATGTGACATTTGTTTTACACTAGCTTCTGTACCCGACTTCAACCGCATGTTATTACATTTTTTTTGTGGAAATTTCGCAGGGTCACCATATTAACGGTTTATGTGAGATTTGTTTTACACTAGCTTCTGTACCCGACTTCAACCGCATGTTATTACATTTTTTTTGTGGAAATTTCGCAGGGTCACCATATTAACGGTTTATGTGAGATTTGTTTTACACTAGCTCCTGTACCCGACTTCGTCCGCATGGTATTACATTTTTTTGTGGAAATTTCGCATTGTCTATAACGTCACTAAGTGATAGTGTAGCTTTCTATTCCTAAAAGATTTATTGAAATCGAATGAGTTTCGCTTTTGTACATATAAAGTTAAGTATTATTACGTTCCTATCCCACAGGTCTGTGCGTAACACAAAGTTAAAGTAAGTGTACGTGATATAATAATGATAAAGATAATAATTTGATATGATAATGATCGTAGTTTAGTGCAATTTCAGGACTAAAGTTGTCATTTTTGTTTTGAAAAGAGTTGCAAAGTAATCGGCAAGAAATGTTTATCCCCCAAGTCCTTTCAATAATGCTAACTTTTAATGTAACACTTATTTTCTTTTCAAAAGTCTTAGGTACAATGAAAAAGTAGACACCCCATTACTCCAAGAAAACTAGAGGCTGAGAGTGCAAGCGAAAAATTAATTTTCTTGCGAACAACTTCAAATAACTATGAAACTGAAACTAATTTACGTAAGACAATGGCTCGTTCTTCTTTAATAATAAAACTGAGCCGTTTTATATTGCTAACTCACTCTTTGATTACATTTCTGAAGTTCACATAGTATTCTTTTATTTGTATCTTTGTAGCCAGCGAAGTGTTTAACGGGGCCTTTATGTTGAAGAAACGTCGGGTTTAATAAAAAATCGCCTTTCTGTCTGATATCATTGTAATTAATTAGTGTTATCTTAGAATAGCAATATACTATGCATAAAGGAGTATTTTTAATGACCAATAGAAAATCTTACGAAAAAAAACCGTATAAGTGCGTGTGGACTCGCCCACCGAGGATTCCGTTCAAATTTATACGTACTTCAATTAGACTATATTTTTTATGAATTAATTTCAAAAGTATAGTTTTCAGACTTTTCCGTGTACTTGTAGTATAAAACGATATTACTTGTCAAATTTCATAGATCCAGGTCAACGGGACCCTGTAAATGTTGATTCCCTTGAGAGTGTCAAAATATGCGTTTTTTGAGGCATAAACATTAACGTAAAAAATATCCTTTTTTACGTTCTTAGAAGTTTGATTTTTTCACAGTTTCAAGGGACTGTAGACTTGAGTAAACGGTTTTAATTTCAACTCGATTCCTCCACGCTTTCTCGAGATGTATTGATAGACAAACGGACAACAAAGTGTTTCTTAAAGCTTTCCGTTTTTCCTTTTGAGATACGGAACCCTAAAAAAGAATCATCTAAATTAGCTAATAAACAAAAATATATTGTTGAATATCCGTCCCAATTCATCTAAATGGTAGCGATATCGACAATATTTTCAGGATTTCTAGAAAACCACTGAACCGATTTCAAAATTTCAAAAAATAGGACCAATTTGGGAACAAACCTGATGTAATACCGTTTGAAGCATTTCAATCGGTTCAGTCGTCTTCGAGTGATCGATGTACATACATATAAAAAAAACGCCACGAATAGATAACCTCCTCCTTTTCCATTTTTGAAGTCGGTTAAAAACGAATCATGATTGGGACTTACTATACGTAAAAACACCTGATAAAATATTTGGATTAGGTACAGTGAGGCCATAGCCTCATATGCAAACTATTTAGGTTCTGTAACTCTTTGGTTACAGACTAAAGATAAAAATAATTTCAAATGCGAACGACAGTACTATAGCTTTTGTTGAGAAGAAGGGAAGTTAGGCTGTGCCCTTTGGGCTACGAATTATATCAATGCCTATGCTTAAAATTAATAAGAAAAGTGATGTAAAATCTTTTATTTAAAATAGATAGAGACTTCGTCGCCACAACAGTACTAATGACTCTACTAAACCAAATATCAATCGTAAATTAATAATTTGACATGATTTGGATATTGAAAACAATAGTAATTGTCAGATTAACCTACCGAACTTAAATGTACCCTCGTCATTCGGCGATGTGCAAATGACATTTAAACTGGGGTCAAACCAATTTATTGACCGACGTCATTGTGTTAGCAAGTTATTTCATGGGTCATTTGTTATTGCGTCTAAAACATGGCAATATTCACTACAACCTACAACAATAGCTAAATATATCCGAAGGTCGCGGGTTCGATTCCCGTCCGAGAACATGAATCTGGTGCGAGTCGTATTTTTTCTAGTATATTATTTAGTCTAATATCTAAATACTTCCACCTTGCACTTGTCACCAATTACTGTACAATTGTTTTGCCCCTACATGTTGTTAGACTATGCAAAGCCAAGCACTGACAATGAAAATAAGACGCCATTTCTACACAAAAGGCACGAGTAATAGTCTCTTTATCCTTACTTGTCTTATTTGGTAAACAATCTTTACCCAACTATTAATTAACGAAATTACGAATTATTAAAGTACACATGAGTAAAGAATTCCGTTTCTTTACTCATGTGTTATTAGTGACAATTTGATTTAAAGATAAAATATTTTTAAATAACGATGGAATCGTATGGCAACTGTCAATTCAATTTAATTTAAGAATTTAGAAGATGTATGACAATTGTCAAAGGGGTTCACTAAGTAGGAGGGGCTGACATGAGCCAACTATCGCCACCAGTCGATTTTATTTTATTTATTCTAAATAAGCCCAATTTCTTAAAAAAGGAATCAGTCAAAGTCTTGTAAATGTCGTCTAATGTTTATTGAATAACGTTACAACATTACAAAATACGTGCAATAGTTTAAAAACGGGTTTGAACCAACAGTGGCCACTTCTAACAAAATCGCGTTTTAAACTGTTTGAATGCCTTTTCAAACTGTGTAAAGTTATTCAATGAATATTAGACGTTATTAACAAAACTATGACTGATTCCTTTTTTAAGAAATTGGGCTTATTTAGAATAAACAAAATAAAATCGACTGGCGGCGCTAGTTGGCTCTTAACCGACTACAGTAAAATGGGCAAGATTCAATCAGTTAGAAGAGAATTTATCAAATTGTTTCTGAACAAAAGAAGGACAGGAATACTGAATTTATTGCAAAAGTAGGCATACTGGTAGGTATAAATAGGTATTTACTGTCAGAGGCACAACAACAATCCAGAGTAAAGGTAGACAAAATTACTATTTTGTAACACAGCATGTTTGTTCCTCATAAGGCACACATCTCGTCAAATACAGGTAGTGTCGGGCCTAGGGTTGCCAGTTCTAAAAACACAAAAGCCTGACTCGGAACTTAATTTAGCCGGACATTTTACCCTAAAAGCCGGTTACCTTTTTTAATAGCTAACCAATAGCTTTTTTAAAGCCGGACAATATTTATTACCGCCTTGCAAACAGCGGTCCGTCAGCAGGGCAGTCGTGTCTTGCGACTCGCGCGGCAGGCACACAAAAAGCCTAACAAACAGGCTGGACGCAGTCAAATTTAGCCGGACAAGAGGTCAAAAAGCCAAACATGTCCGGTTAAATCCGGTCACCTGGCAACCCCGGTCGGGCCAAACACCATTTCTGGGACAACCAAAGCTTCACTATCAAGAGAATACAATGTCTTACGTTGCGAAACTGGACTGTTACATTGAGCCGTTGCTCCGCGTAATTTCCTGTACGATCTAACAGCTTACAGCTTCTGTGTGAGCTGTCATCAGGTTGTAAGTTATAAGCTGACAATACCATTCCTTTCGTTCACTGGTTCATATTTATTGTGATTTAATAAATTCTTTTTTCGAAGTAAGCAGAAACTTATTTTGATCACCCTTACGTCATTGTATTCCAAATACACCTATGTAATGTTGAGGTAAATAATAATAATAATTATTATTTATTTTCAAAAATGCAGTTTAGTACAATCATTTACAGAGTTAACTTAAGTAAAATAATAATAACATTTGCCCGAACTAGGAAACCGGTGTTTCAGGCGAGTATAGCCAAATAAATTATGTATCAAATAATCACTAACAAACTTATAGATATATTTATTTGTATTATAGCAATAAAAAATACAAATTCCGAATTAAAGCAAAGTCGTAGGAGATCAATTGGAATTTCAAATTACAGAACGCCGTTGTACCTATTAACGATGTTTATGGTATAGGTATGGTATGGAAAGTGGGCATTTAAAAATTATTAAACTTTGAGTCGAATTTCGGAGAATCGTTCTGTTTACCTCGTATTTTATTGGTTTCGAGATTGTTAACTTCAGAGAATTGTATTTCCGCTGAGTTGGAAAAATAGGTATTACACGTGAATATTTGATTAACATGAATATTAAATAGCAGTTTTTTTAAATTTTTATTTTTAAAGGGGTTTTATGCTTTTGGATATGCCAACCCCATCGTATTAAATAACAGTAAATTAAAATATTAAATGGTTTGGCATCATAATTAAAAAAAAACGGTCAAGAGCGAGTCGGACCCGCGCACCGAGGGTACCTTACCATCATTCTGAGAAAGTTTACTATTTAGAGACATCGTTTTATTTTTCCTGTAATCTTTACATATACTTCACTTAGTAACCTCACTTCGAATTTTTAAGACCCCCTTTCAGTCCCTGTTGCAAAAAATATATAAATAATTTTTTTATCTCTTATTTGCAATATAGTTGGGCAAACGTCATCTAAAACTATTCCAAATTTCAAGTTGATAGTATTAGTAGTTCTCGAGATATCCAGCTATGACAGACACACTGAGTCGCACCATACGGGTTCCTTTTTACCATTTTGATACGGAACCCTAAAAATTTACTGCATGGACTTAAAAATAGTACAAAACAGTAGTCCTCTTTACGTAGTTTAACCAAGAACTTTACGTATCCACATATGTCAATAGCGTTTGAATTGTTTCACAATGATTTTTCAATCGGATGCCAATGGAATTAGGAATAAATTATACCAGCAATCTCCCCTACTTGTACCACGCACCGACTTAGCCATTTACAGAGTACTGTCCAACCGCAATTTGGCCTATTGAATTCGGCGGCCATACAACGTGCGTTTGGTTGGACGTGGTCGTTACATTTTATGTCGTATTACTGAAACAGCTTTATGTATCCGCTAATTCTGAAATCTAAATTGATATGCCACTCAAATCCGGCGCTTTAAATGCTCAATCAATTCACATATTCGTTAGCGAATTCGCTTGTTGACTTTTGAAATGAAATTCGATTGCGGAGTTCGGTAACGTATATGGATTATGGTAATTCTGAGCCAAGAATATAGAACTCGATGCATTGAGGCATATTGGTGTGAGAAAAAATAGTACATTTTTTGAAAAACCCTGTCAAAAAATATACTATTTCGATCTTCTATATATGTTTTGTGTCACATTCTTGTTTTTATTGATATTTGAAAAATTCATAACGAATTTAGTTCGATTTAAAAAGTATTTTTCATTTTTCATATTCGTAAAGTGATGTATATTTAAACTAAGCAGCGGGTTAAAAACGTAAATTCTTTTACACACTAGGGTGGAAGAATTTGGTTACATAGTCGACCATAGACTTACCGCGTCGGCAATGAAAACGTTTACAATGAGTGCATTCCAACAACTTAATCGCTGAGACATCGATCGCCATAGAGTAAATTTTATCTATGGAAAAAAATAAAATTGAACATTGAAACAAATTACTTTGATAAATATTTTGGAAAAACTACGATTTTCTATGACTACTACGACTACGATGAAAAGTAGAGTGATTTAAAACGGGTAAAAGACATCAATTCCATACTCCAACTATAGCCATCCAGTCTAAATATCTCGTATGGGAATTGCTTCCTTTTGACTCTTGTTTGTGGAGAATTTGTGTTTACTTAAAAATTTTGTACGTATTTCTTACCTCTTCTTTGTATCTTGTGAGCGTAGAGTTAGGTAAAATCGCGGTGGTTGGCGCTCTGCCACTTTGCAAACAAAATGCTAAGAACGCTTTTCGTAGGTTGGTCGCGCACACGTAGGTTACTGCGTCGTTATCACAAGCAATTTTGGTCTTAAGGGTGACAAACTGAGCGCCGCCCTCCCCGACTATAAGTAGCCGTAGTAGTCATAGAAAATCGTATATACTCCAAACGCTTCCGTGGCCCAGAAAATGTGCAGCAGCATTTTCCGATAAAAAAGATACAACACTGGGATTACAGTTTTCATCCTGCAGTGGACTTTGAGAGGCTGTTACGAGTATGATGCGATGTTGATGTTGATCCAGTTGACCCACATATTCAAAACAATAACCAAGCTAAAAACCACAAAATGTGAACCAATTTATCATTCTTTGAATATATTATGTTAGGAAACATCATTGCTGACTTGCTAAAAATAGTGATGTATACCGTTTTAATACAAGAAATAAAGATAAACTTGCCGTTCCAAGTTTTAGACTTGCAAAAACTAGGGGCTCATTTATGGGGAAAGGCCTTTTTGAATAAAGTTCCACAAAATGTAATTAAACTGCCTTTGCATGAATTCAAAATACATGTTAAAAAGACGCTCATGAGCAAAGATTATTACAAAGTAGAAGATTATTTAAAAGACAGCAATGCATGGATGTAACATTATAAGTAACTATCCTAATTTACAGTTTTCAATAACTTCATTGCTTTTTTAAATTATGTTGTTTTAAATGAAGGTATTTGGTAACGATATAATTTCTTTGTAAATATCGTTGCTTCTGATTTCTGACAAAGCTGATAAGTTTCTTGCGCCCATTCTTCTTGTCAGCTAAAAAAAGTCTCGAATGGGTGGTAGGAAAATATAGACAATTCAAAATCACTTAATATCTAAGTTTATTTGAATAAAGAATTTTTCATTTCAATTTCAATAAATGAAGTCAAATTAAGCATGGTTCTGCGCTTCGTAAAATCACAAAACATTTAAATTCCGTACTCAATCATAAAAGTTTGGAGGGAATTTTTACCGAAAAAGCCCAATGTGTAATGATTTCCATTTACGGGTAGAGTTTGTATGCAGTTTTATACAATTGATTGGTTGTTAAATTTTTACCCAATAAATTTAAATTTCGATTTCGCATGCACTTTATTTACTAGTTGAGATAGTAACTGAATTATGTATTACCTACATAGGTACCTGCATAGGTAGTTACGTATTTGACTCAGATAAAAATATGTGATTTAACTGCTTTCACAGTTGAAAAACTACAAATAATTTTATATAATACTAAATTTTATACTAGAAAAAATACGACTCGCACCAGATCATGTTCTCGGACGGGAATCGAACCCGAGCCTTTGGATATCCGGTTCAATGCTCTGACCGCTGAGCTACCGAGTCACTAGTTGGAACGTCGAATTTCTTCTAGTATATCAACTCTTACGCTGCAAGCCAGCGCCATCTCACCAATGTAGAAGGAATCACCTCGACATTCAACTGAACATCTTTCCAGATATTTTTAAACAATTATTGATGGAGATGAGAAAGCTATATATATATTTTTTTAATGCTAAAATCTCAAAATTTAAAAAATACAAATAATTTCTTAGATATCAACATATGACGGTATTTCATAGTAGAGATAGTATAAAGCCATTCTACAGAACCTAATACCTTCGATTTTTACTTGATTTGATACTCAAACCCACAATATGCCGCAGTGCTTCAATAATAACGAGTGTTAGTAAAACTCATCGTAAAGGTAGAGGCAACAATTATTGCTTAACTTAATTATTTTTATCGACAGAAACCGTGTAGTTCTGAGTTAACTGCTGACGTTATTTGGTGAGATATGACGTGTTGGGACAAACTACCGTCACTAGTGTTAAGGCTAAGTTAATCGATTAGGTGAAAGTAAAACGATATTTAAGCTCTGGTTTGATCAAAATGTTACTAACAGTTATTGGTAAAAAAGATACTTAAACCATTTCCCCTTACGGGTCCATATGTGAATGTATAATTTAATTTTAGGCTTAATATACGATGGCAAAAGGTTTTTTGGCAGAATGATCGATTCGCATAACATTTATACCGAATAAGTGTTTACGCATACTTTGATTTCGTATAAATACTGTTATCATAATGATTAAAAATGCATAAAAATTTATTGCATACATGTTTATTAGCATAACAACTTGTAGCATAATGCGTACACGCCAGCAGGTGAGTTCTGGAAATTCGCCGGCCGCTGCTGCGGCACGCTCGCTTCGCACGCTCGGCTCGTGCGATGTTAGTTGCAATGGAACCTAACCTCCTCATCGCTTGATATGCTTGCTCGTCGTCGCACGAAATCGTCTGATTACCAAAGCTTAACATAACTAGTCCATCTAATGTTTTTATAGCACCAGTCAAATTATGATTAAGAAGCTTATTTATAGTAATAAATTATGTAATTTGTATATTATTATAAATTACTAATATGCGTGTTAAAGGTATGTATTTAACATTTATGCTTACCAAATTTATGCCAAATGAAATTAGTTTAAGTAATCGTTATGCCAATGAAACCATTCTGCGAATATACATTACGCGAATAAATATAATATAATTGATTTAATCTTTAAAATAAAAATTAAATAAATAGTTTAAATTGATCAGCCTTGTGAAAACCAATTACGCCCAGACTGTTTCGAATTTATTCGAGCGGTGATATCAATTCCAGAATACCAGACGAAGTAAGTATTTTTAATTGAAATATTACTTTAAGGGAAGTATTTTTTGATCGGATATTAATCTAAATGGTTAGCAAAAAATCAGCAGTTTAATTAGTTTAATTATTCAGCAAACGAATATTTGGTCAGCAAACCTTGATCTTCGAACAATGTTAAATCGTCCACAATTTAATAAACAGTTGGAGAGCAAAATATTTAATTGGACAGCAAAGTATCAAAGTATTTGTCAGAAAAGAAAACTTGTTTGTAAGCAGTTAATATGATAAGTACGCATGTTAAAAAATGGCTAGGAATATAAATAATTGGATTGCGTTAGTATTGAAAAACGTGAGCAACCAAATGGTGTCAGAAGCGTCGATTCAGGAGACCCTTCGCATCGCATAATTTCATTTGTCCTAAAGACACTTGGCATAACTCGAATCACAAAGCATACTATTCATTTAGCATACATTTTTAAACGCATAAACATTGTGTTGCATTACTTTTAAAAAGCATAATATTTCTAAGCATAATAATTAAAATTATTAATATCGAATGGCATATTGTCATTAAGCATATTTTGAAAGGCATAATTTTAGAATGCATAAACATTGTATTGCATAACTTTTAAAAGGCATAATATATCAAAGCACAATAGTTAGAATTCCTAATATCGAATGGCATATTGTCATATAATACATTCTTTATCACAGTCCCAAACGGTCACCCATCTCATACCCGGCCTTTTCTAGAGTTGCCTTACCTTCTTTCTTCTCCATCATCAGACCCTGGACACTATCTTTAACAGAGAACTTGTCAAGGTGAATCAAACGAACCTAAACTCGATGGGATTTAATGCTTTATTACAGAGTTCCTGTGACCTTCTTCCTGCTCCATCATCAGGCCCTGGACGACGTTACTTAAGTTACTTGTCAAGACAAACCAAACGAGCCCAAACTGGACGGGGTTGCATGGTTTAATTACAGAGTTTTTGTGGCCTTCTTCCTACTCCATCATCGAATCGATGAATTAAACGTGCCTAATTTTATTAGACGCGGGTCACTGAATTGCTCACCAAAATTTTATCAAAAGTGGGTCACTGAATCGCTCATCAAAATTTTATTAAACGTGGGACACTGAATGCAGCTAAAAAAATTTAGAGCATTCCAGTTTTATAGATTGATTTAAAAATATTTGCTAGCTAAAAGTGGCTGACCAACTAACCATTTTGGCTGACCGGATAGATTTTTTTGCTCACCAAAACTTTGCACACCATTCAAACCACACTGTTACGAACTGGCCATCAGGCCGGGTTTGTAAATATATTATTGTTTATAGTTTGTGTGTTTTGATCTTTGCTTTTTCTCGACCTGTCATCTGTCTTCTCTTCGGTTTTTGCTGTTTGGTTTGTACATTTTACTAATTTACTAATATAATTTTTATACTACCTGCTCGTCAATGGCATATTATGTGTCATGCAAACCTTTCCTAAAGTAAGTCATTTTTCCCATGGGGAATAATGTGATTTGAATTTAGAATGCAACCCTTGTAGTCGTGCTTGATCGATGTTGGTTTCAAAAAAGTTTAGGTGCAATGAGATCTTATTCTGAGTTAGGCTGTATGTTATCATGAAAACTTTTTACGAAATTCATTTTCACCCGCGCACCAAGAAGGATTTATTTGAATGTCGAACTGACCACTACAGAATAGACGACAAAAACATAAACTCTAACCCAACTATAAATGTACTAAAGAATGTATCTTTGTCGTTGCACAATTGGTGTAATGTTTCTAACATAACTTTTAATTTTCAATAAATATTCTTAATTTTTCATATTTTATTATTCTAACTTTAAATAATTACTTAAGTACTTTCTTTATAACAGTCATTGGTTTCAATTGCCTCGCAGAAAGTATAAAAAGTAGAGTATGCATCGCGGGCTTAAATGTGTATTTGTCATGGGCGATCTTGAACACCTCGTACTCAGGATTCTACCCTTAACTCCCTCGCCCCGCTCGGGAGTTAACCATAGAATCCCTCGTACTCGGGGTTCAATAATAGCGCCCGGGACACAACACACTACTTTAAGCCCTTATTGCATAATCTACTATTCTTTACTCCCTTACTTTGAGCCTTTCTCCTTTCCCCCCTCTTTAACACACACCCTTACTATAATGTTTTATTTCTGTGACAAATATACGTAAAATAATATTTTGGAAATACCATACTTACTCGTATGTTGAATACGACTAACCCTTAACAAGAAGCAATAAGTAAGTTTTCCGCGACATTGGCATCGTACCTAACATTATAGTTCACAGTTAGGTATTAACGGCTATCGGAAGGGATCAGACCGCCTCAAAAGTAACTCTACATTTCAGTACCATGTCGCATTAATTGTAGCTTTCACATTGTAAGGTAAATTCACTTGCTAGACATGCGTTATTTTTGGTGTGAAATAGTACTAAAATGTTCTGCCACTTCTGAGGCTGACCGTACTAACAGTAGCCACAGATTATATCTTCCTGTTATATTGAGATATGTACGGTTTAGAACAGGTAGATTTTATGAATGCATGAATATTATTAAACCGTACCCTATGAGTGTGGCTGTAAGGTGGACTCACATACTTACATAACTTAAAATACTTCTATAATATAGTTGAGTAACATAAATGAACTGTCTCTTTTATCAGCAAAATATTGCATAAGGGCAAGTTGTGGTCGGAAAGGGAGCGTTGGTTGAAATTGACGTTCAAGTAAAATCTATTAAAGAAAGTTGCCTTACCGCATCGAGATGTTAATGTACAGTCCTACGCCCTTACTAATAAAGATTGTGTAGCAGATGTATAGTTACACAGTGTTTTGTCCCTTTCTTTTTAATGTCAAATAGTTCGACAGAGTTAACCATTGTGTAACTATGCATCTGTTATTCAATCTATATTAGTAAGGGGGCTATTTTGAAAGAAAGATAAGAGCTATGGGGAAACTTAGCGTGCTTGACGTTTATCTAACTTCGGTTGAACATCTAAAATTTCGCCGGGATAAACACATAAAAGTTTTTGTATAATTTTCACAAACGCATGGCGCTTTCAGAAATCAATGTTCCCTGGACTAGCACATTTATTCAATATTTGCATTGTCGATGACAGTAAATGAACCGTGATAATAATGATTGATGAATTTACACAACAGCTAGGTAGAATATGAATATTTGTGATGTTGTAGTAAGCTTGGATATTCGGCACGTGGTTAATGATGTTCATTATTAAAAAAAAGACCCATCACAGAAATTAAAATTCATCATTGACGACCTCCGTGGTCGAGTGGCTTTGTACACCGGGTTTCAAGGTGTCGCCATCTCTGAGGTCCCGGGTTCCATCTCCGTTTAGGTCAATTTAAAAAACGAACTTTTCTATATTGGCTCTGGTCTGGGTGTTTGTGATGCCACCGTTGTCTCTGATTTCCATAACACAAGTGCTTTAGCTACTTACTTTGGAATCGGAACAATGTATGTGATGTTGTCAAATATTTATTTATTTATTATCATTTCATTTCTGCCCGGCCGGGATTCGAACCCGGGATCTGTTGCGTGGTAGACCACCACTGCACCACTCAAGTCGTCAAATTATTCTAAGACTAGCAATAAAAGCTATATTCCTTTGAAAGCGTATTTGAAATTAATGTGCAACCACATAATTATTCGTTTTAATTACTTAACACATTAAGTGACTAATTTGCATCGCCAGCTAGCTGTGCGTCACGTTGAACAGAAATGCACGTAGAATCTCATGCCTTTATACAATTTGACGCTCCAATACGATACACACAGATTTAAGGGATAGACAGCCGAGATCATCATTTCATGACAGTTGTAGAGCGCCCCTGATAAAATAACTGAAAATTGTTAAGCAACAATAATCACTGTTTACAGTTTTGTGTTTTGTTCTTAAGTTCTAATTGATTTTTTCTAATTCATTTTGTTAGTTTTCCGCACCCTTGGGATTCCGGCCCAATGCACTGACCAATTATGCTACCGAGTCGCTAGTGGGAGCGGCGAAACATTGATGAAATTGCGCTGGCTTGCAGCGAAGAAGTAAAAAGTACTAGAAAATTTCGCCGCTCCCACTAGCGACTCGGTAGCATAATTGGTCAGTGCATTGGGCCGGAATCCCAAGGGTGCGGGTTCGAGTTCCGTCTGAGGTGCTACGGGTGAGTCGGTTTTTTCTATTATTTTTTCTAATATTATTTATCTTAATATAAAAATAGCATTGTGAATGCGAAAAATCTAAATTTAATGAATTAAACAAATTGAAAACTTAACCCTTTAACGCCCGAAAAGTTAGACACAATAGATATTCCATTGTTATCCAGCCGCCTGCGTCCGCTCGGGCCCTGATGAATTAAACTGATTTGATGGTGATCTTTTCCGCCACCTAAGTTAGCTGAACGGTCTTCCTTACATTGTGTCAGGCTCTGCTCATGACATGAGCATTTCAGCGCTCTGTGGTCCCAATTAGTGCGGCAGGCCTCCCTAATTCCTATTACAGGCTACGTGGCCCTATGGTTTACGGACCTAAGCTATATAGTCTTTGTTTGTGTACATAGAGGTGGTTTATACTTAATTGGTTGGTTGTTCCATTTAGTGGCCACATCGTAATTGTGAACAAACTTAGTGTTAATTTTGTGTTAAGTTGCCTGTGTGAATAGGTGTGGTAATGTTATTATTATGTGCCTCTATTAGTACGTAGCCTCGATAGCTGGCGGGATACATGCTGAATAGAGTGGATGAAGATAGTCCGATCAATATACATAGAACATCTAAGGGGTTTCGTTATCGGACAAAAAAATAGGGAAACTATTTATTAATCTATACTTACGCATAAAACATACATACATAAAAGATAGTTTTGAATGAGGAAACAGAGGACTACGAAACGTTGATTTTGTCAACTTTCTATAGGAATTTTTCAATTCTCTCGACCGTGGTGTTTCATCTTAATATGATTTGTAATAAATTTTCATTCATTTAAACTATAGATTTATAATTAAAGTCATAAGGTGCTATATCGCGCGCCACTACCACATCAGCTGAATGTCTCTAAACATTAGAATACTTAAGTACATAATAAAAACATTAGCTTCCAAATTGAATAAAGTGAATTCGATGCAATTTATCTCGACAAACAAGTTTGATCTTTAGCGTTAGCAAATTAAGATCACGAATCCATTGCCTAATGTAGTGGAAACTAAGCTAAAAGAGCTTTGTAATGGATTTTTGTCACACCGAAAAAAATAGTATTAATAGCAGTTGAAATTTGTATTTTTTTTTTCATTTCCATTAGCAAGCTGTAATGTCATTTTTATCATTTTATGACGTCTTCGTTCTAGTGGTCAAATAAGCTTTTTAGTATTAAATAACAAACATATACGAAACAATTGTTTATTGACCAGCTTCGTTCACCAAGTTGGATCAGTATTAATTACCGAAAATATTTAACGCCATTGTACGAATTAGCACTATTAACTTATTGAATTATATTCAATAATACGATTTAACCAACAGTAGTTTTAAATTAAATGGATTTCATTATATCTGAAAATTAGCCAGCTTGACCATCAGCCATTTCTAATGTCCCCACTGCTGGGGCACAGACCTTCCTTCAGGGTAAGGAGAATGGGCCATAACTCACCACGCGGGCCCAATTGGTGGGTGTTAACGACAATAAATGCAGCCAGAACCAAACTGCTTAACATGCCATCCAAAGCACAGAGGATCTCGAGATAATAAATTTTTGGTCACTCATCCCATGACCGACCCTTGCGAAAGTTGCTTAACCTCCGCAATCGCAGGGCCAGGCGCTAAACCACTGCGCCGTCGAGCTCCTCAATTATCAAATTATCTAGCATATTAGCTCTTAAAAAAATCATGAATAATGGATAATACTTTAATTAATAAATTAAGATCGGATGTTACTAAACTGTGTGATAGAAGGACACTTTTAATGGTTTGTTAAATTTGTTGGACGCCTTATGCCAGAAGAAGGGAGAAGTTTGAGCAAATTTATGCAACGGATAATTTTATTCCCATGCGTCAAAGTCGAGAATTCAATATTCTTTAGCTTTTTTAAATTGTGGGCCTCCCTCTAGTTCCAGTAGTTCGGTTGTTTTGTCCGGTCCCTTATGGGTCTTTTTAAGTTGCTGTAGTTCGGTTAGGACGTCAACCCGAACTATTGCTACAAAAAAAAAACTAAAAGTTCGGTTAGGGATGTAACAAGAAAAACGTATTTATTTCGAGTCAAAAGCTTCTATTTATTCATCGTTATTTAGACAAAAAAAAATTACAAACTTGGCCATACGTAATACAGGAAAAAACCGGTCAAGAGCGAGTCGGACTTGCGCACCGAGGGTTCCGTACCATCATAATAGAAATACACTGCAGCGTAGAATAATAATAATTATTGCAGTTTTAGGCCAGCGCCATCTCTTGACCGATAGTGGAACTAATGTAGTTTTTCTACGATGTAGAATATTGCAGTTTTAGGTTAGCGTCATCTCTTGACTGATAGTGGTAAAGTAATTTTTGTTGATGTTTCTGAAAAAGTGTGCTATTTGGAGACATCGTTTTATTATTCCTGTAATCTTTATAAACTTTTATCACATAAATAATTTCAGATTTTTCTGTATGCAAACTTCGGAAATAAGGGGGGGCATAAAGGTATTTTTTTTTTAAATTTTTCATCAAAAGTCGAAAACTATGTAGCCTAAAAAAAGAAAAATGGCTGAGATAATGTAATAACAGACAGACAGACAGACAGACAGAGACAGAAAGTTACTTTCGCATTTATAATATAACTAGCGACCGCCCGCGACTTCGTCTACATGTAAAAATTTTTTGCTACCCTTCAAGAACAATTTTTTTTTCGGGTTGAAAGGAACCCATGTCCTTCTTTGTACCCCTGACAACGTGTATGTAAAATTTTATGATGATCGGTTCAGTAGTTAAGACGTGAAGGCGTAACAAACAAACAAACAAACGGACTTTCGCATTTATAATATTAGTAAGGATATTATGGATTGGCTTCACCACTTTGTATAATTAAGAATTATTTACTTTTCGTAAACTGTTGATAATACGGTATACAATATGAATCATCACTTTTTAGTCAACATAAAACTCAATTTCGCTTGCAATCTCAAGAATAATCAATTTAGTTTGGCAAGGACACAGACCCTCCTTGCAAAAATTAAAATTTTTCCTCCTTCTTCATTATCTTGGATCCCTTTGGCATCGACCTTTTAATTAATTAAAACCGTTCCAGCTGATAAGTTTCAGAAAAAAGCGGACTTGATGAAACGTGAGAGATTTCGTAATATTTAAACATCTGCTAGTATCGGATTGAAAAAGAGAATCAAGCGAACCGTAATGTTTGTGGTGAACTGGTGACATAATGATAAAATAAAAACTGGCCAAGTGAGTGTCGGGCCACGAGCAGTATAGGGTTCCGCAGTTACTTTATACAATTACAATATGGCTATAAACTTATATTTACTTAATACCTAACTATTCAATGAAAATTGTTCTACGACAACTTTTCCAATATACATTTTGTAAGTTGATCGACTATTACTCGTTAACTTGTAATGCCTACCTGGCAGTAATAGTTTTCCTGTTAACTTCATTATATGCACTACTGTCCTGAATTTTTTCACACTTCCAAAAGCAACCATTTACCTGGTAAGGGAGGGGGGACACTTGACTAACAAAATGCACTTTAAAGCTAAATATTTCGCAAACGGATCCCTGAATCAAAAAGTGGTTTTAACAAACCTATAATATTTTTAAAATACATATTTAACAACATCCCACATTAAAAGATTGATGAGAAAAAAAAATCATCCATACTTTACATGTACGGACGGACGAACGGACGAACATGGCGAAACTATAAGGGTTCCTTGTTGACTTGACTACGGAACCTTAAAAAGTAGCGATTTCACCCAAAAAAAAAAAAATTTACTTATTTTGTGTGTGATTTAAACGTGATAAACAAAATTTGGTGCATCGCTCCGTAATAGATTATGATATTTATGAAGCCTCGTGTGCAATGAGTAGAGCTCACGAGTTTCATACGACGTGTTTCAACACATTTGCGAGGAAAAATCAAAATAACTTACCACACAGCGACAATCATACGATAAAAACAAAATATGAAAATTATGGGAAAAGGCGCGCAATATTTTTTTTCACGAGCCCCATGCAAAAATATTAGTTTACAGAAAGGGTGAGTGAACATGCAGCCTATTTCAAAATTATAATTTTAAGTGTATAATTTTAAGTAAATTATACTTTAAACTCTGAGACTTATGTAAAAAAGCTGCTCTGACATAACGCCCTCCGTGGTCGAGTGGCTTTGTACTCCGATTTTCAAGGTGTCGCCATCTCTGAGGTCCCGGGTTCAATCCCCGGTTGGGTCAATTTAGAAAACGAACTTTTCTATATTGGCTCAGGTCTGGGTGTTTGTGATACCACCGTTGTCTCTGATTTCCATAAAACAAGTGCTTTAGCTACTTACTTTGGAATCGGAGCAATGTATGTGATGTTGTCAAATATTAATTTATTATTTATTTATAGTAAGTACTAAGTGTTAAGATACTTTTGTTGCGGATTTTATCAATTTTGCAAAACTTGAACTTGCTTGAACCGTAAAATTGTCGAGCATGTGAGACATTATTAATCTATTACTGTGAAAAATGTGTAAACTTATAGATTTAGGAGATACAAATATTGAGTTGGCAAGTTTTATTTGCAAGAGCTTTGCTTCCATTTTACATTTCCTTCAAAGATATATTTTGTTTTATTTATCGCTGTGAATGTTTCGTAGCGTCCCACTCAATCGAACTACATAGCACTTCAATGGTCGTGTTTACCGAGGAAGACCACGTTTACGTTTGCAGACATTTATCGAAGAATATGCAACGAAATAGAAAATTTGTTACTTTTCATGCTTAATAAAGTATTTTCCACAATTACCTTGACTGTGCTTTAACTAACAAAATAAAGTGACTTAGTTAAAAATAAAAATGAATTTGATTAAATCAATTTTAATTGCTTTTCTGAAATCTAAAACGCGTAGGAAAGAATCATTTTAAATACGTGATTATGTCGAAACGATACTCAAGTCAATGGCAAGATGTGAGTTCATCATAGCATTTGAGTTAAAGCACTCCTTACACTATAATTTTTTTACCGAACGAGCGCGAAGCACGAGCGTCTCCGTTTCAGCTTGGGAAACAGTGCTTTTGTATGTCTGTTCAGCTGTCCGTGTGTGCTTGCGTATTGCGTATGCTTTCGTATGTCACAAACGCGAGGTCTACAGCTCACAGAGCCACTAGTTTATCCTGTTTTAATTGGCAGCAAAGTGGTTTTGGCCTTCGAACAGTTTAATAAAAAAACTTCTGATGTCGACCGCAGAAAAGCTCAACAGTTTAGAATCGTGTCACTAGTGAGTCGTGTGTCAGATCATGTCAGTAATGCTTGTTCAGTAAGTTGCAAATGAACTTCTTAAAGTTACGCTTTTCATTGGCGTCACATGTCACATTGTCTTCTTCTTTTTTTGTTATGGCAATCTACTTTCCTCTTGGAAGTAATTTTTGCCAGTGTCAAGTGTTAAATAGTTCAGTGGTAGATATTGTTTAATTTTTCATTCCAATGCTGCTTGGAGCATTTGGCACCAAGTATATCAAGACAGTTAACTCGGTTAGTTCTGCCGAGGAAGCCACCACTTCAATAAAAGTCTCAGCTTCACACAACCAAGATCGCGCCTATTTCAATTATCCCACATATTGTTCAGTTGCGTAGACACTTGTACTATATAACTGCACCAATTTTAAGACACAATATCCACTATTAATCAATTTGAAAATAATTATAATAGACACCAAACCGAACTCGACAAAATGGCGCCAAAAACTCTCCGTCTCACATTGTCATATGATTCTGTAACGTTGCCGTGTGACCTCCTTCTTAGAGAATATAACCTTATTTTGGAAATACGAAACTATCTGTCCAATTTTTACCTTTGTTCTGAAAACCAATTATTCGAATGTGATGTTCGTTGTCATTATATTTGTATTGATTTTATTACGTCATTCCTTCCTACAAAATTCCCTGAAGAAAACTATTGTTTCGGCGAATATTTAAATATAAATAGTATATATTGTGAATGAAGCAACATACGCAATGCTCGTATGTTAATTGTATTGTAGAACCTGCAATTGTTGAGCAGGTAACAGAATTATGGTATTATTGTAGATCCATCTCATCTGTATTGCAATTTAAACGGACCATTTTAATTGATCATGTATTTCTTTTTAGGTTTTTTAATTTTATCTGATTACACGTTTACTGTGGACTTCTAGAGTTTCATTCAAGTCCACGTAATAATTCTAAAGTATTCAGTGACATAATCAATTCCTGATCTTTACCCCTAAATGCATGTGTTACGTATTCTTATTAAATAAGTTTAACACTTGTTCATTCTTTGATAGTATCAGTTTGATTCGTGGGTGATTCATGGCGGCAATCGTGGATAGAAACTTGGCTATTTCCTTCTGAATCCAAAGAATATTTACGACATCCCCATATCTTGGGGTCTAACCTAATTTATTTATTACTGTCTACTTTGTCGACGAAGTGGGATTATGGTTTATTTTTTTAGACATCGGTAATGTGATATTTATTGCGTTCAGTGAGGCAGGTTCATGTGTCGTATTTATTTAGAAGAAAATGAAATATTATTTTTGTCAAACCGCACAATATGTTTGAGATCAATTTCATCACGAATAAGGATAAGTATTTTATTTATCAATATTAGATTTTTGGTTGGTTTCATATTGAAAGGATTTTGCATTATTGGGTAGATATTTATAAATTTTGTTTACGGTGGTAAGAAACATAAAAATGATTTAATTTTAATACGAATTTGTTGTAAAATACAAGCAAATTCGTATTCAATCACCAGGGTAGCAGAAATGAGTGAAAATTAAAGTGTATCTGGAAGTTGTAGTTTAAAATTATTTACTGCAAATAATACTTTGCATTTGCTATAAAGCTATTAATTACGTCCTTCAATATAATTAGAATAAACAGTTACTTAAATTATTGGAAGAAATATATTTTCTGCCGTTATGATAGAAATCAGTATTAAATATTGAAAATATTCCTAGAGGTACTTTATTTTTAAGTGACTATGACCTTTTAAATATTTATGACTATTGATTGACTGAGGTCGCCACTTACTACGTATATGCTTTTTAGTAATAGACTAAGCATTATCATAACAAAGAATTTATCAATAGCTCAGTAACCGAACGCAACCTCATTCGAAAAGGAGCAACTCATCGCCGAAAAATAGACAGAAAAAAAAACTCCAATACAAAAGAACATTATTACCCACGGCATAATGGTTATTCGGGAGGGTATGAACATAACACCCGAACACGCGTGAAAAATTGCCTCCAACTCCATTGTCCGTGGAACTCCACTTTGGCGATTTTTGGGGATCTGCATGTTGAGCTTAGAACGGTTATGGCACGTGTTGGGCTGGAATTGACAGTCGGGAGAAATTAAAAATGTTGACGCGTTTCATTTATCGTTTTGTTTTCGAATTTGGAGTTGGTTTTCTAATGTTATAATAATATTACGTTTCGTGGCCCAACCTACCTCACGATAAAGTGTTACCTGATTGGTCGTTGGACCGGTTGTTGGTTTGACGTAGTCATGGGTTAGTCACGTGGTCAAAAAGAGACTATCTGGTTTTATTCTACCATGGGTTTTCCACTGTTATAGCTAGGTATTGTTTTTTTAACTGAGTTGATATTTAATTCATCAACGCCCGAGCGGCCGCATGCGGCCGGATAAAAATATAATATAGTTATTGGGTCTCATTTTCCAAGCGTTGAAGGGTTAAGAAATTAACCCTGATATTGCGATAAAAATTCAATTGTTTCACTTATTTTACCAAAGTTCATGGAAAATCATTATACAATGTGGTACAAAAATACCCCTTATGCGGAATATGGTATATAGGGACCATCAAACTGAACAACTTTTACTATGGGACCAACTCTGAAATAGCGAAAAAAAAAACAGCTGTTTCATACAAAAATTAAAATCGATAATATCAAAATGTATGAAACAGCTGATTTTTTTTCGCGATTTCAGAGTTGGTCCCATAGTAAAAGTTGTTCAGTTTGATAGTCCCTATATACCATATTCGGCATTAGGGGTATTTTTGTTACATGTTGTATATCAATAAGCTCTAATCTTTTTCACAATTCAGGGTTATTTCAATACAAAAAGTTGTTCATGATGATCAACTCTATAAATACCTTCCAGTTGAATGTCGAGGTAGTTTTCGTACATTGGTGAGATAGCGCTGGCTTGCAGCGTAAGAGTTGATATACTAGAAGAAATTCGACGTTCTCACTAGTGACTCGGTAGCTCAACGGTCAGAGCATTGGACCGGATATCCAAAGGTCGCGGGTTCGACTCCCGTCCGAGAACATGATCTGGTGCGAGTCGTATTGTTTCTAGTATATTATTTAGTATTATATAAAAATAGCATTGTGAATGCTAAAATCTCAAAATTTAAAAACCTTCCTGTTTTGTTACATATTTTCTTGGCAAATCCTTTTCAAATCCGCTCACACTTCACGTTTTTCCAGCTTTACGACCGGCGAAAGCTTCGAATGACGGAACGGATATGCGAAAGCGTCGATAGGATGAATCCATCGATTTTACTGGATTCCACGCGGGAGTACTGTTAGAGTAAAAGTGTGTAATCGTAGGGACAGTAATTATGTGAACGAGTCTTATTGAAGGGAAAATTGTGTGTGGAGTTTTTGAATTTGAATGTTTGATCCCAAAAAGGAAATTTTAATTGTAGCTTCTTTTTATCGCAAGATTGCCAAGCTGTTACAAATGTGACGTTCACAATGAAACATAGTGATGCTGTAAGAAAAAAAAGAAACATCAGACATGTAAAGCTTTTGTCGAAAAATAGGTATATTATTAATTTTGCCAATCTTATACTTATTAGGATTGTAAAAAATATTTTTTATTATTGTTAAAATACACTAATTGTTTCATACTACAAATGAGATGTAAAATATCGTTAAATGTTTTAGACAGGAACAGTAAGATTTTTCTGTTCACATTTTCTTAAATTACCCTGTATTCTAGAAAAGCTAAAATAGTGATAACATACTGTTAATAATATTACAAAGATATTTTTAGAGTGGCGCAGTGGTTTAGCGCCTGGCCCAGCGATTGCGGAGGTTAAGCAACTTTCGCAAGGGCCGGTCATGTGATGGGTGACCAAAAATTTATTATTTCGAGCTCCTCCATGCTTCGGAAGGCACGCTAAGCCGGGCTACATTTGCAGTCGTAGTCGTCAACACCCACCAATCTCGAGATAGAGGATCTCGGATGCTTTGGATGGCATGTTAAGCAGTTTGGTTCCGGCTGCATTTATTGTCGTTAACACCCACCAATTGGGCCCGCGTGGTGGGTTATGGCCCATCCTCCTTATCTACCCATAAGGAAGGCCTGTGTTCCAACAGTGGGGACATTAAAAATGGCTGATGGTCATTTAGAGTACCTACAATTTAAATATTAAGATAGATAGATTAATTAAACTAAACCTTTAACAAAGAACATGTATCTTTGGCGCCCAAAAAGTATAACAACATATATATTTAATAATATACTCCGCAGGTAAAATATTATATAGAAGTGAATGTTTTCAAAATTTATTGCCGTATCATTATCGCTCCACAAAAAGTTCTTGCGAAAGCATTCTTAATACAATAATGCTTGGTAAGGTTCCACGTATCGATACTGTAATAAACATACATTAAATCCATCTAAATCCGTCTAAATCCGTGAGAGACTTAAAACTATCGGTTCGCCATTACACACTTCCTTCGATCCAATCCGGCGCAGAGTCAACAAGTACACCATTATCCGAAGAAAACACAAACATTTCCTAGGAATGGGGGGGGGGGGGGGGGGCACCATGAGTTTGTTGTCAAATAGGACAATAAAGCAAATAATAAATCTCTAGTTTAAACTCTCTAGTTTTAGTTGTCCACCTATAAGGAAGGCCTGTGCCCCAGCACTGGGGAAAAATGGCTGATGGTCAAATCTACATTATTTTCAATTGTGTCATTAATAAACAATTATAAAACCATGTTTTATTTGGTACGGTTATTATCTAATCAAACATATTCCATCAGCCGTAAATCAAGTTTCAAAATGCTTTTTACACGATGACGTGAACACTGTGTTTGATAGCGAATACATACCACAAACACATATAGTACCTACAAAATTTAATTGAAATTCTTTTATCTGGAACCCGGAAGCTTGGGCACCCTACTAAGCTTAGCTCCAGATATCTCCTGATAAACAAGCCGTCGATAAGGCAGACCGAGCATGATATAAACCATGTCGTCTCCACTATCTGTTACAAGACATTATAGAGCTGGGATTCTGGGTAACATACTGCGAAATGAAGGAGTGGGATCTCTCAAATAGTCTTTACAAAAAATTATACAGTGCAACCGGCATTTCGTAGAATAATCATTTTATCAATTGTACTAAATAATTATTTAGTTCATTGACTTCATTTTGTCAGTTGCAGAAACACGATCCGTAATTTTTTTAACAGAGAAAAAATATCAAAGACGCCTCGTTTAAAACAGAGATTTATATTTTACAGGCATACGATTTAAGCCTCTAAATTTTTTTAGTAGATTAGTACACACTTATATGCCAGTTGGCTTTATAAAATTTACAAAACTGCTTCCCATGAGTGGGATAGTTAAGTGTAATTTACGAGAGTTTAAGCTTTTAAGTTAAAGACAGTCGATACAGAAAAAGTTTATCAATGCGCTGCCTTAAGCCAGCAGCTCCGATAACTCTTGATAAACAATCCATCGGCAAGTTATAAGCCATGTCGTCTTCGGATATATTAGATGTCCAATATCACCACATGCGGAGAAAACCTGATCCCCTTGATTGATTAGTTTCCTAAAATACTATTTATTTTATTGGAAGAGCCATTTTCTGGCCAGTCGGTAGTGTGTACTGATAAGGTATACACTAGTTTTATAAACTCTAAATGGCAAGGTTTTACTAAAATAATAGTTTTATTTAAGGTCTTCATAGGTTTTTATTTAATAAGTTTGTTCATAGAAAAGGATTTTGATAAAACTTTACGTGGATTTTTTAATGCCCATAGTCTAGGGTATCACTACATTCGCTCGTTGTCATTCGTTGAATGAATGATGCTCGTTGACTTTTAATTTTTTTTTTCTTGATTTATAGTAAATAAATAAATATTTGACAACATCACATTCATTGCTCTGATTCTAAGGTAAGTAGCTAAAGCACTTGTGTTATGGAAATCATCACCACAACGGTGGTATCACAAACACCCAGACCTGAGCCAATATAGAAAAGTTCGTTTTCTAAATTGACCCAACCGGGGATCGATCCCGGGACCTCAGAGATGGCGATACCTTGAAAACCGGTGTACAAAGCCACTCGATCACGGAGGTCGTCAAAGTAAGTAATTCATAGTAAGATAATTGTACAAATAAATTATCGACTGTTAAATATTATCTCTTACTTTCAATGTTTGAGTTTCAATAAAAAGCTTGCAAACGTTTGCGAAACAATCTAGTGACAGTTTCAACTCAAAATTTAGTTTTAGGAATAGTTTTATAACTAAATAATATACTGGAAAAAATTCGACTCGTCACCAGAAATGTCTCAGGCGGAATAAGAACCCGCGATCTTTAGAAGCCCGGTCCAATGCTCTGACCACCGAGCTACCGAGTCACTAGCGGCATCGTCGAAACCTTTCTGGTATATCCCATTCTACGCTGCAAGCCAGCGTTATTTTTTATGTAACGAATTATCTCGACATTCAATTGTAATATCTTTCTAGATATTTTGACAATTGATTAAGATGAAACAGCTGTATAATTATTATATTTGAGATTTTAGCATTCACAATGCTATTATTATACAATACTAAAATATATACTAGAAAAAATTCGACTCGTCACCAGAATTGTCTCAGGCGGGAATCAAACCCGCGGTAACTACATATTATACTAATTCTGTGCCCGCGCCTAAGACAAATTAAAAGTTAAGTTTAAAGAAAAATATAAAAGTTTTATAACTGTTCCGTTTTGATAGTGACACTAAAGAGAAATTAATGGTTGATATGTCAAGAGGATATGACACGTGAGAGACTATGTTAAGCATTGTGTACGATGACTGATGGCTCGGTCACGTCGTCGGCTACTTGAAACATAATAGCGGAAATTATTTTGTTTGAGGTAAAGTAATGGAATTTGTACAGCCACATAGTGCAGTAGTTAAGAACATACCTACCAATGCTCATCTAAAATCATACTGTGCATGTAATTAAATTGAGATTTGATTTGTGACTTACGATATTAAAAAGTACTTGATCTCTAAAATCTTTTTTTTGCAAAATGTGGTCACTTTTAACAATAAAACTCCATTAAACTAAACGACAGGCTAGAAGATATTGTTTATGCTATAAAACGTACCACAAAGCTTCGGAGTGCACTACAGAGAATTTTTGTTCACAATTTCGTCTTTATTTAAGCGCTATGTTTTTCCCCCGTTTCCTCGTGGTCATACTGTAACGCCATATTATACGAAATAGGTTTTTTCTTCCTCCTATAGATATAAATACTTTTTGCGTGTTAACAGAATAATTTTACAGAATAGAAACGGGTTTTTTTTTTTCAAATGGCGGCGCTAGTGTGCAGACTTAGTGCTCTTAAGGTAAATTTTTAATAATGCCAAGATACCCGTATGTTACATTTTGGATATGTCAGCCAGCTACTGTTTGCTCTACCAGATGCATATTGAATCAATAAACTTCAGCTTCGAGTAAATATTATTGAGCTGCTTCCATGAGGTACAGTTGGCCTCAGAACGTCTGAACGTTGTATTACTCTTTCATACCAACCATAAGGCTTGTTCTGTTTTAATACAGACGGATTCCTTGGTGCGACATGGTACTATATAGTTCAGATATTTCAAACACCGACCTCTAGTAAATTTTACGTATCTACTAATATTATATCGTAAGTATGTAATATCACACAGGTGTTTGTATTGAGCTCTAAATTATGGTACCTGGTGTAAAAATAACACACTTTGCCTGTAATCTTAGAACGAATGAACTAATATATGAGGAATTGAAATGTAATAAGGTGTGTCTTGACACAATTGCTTTCCAGTTGCGCTTTCAATAGAGGCATGGCTTATTGCAATAAATAGCGCATGCATCTTCTTAAAAAAGTCTTTGTATGGCAGAAAGTTGAAAGGAAAAGCGCACGGTTTGGAGGCCAATATTGCATGCGTGTGACACAGATGAATTGAAAATTGAGGCGACTCTGTGAAGACAGACCAACACAATGTTTTATTAGCCATATTGGTATGATAAACTAGTATGACCACGAGGAAACGGGGTTTTATTACACTATGTATTTTTTGAAGCTTTTGTTTGGTTATTAGTATTTCCTAGATTTTGAAATTCAAACATAATAATAATGGTTTTAAAATAAACTTTTGATATAAAATATATTAACAAGTGTTAGTTAAAAATTACCAACTCAGACATTACATATTTTGTTTCAATTAATTAATCAACAAAGTCAAACAATTACTAAAAGAAATACATATTTTTTCTACAATTATAATGGAGAAACTATGTCTGAATGATTATCCTCATAAACTTTTGGTAGGCAACACACAACGGCACCTCAGACTATACATGTTGACCTTGAGACCGCCTTTGTGGCTTACGTAATAAAAGCTGTTTTCGCAGTTTAACTGTATAACCTGACGTGTTGAGTGTACTAAAAATTTTTGTACACATGACGGCCCGTCAGATGTAACAGTTGTACGGCAAAATCAACTTTTATTGTGTAGGGCGTAAAAGCATTCTCAAGATCTACATGTTACGTCTAATGTGCCGTCGTATGTACTATGGGCAACAGCGTCACTTAACCAGTTACCAACAAAAATCGTGTGCGCACGTATCACCCCTGCACGAACTAGGCGTTATATTGTTCGTGGCACGGCGTGCAAGCGATTTTAACCTTAGTAGTGGTCAAGCGACGCTGTTGCCTATTAGTACACACGACAGCACGCCAGGTTATATAGTTAAACTGCGAAATCAGCTTTTATTGCGTAGGGCATAAAGGCGGTCTCAAGGTCAACATGTAGAGTCTGAAATGCCGTCGTGTGTACAAAAAGTGCGATTATGAACTATTTGACCTACGTTTGTAACCTCCTTTCACAATATTAATATATAATCCTATTAATTAGTCCTTTATAAAGTCGATTGCGTTAATCTGTGGAAATCACAGTGATTCAAAAGTTCCACTGCCGATAATGCCAATGATTTTAAATGACATTTTTAATGAGCAACGATAAAAGTCAATTAAATTAATTGGCGACCTGATCAACTATTTCCCAATCACAACAGAAGTCTAAATGAGAAAAAGCAGCTTCATTATAAATTAAAATTGAATCCGCTATTACAGATCGCCACATAAAAGATTGGATCGCAAATTTATGAGGATACTTCTGCCCAGTCCATTCATTGTATGAAACATTTCTGATTTCAATTAAAATTTCAATATATGGTAATGAATCATGGGAAATACTGTAAAAGCCGGATCGGACGGTATTAATTCCTAGGTGGCAACTTAAGAGGAAGGTTTTCTGCCTATAAGTATTAAATATAATACTAAATAATATACTAGAAAAAACGACTCGCACCAGACATATTCTCGGACGAGAATCGAACCCGCTACCTTTGGATGTCCGGTCCAATGCTCTTACCGCTGTCTCTAGTAGCATCGTTGAATTTCTTAGTATATCTCACTCTTACGCTGCAAGCCAGCGTTATTTCATCAATGTAAGGAATGACCTCGACATTTCATTAAATAATAAGTTAGTAACGTGTACTGCACAGAAAAATTAAGCTATTGTTTTAAGGTGCTATTTCGCAGCGAGCTACCAACTGCAACTGCCGACAGCACGTGTTATTTTGTATGAAGCGCGGCTGCACGTGCCAAGCGTGATCGCTTCATATAAAAAAACTCGTGCAGTCGGCAGTTGCAGTTGGCAGCTCGCTGCAAAACAGCACCTTTAAAAGTAGGCCAAATGACGATTAATACTGGGCGTCCAGCGGCATAGGTAGGTACTGAAAAATCACACTGTGAAGAATTTCAACGTCCTGTTTTTACGTACACAAAAGCGTTTTAAGGTAATAATTTTTGGGGATTTTTAAGGGGATTTATGTATTAGTACACACGACAGCACGTCAGGTTATACAGTTAAACTGCGGAAACAGCTTTAATTTTGTAGGACATAAAGGCGGTCTCAAGGTCAACTTGTATAGTCTGAGGTGCCGTCGCGTGTACCTTCTCCTATTTTCTTTTTCGCAAGCGAACTATTTATTAGTTCATATTATTAACAAGAAAAAATTGTTATTAATTATTTTTAAAAAGTTCGGAACAATATTGAATTACAATACTTACAACTCAGCCTCTTGCTTCTCCTTGTCCTCTTACTTCATGTGGTCTTATAAAATTCCTCAGAATATTTACTACCTACAACAAAAAGCCACACCAAACATTAAAATCGATTTCACACAGTTAAATTCAACATCTTGCTAAGAAATCCGATAGTCCCCTTAACCCATAGCTAATATTGAAAGAATCACCGGTTACACCGCCTGCTAAATGGTGCACATTAGCTTTACAAAGACTTGACTTATTAGCCGTCCGCTGGCAAAGGTAGCGCAGAACTCGGTCACATATTGAATCCGGTTTGAAATATTGTGTCACCGGAGAAATGTAAAATCCGATTGTAGAGATTGGGGCACTGATTGATTAAACATTTTTGGAGCTGAATATAAAATGTAAGGGTATGATTAAATGAAAATAGAGCAGTGAAAAAACAGGTACGTAATTTGACTTTATTTAGTTTTAAGTGAGTATAATAACACAGTTGGAAATTATCTATCTTTCACTGACCTGAAAATTTTTTGGTCTATCTTTGGTAACTGTTTTAATCCAAACTACAGAGTTAAATAAATAAAACAAATACTGGACAACATCACATACATTGCTCCGATTCCAAAGTAAGTAGCTGAAACACTTGTGTTATGGAAATCGGAGACAACGGTGGCATCACAAACACCCAGACCTGAGCCAATATAGAAAAGTTCGTTTTCTAAATTGACCCAACCGGGGATCGTACCCGGGACCTCAGAGATGACGACTTATTTATACTAGCGTATAATAATTGGTATTGGTATTGGTAATGGGCACTTTTCTCCGCATTTAGACCAATTTGGTCCGTTATGCGTGTAGCGTATAATAAGTTTATGGTACTGACGTACAGAATGGCCACTCCCACCCTCCCACCGATCGGCGGTACCGCACCCCGCCCCGCATTAGGTTGCCGAGTTAGCTGTATCATTATTGAGGGCTGTCGCCGCCCGATGACCGTCGCTCGGTTGGACAGTTGCAAAGAGTACTTTTGTAATATGACAGTTGATACAGACAATAATTATGATAATTACGTAAAAGTTTTCATAACAATTAGTGAATGTTTAAAAAAGGTAAGTAGCCCTGAACATTTCATGCATACATTTACGCAGTGTATACAGACGTCATTCTGTTTATGTAATAGAAGTAGGAGATATTTAAAAGAGACGTTTATATGGTGAGTCAAAACTTAGAAATATTGGCCTTAACAATATATCCACGTGTAAAAATAACAACTTTCTTCTTGGAGTCGGCGAAAAAGAGATTCAATTAACATATTTCGCTTCCAGTTATACCAATTAAAAATAATAAACTGTCTTGTCTAAGAGAATCACTTTGTCAGGAAAACTTCGGCGACATAGCGAAGTTACCTCGTTAAATTTGTTTTCTTTTTGAGACTTAGAAAACTTTGTTCAGGGGTTTTGAGAAAACGGCTGCCAACATTCATTAATTAGTAGACACAGGGTTTTTTTTCAAAAAGGTGGTATTTATGCATTAGCATTGTAGGGAAAAAAAAACACTCCATTAGGATCCACCTCAGGAAGGCCTGTGCCGTGGGGATATGTTGCCACAATAATCCCCAGATTCGGGTGGAGGGGGGAAGGGGGGGCGCAGTGTTAGACCGTTTTCATCGAAAAATAGTGCTGCCTATTTCTAATCTACGGTTGTCGTACCTAGTGCCTAGAAGCCCTATTGTGCTATTCTACAGGTCGTTAGAAATATAGCTCGCATTTCTTTACATACTAAATATCTATGGTATGATACCCTCATCCATGTTTGACCCCATTTTCTGATCCTGACCAGCTCGCATCTACCGTGTATTTATTGACGTTGAAGTTTTATAGTAAGTAAACAAATAATTTATATGACATAATATCATATGCACAGCGAATCAAAGCTAATAAACAACTTTAAACAAACCTGGGAAATGACGACCTTGTTAAGACAACACTGGCTTTTTTTAAAGTTATGATTTCTGATGAAGTATCTCTTGCGAAAATTAATTTACTATGCAATTGATAATAATATAAATTGCATAGTAATTTGTTTTCGCAAGCGATAATACTATATGAGAAAATAAGTTGCCTCAATCTTTTGATGAATAATATACATTACTACCTTTAGGTTTACAAAGCATAATATTAAATGATTCGTTTTCATCAGAAATCATAACTCTGAAATCCTATTTTGATCGAGATCAAGTTGAGTGCCTATAAATATTGAATAATCATAATTTCGGGTACGTAAATGAAACGAATAAAATATCTTGAAAAAATTTGACGACCTCCGTGGTCGAGTGGCTTTGTACACCGGTTTTCTAGGTGTCGCCATCTCTGAGGTCCCGGGCTCGATCCCCGGTTGGGTCAATTTAGAAAACGAGCTTTTTCTATATTGGCTCAGGTCTGGGTGTTTGTGATACCACCGTTGTCTCTGATTTCCATAGCACAAGTGCTTTAGCTACTTACTTTGGAATCGCAACAATGTATGTGATGTTGTCAAATATTTATTTATTTTATTTATTATTATTTATTTATCTATAAATACTTCGACCTTAAGGGCGCGTAGTCCGGACAAGCGCCGCCATTAGAAAAAAAAACAAAGTGCTTAAATAAAGACGATTCTGAATTATCTCTCTGTAGTGCACTCCGGAGAAGGCCACTTTTCACAACAAAACTCCATTAAACTAAACGACAGGCTCTAAAATATTGTTTATGCGATAAAAAGTACCACAAAGCTTCTCCGGAGTGCACTACAGAGAGATAACTCGCAATCGTCTTTATTTAGGCACTATGATTTTTTTTCCAATGGCGGCGCTATTGTGCAGACTAAGCACTCTTAAGGAAGAATGGCAGAGACTTAACATCTATTCCAAAATGGTAGTAGGGTAAAGGTATAGAGATGACGATTTGGATAATAAAGCTGTCATGAACACCACTGTTCTGCTGCTGAAGAAGAAGGCTGTTTCCTTTGTTTTTTTAAATTATTTTTATATGTAGAATTTTTTTAACCACATTTTTACAATAAACACATAATTAACAACATTTTAAATGACTAAAATAGAACGTGATTAACAAATAAAAACACGCAAAAACCATCTACAAATGGTTTCATAGTTTCATTGGCTAGTGCCGAAAAAAAATGCATTAAACTAGTCCGCTGTCTACATCTACGAAACTTTACTTAGCAATAAATTCTCCTAGTATCAAGACTAAAATTAGGTTAATGTTTGCCACCCATTAACTTAGCGCACTACTAAGTAAGTGCCACGGTAAGAAATACTACTGGAATTGATGACTTACCACGTTAATCTTATAAGGTCGGTATATTTTCGGATAGTGTCCTTGCTTTTAGTTCATTAGTTCAGTGTTTTTCTGTCGGTAAAAGGAAATTGGGAGTTGTAGCTTTTCAATTGTTTGGTGAATCTTTTGTGTATACCCATTACTAATAAAGATTGTATAGCAGATGTATAAGTTACGCAGTGGTGTCTCTCTGTCAAACTATTTAAGTTTGACATTAAAAAGAAAGGGACTAAACACTGTGTTACTTATACATCTGCTATACAATCTTTATTAGTAAGGGGGTAAGTATGTAGACGTATTTATTGACCATCAGCCATTTTAATGTCCCCACTGCAGAGGCACAAGCCTTCCTTATGGGTGGATAAGGAGGATGGGCCACCACGCGGGTCCAATGTGGATTGGTGGGAGCTAACAACTGCAAATGCAGCCGAGACCAACGGCTTATAGTGTCTTCCGAAGCATAGATACATTTCTGGTCACCCATCCCATGACCGACCCTTGCGAAAGTTGCTTGATCTCCGCAATCGCTGGGCCAGGCGATATACCACTGCGCCACCGATCTCCCTATTAGACGTATTATTGGTAGTGAAAGTTTTGACGTTTTCTACGTGATGGATAGTTCTATTATATAAGCAAGAAAGAGTGATACGTACAGTGCTCCCAAAGTGATAATGCGCATAGAAATCTTCGTCACTGTTCGGCAACAGTCGTATTCCCCGAGCGTCGGAAGACGATATGTATATAGAGTGGTTAAGTGCATTTTCTTCATGCATAATTTAGTAGAATTATGTATAATAATTCGGATGTTTCCGGGAATACGACAATAAGCGAAGATCTGCATGTGCATTATTAATTTGGGAGTACTGTAATGACTAGTAACATGTTGTGACACGAAAAATAACAATGTATAAGTTGATAATAGTAACAAGTTTTGACTTATTTCCTGCTATAGTTGCAATCATCTAATCATTGAATATCATTTATGTGTTAAAATGAGGAAATAATCAAATATTGGTAATGTGGTGCAAAAGCATAATATAAAATTGACAAAATTGTAGTCTTTGTTTAAATTTTTTTACATAATAGTTTAATATAGGCAGTTGCCTAAAATATGCTTAATGCCTACTAAAAGAATGCAAAAAATGCATTGAATTTAAGTTAAGCGCTTTGTCTGAAAAGGCCGGCCATAAAGAAACTAGACTAATTACAACCACTATGGAGTTAGTTTTTAAAAGTGCATTATAAGTGCAAAGTTGGTTTGGAACTGACAAACTAGGTTTAGTTTTAAAATGAAGTTTGAAGACCAAGTTTATAACAAGTTAACAATGTAGCAGGATAACTACTAAAAATATATTTTAACTTATTGTGTAAGTTAAGCAATAAGTATACTTTAATTAATAAACTTGGTTACAATTTCTATAAGTTGTCTACGCCGACATTCAAGAAGGCACAGTCAAATTTTTTCCGCCAAAACAATTATCTGTGGACGTCGCGCTCCCCTCTCACTTGAAACGTCGCTACAAGAAAATTCGCGTCTTTCATAAAAAATATGGAAGAATTTTTGAAAATCTATATAAAATGGTAACTTTTACCGTTTCAACTTGCCTTGTGTAACCCAATTTAGTAATTACATTTTTTATTTTCTGGTATAATCTTTATTATTTTTCTCGTTGTCCCTACGGACATAATTATATCTATACAATAAAATAAAATTGAAAAGATAAGCACGTGTAGGCAGGATTGTAAACTATGCTTATTGACTATGGAATCTATGGATAGGCTTTTATACCGTAACTTTACTTGGTGTCAGTTTGATAGGTTTGCTTTGCGCAGGTATATTGAAAGAAAAAAGACCTGTGCTATCTGCTTGTTTTGTCACAAATACTACTATGAGGTCTCACCATAGACTTATTTATAACGAGAGTATAATAAGTTTATGGGTCTCACACTGCCAGCGTCCCAACTACCAATCACACGTAACACGTAAACCAAACGAACCAATCATAGAGCTCTATTTCATCGCAGTGCGTTCGCGTAGGGTCGTTCGAGTATTGTTCTTGAATACGGTTGTTATTTTTGTTATTATTTATAGTATGTGGTTTTAATTTCCCTTTGTTCTCCAATATAAAATTAAAACAAAAATCCTTAATCAAGATACTGTTTGAAATCGCCTGCCTATGATTCTCTTTCATAATCCAGATATTAAAAGTCAATTGCATGAGACATATACATCTTGTAATAATAAACTAATATCGATTTACTTCTGCTTGTTGGTAGTGAAATTTAATGAATATTTCCATTTACGTCGAGTAATAAGCGGTAGCCGAGAACTTGAAGTCCGGGAGCTGGGCTGAGAACTATGCGACTCAAGATTCAGACAAGTTTTCAATCGTTTTGTGTAGGGGAACCGGTTTGCTGCCCATCGAATGGTAAGAAATATAAATAGTAGATGATGAAGTGAACACTATAGTCTACTATAGTAGTAGATGATGAAGTGAACACTATAGTCTACTTATTGATTTATTATTTTTGAGTAACTTTAGTAAATTCGATAGTCTGGCCAGTTTTCTTGATTGAGAAATGATTAATGAGTTTCTCAAAGTACAAAGACAGTCAATGAAGGCCAGTGGATCTGTTAAATAAACTTGAAATGTGTTTTTGTTTAATTTAAATCAAGCGAGTAGTTATAAGGTTTAAAAGAAATGCCAAGCGCATTGAAATATGTGCTTTATTACGTACGACGCAAGATTCACCGCTCGCGTGATGACGTCATTATGCGAGTTAATATAACAGTTTTATTGAACATATAACTTTAAAATTTTTAAAAGATATCGCGAAAATTTCTTCACAGCTGTTACCATGAGCTATTGGATTGGCAAGTCACTAAACTACAATAGTTCCTCTATCTCATGATGACCTTTTTGCTATGAATGTGTTAGGAGTGCACATGCACATTGTTTTAGTGTGCGTCTGCACGCTCTCGTATTACACACTAAAATAATGTGCATGTGGACGCCTAACAACATTCATAGCAAAACGGTCTTAGTGAGATACAACAATTATATTACTATCATTTATTTTACTTTATTTATACAGACATACAAATTAAAATAATTAAAGGACAAAATAAAGACAGTAATAAATAAAAATATTAAATTAGAAGCAAAACTCATACTTTAACTATTCGCCCCTCTACTTTTGATCTCCAACTCCCGGTCTATTTAAATGGTGTTATTGCTTTACTTATTGCGAAGGCACCACCGCAGAGCTTAATTAAGTGTTCAAACTCGATTAGTTACTGCAAGGCAGACGGCACCTTTTTAACATGTACCCAGTTAGTTTCGTAGTGAGAAGTGATCGTTCCGTTAAGAAAACAAGGAAGTATAGACTTTATTTTGAAAAATATAGACTGAAGAATAACCAAAGAAAACGCTTCCGCAAAGCATATTAGAAAATATTTTAAAGTAATACTTACTATTGTTAAAGTGATGTATATTATATTGTGCGCTTTGGACTAATTTTAAAGGGCTAACACGTGTCCTGGCTTCAAAAAAATGTATGCATATGTCTGTTCGATTATTCGATGTAACTCATTAATCGTTTAAATCACTTCAAGTGAGTGTTTTACCAATGCCAAAAAGACATGGGTCGAAACCAACAAACAAAATTTACACTTCCATGCTATCACAATGTTTTTAGCTGTCTAGACTCTGTCTAAAAACATTGTGATAGCATGGGAAATAGCTCTAGAGTGTAGAAGGACCAATTTTTTTTGTTGTTTTTCGCCCCATGTCTCTTTGGCGAAAATGTTTAGTTTAAGGGATAACTCACTTAAAGGGATTTAAACGATTTGAAAATAACAATGTATAGCTCTTCTCCAATGCAGAGGGCTCATCTAACTCGACACCTGTAGCAAGAAAAATGTTGCTTCACGCCCCACTGGCTCGGGACCTTTCGAGTTGCCAACTGCCGCCGAACGGATTGGAGTGCATTTTCATTGTTTGCGATGATCCTTGGGGAGCATTATTAAAGAGAGACATCACGCTACGACGGACAAAAGACAGTAGATAATAGAGTGGATTAAAACAATATTCTCTGGTTAGGTGAGTTATCAGATCGTTGAATGTAAATATCTAAAGCTAACTTCTAAAACTTTTAGTAGATAATAGAGTGGATTTAAACAATATTCTCTAGTTCGGTGAGTTATCAGATCGCTGAATGTAAATATCTAAAGCTAACTTCTGAAACTTTTAGTAGATAATAGAGTGGATTTAAACAATATTCTCTAGGTTGGTGAGTTATCAGATCGTTAAATGTAAATATTTAAAGCTAACTTCTGAAACTTCTAGTAGGTAATAGAGTGGATTGAAACAATATTCTCTAGTTTGGAGAGTTATCAGATCGTTGAATGTAAATATTTAAAGCTAACTTCTGAAACTTTTAGTAGGTAATAGAGTGGATTGAAACAATATTCTCTGGTTAGGTGAGTTATCAGATCGTTGAATGTAAATATCTAAAACTAACTTCTGAAACTTTTAGTAGATAATAGAGTGGATTTAAACAATATTCTCTGGTTAGGTGAGTTATCAGATCGCTGAATGTAAATATCTAAAGCTAACTTCTGAAACTTTTAGTAGATAATAGAGTGGATTTAAACAATATTCTCTAGATTGGTGAGTTATCAGATCGTTAAATGTAAATATTTAAAGCTAACTTCTGAAACTTCTAGTAGGTAATAGAGTGGATTGAAACAATATTCTCTAGTTTGGAGAGTTATCAGATCGTTGAATGTAAATATTTAAAGCTAACTTCTGAAACTTTTAGTAGGTAATAGAGTCGATTGAAACAATATTCTCTAGTTTAGTGAGTTATCAGCCTGTCGATTCTGTACCAAACTCGAACCTCACTTCAATGGGCGGGAATTTTAAATCATAAACGAAATAATGATAGGCTGTTTTTATAATCACAAAATATTTTAGATAGCTAATAGCTACCTAAAACCTTTTGCAATCGGTAAAGTATTAGGTCCTTACCTATGAAATTGGCGTTTTGTATGGAGAATTTCTAACAAATTACATTTTCCACTCTAGCATTTCCATTATTTATTTAACAACCGTGAACGCTTTTGTAACAAGACTTTTATGTACAGATATTTGAATATTAAGCTAACTTAAGCAACATAACTTAAGCGAAATAAATAAGTTTCGGCTAAGTTACAACGGATAAAGTGGTCATTTTCGCTAACAAAAAAGAGTCACTTTCAAGGTATTTTTTTATTGTTAAGAAAACGAAATAAATAGACTACAATGATGCTGATAGTTGACGGCTATGGTCAAAATTTGATGTAATATCCAGCAACTGATAGATATTTTAAATCACAGAAGTTCTCTGTGTGTCAAAAAAAACACCAATTTTATAGGTAAGGACCTTATATTCAGCTTATTTCTAATAACAAATTCACTCGAAGTGACGTGAGTTTCGAAGTGACATACGAGTTTGGTTACAGAATCTCTTCCCAAATCGTCGAATAAAAATATTTAAAGCTAACTTCTGAAAAAGCAAGACACTACGAAATAATGCGGAACAGATGTACTCGAAGTTATACAGCTAACAACCAAACGGGCATAAAGTACAAGCTCAAAGTCTGTTACAAGTAAAGAAAATATTTAACAACTTAATTGCAACAAGTCAGTAACATGGCATTTAACACGAGAGAGCCATACTTCGGCAGTTTCAACAATGTTTCCTAATTGCTTTTTTATGTGTAAGTAGGTTAACGTAATACTCTTCCAAATAAGAATTCGAACCTTTAATATAGAAATGATCTATTTTTTTACGTAATTGGGATTAAAACAAAAAATATTGAGAAAAATCTCCTTTCTTCGATATTTGAACAGAGTTTTACAGGAATTCAATCACGATATAAATGTTGAAATAATACTTATGTCACAAAACAGTTTATCTAACCCAGCAATTTACATAACCACTTATAGAATATTCGATGACTTTCCGAACTCATAATGTTATCAAAACAATAACATTTGTGAATGTAAAGTTGTTTTCGCAAACGGCAATCCAGTTAATTAAAAGGTTCAACATTAATTTGTCCTGTAAACAACTTGTATCCGAAATTTAACTTGATTTATATAAGTCTGTTTTCGTTGCGAAGTAGGCAGTGGAATTCTGTTGATTTTGATTCGGAGTAACTCAATGCCTAATGCTTTGTTGGTGACGGATTTAGTCTATTTTTCATCCCATTATGTCGCTTCATAGGAAGTGGAAAGCCTGCTTAATAAACTGCGTGGGAATGAGATAGCTTGTGAGACGCCATTTTATAATATAGGGTTAACTTTCACTAAGAAACATAAGAAGAAAGAAACTAGCCAATAAAGTAATCAGGGATCACGTGATAGGTTTAGTGTATGGGGATTTTAGAATCCCCATCACGTGATCACTTTAATTTGTATTACCTAATAGTCAAAAAATTACGTTCAGAGAAAATTGTTACTATTGCAGTACAGTGATGCTCTATATTAACCGTGGTTTTGTGATTTCGACTTTCCCTTGCTTTGAATATTTTGTTATTTAGTTGTTGTGTGAAGTTATTTAAAACACTGTGTGATATCCTAACATGACTTAAATGATTTTAATGAATTTCTCGTAGATCTTGACGCCAGGCAGCCAGAGCAATCGATAAAAAATCATATTACTGCCTACTGCTGTGGTAATCGTTTGGTAATGATGTCATTAAGGTTTCCCGCCCACGAGCGATTAATCGCTGAGCGATTTTTTGACGCCGAGAATAGAACAAAAGAGTTCAATACGTAAACGTCCACGAGCTACAAAAAGTGGCTCAGCGACTAGTCGCCCGCGAAATGACACTGACAAGAGTGACAATTGATTTACTTAGCCTGCGACAAAGAAAGCCACAATTATCGCCGCGATAATCGCAGCTACAAAAAGTCGCTCGTGGGCGCTGACGCTAAATCGGATACTACTTATATGTATGTATGGGAATAAAATATTTTTTTATGATTACGCAATTTATCAACGAAACTTTAAACTTTGCACAGTTATTATAAACCTTTATGATTAATCTTCTAAGGGTTTTGTTTGCGGTAATAACGAATTGTAACTTAATTCCATAGTTAGTCAATTATACATACGGAAATAGCTGCCACTAAATACGTGAAATATTACAGCGGATTGTATAATTCCCTACCAAAAGTTTGTGTTGGCAGGCCGACCCTTAAACCTAATCCGGAGCGTGATTCGGCTTAATTTTGTTAATGTTGTTTTTGTTTCAATTGAATGAACATTTCCAGGTCAAAATTTGGTCAACTGGACTCGTCACTCTTTTGAGAAAGCGGTAATTTATCGCAAATGAACGATTGAGGAGCTCGATGGCGCAGTGGTTTAGCGCCTGGCCCAGCGATTGCGGAGGTTAAGCAATTATCGCAAGGCTCGGTCATGGGATGGGTGACCAAACATTTTTTATCTCGAGCTCCTCCGTTCTTCGGAATGCACGTTAAGCCGTTGGTCCCGGCTGCATTTGCACAACACCCACTAATCCGCATAGGGCCAGCGTGGTGGGTTATGGCCCATCCTCCTTATCTACCTATAAGGAAGGCCTGTGCCCCAGCAGTGGGGACATTAAAAATGGCTGATGGTCTGAACGATTGAGATAACAAAAATAAGTTCTATCTTTCCTGCGTTTCCCAGTACAGTTACTGCCTGACTGATTCCTTAATGTGTAAAGGAATTCAACAACTGACTAGAGTTTTTCAATACTTATTTAATCTACATTTTTTTTCAATATATTTCAAGCAAGATAAGTATATAGATAGTTAATTTGATTTTTGTTGGTAGTATACGGCCATTTTCTTAACTTATTTAAGATTAACGATTTGTTTGTTGTTAGATAAAAATCGCGTGGTCACCACTGAGTTAAAGGCACTTTTGTGGATGTTTTAACTCTTCAACGCCCGGAAAATGAGACACAATAGATTTCCATTGTTATCCGGCCGCCTGCGTCCGCTCGGGCGTTGATGAGACAAATTTTACTTAGACAAGGGCCTGTTTCACAATGTTAAAGTAAGTTCCGAGTAGCTTACTTGACAGATGATTTGACATATTGTCCTGTCCTCGCAATAGGCCTTAAATATTTAGTATGAATTGTACAGAATATTTATTATTATTTACTGTTTATAGGCAAGAGGAAAACGCGAAAGGTTCTTAAAGGTACTATGCCTACCTACACAGTTGTCCCTTTAATTACATTTAGCTGTAGAGCCAGTATGCAAATCTCATGGCGAAATTACCATCGCATTGTTTAGAGGGGTCGAATAATTTAGAATACAGACTCTAAATTTTACTTTCAAATTTCAGAATCGATTCCCCTTTAGTCTCATTTAATCTGTCCTTGGAATTCTTGGGAGAATAGCTAAGGTAAAGCAATTGAGTGAGGTTGTCATTACTTTCTAATTGAGTTCCGACATCCAAAGAAAGGATGAAGTAGTCGCTTCGATTGTATGTGATTGCGGATTCTTTAGCATTGTTCCTTGAGTTTTCCTTAGACATTGTTTAGTAGGATACACTTGTCGTTTCATTTCAGAGAAAAATATCTTGTGACGATCTTTTTATTTATCTGATTTGATTGTGGATCATTATGACACATTATAAAAATAAAAGAATGCAGAAAATATACCGATGGGAGCTAGACTGATCCATAAATAAAAATATGAAAATGAAATATATAAGTACGTATTATTTGAAAAAAAAAAACAACTTTTAACGTAAATTATATATTATTAAATTTATTTAAAGTCAGTCTTAAAAAAAGGTCAGCCTTAAAAAAGTCTACTTCTTGAAAAATAGGTAGACTTATTCCATGAAAAGCTTACTTGGAACTTGATTTATCAAATGATCTATTCAGGTGTGTTGAAACAGTCGCTTTCCAGTTGCTCTTGCGCTTTCAACAGAGACATGCCTCATTGCATTCAATAGCGCATGCCGTATCTTCTCAAAAAACATCAAAGTATGTCAGAAAGTTGAAAAGGAAAGCGCATTTGGAGGCAATATTGCATGCGTCCGACGCACGCACGTATTGGAGGCAATATTGCATGCGTCTGACGCAGCACGCACGTATGCACGTATTGAAGGCATTATTGCATGCGTCTGACGCACGCACGTATTGGAGGCAATACGCACGCACGTATTGGAGGCAATATTGCATGCGTCTGACGCACGCACGTATTGGAGGCAATATTGCATGCGTCTGACGCACGCACGTATTGGAGGCAATATTGCATGCGTCTGGTGGACGCACGATTTGGCGGCAATTTTGCATGCATCTGACGAAAGTTTTTGCTTCGATCTTAAAGTGGAACAGAGTTCTATGAAATTTGTTGTTAAATAAATTTATTGAAACTTGCCAAGAAGCTGTGGAACAGACTCTAAACAATGTTCAATAACTAGATAGAAATACAAAGTTTTGTTTCTGATTAGAAGGCCAATTACGTTTCAGCACAATCATCTCAATTTATTTATAAAATGTATGTGATTTCAAAACTAAGACAAACCTAAATAAAAGAGATGGGGTAATTGTTTAATTAAGCTAAGAAAAAAACATAATCAAATTAAATAATTACAATAATCATATGAAAAGAAAAACGAAGAAAAGAAAATGCGAAAGGAGTTTCGGGCACCTATACTAAATCTATCATCTCCAAAAGGAAAAAAAAACGTAAAAGAAGTCTGGTATCACTCGGAGTACTGTTGATAAGAATTTAATTTGTAAAATACTTTGAGACCACAAAGTAATGCAAAAAGGTTTCCGTCTAATTGAATGAGGCGGCTTCAAAGGGAGTACATGTATGAAGGTTTTAGGTGCTTTAAATACTTAGACCCTATCCAGAAAGGCCGAATTTACCACGATTTTGGTAACACTGCCTTTGATATTGCATATGTTGCTGACGTCGCTGGTCCTAAGCGACATTGTATAATGAAGCGCGTCTCACTCTCGCGTAGCTCTGGACCGAGACGTAAGACACCGGCGAACAGTGAGCTTCCCATACAAACGTAATACCAAAATGATTTGCAATTTGAGCATAATTAACTAATCTTGTGATGTTATTCGGATTAAGATAGTATATGTCTAGGTTTCTATTAAATAAAAAAATCAAAATACTAACCCAATTCAAAATGAATGCCAAAATTTTTTTTTCATATAAAACTGTAAATCGCGTTATTTTTTTTTGGTTTAGTATTTTTTATTTAATAGAAACCTAGACAAATACTGTCTTAATCCGAATAACATTTCAAGAAAAGTTAATTATGCTCAAATTGCATATCGTTTTGGTATTTCGTTTGTATGGGAAGCTGACTGTTCGCCGGCGTCTTAACTGGTTGCCACGAATTTTTTGAGCAACAAGTTTAAGGTTGTGAAATCCAATGTACATTTGGCCACTCACGTGCTTTAGCACTTGCGGAAAAGTTACTTAACCTATGTAAGTGACGGCGCGTCGTGCAAGCAAGTTTCGCCAGGAGTGGTAAAGCGGAAGTGAGGTCGATTGTACTTGGTATTTAAAGCAATGGTTACTTTATTGACACGCAATATCGTGACGGTAAACATAGCATGTACAGTCACGTCTATAAATATGTATTCAGTTCAGAACTCTGTCGCTCTAAAAGCTATTCCTTTTTCGAACAGAACTCAATGCCAAATGCCAGCTACAACAAAGTGATAAAGTTCTAAACTGTATACATATTTTTAGACGTGACTGTACGTTGCACAATATACGACGCTACCACGTGACATTATACGCCGGGAGGATGATATTTCTAAATGTATGTAAGCAACTAATGTTATGTGTCATAAAGTAGTTGTGCATCATTATACCAAATAAGACGAATTGTCACTTCAGCAAATATGTTATTGACGACCTCCGTGGCCGAGTGGCTTTGTATACTGGTTTTCAAGGTGTTGCCATCTCTGAGGTCCCGGGTTCGATCCGCGGTTGGGTCAATTTAGAAAACGAACTTTTCTATATTGGCTCAGGTCTGGGTGTTTGTGATACCACCGTTGTCTCTGATTTCCATAACACAAGTGCTTTAGTTACTTACTTTAGAATCGGAGCAATGTATGTGTTGTCAAATATTATATTATCATATATTATATTATGTGTAGTGTTGTAAACTTAATATTTCAACCTATTGTGTATCTTCAAAATTAAAGGTCCGATGCCAATGAAATTATTATTCGGGAACGAATTCTTATGATTCATCACAAACATAAAAACCAGGATTCGAACATGGTACCTTTAGCTCGGAAAGCATGATCGCTACGCGCCAAGCGGTCGTCAAAATTAACATCATTAACTTCTAATGACAAAATATATGACTGACATTAATTACAAGCGTATGTATGTACTACGATTTCACAAAACCCCAGAAATTCCCGGTACATTTTCTCCTCGAAACCAAGCATAATGTGCGTCTGAAAGGTCCTTTTCAAAGGCAAAGCTAGTATGAACGCGCCTTTGTGAGGCATAATGATTTTTTTTGATAGAGCTCGCCTCTTTACCGTATGTGGTTGCTTCATTAATACGAAAGATAAGACTCTTTGATCACCCATTAAATTAATACTTTGCGAAGGCATTGCCGTAAGCATATCGAATTTATCGGTAGTATTTGTAACAGAACAGGCCTTCCTTATGGGTGGATAAGGAGGATGGGCCATAACCCACTACGCGGGCCCAATGCGGATTGGTGGGTGTTGATGACTACGACTGCAAATGCAGCTGAGATTGTAGAGTTAATACTCGTAGAAAGTTTTTACGTAGTTAAGGTAGCTGTTCAATATACATTGAATATACATTGAACAGCTACCTAGTTTTCTCACATTCTATTTCCTTCAGTAGACTTAACTTCTAGCAATTTAGAATTAAGTCATTACATCTACATATTGGGTCTAAATTCATTGTAGGATACTACATTAATCTAAAACATATTACTATGGTAAAAACTTTCTACGAGTATTAACTCTACAATCTCAGCTGCATTTGCAGTCGTAGTCATCAACACCCACCAATCCGCATTGGGCCCGCGTAGTGGGTTATGGCCCATCCTCCTTATCCACCCATAAGGAAAGCCTGTGCCCCAACAATGAGGACATTAAAAATGGCTGATGGTCTCTGGTCTAAACATCTCTTATATAATGAAAACTAGTATGTATATGAAATCTCTTATTTATGAAAAAAGCTTACCCCCGAGCCCCTCCTCCCTACCACGTCGTAACCTAACCAAGTTAAACCAAGTTAGCTAGAAGTTTGATTTTTTTACAGCTGTATATATTATTATGGTTTTAATGTCAACTCGATACCTCCACGTGTTCTCGAGATAAAGGGTCTTGACAGACAGACTGACAACAAAGTGATCCTGATAAGGGTTCCGTTTTTTCCTTTTGAGGCACGGAACCCTAAAAATAGGAAAAACCCAAAAGAACAGCTAAATAATCGAAAATTCAACATTGGCAATTTTGTATGGAATATGTTGACATCTAACTTTTGATATAGAGGATTTAATGATAAAAAGCACTCGGTGAAATAAAGCATACGTAGTTATGCTTTCGTTTTAGTATTCAGCTGCTTTGTTATTAATTATTAACTAACTACCTAATTTATTAGATGGCGTTGGTTTTCAATATTTTAAAATTCTCAAGGTAAAGTATAACCACGTAAATTGTAGGTGTTCACAAGGTCCACTAGTCTTTATCAAAAGCCTATTTATTAAATAAGTTTCAATATTAAGCCTATCCAATGACACAGTTAATTAAAAAGGTAATCATTCCATATTTTATGTTGGCAACATTATAATTTCAAACATCGAAAACAGTAATAATCCCCAAAACGATGTCTACTGCATACGGCTGAATATTTATGACATTAATGAGTCCAGGGATTGAGTGTCACGTTGTTTTAAATTCAGGTCAGACGTAATAAATGATGAAGCAAAGGGATTTCTTTTTTAAGTCCAAAGAAAATTGTTGTGACAGAAGAGTTCATTTCTAATTATAAGAACATTGACGGCGAAATGGTTCAAAGGCATTTTATGAATTATGTCTGTCTTTTGAGCACCTTTAATGCGAGAGGAAAATTTATTTTTTTGGCTTATATAAATTCACTTATCATTCGTATTTTAATATAAAAGTTAAACGATTTTTTAGAAAACATTTTGCACAATAAATAGATAACATCGATCAAACTTTATTGAAAGAAAAACTTATTAAATAGATATCTTTTTACTACAGAAACCCCTAGGCAAAGTCACAATTAGTGAAAACGACTACGTAGGTAATTCGCTTTCGAAATATATGGATTTGACGTTTTAAAAAGTGATGGTTAGCAAAAACTTATATTAGTCTCATACATCTTTCCCGTCCAGACCATTTGACCACCAAATCCCACCACCGGTGGTCAATTGAGACAAAAAAGTTGAGACAACGGAGTACTTTTTTCGTAATTCGTCACCAGTGATGACGTTAGGATTTTTTTTGTTTCAACAGACTACCGCACTGGTTACCTTCTGGGCCATCTGACCACTCTACAGGCATGATGACTAACCAGTGAGTCAATTTTTAAAAGTGATTTATTTTAATGCCCCCTTGAGTGGATGACAGCGTATCAAGGTGTTAATATCTCGATGTCTGTACTTCGATAGTTAACAATAACGATGGGTTACTTCGAAATATTAATACCTCGAATACTTATGTTACCTCGCGCTAGGCTTGGCTAGTTTGTCTCCAGTAAAAAGGCATTTGCTTATATTATGTTAGTAACGACAGACAGAAAATTTTGAAGCATCGTTGCCTTTCACCCAGAAACTGAGAATAATTATTAACGAACAATAGTTCAAATTTGATATTTCATTGTTAGCATTTTGATCCTGATGCGTTCCATTGTGAATTATGGGTGATTATCCTGTCCTCTCCGTTCAAGTATTTGTCTGAGACCTATACAAGTGCTCGAGGCAATTATTTGCTTAGTAAAACATGATTAATTTAGTCCTTTCATCATTTGAATTATGATCCGGTGATTAGCTTTTGTTATTTTAATAATGGGGCAGTTCTATTTATTTGTACCTCATTTATTTTATAGTAAAATAAAAATAATCAAAAATGCATATTTTGCAGCAAAAGAAATTAGATTATTGTAGATCCTTACATTAATATTAATATTATATAATATAATATTTGACAACTTCACATACACACAAAGTAGCTAAAGCACTTGTGTTATGGAAATTAGAGACAACGGTGGTATCACAAACACCCGTTTTCTAAATTGACCCAACCGGGGATCGAACCCGGGACCTCAGAGATGGCGACACCTTGAAAACCGGTGTACAAGGCCACTCGACCACGGAGGTCGTCAAATTGATTTCACATTGATTAGTTTAAATAACGACTTAATAATCAAATGTACTGTAACTCATACCAAAGTTCTTCATTTTTTACAAGTTTTTCAAAAAATATTATGAAGTGAAATACATATTTGAACGCAAGAGAATCTTATGCAAAAGAAGTCCCAACGAAGAAACAGTGCCTGATTATTAATTTTCATCTATCAGGTGGTATAATATAATCTAGGCAAGTTTAAAGCAAAGTGGTTACATAAATTCAGTCCACCGACGTCTATAAGCCATTTAATCAGGTTTTAATGTCCCCCTCGCCACACAACTGTGTCCATTAATAAGTAATAACAGCTTCTTGTAAATTGTATCATTAAAGTGACATCTAGAGAAATCGATAGCTAATAATTACACGCCTATTTGAAGCCTCAATATTTGTCGAATCGATTGGTACTTGGTGGGGCTGAAAGGTAAGTTTTTTAGGTTAACAATACATAATAACTATACAGACAGTAACTTTATACAAGTTAACTGGTTGGTTATTACACGACTGTCAAAAAGGAAGAATGTATTGTGTTTAGGGTTCATGTATGTTTGTATGTATGTGAGTATCTTTATTCCACCATGTAAATTCGTGTACAGATTTGGATGTGTGAGGTATCTTTAGTCTTTACATCACCCAGAGTGACACTGGCTATATAGATTAAAAAAAAACTTATCACGGCTAGAGGACGCAATAACGTAGTGTAAAAAATCTTTTTTTCAATTATTACAATATGGGTATCAAAATGGGTGAAGTAAAAAAAAAATAATTAAAAAAATATTAAAAACACTACGACTTATTTTTCTAACATACCCCAGTCAACACAATAGAGTTACTTATTTTGAACTTAAATACATGCGTATAGTTATAAGATATTTGAAAATTATTCAAAACAATTTTCGGCGCAAACCATGCAACCCGCACCTCTTTCCGGGAAAAAGATGTGTCCCATTTCAAAACTGTTGTTTTCCCAAGGTTTTGCTGCAAATGATACTTTCCTTTCCCTTCCTTATCATTTGATAGGGACCCTTTTATTTCGCTGAGAGATTGTCGCTGGTAGGGCGTAAAAATACGCCAAAGGCTGTCCTTTGTGGGCGAGCTGTGTTTCGGTGTATTGGCATATCAGGTTTTTTTATCAGAGAATTCGCTTACTCCATTTTCTGGCTCATGTTGCTGCCAGCCTGATTCCGTTTTCACAGTTTTGTTTTTTATTTTAACAGAATTAAAATATTTTTTTTGCAATCATCGATATGGTTACAAAAAAACATGTTTGTGAATTTGTATTGAAATGAAAATTTGAAGCTTAAAACATTTCAAGATATGCTAAATTGTTAAAGAGACTTATTTGTTCTAATTAAAATTCCATGTGCAAGGACAAATGCAAGGACAGAATACCAGTTTTCAACATGACAATAATTAAACGTAATAATAAATTATAAATTATTGTACTTTCGTATTGCTATACTGTACGATATGCCGCCATGTTTGATCAGCTGACAAACACAGCGCAAACCAATGACAAAACCAATGTTTGCGGTGACACCGCTGGCAACCGATATTTTCATTAGAGCATCATGTGAAATAATTCCGTAGAAAATTTATACAACATGTGTGCGAGTAATTTGTGGCAACACTAAATTGGTTTCAATAAGTAGAAAATAAAACGTTGTAACATCATTTTGGGAAATTAGATTTCTATAACTTGACAAATATTAATAAAAATAGATGTGTATCTATCTTATGATACTAAGAGAACCTCACTCACACTATAGATTTATTATTACAAAATAAATAAAAAAATATAATGTGGAAATATTGCAATACCGACATCGAATTGAAAATATTTAGAGTTAAGAAACACGCATCGAAAAAGTTAACTTTTAATTCGTCTACTATCCCTGCAAATTGCTAATGCGCCTGGCAGCCTATTTTAACCACAAAAAGGAAAAAATAATTTTGGTAACAGACGACCGGTTTTCTAGGTGTCGCCATCTCTGAGGTTCGATCCCCGGCTGGGTCAATTAAAAGAAAACTAACTTTTCTATATTGGCTCAGGTCTGGGTGTTTGTAGTTCCACCGTTGTCTCTGATTTCCATAACACAAGTGCTTTAGCTACTTACTTTGGGATCAGAGCAATGTTTGTGATGTTGTTTAATATTTCTTTATTATTATACCTAAACCCTATCTTATTGAAAATAATTATACAATAATTATTATATTAAATTACCAATTAGAATTTTCTTATCACATGTTATTTTTAGTTGCGGATGACGTCAACGTTAAGGTGACAAGCTCGACGCTTTAGTAATTTGCGGGGATTTATACACATTATCTATCTACTCCAGATGCAAAACATATGTACCGGTAAACTAGGGTGGTTAGTAACATGCGTGGTGATTAACAACAGCGATATTTTCGATAAAAAAAAAAACAAAATGACCTTATTAGTTTTGTAGAAAAATGTTCTATGGACAAGCCCCGAGAGGTTTATTTTGGATTCTCGATATTTTTCTATCGAAAATGTAGCTGTTGTTATTCACCACGCATCACCCTAGTTCACGGTACTTAGATATTTTTTCAAATACTGCGTGTTGGCAACTGTTTGATACAAAAAGATAAAGAAAGTATTTGCAAATGGAATGACTTTAAACGCCATTAGATTTTTTTTAAATAACCTCGAGAATCGCATACAAAAGTATTGCTAAAAAGTGTTATTTGAAAAGCGAACATAAGAATCAGCCAGTTCTTTAATAGTGCACCATGGAATGGTTTAAAATACGGGCAGCTTCATCTGCAGCTTTTGAAAAGAATACTGACTGTGGCTATACGCTACTCGTTATCAGCCTGTATGAAATGCTCTTTAGCTCCAGTCAGACTGTCCATTTTAAAATGCAATGCTCTTATCCTGGCTCCACATGTTAGCCCCAACATTGGCCAATGCATCGTTCATTGATGCTTTTGAAAGAAACTCTTTGCAGCATGTGTTACAAAACCGCCAACGTACGATGAATTTGCCAACGTTGGGGCCAACGAGTAGAACAGACAACGTTTCACTAGCCATCTTTCGTTTGACGGATGCAGTTGTCCTTTTCGTTTCACTTCAAAAGAGAAGGTAAGAAACGTATTGCATTGGCTCAAATTCCTAAGAATTTACTCAAATCAAATCAAAAGACAGCGTGCGATGTGAGGCTGGAATTTTGTATTCGCGTTTTAATAGTCAATATTCAAAATTTCTTTATTCATTAAAACTAAATAATTAAGCACTATTGACTTGTCTTTATTTTTCCTACCACCCGTTCCAGACTTTTTAACTGACAAGAAGAACAGGCGCAAGAAATTTATCAGCGTCACATATTGTTTAGTGTCACATATCTTCTATGTTCTCCATGCTAATACAAATTGCCATTGTCGCTGTTTGAAAAAGAAAAGTCATCGCTTAATCTTACCATGCGAGCTGATATGTACTGACGAGACAAAGTGCGAGGCGGCAAAAAATGTTTATGACCTATTATAGTTCTGACATCAAAGATACACTTATTATAACAAAATTACGAAATATCAAACATAAAATAAACAAGTGTTTTGTCAAACTTCCAGGGCCCTATTTAATAAACGTGACAATTTGTCACCTGTCATGACATTTTATATTCATTGTGATACCAATTCGAAAATAGAACAAACTAATAGCTACACCGCAACGTGAACCAAGTTGTCAAGACAAGTGACAAATTGTCACTGGTATAAAGTGCATAAAACCTCTTTGGTGATTGTCGTGTAACAAGTACATAATTCACAAACGCGATGTCATACAAAGTTTAACATAAGTAGCTTGAACATTCACATTGATCTTAATAACAATTGGGGAGGACCGCCAATGTCAGTAACTAATTTAGTAGTTACATAACCAAGTCAATCTTAACAGAGTTCGGCACTGAACTAACATCTAGCTAGGGAGAAATTAATAATAACCTAAGTTGATATTAGTATTTCGAGCACTAATTACTGTGTTTGATTACTCTCTATTTCTAAATATGGTTGCATAATGTTATCTCATGTACTACATAAACAAAAACTTTATGTAGAACTGTAAACATGTAATTTAACGTATCATTCACTCACTTAGATTTTAGCACAACTAAGTTTGACTTCACGAACTGTGGTATGGTTCGTATTGCTAATATTTAAAGTTGAAATTGCAACCTTTGTAATTTTAGAATTTTCGTTTGTCTTTGCGTTTTATGTGGCATCTGTGTGTATGAGTATAAGGTGCATTTTACAACGTCAAATTAAGTTAGAAAGTCTCGAATTCATTTTGCGGAATGCTCTGCTCGAATGGTAGGTAGGTGTTAATTAGATGAACAGATATGGTTTCACATGTTACTCTGGAACTATGAACGCTGAAATTGACATAGGTTCCGTCTAATTAATTTTTTAATTGAATGTTTGGGTTGTAGTTTGTGGGAGTTGGTGCGAAGTCAATTACACTGGGCCACAAAGAAACCGGGCCACCACATTATTTTCATAGAAACAAAGTAACTATGAAGCCTTGGTTCTCCGCAAGGGATTGATCGACTGTGATCTGATGATGGCTATCCAGGGAGTGAATGGAGAAGATTCAGATCGCTATTCACACCCGATTTGATTTGATCAGAATTCTAGGAAATATGTTTAAAAAGGCCGAGAAAATAGCGTTAAAATGTATGGAAATCTTGAAACTGAGAACTCTGAACCTTACATCTCTTAGAATGCGGTCAGGAATCAAGGCTTTAAAGTTACCTTGTTTGTATGAAAACAAGGTGGTGGCCCGGTTTTTTTGCAGCCTAGTGTATTTGGTTACGTATTGGACTTACGTAAAACAAGAATTCAATGATGTAGGAGCTTATATATATTAGTTTAATTAATTTCACATAACTTATTTTATTTAGAGGAGCTCGGTGGCGCAGTGGTTTAGCGCCTGGCCCTGCGATTGAGGAGGTTAAGCAACTTTCGCAAGGGTCGGTCATGGGATGAGTGATCAAAAATTTATTATCTCGAAATCCTCTGTGCTTTGGGTGGCACGTTAAGCCGTTGGTCCCGGCTGCATTCACAGTCGTTAACACCCACCAATCCGCATTTGGCCCTCGTGGTGAGTCATGGCCCATCCTCCTTGCCCTGAAGGAAGGGAGGCATGTGCCCCAACAGTGGGGACATTAGAAATGGCTGATGTCGACTTATTTTATTATGTATGGAATGTTAGGTCTAAGGTATGTACTTGTCAATTCGCTCATGCGTTAATTTTCAGGCTATCATTAACAGTGAGAAGGCGTTCTGCTAGAAAATATCAACGAATAAAAAATTTCCTAATAGAAGGTTAAAATCGTTAATTACAAAACAACACAGTGAATCTACACAAATTGCTAAATAATACATATACATAGCAATTTCACAGAGCAATATCCTGTTAGCGTATTTGCTGCGGCCCATCATCCCCATTCCACTGCACCTAGTGTACATTGGCGAGCAAACAAACCATGCTAAAATAGCCGACGAATTTGCACTAAAAATCTTAAGAGCATATCGAGGTTGTGAGACTGTTAACTATCTGCATCTGTAAACATTGAGCAATAGCTAGAGTTTTGAATGTAACTAAATCTTGTTTTCTGCAACTTATGTTTTACAGTAGGAGAAATACTTTACGCATACATTGCCATCAGGTAAGCGAACAAAGCCCTTAGGAGGTGAGACGTTAGTTCCCTAATTTTGACACATAGCCCACCGAAAAAAAACGTTTACGAAAAGTGTTACATCATGACAGTGTTCTGTGAGAAGCAATTTGAGTGGCTCTTTCCGCCTCTCTGTGGTTACTTCAAAATAAGATAAAATCAAGAAGATGATTTCTATTAATCAGCAGTTAACAACATAATGGCAAGCTCAGTAGTCCACTGAAGCTGTCAGAGTTATTACAAAACAGCACCGAACCATATCGTTCAAGTGAGTAAGTACACTGCTCGGTGACGACGAACTGTATATGACGAAAAGCTTGGACGTGGCCGATTCTCTCGCTCTAATCAACGTCATTTTGGGTGTGGGAAAGAGATAGATCTGAGGATTATTCGCTTGCCGGACCAGCCAATGTAGTTAAATTAAACCTCAATTTAAGCAAAACATTAGCAATGCCTTAAAGCATATATTTCGGCCCATTATACACAAGGCAACATTGTTATAAAAGAGTAAAAGCTTTTTGTGACACACATTTACATTTTTATGTAAAACACTTTTGAAGCAAGGACTCTCATCATAAAGAAAGACTCGTTTTATTGTCCTCAAATGTACCGCAACAGTAATTTGAGTGTGCAGCATCAAGTATGCCGTCTTATTATGGGTCTTGTTCGCTCGTAAGACTTAATTAAAAATGTATACTAGATACCTTACCTTGGGCAAAGAAAAGACAAACTTAATATCTTCTGCCTACTGAATTTTCTTTTTATATTAAGAGCGAGACGGTCAATATACCTGTATAGATGTAAGATAGCTTTTTAACTAATTAAACACACCTCATATCAATAGATCTATGAGGCCAAATCAATGCCATTACGAATAAAGTTTTGTATGCTCGTTATAGAACCTATTTGATTAAAAGTGTCTTTTGTTAAAAAGGAGGTTTCGATTGAAGGTGGCTTTTGTTAAAACAATAGCTTTTATCTAGAACTAATTAAGAAATGTGACACTAAAATATCGAAATAATTATAATATCTTATTTACGTTTTCATTGTTCTCAACATAATCACTTAGAACAAAATGAAAGTGATATCAAAATATCAAAAACACAATGTGCAACAAAAACATACCTTACATGTTCACCCCTTAAGGGGCCGCACTAAGTCAAATACACATTTTTGAGCTACAATAAAATAAATATAAATATTTGACAACAGCACTTGTGTGGAATCAGAAATCAGAGACAACAGCGGTATCACAAACACCCAGACCTGAGCCAATATAGAAAAGTTCGTTTTCTAAATTGACCCAACCGGGGATCGAACCCGGGACCTCAGAGATGGCGACACCTCGAAAACCGGTGTACAAAGACACTTAACCACGGAGGTCGTCTACGAATTTTACGCAGTATTACTTGATTTATCGGTCCCATAACGTTTTACCTTTATTACCAGAATAATATTGATATTCCAACTAGTAAGCAACAAAGTCCTTATACAAAATCCAAAGTTATTCAAATCCAAAATATAATATACGTAGTCATAAGTTCTGTCACAACCTCACGTAATAACCTTATTATTTTCAAACGAATATTGTCCAAAAATGTTTTTATTAATTTTGAATTACAAACTTCTGAGTTTTCTAAAAATAAAAATTAAAAAAAAATGTAATACTAAATAATATACTAGAAAATAAATAAATAAATAAATAATAAATAAATAAATAAATAAAAAAAAATGCTTTGCACCGCTAACAAAAAAGGTTTGTATTATTTTTGATCATTTTTCAAAACGGCTGAAATATTTTTTTTTACATATCCGCCATTACCCTCGGTGCCTGAGTCATTTTTAGGGTTCCGTACCCAAAGGGGAAAACGGGAACCCTATTACTAAGACTCTGCTGTCTGTCCGTCTGTCACCAGGCTGTATCTCATGAATCGTGATAGTTAGATAGTTGAAATTTTCACAGATGATGTATTTCTGCTGCCGCTATAACAACAAATACTAAAAAACAGAAGAAAATAAATATTTAAGGGGGCTCCCATACAACCAACGTGTTTTTTTGTTCATTTTTGCTTGATATTAATAACGGCAACAGCTACCTGTTGCCGTTATGAACGCTTGAAATATTCATAGAATATTTAGTTCTTTATTTACTTTAAAAAGAAATAATTAAATTAAAATAAAATAAAACAAATATTTAAGGGGGCTCCCATACAACACACATTTTTTTCCGTTTTTATATTAATGGTACGGAACCCTTCGTGCATGATTCCAACTCGCACTTGTCCGGTTTTATTTATCACTTATCTCAATGTTTTAGAGACCGTTGCAATTCTCCATTGTTTAGTTACTTTGTTCATATTTTGGTATTCTACGTCAAGTAATGTTAGACCCTTTCCTCTTATAAATGTGAACATCAAAATCTTGTACCGAGCCTTTAATAATTCCGACTACTTACCCCGAGGCATACCTGCGACAACATTTATTGTGCTTGTGACAAAATACACAGCCGTTTAATAAAAGCTACGCCGAGATATAAGCGACGTCCACCCTTGGTCCCAGTGTTTGTGAATGCGACAAGAATAAATATAGTAACGTTTGAGATAGTACTTGTGATGTTAAACTTGGTTTATCTTTGTGCTTTTCTAATGTTTATTTTTGACATAAAAAGACTAAAACAAGTACTGCTGAATCTAGTCTACGTTATACAAGGTGTTACAAAAGTACCCCTAATGCCGACTATGGTAGATAGGGACCATCAAACTGAACAACTTTTACTATGGGACCAACTCTGAAATCGTCATCTGAAATGATGGTCCCTATATACCATATTCGGCATTAGGGGTACTTTTGTTACACGTTGTATATAGGGTTAAATTTTTTAGGTGGAACTTCACCAGCACATTTAACAGCTAATTAGTTTTAACCGTCTGTTTTTGACGTTTTAATGTATATAGAAAATGTCAAAAATATATTATTAAAAATTAATCGGCTAGTTAAGTAGTTGGTTAACTTGGGTCTTAGTGTCTTATTCGAAAGAGGGTTGTTCAGTGACGCTATTTGGACAACTGTTGCTGGACAAAACTCCAAAATTCTGAGAAAAACCATTGGGTCGACTCCCATACAAAATGTGGTCAACTGCCCTGCGATTCTGTAAAATCAGACGACAACTCGCAACTCCCTTCGCAATTCACTCTCACTTCGCATCTCACCTCGCTTGACCTTGACCTTGACTTGCGTTGTACCTAGTGACAACCACACTCAACAAAATGTTAGTCGAGTTTTATCGATTCCAGTTTAGCTAATATGTGAGTTTTAAATTAAAATTTCTTATTTTAAGGAATTTGATGCAGCAAAAATAAAAAAAATAAAAAACTCTTAATTCGTGCCATGAATATAATCCCTATGCCTTAAACTGTATGTCCACGGCGTCCGTCTCCTCGGAGAGAAAAAACCGGACCGAATAGCGGCCTATATATTATATTTGTATGAACTTTTGTCAACTCGACATCCGGCGTCCGAAATCCGTCATCCGTTCTTTTGACGGGCTCCGAAGATTACACACTAATATAACGTATGCCACTTAGGTTGTTACTAATGTTTACACACTAATATAACGTATGCCACTTAGGTTATGCGAAAAAAATAAGTATCGGCTAAGTCACAACGAAATAAAAGGTCATTTCTGCTAACCAAAAAGGAGTTACTAATAAAAACAAATGTTAAAAAAATATCTTCACGTTTTTAAATTTGAGATTTTAGCATTCACAATGCTATTTTTATATAATACCAAATAATAAACTAGAAAAAATACGACTCGCACCTGATCATGTTCTCGGACGGGAATCGAACCTGCGACCTTTGGATATCCGGTCCAATGCTCTGACCGCTGCGCTACTGAGTCACTAGTGGGAATGTCGAATTTCTCCTAGTATATCAACTCTTACGCTGCAAGTCAGCGCCATCTCACCAATTACAAGGAATTACCTCGACATCAACTGAATACCTTTCCAGATATTTTTAAACAATTGATTAAGATAAGAAAGCTACATCATTTTTAAATTTGAGATTTTAGCATTTACAATGCTCCCGTCCCGTTCGATTTCCGTCCGAGAACATAATCTGGTGCGAGTCGTATTTTTTCTAGTTTATTATTTGGTATTATACAAGGTGTTACAAAAGTACCCCTAATGCCGAATATGGTATATAGGGACCATCAAACTGAACAACTTTTACTATGGGACCAACTCTGAAATCGCGAAAAAAAAATCAGCTGTTTCATACAAAAATTAAAATCGAAAATATCAAAATGTATGGAACAGCTGATTTTTTTTTCGCGATTTCAGAGTTGGTCCCATAGTAAAAGTTGTTCAGTTTGATGGTCCCTATCTACCATATTCGGCATTAGGGGTACTTTTGTAACACCTTGTATATCTTCACGTTGTTGTAATTTATCGTATAGTGTATTAAATGCCCCATCGAGGTATCTCTCTTGCAGGAGAGGGTGAAACCCAAAACTTTTTTGTCTTCTGCGTCTTTGTACGTATATTGCAAGAAGTTGTCGGCATTCTAACGTAAAAAAGGCACGTGCACATGACATCTCAGTTGCACCGCAGAGTGATATGTGGTTCGGGATTGGATCGGATCCGGACGCAATGGACAAAAGTGACCCGTCTCCGTCATCCGTCTCCGTCGAAACGCCCGGATCCGTCATCCAAGAAAAAACCGGACCGTGGACAGACCTATAATATTTTGTTAAGAATCCTGCTTTGTATAGTTACCTATATTAAGGCCCACTTGCAGTAACATTTACTAAATCTCGACTTTGTTAAACTTAGATGTAGCCCTTATGAAACTGTGAAAATTTTAAATATCGATTTAAAAATTTTACATATTCGTATGAGTAAAGTCTAGGTTTAACAAAATCGAGATTTAGTAAATGTTGCTGCAAATCGACCTAAGTACTCTTTTTGTATATATTGCTCATTGAATATAATGTCAATGTCTTGTCTGTCAATATTCTTCCTTGCGTTTTTTAATACAGTTTTTACAGTTTAATTTTATTATTTTCTTTCCCAAGATCCTATAATATCAAAAAGTATGTACTTTAATATGGTAGCAGAGCGTTAAGTTACCGGAAATAAAATTCAGATAGAATTTACGTCGAGAGTTGATGGAAAAGTCTATCGTTGAATCAGCAACAATCCAAGTGGGAAACACGAGAGCTTCATGAGGCGAACTTATTACTACGAATTTGTCACAAGACAACTGTGAGAAAGTTTTGCGATATTCTACAGCGAGGGAAGTATGGCTAGAACTACACCGCCTGTATGATGGCTTGCAAAAGAGTAAAGCCTGTGCATGAAGTTCTTCAGCTACACAGTGCAATCCAGTGGTGAAGTGTCACTACATATTAGCAAATTGAAGAACATCTGGTCTGAACTTACCAGGGAACTCCAGAAGGAACACCTGAAGGAAGAGCTACCAGAACTACTCGAAGACGGCTGAACCGATTGAAAGGATCAACTGTCGTTTAAATATTAATAAAATATATTTATATCATCGCTTACATTTTTATTACATATACATATGCCTAGCCCCAAAAATGTTAAAAATAAATAAAGCTTTTTAAATTTTGAGTTTTTAGCATTCACAATGCTATTTTTATATAATACCAAATCATATACTAGAAAAGAGTGGCTCGGTAGCTCAGCGGTCAGAGCATTGGACCGGATATCCAAAGGTCGCGGGTTCGATTCCCGTCCGAGAACATGATCTGGTGCAAGTCTTATTTTTTCTAGTATATTATTTGGTATTAAATAAATAAAGCTTTAAAAAAAATAAGCTGTTTTTATAGCAGTTTTTTTAGGTTTTCTGTTAGCACATCATGTTAAAAATTTATAAATCTACTGAATCTACTACCATTTCACAAATTGGAAGGCCTATCCAAGAATGAAATGACGAAAGAAAACTTGTAAAGGGTTTTTGACCACCGATAAATTAAATATGACGTGAACGCCATAGGCTATTTACTATATTTCGTCTACGTTATTGCCCTAGAGCTAAATCGGCGTAAGATGGCATATCCCTAGTTTGCCTCCTTTGAACTTCAGCAATTGTTTGTAGCTCTTCTAGTCTCTCTTCTTCTGAAATTGTGAAAGCCGGTATTTCTGCGCGATTGCACATGTTGTGCAAAACACAGCATGCAATAACTATTTTTGCAACTATGTCTGGATGATAATTGAGCATTCTGTGTACTAACAAGCTCCTAAATCCCTCTATTCCCAGGAGTCTTACAAACCAGTATAATAAGTTTTACCTAACAATATAAAAATTTTTTTTATCAAATTTTATACAATAACATGTAAAAAAAAAATTGACATTAAAATAAAAATGTTTTCTGAAATAACATCCTTGTAGGTGGTGGTGGTGGAAGGCTTGTGGCTCATGAACATCTTTGCTTGCACAACAATAATAGCAATGCAATTGTCCAGAAATTCAAACCGTTGACAGACACACCTATCTGTTGTTCTGATTATTGAGAATAAATACAAGTCATCTGGATATATAAACTCAAAGCTTTTCTCACCATCCTTTACATCTCTTACAAAGCATTACAGAAAGTAATATTAAAACTGGACGATCACCGCAGGTAAATTGTTTACTAGTGACCTATTTTATAATATGTTGTTGTTACCATAAATATATAATAATGTTAGTGTATAAGTCTAGCATTCCGGACAAACCGCCGTGGTTTTTGGTTTTTTACGATGAAAAAATTTTGTTTTTGTAAAGTTAAATAATAAAAAAAAAATAGTTTTTCACAAATTAAATAGCTATATAATTTGTGGTTAAAAACTACTTGTCAGTGTTAAAAAATAAAAAAAATATTCACTTCTAAGACTTTCGCTCGTATACAGTTCATTAGAAATAAAACACTTTTTAAACACTTTTAGTCCTCCCGTGACCACGGTCCCTGGAAGTGGAAAGGTGTCGAAACGTCGGGAATTCTAAAAACCAATAAATACAAACTAAATAATTCTAAAACAACACCTGAATTAATAATATACGCGCTGTAATCCGTAAAAAGTGTTTTATTTCTAAAAAAAATATTATTTTAACATTGTTTGTAGAGGACTTCTTCTATTTTCACTCGTAAAATAGATACTTTTTATTTGACACTTTGAATCGGGTTCACTTGCGAGGTGAGCATCGAAGTGAGGGCGGAATTTCCTTACAGAATGCCACTTCTTATGTCATCTCATATTTCATCTGTCAAAATCTCACGGTCAATTTTAATTCAACACGCAGACTATTAGCTGCCTCAAATTCCTTAAAATAAGAAATTTTAATTAAAAAAACGCATATTTGCTATAAAGTTCTGTACCAAAAACTCAACAATTGTATCAAAAAACTGCAATCAATAAATCTCGACTAACATTTTTTTGAGTGTGGCAGTCACTACAATACAGAACTCACTTCACTTCGCAAGTAAATAGGTGATGCTTACAGAATGCAAATTTAAGTGAGAGTGAAGGGAGTAGCGAAGTGAGATCTGATGCGAGAGGTTGTTTAATTCGAGAGGTGGACGGATAATTAGAATTGTGAAAAGAGAAATATATGTAGCTTACTCCCGCAAAAAATATATATGCAGGATGCACCGCCCGCCTGCCCGCAAAAAAATGCACATGCACACCACAAAAATATCAGTGCACAATACCTGCATTTAGCAAGACAGCGACACACCTTGCACCTTCACCTTAGATAATTAGAAGCACCAGATAATTTTCATACCAACGAGATAACTTTGAAGCCTTGGTTCTCTGCCGATCTGAAGATAGCTACCCAGGGAGTGAATGGATGAGATCCAGATTGCAATACACACAACTGATCTATCAGGATTCTAAGAGCTGTTTTGATATGCTAAAAAAATCGCGAAAATAGCATTATATTGTATGGAAATTCATCATTCACATTAGGGGACATTCTACAACCACTCTACACCCCATAAAAGTAAATGTAATCGTTTCCTTGATCGTTACGAAAAATCCTGTCACCTCTCGGTCTATACCTTACAGAATGCCACTTTTTACATCATCTCATACTTTATCTGTCAAAATCGGTAACCTATCCCAAGGTCGAAATTTTTTTGATCGAATTTCATTTTACTGAAATCTTTTCGACTGTTTTCGTTTCGCCTTTTTTGACTTCGTCGAAATTACGTTTTACCGATGTCTTATTTGGTCGAAAAACTTTTTACCGAAGTTATGCGCGGTCGAAAGAACATTTCGTCGAAGTATTATATTCCCGAACATTCATTACACCACTGATTTATTTGTCATATTTTCAGTTCACCAAATGAAAAACTTTGAATACATTAAGTAGGTTAGGTTAGGTTAGTGTTTTGACCATTCGCAGCTCTATAATGCTTGCATGCATGGTGCATGCTTGCTTAATAAAACATGTATTATTATAACAAATATCGATTATGTCAAATGTTACCTACATAATATAAAACCATAGTTGCGGTTGCGGCCAAATAGTATTCGGTAAAATGTTGTTCTGGTGGTGCCAATACTAAAAAATCATTTTGAAAATCGGTGAAACGTAGTTCGGTAAAATGAGACATATGCCAAATGATATTTCGATGGTTTAAAAATATGGCAAACAATACATATAGCAACAAAAACTTTGGTCAACCGTTTCCGTTAAATGAAATTAGGACAAGTAAATTTCGGACAAGTTATCGGTTCCCGTCAAAATTCTCGCGGTCAATTTAGTTCAACTCGCTGACACGCTCGCAAGTGCAGCGCTAGTGCACATGCGAATTATCAAGCGAGTTTTGAGAATACCAATCAAGAAACTCACAGCGGATTCAGATGCGAGGTCACGAATGATGTCTTACAGAATCGCAATGCTGACTGAACATTTTGTATTGGAAGCCCCTTTTTTATACGATTTTTTTATTATACCTAGCAATAGTTGTTCAAACAGCGACACTGAACAAACTCCTTTCGGGTCGGACGCTTAATAAATTACACCTTGTATAAAACAAGTCGTGTCAAGTTATTTTTATGAATCGATAGCTATACAATTTACGAAAAGTACAACATTTTAATTGACGAATGCGATAGTAAAATAAATGGTACCTGATGGTAATAGTATGTACATTACAGCCAATAATGAGGCGATGTAAATTGCTTCCCGTACAAGGCTTGTATTTGTATTGTGCTTTTCTCAAGAAATGAAAATCGATTTAGAAAATAAAGATATTTTCTGTGAGATAATACAGAAAAAAACTAATTAAAAACTAGGCAAAATCTTTTTTTTGGGAATAAAAAAAGTTTTTCTTTGGTTTTTCTTTTTTGAAGAAAAAATGATGAAAGTGCTAAAAAACTAATAAACCCGCACTTGATTCCCGCAATAGTTAGAGAAGTGAGAATTGAAATTCATTACCACTCTGTTTATCAGACCGCCACGTAAATGTGGAACCTCCAGCATACTCTTTTCTAAATGTCATCATCATAATGCTAAATAATATACTAGAAAAAATAGGACTCGCACCAGATCATGTTCTCGGACGGGAATCGAACCCGTGACCTTTGGATATCCGGTCCAATGCTCTGACCGCTGAGCTACCGAGTCACTAGTACATTGGTGAGATGGCGCTGGCTTGCAGCGTAAGAGTTGATATACTAGAAGAAATTCGACGTTCCCACTAGTGACTCGGTAGCTCAGCGGTCAGAGCATTGGACCGGATATCCGAAGGTCGCGGGTTCGATTCCCGTCCGAGAACATGATCTGGTGCGAGTCCTATTTTTCTAGTATATTATTTAGTATTATATAAAAATAGCATTGTGAATGCTTAAATCAAAAATTAAAAAAAAAAATGTCATCATCATATTAATAAACATGAGTGATTAAAAAGTATTATTAAAGATTGCCATTCAACCCCATATATCAATAACGCAATAGTCGGTAGTTCTAGATTTTAAAGATGCGAAGTACTTTGAAATAAGTGATCATAATTGAATATAGTAGTTTTATAATGTTCATAATGTGACTACGTCGTAGCACACAAATCGTAGCTCGTAACTCGTAGCTGCTACAGTGACGCTTATAAAACATACTAAAATCCACATCCCGATAAATAATTATTTTTAAAACGACATGAATAGAAGCTAGTTTTCTGGTATACTAAATAATATTCCATTCTTAAAAAATCTCATGGGACACAAATCGTAGTTAATTGTACACAAATTATAGCTCGGTAGCACACAAGTCCTAGCTCGTAGCTGCTACGCTGTTATAGTACTAAATCCACATCTGCTAAAAAATATGTAAAGGAAATAAACTTTTTGAAATTGTTCAGTGTTAATGTTACATAACCATGTTACCTGAACGATCCTAATCCTAAGTTCATTTCACCGGCGACAGTATCAGTGTACAACAGCCCAGTAAATAGGAGTAGCTACGAGGGCAAGCACGTGAACGTAATAAATGCAAATTGGACAGCCTCTCGATCCGCGCCAAAGCCAGTTACTACCTTTTTGCAGGGGGGCACGTCACAAATTAACAGTTGCGTTAAAATTGATAGGAGCTTTGGAAGTGATATTTTTGTGTCCAACGGTAGAAAAGTCAACACAAATTGCTTAAACGGCAATGCATGTACTGTACATGACGGGTGTTGGTTGGTGTATGAAAGGGGCAGTAAGTTTTCTCAATCTGTGAATCGAATTGACGAAAAAACATTTTTAACGAGATGAAATGTGTTTCGCAAGTGCCTGCCTGTCGATTCTGTAACCAAACTCGAACCTCACTTCACTGCGCGGGGATTTTAAACCATAAATTAAATAATGATAGGCTGTTTTTTTTATCACAAAATCGGTAAAGTAGCTTATATTTAGTTAATTTATAATAACAAATTCACGCCAAGTGAATTGAGCTTCGAAGTAAGATGCGAGTTTGGTTACAGAATCGACAGGCTGTAAAGTTGTTATTTATTATTATTTACATAACGCTGTTGTATACAGAGTTGTTATATGTATTAACTAAGATACTGCTCACCATTTACGACATTACAATTTTTCTTCAAGCACCTATTATAAAATATATACTCACCTATACACTTTTAAATCTATTTTTAAACATGCAAGTCTATTAACACTGTATTACCCGCGGCTGGTCATTTCAAGCCCCAGTAAACTGAACGATCGGCCATTCGGAAGATTATCAAATCAGGTCACAGTATTGGTTTGCCGTAAATAATACGGTGTAAAATAAATCGTTTATCACGTAAATTGGTTGGTAATTATGAAGGGTACAATAACCATGTTAATGAGTATTTTTACTTATAACTACACAGACCTTCAAAACTCAGTACCACTCTTTTAAAATTGCAATTTCTCTTAAACATAGAAGTTAGAGTTTTATAATAAAAAAAGGTTTTTTTTCAAGAAGGTTATCGATTGTGGAGTTATTTTTTTTATTTATTTAAAAATAGTTTTTAGGCCTTTTTGTTGTCGAAAATATATCTTGTGTATTTTAAAAGTTAAAACAATTTTAATAGTGGGGTACTAAGTTTTGATCGCCAGTGTAGTTTATTTGATATTGCTTTTAGATTTTTTTAATATTTCTAGAAAAGGTGAAACAAGGTAATGTAGCACTGTCATTATAATTATAACAAAATCCTTAACTTTCCATCCCCGTGTAAAAATGAGTGTAAATTTAACATTATATTTATTATAATTTAAAATTTATTCCACACTTTTAACACCGCGACGGAAACTATGAAGCCACAGAAGTGAAAATTGAAAACTGTATGCAAAACTTACCGGTAATACCGGTCCTACCTTTTAACAACGAACCGGAATGCACATACCTGGGCTAACGCGAGGCTTACCCAGGTTTAGTGGTGGATCCGGAACAAAAAACGCTAATCCGGGCTTAGCTGTGGCGCACCACGTAGACTCGTGATATTTCTGAGGGCGGACGCATTAAGCCTGCAGTTGGGTGCGGCGACAGTGCAAGCGGTTTGAAAGCGAAATAATAGTTCTTAATTAGTATACAAGGTGTTACAAAAATACCCCTAATGCCGAATATGGTATATAGAGACCATCAACCTGAACAACTTTTACTATGGGGCCAACTCTGAAATCGCGAAAAAAAAACAGCTGTTTCAGACATTTTGTTATTTTCGATTTAAATTTTTGTATGAAACAGCTGTTTTTTTTTTCGCGTTTTCAGAGTTGGTCCCATAGTAAAAGTTGATCAGTTTGATGGTCCCTATATACCATATTCGGCATTAGGGGTATTTTTGTAACACCTTGTAGATTAGATAATAGGATGCTCAAATTTTTTTGACAATTGCGTTTTTTGAAATTATCCCGCATTTCTACAACTTTCATCATTCACAGATGATTTTGTTGACTGAATAAGTAATGGTAAAAAATAATATTAAGTAAATTATAGTGAACTTTGTTTAGGTTCACAAAATACTTGACCATCAGCCATTTTAATGTCCCCACTGCTGGGGCTCAGGCCTTCCTTATGGGTGGATAAGGAGGATGGGCGACTGCAAGTGCAGCCGGGGACCAACAACAAATTACTTATTTGTAACAACTAAGGATTATGGTGTTGACGCATTAAATGCCGACGCAGAAATATAGCAACAAGATTAAAACACGCTTTATTGGTGTAATAGTTTAGAACAAACAAAGGAAAGATTTTGGATCTCGGGATAGAAGTGTCTGGTCTGTAGCTCTACCATGAGTTAAAAAAAAATATATAAATATTTGACAACATCACATACATTGCTCCGATTCCAAAGTAAGTAACTAAAGCACTTGTGTTATGGAAATCAGAGACAACGGTGGTATCACAAACACCCAGACCTGAGCCAATATAGAAAAGTTCGTTTTCTTAATTGACCCAACCGGGAATCGAACCCGGGACCTCATAGATGGCGACACCTTAAAAACCGGCGTACAAAGCCACTCGACCACGGAGGTCATCAAAAAGTTGATGCAAACTGCTTTCGATACCGAAAACTATCGGATATAATGCTCAATCAGTGCGAGTGAAAAAGAGAAAACGATAGTTTACGGTAGCGAAAACAGTTTGCATCAACTCATGGTAGGTAGTTCACGATAATCGGACGACGTTCGCTCCGCTACTTGACAATATTAGCTCAGTTATACGGTCCAAAATTATGTTAATCAAACAATGAACATCGTTCAATTATCGTTAAAACTTTTCCAAAGTATGAAAAATGAACAATGAGCAAGTGCTACTACTTACCGATAGCCAGTCCAGTTCCTGAAGTGATGCTGTAAATATGCTTTCCTTCATTGTTTTAATTAGCAAGGAAAAGACACTTCACATTTTGTCTCAATTTTTCGAACTACACCACACACACACATACACAATCACACATTCCTTTGTCTACGATTCTTGATCTCTTTACAAAACACACATTGTTTGAAATGCACCCAAAACCACTTAAAAAATAAAGATAAAAATATGACACATGCCCCCCCTCGAAACTTCCCCTGCTGCCTTAGTTTCAATCTAGCCACTTTGAGAAACATTGGGCCGGTGTCATGTTTCAAAACTGCCAAAAACTTCTAGGCACATAATTTTGCACAAATCTTACGGGTGTCATGTAGTAGTTATATTCGTCCTTTTCAGGACAGGCGAAGGTCTAAACCATACTGCCAGTTCTTGAGTTGATATTGTTTCATTTTTCATTAGAATGCGGGTGCATCGTATTCCAATGCTGCTTGGAGCATTTGGCACCAAGTATATCAAGACAGTTTACTCGGTTAGTTCTGCCGAGGAAGCCACCACTTCAATAAAAGTCTCAGCTTCACATAACCAAGATCGCGCCTATTTCAATTATCCCACATATTGTTCAGTTGCGTAGACACTTGTACATATAACTGCACCAATTTTAAGACACAATATCCACTATTATTCAATTTGAAAATAATTAAAATAGACACCTAACCGAACTCGATAAAATGGCGCCAAAAACTCCGGGTGTCATGTTCAATTGCCCGAGCTGTATTGTTTTTTTTTTAAATATGTTGTTTTTTTTTAAATCTTGTCATCATTGGGAATGCAAAAGGATATATTGTACATACAGCCAAGCTCTCAGTTATATTATTTTTTCTAAGTTGGAATTATAATAGGAAATATTACATTAATCGCTAGAAGTGAGGACTCTGGGTAAGAAACAAGAGCGCTTCTAAGATTTCCAGATAAATCAGTAAACTATTCTGCAAGAGATGATTTTTCTTCACAAAAATGTACTTTTATTATGAGTACTACTGTTCTTTAAAACGAATGTGGCCTGCCATTTTGAAAGTATTGTTTTGAATCAACATTTTTATTACCAGTTTGCTGCAATAGAAGCTAAGTTTCTTTGCAAAATTTATTGCTGTATGAATGTATTTGCAGCAAAATAATATTTTTATAGGTTATGTAAAAAAAGAAAGCACACTGAAACGTTTGCGAATATTTCCATTTATTTCTCATTTTCCAATAGTTTATTGAAAACTTTTGACAGTTAGAAAGAATTTCGTTTAAACTATTTACATTATGATAACGAACAAACTTAAGCAAAACATTTTCTGATACATTAACCTATTATCTAGCAACAAAACAGGATATTTAATATCCTTTAAAAATGAAATGTGTAAATTCAAATATTTTCACTAGTTTAATAATATTTGTTTTGAATAATTGAGATATTCATTATCAACTTATTTTCGATGATCGCCGCCAAAAGGCGTTCTATATAATACCCTTACTTACATTGCCAAGTCTTACTTAAAAGTAGTATCTACTTAGTTCGTTTGGGAATATTATTATGCATTACATTGTAGCGTTTTTAAATATTGCTTCTCTATTAAAAAGAGGTACATCTCGCATGCGGTAACCTGATTTTAGAGCTTAGCCATAGTTCAAGTAAACAAACATTGAGAAGTATTTTCTCTTACAATACTGAATAATGTACTAGACGATTTTATTCTAGAGATTCGACTCGCACCAGATTCCAAAGCGCGGGTTCGATTCCCGCCGAATATGATCTGATGCGAGTTGATTTTTTTCTAGTATATTATTTTGTATTGTATAAAAATAGCATTGTGTATGCTAAATTCTAGTCATTTCTTCCTTCCAGATTTACAATATGATCACTATATTACTTTTTTGTTTGTTTTTACGGAGATATGAATCAATAGAATATCTATCAATAATTAGCTCTAACAACATTGAGATTTTCGCTAAGTATCGTGTAAATTATTACAATGTAAATTTGAAATTTGATGTAAATAACCAAGCACCAGACTTCCTGCACGAAATGTCACTACTGTTAAAACTCGACTGTGAGTCTAGACTCTTCCATCGGCTCACTGTCGAATCTCCATGCGGTCGGCTTGAGCCCCGTATGAATAAACCATTGAACCGATACTATTCCTAGCAATGTGAAAATCTTTACGGCCAGTGCTTACTCCGAAACTATATTTAAATTCATATTCCAATAGAAAACGCAAAATACTGTAAACGTTAAAGATAAATGAGTTTTAAGGCGATTAACACACTGCCATGCATCACGCTGCATGTTGCGTGAAGCATGTTCTAATTGCTTGTAAGTATCTCCGTTTGTATAGAAAACGCGCACAGTCCAACGCATCCACGCGCGTTCATGCAGATCACGCGCCTACGAGCGGTGAAACATGCACATCCGCGCGTGGGTGAGACGCAATATATGGCACACCGAGTCCCGCAGTGCCGTGCATGATTATGGAAGGGCTTGACGTGTGTTTGAAAATGGATCTTCATGCATGCATGAGCATGAGTCAGAGCCGCCATGAATCCACAAAACGCAACTACGCGCGTGAGTGCGTAACAAACCCACACGAATGATGCAGATCTGCACTCCCGCAAGTACGTGTGTAGGTGCGTCGACACGTAATATGCAGCGTGATGCGTGGCAGTGTGTTAATCGCCTAAAAGTTATTTTGTTATTCCAAATGCGAATATTGAAATATTGAAACCTAAATGCAGAGTCAACTTAAACATTCCAAAATAAGACTTGGCACCATAAATATAAGGTTCAAAAAGGCCCAACACATTTAAGACACAAATAGGATAACTGTATCATACAAAACATATTTACAATTTTAAATTTATTTATGTACAAAATATTCCTTAATGGACAAATTAACCATTGTTACAACTATGGATGCGTCAATCCCTTCATTTGTTTTTAAACTTATTTTATTTAATTATTACTAGGCAGTGATGTTTTAACCCGACCAGCGTAAGGTAAAATTCGTAACACGGAGCGTAAGGCGGGTGTCACAAACCCCGCAATTAAAGACGCAATTATCAATTTTGATTGTTTTCATTAGACATTTTCTACATTTTTAGCTTGAAATAAAAAAAAACAAGAAATAGGAAATTGTTTAAAGTTTGTTTGTTGAAATTAATAACACGCGGCGTACGCAGCTAATCAGACGCACAGCCTATTAGAACAATTCTTTATTAAATTATCGAAGGATTTGTCTTCGCCTGGGTGTGCTACACCCAACCTTACGCTCGCCGGGTTAACGGTGGGGTCGCAATTCGTAAGCGACTTACGTATATTAGTATCATATCCGCTTACATTTACGCCACAGGTTTATAGGTCAGTCACACTCAATTGATACTTTTTAAATTAGAAAATAACGGATGAAGAGATCGAGGCAGTTTTCAGTATTCATAATTATCACATTTTAGTGATTATGTTTATAATTAAAGTACTATAATAATATGTTTAAACCATACATTTTAGGAAGTAAACAATTGAAAACTTCGTTTCATTGTCATTCCTTCGTACTGAACTCCAAAAGGTAATAAATGTTCAAAACGGTATAATTAATTACAAACTATCAATTTACATAACTGGATTTACATTTCTCACAACCATTTACTGAAAAATCAATAATTCAAAACAACACAACTCGTCCAGTTTAACACGCTCATTATAATTTGGCGATTAAATCTATTTCGGGGGATTATTTACAAACGATTTACAAATAACGAAATTCATTAGCCTAACTAGTTCCTAACTCGAATTTATGCTCGAAAATTATTAAAAACGTTTGAGCACAGTCTATTTACACGTGTTCCTATAGTTGGGTCGTCTGTCAGAGCGGTGTGTCGCGCGGCGTGGAGCGGGGCGCGGGAGCGGGCGCGGGCGCGGGTAGCGGACGCGGTAATGTGCGTAGGTGTTGCAAGGGTATGCCATATCGCCCGTCGGTTTGTGCCGCGATCGTGGACCCTCGCGGTAGCGTGCAGGAGCCGCTGGCGAAGCGCGCAGGGGGCGGGATGCCTGATGTGGCATTCTGAAATAAAGCCTTTATCAATATCGTAACTTCAGCACTTTTAAATGCAAAAAAAAACAATATTTTATGGCAGCTTATTGGAAAATGTATAATTATGTCAATTTCTTTCGGTACACAATTTTATTTATCAAAAGAATTACAAGTACCATCGAAAAAATAAAAATAAAATTGTTGATAGTTTTATACAAGACTATTAATCTGACGACTATTGACGACCTCCGTGGTCGAGTGGCTTTGTACACCGGTTTTCAAGGTGTCGCCATCTCTGAGGTCCAGGGTTCGATCCCCGGTTGGGTCAATTTAGAAAACGAACTTTTCTATATTGGCTCAGGTCTGGGTGTTTGTGATACCACCGTTGTCTCTGATTTCCATAACACAAGTGCTATAGCTACTTACTTTGGAATTAAATTGTCAAAATTTATAAAAAAAAAATATTATAAAAAAAGTCTGCTGACGAACGAAGTGCTGTTATTCCCATATAGAAAATTAGACTGAAAGCCTCATCAGGTTTGGTTTTAACCCATGAATAATAATTTTGATACGGCTTATCTTTGTTGAAGATAAATAGGAAAATATTAACAAGACACGTGAGTAGATTGTCCCAAGCATCGTAATTTTATCTTGAAGACAGACAGCTTTATTCAATCTCATTCTTCACTCCTCAGCTTAAGCAAGGCGTCTTGAGATTATAACACAGTGTAAATAAGTATCAGTATTAATTCTTATACAGACCGGCCAAACTGACGCGCTATGGGTTGACCCACATCTGTCAGCAGCTTAAGCGAGGTGTCTTGAAAATATAACATAGTGTAAATAAGTATCAGTATTTACATAGACAGACCGGCGCTATGGGTTGACCCACATCAGTGACCCTACCATGAGTTGATGCAAACTATTTACGTTACCGTAAACTATCTTTCTCTCTCTTTCACTTGCATTGACTGTAAGCAGCACTTCCGATTGTTAACGGTAGCGTAAACAATTTGCATCAACTCATAGGGCCACTGTCGACACTGAATCGCAGTATTTCATGCTGTAAACCATTCCGTCGCCGTCGCTTAGAACGTCATTTGCTAAAGCGAAAAAGATGGCGTCAGTGCAGTTTTAACAGTTTCAAGTCAAGGGTGACAGTCAATTGAAAGTCTTAGGGCCGGTTTCACAATGTAAAAGTATGTTCTAAGTAGCTTACTTGACAGATGAATTGACATATTTTTCATATCACAACTGTCAAATCATTTGCCAAGTAAGCTACTCAGAACTTACTTTTACATTGTGAATCAGGCCCTTAGTGCGTGAAGTGGCCGTAGGTTTATTTCAAGGACACGGGCGAGTCACAATACTGTTGCTTATCTACACTGTGTTTATAACAAGTGAAATATGCAAGAAGCAACAAGATTTGCCACACACGCTAACCGTGACGCGTGCCTTGACTTCTGACAAGGTTTTAAGTTATTCGGATTACGTTTTAAGCGAAATGCTCGCCGAAAATCTTGTAAATATAATGAGTCTTGCATGTACTTAATTTAACATTTGAAGTTTAGTAAAAGGCGGGTTGGATGATGTGTAAATGTTCCCCAAAATGTGAAGGGAAATAAATGTTGGGGTTGAAAACGAGGCATTCAAATGTAATTTATGCTTTCATATTGTATTTTTTTAAGGTAAAAACGTTTTTTGACATATGCTCAAAGAGATATTACCATTAGCGTCAACAGAGAAATTCATAAAATGATTACTGTGTATTATTTAATTTTGAGCTTTAATAACAATATTGTTTGGTTCTTCGAGCAGTAAAACAAAAAAAATCATAATAATGTATATAAGTATATTTGCCATTTTTAAGATTAATGTACATTTTATTGCGTAGCTCAACATCAAAGACAGTTTAAATAAATAATATTTCATGATTTCAGAATATGTTTTTTTTATTTGCTTATCCTTCGACAGGTGTTAGCTTGTGGAGAGAATATGGATAGACATGGTTTTAAATAAAGGAAAAACTCACCGTAGGTTCGTGCATAACTGGATGCGAAGGTGGCGGCGCAGTTCGCAGCGCGCAGTACGCTGGCAGCCCTCCTCGAACACCTGCAACGCTGCCTCTAGGCACTCTGTTTCCCGGTGGAGGGGAGATGGTAGACACCTGCTGCTGCCGGTAGTAGTCCATCTGCGTTGTGAACGGGTTATGAAGAATGCTGGGCTGGATAATATATTTGAAGATGGAGCTGGAAACTTTAAAATTGGTACAATTTCCTACAATTTACATATTCTTCTTAATTTATTTTTATATCAATTTGTTAAGCTTTTGATAAAGGATCGACAAAGCTTTACATTTCTAAGGAATCAAGTGAAGACATTTCTAAGTGAACCAATACCTTACAACCTACCTGCATCTGATCCGTGTCAGATGGTATGATATCCGGGTTTCTATCATCACTCTCACTATCATCTTTCTCTCTCAGTTTGTCAGGAGAAGCAGGTTGAGAAGAAGGTGGTGGCGCTGATCGAGGCTTCCTCTTTGCACACTTCTGTCTGACGGCTATCATGAAAAGTACTAGCACCACCATCAATACACCGCCACCACCGACGGCTGCTGACATAGCTCCGGACATTTGGAATGCTGTCCGCTGCGTGTCTGTAGCAATGAGGTTATATTAGACTTTTAAGAAACAGTTGTTGGTCTTTCTATCCCTTACGAATTCAACTAAAAGTTTGTATATTGACTTGTCAAAATAAATTCATTATACTAGCTAGGTTGACCAGCAGCCATTTTAATGTCCCCACTGCTGGGGCACATTCCTTCCTTATGGGTGGATAAGGAGGATGGGCTATGACTCACCACGCGGTCCCAATGCGGATTAGTGGGTGCTAACGACTGCAAATTTAGCCGGGACCAACGGCTTAACGTGTCTGCTGAAGCACGGTGGAACTCGAGATAATTCATTTTTGGCTGACTGATCACTAGCTAGGTAAATTGATTTCAAAAACGGAATCATGTCCATAGAAGACTGTGGTAAATCGACACAATTGGACTTAAAAAAACTGAAAATATTTTGAACATAGCTCAATTAAATTTTTCACCATATAAAAGAAGTTGCTTGGTACAAATAGGAGCTATAGAAACGTAATACCAAAAAGATTTGCAATTTGAGCATAATTAACTCTTCCTGTGATGATATTCGGATTAAGACAGTATTTGTAGGGTTCTATCAAATAAAAAAAATCCAAAATACTATCCCAATTCGAAATAAATACCAATTACATTTTTTCTCACAAAACTGTAAATCGCATTAATTTTTTATTTGATTTTGGTATTTTTGATTTTTGATTTAATACAACCCTAGACAAATACTGGCTCAATCCGAATAACATCACAAGAAGAGTTAATTAGGCGCCAATTGCTAATCATTTTGGTATTAGGTTTGTATGGGAAGCTCACTGACTCCTTGCATGCACCGGCGGCCAGGCCGCGGCGGCCACCGAAATGAATGCATTGTATCATCAGTGCGCGCACTTGGCCGCAAGCGGCCAGCAGCTGCGGCGGCCAATAAGATCATTGCGAAGTAACCTGCGACCCGTATTGGCCGCTGGCCGCGGCGACCACTGGGATTCGAGAATTGTAGGATTGTGCGCCAGTGTGCGCGCACTGGCCGCCACGGGCAGACGTGTTTACTTGTTTACAGAGTGTTCAAATTACATCGTGATGTCTTTGGCCGCAGTTCTGGCTGCATGCTTGGTCACGACACTTGCGGCCTGGTCGCAATACTAGCCCCTGCGACCTGGCCGCCAGTGCGCGCTTAGCCAATCTTTCTTATTTGAAATTTAGAGATTTAAGCATTCACAATGCTATTTTTATATAATACTAAATAATATACTAGAAAAAAATAGGACTCGCACCAGATCATGTTCTCGGACGGGAATCGAACCCGCGACCTTTGGATATCCGGTCCAATGCTCTGACCGCTGAGCTACCGAGTCAATCTTTCTTACCCAAACTTTTATCATGGACGTGGTGTTTCTCCGGCGGCCTAACAGTGCTGGCTCTCAAAGGGTATGGGTCTCCTCGACCCTTGGCGTTGTAAGCCAGCACTGCTGCAGCATACGTCTTCCCTGGTTGTAGACCAACTGCCGTGAAGCGAGGCACCGCGCTTGACACATTTGCTACTATCTCCTGTTGACATATTTAAATACGTATTTTAATTAATTCATCAACGCCCGAGCGGACGCATGCGGCCGGATAACAATGGAATATCTATTGTGTCTCATTTTCCGGGCGTTAAAGGGTTAAACTATTGTCACATAATAAATATTAAGTAGTACTATATAGTCTAATTAATCTTTCTTGTCCTACTTAGTAAACAGTATTTGACAGTTGACAAACGTCTTTTTTAAAATCTTTTATAAATATTATGTTGTCTTATTAAATCACTAATAATTTGTAATTTCCTTCGTAATCTTTGTGTGGAAAACCATTTGTTGTATTTTATAATTGTTTTTTTCAATAAAAAGTATGGTGAAGATTGTTTACCAAATAAGACAAGTAAGAATACACAGACTATACGTCTACTGTAAACAAAATCGTGCTTACAATAGTAGTAAATGATGTTTTAAAGTTTAAAGAACCGATTCAGAGAAGAATTAAACGATAAAAAAGAGTAATAACCATGATCAAAGTGAAATAATTTGTTCGTCGAATATTTTTTATGACTATAGTTATTTATTATGAAAAGAGTCGATTTCGTATTATTTTGAGCTTATATAAGATAAAAAATTATAATGAAATAAATTAAATCCCATCAATTAACTAGTTTAGTTATTTAAATGATGTTAACGCTTCGTATTCATGTGAAATTGTAAACATGATCTTGAAGTCATGTTGGTTTCGCAATAACTAATTCAATGGAAACCAAGCAAATACAACGTGTAACAAAAATACCCCTAATGCCGAATATAGTGTATAGGGACCATCAAACTGAACAACTTTTACTATGGGACCAACTCTGAAATCGCAAAAAAAACAGCTGTTTCATACAAAAATTAAAATCTTAGGGTTGGTTCCATAGTAAAAGTTGTTCAGTTTGATGGTCCTGATATACCATATTCGGCATTAGGGGTATTTTTGTAATATGTTGTATATTAAACTTTACTCCACGAGTTATAGTATTTTGTAGCTCAAAAAGCTATCAAAAATCAAGCACTAAAACGAAATTTTAACTCCACTTAAAATGCAAAAGGTCAAATATAATATTTCACAATTTATTTATTAATTGCGTTTGAAGAATTATTCAAAATTTTACATTTTAGTTTTCGATAAAGAAAGCAAAACATTTCATTTATACGTTTTTTCAATATTTATGTACGTACTTAAAAGTATTTAATTAGTTAGGTAAAGTTTGAAACATTATAGTACTTTACTTCATTTTCATTAAATACACATTAAGTGGCTAAGAATGTAATACTGCCAAAGTTTTTATACCAGTGGCCTTTGAAACACTTTCACGCAAAAATCAAGTGCAATATAATAATATTCTCTGGGCTTTGTTGAAGCACGCCACTGCATTGCCTCATGTATGTTTGCCGAAGCACACATAGAAGACGGTTTGGCAATCATACGCAAGAAAACAGCGTCAATAATGCAGCGATTGCGGGGGAGCAGCAACAAGATTCTGTTGATGATTGCCGAGAGGTTGGACTCGGCGCTGTATCACAGGTTCATCGACTTGCATGTCAAACGTGCAGTTCGATGATACCAATTTACCCTAATTTATCATCTTTTATGTAACTGATTATTAATAATGATTATTGTTATTAACCCTATGGACTGTAATTGTCTGATATAATAATAATACTATTTACGAGTAAGTACAGTCAAATCTTACATGAGTGACAGAATCTCTGACTTCCAATAGAAAAGATTGGGGCATCCCTCCATTGAAACCTTCAGAGCACCGAACTCCAAATGACGTGAGCGACGCGTTGACCACAGTACAGTTGTGGACTTGATCAGGTCGACCTAAGGAAAACAAGACACAAATTAGAAATAAGATACTATATAATATACTAGAAAAAATACGACTCGCATCGCACCAGATCATGTTCTCAACCCTCTCGAACCCACGACTTTTGGATATCCAATCCAATGCTCTGACCGCTTAGCTACCGAGTCACTAGTGGGAACGTCGAATTTCTTCTAGAATATCAACTCTTACGCTGAGTGGTAAGCTGAGCTTTGGTGAGATGGCGCTGGTTTGCAGCTTTTCATAGTCTTCGTTCAACAGAATCCCGATAGTACCGTTTTTGTGATGTTCATTTTTATCGACTTGTCATGATTTAGTTGACCTTAATGCAGCATACCTTTTTAATTTGGCAAAGACAAGATGCCATATTATCTCTAACACCTAACCAACCAGTGACCTACGTCACTGCTAAGACGGGGTACAAAGCAAATTGCCTGACGTAATTTGAATTTTAACCATAGAAAATAAACTCCGAATTACCCGAAAAAAACCATACATATTAAAGCATACTTCAAAGGGACTGGACTAAGTGAAAACGTAAAATAATAAAATTTTATCGATAAAAAAATCACAAAGTTACGTCTAATTTTCAACTATTATCAATTTATTTTCAATATGATGCATATTACTGAGCCAATTTTTAATCCATAATATCGAATTATATTACCAAGCGACCATATTAGCGATTTTAGAAAATAACGTATATTTTACGAGTTATTAAATTAAAACCAAAAATCAGATTACAACCGCTAATCTCGACGTAACCACCGCGTGAGTGCGCGCATTGATTTGAATCTTAGTCTATTGCGTTATATTCGATATTCCAACCCACTTAAACTGGCACTTGTTCAAAATACTTGGTGAAACTGAGCTAAAATGGGTTTCTAATTAATCAAAGTTAGTTAGTAGTTAGTAAATATACTTTTATTGTTATAAACTGATGAACACAACTTGACAAGTAATAAAAAAACACAGAGTACAAAGTCAAAGGAAAATATGTTATAGTATAAAAAGTACAGAATTCAAAAATATAAGTAAAAAACCATAAACTAGTAAAAAAGAGGCCGGCTCGGCAACACTTGGGAAAGCAACAATGTCAGAATGTATCTTACCAGCAGCAATGATGTGGTACACGCACGGCACCCTCTGCTTTCCGATTCTGTTATGTGCCCAACACAACAGTGTTCCATAGTCCATCTCAGTATGGGGAGTATACGTGACTGTTGAGCTGGTACCAGCTCGTGAGACGTAGTTGTCACTAACTTCGTTGCTGTTCGCTGTGTTGTTGAATGTCCATCGAAACTGTGAAGAGAAAGGTAAGTTATTAAAGAAGTTTTTCAATACAGTTGCTCGAAATTGTGTGTTTTCGATGACAGTACAGCGTGCGGTAAGTTGATTTTACCGCACGCCGTGCGTTTTGTTTACGGTTTAGTACAGCGTGCGGAAAGTTAATTTTACCGCACGCCACCACCGTGTGTTTTGGCTTACAGTTTTTTTTTTATTATTTCAGAAGGTACCTATAATGTTTTCTCGCAAATATATTGAAAAACGTAGTATGGCGTTTTTTAAAACTCGTGACGATTATAAACCCACGCCTGCGGCTCAGTCTTATAAATCATCAACTCGTTTTAAAAACTTCCTTATCAACCTTGTATCATAAACTACTAATAACGAGCTGTACCTACTCGTAAATGGGTTCGTTTTCGATCTGTAGATAACAAAGAAAGCTTCATGACAGACGATTTTGTTTGTCATAAATCTCATAATAGGCTTAAGGCACATTGAGTGAAAAGAGAGAGAACATCAGCAATGATTGTCAGATATTTTATTCTTATTGGCAAAAAATGATAATTTATTTGGTGCTGTAAATGTAAGTGTCATGGACGAAACAGCATTTAGGCGGATGAATAATAATCACAGTTTTAAATTAATTATTATCCCCAGCTTACGTCAAGACTCCTGTTTTGTTTATCAGTCGATACCTACGTAATTTATCTTTTATATTTTTATATCCATACAAATAACATAGCTTTTTGATAGTTTAATATTAGAAATAAAACACTTTTTACGGATTACAGCGCGTATATTATTAATTCAGGTGTTGTTTTATAATTATTTAGTTTGTATTTATTGGTTTTTAGAATACCCGACGTTTCAACACCTTCTAAAAACCAATAAATACAAACTAAATAATTCTAAAACAACACCTGAATTAATAATATACGCGCTGTAATCCGTAAAAAGTGTTTTTTTTACAATATTTCAATACAATATTTGATGGAACATTTAAATTAAGGTTCTATTTGAACTTTAAGGTTTATCCAATAATTAGAAATGTTATCGTAACCAAATATTTTTTATCGTATAAAAGGCTTTTCAATCTTTGATTTGCTTACTGATTCATGATGAGCACGGCTGATCACATACCGGTTTTCATCGACGTAAAAAAATATTGACCTTTTTTAACACTAAGCTAATCTACAGCCTCGAAATTTTATATTCAATGTTATTTAATATTATTTTTACTTCATTTTATTTTTAAAAAAATTCTATGTGCTGAGTAATTAACGTTTTTCACAAACTAGCAAAATTAATTACGTGAATTTGATGAAAAATATTCATATTTTCTCATTGATTATGTATAAGGTATCCAAACTTGGCGAAGTACCTTACCTTAATAATGTTTTAACTTAAAACTTTGCAAACTTCCTTATTAAAGTTTTTACTCGATAACCGAAGTTTTACTTGAAACGATTCCCTGAAAAGTTTGTTAAAGCGATAAGTCTACATACATTAAAAAAAAGTGTTAGAAGCTTTATATTAATTGCCAAAAATACTTATTAATTCTTATATTATTTTCTTAAAGTTGAATTATTTTCCTACATTAATGGTTCTATTTGGTTTGTTTGTGTACATACTACGTAGTACGGTAATAGTAGTTTATAATACAACGTTTTACCAACCTTGTGAAGTCAACTCATGAGTTTTGTAAAAAACCATAACACCGTGTACCATTCGTTTTTTAATACATCTGCGAGAAAACATTATAGGTACCTACTGAAATTGTAATAGAAATTAATAAAAACCGTAAACAAAAACACACGGCGTGCGGTAAAATCAACTTTCCACACGCTGTAATGTCATCGAAAGCACACATTTTCGAGAAGCTGTATTGAAAAATACCATATTATGTTTCAAATACATTTCTACTGCGTGACTTCGATGACACACGAGTTTATGTATTTGAGCACTTTAGTAACCATTATTTCATCACTATGAGACCTTACACTCGAAAGAACCATGTTTGCAAATGTTTGTCAATCGACTAAGATAAAATTGCTATTTTAATTAAGATTTGTTTTTAAACATGTCAAACATTTTTCTTACCTAATATGAATAGAATGTATAATCCTTTAGTCGTGTATTTACATTGCCAGGCTTAAATATATATAATTTTTAAAATAAAAAAAGGCTTCTCGTCAAATGCTCGCGTTGAGCAATAAGTCGCACGGTAAAATTACGTTTGCTCGTGATCGTGAGGCAAACGCGTTATAGTCTGTTAATGCTTGCTTGACTTATTTAGTAAATAATCTTCACATAACTCTTTATTGAAAAATAAAAAAAATATTATAAAATACAACGAATAGTTTTTCACTCATAGATTACGAAAGAAATTACTAATTATTAGTGACAATTTGATGTTTCACAATTAAAAAGTAATTTCTGAGTAGCTTACTTGGCAGATGATTTGACATTTTTTTCAGATCACAACTGTCGAATCATCTGTCAAGTCAGCTCAGAACTTACTTTTTGATTGTGAAATAGTCCCTTAATAAGATATTTATTAAATTGAGAATTTTCGCATTCACAATGATATTTTTGTATTAAGATAAATAATAAAGACCGGTCCCGTCTGAGGTGCAACGGGTGAGTCGATTTTTTCTAGTATTTTTTCTAATATATTATTTATCTTAAGACAACATATTTTTAAATAACTATTTAAATTTAAAAAACGTATTAAAACTGACAAAAGTTGTTTACTAATTAGGACAAGTAAGGATAAACATACTATACTACATCGCTAGCTACCTCGCGAGCCAGCGAAATGTAAATAGCATTAAGGCGCTGTCTCCACGGGCGAGAGAATCGCGACGAGTAAGCGCTTCTTCTATCGTCGCATCGCCGCGATAACATCGCTGTGTGGAGACGCATTCATAGAGAGTATATAAAAATACGTGGCACGACGATAATATCGCCGCGATTCTCTCGCTCGTGGAGATGATGCCTTAAATTTGACATTTGAGTACTCACAAGAACTTCAGGCGGGTTGGCGTCGACATGGCACGTGATATGTGCCCGCTCTTGTTTGGCGACACCGTGCACCCGCTGTTGGGAACTTCTGCACGTTGGAGCGTCTGTTAAAAAGTTAGAAATTTGACATCTATGACATTACAATATAATAAATAAAGATAAACTTCATCCGAAACATTGTATTGACTCTGCTAAGATAGAAACGATAAAGCTTCAAAACACTGTCATAGACAACAAAAACTACCTATACGGCGATAACGCAAGTCCATGATCATAACAAAACAGAAGATCATAGAATTTTACAATAAGTTACGGAACTCGTAAGTATACCATAAAAGGGATATAAATACCTATAAAGCTTAAATATTTTCCTATAGGTACTCCTATTTCTTTTTAAAGTTACTCGCGCTTTGACCATTAGTTAATGACGTAGTCGACTCTACATCTCTCATGATCACTTCCATTCCATGCTATCAGTACTAAATAAAAGTCCGACTAACACCAATAGGAACGGAAAATTTCCTCTGGCATCCGATGCCTATTCGCCGAATCGCAAAGATCGCGTGACGTGGAAGAAATTGGGACTTCTGCTGAGTCAGCAAACTAATGAAATGCTATACATCTGTAGGTGAAAATGTGGGGGCACGAAATAAGCGGCGGGCGATGGCGGTTCGGCTGCGGGGTGACGCGGGTGCGACGCGTGGCGATCCTACATCGGCCTCTCCCGTGGGTATGAATCTCCGGTTTTTTAGTTTACCGTCCGTGCACCATTCGACCACTTCGCACCGCTCTCGCCCGTTTCGTGCGCGCAGCTATAAATGCTATGCTTTTTCTATTAACTGACTAGGTATTAGGTAGTTGGCTCATAAACTACAAGCAGCATGCTTGGTATACGCGGCACCGAAAGCTTACTTGACGCTTATATTTCAATAGAGCGTTACTACCTTTTTTTTGTCGGGGCAGCAGCGGTGCAATAAAGCACGGCGCGGCATACCGCGCTTAATGTCGGTCACTGAGCTAACGCGGTCAAATCGGCTAGCTAATGAACTGAGTTTCTTTTAAACCTAGTCGACAAATTACCTGTACATATTTTCTTCAATTATGAACTAACTCCTAGCTACTAGTTATTAGCTCTAAAAACATAAAGATCGCACATCCATGTCGCGCTGTCATCACTCGGCAACCGCTAATTTCGTGGCCGCAACTGAACTTACACAGTACATCAAGCGAGAATGGTTTGCTCTCTCCGTCGCCTTCGGCATTGAAACCAACACATGTGTAGTTTCCGGCCGTTCTTCTGCCGACTCCTTGGAGCACTAGAGATTGGTTGCTGATGATCACTCCTTGACCTACGTTGTGTAGCAAAGTTTTGCCCTGTGGGAGAAAGAGTAAAGATTATTTTGAAACGAAACAATATGTTTACTGTTCTATGAAAATACCTTAAGATTTAAGAGAGGTTAAAATATATTAAAAAATAAGATTGAGTTAAGGGGTCATCTATTAATCTCATGATATTTAGTTAACTCACTTGTAGTGAGATATCACAGTCATGTATTTATTTTAGGGGGGGGGGGGGGGGGGGCTGTAGTGACACTACTCCCCCCTTTTTAGCCTCACGTGATTGATGGACGACCCAACTAAAATGTTTATATTATTATTATTATTGTGGGAAATATTTTATAACAAAAAATTTAAATCTAATAACGACTATGTATTTTTTTATTTTTATGTAGTTATAGCATTGTTTGCGTAAAACTCAAAAGCACTCACATTATGCCTCCATTCCACTTTGTATACATAAGGGTGTGCTCTGATGATGCAGTCAAAATAGACGTCGGAGCCTTCCCTGATGTTCGTCGGGTCCAGGTTCGTTCCTAACCGGACCGTTGTTTCTGGTACAACTGTATAAAAAAATGGTTTTATTGATTATTTTATACACACACTACTAAAAAAAGAATTTCTTGCTTTAGAGCTATTTAATTTTGAATCTGTTTTTTTTATTTTCAGGTTTTTGAAGGAGGTTTTCTTTTTTTCTGAGTAGCTTACTTGACAGATGATTTGTCATTTTTTTCATATCAAACTGTCAAATTATTGGTCAGGTAAACTACTCAGAACTTGCTTTTTGATTGTGGAACAGGCCCTTAGTCATAAATTGGATAAAATTTATTTTAATTACATTATTAAGTAATTTGAAAACTTGTCATTGATTTGAGGATAAAAGGTAACAGTTACTTTCTATTATATTTTATAAACTGACTTAAAGATATCTGCGCCGGGTATTAACGATAGGCATGTACACCCGACAGCACGGTAAGTTAAACAGTTGAACTACGACGGTCTCTAGGTCAACATGACTGTATAGTCTGACATGCCGTTGACTGTCGTTGTCTTAGATAACAATAGCCTCCGGTATAATAGCAATTTTTTTAAATAATATTTTATGTCAAAATGTTCCCATGCATGTGTGTCTAAAAGTGTAAAAATATAATCTAACTAAATCTAATCTAATTAAACTCACACTGTATATCCAATGTCCAGTCATCTTCTAAGACCGGCACTGAAGGCATCTGAGGGTTGGAGGCTCTGCAGGCCAGCTTCGCACCGGCATCAGACTTTGTGAATTGTAGAGACACTGTCGAGGTGGTTGTGTTGCCATCCGTTGACAGCTGTGGACAAAAAATACAAGTTTTTTGTATGAAAAAACACGAACAGTGCCGCAAAAGCACGTTATACAAAACTGACAAACTTCTACAATCAATTTCAAATTTAACGTTATTTTCTCCTAAGCCCTTCCCTATGGTCCTATCGTATAATAAGTTTTTTTTTTTAATTTTGAGATTTTAGCATTAACAATGCTATTTTTATATAATACTAAATAATATACTAGAAAAAATAGGACTCGCACCAGATCATGTTCTCGGACGGGAATCGAACCCGCGACCTTTGGATATCCGGTCCAATGCTCTAACCGCTGAGCTACCGAGTAATAATAATATAATAAGTATATACCTATCTAAGAAGTATTTATAAGTAGTATATCAGTTGTCTAGCACCCATATTACCCCTTTGCTTAGTTTGGGGCTAGATGACCTGTGTGAAATTGTCCAAGCCAAATTTGACCATCAGCCATTTTGTCCCCACCGCAGGGGTACAGGCCTTCCTTATGGGTGGATAAGGGGATGGACCATAACTGACCAAGCGGGCCCAATGTGGAATGGTGGGTGTTAACGACTGCAAATTCAGCCAGGACTAACGGCTTAATGTGCCTTCCGAAGCACGGAAAATTGCGAAAGTTGCGCCTCCGCAATCGCTGGGCTCAGACGCTTAACCACTGCGCCATCGAGCTCCACATTAAGCATTTATCTATAGCTATATCTTCATCAACATTGCGAATTAGACGCGAAAAGGTATACCTAGACAGACAGAGTTACATAAACGTATAATTTAAAATATTAGTATGGATAAATCACAGATTCTTGGTCCCAAAATTTGAATAAATTATCTACGGAACTCACTAGACATCGTGTCTCAGCATTTTTTACGTTGATATTTTATGCTCGCTTCTTTAAATATTTTCTTTTGAATTTTTTCGGTAGCCCAAGGGATTTCTGGCATTAGGTTCCCAGAGATCTTCTTCCTGATGTTTTTGTATTTTTCTCTTATCTTATAATTTAAAGGCGAGTACAGCTGTTTTTGAGATTTGGTAAATAAGAAAAATTATATCAAGGAGCCTTGTTCTCCTTACCTTCTCTAAAAGAGTAATAACCCTATTCTATGTACATACTTAAAGCATTATAAAAAAATGTTAAATAGTTGCTTTGCATTTTTAACCGACTTCAAAAAAAGGAGGAGGTTCTATGTTCGACTGTTTATTTGTTTTGTAATGTAGACTTCAAAAGACGTTTTTTTAATATCAGATATGCGTAGGTACTTGAATAGTAATTATGCAGATTTGAATAATATTTCTTGCTTTTTAGAGCTGCTGTTTTTTGAAGCTGTTTTTTTATAGCAATTTTTGTTGTTTGTTTTTGCTGATGCTCCCATTAAAACATTTTGTAGGTTCTGTAATACTACATTTTACTAAGTTTGATGCTCCCATTAAAACATTTTGTAGGTTCTGTAATACTACATTTTACTAAGTTATTTAAATGATTGATATTAATGCAATAATTATTCCAGTTTTTTCCGAAAACGTTATTAGCGTAAAAGTCCAAATTCCGTGAACAACCATGATCGATTATGGCAAAAAATAATTCGGAGCTCGCGTGCAAAGAAACGCGATCAATGTTACAAAAATCTCATAGAACAAGCCTTTTTCCCGATAGATATTTCCTTTAGTTTATTAGCAGTCTAATACCCTTATATATTACGGTGCCCCGGGACTGTGGACAACATAGACTCAATTGGGAAATATATTACAGTAAACCCACTTACACGCCTGAGTAAAAGGAAGCACATGATAAAAAAGAATAAAACAAAAGAAAAGTTATTATTAACGTTTTGGTGTAAACCTTTTTAGGGTTCCGTACCAAAATGGTATAATGGAACCCTTATGGTGCGACTCGGTCTGTTTGTCACAGCTGGAAATCTCGAGAACTACTAATACTATTAACTTGTGGATTACTTTTAGATGACGTTTGCCCAACTATTTTGCAAATAAGAGTATGACGGACCTTTTTCAGTACCGCATACAGCATAGATAGTATTATTGGGTGCATTCCCACAGACTACAATTACTTAATTGACCTTCGGTCGCATTCACAACAAAGAGAGAAATAAAACAATTTATGTATTTTTTTGCAACAGGGATTGAAAGGGGGTTTTAATAATTTGAAGTGAGGCTACTAAAGCGTATGGGGTATTATATGAAGGAGCGCTGCGAGCATCAAAAAAAAATTTTTTTCTGCCGCAGTTTTCGACTTTTGATGAATATGTGAAAAAAATTCCGTTTCGTCCCTTATTCTCTGAAGTTTGCATCGAGAAAAATCTGAATGTGATAGAAGTTTATTTAAAGATTGCAAGAAAAATAAAACAATGTCTATAAATAGTAAACTTTTTCAGAATGATGGTACGGAACCCTCGCTGCGCTAGTCCGACTCGCTCTTGACCGTTTTTTTATTGACAACTTAGCTTTTTAAATTTTGAGATTTAAGCATTCACAATGCTATTTTATATAATACTAAATAATATACTAGAAAAAATAGGACTCGCACCAGATCATGTTCTCGGACGGGAATCGAACCCGCGACCTTTGGATATCCGGTCCAATGCTCTGACCGCTGAGCTACCGAGTCACTAGTGAGAACGTCGAATTTCTTCTAGTATATGATCTGGTGCGAGTCCTGTTTTTTCTAGTATATTATTTAGTATAACTGAGCTTGTTGCTAAATTAAAAAGAATATTAAACATTAAAATCTTTTTGATATGTATTAAAAAAATAGTTTTAAAAATCTTGTTGTAGTTTCAAATAACATACATTTGTTTGCTAAAATAATGTATTTTCACAGAATACATAAAAGTGCTAGTATTACTTTCAAAGTCTAATTTATTGCGCATCTCCACGCAGAGGATCATGTTCGACGAGCAAGTTTTATCCGAGCACTTGAGCCTTTTACTGGTCCACACGTTCGAACTTGCTCAATTTAACCGTTAAAACGTTGGGCATTTACGTACCATCGAATAAAACAAAAGTAGACGAATTGAGCTCGAAACCATCTGTAATTGGTTAAATCTCGCAACTGACTGCCAAGTCGGCATCCCCGTCCGAATTCTCCAGACCGAAATAATATATCAAACAGTCACTTCGAATATTGTTGGAACCGCTCAAATTGATTTTAATCAAGTCTCGTTAATATTAATTTCACTGTGGTACCCTAGAGACACGCTTTATTAAATCACGCACATCAAACTGTAATGTTCAAACGTATTGTTTATTACACACATATCGATTATATGAAGGAAAATTTGACACATTAATAAAAAATAAATAAATAAATTTGATAACATCACATATATTGCTCCGATTCCAAAGTAAGTAGCTAAAGCACTTGTGTTATAGATATCAGAGACAACGGTGGTATCACAAACACCCAGACCTGAGCCAATATAGAAAATTTCGTTTTTCTAAATTGACCCAACCGGGGATCGAACCCGGGACCTCAGAGATGGCGACACCTTGAAAACCGGTGTACAAAGCACGGAGGTCGTCTAAGTCAAAGTGTCATTGGATTCTTAGTGTAAGTACAAGCACGAAATATAAAAGCAGTGTGAAGAGCGCTCTCGGAATAGATCGCGATTTTCTGGGCACGCACATATAGACATCACGTGACAATCTCGGGCCAAACTGAGGTTGAAGGTTGACATAAAATTCGGCCAAGGCAAACATCGGTCAAGGTCATAAACATTTTACTTATTTCTCTGTCAAAATATGAATTCTTAGACCTTAAATATTTAGCTTACCATCAGTTTTAGTTAGAAGTTTTAGCTAACAAGAAGAATGGGCACAAATAAACTTCTTTATTAAGATAAATAATATTAGAAAAAATACTAGAAAAAATCGACTCACCCGTAGCACCTCAGACGGGACTCGAACCCGCACCCTTGGGATTCCGGCCCAATGCACTGACCAATTATGCTACCGAGTCGCTAGTGGGAGCGAGTGGTTTCGTCGCAAAATTTAATAATTATATAGCTGTTTCATCTTTATCGATTGTCAAAACATCTGGAAAGATGTTTCTTTCGAATGTGGGGGTATTTCCTCACATTGATGAAATTGCGCTGGCTTGCAGCGAAGAAGTTAAAAGTACTAGAAAATTTCGTCGCTCCCACTAGCGACTCGGTAGCATAATTGGTCAGTGCATTGGGCCGGAATCCCAAGGGTGCGGGTTCGAGTCCCGTCTGAGGTGCTACGGGTGAGTCGATTTTTTCTAGTATTTTTTCTAATATTATTTATCTTAATATAAAAATAGCATTGTGAATGCGAAAAATCTAAAATTTAATAACTTCTTTATTATTTATAGTTAAATTAGTTTTCTGTAAAACAAAGTATTTTAATTTGCGTCTCTTTCAAGAAAATTTTTTTACAAGAAGAACTGTGGACGCCAACCAGCCAGCTAGATCAGATGTTCTTTTTTAATTTCTAATGCTCAAATGTTTTCGATGTAAAAACTTTAACGTCCCAAAGCCAGTTTCATTAGGCCATCTTACTTTTATAAGCGGGTTCATTCGTCCTGCTTTACATTTTATCACTCCTAATTTGTTTCGCCGCTTCGACGGCCAGGAAAAATGTTTTTATTCGAGCCAACTCGTCAACTCTACGGGGCTACTTATTCGCGATTTCACCGCTCAAGTCAAACGTTAGGCTGTGGCTATAATGATAGCGGGATATGAAATTAAATTATATTTTATCGAATTTGACTAACACAGTAGTACTTTGGAATTGTCCATTTCGTCCAATTTTTTTTACGCATTTTTATAGCTATATTTTATTTGATACAAAATATACATAATCTCGTATAAATAAAAGTATATCAACTGCAATACCATAAATAATTAGTTGGACACGTTATAAGAAGTACCTAACCATTTCTTAGTTTTTACACTATTGAAGAAATAATTTATTGACCCTTGGCATGCACTATAGTCAGTTTATGGAATAAAAAAATCACTTCTTAAACTGAATGACTTCGAAATTAATAGTGTTGAACAGCTATACGCGCCAGCGTTAGCGTCAATTTTGCAGCACCACGCTTGTAACAGACCACGGTCTTACATTTCAAACTTAGGAAGGTCCCTTACGACCGATTTGAGTACGCTCGGAGCACTCTGTGTCCCATTCAATCTACATTTATTACTTTTACGTGCTCTTATTTTAAGTTTGGTTCGATGTTGTTTCTTATGGCAGTAAAGATTATGGCCGGATAAATTCGTCGCCAAATCAGCTATTGAAATGGCCATTCAGCCATGTAATGGCGTCATCTGTTTAGGAAGATAACGATGTTTTAATTTTGTAGATATCCCGTTAATGTTACAAAACTTTTGGTGGTAAATCATGTTGGGGAGTAATCGTTTTATCTTCAAAACACGAATTAAGCTACCGTTGAGATAATTTTTCATCCTTACAAGACGCTTTTATAGATTGTACGCATAAACACCCAGTTGCAAAAAGTTGTGTTCAGGGTCATCATCAAGACATTAGCTGGAGGAAAATCGAACTAAGTTTGACAGCCATACCAAAGGATATTTTCCTAGGCTAGAAACAGTATTCTAAGTCGCAACAGCACCGTGTTGATTTACGCACGATCTGACTCCTGAGGATGCTCCGGGTTGGGACGAATCACGTGTAGAGTAGTCTAATTTGTGAAGATGCAAGGTGTGTCGCTGTCTTGCTAAATGCAGGTATTGTGCACTGATATTTTGTGGTGTGCATGTGTATTTTTTTGCGGGCGGGCAGGCTTTGCATCTTGCATATATTTTTTGCGGGAGTAAGCTATGTACGCTACAATGTTTTGGGAAAGTGACGCCTACTGATTCAATCAAATATTGTTTTTTGTGTTTGGACTTGATTTCGTTTGTAGAGTTGTCTCCAATCTTACTTTTACCAGGATCGGCATAAAAGAAAAACCCGTCACTAGACTAAACCTAATGTCTTTTTGCATTCTACCAATAATTAAGCGGTTACAATAAAATTGCTTTGTCATGCAAAATGTAATCGAGACTGCAACGGGAATAAGACGATTTGAATTACAATCTAGTGGATCGAGTTTCACCTCACTCATCTAGTAATAGGTCACATTACATAGTTATTTATTTTATATATTTCTCAACTTCCTTCTTTGTATGTTGTTAAGACTTTGTAAACATTGAATAAACTATCAATCAATGCACAATTTTGCACAAAGAAAGTGTTCAGCAAAAGTATTTCAACAAACAAGCATTTATTTCCAAACCAACAATAGGCTTATCGAGTAACGAATCGGAGTAGCTTGATGGTCTTAACCCCTTTTTTCAAGTAATTACCGAAATTCAATTTCTTCGCAGTCCGAAGGTGTCCAAAGCACATAAACACGGCACAACGCCGCATCGCGCCATGACGCAGCATCGTGACGTGAAACGGTACGAGGCCGTGCCGTGGAAATCCACGACGCACACTGAAGGTTTTTAACGGCGTGGTGTCATTCCATTTCACGGTGCACGGCACGACGTCGTGTCGTAGAGACTCAACGACGTCGTGGATAATTACACTGCAGTTTATCCTCGAAAAATTAATCTTAATAACAGCAGGAGGAAAACGCGCCTAGTGCGGTACATTTTTCGAGATGAAACTGCGGTGTAATTATCCACGACGATGTTAGGTTACATGACACGATGTCATGCCGTGCACCGTGAAACGGTACAACGACACGCCGTGGAAATTCTACAGTGCGCGTCGTTGATTTCCACTGCATAACGTCGTACCGTTACAGGACACCGCGTCGTTGCGCGGTGCGGCGTCGTGCCGTGTTTGTGTTTCAGCCCGAATACTACCAACGAGGATTATTGCAATTTATTACCGTCGAGTTTCGGAGCAACGACTGGCATTATTTATTATTAGACTAAAGAGTTTTTGATTATCCGAAATGTTTATTTCATGAGCACGTATCTTACAGTCGCGGTATATTAAGCCTTATCTGAGCGTGATTAGGTCGGGATTTGAATACACAATAGCTTTTATTATGTAAATAATATGAAGATAAGAGCATAACAATAGTAATACGGTATATTGTATAGTCGTATATTGTCGAGACTATGTTCTCATAATATATATAAACATTAATAATATAACTGTAAGTACCTTTAAAATAACAAGTAAATTAAAAAACCTCATTAATTAGTAGATTTTTCGAAATGATGTTTAAAACGTTTTAAGACTATGGAAGTATAAAATCGAGGTTCATTCATTTCGAAAAATAAGGACTTGAAAATTTGTATGAAATGCCGTATTGCGTCAACGCTCTTAATATTACAAATCTGAAAGTAAGTTTGTTTGTTTGTTACGTCTTAACCTCTTAACTATTCTACCGATATTTTTCATACACTTTGTCAGGGGTACATAGAAGGACATAGGGTACCTTTTATCCCGAAAAAAGTACTCCCGAAGGATAGAGAAATAACTGACCACCCATCAAAAGTCGCGGGCGGACGCTAGTACTGAATAAAAATAAGTCTTTGCTAACTTTTATTTGCGGATTGGTGGGTGGTAGCGACTGCAAGTGCTTAACGTGACTTCCGAAGCACGGAGGAGCTCAATATTTTTGGTCACCTATCGCAGCACCCACCAATCCGCATTGGGCCCACTTGGTGGGTCATGTTCATAGGAAGGCCTGTGCCCTAGGAGTGGGGACATTAAAAATGGCTGATGGGCAACTATTATTTTGTTTTAACATCGGCCTTACCACAAAAGATTTTAAAACACTGTTCAACAAGTGTTTAACTTAGACACTGTTTAAATGTTATGCTGTCATTTTTTTGACAGTAATGTTTAAAAAAAGACGACGACATCGCATTTAAACAGTGTTTTAAAATCTTTTGTGGTAAGGCCGACAGTTATTAGTGCTATTTTGACTAAGGCTGAGTTGACATGTAAATTCATAACATTGAATTAACCATATGAGTTTAGAAACCTAATTTCTGTGGCTAAAGGCTGAGTTGACATGTAAATTCATAACATTGAATTAACCATATGAGTTTAGAAACCTAATTTCTGTGGCTAAAGGCTGAGTTGACATGTAAATTCATAACATTGAATTAACCATATGAGTTTAGAAACCTAATTTCTGTGGCTAAAGGCTGAGTTGACATGTAAATTCATAACATTGAATTAACCATATGAGTTTAGAAACCTAATTTCTGTGGCTAAAGGCTGAGTTGACATGTAAATTCATAACATTGAATTAACCATATGAGTTTAGAAACCTAATTTCTGTGGCTAAAGGCTGAGTTGACATGTAAATTCATAACATTGAATTAACCATATGAGTTTAGAAACCTAATTTCTGTGTTTTTATTATTTCGTCTGAGTATTCATAACGATGTTGTTATTACACTTTTAATGAGTTCTGAGAAAATTTGGCGACAAATGTACGGAGTAAGTTGTTATGACTTCCTCTGAGGTGCAAACAAGCGCAATATAATAACAAGTTTCAATTCTACATCATTAGTTAAACTTTACGAGTAGTTACACACGATCAAAAACCTTGTGTGCTTCTTTTATGAGATAAATACGTAGGTAAAAATAAATCTTACAATACCATAAGAAATTATTTACAATCATTATTAACACTATTTCATTAGTGTCTATGAAATGAAAATAAATAAACCATTTATTAAAATGTATTGTATTTGACATAAATTATATCGACGACCTCCTTGGTCGAGTGGCTTTGTAAACCGGTTTTCAAGATGTCGCCATCTGAGGTCCCGGGTTCGATCCCCGGTTGGGTCAATTTAGAAAACGAACTGTTCTATATTGGCTCAGGTCTGGGTGTTGGTGATACCACCGTTGTCTCCGATTTCCATAACACAAATGCTTTAGCTACTTACTTTGGAATCGGAGTGATGTATGTGATGTTGTCAAATATTTATTTAATACATTTCAAATATTACGCCAAAAAATTCAGCGGCCGAAGTGACGGTACCTGTACTGCACACGCAAGCACTAACAGGCTTTTTATTTTTTGTGACGCAATGTCCAAACAAATTGTGGAGCTACGCGAACACAATTATTTTTTATTTTAATTATAAAGCGATTTGATGTCGTCACAATCACGCCCGAGGGCCAAAACGGGGTCAACGATGATGCGAGCTCACCCACAAGGTTCCTATTTATCCTGGCTTTGAACTTAGAATACTGGGTATGTACAGTCAGAGTAGGTATGTATAGAATATTTTTTTGTAGGTACTAAGAAAGAAAATATATAAACTCTATGAACTCACCGTCTCTTTGGCATTGTTTATCCTATGCCCGTTCTTCCACCAGGTGATGGAAGCTGGAGGCCTGGACCCTGAGCTCTGACAAAGCAGGTCGTATCGTCTGCTGGCTGACAGAGGTTGGTTGGAGCCAATGATGTGAACTGTTAGCGGCGGAACTGTGAACAAAATTAAGTGCGATTTTAGTTGGTCAACTGTTATGCCTCATTTAGACGCTTGGCAAGTCTCGACAAGCGTTCAAAAACACCAAGCGTGTGAACGGGTGTTTGGCGAGGCTTGCGTGAGCTTGGAAGAGCTTGTCACCGATCACCTGTCGGTGTCACCTGTCGGTTTTTGAACATAGATCAAAGGAGCTTGCGGCAAGCGCATGCGACTTGGGCAGGCGTGTAAATGGCATCCAAGCGTTTGTCAAAGTTGGTCGAGGCTTGGCGCTTGTAAACGCTTGCTAAGGATTTTGACAGTTGAGTATCGGTAAAACGGTATATCACGATATATATATCGTGTTTCAGTAGTCATGCTGGGGGCTGAGCCGACTTTCAATCTAATATTCATATTCATATTCATTTAATCTCCACAAATTTATAATATTAGTACATAACATACAATGTTAGTGGTTAAAGATGTTTGTGATATTATAAATTCACCTTTTCAAGGTATTGAGATATAATAGTATTAAAAACTAAATATTATATTAACTAGAGGAAACATCAATTAATTATATTTTTATATAATAACGCGTAGGTAAGTAAATTTTTGTTTATTGATAATAACTGATTAATTAAAATACTTTTGTGAGGACGCGGTAGCGTTGCTAGATTGTTACTTTTGTAACATTTTATGTTACTTTTGACCCTCTCATGTTACCTACTCCATGTTACACGACTCAAAATGTTACTTTAACGTAACTTTTAGGACATAATAAAAATTATTGAAATAGTTTTTAGCAAACAAAAAATAGTCGTGAAATGGATCACACCAACGGAAGTTTTCGTTCATCGTGTTGGCTCACTTGATTTTGAGCCGTTGTTCTTTCTCTTTCTCACACTTTAAGAATGAGAAACAGCATGAACTTCGATCGAAGACAGAATAAATTTTGTTTTATAAAACGGAGTTTTATTTTATTTGTTGCGTTGGTTTATTTGTTGTCGACTTGTGTGAGCTTACAATAATCGTAATAAAGTGCCATATTACTGTAAGAGGTCTTCTACATAAAATAAGATAATGTTACTTTTCCCGTGAAAATGTTACTTTTTGAGCAGTCATGTTTTACTTTTGACTATCGGCCACTGGCAACACTATACTTGCGTAGCTCAAGGTTAATTGAACGACGTACATCGATCGACCGATTATCATATATCCATTTTAAAAGGAAATTAACTATGGACAGTATTCAACTCCAGCCATTTTAATGTCCCCACTGCCGGGGCACAGGCCATCCTTATGGGTGGATAAGGAGGATGGGCCATAACCCATCACGCAGGCCCAATGCGGATTGGTGGGTGTTAACGACTGCAAAAGCAGCCGTGACCAACGGCTTAACGTGACTTCCGAAGCACGGAGGAACTCGAGATAATATATTTTTGGTCACCCATCCCTTGACCAACTCTTGCGAAAGTTGCTTAACCACCGCAATCAGGGCCAGGCGCTAAATAAACCACTGCGCCACCGAGCTCCGACAGTATTATTAAGGTGTATACTACACATTTTATATTATTTTTATACAGAATCTTTATTTTTTCTACATTTAATTTAACTTTCTTATGACCGTTAGTGGGTCGTATTCTTGTGTAATCAAGTATACAGTTTCTACAACTAATGCTATTAAATGTATCCAACTTTACATTTTCGCTATTACCATTTAGTTCGTCTCTTGAATGAAACATTTTCAAATCCATTGATTGTAGTTTCAAAGTAATCTTTACTGTAGAAATACTTGATACCTTACGATTAATCTTAGGTATCTTACTTGAAATAGAACCTCATTTAAAATTAATCCTCTACCCGAGAAATTTGTACGCCAGTCTTTCACTGATGAAAATAATGGAGACTTATGGGGCATTTACACGGGTCGATTTTCCACGCGACTTGTTAGGCGACTTTAGTCGACTAGGGCTTTTTATCGACAATTATCGTTTGTAAAATCAAATCGCCATCTAATTGAAATTAAATTGGTTTCTCCTTCTTGATCTCACTTAAAATGTATTAATTTATCAGTTCTTATGTTTTGAATGGCACTAATAGGAACTTAATTCGTAAAATGCAAAAAATATAACGAAACAGTTAAATATTTGTGAAAATAAAAAATCATACACAACGTGCCATCTTCACCATAGCGCAAAAATGTTACAATGAGTGTGGAGTTAGATCATAATTACTTTTTTGAACTTTGATCAACTGTTGCACCTAGCGCAGTTACTCTCCGTCTGATTTCTTGTCAAAAATGTGTAAATAAATTTAACAAGTCCAGCTATTGAGAAGAACGGCAATGTAACATGTTTAGTTTTGAAACTGTAGAAAAAACAAAAATGACGGGTAATTTTGACCCAAGCCCCATGACGCTGGGTTAAGTTAGAGAGAATGTATCCGGCGGCGTCAAAGGCCTCTCTTGTTTTTGTGGACTGTACTTATAATAGTGGCATAGTTGGATGCCGACTGTGAAACGTAACAGATTTGAATGACAAAGAAATGAGCATTTGACTTTGTACCTTTGAACCTAACCTAACCTAACCTAACCTAACCTAACCTAACCTAACCTTGTAATTGTAAATGTGGCGGTTTGGATAGATACCTAATCAAAGAATAACAATATGAAAAGATTTCAAGACATGCACATACAGCTCGTGTTGAATAATAAAAAAATCAAAACGGTTCGACACTCAACTATTTTTGTATGGAAAAAACAATGTAATACTAGTAGAAATAATCTTTAGTTCCGTTTCAAAACTTTTTTGCTAGTTTATGAAAATTAAAATATTGACAGTAAATACTTACAGTTCATGTCCAAGGTGAGAGTTGTTTCAATAGGATGCGCCCTAGGGTGGTTAGAAGCTCTACATGTTAGGGCAGCTCTGACGTCTGCTCTGGTCAAGGGTCCTACCCTAAGAATACCCCTTACTCCATTCCCTGATAGCGGGGAAGCTGGGGTATCTGTTTCTATCTCGTCTCTGAACCATTTCACCCATGGCCTAGGCCGACCTGTCGAAAATAATTTATTGTTATACATGAATATTTACCTTCTTATATGTTGTAATCTTAGAGCGCCTTCCGTCCCAAAACTTCACGTGGTTGTAACAAAAACACGTTGTAGGTAGGAGATGCAAGAAAAACTACCTCTCTCAATTTCCACGAAAGGCCCGCGTTGCTCTAAGGTTGTAAGAGTCAAAGTTACAGAACGTCAATAATGTCGTCAAAATAGTACTTTTATTGTAACCTTTTTTAAAGAACTAAAAAGTTTTTTACGTTGATGTATTTGACTGAAATTTTTCGAGAATTTTCATTATAAGAAGCCAGAGTTGACATTAATATTTTCCACCGTTAAGGGTATTAAAAATACTCTTAAGAAGAAATCATTTTCTTAGGTACACCGTCTAAAATGATTTTCTCTATGGTTATTGGATTCCTTAGAAGTGCCTTTATTAAATTCTCCCATCTAGATACGGTTGTTATCTTAAAATATCCATTTATTCGTGGAGGAGAGGGGAGCACCTCCTGACCTAATGCGATTAAAGGATGGTAATAAATTCTTCTTGTTGAAAATTAATTAATTTCCACTCTATATATAATTAGCTGACGTCCATTATGAATATAAAATAGTATGAAAAGGGTTTACCCAATTGTTCCTGGATGTCAATGTTACCGACACGTTGTAAATGAGGGTTCTGATGTACACATGAATTTGTGGTAACTCGGGAAATTTCTGATGTTATCATTAGACTTTATAAAACCGTTTCCGTTTCCGAGGGAGGTTTGACAGATTAATGGGTAGCTAATAAACATGTTTTGTAATTGAGTACCCACCTGGGGTTTTTTGGTTGAAAAAAAAGCAAAGAATTTAATAAAATAAAAAGCTTGTAAAAATAATGGCATATTGGTGAATGTGGAGCTGATAGCACAGACAGTACAAATGCCTGTCCCCAGTAGTGATTAGGGTGGATAAAAGTTATGAATATTTTTATAGAACTTGATTAAAAATAAGAAATGACAAAAGGACTTTTTAATTAAAATGATGTTTATCTATATGATACGTTTGTCTTTGATACTTGTAAAAATGATGTACTTACCACCAGAAACATCACATTTGAGCGTAAAAGTATCCCCTTCTATGTAAGGACCAACTATAGCTTGTTTCACATCACCCTTATCATCGATGATCACCATCTTACTAGGAGGCACTGAGAACAAAAATATTTTATTAAAATAACACGTTACTGATGATAGGTAATTTCACACCTAGCTATTTTCCTGATGTTTCGACCGAGTCGCATCGGTTGTGCTGACGAATAAGCAGGTGTACAAATATCTATCATTACTAACGTATGCGTTTAATTTCTGTTATTTTAATTGAGTACAATGCAACGCGAAAGTTCAAAAGCATATGTAACAAAAATATTTATTTTGAGTTCAATTTAAAAACAAGCTTAATTTCATGCTGATGAAACTGACTGTCTGACTAGGTACTGATTTGCTTTTCCTGAATGATTCAAGCACAGCTTTATAACTAGAGATCGGATATTCAGATGCATATTTACCTGAAATTCAGATGTTGTTTATTATGAAATACACTTTTTTATCGAGAAAAAAAATATCCGGGATCAACAGAATTTTAATGTATATCTCCGTGAGATGTAAGAAATAAAGCTGATTTACACTAATGACAATTGCCCTATTACAACGTAATTGGTTGCTTTTCCTTACTTTTATTGTCAGTGATTTTTGATGAAGTAAACACAACCTTATTACGTTCTAACAAGGTTTCAAATCGGGCCTGTTAAAAATCAAGCAATATACGTATTAAAAAAATAAGAAGTCGCTTCCACAATATGTTAGCCAAATTTAACTAGGTAAATATGCATCAAAATATCCGATTCACTCACTATTTTTTTATGTGTATTATATTTTTCGGGTTATACAACTATCAAGAGTGAATATAAGCTCTTAAGTCAATAACCATGCCAATTGCCAATAAAATATTTAAAAAATCAACATCCCCAACATTGACTTTGTAATATTTTTATGAATAAATATTTTTTTGATAAAACAACATCGCGAACCTGAGGTTTTTACCTTTAATAAACAAATTGTATAAAAACTTTAATTTCTCATTCCTTTTAAACCCTTTCGAAAACACCATTTCCAGTTTTTCTTAGCTTCAGTTTTCGGAATCACAATAACATCAATTTTAATTTATTATCGTCATCAGATAACCGAAAAAAAGGTTTCCATGAAATTGGATCGCTAAACTTATGATGGAAAGCTAATCCCAGCCAAGTTATCCGGGAACAAGGACCATGAAATTATATCGGGGGCTCATTACCAATAAGCCTGATAGGGTCGGGATTTCTTATTACCACTGTGATCAGTATAACGGCTGGCGTCAAATTAAGTGGAAAATTTTCCGTCTCTTTCTCTCCTCATCCGTTTATTACTAGATGATTTGTTTTGATAAAAGTTGGCAGCCTGACATCTGTTAACCCTTCAATATTTAACCTAATGAAAAAGCTTCAATTACAAGCATCATAATATAGAGTCAAGTATACATCAAATTGCATTTCTAATCCTTCTAGAGCAGCTTTTACTAAATATATGACATACATAATAAACTGTCTGAAAATTTTTAACAAGACATAAGTAACTAACTCATAAAAACTTAAAATAAAACTCATGCAACCTCCAGAAACACAATAAATTGTATTACATTATGAAATGTACTGTCGTGAGGAAGGCGAGAAATTATAAAAAAATCTTTTCACTTTAAAACAGTTATTTATTTCAAACACACACTATCACGGCGTAGCCTAGAATAGTCGTCCACAAAACAAAATAGAGAACTGCCGATCGCATTCGAATTTAATTCAAAATCCATCATTCTTTTTTAGCCTGTAAAAAAAGAGTTACAGAACCCAAAAAGTTTGAATATGAGGCTAAGGCCTCACAGTACCTACATAGTAAGCACTGACTATGTAATAAAGAAAAGATAAATTCTATTACATAAAAAATAACCCTCTAGAGCAAAGTTCATAGTTCTTAAACCAAGAGGACAGTTTAAAACTGGGTGTAAGTAAGTGAATCAATTTAATTCAAAAAGTTAACGCCCTCGAGGAATTTACGGCTCGAGACGAAAATTAAAAAGTTTCTATATTTAGAACGGAACTTTCCAATAAATTATATATTTCATTGAGCGTCTTTTCGGGTGATACTATAACAGGTAAGTTTATTAATTACATTTCTGTATTTATAAACGGCATCAAAATTCAATAACTTTATTTGTCTCATTAATCTACAGTGGCGATCACATAATTAAAGACACCAGTCGTTTTTCATACAAACGAGGTAACTTTGAAGCCTTGATTCTCCACCAAGGATTGACCTATCTGTGATCTGATGATGGCTATCCAAGGAATGAATGGAGGAGATTCAGATTGCTATACACACTCAATTGATCTGATCAGCATTCTAAAAGATATAAGGATATGTTTAAAAAAACCGCGATATGGCATAAAAATGTATGGATTACCTGAAAATGAAAACTCTGATCCTAAAAATGACTTAGAATTTACCCTGTAGGTACGTCGTAATATATCTACATGATAAAATATTTAATTTATACTGGATGAGCGATTTAGCTTAACTAGTCGGATACGGGGCAAGTTCTCAAGTTTGTGATATGGCAATAATTAATTCCATCAATTATGATATGAGTCATGAGTCATGAGCTTAAATCGTGGGTCATTAGCCCACAGGGAAGGCCTTGAATATCGGTTCACAATGAATCTCTTGCTAACTGGCAACCGAATCAAATCTAAGTTCAGTTATCACACAATATCACATTTTCTTAAACAAACCCTATTCAGATATGCATAGCACAGAGCAGGTTAAATGGCTTCACATATCCCTACACGCACAATATTTTAGAGAGAATTCTCAGCACAAAACCGGCACCTAAAACCTAGGAAAAACGTTGAACCACGTCTTTCACATTTACACTGCAGACTGAAAACGAGAGAGAAATTCAAAGGCGTTCCCCTTGACATATTTAGTGTATTTGCCCTGTATAGCGCGCCGTATGTTGCAATAAGCAGCCTTTGTATTCGGTCCAAGAGTCGTACACTTTGTGCTCTCGGAATAATCTTATTCAACGAGAGCGCATTCTCCTGAAGTCCTGATAAACGGCGAAGATACACCTCCCCCTTTTGTGTGCATCTCATGTTTAGATTTCGGTGCATTTGTTTTTGGGGACATCCAATCAACTTTTTAAGTTAAAATTAATAATCAAAATGAATGTATAGGAAAATATTAAAAGAAATAAAACTATTCATCTCCTTATCCATATAGACAGCTTTAATTTCGTATACTGAAATGTTTTGTTTGCATATTTAATGTCATTTAGACGCTATTTTGTTTAGGAGTAAACACGATAAAACACTACCTATACATAACTAAAGAGAAAGACAAATTAAATCGACTGTGTACCCTAATAAACTATAAGTTATGTATGAATAGGGGGGGTTAGTAGAAAAAGGCTATTTAAAATAGCCATTATACCTAGATATACAGACCTAAAAACACTACCTAGATATAAAGACAAAATAAATCGACTATGTACCCTCATGAACTATAAGTTATGACAAGTCATTATAAAACAAGATCGCAGCAAATTTATTTTCTCGACAAAACCTCTTGTTTACTTAAGACTTAAACATAAAAACAATCTAACATAACTAAGTGCTTTAGCGATAAGTTTTAATAACCCTTGTAGAACAACATCGCAGCAAATTTATTTTCTAGACAAAACCTCCTATCTAGTTAAGACTTAAACCTTAAAACAATATAGAAAAGCTTCAATCACCTCAACTAAGTTCTTTAGCAATAATTTAAGTAAGTATTATACCTAGCGTCTAAAATACCAAATTAAATTTATTCGGGCCTTGTGAAATCAATCAGTGGGAGGCTCGCTATCTGAATCAACAATTTATTTGAACTTACTGTTTTTCAAGGTCGTTTTACAAATTGAATATTTGTAGATAACTTTTTTATCAGTTTTTACAAATATAGTCCATAGCAAGGCTTTAAAATCTAATTCTCTTAACTTAAACTCCAAGAATAAAATTACATACTTAAATCAGAAATCACAAGCGATCACGTATTAGTGCCCGTGGCTATTAAAAAAACTCATAATTACAGTGAAATTTACCCCTGAATTTTTAGTCTGGGCTTGCTTAAAATCCACCCTGCAACTTTAGACGCCTTGACTCTGTCACGCTAAGTTCCGTAGGCATCTTTTCAGATGGGAAGAATGCTCTAGAGGCAAAGCCACTTTAGTCTATTCGGTATCATGATTTTTGCACTCTTTCATTAAATATGCCTATAACAGTGAGGTTGACCTTTGAGCTTCTAGACTAGAAGCTCAAAGGTCAACCTCACGGCTTGTTTAAAATCCACCCTGCATCTATAGACGCTCTGATCTAACACCAAGACTCGGTCCACAGCAAGCTTTGCAGGCTTGCTTTCAGACATCAAGAAGGCTAAGGATGCGAAGACGCTCTAGTGACTAGACTAGTCTCCTAGTCAGACTAGTCTTATCTGCCTACCACTCTACGATCATTTCAATAAACTTACCAATAACAGTGAGGTTGACCCTCGAATTTCTAGTCTGGGCTTGCTTAAAGTCCACCCTGCATCTATAGACGCCCTGGTCGGATGCCCGGACTCGGTCTACTCCGAGTTCCGCTGGCCTCCTTTCAGGCAAGAAGTAGGCTCTGGACGCGAAGACGCTCTCGTCTGACCACCGCTCCGCGACCCCAAAGTCACGTTCTCTGGCGTCGACGCTGTGAATATGAAAACTGGTTAGCAATTGGTCAGTGAATTCACAAACATTAATTATATCAATTTATATTTCATTTCAGCTATGTATTCAAACAGAGTTGAATTTAATCTTTCAACAAAATATGTAGGGGGTTCAACCGACGAAATCGAGTTCGAGTTCGAATCGAATAAACGTCAAAATAATGCAACGGAAACCATGGCAACCGTTTCCAAAGTACGTTCCTGATGTGAACTCAATCCCATCGAGAGAAGGGGTTGTAAAATTATACGTTTATTATTCGGAATGTTAAAAATGACTGAGGTCAATGAAAAAGGTTCTTATTTTGTTTTTACTTATAGTTTTTCTATACCGTTCTCGCGGGGGATACTTATACTTATGATCGAAGGGGAAAAGATAATTAATAATATAAACTCAATGAATATGCGTTTAGACTGTATATTTAACATACGGAATTTTATTGTGTCCAAGGCTTTAATTTGCCAACTTAAGTAAGAGTTAAATTAGTTTATTTCTGATATTTTTTATCAAAAAGAGCAGCTTATGTTACAAATCTTCCTCAGAAGCTCATAGTTCTTCAAAATCCCGTTCTTTTCACGAAAATTCAAAGAAAATGTATAAGTAATGCCCTACTGTATAATTTAATTCTTTGTCAATAATGTTTACAATATTAAACAGCTTTGATGTTAGGGAGATATTCTCGAGTGAGATTTTCTTTCACGTCTAGTAAACATCAATGGAGGTTAATCTTATACTATTAAATACGTAACGCTTGCTCGTATCACAATATTTATGGATTATCTCAAGAATATCGTTCATATATTTTTCCCCTCCGTCCACTTGGATCCACCGCCAGACTCCAACGGTGGATATTTTTCTTCCTGTCCTTACTTATATTATAAATGCGAAAGTAAATTTCATTGTTACACTTTCATGTTTTAACTATTATGATCATGACGCATCAGAGGTACAGAAACAGGACAAAGAGTACTACTCATCCCTGAAAAAAGTATTGTTCCCGAGGGATTGACAAATAACAATAACTATCCACTCAGCCGAAGTCACGGGCGGCCTCTAATTGTTAATAAATTGACTTCTGGTATGTTTTCTTCTATTGTTATTGTTGGTATACAGGGTGAAATATAAGTCATTGGCAATATTTTTACTAAGAACGACGAAGGTTCGTTGCCTTTCCGGGCACGCAACCAAACTCAAGGCGGTTTTAGTCAGTAGGAGTCTGACATGCACCGCATAGACCGGCTATGGGGAAGTCCAATGAGGATTTCCGCCTCCTTCCCCCGCACAAAGGAGAGGGTGCTCCGAACCCCTCTGGTTGAGAGCGAAAAAAAAATTTTTTATTAAGATTCTAATCGCGATATTAATAATTATAGGACAAAAATTTCTTAAATCAAAGTGATCAAAATTCAGGTGAAACCAACAAAAAATTACAAAAAGTCATAAGTAAATAAAATATAACGCCAAAAATATGAAAGCAATATTTTTTTTTCGTTTAAATTCATGTTTCATTCATCTAATGTTATTTAGCATCAGTAATCTCTTATTTAAGACTTCTTGTGATCTTTTATGTAATAATAAAAATCTTTATTTGTCAAAACAGTTTTTACAAAGTTAAGTTAAGCACTGGTTCCCACACTAGGATTCCCTGTGTCGTGGGAGCCAGTCGCTTTCGTACAGATTAGTTTTCTTTGAATATATCATGTAAATATAAATTTAAACTTATTACTATGTTTATTTATTTCATCCTGAATTTTGATCAAATTGATTTTTAAAAGGTCCTAATTATCAATATTGCGGTTAGATTCTTAGTTCGAAAGATTGCCAATGACTTGGATTTCAACCTGTATAATGTTTTACTTGACAACATTTCAACGTTTTAGTTATAATTATTAGCTAATAAATTAATAGATTAATGTTGGGACAACATTACAAACATTACTCTAATCCTAAAGTAAGTAGCTAAAGCACTTGTGTTATGGAAATCAGAGACAACGGTGGTAAACACACACACCCAGACCTGAGCCAATATAGAAAAGTTCATTTTTTTAAATTGACTCAACCGGAGATCGAACCCGGGACCTCAGAGATGGCGACACCTTGAAAACCGGCGTACAAACCACTCGACCACGGAGGTCGACAAATATTAATATATTCTTAGGTATGATTAGGTTTAAGCTTTGTAGAGTTCATGCTTCATTTGAAGTGTTCTTAAAACTCCTTACGAAGGCAAGGGTCTAGTCCCATTCAATAGTTTATAGAGAAATAAGTTTTATAAGTACTGACCTGAAACTAGCGGCAGCCCGCGACTTCAGCCGCGAGGATTTTGTTACAAGCCTTCAACCTAAACAAACTTCTAAAACATTTTTGCTTTCTTCGATGTTAATTTGCGGGACAAAACGTGACCTATTTCTTTTACAATGGCGCAATCTATTCCTATACTGAAGTTCATCTCTCCCCCTATTAAAATAGCAAACTTTAATTGACAGAGCGAGCACGAGCGTCTGAGTTTCAACTTGGGCATAAATGCCTTCGTATCAGAGTTGAGTCGTTCGTGAATGAATTCTTCAATTGAACTAGTTCACTTATCAAGTATATCTCCTTCACTCGTTCATTCGGGTCCCAATTAGTTCAGTTCTTCATTTAGTTCACACTTCACTGAAGGAGAGGAGGAAGGAGAGTAAAGCGGACAGATAGATTACGAACACCGCGTGCGGAAGCGAGACAATTGCACGGCTCGGCGGCCAGCGGTCGGTCGGAGTCGGAGTCCGCCCGCACTCAATTGGACTTCAACCCCTATTGCGCGTACATTAAGGCTTAGTTTTACATAACGACAAAGTGACTCAAATGGACTACTGAAGTACTGAGCCAAGTGAACTAGATGAACTAAATGTGTGATATACTTCATCTAGTCCAATTGAACTACCTATATCATTCTTTTCACTTTAGTTCAGTTTTGCGCATGTCTACTTCGTATGTCCGGCTGTTTTTCTCCACAAATCGCATTGTTTACACTTTTCTCGTGATATTTTGCACGCAGTTTCGATATTTTTTTTTATTTTGACAATTCAGTTTTAGTTTTAGTTTGTTTTTAGTTTCTTTCGAAAAATGATCAAAAATGTCACAAACGCGAGGTCTGCATCTCACAGAGCCACTAGTAAAAGCCATTCGAATCAGGGCTCCAGTTTTTCTCACTACAATGTCTCCTGCCGTAGGGCTTTCTGAAAGTGGTATTAGCTTCTTTGTTGTTAGATAGAATAAAAAATAATCAAATTTTGATAATCATTTGCAATTGCCACAATTTGAAATTGTGTTTCTCGTCAGTCAGTCTCTGCTCTTTCATGAATTGCGCCATAGCAAAACCATGTAATTCTGAAGCCCGCTTATAGTTGGAGTGCTGTTTATAGAATATTGCCAATAAGCGTCTGGATGACGAGAATTCTCGTCGAGTATTGAATCTTAAGTGCTCCACTGGGATATAGTTGAGAGAGGGTTGTATTATAACTTCGCCTTTTACTACTAACGGAATATATTACATAATAAATAAATAAAACATGTTGTACATATCTATAACTACTAGAGTTATATACAATCACATCCACAATCCTTTCTTAGCGGATGTTTACGTTCTAATGACTATTAATTTCAACTTGATCCGTCAAGCGGCGGTATCGTCTAAAAACATTGAAGTTCATGTTAACTGTGTTTTGACAGATACATATGATACATTGCTTCTTCTCTTTGGTAAGTTTTTATTTGTGCCAAAACAAAGTAGCAATGTATCACATACATCTGTCAAAACACAGTTAACATGAACTTCAATGTTTTTAGCCGATAGAGCCGCAGTAGTTTAAGCTGCGCGTTGATAGATCAGTCAGTAAAATAGCCTTTTTATATTTATATTATTGTATTGTTATTTGAATGAAAATAAAAACAGTGACGGCGACACTACCACTCAATCGCGACAAGAATCGAAGAATTAACTAAAACATTATTTTTTATTAAATTCTCAGGACCTTAACAAAAAATATCGTTTATCGTTGTAGCTGATAAACTAGTGGCTCTGTAGAGCTGTAAGCCTCGCGTTTGTGACATTTTTGAACATTTTCCAAAATTACTGAAATTTGATTTTCCCCATATCTCCGCCATTTTGAAAAACTGTATCGACAAATAAATTTATATAGTTATAGAACCTGCTCACAAACCTTGTGAACCTTTCACGTGAATCAGATGAAATATGCGACCTGTAGAGAAGAACAGACTGACAGCCGGAAGGCCGGAAAGCCGGACACCCGGACAGACGTACGAAAGCATTTTTGCCCAAGTAGAAACGGAGACGTTTCGCTCTCACTCGGTCAACTAGTACTGATTGTAACTACTTGTGTAAGTTGATTTACATACCTAGGTATACTACAGAATAAAAATACATAAAGCTTCGCCCGCAGTCACTTAAACAAAATTAATTATCCAAGAAAATAATTCGGTGTATAATAATTGTTATTTCAAGTAACTATTAATATTAATTTGTTTGAAAATTTACTTCAGACTGAATATTTGGTCAGGCAATACTCATCAACGAATTGAAATAGATGAAGTTCTGAAAATTAATCTGACTCTAATTAAACATAAACTCTCAAAAGCTTACTATAGTTTAAGCCGTAACAATATATTTCAATAATCAAAACGGTTTACTTAGCTTAAGTAAGAAGCATTTTAGAGTACGCTTGCGCAATATGGTCTCCACAATATATAATTTACAGGAATAAACTCGAGAAAATTCAAAAGATCTTCATTAACTATCTCAACTATCGCTGCCGTAAGAGTCACCAATATTATGAAGAAGGCTGTGCGGAACTATGATTACATTTGAAGGAGCACAACTTTATAATAAAATAAACACCTATAAAAAATGAAGCATCGTTTAACGTATTTAAGAAGAAACTTGCTCAATATATTATCAGTACGCGATAATTAAGGATGTGCAATGAATTGTTAAATTGTACCTATTATAGATTAATTAACTTGGAAGCCGGGCGTGCCACCAGGGCCCGTACCGGCTAACGCATCGAACTTTGGAAAGTCTGCCGGACTTCAAATTAAAACAGATAAATCGAGTCCCAATCGGGCCAAAATGACGAACCACAATTCATGATGTCACACGAACATCGATATCTTCTAAATAACTTCAGCGAATAGTACACTGCGAAACTCATTACTTCGGTTTATTTGTTTTAAGTTGAAGCTCGGCAGACCCGCCGAAGTTCGAAAAGTTAGTCGGTAGGGCCCCTGGTCAGTGGGGTGATTACCACCCATGGCCCCCCGAATGACCGTCTGGTGGCGAGTGGGCAAGTGCCGGAGTTTTTTAGTGGGTATTCCCTCCTCCCGAGATCCCATCGAATCCTCGGTTGGGTGGGATTACGGGAGGCAGTCGTGGAGGGAGCTGCAACGTTGAATGTTGCGGTCCCCTCCTGGCGAGCACCACATACCCCCCTATGGGTCACCTGCGGGAGGGGAAGCGCGTAAAGGCGTTTTTCTTCAGCATACAAAAAAAAGCGTTGTTATAAGTAGCTATCTAATCTGTTTTGCTTTTACGACCACGAACTGTTTTAGTATTTATATTTATAATGTTCTCATGTAAGTGACAATGCTATATATTTATGAGAATAAAGTTCTTTAAACATAACACAAACTTTGGCCACTGGACCAAAAACGTTCATAAGTGATATTGTGTATAGTAAAAGAGATTGCTCAGCATTAGTGTCTAAGATTGTGTTTCGTACAATGTCATAGTAATCCCTTCAGGAACTCCGTACTTTCACGAATTGTCTCTACATAATAATATAACAAAAAAAATCGACAATATCGATATTTTCCTAAACTCAAAAAATATTTTCAAGGGCAAAATCAGTAAAAATATGTTGCAGAAAAGTTAGTGAGTGAATTATAATTAATACCTACTAGTAAAGTTATTTAACTTATAATAATATAATTAATTTACAAAAGTACCCCTAATGCCGAATATGGTAGATAGGGACCATCAAACTGAACAACTTTTACTATGGGACCTACTCTGAAATCGCGAAATAAATCAGCTGTTTCATACAAAAATTATTACGAAAATATCAAAATGTATGAAATAGCTGATTTTTTTTTCGCGATTTCTGCTGACCGACTAACACACGTATTCACAAACTGTACTGTGAGGTCTCACAGTGCCCGCGGACGCACATTGCACAGCCTTCCAACTAGGGACCAATCACACGTAACACGTAAAATAAACGAACCAATCACAGAGCTCTATTTCAACGCAGTGTGTTCGCATAAGCAAGGGTCATTTGAGTATCTGTCATACACACGTTCGATAAAACTGTGCAAACTGACTGCACATCTGTCTAAATCACTAATCTAAATCGTTTTCGTGTAGTGTCAAAGTAGCTCTCATATTCATTTAAACATTACTCACCTGTAATACCAAATAATATACTAGAAAAAATACGACTCGCACCAGATCATGTTCTCGGACGGGAATCGAACCCGCGCCCTTTGGATATCCGGGTATAGTGACTCGGTAGCTCAGCGGTTAGAGCATTGAACCGGATATCCAAAGCATTGTGAAAAGAGAAATATATGTATGCAGGATGCACCGCCCGCCCGCCCGCAAAAAAATGCACATCCAAAGGGCGCGGGTTCGATTCCCGTCCGAGAACATGATCTGGTGCGAGTCGTATTTTTCTAGTATATTATTTAGTATTATATAAAAATAGCATTGTGAATGCTAAAATCTCAAAATATTAAAAATTACTCACCTGTATATGGGCGTGCCCAAGTCTTCCCTGTACCACAGTACCAGAAGCACGGCATCTTCGTCGTCCTGCGTGGAGATGTCGCACGGCAGGTACACCGGCTCGCCTGCAACCGCCACCACCTGCGTCATCGGCACTGCGGACAATAGGAAAACTTTTGAATCGTGGTGTTTTGTTTTAACATGTTAAGCGCTCCGGTAACGATCATTTGCGATTGTTTATTTTTACGTAATTGATGCTCATTGACGCGAAAATGGATCGTCAATTCGTCTAAAAATGGCATTGACTGAAAAATTGACAATCACAATTGGTCGTACCGGGGGACATTTAGTACCGTCGATCTTTGCAATAATACTCGCACATTCTTGAAACTCACAGGCATGCTGGCGTAAAAACGTAACAAATAAACAAATGACAATCTAGATTCAAGATGGGTGTCTTGTTTAGAAAAGGGATCCGTGGACCACACTTTAAGAAACCCTGGATCATAATCCACGTTCTCTACCTAAGATTACATAATTTTGGGGCAGTAACTAACGTTTTATTAGATTTATAGTCCCATAGTGCTTACACAAGTAAATGTGCTCTAGTAATTTTAGTATGAACATACCAAAAGTTTCTTGCGAAAGAAAAGTATTTAAGTGAGAATAGAACATACATTTTCTAGAAGCGTCGAGCATTTTTGTGATAGATAACACATGCACAATATGGACTTATACCTTCACTCATTTCTTATTTAGTTTTGAAATTAAAAAAAAAATGTTACAGGTTTTCCAGAAGGAGCCCACACAAAATAGTATGCAGTATCAGTACATCACATACATAACATCACATTTATATTAATTTTGGATTGGAATAGGAACACATTAATAATGTATTAATTTGAAGTCAAGTCAAGTCTCTTTCTTTAAAGCGAACTTATAATGTGGCCACTTTAAAAACTTCCACTATAAGTGAATAAGTGCACCGATAAAACAAAATTATTCCCACCACCACACAAAACATAAAAAATAAAAGAGACGAAACATTATCGTCGATTTAAATATCTGTTTGTCAATCTATCTGGCCGTGTGTACTCAAGTCGACGCGCAGTAGCTAATGTAAACATACTATGTAGGTAGCATATTGCTTTCAATTTTCTTATCCCCCCATTTTTGGGGGGAACCTGGTCCCGAGATATTCCTTACTGTTATTGTTTTCTGTTTACTTGGATTTCGTTGATGGAGCCACTTCAAATTGTTTGTAAGTGTTACCAGGTACAGTTACCTTCTTTACGTTTTCTTTTTTGTTCAAATCAACATATTAGCTTTTATGAGCTACTAGCGACCGCCCGCGGCTTCGTCTGCGTGGAAAGTTATTTTGCTATCCCTAAGGAACAATTATTTTTGCGGGATGAAAGGTACCCTATGTCCTTCTCTGTACCCCTGTCAACGTGTATATATAAAAAAAATATCAGTAGTTAAGACGTGAAGGCGTAACAAACAAACAAACAAACGGACTTTCGCATTTATAATATTATTAAGGATTATCTCCAAATATCTGGCGCTGGGTGTACTTGAACAAAAAAATGAACATTTTACACACCGCTTCTATGTTTCTATCTCTCTAAATGGCAGTAACGTCCACCCAATACCGTGCAATGTAATTAACAAGTAACATTTGTGAGAACATTTTCGAAACAAAAGCGTCCATTTTAAGGCTATCGTGCACTTTTCCAGTAACTTGTGCATCCGGACGCGAAGGAACTGCCGGACGTCCGACCGGACGCCCCGGACGTAGATGTTCGCCTCGCGTGTCCGATTTATTGTACTCAAGATGGGTTTAAGATAGAAAATTGAAAATTTTAATGTCAATAGTTCGCAGAAACAGAGAAAAATAAAGAACAAGTTTAAACAACAAATTTCAGTTTTAAAAAGGAAGTTGTATTATGAGTAAGTTTAAAACACGTACCAAGCTACGTACATTACGTCGCAGCCAACTGGTTTAATCAGCCACTCAATTAACGGCCTTGCCATTTAATTAAACAGCGCCGTTTAATCACTGGCCTAAATGACATTTAGCCAAAGCGTCTAATACAACATTTAATTAGGTGGAATTTACATGGATTAACTTGGCAGGCGATTTTGTCAATTAGCGCTTTTTATCGTCAATCGCTTGTAAAATAGGTTTGCGATTAGATAATGACCATATCATTGTATACCCCCAAAAATATCACAGCTGGTCGACGCTAAATCGGAAACGGTCACCTGGAGGGCTGTTGCTTACAGCCAGGTGACCGTTTCCGATTTGTTGACAGAAAACGGAACTATATTTCAATGTCTTGTCTAGTCAAGTTATTAAACGTCATTAAACCAAGTCATTTGCCTAGCCATCTAATTAAATGGCTAAACATCATAGGCTAGTCGTTAATTGAACCACTGATTAGGCTAGTTGGCTGCGAAACATACACTGTTAGTTTAAAAAAAATGAAACATATTTCAAATCACAACCATTTTTCGAACGTGTATAAAAATGCAAAAATGTAAACTAATATTTTAGAGCGAAGCTTTAGAAAATAATAATTTATTAGAGTGCTTTTCAAAGCACGCATATCGACATTAATATAACGAAGGGTACGTAAGCTCTGATTTAAGGCTATCGATAAACTTAACCATAAGCCATTTTTAATGTCCCCACTGTTGGGGCACAGGCCTCCCTTATGGGGGATGGGTCATGACCCACCATGCGGGCCCAATGCGTGGTGGGTGCTAAAGACTGCAAATGCAGCCAGGACTAACGGCTTAACGTGCCTTCCGAAGCACGGAGGAGCTCGAGATAATAAATTTTTGGTCACCCATCCCATGACCGACCCTTGCGACAGTTGCTTTACCTCGGCAATCGATGGGCCAGGCGCTATACCACTGCGTCACCGAGCTCCTGAATCAGAACCTGTTTGCGTATGTGCTGAATTAGTGAATTTCAAGATTTTTCATCAGGTTTCATCCTGATGAAACCTGATGAAAAATCTATACCTGTATAGTTTTGATACAGGTAAAACAACTTTAGAATTAAAAAAAATATATTGAGTTAGATTTTTTTAAGGAATTCACGTTGAGTGATAATATCTTAATATCAGACTGATATTTAGTACAATTTCCTCGTAAAAAATAATAGCTTAGATAATCTAATTAATTTCAACTGTGTTCTAAAATATCAGAACTAAGGGAAAAGTTGGAATTTAAGTACTAAAGTTATAATAAATTCAGGTCTGCTATTTGCCGTTATCTATAATAACTGTTATGACGAACAAGATTTCCAGTAAAAAATGAAATTGAACAATAAACAGAAATAACGTGAATTAAAAATAGTTTTAACTTCATAAGACTTTTGTTAAGAATCAAGTAGTACATGAAATGTAAGATACCTATTATCATTCTACACTAATAACTATTAGTGCTGTAGTAGAACAATTATTGACGACCTCCGTGGTCGAGTGACTTTGTACACCGGGTTTCAAGGTGTCGCAATCCCTGAGGTCTCGGGTTCGATCCCCGGTTGGGTCAATTTAGAAAACAAACTTTTCTATATTGACTCAGGTCTGGGTGTTTGTGATACCACCGTTGTCTCTGATTTCCATAATACAAGTGCTTTAGCTACTTACTTTGTATCGGAGCAATGTATGTGATGTTGTCAAATATTTATTTATTTATTTATTTTATATTATGACGAAAATAATAAATATAAAATAAATAAACAAATGCTTTAACAATTTCACACAGCGCCATCTAGCCCCAAACAAAGCATAGCTTGTAATATGGGCGATATAAATAAAAATTTAATTGGCGAGTGTATTTTGAATTGTATTTTTTTTGTACTTTGTTGTAACAATAAAAAAATATATATTACTATTATACATCGCTTACCCAGACCCGTCACAGATATTAAAATTCATCATTTAAATTTCTGCCCGGTCGGGAATCGAACCCAGGACCTCTTGCGTGGTAGACCGGCATGTTGACGTCTCTAAAAAGAGCTTTATTCACCTTTTAAAGGCCTCGGGATCGATATCGATAATTTTATCAAAAGCCGACAGCATTACAGCGAGTTTTAAATCGATGCGCCGTAACATCCTATTCGGATCCACCCGGGAGAAACTACGAGTACCTATATTAATTTCCGAGCGTCCAGCGTGCGAGCGGCAAGCGGGGCTGTCAAACTCGCCTCGACTATTTCGTTCGACTTTGCAATACTGTCGATTTACGAAAATGCTATGCCTCGTTTATGACCGTTTGAAAAGTACTCAATATATTTGGAAGCTTTAAAAAATATTTAAATCATATCTTTTGATTTTGATTTGCTGATGATAAAACATGACAAGAAGCATTGCAATATTATTATGACAAGATTCAAAATCGATTTTACCAATATTTTAAACAAATTTTAAACAAAAAAAGATATTCTATTCTATTCTATTCTATTCTATTCTATTCTATACTATTCTATTCTATTCTATTCTATTCTATTCTATTCTATTCTATTCTATTCTATTCTATTCTATTCCATTCTATTCCATTCTATTCCATTCCATTCCATTCCATTCCATTACATTACATTACATTACATTCCATTCCATTCCATTCCATTCCATTCCATTCCATTCCATTCTATTCTATTCTATTCTATTCCAAAGGATTGATTCTTCAAGCGATTGATTCTTTCCAGCTAGATGAATAAAAAAATATGTTTATCTTAATCGATAAAAAATAAAGCAGCGGCCCTTAAAGCACCTATTGAATAAGAAAAAATATACTTAGAAGAACCAGAAACTGAAAAGTAAGAAAACCTTATAACTTTTTCTTTCAGTTTTTCCTTCTATAAAAAGTTGTTGCATAAAGTTTTCTAGCTTGAAATGATTCTTTTGTGCTTTTTTTTATTTTTCTCTTCTTTACTTTTTAGCAAAGATTTAAATCTTGTTTTATATTAAATTAATATTGGAAAAATGTGCTAACTCTTCAATCGCTTATGCAAATCAACTTATCAAAAATTCTAATTCACTTTTTAACTCTAGTAAATGACTTTAAATGTTATTACTCCAAAACGCAGCGGAAACTTTCAAATCACTTAATAAAGTACCTACCAATATTTTTGAACTAAGTGTTGGTGTAACGTTTTGATTTAAAAACGACTTTGTGCATCAGTGTTAGAGTGGGGTTTCGGTTGGAGGGTTACGATTGGTACAGGGACATTTGAATAATTAAAAAGCGGCTTTGTCTATTTATTCAGTGCTGGGTGCCAATTCTGAAGAGTAAGCCTGAGGGTCCTCGAGAGCTTTAGCGTGATTCCAGTTCGGAGGCGAAGTGCTATCAAGTGATGAATTGGTTTTTAAGCTCTCTAGTTCCGGTTTGAATGCAGTTGTTGAAAACAGGAAAGTTTTATTTTTATTTTAGTTCCCTAGGATTCCGTCGTCAGTACATTCTGACTTTGAAAGCAGTGCAACCTTTTAATGTTCAGTTTCCAAGACTATTTATCTGTTTAAAGGATACACGAAAAGAAGATATATTTTTATTATTATTATTCTTCCTTTATTATTCTTTTTTTTATATTTGACAACATCACACCAGAAATGTATTTCTCCGATTCCAAAGTAAGTAGCTAAAGCACTTGTGTTTTGGAAATCAGAGACAACGGAACGGAACAGTTCGTTTTCTAATTGACCCAAACGGGGATCGAACCCGGGACCTCAGAGATGGCGACACCTTGAAAACCGGTGTACCAAGCCGGTGACCATGGAGGTTGTCATAAGATTCATTGAGAAAATTTGAGAAAATTGCTTATTTAAGTTTTAAGATTTTATTTTTACGACGTAGAAATGGGTCTCTTTTAGTTTGTTTTCAATATGTCATTTGAAAGACCCGCCATGGAATGCAATTGTTCAAGTCGATAAAAAATGTCGATGAGTCCCTTTTTTCCTGTAACCTTCGTTTGTAACTACATTTTTGCATTTACGTATTTCAAAGATAAAGATAAATATATTTTATTTGCTTGAAATGCGGTAAAATACATGTGGTGTTATATACAAAAAAGAATCGTACACATTTCGCTACATCTAGCATGCAGAAATTTTCAAAGATGAATGTAAATAAAGCTCCGAGTTTAGAACATCTATAGTAAAAAGTAGTTTAGTCAAAATGAGTGTAATAGGTAGGTCAAAGTTTCAGTAAAGTAAACGCCTTAGTTCAAAATTTTAAATTACATCAGAGTTAGAGATATTTTCAAGGAATAACAAACAAGTTAGACGGAAGAAGAATTCGTTGTTTTTCTTAAAAAGCGCCATCTACCACCAAACGTCGAAAACATCAGAACAATGTAACAGTGTCCTCTGAAGCAATAAGACTGAAAGAGGTCAGGCGGCGTGAAACCGAGCTAAGTCCGTACAAATTGTTTGAGCAACGTGAACAGAGTGTTTGCGTAGAGCAATGTTTGAGCTACGTGCGGGGGTTTTATATTCCAGGACTGCTATAAAGAGGATAACTGGTTAATACTGGTTTTGATAGAGATTCTGGCTCCAAAAGCTTTACGACATTTGAATAATTGTGTTTATTTTTATCGTCTTTTTGTCCCTTTTTCCCATTCGAGGTCAGATTAGTTTTATAATTTTCAATTAATAAAGACTGTAAAAGCATGCGACTATTGTTGAATATAGTCACTGTTGCCGCTTGCGAATTATCCGGCAACATACAACAATCTCTCAACCGGCAACATTTTATACAAGGTGTTACAAAAATACCCCTAATGTCGAATATGGTATATAGGGACCATCAAACTGATCAACTTTTACTACAAAAAATAAAATAAAAAATTAAATATCAAAATGTATGAAGTTGAGTTTTTTTCGCGATTTCAGAGTTGGCCTAATAGTAAAAGTTTTTCAGTTTGATAGTCCCTATCTACCATATTCAGCATTAGGGGAATTTTTGTAACACGTTGTATAATGTTGCCGGTTGAGAAATGCGACCTGTAGAGGAGAATAAACAGAAAGATATACGAAAGCATTTTTGTCCAACTAGTTGGACTATTTTTCCCGAGTTGTATAACGGGTAAACCTACTTCCTGTGGTACAACCAGATGGACCATGGGTAGGTACATTTAATTCCCTGTGGTACAACCAGTTGAACACGGCAGTTGTCCCACGGGTCGGGAGGGAAACAGAAACGCTTCGATCGCGCTTCGCGCTTGCTCGGTCAATAAAATTATGATACCAGGGCCCTATTTAATAACGTGACAATTTGTCAATTGTCATGACAATTTGGTTTACGTTGCGGTGTAGCTATGAGTAGTTTGTTCTATTTTCAAATTGGTTGACACAGTGGATATAAAATTCTCATGACAGGTGACAAAGTGTCACGTTTATCAAATAGGGCCCAGACTTAATAGTTCATGTCACTATTTCTAAGTACCTACTTAAATAATGATAAAAATATTTCATTCCTTGTCAAACTACTAACCCATCCATTATTTAGTGAAAGTAAACCTCTATTAATACTTATCGAATTAAGTTGCAAGTAGACCTGGCCAAGCTGTTAATGAAAAGAATCCTCAAATAGGATTTTATGTGGATTTGGGATAAGCTTATCAACTAGTAGATCAGGCACGTACACACAGTAAAAAAACGAAGCATGTGTAGTATTGGATTAGATTTTATACAGGTAAATGAAAATAATCACAATATTTGTTCACTAAAACTTTAAAATTAATGTAATTTGAAAAATGAAATTCATGTAATGACAATGATTCATAATTAAATAGACGTGGGAGTTTCTGTACTTACAAAAATAACATTCTGTCTACTATCCTAATTTGATAAATGAATTTCATGAAATGACAATGATTCATAATTAAATAGACGTGGGAGTTTCTGTACTTACAAAAATAACATTCTGTCTACTATCCTAATTTGATAAATGAATTTCATGAAATGACAATGATTCATAATTAAATAGACGTTGGGAGTTTCTGTACTTACAAAAATAACATTCTGTCTACAATCCTAATTTGATAAATGAATTTCACGAAATGACAATGATTCATAATTCAATAGACGTGGGAGTTTCTGTACTTACAAAAATAACATTCTGTCTACTATCCTAATTTGAAAAATGAATTTCATGAAAACACAATGATTCATAATTTAATAGACGTGGGAGTTTCTGTACTTACAAAAATAACATTCTGTCTACTATCCTCACTGCACCACTCAGGTCCGACGACCTGAGTGGCGCAGAGGTCAATATGTCTACCACGCAAGAGGTCCCGGGTCCGATTCCCAGCTGGGTAGAAATTGAAATGATGAATTTTAATTTCTATGACGGTTCTGGGTGTTACTATGTATAATAAGTATTTAAAAAGTATATAAGTAGTTTATCAGTTGTGTAGCACCCATATTACAAGCTTTGCTTAATTTGGGGCTAGATGGCGCTGTGTAAAACTGTCCAAGCATTTATTAATTATTTATTATTATTATAATACTTACTACTTCTGCTGCTTTAATTTATTGACTTTGTCCAACAGATGTGACCAATAATACCGCGCTTGCGGTACAATACGATGTAAATTAATCTGTTGCAATTTGTTGTGCGCACCTTACACTCTCGAGTGAAGTTGCTGCGAATCATTGTCCATTGTCAATTTAATCGCATTGTATCTTCCATTATCTTTGGTTGACCATTAGTAATTTTTTACTGTCCCCACTGCTGGGACACAGGCCTTCCTTATGGGTGGATAAGGAGATATCATTGGTTTTTGATCAATTAATAAAGATATAAGCACCTATCAAACAATGCTATAACTTTAATTTTAAAGAAAAGGCCTAAGATTCTCAATCATAAACCATTTTCGACAACGCAGATAATAAAGTGTTATTTTATAAAAAAACCGCAGACAAAGTGCTTTACTTAAACTTGTTGTGAACTAAAAAGGTTGATAGAATTACATTTGAGTGCTTCTCATGTTTTCTTACAGTTTATACACACTTGGAACGTTTCGAGCATTTTACGAGAATAATAAAGAATCGTCTGAGTGTTCGGAAAATTGATGAGATCTATTAAAGTGGGTCTGGTTTGCGTGACTTGAAGGTATTAGCAGCTAGTTCTTTGAGAATCGTAGACTATTTACCAACATCTCTGCACATGCTTACATTGTCAATCGCATCACGTTACGGTGGGTACCCACTTAGATTCGCGAACCTCGTGCTCCGCGAATCTATGTTGCAGGTTCGCGGAGCTCAATGTGGAGGCGAAGAATTGCGAACTTCTACTTGCACCCCTTTTATGTTCGTTCATATCGGATCGCCAAATGCGGAGCGCGCACCGAAGCTCGCAAACGTAGACACTGGCGCACTGTTGCAGAGCGCGGAGGTTCGCGAACCTAAGTAGGTACCTGCCGTAGCTGTACCAATAAAGTGCTGCCTTGATTGGTACAGCCTCTTGTGTAAACATTTGATGCAAAGCTGTAGGTTGAGTCCGAAAATGAGCTTTAAGGGGCCGTACAACGTAAAATACACATTTTTGAACAACGATTTCAGTTCCAAATGAAAAATGTAGAAAGTAGATTATAAGTCATGAGTTATGTGATTGACAGAAACATGATAGCTAAAAATACTAGAATAATCGTAAAGCATTAAAACTAGGTAAGGTTATAATGCATAAACAAATAATATTAGTATGTATGCAAAAGTCTAGCTGCGGTGTGCGAAGCGTGCTGCGCGCTCCGAGCCGAGCGGGTATGATGGTGTAGACAAAATTATTACAATCAATGAATAATGATTTTGCCCAATCGCGATAAAAAATCCGATCTCGAATGAAAGACCGCCGCATGTGGCTCGCCTCGCGAAATCAACTCCATTTCCTTCAGTTCACTCTGTATCCTATTTTTTTTGTTTCTACACATTATACCACAGTTCAGATTCACCAAGAAAACCGTTTAAATTGAAATAACTAGGTTCTGTCACGCGGTAATTTTAAATTTGAATGAAATAATGAATAAAATTTTTTGGAAATTTCTAGCTTAAAGTCAGGGCGCAGGCGCCCCACCTTGCCCTACCGTGGCTACGCCCATGGTTGTACGGCCTCTTAAAGTTAATAATAATAAGTGTGACTTACACACTAGACTACACATCTCAATTATTAATATTCATCTTGATAATAGACATTTACAGGGTAACCGAGTTCATACCCACACCTGAAACGGCTGGCGTTAATAAAAACTTAATAATAGGTATTATATGTCGCAAGATATAATAGCTTTTCTATGACTGATGCACGTATATGTTTCTGCGAGTGAATGCTAGTTACGTAGTACGAGTAATCATTTCGACAGGTTTTGCCTAGAATTTTTAATATAATTTTCTCTTTTACACTTTTGATTTGTTTCAACCTTTGCTTCGCCAGAACGCGGCCCACGAAAAATTTTCACGTAAGAAGGATTCTCAAATTCATTTAAATCAAGATAAATAATAATAGAAAAATACTAGAAAAAATCGACTCACCCGTAGCACCTCAGACAGTTAATATTATTAATTTGAGATAAATGTTGTTTTAGAGAACTCTTTTACATTTCGAAGCGGCAACCGAGCAAAGTGCCCTTATTAAATTTCGCAAGTATTAACCAGAAATTCATTCGCTGAAATATTAACTTCTCCATGTCTCTCCGAGTATTAAGTTTTCCTTCCAAATGAGACCCGCTAAGCTTATAAGTCATATATCGTCAACGCAATATTATTGTGTGATTCTAAGCCTAATCTAGATGAAACAAACATTACTCCTTCCCGTTTCATATCTCACTTGAGACAGAAAAGATTTCCCTCAGGATTGGACGACGGAAGGTCACGTTGCAGACAGTCCTTTAATATAAAGGATTTTCTTTTTGTCTCAATGATTCGTCTAACGGATAACATCGCAAAATAGTTGTACGCAAAAATATTTATGTAATGTAATTCAACGAATATTCGCTGAATTACATTGACAAGAATCCTCACCGTAAAGACTTTCTTAAACATTCATCGCCAATCGATGAAAAATCTTGCGGCTAATCGTGTTATTTATTATTATGAGTATCAAATACTGATAATAATTCATCAGAAATTATTTCATCATTATCATTAACATTAACTGTAAAACATATTTTCAGTAGAATTATTAAATTAATAAAATAAAGATTCCACACAGCGCTAATCTAGCCCCATAGTAAGCAATCTTGTAATATGGGAGCTAGACAACTGATACTACGTATATTCATTTTAACTATATACTTTTAATACATAGAAACACCCAGACCCGTCACAGAAATTAAAATTCATCATTTAAATTTCTGCCCGGCCGGGAATCGAACCCGGGACCTCTTGCATGCTAGATGTTGACCATTGTACCACTCAAGTCGTCAAATGAATGACTTGAAAACAAACTTGGATGAATAAAAAACAACAAATAAAATTGACTGAGCTTAGTAGGTAGTTTTATTTTGATAGACCAACACGTGCTTGGGACTTGAATCTTCTTTTTGAGAGGCATGAAGCGGCACAAACCACAAGTCATGAACAATTCAACAGTATCGAATCTACTTAAACATTTATGAGAGAACAACCGAAGCATCTTTCCAAATCCTCAGGAGAATTGTTTATATTATTACGTAAGTATTCTAAACAAATACGCCTGGAATAAAAAGTTATAAGTACCTTGTTATTATGTGCGTCGAATAAATGAAACACAAGAGTACCTACTTTTAAAGATGCATGCGAGCCACAAGTTGTAAATTGATTTGTAGAAGATTAATTGAGGGCGAGTAGTCTGCACACTAGCGCCGCCATTAAAAAAAAACAGTTTTTATATAAATGTGAAATTGCAAATTATCTCTCTGTAGTGCAGTCCGAAAAAGCTTTGTGGTATTTTTCATCGTATTAACAATATTTTCTAGCTTGTCGTCTAGTTTAATGGAGTTTTTTTGTTAAAAGTGGCCACTTTTCGCAAAAAAAATCCAGGGTAGTGTTCAGACTAAGTGCTCTTAAGTAGATTGTTGAATCCACAATACAATCAGAATCATACACACACACAATCAATAAGTACATAAAAGATTTCGAGAATAAACTACTTACTTAAATTCAATTCTACGCTGAACTCTGTACATACTCATATAAATCACGCGGCATCTGTGGCCACATTTGGACAAGCTAAGACAGCTACCCACAGGATCATAATAGAATTAGGAACATGCATATGAATTTATGCAATTTGTGGTGTGGTCGATACTAAGCCAGCTGTTGGAGATAGTTTGAGCATTGCTGCGGAACTGAGTACGCAAAATCGTAATTGAAACTCAAAGCTACAGTTATAAGATTGCATTAGTAGGTACAACTAATTCAATCTAATAACTAGCTTTGTGTTCCACGATTCTCTTGCTTCAAAGCACAACATTAATCTCTCTCAGAAATATATCAAAACTTTCCTTTTATCTCTATTGAAGTACCAATGTAACGTATAACATTCTTCAAGGGCAGACAGTGGAAAACAACAGGTATTTGACTTATTTATTTGTGGTGTTTCTCAAGGTTGCATATTGGGTCCAGTGAACTATTATTTAGATAGGTATTATTAATAAAATTATGTATACGTGGTTAGCTTAAAAGGAAATAATTTTAACGATAATAGTCAATAGTCAAAATTTAGTCAAAATTTCTTTATTCAAATAAACTTAATAATTAAGCACTTTTGCTAATAATTTATAATAATTGGTGGATTATATTTCAATATCAACAGAAAAGCGACAGGGTATTAATAGTAGATTATACAACAAGTGTAAAAAAAGGCAATTTATTTGAGGGATACAAAGGACCGAGATGATAGTTTTTTCACGAGTTGTGTACTCTAATTTTGCGACTGCGAGAGAAAAAATATCAATTTATAGTTATTACATTTTATTTTATAGGTAAGTAATCGGTAAATAATATTTAAACATTAAAAGATAGTGAAATTAGAAGTTTTCAAATGACATAAAACAACCACGATTGAGATTTTACACGATCAGTCTGGCATCAGTCAATTCGATCAGTCTATATAGACTTTAAAATTATCCAGACTGATGATCAATGAAATGGACTGACGCCAGATTGAACATGTAATCTTCCTCTAATAGATAGAAAAGAACCCAAAGACGAAGATACTAATGAAACCTAACTAAAATTGGCGGGATATTTTCACTCAGTGAATAGAATCGCGTTTTATTCACTGTTATCGGTGAATTAAATGCACTTTTTCAAGTGGCGATGATAAACAATATTTTTTAATTTCTCGTGCTCGTAAAGTTTATCTTTATGTTGGGTATTGGCTGCATAAAATCGCTTATGCTCTAGTGCATTAAGTAAAATCTTCGTCTAAGTCTCAGACTCTAAGACAAAGGTCGCCAGGTAAACAGACACACTTACGTGTTGTTATTTAATAATAACGGAGACGCTTTTCTGGATTCTAAATCATCAATAATAGTAGCTTCATCCAAATGTAGGAAAGAATGCCAAAATTTTTTGAATTTGAAATAAAAATAAAATTCGGAATTTTAATCATTTGTAAATTGTGTTTTCGGTAAAATTATATGGAAAACAAAAAAAGGCAAAGCGATTTCGGCAAACTTAAATTCATACAAAGTTTCGGATTTAAGATAAATATTGTATTTCAATTATTTGTCAGATTTATCTGTTTGTCTATTTAAATACAACACTTTAGTTACAACACAATAAAAAAAAATCGGAATTCGAAATGTGTCAAATGTGTTTTCGATAAAATTAAAACTATGAAAAACAAAAAAGGACCATACGATTTCGGTAAACTAAAATTCGTACAGAGAAATTTCGAATGTAAGATAGGTAACCTGCTTTTAGTTGTGTCTTTAATTTCCTTCAAGATAAATCACCTAAAGAAATACATATTCCGATCAAACATTTCTCCTATTCTATAATAATGGTACAGGATAACCCCATACAAACAGCAAGAATGTACCGATAGCTGGGAGTATTTGTTTTGTAGCACAAACAAGGGTTCTCATTTAAGAGCGCGTAGTCTGCACACTAGCGCCGCTAAAAAAATCATAGTACATAAAACAACCACAGTAAGAGGGAGATTACATGATCAGTCTGGCATCAGTCAATTCCATCAGTCTGTATAGACTTTAAAATTATCCAGACTGATGATCCATGAAATGGACTGATGCCAGATTGAACATGTAATCTCCGTCTAATAGATAGAAAAGAACCCAAAGACAAAGACACTAACGAAACCTAACTAAAATTGGCGGGATATTTTTATTCACTCAGTAAATAGAATCGCGTTTTATTTACTGTTATTGGTAAATTAAACGCACTTTTTCGAGTGGCGATGTTAAACAATAATTTTCACTTCTCATGCTCGTAAAGATTGTATTTATATTGGGTAGAGGTTGCATAAAATCGCTTTTCATGCTCTAGTGCAAAAAGTAAAATCTTCAAACATTTGTACGGAAAGACGTAAAAAATATTTTTTCTTATTTCCGTCATTTTAATTTGCGATATAACTAATAGATGACGCGACCCGTGCGAAGCCGGGGCTGGCGGTTAGTGATCAATAAAAGCATGCCCTTTATTGTCTAACCTAGAGTAATTCTAAAAAAATTTTCAGTTGATAACGTTAAAAAAATTCGCACGCTCATCGCAATTAATGGTAGAACCTAGAATGTTTAAATCTAGAATGCTTTTTTAAGAATTTTACAACGTGTTACAAAATAACCCCTAATGCCGAATATGGTAGATAACTCATATGGTGCGTGTCACCACGGTCCCGTAGCTCCTGTGTGTCAGTGCGAGATGTAGTAGGGGATTTAGTGGGTAGTGCCCCCGGTAAGTCCCACATACCTTCAGGATGCGTAAATGCATTACCCCTACTATAAAAAAAGGGACCATCAAACTGAATAACTTTTACTATGGGACCAACTATGAAATCCCAAAAAAAAATTAGCTGTTTCATACATTTTAATATTTTCGTAATTCTTTTTGTATGAAACAGCTGATTCTTTTTTCGCGATTTCAAAGTTGGTCCCGTGGTAAAAGTTGTTCAGTTTGATGGTCTCTATCTACCATATTCGGCATTAGGTGGTATTTTTGTAACACGTTGTATAGTATAGAAGATTACTAAATCACCCAATTTAGAATCAATCGTTTTCAGCGCTGAAAACGGTTTCAATGTCTGTAACATATTGGACTTAAGTACCTATATTAGAGTAGTAAAACTTAAAGAATCGTTGTTGTATTATTCTAATAAAATACAAAAATGAATTACAAGTATATCTACGCATAAAATATCTACACATTCAATAGTTTAAACGTATAAAATATCGTACCTTGGAGCTATATCCGTCTCATCCATAAATCTATAGCTATAGATGTCGCAAACAATGTTGTGCATTGGCTGGTCACAGTAAAACTTGTTTCAGTAGTTTTCGATGTTAATATATTCATAAGACAAACGATTTAAATATTGAATTTACTGATACCAATAAAGTGTATTTTGTTCAAAAGTTACCGTCAGTAGAATTATATTGCTTTATTTAATGTCATTTTTTAATATATCATTGGTCTTAGAGAGAGATTACACAAAGTCTGCCGTCAGTCTGCCGCCAGTCCATTCATCAGTCAGTGGGTTATACGATCAGTCTAACCAGACTTATGAATGGACTGGCGGCAGACTGATTGTATAAGCTTCCTCTTATTCGTTTTCTTTCCAAATCGTCGGTGCTCTAATATTGACCCAGTAACAGTTTGTTTTAAGATGACATTCAGAGAAAAGATACTGTTTTGTCTTACGCTGGATGCCGCCTGTCATTTGGGAGTCAGTTTGGATCGGGCCCAACCTCGGTCCATAGATTTTGACGGCCCAATATCGTGCCAGATACAGCTACAAAGTTAATCGTGGGTGAAGCATTCCACATTCTATTGCATTCACTAAAGAATTTGGCACTTTTTCCACTTTGGCTGGAGTCAGAATAATTGTTATATTTAAAAGCTTTGCAACATCTGTTCGTGCAAATTTGTTGCTTGCTGTACAGCATGATAGCTGAACTTGGCAAAGTTTACATTTTGTGACAGATTGTAAACTGTTTGGTCGTTGGTTCCATCTTAGAAAGAAAGAAACCTTTTAATATTGTGACTGTTTAAACTGGGAAAAATATAAACGAATTTGCCCTTTGACTTTCAACAATTCAAAAGCAAACAACTTAACCTAAAACGCTGCAAAGCTTCACAAAATCAAAACAAGAACCGCGTACCTAATCGGAATAATCGAAAAGTTCGCAGCATTTCGCAATTGAGCAGCGAAGGGAAACGCTTTGTTTCTCAGATATGGGAAATAAATTTTGCCTGGGGCTCGCAAGGAGATTGTTCAGGAAGGTCCAAGTTAAATCGACTTCCAAATTGTTGCTCGGATGCTCCCGATAGGCCTTATCGTCGGATTTTTGGCTGCAGTATTTTTGGAACAAGCCGTAATACAGTTAAACGTATTGCCAGTTGCGATTGATCGACAAAAGTTTCTCCATTGAATGGTTTATAAAGGCGTTCTTCGGGTTCTTGCTGATCCGATAAAATTTCGCATTATGTCTTGCGAAGTGATTTGTTTACGTTGCGTTATTGTCATTTGGTCCGTCTTGTTTAGAAGTTCATATAAAATGATTCATTGTAGTCTTTCACATGGATTGTTGCAGAAGTTATTATTGTTAATATCTACGTACATCCTTCTTTTAAATTAAATGATAATATTTTCCGTCAAATCACTTTCACTTTTATTGCTGACGACTAACTATCTCAAGTTGTTCAGTCAAATCGTTAGAAGGTTCTCAAATAGTTGCCAAATTGTATCTAACTCAAGAGCGATAGAATGAAAATCTAGAAGTAAATTATAGTGCTCTCACGACGGAGCACAATAGTCTACTCAACTATGATTCAAGTTCCGAAGTGATATTGCACTATGGTTACTGAGTGCTCAGAGATGCTCTTTTCAAGCATACTCTAGTTGAACATAAAGCAGATACACAATACAGACAACTTCAACTATAGTTCAGAGTATCTTCAGTAATCACCTCGATATAAAATTGAATTAATTATACCTATGAAAAGTTTTGAGGAGATCGAAGGAAGGAAGGACAGTAGCTTAGCGTAGGTGATTAATAAGCTTAGGCGGTTAAACAACTTTTGCTAAGGTTGATCATGGGATGGGTGACCAAAAAAATTCTCCCGATCTCGAGCTCCTCCGTGCTTTGGAATGCACGTAAAACTGTTAGGTCCCGGCAGAATTTTAGTCACTGACACTCATCGATCCGCATTGTCTTTTACATTAATTAATACATACATGGGGTAAACCGACCAGATTTTTAAGTTACATTTGTTCTGTATATCATACTAAAATCAGCTTGCATCAAATCTATGCAACCATCTCACATATGCGGAACAACATTAGCAGTTTCTCCATGCGTCTCCACATGGCCTGCATTGTCATAACTAGACGTCACGTAAGCACCGCACAAATCCCGTACTCCATTAACACCGAAAGCCGTTAGCTACCCCAGCCATTCTCGCGCCAACAGACCCTAACATGTTTACCTATTCATCGTTATCTCCCATCATCCCCTATCACTTGGCATGCCGTAAAAATGAAAAATCACCCTATGAGAGCACACAATGCCATCCATCTAACATCGGTGCGTCGTGATGTACGAGACCGTTTCTCGGATTTATTGCGGAACCCCAATCGGAACGGCGGTCAACATAGTGATCAATGGTTTTATGTAAATCCGGGGTTCCTGTATTGTGCTTGTATGTTTTCTATTTATTCTGTTTGCGCGGCGAATTGGCCAGCCATGGGGAATGAAGCGTGAGCCCAAAGATATTGATATGATCACACTGGATGCAAGTATACTTTCATTCACATAAAATCGACTTCAGAGTTTTCCAAAGCATGCGAGTTCTTAAATTTATATTGAAATAGCGATTATTGATTATTTCCAATGATCAAATGATTGCAAATATTTGACAGCAACATCAATATACTTAAACAAAAAATATAGTAAAAAGGACTTTATTCAGCAATCCATCATCCATCGATTCTGAATTGCCATTTGGTTATCATTGAAAACTCAAAAAGTTGTTGAACTTGAGCACTTTTGTAAATGAAGCTATCATCATATTTGACTCAGCAATATCATATAACGATAAGTCAATTAAAACTCCAGGACAGCGTATTATCAGAGCGAATTTACTGCAAAGTACTTAATTCAGAGAGATTTCTGTCGAATTTTGTAACTGTTGAGAAGCTGTTATACATTGCTCCAGAAATTGTGTTATTGAGATTGGAAACAACTAAGGTTTCAGCATCTAATCCGAGTCAATAATATAGAACAGTTTGGGGATGGTTATTATCGTAGTTATAAGCAGATCAGAAACAATACTATATCAACCACCCTGTTTATAACAACGAATCGTATTCAAGGCCATTATGTCAAGGCGTACTACTAAAATCAATTAAGACTCAGATGAAAAGAATCATAACCAATTTACAAAATAGGCCAGTATGAAAATCATAGAGTTTATTACCATCCGTAAACCACGTATTGGATTTTTTACTAAAATAAAAATGTTTTGAAAGATTAAAAATTTTGCCGGAAGTGACGTAGCTCTTAGGCTCTATGTAGTGATGTCATTGCCACACAGTGCCTAACATAAAAAAGTGACTGACAGCCGACTGTTACGTCAAACAAAAATCAAACAAAACAACTGCTGCTTGTTGAAATGAAATTGAACGAGAAATAATCACGAGGATTAACCGCAAAAACTTAGATCAAACCGTAGCAAACAAACATTCTTAAAACACGTGGAAAACGCTGCCACTGTCAAACAATGTGACATTTTGAGTGGCCTACAACGTGAGCAAAGGTGTATTTGTCGTGCCGAGCTGTGACGTCACTAAGGGTTTTTTTAAATTTCATTTATTTTCTCCATAAATAAATTGGGTAGTTAAACGCCGAGAAAATATAGTGACTGAACAAAATGATATTTATTTATTAATTTACATGGACATTTACACTTTTAACTGAGCTATAATGAAGCTATTTTTGGTGACGATGACCAAGCAGATCAGAAGGCCCACTTAAATAACTAGCTAACGCTTAGCTCCTGTCAATCCCATACATTGTCATTCTATTCTACTAGCGTTAATTTTAGTAACCGCCTCTGTGGTCTAGTGGTTTGCCCACCCGTGTAAGACGCAGGGGTCCCGGGTTCGATTCCCAATAGGGGGGTACATTTTACTCGGTTTGGTTGGTGGTAGGGTTTACTTCAAGTCCGCCTGGCTAGCTACCACCATCTTACCTGACGCCAGAACAGCAATTTAAAAATTTTTATGTTCCGGCAGTTAGAGGTAAGATAGCCAGTTTCTCAGTGCTGAGGATTCCGGATGTAGTGTGCTTCCACCTTCGGCCTTATCGTCACTTAACATCAGGTGAGATGAAGGCCAAGCACTAACCCGTAGTGGTAAAAAAAAAGAATGGCCATTTGAGTAGGGAGGTATTCTATAGGAATTTATACAGATTTATGCTTCTTGGCAAAATATGGTGATGGATGTTGTTCACCTCTGATAGATTTAGCTATTGCTAATGGCGTTAACTGGACCCTGGTGTCTGCCCGTTTTGACATATTACATTCCCTACGAACCATCACGCTATGTCACTTGTAGTCTGATGGACGTCAATATCGAATTAATTGGTTAACCGTCACAAGTCCCAGAAAGTGAAAAGTTCTCATTTTTACATTTTTAAAATAATTTAATGTTGCCAGCAACAGTTATGCGAAAAACCAAACACATAGAAGTCTTTCCGAAAAGCATATAGTAATTATGTACATTGAAATTAATAACTACTAAAAAAAATTACACTTATGCCCATTGGCCCCGTTTAGGGACGGCATATTTTTATAATATGGCAATATTTTTTCCAGTTTTTTTCGTTCAACTCACCTTAAATTATTAAGATATTAAAGTTTTTTTTAATATTTAAGCTTGTTTCTATTTGGGTCTAAATGGGTTTAACAGTTGAACTGTGAAAAAGTAGGGCTAATACGGTTTCAAGGTCAACATATTGTATAGTTTGATTTACGTCTGGGCCTAATTATTTAAAGTTTCATGTAGCAACCCTTGTGTGTATGTGTGTGTGTGTACGTGGGCCCAACGTATCCTTTTGTGCGTCCTGACTCCTGATGTAGGTTTTTATTGTCCGTATGCTTCACTCGTATTGAGTGGCCTAAATGAGGGAGTATTTTGTGCCCCCTTTGAGTGAGGAAACTGGATCTTTCAGTTTCGTACTTGTATTGTATAAAGATTTGGTATAAAAAAGGTATTTTTTGTACAATTATTAAGAGGTATTTTTTTCTAGGCCTATACCCAGCAGTTAAGCAAGAGGAGCTCGGTGGTGCAGTGGTGTAGCGCCCAGTGATTGCGGAGGTTAAGCAACTTTCGCAACGGTCGGTCATGGGATGGGTGACCAAAAATGTATTATCTCGAGCTCCTCCGTCTTCGGAAGGCACGTTTAGCCATTGGTCCTGGCTGCATTTGCAGTCGTTAGCACGCACCAATCTGCATTGGGCCCGCGTGGTGAGTCATGGCACATCCTCCTTATCCACCCATAAAGAAGGCCTGTGCCCCAGCAGTGGGGACACTAAAAATGGCTGAAGGTCACCCAGCAGTGTTATAATGTTTTGTCAATAATTTACTTTGTCGATAGTAAACTGGAATTAAATATTGTATATGAACACAATGCCTATGAGAATAACAATAAATATAATTATATATTTCTCCAAGTCACGTGTTTTAAAGATCCTATATGAACTATTTGCATAAAACAACTTAGTTTTATAAAACACCATAGAAATAGAAGACAGGGTTCATTTTATCACCCTTATGTAACCACTTATGGCATTAAAGGATGTATTAAGCGTAGCCCATAGACCTACAAATAAACGAAGCTCGAATTATATAAAGCGATCGCGCTTGCCAAACAGAAATGAGGTTGATTTTTGATACTGAAATAATTCAGACTCGACATGCTCCAAAAGTTAAGTTTAATAATGGAAAATGTCAAAAAACATAAAAATAAATGACATGAGACTTTTGATTCATCACTTGATATACTACCCCAGACATGACAATGATACTACTTGATAGTGTTTTAATGATTTTATAAATATAAGATGAATTTTAGCAGAAGTATCTAGTAGCTACGAAACAGATGCTTCCGATATGGGCAACAAAATAAGTTTAACAATTTTAAGAGTCCGGTGAACAGTGAGCTTCCCATACAAACGTAATAACTCACTGTTCGCCGGACTCTTAGGTCTATAGCACAGGCGCACCCATACAGCCATACAGCTATTAGTTTCGTCTTAGGATGGCGTGCGTAGGAGCGTATCTCATATTTCTATAATAAATCACAGCGGCTATAACTCGATGCCATTACGAATGTGAATGAATTTCCGGAGAATTCCCACTCAGATACGTGAGCCTATTCGACACGATATTTTGTGTGTACAGCCAGAGAAAAGGGTTGTTTTAATCTTTAAATTCATCAACGCCCGAGCGGACGCATGCGGCCGGATAACAATGGAATATCTATTGTGTCTCATTTTCCAGGCGTTGAAGGGTTAAAAAGTTCCATTTGAAGATAACTTTTAATCAGTGGTCGTAGAGGCTAGGTTTGGAATGGATGACCATAAATAATAGTATATGTCTTATACGACTAGAGCTGGCCAGCTGGTCATGCATCGGTGGCAGCTGCAATCAGCTTTAATGGTTTAGTTGTTTTGCATATTTTTGATGTTCTGTTATTAGATAATGATGGCATTTGTTAACTATAGATAGATAGGTGATAACAATAACAGAATCAGTACCTTATGAAATAAGAATTGTCTGATTTTAACATTAAATTTCTAGTAATCAATATGGAGCAATTTGATGCGAATTATTTTAAGACTTACTTAGATGAAGTGTAAATATTTCACGAAAACAACTTAAAAAGCATAGCATTTTCATTTAAATCGACATATTATAACACAGTGAAATATTTCAACTTTGTGAGAAATTCAAGTATTCTGCCAACTGTACATACACATAATTATGAGATAGGAAGCCAATGAGACCGTATAAATAATATTCGTCCATTCACCCTCAATTGTTATTGCGTCATGGTTCCTTCTTATCAGGGGCTTAACCGCCCGTAAATATTAGCTCCTGGAAAAATATATCTTCATACGTCGTGTAATAATACCATAAGTACTAGCTATTTTAGGATACATAATTATGAACTATAAGAATAACTTCCTAAAATATCTCTAGTATAACCATATCTGCTACTCTATACAAGAAATATGTTATATTAAGGGCCTGTTTCACAATCAAAAAGTAAGTTCTGAGTAGCTTACTCGACAGGTGATTTGACTTATTTCTCATATCACAGCTGTCAAATCATCTGTCAAGTAAGCTACTCAGAACTTACTGTATGATTGTGAGACAGGCCATAAAACTTACAACTACGACTTTTTTCAGAAATATTTACGCCGGCCCCTCATCTAAAGTGGCCACTTTTTGCTCTTTTGCCTACTACAACGAACTATATTTTCGGAGGTTATTGATTATAAATAAACTAAGCTTCAATCTGTACATGTGAATTTCCATACAATGTGTACACATACCTTTAGTTTTAAAAATAAGTAACACTGTATTCTCAGATTTTTTCACTTCTCACGCTCGTAAAGTTCGTCTTTATGTTGGGTATAGACTAAATAAAATCGCTTATGCTCTAGTGCATAAAGTAAAATCTTCGTCTAAGTCTCAGACTCTAATACAAACGTCGCGTCGTCACGTAAACAGCCACACACGCAATAAATTAAACTTCGTTAAATAAATTTGTTTTTGCAATATTGTTATTTAATTTCCTCACAATCGAAGTGAAAAGCAGAGTGTATAACTCGTACATAAAACCCATTTTACCCTCGACTTGACTATCCACCCTCGCCTATATATCTCGGGTAAAATGGTGCATTTCATGCACTTGCTGTACAATTTACTAAATTTATATTTCTAGAATGAATAGGGATTGTAATCATCATTACAATCCTTATTCATTCCCGAGTTTAAGGGCCGTAGATAGAGTGGAAAAAAGACGGTAGTTGGGAGGAAAATACCCTAAATATTTATGATGGCACTTTTTTTTAATAAGTAAAACAGCATTCAATTTTTTTTGAGACTACCATCTGATTACAGACTACAATTTAACCATCGTTAAATTGTAGTCTGTAATCAGCTGGTAGTAAATGTTTACTCTGCATGTATGTAGGCCTTTTTAGAATAGATTGATAATTATTTCAAATCATCGAGATATAAAGAGAATTAAAAAAAAATAAAAGTCATGGACTGGCTTAAGGGGCTGACATGAGCCAACTAGCGCCGCCGGTCGATTTTATTGTATTTATTTTAAATAAGCCCAATTTTTTAAAAAAGGAATTAGTCAAGGTCTTGTGAATGACGTCTAATGTTTATTGAATAACGTTACAACATTACAAAATGCGTGCAATAGTTTAAACTGTTTGAATGCCTTTTCAAACTGTGTAAAGTTATTCAATAAATATGAGACGTTATTAAAAAAACCTTGACTAATTCCTTTTTTTAAGAAATTGCGCATATTTAGAATAAATAAAATAAAATCGACTGGCGGCGCTAGTTGGCTCATGTCTGCCCCTTAATACCAGGTTCTACGAGATCAATTAACATTGTTATAAAATGACACTGTGAAATAAAGTAATTTCATATTTATACTATCTTTAATTAATGTAATTAGAAGTAGGAGCCCTACATTAGGTCTCCACAGTACCATACTAATATGTTTACCATACAGTTGACCTTGTATTCATTCTTTAAATAACGTTATTAATAATGTTTGATTAAAAAAAAACTTGACTTTAAATTACAACATTGAACGCATTGCACACAGCCAATAATTGAGCAAAGCAGGAAAATTTAATTTAAAACTCCACCAGGGATCCAAAATGCCTAAACAATGTTACCTGCGAAACTTCGAAATAGTTTCGGCGAACAATTGAATCCCTCCGACATTTTGGGTGGCCAATTTATTCACGTACAAATTCCTCGACCGATTGTTCTATGTTTTATTCAATACTTGGATCTCGATTGTCTTGTTTATACGTCGGATAACGTAGCTATGTTTGGGAGCTATTGTGTAGCTTCGATATTTGACCAGTTGTTATAAACTGGTGGATTAATGTAGGCGGATACTCATTGATCAACTATCTTCCGCCCGCTATTTCTTCTACGTGGGATACTACACTTTCCGTGGGAGTTTTCATAAATCCCTTCTTACCGGATGCGTAAACTCTATTACTACGTCACAGTAACTTTAACCCAAATTTCAGCAATATCCGCCCAGTATTTTAAATCTAAAAAACTAGACATAACATTAAAAATACATACAAGTGAATCATTGTGGCAAATCAGAATTAATAACGCAAGATTTTTTTTCACAATATTTAAAATAAAATACATCTTTTAAGTATCTATTTTATTTGGTTCCACAAGTGAAATTCCCGTCGTAGAATCCTAACTAACTCCAAATACATTGGAATGAAAATACGTAATACAATCAAAGATTTTGAAATATTTCCAGACAATGTCAGCTGATTGGAGTGTCTTTCAAAAGATTCTGACTAGAATAACTCACGATTTATTTTAAGTTTACCCTTTTACTACTGAAATATTAAATAATTTTTCTTTTATATTTCACTCCTATATAAGACTAACCAGCAATTTGGTGATACAACGCTTTTATTTATTTATTTCTTAAAAATAATTAGCCCTTTGGTCAGTTATTAATAAAAGAGACGATGGCGTCACAAAGTTATTTAAAAAAAATCTACAATTACGTGTGGTGACATCATATGAGCATTTGTTAATTAGAAATAAAACACTTTTTACGGATTACAGCGCGTATATTAATAATTCAAGACCTCCTCCAGTCCTCCCGTGACCACGGCCCTTGGAAATGTGTCGAAATGTCGGGAATTCTAAAAACTAATAAATACAAACTAAATAATTTTAAAACAAGACCTGAATTAATAATATTCGCGCTGTAATCCGTAAAAAGTGTTTATTTCTAATAACTGTACGCGCGAAAGTCTTAGAAAAGAATTTGTTAAGTTAGATATTGGTGTATTATGGTACTTTATTACACTTTCACAGTTTAATGTCACTAGTTTTATTCTAAAAAAGATCCCCTTATCCGCTCTCCATATTTGCAAGCCTTTCCATCAAAACTTTTTGATAGGATGAGCGAATCATTTCTTACCCGAAAGGGAAAGTAAAACGTTATCCTTAAACTGCTAGCAACTTTTACGAAAACTGCTATTTCTTTTAAAATATGGTTATGGTTAGGTTCAAAATAACAAATTGTGTTAACGGGGCCCTCATTATTAAAATAAACTCGTTGCTCAACACGTTTGATGTAAAGGTATTTTAATCAGAAACTTTTTACTCTGTAAAATAATAGTTCGGTGTGGGTATGGATGGTAAAAATGCTCAAAGTGATCACTTTTAGCAAGAGATATATTATATTCTTTAGATGGGAGAGTCCTTTATGATAATCCAGTATTTTATAAGATGGAATTACTCTCTATGCAGAAACTCCATGCGAATAATTTGCTGAACAAAACCTGAAAAGATACTCAGAGACTTAAATCTTGAGATGTAATTTGAAATTTTTCACGATGTTCTGTGTCTCTACTCGTACCATGAATGTAAAAGCATTGCATCTGAGATTAATTTTCCAACTCATCGGATTCTTTCACTAAAGAAACTCTTAATGGGAAAATTCTTTTTATTATTTTTATTTCTTTGCGATGTTAATTTACTCGTGTAGCTGTCTGTCGGTCTGTAAAAATAAAAATAAAGAATTCTGTTTGGATTTACAGTAAGTTGTTGTCATTGTTGTTCTTCAAAATGTTTTATTAGAATCAACCTTTTTTTGTATGTAAAGTAAGTACCTAATATTAAAAGACGCTTCAAACAAACAATCAAGCTGAAAACCTGTTTCAATAAAGGCTTAAAACAACAAAATATGTGTAAAATCAAAGGATTTTTATGAATGTACATTCAGACCAATTATCTTTCATTAAAGGTTTAACGAATGAAAGACTATTCATGACACGTTTGGGATTCGAAAATTTACATTCAATTGGATTCATGGACAACAATAAATACAGGTTTTATCGGTCGTTATGAGGCAGTTGTTTGATCATGATAAATCGAGCTAGGCATTTCATTAAAACACATGCTAAGATGTATGTAGTATTTCTTCTTCCATTATGTAGTATTCAACTAAAAGTTCAGTGGTAAGTGTTCAGCGAATGGACTAAGGCGCATTATATAGCTCAGGCACACCCCAAAGTTTATAAATATTTACGAGGTAGGTATTCTCACATAAATATGTATGGAATCGTTAAACGCAGACTGGGATAACGCATCCAGTTCTAGCAAATTAATACGAGCTGTCTGCGTCGGCAGTTACCGGAAATGATGTTGATGTGGACTTTTAAATTAAAAAAAAAACGGGAGAGGGTCCATTATGACGTATTAGATGGCATATGTTACATGTAAACATTAAAGGGAACTGCCCATAAACCCGCTGTTTGAACCCCCCTTTATTTGAGCCATGCCACCTTTTAATATTTCACAAACATTTGTACAAATAACAAAGTGACTATTTGTCTCTCTAAAACTGAAGTGCCGTTTTGAATATTTCAACAAAAATGGAGGAGAAACATTAGTTGATTACTTTGTTCTCTTATTTAAAGTTCAATGGACACAAAAAGTAAATATTTCAATAGATAGATGTAGTATGAATAATTCACCTTTCAAGCTTACGCGCTCACTAGACATGAAATAATACACTATTGATGTATACTAGCGCGGTTCTATTGAAAGTACTTTGGTCCCGTCCCGCGGTTTTATTGAAAGTACCCTGTGACTACGGCAGGCAAAGGTGTCCAAACGTCGGGTAAATAAAAAAAATCAAACTAAATACCAACTAATTACCAAAATACTTTAAAAAAACTTTAATAAGTAACATTATATTTTTAGGACGCAGTTTCAGCCTTTTCTGTCCAGTAACGAAACTTTAAATGTTATTTAGTTTAACATTACAAAGGTCTTATTTTATTATGGAAAATAAACCAGTACGAACATGACATCGGCCGTGTTAGCTTTGAAAGTCCTTGTTCGCCTTGCGGCGCTTTTCAAAATGACGCAGGTTCATGGCTAGCTTAACGTGTCCGTCTCGCATGGACAACATTTTGGGTAAAAAGGAAATGATAGTTTCTCCTAAAGGGAAAAGGAAAACATGATGATGTTATTTATGCCACGAGCTCTCTGCTTATTATATTTTCCGTCCGTACTACTTAATGAAATAAAACACGGCAATATTCGAATTTAAGGAATTGTATTTTGACGACCTCCTTGGTCGGCTTTGTACACCGGTTTTCAAGGTGTCGCCATCTCTGAGGTCCCAAGTTCGAACCCCGGTTGGGTCAATTTAGAAAACGAACTTTTCTATATTGGCTCAAGTCTGGGTGTTTGTGATACCACCGTTGTCTTCGATTTCCATAACACAAGTGCTTTAGCTACTTACTTTGGAATCGGAGCAATGTATGTGATGTTGTCAAATATTTATTTATTATTTTTTTATTTTGAATTCCTTTTTGTACAGTCAACCGCATGTCAGACTATACACGTTGACCTTGAGACCGTCTTATGCCGTACTTAATAATCGCTGTTTTCGTATTTCAACTGTTTAACTTGCCGTGCTGTCGTGCTTACTTGTGAGTGTGTTTGTATGTTATTTTTGTATTTCGTATCATTACTTAATTACCTACACAACTTGACCGTCGCTTGTTTTTGCAATGACTAATGCGAATGGTGCTTTACAATTAGCACGGATGTTTTGAAAATGTTACAAATAATATTACAATTTCAAATCTGTTTTTTACATGTAAGGATTATCAAATCCAAATCCGATCAAATCCTGCCATCTGGCAATCATAAATAACGCGTCTCATCTTAAACATTATTAATGTGCGCGACCCTGTCGCGTACCTAATTAAAACATGTTTATTTCACATCGTTTGTCACCCAGATAATCCAGAATTTGGCACACCTGCGCCCACCCGGGTTGAGCACTGGCGTAATTTCCAAATGTTTGTGATGAAAACCCTGGGTTATGTATGAGGGTGATGTTGATCAAAGGCTGGGTGATATTTCTGTGATGTGACTAAAACAAACCCTACTACCAGTTTAAGTTTGAGGGACTCTTTAATACGAAAACCAAAATCAAATAAGTGTGTATAATATGAACAAGTGCCAAATTAGTATTAAAGTTGACATAAGATCACTTTTGAAAGTGTTTTGTTTCTCTCAATGAGTGATATAAATAATTAATAAAACGCTATGATAGATAACCTCATCCTTTTTAATTTTTGAAGTCAGTTAAAAATAAATATTAGACAACATTACAAATATTGCTTCGAATCCAAAGTAAGTAGCTTAAGCACTTGTGTTATGTAAATCAGAGACAACGGTGGCACTACAAACTCTCAGAACTGAGCCAATATAGAAAAGTTTTCTAGATTGACCCAGCCGGGGATCGAACCCGGGACCACAGAGATGTCGATTGTCGATACTTCAAGATATCAAGACCACACCACACCGGTTTCAAGACCAGTGTGCGTACGGCTGCGTTCAGACGATAGCACACGACCCAACCTCAACCCGAACTAGACTCAAAGTCAACTGAACCGCAGCCCACTCCTTAAAATACATCGCTTACAATTTTGAGTCTGATGACACATTAATAAGCTCCGTTATATTTTGTCAATGCAACTGCACTCGCCTCACGCTCAACCCGAACTCAACTCAAACTCAACCCGAACTCACCTCAAACTCAACCCGAATTCACCTCAAACTTAAGCCGAACCCACCTCAAACTCAACCCGAGCTCACTTCAAACTCACCTTAACATTATAACGGAGCTTATTAATATGTCATAACCATAAGACTCAAAATTGTAAGCGGTATATACCGTAAAAGTGGGCTGCGGTTGAGTTGAGTTTGAGTCGAATTCGTGTTGAAGTCGGGTTGTTTGTTATAGTCTGAACGCAGCCTACCACTCGACCAAGGAGATCGTCGGTTTGAGCCCACAACCGACTTTGTCGGCTTAATTATGAGACCAATCACTGGGTTGCACTTTGTAGCACCGACTTTCTGTAGTGTGCGTCACAACATTGAAATTAGCACGTTTCGTTTTGCGCTGACAGAAAATCGGTCCCCCATTTTACTGTCGGTCGTGGGCAGTCTACCTAATTAATTAGAAAACGTCAAAAGATAGACATGGGGATCAGTGTTTGTTTCATGCTTTTAAACAGTTTAATAAGTGAACAACTCAAAGTAATCAACATTAACAATAGTGAGATAAATAATACTGAAGTACATAAAGTGACAATAATGATCAAACAGATACAAATTAAAACCCGTTGTTTTAAAATTGGATGCCTTAATTTGAAAATCAAGCGTGGTCATGTCATCGGCGTTGAAATTCGCACGCTCGCGACGCCGAAATGAAATCGGAGCACAGTGTAAATTTATGAGATAAGTTTGGATTTTGTGACCCCTTTCGGGCGGGGTGGTTGTGCCCGTTGCCATGGTTACCGGTCTCTAGGGACCCCGGGTTTTACGCCGATTGGATTGTCCTACCGCGAAATACAAAACCGAACCGATTTCGCGGACTTCCAGCGTTGTAGATGGAATTTATGTAAAAAATGGGAATTAACATTTTTCGTTTTATTTTTAGGTAAAGAACATTTGTTTGTAAATGTTCAACTTCGTAATAGAACAATAAATAGTGTACGGTACAGACAATATCATTTGATCTTGATAATGATCGTCTAAATTAGTATACCTACCAAAACATGCCAAGCTAAAACCGACTGTACCGCAACTCCATATTAAATCAAATTCATTGGGTTTAAAGTGCTGTTAACCCTCACTGTTTTAGTAAACAATTTCTTTTTAATTTCCATTTGTGTGTACTGGCCTTAAAGTTTTATTGTTTTCGTTTGCAACGGACGGAGTTGCAATCGTTCTGTATTTAAAAATTTACGTTGTATCCACTGCGCAAGGAATTTCTTTGTTTCCATTCCAGATTCTAGTGTCTCGAAAAAAAAACTTGATTGGAGTGGCCTGATGGAAGGGATGGTTTCTGTTTATCAATAAATGGAAACATATTTTTTTAATAAATTTCATGACGTGACTTTGTACTCGTCTGGTTTGATATAAAGACTTTTGTTTTTAAAATACCCAACATTTCGAATGTTCGTAAGTACTAAAATTTTATTTGGCATTATAACTCTACTATTATTGATCGTATTGTTTTCCTTGTCGCCATTTTCGAGATTCAAATAAAGAGAACATTCATATCTACTATTTTAACCACTCCCATTTTACACTATTATGCAGCACTTAGCTATTTGAAAACCAGATTAAAAACAGCTTAATGACAAGCTTTTGCGCAACGCAGCAAAACAGTTTAAGCGAAATCCACCTAAAAATTCGGCGAGCAAAAAAGTTGAAGTTAAGTGTAGTAATAACAGTACTAGAGAGCCGCTTCGAGCTTTTTCTGAGGATAATTTGTATTTATTGTAGTTCCAAGTTTTTTTCTTTCGGGTATTACGTTCTTTGTGCGCTTTTTGCTGATTAAATGAAGCGTGTTTTTTTCAAAGGCTCGCTAATTATTGAAAAGAAAACTTTTGGCAGAGCACAAGGAAATGAGATTTTGCATTACTGCTGGGCTTGCCTCGTAATCAGATTACGCCTTTTAGCAATTTATGTACTTTTGAATATCATAAAACCAACATAGACCTAGGTAGTAACTATTCTAACCATTTACTAGCATTTGTGGGTATAATCCACGCAAGATTAGAATGGGATGGGACCTTGTCAAAGTAAATAAAAAATGACAGCGAAGCAACTCAATTCCAAAAGGTAGCATCCCATTCTCATCGCGCGCGGATTATACGAGTATGTAGCATCAACACCGCGCATCTGATGCACACCACTCACATCTTTTTATATTCATTTATGCAACGATTGGAACAGGTTAATTATTTTTATATTTATACAAGCTGCCCGCTCCGGCTTTACCCTTTGGGGACGGAACCCTAAAAACTAAAGCACTATCTACTAATGTTATTAGAAATGCATAGAGATTATATATTTAAATGTACTCTAATCACGATAATAATATTTTAGCCTGATTGTGCGTACATCCATGAATTTCTATGTCAGTGGGATGTCAAAGTCTAATTAATGCTTGTAATATATATTATATATGACACGAATATGCAATATCGATAATGCCGTATAATCAATCATTAACGGTTTGATTGGTATTGCAATATCGGAATTTGTAATTTCACATCACTTGCAGGTGCAAAGTTATTCAAATTATGTAACGGTGGTAATTGTGAAGTGAAATCCGCATAAATTATCTAATTTAAAACATTTTATCCGATTGATGTGCTTTATTCACAAATTAAATTAAGTACTTAATCCCTGTGTGACGTGAAATGTCACTGACGTGTCGAAAAAATTGAAAAGAAGATTGCTTAGGTTCGGTCACGAAGCAGGAAGAATTTTGTACAATGACCTATGACCTAGTATACACTTGCCTCTGTCGCTCGTGCCCTAGCACATTGACGTTGCGCTCGCACAGCTCGAGGTCAATGCGACAACAATATTATGTTAGTGAAGGTGCAAGCAAGACAAGTATTTCCAGATCATTGTACGAAAATTTTTCGCCTTCCGCGTTGTTCGGCAGATTCGCAATACGGCAGAAGCTGGTTTAGGCAGAATCCTGCTTCGCGACCGGAATTTAATTATTAATTTCGACGTCAGCCATTTTTTTAATGTTTGATGTTGTAACTGCTGAGGCACATGCTTCAATACGGATTGGTGGGTGTTAACGACTAAAAGACTAAAGATAAAAGTTTATTATATATATTATTACTAATGCAGCCAAGACAAAAATTTATTATCTCGAGTTCCGTTTAGCCGTGCTAAACGGAACTCGAGATAATAAATTTTTAGGTCAACCATTCCACGACCGACTCTTGCGAATTATTATTATTTAACCCATTAAGGCCCGGAAAATGAAACACAATAGATATTACACCGGCCGCATTTGGTCGCTCGGACGTTGAAGATAATTGATCATAAGACAAACAACACTTCAGTCATCCTGTGCAGTACAGTTGCTGAAGAGTAGCCAAAACGTTAGAAATCTATTGAAAACTAAAAACATTGAAATTTAAAAAAGATATTTCAATTTATACCTCAGACGCAGGTAAAAGAGGTAGAAAGCAAAATAGTTAATTAACCTTACTATTTCTTATTCTATTAACTTAGTATACCTATCTTAAAAAGTAATATTTAACAACGAACATGTTCATCAAAGTCAAAAAGCCGCATTCGAAAATAAATAACATGATATCAAAACATTTTCTTTTCCTATCAAAGTCCACGAAAGAATTCAAAAATGTTACCGAGCCTCGAGAAAAATAATAAATGTAATCACAAAACACGAAAACATGACGCTGCGGGAAAACAAAAGACTACAAGCTTACTTAAAAAAACTCGATGGAAAATGTCCCCAAATGATCTTGAGTTTCTAGCGTTAATTTTAAAACCATTTTTCTTTTTCTCGGAGAGCGGTAAAAGAAAATCTATATTCCGGTGCGGTGTCGGAATCAAATTTCCAAGCGGGGAGACGACCTTTGAGAAAAAACTAACAAAAATATTATCTTTCCATTTAAAAGCCGATATAGCTGCGTGGTGTGTCCGCACTCAAAATGGCTTCTGCCGTTACAAATTAGGGTATTGGTACTTTATGGGATGTTACCTTTTTTCCTTTCAATTTATCTGCATATTTATCGACGACCTCCGTGGTCGAGTGGCTTTGTACACTGGTTTTCAAAGTGTCGCCATCTCTGAGGTCCCGGGTTCGATCCCCGTTTGGGTCAATTTAGAAAACGAACTTTTCTATATTGGCTCAGGTCTGGGTGTTTGTACCACCGTTGTCTCTGATTTTCATAACACAAGTGCTTTAGCTACTTACTTTGGAATCGGAGCAAAGTATGTGATGTTGTCAAATATTTATTTATTTATATTTATATTTATTAAATGTTATATTTGGGTTTATATATTACTTTTCTAATGGATGATTATGTAATACAGAAAAAACTCCATAATAGAGATCGGATATTCGGATGAATATTTACCTAAAGTTCGGATGTTGAGTATTATGTAAAGCACTTTTTTATCGAAATAATCCAAGGATTCCAGGATTCACCAATTTTAGTGTATTCTCCATGAAATGTAATAACAAATTACAGTTGGCCTCATACAAAAGTAGTTGGTTGTTTTCCCTACTTTTATTGTCATTGATTTTTGAAGAAGCAAACACAATCTTATTACGTTGTAACAAGGCCTATTAAACCACATGGGAATATACACATTTAAGGATTTTTTTTATTTTTTATAACAATCGATTTTAGATAAATATGCATCCGATTATCCGATCTCTACTCATTAACCCCCTTACTAATAAAGATTGTATGGCAGATGTATAGTTACACAATGGTTACTCTCTGTCAAACTATTTAAGTTTGACATTAAAAAGAAAGGGACGTTTTGTCCCTTTCTTTTGTATACATCTGTTATAAAATCTTTATTAGTAAGGACTTTGTACACATCTGTTATAAAATCTTTATGAGTAAGGGGGTAAGACTAATAATATAGTTAAGTTATTTGCTATATGTACATATAACATTATGTTTTGAAAAACCTTTATCTTGCTATGCATAACTAAGTTTTCTCGTCCTTAATTTCCTGGGAACAGCATAAATTGAGACTGCTAACTTCTTATTTCCTGCGTTCTTACTGTAGGTTAACGACTTCAGCTCATTTTGAGTTACCGGAATCTTACTTGATGCAGGCTACCATTTCATTAAGGAACTCCTAAATATTCATGAGTTATAAACAAGGTATCTTAATTACGATACTGCATTTTCGTCCGTACAATTACATTTGGAGATGACTTGACTTTCAATGGAAAATTAAACTCAAGAGAAGATGAACATCTTTATTTTTGACGACCTTCTTGGTCGAGTGGCTTTGTACACCGGTTTTCTCTCTGAGGTCCCGGGCTCGATCCCCGGTTGGGTCAATTTAGAAAACGATCTTTTCTATATTATCTCAGGTCTGGGTGTTTGTGATACCACCGTTGTCTCCGATTTCCATAACACAAGTGCTTTAGCTACTTACTTTGGAATCGGAGCAATGTATGTGATGTTTCAAATATTTATTTATTTATTTAAGTCGATTTAAATTATAATAATAGTTCTTTGAATAACCTACTGTGTAACCAAAACAACTTATAATAATTTATTTAAAATAAAGTGCTTAATTTAAAAAAAACTATTTAAGAACCAGAAGTCTTATTCAAACACACGTATTAATAAAAAAGTAGGTTACTAAATAAAAACTAAATACTGTGCATTCTAAAATATTTAAAAAACAACAATATTGAAATTGTAGTAGACTGAAAAGTATTTTTCATAAAAATCTAGTAACATAAGCTTAAATGGATATTTTGAACGGGTAGCTTATTTTTTACGACCGGTGCAAATGGCCCGGAAGGACAGAAATGTGAAGCTCGTAAAACTAGTATTTTTTTTCGTCCTACGATTGATATTGTTTGTGAGCAATTTAAATATGGCAGAACAAAAGATTGAGCACAAAGACTTCTTTGTGTATACTACACTAGACAGGCTGTACAGTACCGAAAAATTGCTAATTAAGTTACGGTGCATGCACCGAAACTCCTTTAGTCTATTGCGAGCGACTGAGAGAAACAGTTGATGCGCCGCGAAGGTTGGTTGCGACACAATTTTAATTTTGAACAGCTCGTCTATGTAATTTAAGTCATTGATTGAGCACTTTTATTTCAAACCGTTGAGCGGAGTAGATATGTCAGTTCTAACTTAAACGCGAGCTTTTTATAAGGTTAGTCATTTGTCATTCACTTTTTCACACGAAACGAAACACTTGTCCAGAAAAAATAATTTAACCCTTTGAGAAGAAGTCCTAAATGAATCATTTAATCATACTTTTGATTTTTTTAGGTTAAGTAGCTAATGGGAAAATACAGTTTGAACTGATTAACCAATTGATCTAAACTATTTTCAACGAAAAGTTCGATAGAAACACCAAACTTAAACATATTATAATTAAGAGAAAAATCCATGGACGACAAACTGACTACAACCACAGAATAAATACTAGTACTAGCGTGTACAACCACAGAATAAATAATAGTACAACGTTAGTAACAAAAACAGCTCAAGAAGTAAGCATCTTTATTAAATTCGTACTTAACCCTTCTAATGTTTCAGTTGCGAACAATTTGAAGTATTTCCACGTACACCGTTTAGGATATCTCCAGAAATATGATCTTCCATGGAAACATTCTAACAATTTAATTTAACGTCATATTGCGGCGGGCCGGCCAAGGAAACGTTGTGATGGTGCCAAAGTATAATTTTATGATCGTTTTATGCTAAAACACTGCACGGGCTCGAGGACCATCTCTTCGAATTTCCTTGGATTTTTCACTTTTAACATTTATTTCTTATTTTATTTCTACAAGCAAAATATCCATAACAATTTTTAAAAAAGCAACTTCTTGCTTTGCAGTTTTAAAGATAGGTACTTATTTATATCATTAAAATCTATCTGAACGTCGCAATGCATCATATACTATCATATAAATTTTGACATTTGTAAAGGATAATCTCTTTCGTCGGACTTACATAGCTTATATGACATAATACAAGTATTGGTCCTGTTTTAACGGCCTTTCCAAGTGGCACCCTACTCGGACCCGAGTGCTAAGTCAGATGGTAGGTTTTATGGGGTCTGCCCCATCCCCATGCATCGTGTATTGTTTCGCTGAGGCCTTCACTTGGCTGGGGTTAAGTGCTTTAGTTGGTTGTGTCGGTGGGTTTATATGAGGTGGAATGATTAATACCTCTTGTTTATTTTTGGCCACTATTTTCTGGCTGTTTGGAATGTGGTTGGAGTAACTGCTAAGTAATGTAGTTTTTCCTATAGAAGTAATATATTTACGATTGCGTTTTTAATATTCGTTCCAAGTTTGAATCTGACCAGTAAAAATATCTATTATATATTTATATTGATGTTTTATTTCCTTATTCATTATTATAGCATAAGTTTTGCTTGTTTTTTGTTGCCTGGATACTTATTTCTGTTTAAGGCGATAATTCACACTGTGACGCCCCATAATCAACGCTGAGTACAATGACAATAAATTACGACAATTGCTAAGAATTCTCACTGAGGTTAAATATTTTGAATGATCGAAAGACAGTCAGCTGAGATAGTACTCAAGCAAAGACAGTTACAGTGAAATTACATTCAATATTTTATAAGAAATTGATACATAAAATTTTTGTTCATCGTTTATTTGTAAAATTTCAAGTACTGTAATAGCGTTTGTAGCGACATGTTCAAACATGTGCGTCCGGCGGCTTGAAATGTAGCGTTCGCACGCGCGATCATTGTGCAGACGCGTCCAGTTGATGTTGACACGAATTGAACACTGCACGCAACTAATTCATAGTGGTTTAAAGGCAGTGTATGATGTCTGAGACGAAAAAATATAGATGAAGTGCAAAAATAAAGAATATTATATGATACCTACTCATCAATCCTCATCGATATTATAAAAAAATAACGTTCTTATGTGTTTCCGATATTCCTCCAGTGTCGTGTATTCACTTTTGCAAAAATGACACTATTGTATTTCATGTAAATTAATAAATAATAAGCATATGATTGTATAATTATAACTTTTATATAAAATACATGACTAATTGACTATCGACCTCATAAAAAGCAATACAAAGAAACCCGCGTCAATAATGATTACCAGATTGATTTTAAATTTATTTATTTCAAATAAACTGGTCTTAGGGAGCTGACCTACTCCAATTTCTTTTCTTCATCTTCAATAACTGCTACTTGTGAAATAATTTCATCTTCGATTTCATTTTCACTATCTTCCATTATCACTAAATTCAATAGAATAATGTATTTAAGGCGGACGCAGACTGAACGCCTATCGGTCACCTGTTTGGTGTAAACTAGCTTTGCACGTGAGAAAATCGCCACCGCGCAGGCCACCGAGTGTGATACCAGGGAGGGTACTCTAAGCTCTTAAAGTAATATTGAAGTAATGTTGTGATAGAGACAAAGCTATACATCGCGTATAGTGCCATCTCACTTATGATATTACTTTTGATTGTCAGAGTAAGAGGGCTGACTTCGAAGTATAGCACCGCCGCGAACGCAGGCTAAACGCGTTGGTTTGCTCAGACCTTTAGAATTTACGTACAAATAAAAAGTTTTTCAATTAGGGTAAGCGAGTGTTATTCATTTTAATATTGAACAATAACAGTTCACCAACACTCTGCGGTCTTCAGTACCTAGTGAGTGTGCTTGCATAATTTTATTGTCATTTTATTCAAATGCTTGCGGTGTTCTACCCCTGATGTACATAAGGATATCTTTTCAATAGACCTTGACCTCTTTGTTACGAAAGAAAAAATACAGTAGAGTTAATTTTCTTTATCGCCTTTAAAATAACATAAAAATTATAAAACACAAATACGATAAAAACAATAAAATGTGATTGACTTTATCCGCATCAGCGGTTTGTACTCGTAGCACGAACACCTGTCGAGAAAAAACGTATAAAAAAGTACTCAATAGGGCATTGGTTCCCAACCAGTGGGGCACGCCTCACAAGGGGGGCGTAGAGTTATCCAAAGGGGGGCGCGGCGAGTGGCTCCAGAAAAACTGTACATAGTTAGTACTAAACAATTATATTTTCGCACGGTCCCAGGCAGTGCCATCGATACGTAGTGCATCTCTTGTGTTGGATTGTGAATAACTTACTTGAATTTAAATAATTCTATTTATTCAGATTGGTCAATATAGTACCTATGCTATTACTAAAAAGTTCGTCGTTAGTCTGTAGTTCAATAGGCAATAGTATTTTTTTTATTCAAATAAACTCAATAATTAAGCACTTTTGAATCGTCTATATTTTCCTACCACCCGTTTCAGACTTTTTTAACTGACAAGAAGAACATGCGCAAAAACCTTATCAGCTTTAACAGAAATAAGTAACGATATTTACAAACTTAAATAATACCAAATACAGTACAACAGGATTATTAACAACAGAGTACTTGTTTGTTACATGTTACATCATTCGTCGTTCTGAGTAACTATACAACATGTTACAAAAAAAATCAGCTGTTTCATACATTTTGATATTTTCGATTTTAATTTTTGTATGAAACAGCTGATTTTTTTCTGGATTTCAGAGTTGGTCCCTTAGTAAAAGTTGATCAGTTTGATGGTCCCTATGTATCATATTAGGCATTAGGGGTATTTTTGTAACACCTTGTATATTAGTAAAATCTGTCACTATAACATCAATGTTGTTTTGCTCCGGTAATTAGAGGTTCCTACCTTTATCTCACTACATAACGACCTTTTAATCTAATAATGCCCAACAGACCCGTGTCACACTCGTTGCTGAGGATTCCTATTTGGATTGGAAGATTTCTATCAAATTGGTGATCAAATTATTAGTCTTAATTCATATCTTTTCTTGCTTAACTTACAATGGAAGACAAAGACTAAAAAAAGCTTATAAATAGATATAATGGATAAAAAATTAACGCATTATCTCAGGCCAACATTGACTTGAGAACGACGACTTTCAAAAACCTCAATGTTTAAAACAATATTACTTAGTTAAGAAAAATTGGAAAACTTGAATTATCTTTTTATAGAGAAACTTTTTCAAATACCGATCGGTGAACTGGAATTATATGACAAGAGAAGATTGAACTGAGGCGAAATGTTGCATAAAATGTATTATTTTACGAGCAACAATGCTGTTCAATTTCAACCAAAGTTTGATATTTCTGAAACATTTTATGAACACAGCTAGTACCCATTTAGTAACACTTTATACTTTTTAATTGACACTTGGCTAGCTTTTGTGTTAATAATCGAGCGAGCGCAAAGCGCGAGCGTAGTGTCTCCGTTTCAGCTTGGACAAAAATGCTTTTTAAAATGGCGGAGCTATGGGGAAAAAAATCATATATCAGCCATTTCAAAATATTTACAAAAAAATTATAAACGCGAAGTTTACACCTCTACACAGCCACTCGTTTTTTTATTAGGTATAAAAAAGTTTTAATACCTTTCGTAATTGTTTTTTTTTTCCAAATTTAGAGTAAAAAAAACAAACTCGTTTATTTCGTGGGTACACAAAACTTTATCATAAATATACTCAATACGATTGTTAGGTCTTCCAGTGACCCTTAATTGCAGCAGTGGAGATGTCAAAAAATGGCTCGGGACAGGTACATATAACTTCTTTGACAAAATATAAAAATTCTAATGTCATATTTAGTCACTGACCGCTGAGCTACCGAGTCACTCGAGCAAGTGACGAGTTGAGCTGAGCTCAGCGGTCAGAGCATTGGACCGGATATCCAAAGGTCGCGGGTTCGATTCCCGTCCGAGAACATGATCTGGTGCGAGTCCTATTTTTTCTAGTATATTATTTAGTATGTACTTAATAATTTTCCTACAGTGCTATTGTCAACAACTAGGTTGTTAAAAATAAACTAATCAGCAAAACACGATTTTTTTTATTGTGCTTTGTCCTCAACAAATGGCTGATGATCACACAACAACAATATAGGAAACAACTAAACGTTTAACTGGTAAACAATCTAAATAACAAACTTATACGCAGCGTATACCTAACTAAGAGCAATAACAGGCACAAATTACAAAGGGCACAGAAGCTCCACTAATTTTGTGGTTCTAACCAGTACCGAATGTCGATGCGGAACCCTAATAACAATGAACGTTATTCGATCGACAGCTGTTCGAAATTGTTAAAACGCACAGTCATTCAAACATATTATACTGTTGGCGAAACCTGGGTCATTCAATTTGAATACTTTTGGAGAATAAAATTCATGAAATTGTTATTTGCCCTTTATATTATAATAATTTTAGCTACTTATGCTCAAATATTTCAACGATTTGAATGTCTAGACCGACAAGAGTGGAAAAATCGGCCAAGTATAGTAGCTATAGTAGCTTTAAGCTTTCCATACAGTTTGCTGAATTTCACTATTTTTTTTCGTTAATTTTTCCATATACACTTCTAAGATTTCCGCGATTACAGTTCATTGGAAATAAAACACTTTTTGCGGAAAAAGCAATAATTTTTTAGTTTTTATATGTGGTGAAAACGCCCTAAGATGACTGATGACGTCACAAGTAAAATAATATGGTTTCACTTCGTTGAGTGATACGTGATTGTAGTTTTTTGGTGTCTTATTCGTTCTTTAAGTTATTTCAGAAGCAGTTTTCTGAAAAATTTTGAAAAATGTTTCATTTTTCGGGATTCGTTGGAACAGAAAATATTAAGGTGTTTAGAATGTTTACTTGTGTAGTTGTGTGTGACGTAACACAAGTCACGTGTCCAGCGCCATAGATAGCAACAGCATTTTTTGCGCGGTTTTGAAACTTTTAATGTTTTATTATTGCAATAGGTACTTACATTGATTTTTCCTGAAATATCAATGTGGTGTGCTTATTATGTAATAAGGAATAATTAAAAAAAAGCAATTGAATAAAGCAGTTTTTTACTTTTTACTATTAAAAATGGTTTTCCAAAATCATTGTGAAGTTTGTAAGTGATCATGTTTTTTTATAAAAAAAACCGGTCAAGAGCTAGTTGGACTCGCACACCGAGGGTTCCATTATAATATAAATACACTGCAGAGTAGAATAATTATTGCAGTTTCAGGTCAGCGCCATCTCTTGACTGGATAGTGGAACTAATGTAATTTTTCTGCTATGTAGAATAATACAGTTTTAGGTCAGCGCCATCTCTTGACTGATAGTAGACCTAAAGTATATTTTGTTGATGATTTCTGAAAAAAATGTGCTAATTAGAGACTTGGTTTCATTTTTCCTGTAATCTTTACACAAACTTCTATGACATAAAATATTTTCAGCTTTTTTCTATGTAAACTGCGGAAATAAGGGAGGGAGAACGGTATTTTTTTAACATTTTTCTTCAAAAGTCGAATACTATGTGGCCTAAAAAAAATTTCTAAGAAAGTGCAAACAACGCTCTTTCTTAAGATACGCCACACGCCTTATTAGCTTCTCTTCGAATTTTTAAGTCTTTCAGTCCCTGTTGCAAAATATACACAAATATATTTCTTTCTTTCTTATTTGAAAATAGTAGGTCCAACGTCATCTAAAACTATTACCAAGTTGATAGCATTAGTAGTCCTTGAGATTTCCAGCTGTGACACACAGGCAGAGTCGCATCGTAAGGGTTCTTTTTCATCATTTTGGTACGGAGCCCTAAAAATAAAACATCACCCAAACTGAGCTTTTTAATCAGCAAACAGTAGCTACTAAAGGGCTAAAAATGTTGCCGTATTGCATAGCGGCTCTCAATTTTTAATTAAAAATATTCTAGCATGATTAACATTTTTGCTTGAGTCTAGGGCGATATTTTAGAATATACTAAAGGCTTATCATATAAAATATATTAGACAAAGCTTTAAACAAAGCCTGTTTTTGCTCTATAATATAAACCTAGGTACGCTTAGGATGTTTTTTTTATGTCTTACTTGTATTACTATGTACAGTCGGCACGCTAGACTTCCACAATAGGATAATCATATTCAATCAATTTTATAATTAAATGTGTAGAAATTAAAGTTCAAAATAAATTGCAGATTTTTGATAGTTTTGTATAACTTGACGTGTTGCTGACTGTACATTATTTTAAACATTTTATTAAACGATTAAAATACAAAAATCCTTTATTTTACACAATTACTATAACTATAAAGCAAGGCTAACCAAACACGTGAAACTTAATTTCCGGCAATCATAAAATTCGGCAGTAAGTATGTAATATACGTCCGACAGGGTAAAATAGCACTTACCTTACACTTAGGGGGTCTCGTAAAAGACGACTAATGACTTAGAGGTAGTAATTGATATTTACTAGACACGTCTATTGATCAGAATAAGGCCAGTAGCGTTTCCTATGAAACGGGTCAAACATTGCGATTACCAACCCACCAGACAAGCGTTAAGAGCGCGTATTCTGCACAAGAGCCGACATTGAAAAAAATAAATCATAGTGCTTGAATAAAGATGAAATTGTGAATTATCTCTATGTAGTGCTTCGAAGAAGCTTTGTGGTACTTGTTATCGCTTAAACAATATTTTCTAGTCTGTCGTTTAGTTTAGTGGAGGTTTTTTCGCGAAAAGTGGCCACTTTTAGCAATCGCTTGCATTCTTAAGAGAGGGTACAAAGCAAATTGCCAGTCGTTATATTTTAACCCTAGAAAATAAACTCCGAATTACCCAAAAAAAAATCATACATATTAAAGCATACTTAATCGTAACCGCTAATCTCGACGTAACCACCGCGTTAGAGCGCGCATTGATTTGAATCTTAGTCTAATACGTTATGTCCGATATTCCAACGATGCACGTGACAGCTGCTTATTTTGTTTTGTGCCCCCTCCCCTCTTAAGCTTAATCTACGCGCGCTCGAGCAACGCTCACACACATAGACAGCTCTCACCGACCGACGACACTGCGTCAAGCGCTCGAACTGTTTTGAGCGCAGCGGGTGTCGCATTTCGGTGTGGTGTCGGTAAGAAGTTTCTTGCGCCTGTTCTTCTTGTCAGTAAAAAAGTCTGGAACGGGTGGTAGAAAAATATAGACGATTCAAAAGCGCTTAATTACTAAGTTTATTTGAATAAAGCAATTTTTTACTTTTACTTTACTAGATATGTCTATGTGTGCGTTGCTCGAGCGCGCGTAGTACTAAGCTTAACTTCTGTCCTCTCTCTATTTTGTGGTGGAGGTTATGGCAACATCCTCCCACGGGAGATTCTTGCGTCCTGAAGTAGATTACAATATTGGGCTCGCTATAATATGACGTGATTCATTGTTTATTCAACATTTTCTGTGTGCACTCAAATCACTGTTTGCAATTTCACATAAACAGCAATAAACTATTAAAAAAAAAATTATAAAAGTTACTGTGATTTATTTCGACTGCGATGTTTTTTTTTAATTAAAAAACACGGTATTTCATTTTAGCAGCCTTGAATGGAATAAATTTTCGTGTTTGTACATTTTTGTAGAAAAATTTTGTATTTCGATATGGGAACGCGAAGCTTGTTGTTGTTTTCTTTAATTAACTTAGGCTTTTGTGCCTAAAAGAGATTATTTTTTGACGATTGAATTAAGTACCTACGTACTTCAAGAAAGTAAGACAGTACAATTTGCATAATGGAAAGTAAAAATATAATTAATACATTAAGCTTTTCTTATAATTATATAGCTGTTTCATTTTCATCGAATGTGAAACAATCTGGAAAGATGTTTCATTCCAACATCGAGGATATTTTCCCTCACATTGATAAAATAACGCTGGCTTGCAGCGAAAAAGTAAAGAGTACTAGAAAATTTCGCCGATCCCATCAGCGACTCGGTAGCGTGATTGGTCAGTGCATTGGGCCGGAATCCCAGGGGTGCGGGTTCAAGTCCCCTCTTAGGTATGGGTGTGTCGATTTTTTCTATTATATTTCTAATATATTATTATTTATCTTTATTAGTTATTTTTGGTTCTGTGACGATATCTGTATGTTATACAACATGTTATATAAATACCCCTAATGCCGAATATGGTATATAGGGACCATCAAACTGATCAACTTTTACTATGGGACTAACTCTCAAATAGCAAAAAAAATATCACCTGTTTCATACACTTTGATCTTTTCGAGTTTAGTTTTTGTATGAAACAGCTGATTTTTTTTTTCGCAATTTCAGCGTTGGTCCCATAGTAAGAGTTGATCAGTTTGATGGTCCCTATATACCATACTCGGCATTAGGGGTATTTTTGTAACATGTTGTATAATCTGAGTTAATAAACTATTTATTATGTTTTACATTGCTTCTTTAAAACTAAGTTATTTTGGATAACAATAATAGCTCGTAAAGGCTAAAGTAAATACCTACCTTCCCAATAAAAATAACCGATGAAAGTAAACCAACAGTTTCTACGTTACTTAATTGGTATTGTAAGTTATTTCAGCATGTAAGTCCACCCATACCTGAAACAAACACAAACAAAAAATTAATACATTTTTAATACCAAATAATATACTAGAAAAAATACGACTCACACCAGATCATGTTCTCGGACGGGAATCGAACCCGCGACCTTTGGATATCCGGTCCAATGCTCTGACCGCTGAGCTACGCAGTCACTTTTAATTTTAAAAAAATCATTTACATTTTTAATTAAAAAAATCTTTACCTCGTTATTGTTCAACGGAATTATCTCTCCCTTTTTGAGTGAAAAGGCAGTGGAAATCCACTGCCATTTCACTCAAAAATGGGTAGGTTAAGAAAATCTTCATAAAACCACTAACGAATTATTTTTTCAGTCAAACTTAAATAAAAAGGTTCTGAGGGTTAAATAAAACCTAAATCATATTAGTTTGTAAATATATTCTTACGGAAAACACTCGGAAAGAAACTCAATTACATTTTTATCATTACTACACGACATCCTATTCTGAAGTCAACTTTATTGAAGATTCTGCTGTCTGTCTGTCTGGTGTTAAAATATATTGTTAGTTACCACATTTATCGTCTCTTAGCTTCCATCGACATCCAGAGAAACACGTTACCGCGTTCGACCGAGAGTAGGTATCTGACATAATTAATTACCAAAGCAGGGAGACGACTGCAGCATACATCGATACACAAGCGATACACTACAAGGAAAAAGATCAATATTTATTCTAAAGACACCTTCAATCCCAACATAAATGTACAGTACACACGTATGAATACCTACTCCTATGAAAACAAAACAGCATCGCATACGAAATCTTGACATCCAATTTACTTTCCGGCGTTACAAGATTGCTGTCCTAGTAATATTTCATAGGCTTTGATAAAATGCCTTTGTTACCCGATTTCAATGCCGTTTCGTGACGAATAAAAACGAGAAAAAATCGTACTGAGTTACCCTCACGCGAGTTAGATCGTTTATCAGTAGTACGCACTTTTTTTAGTATTTCTGTCTATTAATGTCACGTTTCGAATACAGAATGTGCTTTTTATTTAGTGCACGAAGTCTTTTGTAGATAACGTCAAATGTTATTAAGCCATTTAGGTATGTAGTAATTTTAGAGTGACACGGAGGTTTGTACGAAAGTGATATAAAAGAGTCCATTGATAGTTCACTATCTGCCTCCAAACCGTACGCTTTCCCTTTCAACTTTTTACCATACAAATATGTTCTTTGCAGTTTTTTTTTTAAATTTATTCGGGACAACAAACAATTTGACCAATGTATGTTACTTAAATAAACTAAGAACAATGAAAAATACTTATAGGACAATCAACACCGTCATCCACAAATTAAACATGAGACTGGGTACCTGCTTATTTAAAGGTACTTAAATAGTAAAAGAGAAAAACAAGAAAAAACTAAAACTAAGAAATAGAAACAAGAGACATCATGCATGAACGAGCATCAATATCTAGTAGATATCTAATATCAAAAAAATTATCATTTACAAAATACAATCTGTGCGTCTGCGAGTCCCACAATTACTTCCTTCCTGAAAGAGCGTAGTGATAATGCAAATAAATCAACATCGTGAAGAAAATCGTATAGGAAATTGTAAAGAATATCATATAGGACATGCGTTATTGCATGCCCTAAGCCATGCCTCTGTCGAAAGCGCAAGAGGAAAGCGAAAGGACACGGTCAGCGTGCGCTATTTTTTTTAAATAATTTTAGTATTTGACAACATCACATACATTGCTCCGATTCCAAAGTAAGTAGGTAAAGCACTTGTGTTATGGAAATCAGAGACAACGGTGGTATCACAAACACCCAGACCTGAGCCAATATAGAAAAGTTCGTTTTCTAAATTGACCCAACCGAGGATCGAACCCGGGACCTCAGAGATGGCGACACCTTGAAAACCTAGTACAAAGCCACTCGACCACGGAGGTCGTCAATTTGATAACTTGAGGCATGCTTCAGATGAAAGTGAAAGGGAACGGAAAAGTGATTGTATGAGGACACACCTAATAGGTATGTCCAAACAGAGCGTCACAGTACATTAGGGATTCCTAGACAGCATCGCTCAGTCAGCGACGCGTGAGAATTTTTAATTAAAATAAAAATACGTGGGGGTTTATTAAAAGCGGGTGAGAAAAATAAGGGATGATCTTTTCCTTCGGGAGCCTCCCTTTCACGTTAATTAGTGCGGTCGAGGGATACAGAAGTTGCTGAGTTTTTTTGGCTGTATACTTTACGACCGTTGCACACTGCGATGAGGTAAATAAAAAAGTATTACCATTTTGAAAAAATGTACAAGTGGAAAATGTATTTTCCGCAATTTATTTCCAAAATATATTTCTTTATTAGTGGTTTGACACTTTACAATATTTTATGGTCTATCATGAAATGAAACACATTTTTTCACATGATACCTTACTGATAATTCTATTTGGATGCCAAAAAATACACCTAACCCGATAATTGGATGCCAAAAATACACCTAACCAACTAAATCGCTATTGTGAAAAGAGAAATATATGTAGCTTACTCCCGCAAAACTTTTTTTTTTGCGGGAGTAAGCTACATATATTTCTCTTTTCACAATGGTTTGGGACTTCCGCCAAGTAATGCCTGATTCAATCAAATAACTAAATCTCTTACAATATACACTTATTGAAAAAAGAATTTTCCGTAGATTACATATTTTTTAATAATGCATTTGACTTTCATTTATTTTTCTCACCGTACAAACTCAAGTGTGTATATTAAGAGGAAACACCACGGTCAAGAGAATTGAAGAATTCCTAAAGAAAGTTTACAAAACCAACGTTTCGTAGTCCCCTGTTTCCTCCTCCAAAACTAGACCAATTTAAATACTTTTTACACAAAAAAATAAAGAAAGGATTTGGCTGTGTTCCTAATATGTTTTGCTTTTTTTATAATAATCTCGTCAAATTTGATTGCTGGATGTCTAAACAATGGCAATTTTTTTTAGGTTTTTTGGAGATTAATAGCTCTTTTAAAAATAATTTTATGAAAATAAAGATAATATTAGAACACAGCCAATTCATTCCTTTAAAATATAATGAAAAAATATTTAAATCGGTCTAGTTTTGGAGGACGAAACAGGGGACTACCAAACGTTAATTTTGTCGACTTTCGATAGGAATTTTTCAATTCTCTCGACCGTGGTGTTTCCTCTTAACCTTAATCGCAAGCTTGGTGGTTTTGGAACAAGTGCATTTTTTACAATAATTCTGGAATTACTTTTGCGTACATTGTTGCAAGTATTTACACACCAACCAGAAGTATTGTTACAAGTATTTATTCCCACCCATAGGGAATAAAAATGTTAAATGCGTGTTGTATGCAAAAATGAAGAAATAGTACGAAATAGTTACTCTACCCATGATATGAGGTAAACGAGAGGCATGCCAAGTTTTAAGATACTCTTTACTCAATAATTTCATACTGGCAATAGTTATACACCATTGTAAACACTGGTTATTGTGTCTCTTCTTTGGGCATTAATCAAATTCCAAATTGTGGAAGTATACTGTTGAGTATTTAAAAACTTTGGGTTGTACATAAGTGTATATTTGATAAATATTTGACAACATCACATACATTGCTTCGATTCCAAAGTAAGTAGCTAAAGCACTTGTGTTATGGAAATCAGAGACAACGGTGGTATCACAAACACCCAGATCTGAGCAATATAGAAAAGTTAGATTTCTTAATTAACCCAACTGGAGATCAAACCCGGGACCTCAGAGATGGCGACACCTTGAAAACTGGTGTAGAAAGCCACTCGACCACGGAGGTCGTCAAGGAGTAGAAAAGGTATTTTATATGTTTTCATGATATTTTTTATATATTCTACCATCTGCCGTGTGAATTGAATCGCTAATTGTTGTCGTAGGTCGGTAGGATAGATATCATTTTAGATGTTTCCAAATACTTGATGCTAACTGTACTTGAATTTATAGTTGTTTGTGTGATTTCAGTTTCAGACTTACAGGCGTACTAACAAACGTGCAACTTTAAAATTGTTTGTGTGATTTCAGTTTCAGACTTACAGGCGTACTAACAAACGTGCAACTTTAAAATTGTTTGTGTGATTTCAGTTTCAGATTTACAGGCGTACTAACAAACGTGCAACTTTAAAATTGTTTGTGTGATTTCAGTTTCAGATTTACAGGCGTACTAACAAACGTGCAACTTTAAAATCTGAAGTCACTCATAATGCGTTTGTTGTTAAATATACTAGATATATAAAACTAATACAAAATCGCAAATTGCAAACCATCTCGTAAACGGATGATACCCCATAAAGGACCGAAATACACAGTTGCGCGGTAATTAAAATGTTAATTACATAGCTGGTTTTACATCAAGTCACGTGTAGCTCATAGCTTGCGAAGCTCTACGAGCTATAAAGTTTTAAGTTTATTTACCCATTCTCTCTCAGGAGCTAAAATATGTGAATTTGAAATGGGAGTTTCAAAGGAAAGTGCCGTGTATTTAATGCAAATTAAATAGTTTCATTCATGAGAGTTAGAAGCTTTGACTATCAGCATATCAGCTCATGATATACAAGTCAGACACCATCAACTACACTGATGTACCAGGTACATGTACAGGTACCAGGTACCAGGTACATCAGTGTAGTTAACTGAGTTTCACTTTGTGGTAGTTCTTTGAACTTGAAATGTGACAAAATTTAAGTACTTGGACCACTGAGTGACCGACGATCTCGAGGATAGCATGGATATGGAAAAGGAGCGCAGGTCGCTGTGCAGGTGTACGAACGCAGTAATGGTAACTCTTTTCAAAGCTTACTGCCAATCTTTTTACACGTGCAGCCTTTGAACTAGCTAAACGCAGCAGGCATACAGCAACCTGCGTGTCCAATACAATAACGCATTCAGGATATTGTTGTGGCTATTGAGGTGTTGCAGCGCTTCGAGAATGTTTGCGGGGGCGCATACGGACGATTTCTTTGCTATAATAAGAAAAAGATCCGCCTTCCTGCTTACTCGGCTCCGCTCCAGCACCAACGGTCTTCTGAGTGTGTTTAAAGACCGGCGGGACTCTCCTCTGCTGCAACACTGGCTGAAACTCCACACCGGTTGATGTAACATTCTGCCTCTGTACTCCATACTAACCATAATTTATAAGTATAAATTTATGTTACTATACAATCTTGAACCTGGTTCTGAAATAAATTATTTGAATTGAATCGAATAATCTTACTACGGGCATTCCGTAGTCTGTTTTCGGCCGAGCTTTTCGTAGCGTCTCGTAGCGTCTCGTAGCATGTCGTAGAAACTTCATAGTGGCTTGTGCACTGGGGCCCTATTTTTTGAATCCTTCGGTTGGCGTCGAGTGCTCTTTACTTCTCATTTTCATTTGACATAGCAAAACCCATATTTTGGATCCCGTTGGTCAGCAGTTATCAGATTAGAGAAGTATAGTAACACGACAAACTTATCTGATCCGGTGGCCAAAACTAGAACTAAATGTTAGTACATATTGTTATCTAGCTTAATAACATATTGTTATCTTGCTTACGCCATCGACTACATAGACGACAGCAACGCCATCACCGGGACAGATAAGTTTGTGTAATTCGAATGCGTTTTTTTAGATATGACATTAAGTCGCATGCTACTTATGTCACTAACGATTTCAAACGAATGACTCAATAATAGAGCCCCAGGTAAATCATACGAGTAGCTCGATCAGAAATTTTGCTTACTGCTTTTGTTAAAATATATTACACACTGTACCCGTAACTCGACCATCTATCGAAAAAACGTGAAAGTATTCTAAACTATGAGATATTTCATTTTGCTTTTCGGCGGTAGATGGCGCTGTACTAATTCATACAAAATAACTCTATCGGATTTCTGTATGCGCTTTTTTTCTTGATAGATGTTCATGCAACGGGTACAAAGAGAAGATAACTCTATGATATCTAAATTTATCAAATATCGATTATGACTACCAAGCATAGAAAATACAACACCATATCCATTTCTGGGTTTCACGACACAGGGAATCCTAGTGTGAAATCCAGTGCATGATATTCGTTCTCAGTTATCTGCGGCCCTACCATGAGTTGATGCAAACTGTTTACGTTAACGTAAACTATCGGATATACTGCTCACAGTAAATGCGAGTGAAAGAGAGAACACGATAGTTTACGGTAACGTAAACAGTTTGCATCAGCCAAACTACAAAAAGGTGATGTAAAATATTATCAAACAAATAAACACTTTTTATTTTTATTATTTTATTTTTTTTATATACTTGGCTAGTAAACAAACCTAGTTATGTTTATGGTTACTGAAACCGCTAATCACTTTCTTTACCTATTTCAGAAATGCTGACAAAAGTTATCTTGATTCACTTGACACGAAACATCAAAGTGATTGTTATCACCAATCTATCAGATATTATACTGCTATCACCGCTATATTCCTATGAAATGGAGGGAAGTCAGGGTAGTCTTCATACCTAAGCCCGGCAAAGGAGACTACACTCAACCTAAATCATTCAGACCAATTAGCCTCACATCATTCCTTTTAAAGGTTTTAGAGAGACTAATAGACAAGGAGATAAGGAGCACTGCATTAGTCAGGAACCCCCTAAATCCAAACCAACACGCCTACTCTGCAGGCAAATCAACAGAGTCTGCCCTACATAAGGTGGTTTCCTACATAGAAGGCAATCTCAAACACAAAATATCTACACTAGGCACCTTCATCGACATTGAAGGAGCCTTTGACAAAACCAATTTTACCAGCATAAGCCAGGCCCTGTCCAAACATGGTGTGGATACCACTATTGCCGGGTGGATTGACAGCATGCTGAGAGACAGAGCCATACAATTTACTGTGAATGGCACCACCAGAGGCGTAGTAGCTAAAGGATGTCCCCAAGGAGGAGTCCTCTCACCGCTTCTATGGAACATAGTGGTCAACGAGCTGATTACGTGGCTCAACGACCGCAACTTCCTCACAGTAGGCTATGCAGACGACCTGACCATACTCATCAGCGGACGAGTTGAGAGTGTGATTTGTGACCAAATGAGGTCCGCACTGAAGGTCGTCGAACAGTGGTGCACTAAACACAACCTAACAGTGAACCCAGCAAAGACTGAGCTAATCATGTTCACAAACAAACGAAGTCTAGGAAATCTTAAACTCCCTAAACTTTTTAATACCAGTCTGTCCCTTAGCAAGGAAGTCAAGTATCTAGGTGTGATACTAGACAGCAAACTTCTCTGGAATAGACATCTCGAAGGAAAACTAAACAAAGCCACCATCATCTTCTGCCAATGTAAAAGGCTACTCGGCAAAAGGTGGGGACTATCACCGAAAATAACGATGTGGCTATATAAAACTGTTATACGTCCCATAATCACATACGGAGCTGTTGCCTGGTGGTCCAAAACAGAGCAAAGCACCGTCATCAACAAGCTGCAGCAATTCCAAAGATTGGCATGCTCTGCTATAACCGGCTGCATGCGAACTACCCCCACAGCCGCCCTAGAAGTAGCTCTGGATCTAACACCGTTGGACCTGTTTATACAACAAGAAGCCTCCATGGCTGCTATAAGGCTTAAACACTTAGGACTGTGGTACAACCGAGAGGGTCCTCACTCCATATTGTGGAATAACTTAGTGAAACATGAGTCACTAATCGCTGCCCCATGCGACAGGATCCCCAAGCAATATATTTTCCTAAAGAAATACCAAATCCAGTTATTTGAAAGCGACCGAGATTACTCTGGCATACATGAAGTCCGAATCTATACGGACGGTTCCAAAATGGGGACTGGAACTGGAGCTGGAGTATTCTCTCAAGACCTAAATATCAAAATATCACTAGCGCTAGGCCAACACAGTTCGATATTTCAATGCGAATGTGTTGCTATAATAAACGCCGCTATTACGGCCCTGTCTAGAGGTGTGAAGGGACTAAACATCCGCATACTGACTGATAGCATGGCCGTCCTAACAGCACTGGAAGCCAGCACGATCAACTCCAGTATCGTCTTTGAATGCCACCAAGTTTTGGACCGCTTGGCATCCAACAACGGAGTAATCCTACAATGGATTAAAGGGCATAGTGGATCACACGGGAACGATGCCGCCGATGAGCTGGCTAGAATAGGATCTTCCACAACAGTGGCAGGACCCATACCCATTCTGCCACTCCCGTTCAGCCAACTACGCTCATGGGTAGGACAACGAACTCGTGCTGCACACAATACTCGTTGGGTAGATCTAACAAGCTGTAGACAGTCTAAGATTGCGATGACTGCAGTTTCGCCGCGTGTGACCCGCAGGCTGCTCAGCCTCAATCGTCCAGACCTCCGGATAGTTGTAGGTACACTTACAGGTCACCTAGCTTTAAACCGACAACTATTCATCATGAATGCAACAGACAGTCCTCTATGCAGGGGATGCCTGGAAGCAGAGGAAACAGCCGCCCACGTGATCCTGGAGTGCGTGGGGCTGGCCACACAACGGGCAGAAATCCTCACAGAGGTGAGGTCGCTCCTAGAAGCCTGTGAACGTCCCAGGAGGCTTCTGCGCTTCTGGAAGGAGCTGGGATGGCTCGATTAGCCATACCGATGCTATGAGGTTTCACGCATAACGGACCAAATTGGTCTAAATGCGGAGAAAAGTGCCCACCACCAATACCAATACCAATATACTGCTATCATACATTAGAACTCCCTTTCACCTTCGATATTGTAAAATGACAGTAATGACCTTTTAAAACAATGGCGTCAATTTAAATTGATTGGCTTTCAAATCAATAGCTTTTAAGTTTTTGTCATAATAAATAGGCACTTACATAATATATATATATTTATAAAGCGTAACGTATCCAGCACTAATACATAAATGTCTTTATTATTAAAGTTACAATGGCGCTTAGTTCTAAATCTTAGCCCGTAAGGGTCTGCTTCACAATAAAAAAGTGAGTTCTGAGTAACTTACTTGACAGATGATATGACATATTTTTCATATCACAACTGTCAAATCATCTGTCAAGTAAGCTTACTTTTTGGTCGTTCACATCCCATATTTGTTGTTATAAAAGTTAGTACTATATCAGTTCATAGACAAAACAAATAATTGAGCAGTGTTTCACTGAATAAATAGCCTTTGCATTTTCTCAAGAGTCCGGCGAACAGTGAGCTTCCTATTCAAACGTAATACCTAAATGATTTGCAATTTGAGCATGATTAACTCTTCTTGTGATGTTATTCGGATTAAGACAGTATTTGTCTAGGTTTCTATTAAATAAAAAATCCAACAAAGTAAACCAAATAAAAATTACCACGATTTGCAATTTTGTATAAAAAATGTTATTGGCATTTAGTTTTTTTTGGTATTACGTTTGTATGGGAAGCTCTCTGTTCGCCGGACTCATAACAGTAACAAACCCAACTTTCCAAAGCTAGATTTCTCAAATGGTGAATCGGAACGTTACAACCAACGAATATAAATCGTGCAATGATATTCTCCCAGCGTATTACAGTAACTAGGCGTGAAGATATTACATGAAAAGTATCCGCAATGCAGTGCAGTCAGCCCTGTAAATAGTGGGCCGTGTACTAATGGGGGGATATTTCACACTGATTTAGATCGTTTGGCAAAGTGGTAATGTGAGTTTCTGGTTTAGTTCAGTAATTAAAGCAATTATTTCATTGTAATCAGAACTTTGCTGGAGGCAGTGGGATTCCGAGAGTTATATTATCAAATAAATCTAGATATTTTAATTTCTTGTCAAAAAACAAACCTGAATTAAATCCATCAAAACCTGTTTTAATATGGCTTCAGCTTTATGTATATATATTTACACACACAAAACGAACAAAATGAAACTACAAACACAAAGGAGACATACAATAAAACCGTACAAAAACCTATTTGAATAATGAATAAAAAGAACAATTAGCTAAGTACTTACAATAATAACACCTAGAAGCCGAGTCCTTGTGTGTAAAGTGAGGCAAAAAACTTTTGCAAAAAACGCTTTGTAGGGAACTTTCGTTCTAAGTTGTTATTTAAGGGTATTTATAATTAAAAATTCTATATCTCTAAGACGTTTGTACTTTCATACTTAACTTTCGTTTTCCTATGTGTAAAAGAGGGGGAAAAGGAGAAAGGCTCAGTAGTAAAGAAATTATATTAATAATAATAAAATATACAAACCAACAGCGAAACAGAAAACCGAAGCGAAAACAGGTAGATGACAAAAAAGAGCAAAGATTAAAGATAAACCAAAGACAAACATAAATACACCAGACCTGATGGCCAGGGGGTCTAGCCAAAGTAACATTTGCAAATCTTCGTTGTCGCTTCGCTTTTAAACATGTATTGGATTGACATAAGGTTTCGTTATCAATCGAAATTCAAAACGTCAAATCCATACAGTTTTCGAAGCGAAGTGATAGCGAAAATTTGTAAATGTTACTTTGGCTAGACCCCCTGTTCGTAACACTATGAGCAGCAACAAACTGGATATAAACACCATTTCAGGCTACCATTATTTTCCTTTCAACATAACAGCGTAATGCAATAAACCCACCACTTGAAGTTATCGACTCCATTACATAAAGGGGTTTTGTACGAAGAGAGGGTTCGTAATCAGAAAGATGCTATTACCGGCAAGCAATCATATCCGTTCATAATCAGCTAGCTCACAAAAGGCTCACAATCGCCTGCACCAAACAAGCTTACAAAGCAACAGAAAAAGTGAGGAACGAACCCCGCAGCCTTTTCATTTGCGGCTTTGTTTTGTCAAGTCTGATTCTTCGTCAGCTGACTGAACAATGTATTATGAATAAAGCGACACTATATAGTGATACGTCGTGATTTTCTTTTTTAGTTTCACCCTCGTGTCTGCTTTGTGATTTTCACTTTGAAGACTTTTTTTTAAAAGCTTATTTTAAGTGTCTAAGACAGGTATATGTACACTGCGGTAAAATCAGAGCGTCAAAAATAGATCTTTTATAAAAAAAACAACATTTATGCTTGTTGATTCGTAAGGAGTGAATTATTTAACAACAGCGATAAGAACCTCTTAAAACATCATATATTTTCTTTGGAAAGTTAAGTAGTTGGTCCCGGCTGCATTTGCAGGCGTTAGCACCCACCAATCCGCATTGGGCTCGCGTGCTGGGTCATGGCCCATCCTCCTTATCCACCCACCCAAAAGGAAGGCATAGTTTTGGGACATTCTGTATGATATATATATTCCTACACGAAAGTAGTAATAAAAATACAGATGATTTTTGCTATCCATAGGAGAAATAACTGACGAACTATGTATTTTTTTTTTGTCTAGCTCAGCAATGTTATTGAAAAAGATGTGTAAGCATACGTGAAATATAACTTGATTCTGCCCATAAATAAATAAATAAATAAATAAATATTTGACAACATCACATACATTGCTCCGATTCCAAAGTCAATAGCTAAAGCACTTGTGTTATGGAAATCAGAGACAACGGTGGTATCACAAACACACACCTGAGCCAATATAGAAAAGAAGTTCGTTTTCTAAATTAACCCAACCCGGGATCGAACCCGATACCTCAGAGATGGCGACACCTTGAAAACCGGTGTACAGAACCACTCAAACACGGAGGTCGTCAAATAGAAAAATGTGATACCTCCTAGATTCATAACACTATTGTTACCTTTCAAAAGTTGTGCCGTTGTATTTATTTAACACTCCATGGAACCCTTCCATCTACAATCCGATAGACCTGCCATTAACAATACAACATCGGCGGCAAACAGTTCAAACGGTTCCAAGATGGCCGTCGATGGTCTCAAGATTAAAGCTTGCCTGGAACCTCCCGGAAATTAAACGGGTTCTCAAGTATCCACAGCAAGTGTTGCTAGCTCTGTATTATGTATACGTTGCATTACTTAGCACTGGCGAGCATGACAGGTTGGAGATAGGTAAGATTTAACCGTATTATCTCAGACTCATACAAAGTAAGTAAATTTTTAACAAAAGGAAACGTGTCATTACAAAATTGTTATCATTAATAAACAATTAAGAATACCCACAAAAAAAGATGCTTTATTTATAAATATATACAACATGTTACAAAAATACCCCTAATGCCGAATATGGTATATAGGGACCATCAAACTGATCAACTTTTACCATGGGACCAACTCTGAAATCGCGAAAAAAAATCAGCTGTTTCATAGAAAACATACAGTCTGTTATAGAGTACCCGTTCAAAAACTTTGGATAAAACAGGAAGTACCGAAATGGGTCTGTAATTATTGGGATCTGTTTTAACTCCAGATTTATGGATAGGACTAACTTTAGCAATCTTCAGCGAGTCAGGAAAAATACCTTCTGTAAGGCACCTGTTAATGCAATTTGCTAGACTCTCAGCTATACTTTCATTTAAGCATTTTATTGCCTTCGTAGTGATACCGTCAATGCCAGAACTTGCGTTATTATCGAGATTACTAATTATTTTTTTATACTACCTGCTCGTCAATGGCATATTATGTGTCATGCAAACCTTTCCTAAAGTAAGTCATTTTTCCCATGGGGAATAATGTGATTTGAATTTGGAATGCAACCCATGTAGTCGTGCTTGATCGATGTTGGTTTCAAAAAAGTTTAGGTGCAATGAGATCTTATTCTGAGTTAGGCTGTATGTTATCATGAAAACTTTTTACGAAATTCATTTTCGTAAAAACCAAGAAGGAAGGAAGCGCACCAAGAAGGATTTATTTGAATGTCGAACGGACCACTACAGAATAGACGACAAAAACATTCTACAACTCTAACCCAACTATAAATGTACCAAAGAATGTAACTTTGTCGTTGCACGATTGGTGTAATGTTTCTAACATAACTTTTAATTTTCTTAAAATAAATATTTTTTTAAAATAAATATTCTTAATTTTTCATATTTTATTATTCTAACTTTAAATAATTACTTAAGTACTTTCTTTATAACAGTCATTGGTTTCAATTGCCTCGCAGAAAGTATAAAAAGTAGAGTATGCATCGCGGGCTTAAATGTGTATTTGTCATGGGCGATCTTGAACACCTCGTACTCAGGATTCAATAATAGCGCCCGGGACACAATACACTACTTTAAGCCCTTATTGCATAATCTACTATTGTTACTTCATAGCGAGTACATGGTTCAAATTTAGAAAATAAGATGGTATGTGCATAGTCACTTTTATACATTAGTGAGTTCGTGGTGCTTACATGATATTTTTGATCAATGTGACTAGCTAAATCACTACCAATAGTGGAAAAAAATTGTTGAATATTTCACATATTTTGTTGCTATCAGTAAAAGACATTAGGGGTATTTTTGTAACATATAATATTTCATTACTCAATAACTTAATTACTGAATTACATCGGATCTTCCGAAATCAATACTCCAAGTACGACGACCTCCGTGGTCGAGTGGCTTTGTACACCGGTTTTCAAGGTGTCGCCATCTCTGAGGTCCCGAGTTCGATCCCCGGTTGGGTCGATTTAGAAAACTAACTTTTCTATATCGGCTCAGGTCTGGGCGTTTGTGTTGTGATACCACCGTTGTCTCTGATTTTCATAACACAAGTGCTTTAGCTACTTACTTTGGAATCGGAGCAAAGTATGTGATGTTGTCAAATATTTATTTACATCTTATTGCGTGCGTTTATATATTCCCCTTATTTCTTGATGGATGTTTTATTAGATTTTAAATCTATTGCTCCAAAACACAAATATATGGTTGCAAAAATGAATTCGAGTATTTGAAAAGCTAGCACTCAAGAGTCAGGTTTCGGTGAACGCAAATGGCTGTATCTATTTGGATAAAAACCTACCTCGCACATAAATTAAGAGGGAGGCTTGATAACAATATTTTGATTTTATTCAATTATACTTCAAAATTCTATTGTACTCAAATGAAATAAAAAAGTGTTTTGTTTTTTTTTATTCATCTCATCGTCATGAAACTTAGTAATTCTACGTACGTCCTGCCAGGTACGGTTACTTTAGGACATAAATACCACAATGCTCTTGCTTCTGAAGAAGAAGATAGTACGTCAGTAGTGTATAAAGTATTCAAGCTCTAAATCTGTACAAAATTGTAAGTATACATGGTAAACTACGTAAAGTTTCCTTGTTGTTCACACACCGTAAAATCGATACGTTTACTTGCTAAAACATGTTTGTGTTGCTTTCAACGTTGTTTATAAAGGCAGAGAAACTACGTTTAACAGTGTTTCTTTACACTGGCGAGTTATTCAGTATATTTATAAGAAAACGAAAGGTGATTTTGTACATTTTCGCCTTACTAATAAAGATTGTATAGCAGATGTTACTCTCTGTCAAACTATTTAAGTTTGGCATTAAAAAGAAAGGAACAAAACACTGTGTAACTATACATCTGTTATACAATATTTATTAGTAAGGGGGTTAGTAATTTCGGCTTATTTTACAATAAGAGTTTGACCTAAAATAATATTTATTATGATTCAATTATAAGGTGGGAAACATAATCATTTGTAGTTCTTTAATAAAATCCAATACCAACATTTTAAATACAAACTCACTTTCGCATTTTAAATATAAAATAATAAAAAGGGGTTTTAATTTTACAAATATCATTCAGATGACAATCAAATGGAAATCCCAGAAAAGAAAGTATCTTTCCATTATATTTTTCCAGAAAAATTCATAATTATTCCTCTTGTGCGCAAGTTTGTTCAAAACCAAACATCAACTTGCATTGGTGAGATGGCGCTGGCTTGCAGCGTAACGGTAGCTCAGCGGTCAGAGCATTGGACCGGTTATCCAAAGGTCGCGGGTTCGATTCCCGTCCAATAACATGATCTAGTGCGAGTTGTATTTTTCTAGTATTTTATTTAGTATCGTATAAAAATAGCATTGTGAATGCTAAAATCTCAACTTGCAGTTTAATACAGAAGTTTGCTTGGAAATGTTGTTTTTACAAGGCATCCACTTTGGATTTTATATGAGTTTAAAAGCTTTTTAGTTTTTTGTTTGAGATACATATTGTTTTCTATAATAAGCGAAGTTCTGCGAGACTCGAAAGTTTGCTATGAAGTATTTTCATTGTTTGTTCTTGAGGTGGTACTGATTCGACTTCCCAATATGATTAGCATATTCGTTTATCGAACCAATTTTCTTTCATCTCGAAGAAAAGTTATCAAAGTTCCAGATTAAGGTTAATCAAAACTTTCCAAATAAAAATAGGACCTTTTTAACACGACTGCCCAAAAAAATAGAGTGTTATATGTTCAGGGTTCATGCATGTTTGTGTGTTAGTTTTTTAATTCCACCATGACTGCTAAAAGCCATAACGGATTCGGATGTTTGAGGTATCTTTAGAATTCTTACATCATCCCAACTGAGAAGAGGAAGAAACGGAACCCTTATAGAATCACTTTGTTATCCGTCTGTTTGTCTGTCTGTCCGTCTGTCAAGACTCTTTATCTCGGGAACGCGTGCAGGTATCGAGTTGAAATTAAAACCATTTACTCAAGTCTATAGTTTCTTGGAGCTGTGAAAAAATCAAATTTCTAAGTAAACGTAAATAAAGATACGACCGTTTATGCCGCAAAAAAACGTATATTTAGACACTTTCAAGAAAATCAAAATTTATAGGGTACTTCCCGTTGACCTAAAACTATGAAATTTGGCAAGTAACATTGTCTTATACTAAAAATACAGGAAAAGTCTGAAAACTATACTTTTGTAATTAAATCATAAAATAGTTTTTATTTAATTAGGTACCTACAAAGTACGAAATCCTCAGTTGGCTAGTCCGACTCGCACTTGTCTGTTTTTTTTTATTATTGCCCAATCTTATGTTTGTATAGTAATTTTTTGAAAACGATTTTCGGTTTAATTGAAAACAAGTGGTAAAATGTAATTATGTGAAATGTTTTTAAAAACGGCTCATTACCCTTAGCACGAACATCTATAAAGAAAAAAAACGCGTAAAACGCGTAAACGAGTAAATTAACTTATAGTAAATTTCATTTTGCTTTTTGGCGGTAGATGGCGCTGTACAAATTTCCCATACAAAATTACTCTATCGAAATTTTTTACACGAGTTATTTAGTATCGAAAACTTTTTTGATGTTAAATCTTAGCTCCCTTTACGTTGGTAGGTGGCGCTACAAATATCTATAGTTACATTTTTATACTGTGCTCTATACGAATTCGATAGATAGTAGATAGTTTTTCGTGCTACGGGTACTGTGCCCCTATCGCATAAACTAACTACCCAACAAGTTGTCTAAGTAAACAGGAGATGTCTAGATAATACAGTGCTCCAAGTGATTGGTGGTAAACCAACTCCGAACCAATAGCAATATTTGCCTTAATAAATCCTTGTCTCTCCGTCCAAACATTTGGAATGACCCAGGAATGGGTTGCAAACATAGACTGCCAGCTTCGAGGTGTGCTGACTACTGTAACTTAGTTTGTAGTTGATGTATGTGTGGATAGGTATGTTGTTAATTGTTGCCATCTAACTGTACAGGATGTACAGTATTGTACAGGCTGTTTGTTAATAACTTTATAAAGCCGAATAAGGTAGTGCTGAGATTTTTTTTATTAATATGGAAAACTGCAATGTGACAACCCTAGACGCAAATAGAATATTGTTTTTGATAATTAATCTCAAAAAACCATTTTTTCTTTCTAGGGTTGCCGAAAAAATTATGTGGTGGTTTTCAGGGTTTATAATAATTTTCCGGTGTTGTATGCATTGTAACATATTTACCATAATATTTGTATTTTATTTTTAAGGTTATTTATTATCAAATATCCTGTGTACCTCTACATAAGCTGCTCTTATGTTAAATGGTGGTATTGTTACATGAAAGAACAATGTCACAAAAAATTGAATTATTCAAACACGGAAACATTTTTTTTGTAAAACTGAGCTGTCAAATAAATAGTTATTTAATTGAAAAGTTCGATTTCGTTTAGCACCTTTGACAGCTGTAAATTGTTCATCAAATGGAACAAATAGAAAACTATTTAAAGTTATTCAAAAACAGTAAACAATTAGACATTTAAATTTCAGTATTATGAAACCTATTTAAAAATTATATCCATATACAAACTAGTAAGTATACTTTTTGAGGCACTTTCGACAACTGAGTATTGTCTATCGAATCGAACGCTACATTTCTAACAGGTGTTGGCGCTGAAGCGATCAGGGTAAAACGCTTAAATAATGCTGCATTTTCATTTCGTCCAATAGCAGACTGAAAGAGGCGTATTGTACCCAGCTCTTTGTTCCTCACAGCTTATTGTTCGGTATCGGAACCATCCCAGCACAATGGATAGAAAAATTGGCTTTCTACAGCTGGTTATTAATTTATTTCATAATAGATTTTGTGTGGGCCTTTTGAGGGCACAATCGGGAAATAATGCTTTGTTTTTACTTCAACTAGTGCTTGTTTAATGGCGTTTCTAGAAGAATGATTATTCTGGAATTTGCATTTAAATTCGTTAGAATAATGATAAGGAGAGAAACGTGTATTTTGAATGTGGAAAAGTAATTAAGCCGGTCATTTCCGCGAAGAGAAATTAATGACGTCTCTGACATTGCTTTGTAGATTAAATTTTGGGTTATAACTTAATTACAGAGCCGACCAACTTCGGTCGGATATGTATTAAGCTTTGGACAGTAACGACTTTTCAGTGCTAATTTTCACGTTTGCTAGAAAATGTTGAAATAATTAATATCAAAGCAATCGTCAATAATTGAAAGCAACAATAAATCTTAGAAGTGGAATTACATGATACGTTTATGACAAAGGTATTTTACTATACAGGAAACTGATGCATCAGTTTCATAAACTACTGTTTCATTACTACTGTCGATTCTCAGTTCGATTCCCGGCCGGATAGAAATTGGAATGATCAATTTTAATTTCTGAGACGGGTCTGGGTGTTACTATGTATAAAAAGTATATATTTGAAAAGTATATAAGTTATATTAGTTATCTAGCACCCATATTACAAGCTTGGCTTAGTTAGGGGCTAGATGTCGCTGTGGGAAATTGTCCAAGCATTCATTTGTTTATTACTGACTGTGTCTTAAGAAGCAATAAAGCAAAGTGCTCGAAGGTGACCAAAATGAGGTTCTAAAGTGTGAACAATGGATAGGTTGTCGTTTACAAACAGTGACACGACTGAGTCTGTTGGATACAACCACCCGTGACCTAGTACAGGGAAAGGGCGTGGCGGTGACTCGGAACGAGAAGAACTTTTGTCCTTACGATATTGGATTGGGAAAGGAGAATGGCATTAAGATGATATAGTAGGATACTTTCAAACTTCACAGCAATTTTTAAGGTATTAACCCATCGAGGCCCAAGAAATGAGACACAATAGATGTTCTATTGTTCAAAGTCAAAGTAAAAAATAACTTTATTCAAATAAACATAAGGCACTTTTGAATCGTTTATATTTTCCTACCATCCGTTCCAGACTTCTTTAACTAACAAGAAGAACGGGTGCAAGAAACTTATCAGCTTTAACAGATATAAATAACGATATTAACTTAATTATATCGTTACCAAATACAATACAACAGATTATTAACAACAAAGTATTTACTTATACTAGCAAGTTATGTGTTACATTATTTCCACGCATTTCGGTCTTTATCGTCTACTTTATAATAACCTTTACCCATGAGCTGTTGTCCGGCCGCATTCGGCCACTCGGGCATTGATGAATTAAAATAGAATAAGGTGTAAATAAAAAAATGATAGGGAAGTGATATCGAAAAATATAAAAAAAATCTTTATACTAGCAAATAACACTGCAAAAAATTCATTGCGTAGCGTAAAGATAGCCACGCGAATAACAACGAAGCCAATAAGTATGCAGCTCGTTTGAGTAAATTTAATTTCGGTAATACATTAATAAAAAATCTATGCATAACACTTGAAAGTATTGTTATTGTTCCGGTGAACTTCAAATTATTCCGAAATCCTAATCCAAGCATTGTCCTTTCTCAAAACCAAGCTCATACATACCAACCACAAAACGTCGGCTGTCCGAAAAAAATTCATTGCGGTACGAATTAACTTTTCTGGGTAATAAGCATTCATTTTTGAATTTCAAATCGCCTGCTTAACATTTTGTTTTCAGCTTAAAGGGTCGGGGTTGGTGACGTTAAAACATATTTCAGAACTGAATAAATTGGGAGGCTGTGTTAATTTTATTTCACAAGTAAAAGTTTGAATCCCAATAATGTGGAGTTTTAGCATAATTTTTTATCAGAACTTTTTGATAGACTGAATAACTTTATTATGGAGTCTATTTTGATTGCAGTAAAGCCTAGAATCTAGTTGCAAAAAATGATGGTTATGATTTAAAAAACTTTCGATTTTTTTGCTTATTTTATAAAGCTTTCGACACATAAAATTAATGCTGATCGTAGCCCTAACCCCCATTCCTATATTCGAGAAACGATTCGTTTTGCTTAGGGGTGGTAGAATTTTGACACATTTAATAAGGACTTAATGTCAAAATACTACCATCCTTAAGCAAAACGAATCGTTTTCGAATTTAGAAACGCGGCCCTTAATGTATCTCAAAAATCGAGAAAATACAAGCTTTAACAGCCTCATGAATTATAAATGTGTGTGCTTAATTTGTGTTAAATTATACTTTGAACGAGAATCTTTTGCGTTTTCTCAAAGAAACGTACCATCTGCAATGTTTGAATTTGCATGATATTGAATAGAAAAATAAAATTTTACTTGCATGTAACAACGCTTTACTCGAATTTGAAGCAACTTACCTACCTAATTGGCTTCAGAAACACTGAGAAACGGGAACAAAGGAAATTGAGATTGTATAATGCATAATAATTTTATTTCATTGCTAAATTCCTCCATTGTTTTCCATACAGCGTGATAGTAAGGGGCTATTTTATGTCAAAAACGTTTGAGTTCAATATTTTGATTAGTAAATACGTAGTGTATTGTTTATTAAGTAAACAAATATTTGTTATCATTATAAAATGACGACCTAGTGCAGTGGTCAACATGTCGGTCTACCAAGCAAGAGGTACCGGTAGAAATTGAAATGATGAATTTTAATTTCTGTAGCGGGTCTGGGTGTTACTATGCATAATAAGTATATACTTAAAAAGTATATAATTAGTATATCAGTTGTCTAGCACCCATATTACAAGCTTTGCTTAGTTTGGGGCTAGATGGCGCTGTGTGGAATTGTCCAAGCATTTATTTATTATTATATTAATCGGTTGATAGACGCTAATAAATTATCTATTTGTATTTTAAAGCCAAACACTAATTTTCACATTTGGATAGAAATAATTTCACGCTCACGGCAAGTTCAAATAAGCAGCATACCTAATCTGTAGCGTAATGTAGCATTTACACGGGTCGATTTAGCTAAGAGACTTGCTGGTTGATTTTGCCAGGTCGATTTTAGTCGACTAGCGTCTTTAATCGACAATAGCTTGTAAAACCTAATCGCAAACCTATTTTAATAAGGTGGTGATTCGATTTTGCAGGTGATTTTTGATTATATTGGCGCAGTTGTCCGTCTGCGGGTCAGGGTTCAGTCCTTATTCTCCTGTCCGTTTCTCCGGTACGTCATCCCTGTCAACCTCTGTCGTATGTATGTCAGCCTGTCAGTCACTAGTCGAAAGAGGCTGGACGCCGCAACATCGATAAAAAGCGCTAATCAGCTAAAATCGACCAGCAAATCGCCAGGAAAATCAAGCCGTGTAAGTCCCACATAATTAAAAATCCTTGAAAACGAGAAAACAAAAGACGACCTTACTTTCTCGAATAGAAGTATTTTATTTCCGACCCAATTCCCCCTTGAAAGTATTAAAACTCGCGTGTACAATATCAGTGGATCACCACCAGTAGCGTTGCTCACGGTTCATAACAGTTATTACAGAAATCCTGCGATAAAACTCCATGATAATTGCCTACCACTAAATTTGCGCCTTTCCCCTTTTTAAGTGGTTCGTATTTAACGTGTGACTGCACTAAGTACTGATTATCATACTAAGTTGTTTAAGACGACTATATGCTTCAAGTGGCGCCCTCATCTTAATTAAATTTATTGCTCGCTAAGTACATAATGTACCTATCAAAAATTCACATGTACAGATTAAAGCTAAGGTTCTATAGTTTATTTACAAACAATAACCTCAGTAAAATATTGTTCGTTGTAGTAGAAGCAGGCGAAAGTGCTTAAAGTGGCTACTTTTTGCTCATTTTTGTACATATGAATTTTCGATACATTATGTACTTAGCGAGCAATTAATTTAATTAAGATAAGAGCGCTACTTTGAGGTATGTAGGGGTCTTATAAAATTTGGTTTTACAAATCTTTTTGGTTACAAATATTACAAAAATTGAAATTGAAATTGAAAAATTATGTATTTAAAAAAGCTCACATAATAAGCATTTTTAAATCTTCAATTCATTTATCCTACCACCCATTATAACGTCTTTTAGCTGACAAGAAAAATGGGCGCAAAAAACTTATCAGCTTTATCAGAAGGAACGATATTTACAAATATGTATATCGTTTCCAGACATTACATTCATACATGTTACAATTAACATTGATTCATAAATAAATAATAATACTAGTTCAGTGATAATCTAAGAAGACAAATAGAGTTAACAAATATATGTAAGTACACTTTTGAGAGCACTGACCCATTGTAGATAAAAAAGACCAACTTTTAAGCACCTACAAATAAAGTGGTTTTTCGTTTAATAAGTGGAAGCGAATTAATTATATTTTTCTTCGTGACCTGTTGCTACAAATTTCGTTTAACAAAGTTTAACAAAAATAAAAGTTAATGTGTTCGGAATTGTTTAGCGAGCACGAGCCATAAACATGGTTGGTTTATTGTTCAACTGAATTACTTTACGAGGTCTTTTGCGAGTTTCCCCCTTAAAGTTTTGTAGTTTGCTATTCTAAATTGTATACCTCGAGTGGTTACTGCAATCGCATCTTACTTAATAGGATTGTAAGATGTAAGTAATGGGGAAATTATTATTATTAATGGAACCATTTCATTCTATAAAACTGTTCTAATAATCAAATCTATGTGGTTGCCTTCAAAGCCAAGAACAAATTAAACTTTATTTAATTCAATTCATTACAGAATAACCCCCTTACTAATAAAGATTGTATAGCAGATGTACAGTGATATGTCTCTTTCTTTTCAATGTCAAACTTAAATAGTTCGACAGAGAGTAACCATTGTGTAACTATACAACTGATATACAATCTTTATTAGTAAGAAGGGTAAGTATTTAACTCAGAGAGCATGCACGGGTACAATATGACCCAAGTGTTTGTTTTTATTCAATTCGCGAGTTGCATCTCTTTATTTGATTGAATCAGGCATTACTTGGCGGAAGTCCCAAACCATTGTGAAAAGAGAAATATATGTAGCTTACTCCCGCAAAAAATATAATTATGCAGGAAGCACCGCCCGCCCGCCACAAAAATATCAGTGCACAATACTTGCATTTAGCATGACAGCGACACACCTTGCACCTTCACCAATTAGACTACTCTACACGTGTTTCGCCCCAACCCGGAGCATCCTCAGGAGTTTATATCTCTTTATCCTGGAGCACCTAGATATGTCTCAGTTTAGCCGCGTGTGACCCGCAGGCTGCTCAGCCTCAATCGCCCAGACCTCCGGATAGTTGTAGGTACACTTACAGGTCACTTAGCTTTAAACCGACAACTATTCATCATGAATGCGACAGACAGTCCTCTATGCAGGGGATGCCTGGAAGCAGAGGAAACAGCCGCCCACGTGATCCTGGAGTGCGTGGGGCTGGCCACACAACGGGCAGAAATCCTCACAGAGGTGAGGTCGCTCCTAGAAGCCTGTGAACGCCCCAGGAGGCTTCTGCGCTTCTGGAAGGAGCTGGGATGGCTCGATTAGCCATACCGATGCTATGAGGTTTCACGCATAACGGACCAAATTGGTCTAAATGCGGAGAAAAGTGCCCACCACCAATACCAAATAATAATAATATGTCTCAGTTTATACCAAATTATCCGTTGTATCAGTTGTTAAAACGGATAAGCCTTAACACAGCCTAGCCAGTCTCTGGGATACACATAACCACTCGCATCACATCACACCGCAAACATGCCAATAGAAAACTCGAGTGTTTTTAAGAATTTCAACTATGATAGTAAAACTTATCACAGACGCTATCTCAGGCAACAAACTTGCACAAAGTATATGAACTCAAACACACAGTATGCGTTTCAGTCATGCCATCCGATCCGCACATCGCAGCAATCTATGTGATGTATGCAGTTCTCTTATCCCTTCCACACTGGTTGTGATCACACATCACATATCGCAGCGATCTTAGGCCCGTATTTATAAACCGCTCTGAACGTTGAAAGCCATCTTTAGATCATACCTGAGATGCTGTTCCTATAATAAGATGACGACCTCCGTGGTCGAGTGGCTTTGTACACCGTTTTTCAAGATGTCGCCATCTCTGAGGTCCCGGGTTCGATCCCCGGTTGGGTCAATTTAGAATACGAACTTTTCTATATTAGCTCAAGTTTGGGTGTTTGTGATTCCACCGTTGTCTCAGATTTTCCATAACACAAGTGCTTTCGCTACTTACTTTAAAATCGGAGCAATGTATGTGATGTTGTCAAATATTTATTTATTTAATTAACTTAAATATGATCTCAAATTAGCTCTCAATGTTCAGAGCGGTTTATAAATACGGGCCTTAGACCGGATCGCATGACCGGATGATCCTGTGTGTTTGAGCTCTAAATGCTGTAGTTCCATAAACAATAAACAGAGCGATATAACCTCTTAGCAACACTGTAGGCCAACAAACTACAAACCATATTGAACGAACTCGGTGTACTGTACGTGACCAACTTATGCATAAAGCGCCAAACTAAGCCACTTTGCAAACTTATCCCGACATCAAACGTTTCCCGAACGTGTTACATTTAATTCTGTAGCGCTTAAAAAATTTATAGGTTCACTTTGAAATATTTAGGGAGAGCTCTTACAAAGTTTCATGTTACCCCTCGGGTATTCAAAGGTTACGTTTGAAAGGAAATTGACCAATCTATTTTTGGATAAAAAGCCTTTTCATTTATAGAACGTTATCTTAGGGTTGCGTATTCTTGAATATGTCTGCAGAACGCTTAATGTTAAAAGAGGAATTATGACTCAGTAAAGAATGAAGATGATTTGCATAATAAAGTATCTAGCTAGGCAATGTTTTTTTTTTAGACAACATCACATACATTGCTCCCTTTCCAAAGTAAGTAGCTAAAGCACTTGTGTTATGGAAATTTAGAGACAACGCGGTGGTATCACAAACACCCAGACCTGAGCCAATATAGAAAAGTTCGTTTTCTAAATTGACCCAACCAGGGAATCGAACCCGGGACCTCATAAATGGCGACACCTTGAAAACCGGTGTACAAAGCCACTCGACCACGGAGGTCGTCGAACGGAGGTCGATGTTAACCCATATAGGCCCAGAAAATGAGACACAATCGATATTCCATTGTTGTCCAGCCGCATTCGGCCGCTCGGGCGTTAGTGAATTAAAATAAAACGACAGAAAAATTTTTGCTAATTAATATTAAAGCATAATATTAATTTCATTTGAAATAAAATAAAACTTACATGGTAAGTACCAGTAACATAAATTCAGATTCTTCAATGCACTTTCAATCGTAACATCCCATTAAAAATCCATCACGACCACAAGCTTCAGAAGTTCAAGCGGCATATTTAATGTGCATAAATTAGGAGTTACTTGCAGACATATTGCGCCAGCAGCGCTGGATCCACCCTAACATTTGTTTGCTCCTTGTTTCTCCGCCGATTTGCCTGACAATTCGCTGATTAGATAATACTGGAATAGTAATTGAGTTATGCAGATGAAGCTAACTCCAGAATTACCATTTCTCGTCTTGGTATTGATTAAAACATTATTTTTTAATTTGTCAAACTAACCTAAGCTTGAATGGAACTAATTTATATTACTCACTCGTTGAATACCTTTATGTAAAAAATGTTTTATTTCATCATATTCTTACCCCCTTACTAATAAAGATTGTATAGCAGATGTATACTTACACACTGGTTATTTTCTGTCAAACTATTTTTTGACATTAAAAAGAAAGGGACAAAACACTGTGTCTGCTATAAAATCTTTATTAGTAAGGGCGTGAGAAGTTTAAAAATGTTTAAGATTGCCTGCCTGCACACGTCAAATGGGTTAATTATAGCATCGTTGGATACTTTCACTATGCATTTGTAAGACCAAATTTTGATAAAACGTGTGATTGGTATATACTAGTATAGTATTATATTATCTGTGGTATATTGTAACTTATGTTCTATGCTATACAATCCGATAATCAGTCCTACAAAATGACGGTCGTGGGTCATACTGTACCCCGCGCGCGCTCTTTAGTGTCAACACAGAATAGAATTAGTGTCAGCGCAGAATAGATAGATTTTATTCCAGCTAAATATTCTACCAATCAATAAAAACCTACAAATATAAGTAGAATGCTAATAGTATGCTAAAAATTAAGTACTTACGATAGAAAACAATTGAAAGTATAAAAGAATAATAGTAGAGTGTAATGAAATCATAGTACACTGACGCCCTAACTAATAAAGATTATATAACAGATGCATAGTTACACAGTGTTTTGTCCCTTTCTTTTTAATGTCAAACTTAAATAGTTGTACAGAGAGTAACCATTGTGTAACTATGCATCTGCTATACAATCTTAATTAGTAAGGGGGTGAATGTCTGGAATTTAGCACGGCTATAACAAAATAGGTTAGGTATATACAGTTACGAGAATTTAATAAACTCGTTAGACGTTAGAGAAATTTCAGTACGTGAAAGTTTCATTGTTATTTCACATCGTTATCATTCAAAATATTGGAATAGCGTTAGTTGAAAGAAGAAATTTGATAAAAATACCTAATAAATCACCTTTACCGCCTTACCAATACGAAGAATAAGTTTATACTTAGAATAACCGAAAAGTTTGTTTAGGAAGGGATATTATAAATTGCATATCAAATAAATAATCGCCTATCAATACATACTCATCATTTATATTCTTTTTTACATCAAATAACTTACTTCACTACAAATAAACTAAATGTTTAACAAAACTCAAACTGCAGATAATTCGAAATTTTACATCAATATGACATTACTTTTTTCCTCATAATGCAATACAGTTAAATTTATTTTTGTACAAAAATACTACATACATAGCATAAATACTGACTGCACAGCAAATTTTTCATATTTCATAGCAAAATAACTATCCCAGTCGCATATTAACCAGTAAGTACAACAAAACCTGTTCATCATATTTGTCTTAATTTTCAAGTAGCCATGCTCGGCAAATTTAATGATTATTATACCAAAAAAAATCCTTTTGCATTGCATTATTTCTAAAAGCAGAACAAATTAACTGAAAAAGGGTTCGCGGCTTCGCCGGCTTTTTCGTCACTGGAGTGCAGAGTGGCGCGATTGAGTAAGATAGAGATAGCACTAGGTCGTGTCGTCGGGAGTTAGCCGTATATCTCGCGCGTAAGAGCGAAATAGAAATATTTCGTCAGTGTAGGTGTCGTTTTACACAATCCGCGTGTATTTGTTTGTTTATATTCATTCGGTGTTACGTTGCGCCGGCGACCCGGAAAGATAATCTTATAAAAACAATAATTGCAATATTTGTGTGTAATTAGTGTACATTTGACTTTTGAGTTTATCTAATGTTAATTTACTGATGATATACCATGGAATTTCCGACATCAAGTAATATACAACAACAAAGTGATGTTCCTGTGTATTGTTCGGACAATGAACCTGAGTCACAAGAGGAGCCATGTACCAAACGAACGAGAAAAGGTGGCCTAGACTGGATATTTGTCAAAAAGTTCGTAAATTTTGACGAAGCACAACAATTTCTTCGAGACGAAAAGATTTGGACTGCTAAATTTACTCACACGACGGAAGAAGGTAAAAAACAGTATTACCGTTGCAACAAAGTTAAATACCGAGGCCCTCAGTGTGCAGCACAAATTTATTTGCTTTTTGAGTCAAACTCCGATGCTGTCTTACTGTACCGTACAAGCAGCGATCATGATCATGAGATTATTGGGACCAAAAATGATTATGGCATAACCCAAGAGACAAAGGACGAAATTAATAAGCTATACGCATTGCATTTAAAGCCAAAAGCTATTTTAGCACGTCTGAGTGAAATAAATGGTATTAAAGTTCCCTCAAAAAAGCAACTAAATAATTATCTTTCTGACCGTCGCAGAGTTGTTTATGGCCCTTCTACAATCAGTCTGGGAGAGTTAGAGCAATGGTTAATAAATAAATCCGAAATACCTGAGGACGATAATGAACCATATGTAATTTATTACTACGTGTACGAGGAGGATGATAATACAACCTTTCGTTTTGCGATCGGAACAAAATCTTTGTTAAAATTAGCAACTTTAGCTACCAACTTGCATGCAGACGCCACGTACAAACTTACATGGCAGGGGTTTCCAGTATTAGTGGTTGGCACAACTGATAAAGCAAAGCGATTCCATCCTCTTTGTATGGCGATTTCAAGTTCGGAGCGTAAAGAAGATTTTGTAGTGCTGTTCGATGCACTCAAAAGGGGCGCTTTAACTCTTTATGATTTTAATATAAAACCAAAAGCACTTATTTGCGACGCAGCAAAAAGCATTCAAAACGCTTTTCAAGAAGTGTTTGGCACAGAGGCTACTATTAAAATGTGTTGGGCACACGCAAAAAAAAACATACAAAAAAAAGTAGAAAAATTGGTTGAGAAGAAAAAACAGAAAGAATTGTTGGATGATATAGATTTGTTGCATTCAGCTACCTCTCCTACATTATTTCAACGAGCGTTAACTGCGTTTTTACATAAACACGCAAAAGAAGAGCAATTCATATCATATTTCAAACAGGAGTGGGTTTCGCTCAATCCAAATTGGTATCTTGGATCAGCCGAAGGTTCTCCAGTGACAAACAATGCACTAGAGTCATTCAATAGAAGTATAAAAGACAGCCACACATTACGAGAACGACTTCCTTTGTCTAGATTCATCTCAGTCGCAACAAATATGGTCAAGGAATGGTCGAAAGATCACAAACCAGAGACATTTAAAACTTTACCTCCGATAGAACTGAAAGACTGGACTCTTGCATATCAATGGGCGAAACTTGACAAGAATGTAAAATTTTTAGAATCTGATTCCGGACTAAATACTTATATAGTTAGAAGCTCAACAGCAAGTGACATGACATTTACTCAAGAATGGGACAGTTTTGATGGTTACAAAAAAAACGCTTTCGCATATTGGAGAGTTGCTTTGCCCACCCAACAAACCGCCTGGGTCAACGGAAAATGCACCTGCCCCATTTTTTTTAAGAACTATATGTGCAAGCATATCATCGGACTTGCGATCCGACTCAAGTACGTGGCGCCACCTGCAGAAGCTAAAAATGTGCCTATTGGGCAAAAAAGGAAGCGTGGACGCCCCGCGAAAGCAAGACCCGCTTTAATAATTCAATAAATTACAATTTTGTATCTAATTTTATATATTTTTTGCTGATCTCATTATGTGGTAATTAATAAATAATAAGACGACTGTGATTAATAAAATGCTGTTTTATTTAGAAAAACTGCTGTTAATAATATAAAAATAGAAGCTATATTTAAAAGAAAAAGAGTTAACAGGTATAATGTGCATTAAGATTATTAGCTGTGCATTGATGAAAAAGCTTTTGCTTTAGGAAAAATCGCTGTACGCTGCGAAAATAAATTGTAGTGTGTTTAGTGATATTTTGAGTTGAATATTATGCTGTGCAATCAGTAATTTTGATGGGAATTTGGAATCTTATTGCATAGAAAAAGGATATTTTTTGATTTGCGTTTAAATACTACCCGTTTAGGAATATCACGCTTTTAGACGTTAAACGTAAGAAGTAATATTGCTTAGCAATATTTTTGGTTGAACTAGGTATAAACTTATTCTTAATTTATTAGTAAGGCAGTCTATATGATATTAAATCTTTCTCATTTTATCAAACAGAACACGTCAACTCATTTTTTTATGATAATAAGTAGAATATTACTAGAAATAGAATAGTTACTAGAAATTAGCTGAATATAAGCTACTTTACCGATTGCAAAAGGTTTTAGGTACCTATCGTAACTGTCTTAAATCTTTAGTAATAAAAAAAAACAGCCTATCATTATCTCATTTATGATTTAAAATTCACATACAGTGAAGTGAGATTCGAACAGGTTCAATTGACAGGCAGGTACCTAAGTGTAAACCCAATAATAATATAAAGTATGCAAAGAATTGGTTTGCTTATTAAACATTTTGTTCTTATTCATAAAACAAAGCATTCATCTGCTCCACGTTGCATATAATTAGCCGAGTTAACTAGAGCATAACAGAGACAGAAGCACTCTCATTCCGTATTATTAAAAAAACCTTTTTAGCAAAGTAAAACAATATCTCGTCCGAATTATGTCACCCGACTTTGTTAAAAGCAAAGAACGTTTTTAATATATGCAAAACAATACTTCTTCCGAGCAGCGGCCATCTCATAATTGCGTTTGCGTTATACAATACAATGCAAATATGTGAATTTAATTACGATTCGGAAAGGATACAAATAATTTATGTGGTGTTCCTAAAGTTCGCCGAGCGTGCGACACTTTAGTCCTCTATGAATTTTAAATGAAGAAATCCTAGTAGGTTATGGCGCAGACTTGAAAGTTAAGTAACTTCTTTATTCCACTCGTAATTTGGTTCAATTTAGCTTGAACGACTTCATTACCTGCTTACATAGTGTCTAAATCTGATTAGTCTTTTGAAATCTGTTTATTACCCACATAAATTCTCCTCAAATGCCTTCTAATTTACTGAAATTACCTAACTGATGAAATCCTACGTAGAAATACTTTAATATTTGATGAAGTATTATGTAAACTTATTAAACCTGTTTAGAGCTTTGAGAAAATTCATGAAACTCTTTTACAAATGGGCGAGATGAATGGCTTTAAGGTTATAACGAAGCATCTTTTCGCATATCCATTAGGTTGACATGAGCGAAAACTAGAGGAACATTATTGCTAACACAATATTATGTCCTAACATAATCAGTAAAATTTGGTTTCCCATTTTTACATTTACATACAGCTTTTACTACAGCGCCCTATCACGTGGATAGGAACGCGTATGCGTGGTCACATAGTGTCATTTAAGGCCCCTATACAAGGTGTTACAATAATACCCCTAATGCCGAATATGGTATATAGGGACCATCAAACTGAACAACTTTTACTATAGGACCAACTCTGGAACCGCGAAAAAAAAATCAGCTGTTTCATACAAAAATTAAAATCGAAAATATCAAAATGTATGAAACAGCTGATTTTTTATCGCAATTTCAGAGTTGGTCCTATAGTAAAAATTGTTCAGTTTGATGGTCCCTATATACCATATTCGGCATTAGGGGTATTATTGTAACACCTTGTATACCTCAAGTGGCGACCTCATTTTAATTAAATTTATTGCTCGCTAAGTACATAATGTATCGAAAATTCACATGTACAGATTGAAGCTAAGGTTCTATAGTTTATTTACAAACAATAGTAGTAGTAGTTCGCAAAAGAGCCAAAAGTGGCCACTTTTAGCACTTTTGCGAACTACTACTACAACGAACAAAATTTTACTTAGGGTATTGTTTGTAAATAAACTATAGAACCTTAGCTTCAATCTGTGCATGTGAATTTTCTGTACATGAGGTATATAGGGGCCTTAAAAACGCATTTTACTTCAAGCGCCCCGACCGTGCACCCGGGGCGCTTGAAGTAAAAAGTAGGTATAACAAAGATAAGTTAATCTTGATACTTAGTAACGAGCAATAGTAGGAAATACCGTGCAGTAGGTGTCGCATATTCATTAGGTCGTTATGAGCGTCCGTCCGCAAAACCTGAAATATTCAATGGGAAAGCCACACCTACACCAGAGTGGAGAAATAACTGACCTATATCTATGGCGTTAAGGTTATAATTGCCTAAACAGAGTTTAGACGATTATGTCACAGTGTACACATGTTAGTTATATTATGGCTAAGTTATGTGTGCCATTGTTCTGCTAATTGTATTTTTCTGCTTACAATATGTTTTGCCTTTGTGTGCAATAATCTTTATAGTGTTAAAACCAACAAATTAGAAAAGCATTCCAAATACTTGAAGGTGTAAAGTGTCATAAGTCTTTAATAGCATTTATGTATTATTATATTGTTAAAAAAATCGTTAAATTTGGTTTAAATACCAGTGCGATGACACTATCACAGCTAGACACTAGATGATCATACGTGATTTGAACGGTTTTTTTTCGAATTTTTAAGACCCCCTTTCAGTCCCTGTTGTATTGCATTGTTGGGCAAACGTCATCTAAAACTATTCCACATTTCAAGTTGATAGCATTAGTAGTTCTCGAGATATCCAGCTGTGACAGATAAACAGACAGACTGAGTCGCACCATAAGGGTTCCTTTTTGCCATTTTGGTTCGGAACCCTAAAAAAGAACCTGCAAACATGGCTTCCTTATGTATTTAAACTATTTAAGTATGCGTTTCCAAGCCGCGTTCAACTCAAAGGAATTGAAAAATCTCATGTTCGTCGGAGCAGAAATTTGCTGCACACAGTAAAGTTGCAAATTAGATGCCGATGTAGTTGCTTGGTGGTGGTTTTTTACGTTTGTGTTTAAGAATTACTTAAGTAATCGTTAAGTAAACATTATTTTTAATTTTGTTTTCACGATCTTCCTATTTCACGGGGCCCAATCACACTAATTTTCATCAATAAAACCAAAATTTTATTTTTCTCTAAACGTAACACTTTATTACGTTTACAGAAAAATACTGACTTTCATTTTGTTGAAATTGTTGCAAACTACGCCTAGAGAGCCGAGGATGCTAATCTTGGATGATTTAAATGAGAATTCTACAGTTAAACCAAAAATTACTAAATTGATTTATTTAATTTTTTTATTTAATTTTTCGCATTCACAATGCTATTTTATATTAAGATAAATAATATATTAGATTTTGTTTTCTAATACATTATTTATCTTAAACCAAAGAATTTTAGATAAAAAATATCCTAGATGACATTGTAACGGTTTTGATTGTGTCGTTCAGAATAGCGTGATTGGGCCCCAGTTCGCTATGTTATTTTTATCTACGAAGTGATGGATCGGAACAGAGTCGGTAGGGGTTAAACTCTAACCCCTACCGCCTCTGTTCCGTTCCATCGGTCCGTTCTTCTAACCGTTAAAGGTTGTTTTTTTGTTTGTTTTTAAAGTACAGCGTTCAAGCAAAATTTTAGTCAGGAAGATTTAACTATATCTTACCGCCGTGCGCCAAATACTAAAAACCTAGAACGATAGTTCCCTACAAAGCGCACTGTCAAAAGTGAGGCAAATAAAACTGAGCCAAAATGGCTCGGTTCTCAAATTTTTATCCTTCATACATTACCTAATCATGCCTATAAGAATTAAAATGTTTCAATTTCCCTACCTTTAGAGGATTAGTTACTATTTTATTGGATTTGAAATCTGAAAACTGAGCTCAGTTTTTTTTGTCTCGACATCTACGTGTTATTATTATAAGGGTGCTAGTAAATATTTTACACTACAGATCTAGAGAAAATGTATTGATTTACTTATTTAGATTGGAAAAAAGGTATATGTTAAATGTACTTTAAAAAAAATAAACATTAATTCTAACACAGGCAATCAAATTAATTTTTGTTAAATATTGAACGATTGAATAGTATGTTGTACTGTGTTGCTTATAAAGCTAATAGGGCAGATAACTGGGTAGATTACCTTACATTTCAGAACTGTTCGCCAACATTTCTGCATTATCAATCTGACCTATAGGCCAATTAATTCTCTATGGAAGCTCTAAGTGCCGGTTTCAATGATTCATGACTACTTAACGTCAATTCCAAACTTAATCTGATTGAAAGGCTTGACCTAGTTATTTCCACTGATAATTCAGCAAACGATAATATCTTTGGTACTTAATTACCGTCAAATATCTCTGCAGATGAAATTTAACAGTATCAAAGCAAATAGTTATTTAATATTGAAATAATATTTACATTTAAATCCCATTCTGATATTTGCTAAATAATTATGTAGCTTACCTATGTATTTAAAGCATATAGATGAGAACAAACCAATACAATAAGGAATCAAAATAAAAATGATAATTGTTTTTTTTTTTCAAAACTATAATAACCGCTCACAATATTAAGAAGTTTTTAACGCACGTAAAAGGTATTGCGAAATCCGATTTTATATTTTTATCTTTTAGTGAAAGATAGTATTTTATACATGTTAAAAATAAATCGGATTTTGACGACATCATTATTGATGTCGTCTTTTATTTTGTTCTTTACATCATCAGTACCCCCTAGCACGATCATCTATCGAGAGAAAAAACTCGCGTAAAAAAAAATCAATAGAGTAATATTGTATGGGAAAGTAAAGCGCCTTCTACCGATGAAAAGCCAAATGAAATTTCTCGTAGACAATTACTCTATTTTTTTGTTATACGGGTATATTTATCATTACCTGGCCCCTATTTTATAACGTGACAATTTGTCTATTGTCATGACAAATTGGTTTACATTGCGGTGTAGCTATGAATTAGACAGGTGACAAAATGTCACGTTTATTTAATAAAGCCCAGATGGACTTTTGATATTAACAATATGTATCATTATTAAGATTTTTCATTTGTTTTTATGCAAAAATAATCTACTTATTTTAATGACACTAACAATATTAACGTAAATAAGTTAAGTACAGTAAAAACAATAGTTATTAACTTTGAAAAAAAAAAGATATGTAAGCAAAATTTAAGGTTATGAAGTATTTTATTGGTTGTTTCCATTTGTGATAGGTAACTAGTATAGATGATTCTCGGATGAGACATTTTGTCATGATGGAGATTTTAATGAATCGTCTACAACTAATGACAAACAAACAGCGTAATTAATCATAGTTAAACATGAACTACTTGTGGGTAAGGACATAGAGTCGGATAACTTAGTTACAATCACGAAATTAAAAGTTAAGCCTCTCAACTTAAGATCTAAATTGGCGGCAAGGCCAATTCCGACGTTGACAAACGCTATTACGACCAACCCGGTCCTGTGAAAACGGACTAATTGTCTGAATTCGGATGCGAATCGATTCGTCATCCCAAGATGTCGGCCGATTTAATTAATTCGAAATTTATTGTCCGAAGGGTTGAATGGGCTTCGGGACGAATTTATTTTTGTTGAAATATCGTGTTTCTTTTTTGGGGATTTAGATGGATGAGTGCTGATTGCGTTCGAAACACTTCGAGCGTCTTTTAATATTGTTTCATTCTAAATATTGCTTAGGTTATAATTAAATGTCCAATAAAATATTGGAATTGTATTGTCTGATTTATGGGCTGTTCTAACACTGAAAGCGTTTATACCAAAATATTTTTGAACAGTTGTAGCAATACCAGAAAATAAGAAAGATAAACAACATTAAATTGAAAATAAAGTTCCAAATTGCCTAGCTACAGAAACAAATCCCATTTTAATAAAACACAGTCTGCAGCTAGCAAACCAAAAACTTTGAAGTCTTAAAACGTCAATTCTTCCAAGATATAACAGAAGGTTTGAGTAACGTAATTTATCAGGATCCGTTGTAAAATTGTGGTGGGTAAACTAAATTTCTACATGTAAGCATGCTGCCATCACATATGTGCGATATAGCAAATTGACCGAGAGTGCTGCGACGAGCTGATAGAGCTAGCTTGGCCTGTGGTACAAGTTAAAAGATGTTGCTTTATATTTTACGGAACAAGATGATATTAGAAATTTGATTTTGTGTTATTAAGCTACTGATTTGCAATTCAGCCAATTTATTTATCCCAGAATGTTACTTAATGAGTTATTTTACACGGGTCGACTAGGCAGGCGACTTGCTGGCCGATTTTAGTCAATTAGCGCATTTTATCGACAATCGCTTGTAAAATCCAATCGCAAACCTAATTCCAATAATGTAATATATATTATTACATGGATATATTGTTATTATGGTGTTTAAGTAATAATATAACAATATATTATTACAATATAAATTTGATTTTCCATACAAAACTCGCTCAGCTGTTTGGATATGTGTTAAAGTTTTTTTATTGACATTTTCGGAAAAGCCGTAGAACAAATGTTGTTCTTTATGATGTTAGTAATCTCCTTCGAGATTGTTGGTGTTTTACAAATAGACCTGTATATCTTATAAATTCTACTCTATTCTAATGAGGTGGCGATTAAATTTTACAAGCGGTCGATAAAAAGCGCTAGTTGACGTAGATCGACCAGCAAATCGCCTGCCAAGTCTCCCGTGTAAATAACAAAATACAATATTATTATAAAGAATGCACAATGACCTTAACTTTTAATCGTGTTTACACAAAAAATTAACACGTTTTTGAGTTCAAACACTGAAAAGCATAACAGGTAAGCTTAGCCAGCTTTCTGCGTAAGCATAAGTTTTGGAACACAGTTGGAAAAGTGACAATCAACTTTTATTTGCTCAATAAAACGTTTGTCACTTGTTACTTGTATCGACACATCCGCAGAGTGGATGTACCGAGATACAGACGACTGTTGCGAGAGGATCGTTGCTTGGTTTTGACGTAGTATCCGTTTTCCTGTTCTATGTCCGTATATTTCAACTGTACGGTTGCCCTTTATAACCAGTCACGCGTAATGAAGCTCGGGGCGGTGCTGCCATCTATTGTGGGATCTCCTTGTGTATACTCGGATTAATTGTGGCAGAATGTACACCGTTTTCATATTTCTTGCTATTCAATTTAGTTCACTTGAGCTTAGTGATGATATTACACTAGTCAAAATTAGTGTGATTACCGGATATTAAATCAAAAATTGAACAAACGGCCTTATCACAAACAATTTTAAAACACTGTTTAATTTAGACACAGTTGAAATGTGATGCTGTCTCTTTCAAACAATTTGGTCAAAATAAGTGAAAGCATTACAATAAAGTAGTGTCTAAGTTAAACACTTGTTGAATAATATTTTAAAATCTTTTGTGGTAAGGCCGAAGTAATTAAAGATAATCTTTTTCGTGTTTTTGATTTCGTGTTAAAGCGTTTGAAATATGATGTTGTTATAGAATGGAAAGAAAAGAAGAGTAACGATGGGAATTCTGGTACTAGTGGGAGAAAAGTAAACTTCGTAAAAGACACTAGAAAACAGAAGAGGAAACATGTTACACATCATAGAAGGAAAAGTGGAAGGCAGAGGAAGAAAGTATAGGAATAATGTATAAGGATTAATGAATAAGAATATCAATGTCATGTGTGACACTAGAATGAATACAAATAAATAAAGGGTAAACGGATACCCACCAGCAGAGACGAGAGAGATAGAATATAGAACAACACATCATTTGTAACTAATAGGACTAAATTATTTAGAGATTTTTTATGGCATTGCATAGCCTGACGTGCTGTTGACTGTATTTTACTATGTATGTAATAAAATACAGAATTTTAATACATACATACATAGACATTAAAATAGGATTAAGATGAAAATGTGTAATTGCGTAAGTATATTTTAATTGTTAGTTTCGATTGTTATTAGTTTGTTTGGTTGCTGTAGGTAAACTTAACTTTGGATTGTTTAAACTTAACAATGTTGGATATCTTTTGATTTTAGTTATAATGGAAACCTGTTATTGGCCTTATTTTATATTTATTTAGTATAAATATTTTCTGTAACGCTGTTGGTTTCGTGAAATAAATAAACACAAAGGGCCTGTTGTTGAAATCTCTTATTCAATAAAACTTTATAAGTTTCGTAGTAATTATTATTTTTATTCAATATTTTTAACGCAGAAACAGTTTTCAGTTTTCAAGTTCTTATTGGGAAATCGAAGCCTAGTTCGAGTTTCAGATTTTACATACCACTACCTTGTAATTAGAACTTTTCATTTGTGTAAATTTAATGATTTTACACAAATGAAAAATGAAACTACTTTTTATTAGAAAAATATAGACGATTTAAAAGCGCTTCATTGCTAAGTTTATTTAAATAAAGCAATTTTTTACTTTTACTTTTTACTTTATTAAACATTATTTCATTGACGACTCAATAGGTAAGAAGTTATTTAATAGGCTACATGACTGAGTTAATGAAATTTATTAATTGTATGATTATGTTTCATAAATAAATTGGGACAACAATAGAATATACATTGAGTCTCATTTTCCAGGCCTTGAAGGGTTGGATTAAAAAACTCGTTCCCAAAATAAAACTAATTTTAGTTAGAAAAGTTAGTTTCGGCCGAATACGTGGGCAAGTCTGATAAGGTTGCAAGAACTTCAACGCACTTCGGCCGTCTTTGGCCGAGATTAATGATGTGAGGCACACTATACATTACTAGTAACTACGACTCTTTGTGCGAACAATATTTTCTATATAATGAAGTCTCATATGTAATTTTAATTTTAGCAACAATATTTCAAGATAAATAATATTAGGAAAAAAAAAATAGAATAAATCGACTCACCCGTAGCACCTCAGACGGGACACGAACCCGCACCCTTGGGATTCCGGCCCAATGCACTGACCAATTATGCTACTGAGTCGCTAGTGGGAGCGGCGAAATTTTCTAGTAGATTTTACTTCTCCTGAAAGCCAGCGTAATTTCATCAATGTGAGGAAATACCCCCACATTCGAAAGAAACATCTTTCCAGATGTTTTGGCAATCGATAAAGATAAAAGAGCTATATAATTATTTAATTTTAGATTTTTCGCATTCACAATGCTATTCACAATCCTTAATTTAATAACAATAATTTAGCTATTATGATGATTATGAGACGTCTTGTATTTTGTACTATGCATTTTATTTATTCTTTGGTTTAACTAACTACTGTTCGTGAATTTTTTTAATGTGGTAAGCTCCTGATTAGTAATAATGTTACGGAAAATCCCATAAAGTTCGTATTTTGACATTTCATAAATAGTTGCATAATAAAACGACAAAGTTCTGACTGATAATAAGTAAGTTTTTGTTACCAGGTTTGTTTAGCTTACTAAACTAAGGTATGAGTTTTCTATTATTCAAGATACAGTAAATTATATTTCCTCCACCATTTTAATATTATCATCATAAGTTACAATCTACCCTATTTTCCTCACGGAACAAAAGAAGGAAGTTATGAAAACACCATTCAATATTGTTGCCCGTACAAAAAAGAGCCTGGCAATTATTTTGTGTAACTATATTGTTTTCGGGCAATTTAAGTTCGCGGCTCATTAGCCGTCGGTAATTACAGGCTTCAGTAATAAAAATCCTGGTTGTAATTTCAGCCTTCATAATGCTATGAAGATGGTAAAGTTTTTTTTGAGATACTTACTTGTTTTTTAGTGTTTTTTACGTCATTCACAAGACCTTGACTGATTCTTTTTTTTTTTTTAAATTGGGCTTATTTAGAATAAATAAAATAAATTGGACTGTCGGCGCTAGTTGGCTCATGTCAGCCCTTTAACAGGTTCCACACCACAGATATTTAATTAGTTTTGCTGTAATTAAAACTAATGTACAAACCTTAATACTCAACCCAAAGAGGTATAAAACTTCTTTATAACGTAATGTTCGTATGACCCGATTTTCTTTCTTAAAACAAAAGAATATCGTTTAAGACACAATATTTGTCATATTACTTTAATTAAACAAAAAGATTTTTCTGTGAATAATTACTGTTTATTTAAAGAGTTATAATTTTGTCGTAAGCAAGGTTTACCACTAATGAGAGATTATTTATGTCCTTGGTTTTGGTTTACCTTTAATTAGATGTGAAAAGAAATCGGTTTAACCCAATGTTTAATTACAACGGAAATTAATCTAAAAACATCTTAAAATAAGGTCCATCCAGGTCACGAGACATACTTTGTCAACAAAAACGTGTCGCCGCATCCGTCCCGGGCTTAAACGGGAGGATCGTTGACACCCTGAAAAATAAGGGTTGTTTGTGTGCCGAAGTAAGGGGAAATTATCTGAGCTGACCACAGGGTTAAGTACCTATTTTATTTGTATAATGCAGCAGTAGCTAATAAAGTAAAATTTACTTCCAACTCTTTTTAGAGTTCCGTACCTCAAAATGAAAAAAATGGAACCCTTACAGGATCACTTTGTTATACGTCTGTCTGTATATTTGTCCGTTTGTCTGTCAAAACCCTTTATCTAGGGAACGCATAGAGGTATCGAGTTGAAATTAAAACCATATTACTCAGGTCTATAGTCCTTAATGGTGTAAAAAAAACGTTAATGTAAAAAAAGATACAGCCGTTTATGCATAAAAAAAAACAACCATATATCGACACTCTCAAGGGAATCAAAATTTATCTGAAATGAAATGAAATTTGTTTATTAGCATTTTAATAAGGTTATAATTAAGATTGTCATAATAAATTAGTTCACTTTTAGTTTAATTTTCTCCACACAATGTCAAGAAAATTAAATTTATAACAGGTCAAATTAATAAATCAATGCAGAATTCAAATAGTCTTTAACAGAATAAAGTATTTTTCCAGTAGCCAGTTGTATAATGTCAAAATAATGATAGCTATATGTAATTATTAAATTTAGATTTTTCGCATTCACAATGCTATTTTTATATTAAGATAAATAATATTAGAAAAAATACTAGAAAAAATCGACTCACCCGTAGCACCTCAGACGGGACTCGAACCCGCACCCTTGGGATTCCGGCCCAATGCACTGACCAATTATGCTACCGAGTCGCTAGCGGGAGCGGCGAAATTTTCTAGTACTTTTTACTTCTTCGCTGCAAGCCAGCGCAATTTCATCAATGTGAGGAAATACCCACACATTCGAAAGAAACATCTTTCCAGATGTTTTGACAATCGATAAAGATGAAACAGCTATATAATTATTAAATTTAGATTTTTCGCATTCACAATGCTATTTTTATATTAAGATAAATAATATTAGAAAAAATACTAGAAAAAATCGACTCACCCGTAGCACCTCAGACGGGACTCGAACCCGCACCCTTGGGATTCCGGCCCAATGCACTGACCAATTATGCTACCGAGTCGCTAGCGGGAGCGGCGAAATTTTCTAGTACTTTTTACTTCTTCGCTGCAAGCCAGCGCAATTTCATCAATGTGAGGAAATACCCACACATTCGAAAGAAACATCTTTCCAGATGTTTTGACAATCGATAAAGATGAAACAGCTATATAATTATTAAATTTAGATTTTTCGCATTCACAATGCTATTTTTATATTAAGATAAATAATATTAGAAAAAATACTAGAAAAAATCGACTCACCCGTAGCACCTCAGACGGGACTCGAACCCGCACCCTTGGGATTCCGGCCCAATGCACTGACCAATTATGCTACCGAGTCGCTAGCGGGAGCGGCGAATCATCAATCAGTTCTTTCGAATGTGTGGGTATTTCCTCACATTGATGAAATTGCGCTGGCTTGCAGCGAAGAAGTAAAAAGTACTAGAAAATTTCGCCGCTCCCGCTAGCGACTCGGTAGCATAATTGGTCAGTGCATTGGGCCGGAATCCCAAGGGTGCGGGTTCGAGTCCCGTCTGAGGTGCTACGGGTGAGTCGATTTTTTCTAGTATTTTTTCTAATATTATTTATCTTAATATAAAAATAGCATTGTGAATGCGAAAAATCTAAATTTAATAATTATATAGCTGTTTCATCTTTATCGATTGTCAAAACATCTGGAAAGATGTTTCTTTCGAATGTGTGGGTATTTCCTCACATTGATGAAATTGCGCTGGCTTGCAGCGAAGAAGTAAAAAGTACTAGAAAATTTCGCCGCTCCCGCTAGCGACTCGGTAGCATAATTGGTCAGTGCATTGGGCCGGAATCCCAAGGGTGCGGGTTCGAGTCCCGTCTGAGGTGCTACGGGTGAGTCGATTTTTTCTAGTATTTTTTCTAATATTATTTATCTTAATAGCTATATGTAATTTTTTTGTTTATACCTATTTGTTATAATTTCTTTTATACGATTCGACTATTGAATTCAACAAAATCTTTTTTTCCAATTGTGTACCGTCAGAATATCATTCCAACCTTATTTTGAATACGTTTACTTTTTTCTAAGTGGAGATACTGCATAAACATTTTTTTATTTGACAGTGAAAAACTCTTTCGGAATAATAACCTCCCCCACTGAAGTAGCAATATCCTTTGCATTTTCTTGTCAAGTGACGTTGAGTGATGAAACCAAACTTCTGAGGCAAAATGACACAAGGGCTCATACACTTATTCTAATGTCCTCACCGGAAGATTTTGTAATAAAATTTGAAAGTTTTCCAAGATAAAACTAGTGGCTCAGTGAACTGTAGGTAGACCTCGCTCAAATTGTATGTTGTTTAATTTTTTTTTCTAATAGATGTCGCCACGAGGTTGACACAATACTGCTATGTGCTGTTTAGTAGGTTAGGTATTCTTTTAGTATATCTATTCTGAGCTAGATGGCGCTTCTAGTTTTGATCGTTTTTGGAATAGGTGAATTTTTTTTCTCTATATTTCGAAAAACCGGTTTGACAAAAAAAAACTATATAATTATCGAACCTGCTCACAAAATTAATAATAAATATTAACACTTACCAAATCCGAAGGCAGAGCGTGACCCAATATGTTCAGTAAAAGATACAAGCTATTAAATAAACTACAAATAAATAACTTTTCATTTTAAATTTTATGATTTAAGCATACACAATGCTATTTTATATAATACTAAATAATATACTAGAAAAAATAGGACTCGCACCAGATCATGTTCTCGGACGGGAATCGAACCCGCGACCTTTGGACCGGATATCCAAAGGTCGCGGGTTCGATTCCCGTCCGAGAACATGATCTGGTGCGAGTCCTATTTTTTCTAGTATATTATTTAGTATTAAATAACTTTTCACTTCACTGCCGCTTACATCGAAAATACGAACTTAGAAACTGGTTCCATTTTAAGTTTTTTTATTTTATCTTAACCTGACTAAAAGCTTCAACGTTACTATATGGCGAAAAAATTAAGTGTTTTTTTACCAAGTTGATATCAATTTAATTTTAAATTAAGAAAATAAAACATGTAGTTAATCACTCCTTAAGCACAAAATTTATAAAGGCATCAATGATAGTTATTTATTACTGTTCCACATCACCTAAAGCACCAGATAACACACTTCGCTAACGTCTGCTAGAATTGCTTAACTTTCACAACCGACCACGGACAACTAAACTCTAAACCCCCAAATCAACATTTCCCCAAGTGCAGCACCTCTAAATAATTTAGCCGAAAACTTCTCGGATTTGTCTGTCTGCACAAAATGTTTGGTGCTATCCTGAATAATTCATACAACCAGATTATTATTTAGCTGATGGATGTTGGCACACATCAGACATGATGTTTCACAATGTTAGTACGTGACTTAAATTTTGGATTTTTTGTTTACCACCGCCTGAATTAGGTGCGTCAAATGTAAATGAGAACGCGTTTGCCACGTGTCATGGCAGAGAAAAGGATTCTTGGAATCGACAAGAGCGACCTTCTGCATGTCAAATACGGGTAATGGAATTCCTTATTACCCGGGCTAATATTGCTGAAGGAGTAATGTTAGAAATTTTAATACAAACTCCTTTTTATTTCTTTATTATTAAACAAGGAATACAACATTCTGGTAGTTGTACCAGTTGTGACTGATGTTGATCAGTCCCACAAAACTATTTAGGATAGTCTGACAGTGGCATCGAGTCTCGAAAATAGCGTTGTTGATTCCCACATGCGGTTCTTTCCGATCAAAGTTTTAATATAATTTATCTTCTAAATCGATATTCCGTTTTGAAGTTCCGAATCAGATTCCGTTTATATATGGCGAGCCTTATAATCTTTTCTGGCAACTGTACTTACCTAAAATTTACGTAATGTGGTTTATGATCCCAGTGGAAAGACCCACAAACTTGGGCATGGCCACGATACCGGATTTTTGTGTTTTATAACTGTTTAGAAAGTAAACAAAAAGCGAAGAGCATGCAGATAAATTTATTCAGCGACAAATCTGTTAATACGAAATTCACAATTTACTAATACAGTAGTTGACAGATTAGCTGAGTTCAAAACAATTTAATGGCTACAAGGTGCTCTGTGAAATAGTGAAAAGTTGCCTTTCCTGACGAATGAGCGAGCATTATTCAACATCGCGGAGCTAAATAGATGAGTATTTGTCAAGAATCTTGTTGAGTTTGACTGCAGAAACTGCAATAGGAGAGAGGCTATTTTGTTGCGGTTCCCTATTATCTAATAGGCTAAAGTAACTTGAGGTTATGATGTGATGAATAATGTAGCTATAAAATAACTTTTATCTCAAACGTTGTGGTGAAGAATATTTTGTATGCTGAGATTTTGTCCTAGTAGGTATGTTGTGTGTTTAAGGAATATTGGTTTTTCAAAGGTGTTTTTCAGTCTGAGTAATCAACCAGGAATGATGTTTATTATGGCGATTACGCAGGTACCTCAGTTGGTTGAAATGTATTTGTGAAAAGAGAAATATATGTAGCTTACTCCCGCAAAAAATATATGCAGAATGCACCGCCCGCCCGCCCGCAAAAAAATGCACATGCACACCCCAAAAATATCAGTGCACAATACTTGCATTTAGCATGACAGCGACACACCTTGCACCTTCACCAATTACACTACTCTACACGTGTTTCGCCCCAACCCGGAGCATCCTCAGGAGTTAGATTGTGCGTGAACCAACACCCCTAATTGGTGAAGGTGCAAGGTGTGTCGCTGTCATGCTAAATGCAAGTATTGTGCACTGATATTTTTGTGGTGTGCATGTGCATTTTTTTGCGGGCGGGCGGGCGGTGCATCCTGCATAATTATATTTTTTGCGGGAGTAAGCTACATATATTTCTCTTTTCACAATGGTTTGGGACTTCCGCCAAGTAATGCCTGATTCAATCAAATACTTGAAATGTATTTGTTCAATACTTTAAATTTTATTTACTTACGTATATGGAAATTTTTACTATCCGTCACATAAAAATTGAAGATACCACCACCATAACCATACCTGAAACAAAACGAAAAACATTAGTTTTTTTTTTAAATTAAACAATGCTTATCTTACAGAAATGCCACTAAAACTTGTTAAAACTACTTTCTATAAATCTTTATATGAAACTTGCCTACTCATAAAAAATTAATTAGTAGAATTCGGACATTTCAGTCGAATCGAAAAATGACTACATAATAGTCGTTTTTCGATTCGACTGAAATTTCGTTAACTTTTATTTAAATTGTTGACAGAATTGGTTCCTTGTTAAAACTATCATTACTCATTTTAATTAAGTTTTGAAACTCTTGTGCTGTAAATAGGAACAGCTACCTATCCACTGATTATGTTTCCCACAAAGCCCACAAAAATCCCAACGATATAGCTGGCTAATCCCGCCGTGGAACGCGCGTCCCGAATTGCGTTCCACAAAGATTTTACGTGAAATTCAAAAGCTTAGGACAAACATGACTAGCTAACACTACAAATGATAATACTAGTGGCTCAGTGAGCTGTATACCTCGCTCAAATTGTGTTGTTGTTTAAAAAATAATCTAATAGATGTCGCCATGCACGAAGTTGACACTGTTTTTAAAAAGCTGCTGTTTGGTAGGTTAGGTATTATTTTAATAAATTTTAGATTTTTCGCATTTACAATGCTATTTTTGTATTAAGATAAAGAATATTTTTTCTAGTATTTTTTCTTATATTATTTATCTTAAGGTATTATTTTATTAAAATCTATTCGAAGCTAGATGGCGCTTCTAACTATGAACATTTTTCTAATGGATGAATTCTTTTTTCATAGTTTCGAAAAACTGGCTTGACATTAAATGACATACGAATTAGTTTTTGCCCAAGCTTAAGCGCAGACGCTTCGATAACGCTTCGCGCTCGCTCGGGCAATTACAACGTTTTAAAATGTTAATATATAAAAATGTAAAAATGATTTTTTTCGCATTTTGAAGTTGCGTCGTACAGTCGCCATATCGATTTTTTTTAAAATATAGCCAGTGCCATTTGGGATGGCATAAGGATTCTAACGATACGCCATACATCCAAAATATCCAAATCCTTTAAGACATTTACTTAGAGGTTATGGTGGAGTAAAGAAACTTACATACCCACAAACATAACATGAACCCTGAACACATTACACTCTGTATTTTTTGGACAGTCGTGTACAAACATCATACAGGAATTAACCCTGAACACATTACATTCTCTGTTTTTTGGACGGTCGTGTAATAAAGAGACAAGACTGACTCAAATAAAGCATCAAACTGACGTGAGTTCGGATGAAAGAAACATATAAAACGACTAGATTATTATTGAATGATTTTTATTTTCTTTAAAGCTTAGCGCAATAACAGACGGTATGTTCTGCCTTTATTGTACACTCCTCAGCAATCTCGCTGAGAAAATTAGTTTTGCTCGTCGAAACTGTATAGTTAACTCAAGTAGGATATTAGATTATAGACCATCTTGTACGCTGTATCTTAAAGGAGGTTATTGTCTTCTTCAGGTTTTACAATCAAGCTCTAAATATTAAATTGCGTTTTCTATTACCAGATTTTGCTAAAACCAAAGAGTTTTTAACTATGGTGTTTAGAAACTAATCAAACTGGTACAGAATTATTAATGATGTACATGATTTATAAATTTTGAAATTTTACCAATTTACGATCACTTCATTGACTTAATAAACTTTGACATGATGAAAAAGTTGATATGATGACGTTATTATTCTATTTTACAAAAATGACAAAACTCTGGATTGTTTAACTAGTTTAGTAATCTATTCATAAATTAAAGCTTTTTAGAAAAAGTTTAAACGAGATGTTTGTTAGTTTACTTCAGAGTAAAACTTTCATGTTTACCAAACACTTTAATTCACACCGTAAGCTTGTACACAACGATAGCTATATATCACGTAAAGGTTCCGTCAGACGAAACTCTGAGTTTGATCCAGATCAGAAAATCCCAGCAGCCACAGGGATAACAGCTCGTATCGTATCGAAACCGAGTAATCCTGACACTTGATACAATTTATCTGCTAAGACAGTACATGCTGCAATATACAAGCTTCTATTGAGCAATAAATAACAGCTTCTGGCTCGAAAACTGCTGGAACTAAGAAATCATAGTGTTTATTATCTCCTTTCTTTACAAGCTGTGAGAATATAATACCTTTTGGTATAATTTAAAAAAGAAATAAATCCTTGTTTGTTAAAACAAGTATCGTTCTAAAAAAACAGCAAGAAAATATTTCTATTCTCTTAAGTAGGTAATTACTTTTATACTGGCATTAGAGTATCTATTTCTATAAAACAAAATTGTGCACAGCATCCTCATGCTTATGTGGTATTATGTGTCTAAAGGTACAGAACGTTAGGTTCAAATAACAGCACTTTGTAGTCAGTTTTCTTATCTCATAACATAAGGGTGTACTGAGTCTCAAGTGTACTCTGTCGATATTAACCATTTTTAATGTCCCCACTGCTGGGGCACATGCCTTCCTTATTGGTGGATAATGAGGATGGGCCATAACCCACCACGCATACCAATGCGGATTAGTGGATGTTAATGACTGCAAATGCAGCCGGGACCAACTCGAGATAATACATTTTTGGTCACCCATCCTATGACCGACCCTTGCGAAAGTTGCTTAACCTCCGCAATCGCAAGGCCAGGCTCTAAATCACTGCGCCACCGAGCTCAGGCCCAGTAGTGTAAGAGAATAGAATTATAATTTCAATGCTGATCTATTATACGGGCAACATTACCGTAAGATTTTTTATTCAAATTGTAAAAAAAAACACAGAAGCAATAAAAGAAGTCTAGTCTCCTTCTAGCATCAAGTTCTTAAGCGTGAAATAAAATAATTCGTTGCAACACAATGCCATGCGCCATCGGCACTCCTGTGCTTTGCTGCCTTTGTGCCATAAATTGAGCTCTAATCTCAACCGTTGCCGCCGCCTCCACGATTTACTACAAACAAGACTGCATTGTAAAACGGAACTGTGATCGGTACCGAATCATGCTGGCTTCTCTATATTTCCGCGTTTCGGACACAGTATAAATATTAGTTGAAGCAGTACGGTAACTGAGCCTTTATCTAGTTACGCTGTCGGAGCGCTAGGGTTGGCATTTTCAGTGAGCGGTGGGCTGGGCGGGGCGCGGAGCAAATGCGACACTAGTTACCAACGTGGCGATGACGACGACGTCGACGACCGAGACGTGGCATCGCGCCTGTGGTAGTACTGAGAGAGACGAATTGTGAGCCATGCTTTAATTCACAATGTGCGCTGAATCGGTCGTTTGTATGTAGTTTCCTTACTGCTTGAGCTGATACATTATATACTGTGTTACAGACCGCGTCCGGCTTTCGATTTTCTGATATTTCCGCGAGCTTTCAGTGATTTCTTGGCAATGTCCGCGGAAATGGAGGTTGGTGTTTATTGGGAAGAGCTGTTTATTGGAAATTGGGCCGTTATTTTATCGTGTATCGTGCAACCAACTGCTCTTCTGATACTAGTAACTACCTAGGAACTCATCGAGACTACTACAGTTACTCTAGCCAAATAGCTTGACCAACATTGACGAAAAATTGGTTCCGTAATTTTTATTTTTAATTAAGCACTTGTCAGAAAAAAATGCTGTTTTTTATTCATTGGGTATAAATATTATTCCAGAAACTAAATTTATATATAGCTATAGTAGGTATTACAATCCCTTTAGAGTTGAATATCGAAAACACAGCAGTAGGTTTTTCAATGTCGCTTTTATTACGCTCCGATCGAAAAACTGGCATCAATTTTTTTTGTTGTAACCCTAAACCCGCCATTAATCAAATGCCATACAAAAACAAACGCAATTTTTGCACTTTATTTTTGTAGGACAATTTGGTCCCGTTTCAGGCATTTTAAAATATTTTTTGGCTGTTATCTTCATCTGTACTTAACAGTAGGTATCGTTAAATGAACACTTGAAACTATTATAAAAGCGGCATTACATAATAAAAAACAGTCAAGAGCGAGTTAGACTCGCGCACCGAGGGTTCCGTATCATCATTCTGAAAAAAAAACTATTTAGAGACATCGTTATATTGTTCCTGTAATCTTTACATAAACTTCTATCACCTAAAAGGGCAAACGTCATCTAAAACTAATCCAAATTTCAAGTTGATAGCATTAGTAGTTCTCCAGATATCCAGCTGTGACAGACAGACAGACAGACTAAGTCGCACCATAAGGGTTTCTTTTACCATTTTGGTACGGAACCCTAAAAAGACTAGGTACTTACTTAGTTACTACGACTACAATAATAGAACTAGGGAAATCACACTCGACTCAGAGTAATGTTAAAAAAGCGATGCGAGCGTTCTCATAAAAAGTAACGTGTTTACGAAAAATGTATGAACTAGATATTTTGTAAATTCTTTTCTCAATCGGCAAGTGTCAAAAGGTGCCGTAATGAAAAACCTGCGACGTAATACACGTTCCCGAGCGAGTCCTCTAATACAGCTTAATGGAAGAGGAGAGAATACGGTTGGTGATGGGAAACAAATGCCTTCACTCCGATGCCGGGTGTGGCTTCGAAGTGAGCGGTGCCATTAAACTTCTATTTCGGCGCCAAAAGATAGTAATACTAAATGTAAAGAAAATGAAAATACTTTACTCTTCTACTTTTACTACTTTATGTTCTACAATATAAATCAAATAATTTACAATTTTCACATTATGCGATTTAGTTGTGCGAATAAGAAGCGCGATAGACTAATGTTGCGCGCCCTGTGAAATGTGAAATTTACGCGTCTCCTAATGTAAAAGTGATCTTGGTTAGACACGCCGCCGTAGGATATAATGTTCTACCTACTTTACTTTCTACAGTACTTTCATCCATAAAATACCTACACCAGAGCTTTCGGGAAACTTTGAGTCCCATGGGACAACAAAACAAATTCGAATAAATTCATGAATTTTATTCGATTTTATTGATTTTACCCGGCAGAATGATCTTTTGTGTAGTCTGATAAATACTGATAATTAGATTGTTGTTTCATATTTTTTGCAATTTTTCATCACTAGGTATTAAGTAGCCGGGCAAGCCGCGATGCGCCCGGCAGCTTTTAGCTTGACAAACGTGCCGCTCGACAAAAATTGCCGACCCGTGCCGCCGGCATATGTGTAGGAGCCATAAGAGAATCTAAACACTAAACTAGCCCTACTTTCATTGAAAATTTATAATTATCTCAAAATTGCATCAAACCGATAATGAGGTTTTCTTTTCAAACTGTCGCGATTTACAACAGACAATATTGTCACTGTCTCGTGGCCCCATCTCGAGCACAATATTATACCCTTGGCGCTTCTTGTAACGATCTGTGTCGGTAATATCGCTTTGTGGTGTAAAGCCTGAAGCGCGGCCACTGTCTCCATCTCCCTCACCACGGTATTGTTGAACAGAGAGGAGGGCTAAACCGTTTGTCAGTACTCCCGTTCAGGCTGTTAATATAAAACCTGTATATTCTTTGAATAAAACCTTTGTTGATAAAAACCTCTGATGTTTGTTGATAAAAGCTATGAACCTCTTTTGTCGGTGTTTGTTTAATCATATACGTTTATCGTTACTGTTTCAAAACATTTTTTTTTATTCTATCTAACATTGTGGCCTGAATTTATTATTTGGCAATATTCCTATGCTAAGTGAGTCCCTAAATATTTCTCGTATTTATGTAAGCTTTCCTTTCACGGGTAATGTTACGGGAAGTGCTCATTGCATTACCAGTAACCCCAACAAAGTTTGCTTTTTTTATTTTCAGGAAAGTTTTGCACAACTTAAAGTAGTTATTGACATAAAGAAGTTTAATGATGTTCAGACGAAACTGACTTTATAAAAGCTATTTTCATGAGTTTGGCATTTATTAACCGAGCGAGCGCGAAGCGCGAGCGAAGCGTCTCTACTTCAGAATTCCTTCGTATGTCCTTCCCGCCTGTCCGAATGTCCATCTGTTCTCCTCTATTTAATCTAAACTTTGTGAGCACGTATAGAACTTTATAGAGGAGCCAGTTTAAAAAAAATCAAATGTATCAAAAATAAATCACCAATTTCGTATAATGATTAAAATTAGAAGCGCCATCTAGCTGCGAATATACCAAATATTATACCCAACAGCACGTACTATGTGCTTTGAAAACCTTGTGGCGACATCTATTAGACTAATTTTTAAACAACATAGAATTTGAGCTACTTTTTGAAGCGAGGTCTACAGCTCACGGAGCCACTACTGTATAAAAAGGAGCGAATAAATTTAAAAAAAAATAAGAGAAAATCATGAAATTCGAACTTTAATTCGAAAATATATTTAAAAAATTAACCAGTAGTACAGTCAGCATAGTAAGAAGTTGACTAATTTACTATTTTCCCACCAATATTCAATAAGTTGCAGGTCTATACTAGTGGCTTTGTAGAGCTGAAAACCTCGCGTTTGTAACATTTCGAAAAAAAGTTCGAAATTCCTGAAATATGATTTTACTAAAGCCATTTAAAAAAAAATTGACAAAAATATTAATATACGTAACTACAGAAACTGCGCACAAAATTTCACGAGAATCTGTTGAGAAATGCGACCTGTAGAGGAGAACAGACGGACAGCCGGACAGACATACGAAAGCATTTTTTGGCCAAGCTGAAACGGAAACGCTTCTCGGTCAGTGAATGCAATTATTGGTACGACATGGTAACCTACTACAGCAACTCCATAGCTGCCTTAGAAGCCGACCGTACTAACATTATACAAAGAGAGTAGTCTAAATAAAACTCACGCACGAATTGGATCAGTTCCCATTCCATATTCACCGATGAGAGTGACTCCCGAAGCTTCGTAATAAATAAAACAAGAAATCGATACAGTGAAGGTAAAAGTGATCCCTTGGCAAAGCGAACAAATTCGGTGATTCTTGAGATTTGGTGGCGGTGAAATTTTTTGTAATTCTGTAGCGAAGCCTAGCTCTAGGGAATTTACGAGTTTGGTCACATTGTGTTGCAGTGGTGTGAGGCGTGGCACGTTTTTACTCTTTCATTTTCCCGCGCTGGTGATGCCATCTTTGAATATTACCCTTGGTGAAAATGTCTTCATCAGTCTGTTGTTTATTTACTGTTCTTTGTGTACCTTAAAAGATTTAAGCTATAGGCCTAGTTTAAATTTCGTCAATTTCCTATTCGTTCTTTTCTTGACTATTAAAATTTCCAACAACAACGGAGAAAAGTTACAAAATTCGTATTTTCATATTATGTGTTTCTCTGAATACATATTATCGCAGAAGGAAAAACCTAAGGGTATTAAGTACGCCTTTCACCAAGTTGGCATCAATAATAAATAAATGATCTCACGCACTCCATATTTTCACACACAAAATACACAGTGTGATATAGGTGCTTCGAAAGGTCTTACAAATAAAGAGATTATATTTGGAAATATAAGATAAAGAAATGGCGCTTTTACACTATTCGCTTGGTCGTAGTCGGTCGCAGCCCGTACTCGGCCACTGACTAGTGTGAACAGGTATTCGGTTAGCCGTATTCGGACGCAGTTCGTAATCGGTTCCCCGAACAAAGTTTTAGTTCCAGACATAGTTAAATGTTAAAGGTTTAAAAATCAATTGGAGAGACAGATTTAATAATCTGATGTGCTGCTCTATGTACAAAGTGGTGGACATAATTATAGTTATTAAAACGTCTCTAGTTGTTTTTGACGAAACGACGCTATGTGTGACCTCGAAACACGAAACTATGTAGATAGTAACTACTACACGACTAATAATACTTTCAGTGAAATTCGTGGGCATTACATATTTAAAACAAGGTCGAATATCAAAATGTAGTTTTGGTAAATTGGAATATGATTTTTAAGGATACTTTCTATTCTAATTTCTTGTATGAAAATGGTTTTTAACTTATCAAATTAGGGAGTTTTTTTTGGGAGAGCAGCTAGTTATTTTTTCATGTTGAATTAACTAGCGACCACCTGCGACTTCATCTGTGTGGATGGTTATCTTTTATATCCCTCGGGAATAGTGCTTTTTTCCTGAATGAAATGTACCTGGCTATAATTTCCTACGAGGAGGCTTACATTTGAAGAGGATTTTAATAGGCTGCTACGATGTTAATGAAAACATTTTTTTAGTTACTGGATAATCCATGCTATGCGAATAAGATTATATAAATTAATGATCAATCGACACCTCATTTTCATAATCAATTCCCTTTGATGTTACCCGATAGAAATAAAAGGAAACCCCTTTGACCTGAGAATTAAGATAAAACCCAGCTTCAATTAGTCAGCTTATCTTCACGCGGTTAATCTAAAATACGTGTTGTCCTAGAAAGGGAATTTGCTACCCATTTCGGGTGGCATTTTCACCCAGTTGTATTGTAGTTTCACTGTGAATTTCACGGCAACTCCACTCTTTTCGTGAATAAACAGCATTTGTTCCAACAGTGAACAACAGACTCATTTAGTGAAACAAGCAATATCTAAATGCTGTGAAATTTCGAAATAACTTTTTTTGATTTTGCGGTAGAATTGTTTTCTGGACTTATGTGGTGGGGAATATTATTTCACTAATTTAACGAGTAGGTATGTGATTTTCCCAATCTGGCTGCAAAGGGTGGAGATTATGGCAACATTAAAGGTGCTGTCACATTTGTCTGACGCCACGTGTTAACACGCTGTCAAATGATATCAGTTTTCATAGTAAATGTATGCACTAGAAGCACTTTTATTTTAACACGTTCATATAAATTCGGCGTGTTAACAAGTGGCGTCAGACAGATGTGCACCTTTTATCCGGAATCATTTATAGATTTTTGAATAAATCATAGATTGTAAATTCACTTGTTTTAATATTCTATACATTTGTCTCTAAATAACTTTAATTGTTAGTTTAGTCGTACCTTTGAACTTGTTTCTCGAGACTTTTACTTACTTTTCTTCAAAATAAATTTTGTAGACAGAGCAAATATGTAATCCACGAATTATGAGATAATATCAAATTTAAATTCCTACTTTAAAATGTCAGAAGTTGTAGCAACTTGACGTTTATGAGTCCGAAGTTTACCCTTTATACTCTAAATAAGGGAGGAAGAAAGGGTTCCGAAAGTTATTATTTATGATATAGCTACTCAGTGCGGCTCCCATTTACCATAATTTCCCTAAACATACATTTTAATTTGCCGTAAAAAAGTAGGTGTGCTATAAATTGTACGGAGAATACTACACGAAGAGTAATGAACATTTTGATCCTTGGCTCTCTTAGCAATTTTCGCGCTCACGGTCCGCCTTTTTGGATGAAAAAGTTGTGTTCCATTTAGCTATAAGCTTCGCAGATAGCACTTTAAGGAGTTTGCGGGCGTCAGAGATGCTGACTCGAAGATTATAGGATCACCCTCGCTACCCTGTCAAGATAGCGCGATAATACCGCTCTTAGGACCTCACAATACAGGCCAAATTTCTCCATCACGTGACCCTTTTCTTCGCAATAGCCACGCATATTCTTTCGCCATGTCCCGCTATTTTGCACGCGTCGTATGGGCAGCCGGCGAATGTTATATTCGACTTTAATCTTTTTACTAGTAGGTTCGTTTTCGCATTTCACTTCATGATGTAGGTCTCCTAAAATACGTTTTAGGAATTATGGCCCACAAATAAGTTTAGGTGGTTTTAGTAATGGAAGGTTTTTGCTTAAAATGAGAGCTAGAATGCTATTAGGAATGTTAGTTGTTACGAACAAAAAAGTTTTGCTCTTTGGTTTGCAAAGGACTTTATAAACTTGGCGAAATAATTTCTTGTTACTCGTGTGGTAAGGGCGAAGAATGTCGCTGAGAAATTGCAGATGTTTTGTTTCGGCGAAGTTATTTTGGTTGCTTGATAATTTCTAAGGAATCCCTCTTGTCTTTGTTGGTATTTATTGTGACAGGCACACACATGGAATCCTAAAAGGCATTACTAAAATTAAGCTTGATGCTCGTATATGATATTATTTCGAATGAAAATCGATAAATATTTAGGAAAGAAAAGAACGTAACGCATTATTAATTAAGCATTTTATTTCCCTCTGCCTTAAATTAAATATTTTTATGTATTTTAACTTGAGGACTTTATGAACTGCCGTACCCACGTCAGCCCTAGCCTCTACAAAACGTGAGGGACGAGTTGCAGAGTGAGTGAGTGAACAGGGTATAAATAATTACCGTAAAGGTTTTTCAAAATTGGCTGATTAAATCTTAATAAAATAATCACTTAATTTCATGGCGAGTAAAAATGCGTGGGTAACGCCAGTTAAAAAATAATATTTTTGAATTACGGCCGTAATTGTTTACTTAGCCAGCCAGGTCCCAAGTGGCCTACTGAGTCAGATTAGTAAAACGCGAATTTTACAGCACTATACCCATAAAACTGGAGCTATGCGATACAGGTAATTCTCGCCTAACATAAAAACGCGTAATAAACAAAGCCAATAAAACCCTTGAGCGGGACATCAAAAAACTTTTCGGCTTTTACGATATTTCATGTGTTAGCTTTGACCTAACACTTCTCACAATGCGTGAAGTTGGTTTACTACCGCAACGGGTAATAAGTAAACCAAGAAATGTTTAATCTAATACTTAGTTATGAGGGCTGCAGCTTTTTAGGGTTCCGTAGTCAACAAGAAACCCTTATAGTCTCGCCATGTCCGTCTGTCCGTCCCTAGCCTAGCTCATGGACTCTTATGTACTAGAAAGCTGTAATTTGGCATGGATATACATATAAATCATGCCAACAAAGTGGTGAAGTAAAATTTGGAAAAATATTTTTTCAGGTTACCTCCCCTACATGTAAAGTGGGGATGTAATTTCTTTTGTCTACCCCATAGTGTGGGGTGTCATTGGATAGCAATTTTAAAAATATTGCAGGTTTGTGGAAACAGTTTTTTTATAGGCGAAATCGACTACTTTAAATTAGATTTTTTTATAGATAAGCAAGCTTAATAACCATAACATCCTAAAGACATAAGTATGTTAATTAAAAAAATGCTAGTTCTAATCTAAATTTAACGGAAAGAGAAATTGAGCTTTTCAAAATTATTTATTATTTCATAGAAAAAGTATGGCAATCAGAAAAAATCAGCTAAGTATATACAACCCTAACAAGGTAGCAAACGAAAGAGCAATTAATTAAAGGGGGCTGATCAGTTAATTCGGCTGACATGTGTTCGGCGTCCTTGAGGAATACACGCCCGTGTTTTGAACAGGGTTGACACCTCTCGGGTGCCGGGGCTATGGACGAGGGTGGGAGATTTGGGCCAATTTGGACCTTGAGGTGCTAAAACATGTTTTTATTAAGCTTTTGTAACGGATAGTGTTTAAATCTTGAAAAAGATTTTGATCAACTAGTTATGACGTCAAAATCCAAGGCACCGAGACGAAATACCAAAAGTGTGAAAGCGTGAATTAAAAGAAACATTACTAAGCAAAAAAAAAATTTTAAAGCTTTCAAAGTTTGTTCAGCAATTTTGTTAAATATAATTTTTATTACATTTATTACTTACCTAAGCTATACCTATAAACTTCCAAAAAATATGTTTTTCCAAACATCAGCATTTAAGTTTCCCTTCTATGAAAACATTTGTAAAAAAAATCAATCGAGTCCAATAAATTAGCAATCCCCATTTTATTATTCAAAAAATCCTCACGTCACATCAATATTCCGCTCCGTTTCACACACCAGCTCATTTGAAATACACCTGTTAGATTCCAACCGGTGATGACCCTGCACTTCTGGCTGCTCGTGAAACAGATGTGTGCGATCCATCCGACACAGTGCGGGGACATTTGTCTTTCGCAAAACAATTGTCTTGATGGGATCGGGGTTTTTTCTTTCAAGGTTATGTTTGGAACAGACATTTATAGGTAGTAGGTATCTTTAAGTAAGTATCTCTTATACTAGCAACAAGCACATTATTCTTGATAACAGAAATGAGTCAGAAAATTTAAAAAGTATACATCTCAATGCATTATTCTACATTGAGTGCTTCAGAACTACATTAACGCGACATACTATCACTCAGCCACATTTGGACAACTTGCCGGTCGCTATATGGATGCGAATTTGTATCGTATGTTAATTGACACACAAAACAGACACTGGTTGTGTTTTTCTCTGTTTATATGCCAGTAGTGCTTGTGACGTCGACGTAAGGACCTACAAATGCATAAAAGTCCAGACAAGTTGTGATTTCTTTCAGGAGTCAAAAATAAACTCAAGTACACACACGACTATCTTGTACTAGTGGTCCAACGAAGGACCAGAGTACTTGGAGGCTCGGGATCGTTGGTGCCTTCGAAAGAGTCAAATTGGTACGAAATTACAATCATTAAAACGGCCTATGTTTAATTGCGAGCCAAAACTAACTAGTTGTATTGAAGTGAACAATATATTAGAAAAATTCGACTTACCCGTAGCACCTCAGACGGGACTCAACCCTACACCCTTGGAATTCCGGCCCAATGCACTGACCAATTATGCTACCGAGTCGCCAGTGGGAGCGGCGAAATTTTATAGTACTTTTTACTTCTTCGCTGCAAGCCAGCGTAATTCATCTGAGGAACTCTAATTATTTTCTGATATATTATTTATTGTGAATGCGAAAAATATAAATTTAATAGTTGTACTTAAGTTTAAACCACAAGAACTAAAAACATTAAAATGTGAAACTTACAAAGCGACCCATGTCAAATCAATAAAAACAGATATTGATTATCTATTTTAACTTGAAGAACAGTCAGTTGATGGAATCTACGAGAAGACTGATACCCACTATCTATCCGAAGTGATAGCCGCACATTTGTTCTGAGCCTCTCTACCCATCACTCTGATAAATGTTTTTGCTATATAAAGTGTTATCTTTGGGATCACATCTAAAAAATATGGGGTAGGGCTACTGGATGAAATCATTTAACTAATACTGAACTGAACCATCATTCAAGTAGTTTATGTCTGATCAACTATTTTATAAATGTCAATACACTACTAAATCAGTTGATAGTAACTTTATTTTATCATGCAAAGACTACAACAACTTGTAAAAACAAACGATCAGCTGAAATGTCAAGTTGAAAAAGATAAAAATAGTTAAAAATAATAAAATTACGAACCAAATCCTAATTGAAATGTTTGGTAAGAACGTTAAGATTCCAGCAAATTAGTTGGATCATTGACGTAGTTTCGACGTGACAGAATTCAGGCGTTAAGATTAGTGGATCTTAATACTATCACCAAACCTCACCCGATACATCAGACTGTCAGAGGAGACAGAACCAAATAAACCTTTGAACAGTCTGAGCTGATGGAATACAGACAGCGCTATCATTGAAATATATTTCCTAGAAGCGACTTACGAGTATGATGTCGAGAAATCAATTTTGCGTCACTTCAAACTAACAATTGACCATGAAAAGCAAATCAATTTGTAACTTAAATTTGGTATTATTGTAAAGGCAAAGAGGAAATATTTTCTTTAGGATACCTAGCATTCATTTTAAAAGTTGGTTATTAAAAATACTCTAAAGGGACAAGAGTTGAAGTAATACCACAGATAAATAATACTGTAATATTAACGTTAAATTAGTAAAGTACGGCCACTTTTAAAGCCATGGTATGAAATGAAATGAAATAAAATGAAATGAAATGAAATTCTTTTATTCACTGAAAACAGAGTAAATACATAGATCTGTTTTTTCATAAAGTTCGTCTGTCTTGCCAACTTCTGTCGGGCATGTGAATATTACAAAATTGTTATAACATTACAATTATTATCATGTCATTATGTTATGAAATCATGTTAAGTAAGTAATTGTTTATCAAATATTTGTGTTAATTTTAGAATCTAGAAATTCTTTGACAGAGTAAAAACATTTTTGAACAAGAAAATAGAATATATTTTTTTAAACAAATTTAAAGGGAGCTCTGTTAAAAAGTAAATATTATTATTATATCGTTTATCGTTTATCGGATTATAAACTTACTATCTCTAGGTGTACATAAAACAACGTTAGAAACAAAATAAATCTGCTTTCTTTCCAAATGTAACTCTTCGAGTCAATACGTCTGCAGGCGAACAATAATTTCTTTTAGCATTTCTAACCAAGCCAAGACCCGTTCTAGTTGAACCGACATCCAATTCCCCAAAAGGAGAATAAACAAAGGAAGCGCAGCGCGCGGTGCAGTCGAGACAAAATTTATTGTTCTGTCGGAGTGCTTCGCAATTGTTGAAGCACGTTGAAAAGTAAACAGTAGGCAATAGTTACTGCTAGATGCAATGATTAAAATTATCTCTGATAAAGCAGATATGAAGCATGAAGTTGCCTCTTGAAGTACGCGAATTAAGTATTGAGAGAATAATCTTACTCGAATTGCTAAAATTTAACAGTGACCAAATATTTATGACCTCGACTTCTTCCGCGCTTCGGAAGGTATGTTAAGCCGTTGGTCCCGGCTGCATTTTGCAGTCGTTAACACCCACTAATGCGCATTGGGCCCGCGTGGCGGGTAATGGCCCATTCTCCTTATTCACCCATAAGGAAGGCCTGTGCCCCAGCAGTGGGAAATTAAAAATGGCTGATAGCCTGGTCTAAGAGGGAACTCGAAAGGTTTTGGGACTCTTTATATTAGCCGGGGTTAATGCTTTTTAGTGAGACTTGAGCTATAAACGAGACTTGAGCTATAAACACACGACGGCACCTCAGACTATCATGTTGACCTTGAGACCGCCTTTATGCCTTACGTAATAAAAGCTGTTTTCGCAGTTTAACTGTATCACCTGACGTGCTGTCGTGTGCACATCACACTGAAAGACCTCCTCACAGATTGCGTACTGTACTCGTAGATGTATTTACGAGTATTACGTAAGAAGGAAAATTCGCGTTAATGTATTTTTTCATACTTTTCGATCTCATACACTATGCTTGGATCGTTCACTTTCCTCTATTTTCTAAGTCTCGGCTTGTGAAGCCTTATTGTTTTTTTCACTTTAGTCTGTTCCGCTCTGCGCTTCAATTTGCCTATTGCACAAAAAAAAATATTTTCAAACATACTTAAGTTAATCTAGTCGACAAACACTAAAAATCCGATTCTAAATAATTATGTTCAATCCGATTCTAAATAAGTATGTTCATCAAGTTTAAAATAAAAATATTTATTCGAATATAACTGCAATTCTAAAGAAATGCATAAAAATGGAAAAACCGTAAAGCAGCGGTATAAAACTTGGTGCAGTCAAACTCTTGAGCTTATAAACTTGTTCAGTAGTTCGGAACACGATTTCCGAAAATCTTAACTTCTTGAAATTTCAATAGCAAATACTTGTCAGCTACTTTGTGGGGATAACCAAATGCCTCGCGGGATTTTTTTGAAATGCATTTTCATCTACCTGTTAGATAAATTGAGAACATAATGTTTACTTTTAAATCATAGCAAAGCAATTTATCTGATGTTGTCCAATATCTTTTTAATAATTTTTGATTGTAAAATTAATTTGTTATGCAGATTTGAAATTTATTTTTTAGAACGTATGTTTAGATGGAAGCCACGTGTTTTGAATACATTATATTTGCATTCTAAAAATACAAAAATAATGTAATCAATACACGTGGCTTCAAAACTGAAAAAAAAATTAAGCTATTTTACTTTATTACAGTAACTTACGTAATACAGAAAAATAAGTTTTATATCCCCGATCGTCCATCTCAATTTCATGTGATTTCAGACGCAATTTCATAAATGAGATATTTCTTCAATAACAATTTGGTTCATTGAATGAATCTGTATGAAAAATATTTACGGTTCGGTAGTTCTGGCCCTTTTATGGTCAGACCGGGGAAAAAATTTACGATCGCGTAAATTAAATGCGGGACCACAAGGAATTTCTTTTTTAGTATCAATGGTGAGATAAAATACTCGTTTTATTACTAGTTTCGCGTAATTTGCATTAATGATTTGTTGAAGGGTTGCCCCTGTTTTTATCGTTGACGTCGGTAACAGATGTTTGTTTACGAGCTAACCGCAGTGCAAGCACCATTAGGCTGCTTAACATTCAGTTGAAATGTATTTTATTGCTTATTAGAAAATATATTAAATACCTATACAAGGTGTTACAAAAATACCCCTAATGCCGAATATGGTATATAGGGACCATCAAACTGATCAACTTTTACTATGGGACCAACTCTGAAATCGCGAAAAAAAAATCAGCTGTTTCATACAAAAATTAAAATCGAAAATATCAAAATGTATGAAACAGCTGATTTTTTTTTCGCGATTTCAAAGTTAGCCTCATAGTAAAAGTTGTTTAGTTTGATGGTCCCTATATACCATATTCGGCATTAGGGGTATTTTTGTAACACCTTGTATATAAAAATAATATGTTTTTATTTTTAAATTTTGAGTTTTTAGCATTCACAATGCCATTTTTATATAATACTAACAACTCGGTAGCTCAGCGGTCAGAGTATTGGACCGGATATCCAAAGGTCGCGGTTTCGATTCCCGTCCGAAAACAAAATACGACTCGCAGTATTTTTTCTAGTATGTTATTTAGTATTATATAAAAATAATATGTATTAATAAAGGTTTCTATCACTGTTTAACCGAAAAAACCTGACTAGTGCGAGTCGGACTCGCCCACCGAGAACATCTGTAACTTATTTCATATTGGAATCATAATTCAAAATGATTTTGTTTCATATTTTAAAACTCCAACCAAACATAAGTACGTACATATTGTCATGACCACGCGGTGAAACGAATCCTTTGAGGTTTTCATTTTGTTGAACATATGAAATAAAACAACTATTTTTGTATTTCTTCTGCAGATGTTTGTAAAAAGTTAGGCATCAGAATTTAAGTAAGTAAGAATCTACACTTAGAGATTAATAAAAAAATAAATAAATATTTGACAACATCACATACATTGCTCCGATTCCAAAGTAAGTAGCTAAAGCACTTGTGTTATGGAAATCAAAGACAACGGTGGTATCACAATCACCCAGACCTGAGCCAATATAGAAAAAAAACGTTTGCTAAATTGACTCAACCGGGGATCGAACTCGGGACCTCAGAGATGGCGACACTTTGAAAACCAGTGTATAAAGCCACTCGACCACGGAGGTCATCAAAGAGATAAAATAATACTCGGAATTTCTCGTTGAAAAACACATAAAACTAAAAGGTTTACGTTTTGATTCCAAAGAGCTTTATTTTTCAAACTGGGCAATTAATTACCTGCCAGTGAAACTAATTTAAATACCTTTTTAATGGTTTTCAGATAAAAAACGATGTTTTTAAACTCGTATTTCGTGATCTACCCAGAGTATTCCGCAGCCAATTAGCGTTCGTCTGCCTCATAGCAATTTGAAAACAAAAACAAATATATTTTATTATTAGTCAAAATTGAATGCATTGAATAACTTTTTTTATCACGATGGGGGTGAATACTAAAAAGCTAATGGCAATACAAGCAACTGTCTTTAAATCTTTTGATTGGTTGTTTGAAATGTCATTTCCGTATTTTAACCAATCAAAACCATACGTTACCTAGGTTAGCCATCGACTACATAGATGACATGGACGCATTCACCGATGTGTCACCTGCAGACTTCTTTGTACATACTACACTAGACAAGCTGTACAGTACCGAAAAATTGCTCTTTGAGTTACGGTGCATGCACCGAAACTTTTTTAGTCTATTGCGAGCGACCGATAGAAATAGTCGATGCGCCGCGAAGGTTGGTTGTGACACAATCTTAGTTTTGAACAGCTCGTCTTTTGGTCACCTGACCTTTATGTTATGGGCTATTTACTTGGGTCGATTTTAGTCACCTGTGACGGTCAATTTTAAAGTCGACCGTCACAGGTGACTAAAATCGACCCAAGTAAATAGCCCATAACATAAAAATCGCTGACTTATTAAAGCAAAAGATAAACGGCATCACAAACAAAAGAGAGATACGTATTATAAACTTATAACTTAAAAAAAAACAAAATTATTTATTTGAGTCTAAAAATTTTTAACAAAATCAGTTAATATTAATAACCACATTAGTCATAGACTGTGTCGCAGCTATTAGCGCCCGCCTCGAACTTAAAGAACAATTTACTTAAAAGTCACTGACCTGAAAAAAAAATTGTGGTGAAATATATGGAGGTCAGTGTTAAAAGTATTCACAAGAGAATAGATAACTAATTTAAATCTTTTCCACTGTAGTAATAAATAATGTATTTAAAAAGAGGATTGAAAGAATCACTGTTACTTAGGAGGTCTTGAACGCGGCGGGGGACACGGTTTTGGTTTTAAACTGGCAGAGAACTGTCAATGTCACTTATGTCACTGATAAGTATGGACCGTTGGATTGTAAACTTTTTTCAACTGATGTTAAGGTATAGTTTTCATAAATGTATAATAAAAAAAAATAAAATAAAAAAAAATGTTGTGTCTATGTATGGAGCATTTGACTAGCCTTTTAGCTTTAACATAGTAAATACCCATATTTTTATTTTATGAAATAATACCTTTGTGACGTACGCATCCGCTTAGAAAGGATTTTTGAGAAATGGAATTCCAAGGAAGGACTTAAAATAATAAATAGTATTAGGACTTGATGAACTTAACATGTTTCACCTTTGACCCGTTGTTTGTAATAAGAAACTTATCAGTCTCAATAGAATTCACAATTTAATACAGATAATCGATGTTGGCTGGTATGGTAATATACAAGTACATCGCCAATCAAAAGCTTTGTTCTCGTCAAATTGTTAGTAAAAAGTTTACAATATTTATGAGTTTGCGGCACTCCGCGGCGAACGCGTTGTCCGTGCCGCAAACGTTTGATTTATATCTGCGGCAAACTTTATTAAAATGGAAAAGAGTATTAAAAAACTGTATGTGGAAATGGTAACCGAAAACAAAACATACTATATTAGTCACCTGTTTCCCATTGGGGTAGGAAGTTAGATATGTTTTTTATGAATCTCACATAGTTCTTTCGCTTTAATTATTATGATACTCATATGAAAGTCTTCGTACATGTCCACTCATTTCTTGATCTGGCCCTGTTTTAATATATTTTTGAGTCAAAATATCGGTTGCCAAAATATATGCAAAATTCAATGACTTCAATTACATAGACGAGGTGTTCAAAATTAAAATTGTGTCACACCCTCCCCGCGGCGCATCAACTGTTTGTCTCGGTCGCTCGCAATAGACTAAAGGAGTTGCGGTGCATGCACCGTAACTTAATGAGCAATTTTTCGGTACTGTACAGCCTGTCTAATGTAGTATACACAAAGAAGACTTTGGCAAAATTCGATACGGGCAAGATTTGAACCCAGAATAGTAAATTGAACAATCATATTGGAAGGTGGTGGTTACCCAACCAGCTATGATGAATACAAATTTAATCCGTAGGTATGAACTTGATCTGTGCAGCGGGGTTGGACATGGTGCCAAAACATGGCATGACAGTCACTCATCAAATTACAAATTTAAACAAACCTGTTATTAATTTAGTATCACAAATTTTGTTTCAAACCACACTTCTTTAATCTAGCATGTGAGAGAACCCTCAGAAAAAACTCAGATTTTTTCTTCTGCAAAACTCTTTAAACATTCATAAATGAATCTGGGACAGGTGTGTACCTCAAAGCGTAACAGTACACAGGGCACGTTGTTTCTCCTAAAATTCAATCTGGACTAAATTGAAACCATGAATACAAAGCTGTTTGCGAGAGAAAGGAGTCGACAACTAATTCAGTACGCGGCGTTCAGTGGTACAAAGTAACTGAATCTAAATAGAGCGGATTGAATGGCCGACGAGGTGGTACAAGAGTTCTAACTTAAGAGTCCAACGAACAGTAAGCTTCCCATACAAACCTAACAACATAAGCAATATTCAAATTTAACTTCATTACCTATTTAAATCTCATTAGTTAAAATGTACTCTTAACTTGTTAAAACTTATTTGTGGTTAACGGTGTTGGTTTTGCAATTAATTAGTTCTTCAAATTATGTATACTTTTTGATGTATTACACATTGTAAAACCGTTTGTTTACTGGGGTAAACAAACGGTTTTAAAATACCAAATAAAAGAAAAAAAAAATACCAAAATGATTTGCAATTTGAGCACAATTAACTCTTCTTGTGATGTTATTCGAATTAAGAGACTATTTGTCCAGGTTTCTATTAAATAAAAATTCCAAAATACTAAATAAATTACAACTTTTAAAATAAATAGTTAAATTTAAATAAAACATATATTTAAGGGGGGCTCCCATACAACAACGTGATTTTTACGGAACCCTTCATGCGCGAGTAAGACTCGCACTTGGCCGGTTTTTATGTGCACGAAACAGTCATACTGTGCCAACAACTGAAGTCTACACTTTACGGTTTAATTTGTGCATTTTTCAATCATCCTATAAAACTTGCAAAATGATGTGAAGCAACTCATACACTTACCTTCGTATCTATAGACGAGTAAGTAATGACTTGAGTAAAACTTGCAATTTTCAAATGCTTAATATTATATTCACATGCAACTCATAGTGTAATTAATCATAAATGCAGTTTAAGTGCAGTTTTGGTGCATTTAATATTAATTTATACTGTAAATTGCATGTCGACATAATGCTAGAAGCAATTGAAAATTTGCTAGTTTTGCTCAAGTCATTACTTACTTGTCTATAAATACGAGGGTTAATGCTTTCTCTACGAGACCTACAAAAATATGGCTTTAATTTCTTCTCATTGTAACGCTTCTTTCTCTTTCATTCAAAACATACCGGCAGGCAGCAGGTATACACAATGAGATGCTAAAATTTCATTTGTTTTGAGCTCATTCAAGAGCACCTACGTGAACTTTGGAATTTTCACCCCTGTTTACACAAGACGGCACGAATTCTATTTGCCTGCCGTGTTTGCGCTCTGATGGGTACTCCCCCTTATTTTAATTCAAAATACCTTGCTCATCAAGGCGATACGTTGAATTATCTTAAGTGCAGTATAAGTGGAAATGGGAAAAATTGATATTTCTATGACAATTCGTTGAAGTTATATTTAGCAAATTTATACACAATTGTAAACAAAAGGGAAAGACTTGATTTTTTGAAAAAACTCAAGTCTCAGACAATTTTTAAACACAAAATCTTAGTTCAAATTATTTAACTTTAAGCTTCCTGGAATATATTGTCATCTTGAATAATTTTTTTAACTTCTTGTTAAAATAATATTATTAAAGTTTCTATTAATTTGTTGGGCAATAAGTATTAATAATTTCAGAACTTTTTTTTTTATTATATTCTCATTGCCTTATATTTTGATGACATGTCTGTTTATTTTTGCCGATTGATTAATTACATTTCATTAATTTATTGATTATTTATGTATTTTTTTCCGACACAATTTATATTGTTATGGAACAAATGAATAATGAATTAATTATAATTATTAATGTTATTATGAAGTGACTGTGAAACTGTTAAACGTGTACCTAGTTGTTCAGAACTTAATATTTAAGGCTTCGGAGCTATGTTTCTGAAGACACCATTTGAGTGTCTCTCAGACTAGGGAGAATTGGAGATCTGATGTATCGAGTTGATCTATTTTGTAATTCTAATTTTCGTTTGTACCTTTTTTAGAAAATATAAAAGATCGTATGATGTATATTATTATCTTACATCAAATCCTTAATGACTACCATATAATAGTTAAGTAAGAATCACCCTCAAGGTTTCTGTTAATAGAAATAAACAAACGGCTAGTTGTGTAACAGCTCTCGCATATCACCCACTAAGTCAATCAGGGGCAATCAATCCTCTATTATCCCCCTATTTCCCCTCTTTCCCCCTCGCGCGCCTGAAGCGGCTCATTAAGAGGACAGGCCGAGTGGTACGTGACCAGGCTTTGGAGTACGTCACGTGTCCTTAATACGCACTGAGCGTGTATTAAGAATTCATTTTCAATGCACTGTGCGGTCGGTTGTTAGTTGGAGGAAATTGTGCAAACATGGTCATAGTCATTTGTTTTGCTAGTAAAACAATGCCAGTACTTATATCTATTCTGTGACTGATAATCTCATAAAGAGAGCATTCTAGAATATGAACAGTGTTTTGTTTTCGTAACTCAAACGTCTTGAAACAAGATTGAAGAAAACGAAACACTGGATCAAAATTATAAGCTTAATCCTGTATTTTGAAAACTTAACGCAAACAAATAAGGCCAAAATTGGCCAAGAACAATCAGATTTTCAAGAAGGCACCTCGCATAAACATAGATTTTGAAAGAGATTTTAATAATTCAACCTTGCAGCTGCATATTATAGTGAATTTTAAATAACCATTTCTTTATCCAAATATAATATTTACTGAGTTAGATTTGCGTATTTACAGTAGATAGCAAAATTCTTCTTTACCTATTTACGAGCATTAACCCAAGCAATATTTAGTGAGAAGCTATTCGACTCGCACACATTTCGGAATGCCATTTGAGGACATTGTGTAAACGCATTTGCAAAAATACTTTCAAAGCCAGACATCGTTTTGCTTCCACACCAAATGTGCAATTATTATGACAGACCCAGGCTAATGCTCAACTCTTCCTATAGATTCTTCTAATGCAAAATTTTCACGTAGCCAAGCCCCACATTCTATAAAACTAGTCAAATTTTATATTTTTCTAAATGAATCCCTGTTGTTCAATAGGTATCCTTTTCTGTATTCAAATCATCTCATTATGAGGACTGACCACTCTACGTGACTGAGTTACCAGGCCACATTTATGAATTCATTTTCAATTCAGTGCATGTTCTGTGATTATTAGAGGTATTCCGCTTCTTTATGTTATAAATTATATGAAGTAAATAAGTTATCTTTGTGATAACAAATGTAAACAACTGTTTAATTTTCGAACAACAGCTATGGTTGTACAGTAGTCCCGCATAGGACACTATGTTTATATAATTAAATTAATATTTGGATTAGAAAATCTAGCTAGTTTGAAAATGAAACATGACTGTGATTTTTATTAAACACCTGAAATACTCTAATTACGCGAATCTATGTAATTACGCGAATCCATCTAATTACGCGATACGCATTATTAGCGATTTATTTGCTTTTCTAGAAATGAGGAATAAACTTAAGTGGACGAGTTAGGAATATTGACGACTTGAGAAGTGGACGAGTTAGGAATATTGACGAGTTTGGAAATGGACAAGATAGGAATTGTAGGGGGACGAGTTGGGAATATGGACGACTTGGGAAAGTAGAAGGTTTCTTAATCACTATTTTGATTTATAGCACCTACTAATCATTACTGAAAAATTTTACACACCAAACTCGCAATTCCTATCGAATTTAAAGTAGGTATCGAATATCGTTTACAACACGTAATTTGTTGTTCATTATTGGTTTACCAAATGCTATTATGCAGAAAATGGTGTACAGCGTCCATTCATTGGATTACTGAATACTCTTCAAAGTAAATGCTGTGGCGCTGCTCTCGATGTGGCGGTGGTGTTAATGAAATGTGGTTTTGTACAACATCAGCTTATTAAAATGTATTCATTTTGAGGTTTCAAGGAGTATTCATAGGTATCCGTCATCGTGCTATTGCAATTTATCAAGCGTGACCAACGTGAGGCGTGATTATTTCATAGACATTTTTTTTTAAAGACCTAATTTTTTTTTACTTGATGTTTAGTACGGGCTGAGGTGGTGATCCACAAACACCATTGGATTTTTGAGGAGCCACAGGCATTTTATTAATTGTGTGTAGAATTACATATTCTATAAATAAGTAAGAATTTAGCAACATCAGTAACATCGCAATTTTCAAAGTGCTAATTGATATGACGACCTCCGTGATCGAGTGGCTTTGTACACTGGTTTTCAAGGTGTCCTCATCTCTGAGGCCCCGGGTTCGATCCTCGGTTGGCTCAATTTAGAAAACAAACTTTTCTATATTGGCACAGGTCTGGGTGTTTGTGATACCACCGTTGTCACACAAGTGTTTTAGCTACTTACTTTGGAATCAGAGCAATGTATGTGATGTTGTCAAATTTATTTATTTAATTGCACACTGAAATCGGATTGCAAGTGAAAATTTTGTACCAAACCTTAGAAATCAGAAAGCTAATAATTTTACTATTTAACACCCATAACAATACAATAAACCATTGTGTGTTTATTCCTGTTTGTTTCAGTACAAGCTCGCGTCAAGGTTGCTCTTAACGTCGGCGTTCGTCATAAAAAGTCTTTTACTCCGCCCCTTAAAAGTTTTCCGGTATAATGCGACAACTTCACGACTTTCACGTTAAGGCGAGAAATATGTGGCGAAGCTATATTGTTTATTGCGGTTGTGAGACGCATGAGAGGGAACGATGTCTTTTATTCGATGCTATAATTTTAATTCGATTTTAGAGCTTTCATTTTTGAGGGTGCTTTTGGAAAATGTGCAGGATTATGGGTTCTGAATGATAAAGTCAAACGTTATACTTGATAAGATATTTAAAAAAAAAATTTTTGTTATAAGAAGGTGAAGAAACTACATCATATTTTTTTTGCATAATAATAGTTTCTTTTAGATTAGAAACAAAAATATAAATGTCCCCCCCCCCCCTTTCTAGATTAAATGTCAAGAAATCTAATCAAAATCATTGTTTTACTTAACCTTTTTTTAGAACATGGCTTACATTCGCGAGCTTTCACATAAAATAACAACCTACATTCTGTCTGTATGTCCTTTGGTCATCTCAGATAACGACAGGACCGCCAACCATAAACTTAATTCCTATTTAATGGGCCCTTTTTTATTAGACAATAGTAATAAAAGCGGGGCAGAGTGGACATGACTGTTAAAGTATCAACCTTACCACACTTAAAAGTTTTAGACCTTAGGACTTGGTAATAGAGGTCTTTTTGTCTTTTGCTGCGAGTGATGTGCGCGACACTGTATATAAATTGGTCTCGTTATGAAAGAGTTACAAAGGAAATAGAAATTCTACTTTCGAGTTTGCAGCGAAGGACAAAGTTGTTTTTGCGGTGAACTTCATAATATGTATTACAATAACATTATAGCAGGTTCTCACTAACATTGATTTTATTTGATACCGTTATGATAAAGTTCCCTTATTATGTTAGGTGGCTTTAACGTCTGTTATTGGTTCACGGAACCATCAAATTCAGCCAGTCAGTTTAGAAAAATAAAACTTACCACTATCAATACAGTCAACGTTCCGAGAAGTTACATTAAGGCAAGGCAAGTTCACGAAATCTACTCTTTCGCACTTTAGAATATGGTTGATTATTGCATAGCTTTAATTGTCGCTTCGCCATAAATTTGACGAAATTTAGTTCATTTTTATTGATTTCTGGAATACTGGATCATTAATTAAAAATCTACTCGGTTAAAGTGTTAAATCAATAAAAAAACTTTCCTTTTGGCATAAAAAAAGCAAAATATCACTGTCGTTGAAAATTACGAGAACTGACGATTGGAAGTTTAGTTTTCTGAGCTTTTATGGTGTTGTTCAGGATTTTTTTATAGAGCTACCAAGCCATTTTTCAATATTCTGTTCTGTTAACTTATTTCTTTGTTTCTTTTTCAGTCTACAGTAATTTTTATTCTGCATAAGTTCTTCACATTAGAAGTTTAAAAATCAGATCGTGAACTGGCCTCGCCTTAACATTTCAGCAAACACATCTCGACGAAAAATGAGAAATATTTAATTCAAAAGTAGTCTAACTCAAGGTTGAATCTTGATGAAAACTAATTAAGAGTTCACTCGTCTTTTATCCCCAAAGCATAAGATACAAAATTAAATATCCCCGGAATAATTAGATACTCAAGTATCCTTTGAATCGAGAGGGTTTCTTTCTATCGCAAGGAATAAATGAACTCTGAAAGAATACTTTATGACTTAGGATCTGATTAATTTATCCTTTGAAACTTGCTACAAGAGTTTGGGCTCTCTTGAGTCTTTACTGCTTTTTTATTTTTGTTTAAGAGTTTCTTCCAATTAAAGAAGATTGTAACTTATGATTGGAAATATCAGACAATATATTTATTTCTCGCAAGAAATTATATCACTTTGTTTACTTATAAATATTCATAGTATATCGTATCTCGTAATTCAGTATAAGTATATTCTAAAAGAAATTGATTTAGAATACAGCCCCTTAGCATGAACACCGAAACGCGATATGATAAAGCGATTTATCACGTTTAACTGTCAAAAGGCAATAGATTTTGACAGCTGAGGCGATAAATATCATGTTTCAGTAGTCATGCTAGGGGCCAGTGTTAGATATTCATTGGTTATTAGGGTTCCGTAGTTAAGTCGACAAGAAACCATTACAGTTTTGCCATGTCCGTCTGTCCGTCCGTCCGCGGCTTTGCCCTAAATACTAGAAAGCTGTAATTTAGCATGAATATGTATAATAATTACGCCAAAAAAGTGGTAGAATAAAATCTCCTTTAATGTACTTCCCCTACATGTCAAGAGATGATGAAAAATTGTTTTCTTTTCAACTTTATAGTGTGCGATGTCGTTGGATAGGTTTACAAAAATATTTCTGGAAAGTTTTTAGAATCCACTTTTTGATTCAGGGATCCGTTTGCGAAATATTTGCTTTTGGAAATATGAAAAAATTCAGGGCCGTAGTAGGTACTTAAAAGGAAGAAAAGAAGAAATAAAGTTGAAAGGAAAACTATCACTGCTAGGTAGCCTTTACAAGTAAACTAGTAAAAGTCGATCAACTTACAAAAATTAAAATCTAAAATATCAAAATGTGTGAAACAGCTGATTTTTCTTTCGTGATTTGAGAGTTGGTCCCAATAGTAAAAGTTGTTTAGTTTGATGGTCCCTATACACCATATTCGGCATTAGAGGTATTTTTGTAACATGTTGTATACCTACCACATTTCTTGTCATGTTATCCGGATGCAAAATAAAAAGGCTATTCAGCGAGCTGACTCTCGAGCAGGCGATATTAGAGCTGGCCATAGGAGAAACAATCACTGCGCAGATCTACACCAGCCGCTCTTAAACTTTGTCCCTGTGCTTTATTAATTGTCATAGCATAGGCGACTTGACCGGATATTGTATTCTTTTAAAATTAATCTGATAATCAGATGGAATAATTTTGCACCTTATTACAACGCAATAAGGAAAAAATTTCAGCACTGCCAACATAACGCCATAGGTACTATTCAATGAAATGCATTCTTCCTACTCTCAGGGGAAATGACCAAAGAGAATATAATACTACGTTGAGATGACAAATGATATTTATTTTTCTTAATTATCAATCAAATGCACCAAGAAGTTTTAATTCCGACGTTGAAGTCAATCACTCCAAAAGTAGCTTTCTACCACTTTTTAACCCTGTTAGGAGATAAATATAAAAAAAATACGAAACACGTGTTCAATTAATTTTGTGAAAGAATGTCTATGCCAAATTTCAAGTCAATCGGGCCAAGGAATCGCGTTCTCCCATACAAACTTTGCCACCCTGTTTCACCCTTTTAGGGGTTGAATTTCGCAAAATCCTAGTCTTAGTGAGCACCTACGCCCTAAAAGCAGCCCCCATGCAAAATTTGAGACTCCTAGCACTTGTAGTTTCTGAGATTTGTGATCAGTGAGTGAGTGAGTGATTTTCCCTTTTATATATACAAGGTGTTACAAAAATACCCCTAATGCCGAATATGGTATATAGGGACCATCAGACTGATCAACTTTCACTAAGGGACCAACTCTCAAATCGCGAAAAAAAATCAGCTGTTTCATACAAAAATTAGAATCGAAAATATCAAAATGTATGAAACAGCTGATTTGTTTTTCGTGATTTCAGAGTTGGTCCCATAGTAAAAGTTGTTCAGTTTGATGGTCCCTATATACCATATACGGCATTATGGGTATTTTTGTAACACCTTGTATAGATTCGGCATTAGGGGTATTTTTGTAACATGTTGTATATTGGAAAAGTTTTCTTAGAACAAATTTCATTGAATAGTTAGGTACTTTACAGTCGTTAGTTACGTAAAACAGGAAGTAAATACAAGTTTATAGCCATACTGTAATTGCCATTGTTTGCAGTGCATGTTTATAGCCATATATTAATAAGGTAACTGCAAAACCCTATACTGCGCGTGGCCCGACACGCACTTAACCAGTTTTTTGTGATTCTTTTCAGATTTTGAAGTTTTCAAATCAAATTAATTTATCTCAACTTTCTTAATTTTAGAGAGGAAATATTTGGTATGATTGCTTGGAAAATAACAGTCATTTGTTTTTTATTGGCTTATCACCTATTAAATATTGCCAACTTTTCCCTCTTTTACCCTTAGCGTGAATGCATTGTTATAATTTTACTGCCAAATTCACATAAAACCGCTTCGAAAACCGTTGCTGTTTAAATAAGACTAATGCCAAGACTAAACAAGGTTTGTCCAAAGCGATAAGTGTTTGAAGTTAATTTCTCGAAAGGATTTAGCTGTTTGCTGTAGATAGTCTTTACAGTGTCCCCAAGTTTTATGTGGGGCTATAACTTTAGAGGTCCTTAAGTTAAAATGGCAGACTACTAGTGGGTTTCTCCGAGCTACGTCCCCAGGAGTTATAAGAATATTTAGGAAGGGGCTTTACAATAAATAAATAAATATAATAATAAATAAATATTTAACATCACATACATTGCTCCGATTCCAAAGTAGCTAAAGCACTAATGTTATGGAAATCAGAGACAACGGTGGTATCACAAACACCCAGACCTGAGCCAATATAGAAAAGTTCATTTTCTAAATTGACCTAACCGGAGATCGAACCCGGGACCTCAGAGATGGCGACACCTTGAAAACCGGTGTACAAAGCCACTCGACCATAATGGGGCTCATGTTGGATTTAAGCATTTAAAAAGATATAATTGAAATAATGGTATCACTTCTATTGCAATTACAAATTTACTATATTGTGCAAATTATTTCATTTAATCTTGAAATGGTACAGAATCAAAATACTGACACAACGATACGTGACGATACCAAAATCGCTCCCCACCACTTTTAGTATAGTTTCTCTTTGAGCCCTCACAAAAAAATAAACATTGTCACCACGTCCTCAATTTAAAGTTAGAGAACACAGCCCCAGAAATAACGTTTCATTCAAAAGTTTTAACTAAATCTAGCCGGTGTCGCATTGTCGAAACTACGCGACGTACCGTGGCAGCCAACCACAAAGCATGCGCGGCCTTAAAACTAAAAGGCAACTCTGACAACATGCTCTTCAAAATATAGTTACAAGTCATAGGAACTGGCTGTATAATAATACGAGTAGTTTTGAGAAAACTACTCGTAACGGTCTTCGGATAGATTTATTTCTTTAACCCTTCTACACCCGTAAAATGAGACACAAAGATAATTCATTGTTATCCGGCCGCCTGTGTCCGCTCGGGCGTTGATGAATTAAGCATCATCAGAAAAAGTTTTCTGTATGAGCTATAAGCAAGTATGTAATAGTACCAACCTACATGTTCCTGATATTTAGAACCTTTTTCAAAAAGCTTGTTAAGTGTTGATAGTTTTACCAATGGCTTCTCAATTAAGAGTTATTTTTAAGGGAAATCTCATACTAAATAATGTCCTCCCAATATTGGGAGCCGATTAGCCGAGAATCTACGATATTTCGGAAGTAGATTTTCGGCTAATCGGTTAATCGATTGTGCATATCTAACGAACTCATTCTCCCGTTAACAGAAAAGGCACAGATAGACGTTCACGTTCAGTCAAGTGAAGCATCTCATTTGACTCTCATAACTTGCGACACACGCAATTCCTCATTTAGGTCACAGCGTTCTTCAAATGAGCGCTGACTAACGAACGCTAGTCTAAATGTACTACTCAAGAATTGAACCTTATGTGATCGCATTTGGAACTTTTATCGGTATATGGCCATAATAATGTTATCCATGAAAGGCAAAAGGTACAGGTAGACATTCAGTCAAGTGGAAGCATCCAATTGACTCTCACATCTTACGTCATACACGCGACTGTCGCGACCCCTCATTTAGGACACACAGCGTTCTTCAAATGAACACTAACGCACGCTACTGCATCTAATTTGATTGCATTCGGAGCTTTTACCGATTTATGGCCACAATGATATTATCGATGAAAAGCAAAAGGTACAGGTAGACTTTCAGCCAGGTGTACATCCAATTGACTCTCACATCTTGCGACATAGACGCGGCTGACGCGACCCCTCATTTAGGTCACACAGCGTTCTTCAAATGAGCGCTGGCTAACGAACGCTAGTCTAAGAGTGGCAATACTACTCGAGAACTGCATCTATTTGATTGCATTCGGAGCTTTTACCGATTTATGGCCACAATGCTATTACCGATGAAAGGCAAAAGGTACAGGTAGAGTTTCAGTCAGGTGTAAGCATCCAATTGACTCTCACAACTTGCGACATACACGCGACTGACACGACCTCTCATTTATGTCACACAGCGTTCTTCAAATGAGCGCTAACTAACGAACGTTAGTCTAAGAGTGGCAATACTACTCGAGAACTGCATCTATTTGATTGCATTCGGAGCTTTTACCGATTTATGGCCACAATGCTATTACCGATGAAAGGCAAAAGGTACAGGTAGACTTTCAGTCAGGTGTAAGCATCCAATTGACTCTCACAACTTGCGACATACACGCGACTGACACGACCCCTCATTTAGGTCACACAGCGTTCTTCAAATGAGCGCTGGCTAACGAACGCTAGTCTAAGAGTGGCATTACTACTCGAGAACTGCATCTAATTTGATGGCATTCGGAGCTTTTACCGATTTATGACCACAATGATATTACCGATAAAAGGCAAAAGGTACAGGTAGACTTTTAGTCAGGTGTAAGCATCCAATTGACTCTCACAACTTGCGACATACACGCGACTGACACGACCTCTCATTTAGGTCACACAGCGTTCTTCAAATGAGCGCTGACTAACGAACACTAACCTAAAAGTGGCTACTCGAGAACTGCACCTAATTTGATTGCATTCGGAGCTTTTACCGATATATTGCCATAGTGATGTTATCGACAGAAGGGCATACAATGTTGCATCAAGTTAAGAGAAGACTTGAAATTGTATGCTTGGGTCTATTTAAGGTGGTTGTGGTCGGAGCAAATAGATATGATTTGATACTATGTACCAGAATAAATTAATTTTATTTTTATTTTACACAAAGCGTTGATAATTCAGGAAGAACATAAACCTTTTATGTGCTCGGTGTTTTGCTTTGCATAGTCTGGCGTCCTGATGATGCTCCATGTTGAGGCAAATCATGTGTAGAGTAGTTGGTGATAAGATTCGTGCAAAATGTGTTGCTGTCCACTGAAAGCAACACATTTTGCATAAAGAATGTATGCAGATACACTTATCTGCGTTTATTCTTAGGTTGTGCATATGTTTGGGGTGGTCGGGTGGTGCAGACACGAGGGTAGTTTGATAAGTCCATGACTTCAAAAAGAAGAAACACTGTTTTTCGGCATATTTTGTTTAATTTTTTTGTAGCTCTGCGTACTCAGTCCAACGAAGTTCCTACCACTTTAACTCGTTATTTTTTCTTTCATCGCCTGAAAAATGTGGTAACTGAAATGAGGACCCATTTCAGGCATCACCTTTTGGCTTGATGAAACTTTTCCCGCCAAGATTTTTAGTTATTGTACCTATTATGTTTGGTAGGAGAGCGGGCTAAATATAAACAATAGGAAGGGTAAGGTAATATTCGTATCGTAACTCGATGAGTTTTGATGTCACGAGTGCAGATAAGGGGGTCGACTAAGCGCGTCTATACGCCTCTAGGTCTTTAAATATAAAGCTTATAATACTTTGATTACAGTTTGGTGCAACTGTAGCGATCTTGCCCAAAGGTTTCGGGTTCAAATACCAGTAGCTATTTCATGCTCGAATCCGGAATGGAATAAACAATGTAAATTTTAATCGTAAGGAATCTTTTTTTAAAGATTATTTTTTGTTTACATTATCTAAATCCTAAGAGCTTATACAATTTACGGCCGCGTTATAAAGCCCGGCATTCTAAACGTATGAAGAGTTTGCTGACATATTTTACGATCCATCTGGGGTCGACCATTTCGAAGGTTATTTCAATTTTATGACCACCAGACAAGATCACATTTTTAAATTTAATTTTACAAGTGGTAATCGATATAACACTTACTAACTTACGACAATAATAAGGAATTTATTACGCTATTCCTTTACATCGGTATCGTATTAAAAAGCGAATAACATTACCATGGAATTACCATAACAGGGCCCTAATTGCTCGATACATCTAAAGGAACGACGCAAAAGCATTTTTGTAGTAATAAAACTAAATCTCAAATTTAGATTACCAGTAATTTGTTTCATGTTAGAATATAAAATGAACAAATTTGCAAAAAACGATTTGCGTTGAAAAATTACCGTTTACAATGAGGTTTTACTAATAACCATTATGTATCTTCATATAAACTGAAAAAAATATACTATAGGTCAGTATGATGAAGATAAATTGGGTTTGTTGGTAAAATGAGTAGTAAAAATGTATGAATGAACAACCCTACGCATTTTCAATGTTTTCCAGAAATACGAAAAATTATCTACGAAATAAACAATAGATATTTTTTTAATTTCAGATTTAGCATTCACAATGCTATTTTTATACAATACTAGAAAAAATACTACTCGCACCAGATCATATTCTCGGACGGGAATCGAACTAGCGACCTCTAGGATGTCCGGTCCAATGCACTTACCGCTGAGCTACCAAGTCACTAGTGGCATTGTCGAATTTCTTCTAGTATCCCACTCTTACGCTGCAATCCAGCGTTATTTCATTAATGTAAGGAATTACCTCGACATTCAATTAAAATATATTTTTTCTAGTATATTATTTAGTATTGTATAAATGGGTATTAATATTATGTGTTTTGGGAATAGAATACTACGCAGATTGTAAAAGATGGTCGTTAAATGTTTCGAAATGTCAATAATATTTAAGAAAACTTTCTTAATTTTTTTATAAGTAGGTACCAAAGAAAATTATAAATAATGATTTAATTAACTAAAAAAAACTTTCAAGTTGTACGGTGCTGAGCGTCGCGAGTCGTATCTTTAAGTAATAGTTGATTATCTTATTCAAAAATATATTTCAACTAACCTTCATAGGTTTTCTTGTCACTATTTCTTTACGTCTCGTCATAGAGACGGGTCGTTACATAACCTCATGGGTGGGTAATGGGTACCATCGGTCTTCCCCAACTTTTACTGAATCCAAAACTTGTCTGATCTATTTTGTTCCAAGTTCGGGTGACAGATAGTGAGTTTCAAGTTTCGTCGTAAATTCGAGTCGCTTCTAAAAGTGTCAGTAAGTTGAAAAAGAATAAGTTTTATTCGCGTTGGGTGGGGCGGGACATGAGATGTGACAGTCGAATGACGTTAATGGAGTGTAAATATTGGGTCCTTACCTATAAAACTGGTGGTTTTTTCTCACATAGAGAACCTCATAACTTCTATGATTTAAAATATTTATCAGTTGCTGGATATTACATCAAATTATGACCATAGCTGTCAACTATTAGATTCAGTATCAGCTATTTTTAAATGTCCCCCCTGCTGGGGCACAGGCCTTCCTTATGGGTGGATAAGGAGGATGAGCCATAACCCACCACGCGGGCCCAATGCGGCCAACCAACCAACGGCTTAACATGCCTTCTGAAGCACGGAAGAGCTCGAGATGATAAATTTTTGGTCACCTATCCCATGACCGAACCTTGCGAAAGTTGCTTAACCTGTGCAATCGCTAGGCCAGGCACTTAACCACTGCGCCATCGAGCTCCTTGTATCAGCATCAATACAGTCTATTTATTTTACTTACTTAGCATTAAAAAAATACCTTAAAAGTGACTCATTTTTTGTTAGCGAAAATGACCACTTTGTCTTTTGCGACTCAGCCGAAACTTTTTTTTTCGGTTAAGTTATGTTACCTAAGCTAGCTTAATGTTTAAAAATTTGAACACAAAAGTTTTGTTACAATAGCGTTATACGGGGTTGTTAAATAAGTTATCAAAATGCTTAAATGAAAAATGCAATATGTTAAAAATTCTCCATACAAAACGTCAATTTCATAAATAAAGACCTAATATTTCGATTTCATTTTGATTATGAGTTGAAAGTAGACGTGAAAAAAGGGTTGATAAATCGTTAATTCTGTTAAAACAATAATGTAATGGTTTCGATTCGGTTAGGTAATTAATTTAAATGTTTTGCAAAACAGAAGTATACAAGGTGTTACAAAAATACCCCTAATGCCGAATATGGTATATAGGGACCATCAAACTGATCAACTTTTACTACGGGACCAACTCTGAAATCGCGAAAAAAAATCAGCTGTTTCATACAAAAAATAAAATCGAAAATATCAAATTGTATGAAACAGCTGACTTTTTTTTCGCAATTTCAGAGTTGGCCGCATAGTAAAAGTTGTTCAGTTCGATGGTCCCTTTATACTATATTCGGCATTAGGGGTATTTTTGTAACACCTTGTATAACACTGAAATGATGGTTTACTAACTAAATGTGAATAATCAAGAACTTTTACTATATCCCCCTTACGAATAAAAATTGTATAGCAAGTATATAATTACACAATGGTTACTCTCTGTCAGACTATTTAAGGTTGACATTAAAAAGAAAAGGACAAAACACTGAGTAACTATGCATATGCTATACAATCTTTATTAGTAAGGGGGTATATATACACCACAACATTAAAAATAATTGTTATTTTTAACTTATTAAAATATTTCTCAACAGTGATCTGAACTTGAATCGATATTGGAAAATTCAATTGAAAATTTACTTGGACGATAAACTGCTGTGCAAAGAATAAAATTAATCTGAAACTAATTTATCTTTCTAGTCTAGTCAGTCTCCTTTTTGGAAGGTTATTTGGGTGGCTTTATACAGGCGGAAAATCTAAATAAGTATTTAATTATTAGAGCTACCTTTCTAAACCAAGTTTAAAGTGTTGCTTACAATTTAATGATGAGATGATGCATGAAATTATGTGTGATGTTAATCGCTTATTATTTTTTATTTGTGATGTACTTAACTAATATTTAACATGCTGGCGATTTGGGCCTTAGGGAGGGAGGAAGGGAGGGATGGAGGAAATCTGACGTTAAAAAAAAACGGTGCAGTTCTATTATTTGAACTGAACATCTTATTTTTAGAATACCTACTTCAATATGGGTATCAAATTAACCCTTTAACGCCCGGAAAATGAGACACAATAGATATTCCATTGTTAACCGGCCGCATGCGTCCGCTCGGGCGTTGATGAATCAAATTAAGGTATATATACGACATTACAATTTAATAACTAAAAACATATAAATAAAAATAATAATTAAAAAAACTAAAAAGCCCACCTGTCTCAAAAGACAAGTCAACTGAAAAGATAAAAAACAAGATTAATATTATAAAAGCAACCATAATAACATGCAGTCAGAGGCATAGAATTTAATGATAAGTCAAATCATAATGTCACTTAATGCATGCCTCCGCCTGCATGTTATGATGTTGCCTTTAATATTTAATCTTGTTTCCATCTTTTTAGTTGACTTGTCTTTTGATGCAGGCGGGTTTTTTTGTTTTTTTTTTTAATTTATTTTTTGTTAATGCAATCTTACTACTAGAAGCACAATAACCAAAATTTCCTTCGTATATCCGTAGTAGTATGGCTGATTATAGACTATATTTCAATGAAAAATACATTCGATGTGTTCCTATCCTACATTGACCCGGCCGGGAATCAAACTCCCAACTTCAAAGATGGCGGCGGGCGCCAAGAAAGCGACCTCGACTTGACCACAAAGGTCAAACATCTTTTTAAATGGTGTCTCTCCTAGATTTATCTTTATATTACAATGCCCCAAGGATATAGCAGTGAGTTCTCATTAGGTTTTTTTTCCTTTTAGGTTGAACCAATCAATTGTTCACAGCCGAAGCGAGGGGTGAAGATCGAAATGTTCGTAAGTAACCACTCTGTGAGGTCACAGTGTAAATAAGTAACGGTATTCCGACTTCATACAAACCAGCCGAAAGCGGGCCGTAACCCGCGACATCCGGTCTACACGAAAGTCGCGAATTCACCGCAGTAACGAACTGACGACGCGGACGGTATACAATATAATGTTTTAAATTTCCATGGTTTTGGACGTTATTATATAGCGGACGGTATACGCCTCTCACGCATATTTATTTTGTAATTTATAGCACGAAATCACTGGCTGTATTGTTCAGTATAATCAATATGTATAATAAAAGCAGAATCAACATTTTTAACTCCAGAACAACAATCAATGACCAACCTTACGAGCGCGTGTAGCGGCCGTAGGTAATTATATAAAGAATGGGCGAGTCAATACTGTTAGGTACTTAATTTCTCTGTGGTAACGCGCCGAGCCATGAGTCGGCAAAAAGTTGCAAGTTCGCTTGAACTCCTGGCAGTTTCACAACTAAGTGAAATGTGACAGGTGCCATCCGAGTTGAATTTGTTCCGAGAACCTTCAATCTTAGGAGGGAATATCAATACTTAGGGGAGTGAATTTTCTCATAATTTATACAATTACTTATTACTGCCTGCACTTAGCTACGAAAGGTAAGTGCGGAGTCACAAAATATAGTCTTTGAGTTTATTTTTTTTTTCGTTGAGCGAGGAGCTGCTACTGTTTTGATCTGAGATATGTGTACGGTAAAGTCTAGCCCCCTTAAAGGTTGTTATAGCAGATGTATAGTTACACAATGGTTACTCTCTGTCCAACTACTTAAGTTTGACATTAAAAAGAAAGGGCCAAAACACTGTGTAACTAAACATCTGCGTTACAATCTTTATTGTGTGTGGAAAAATTCTTCCGAGTGTATTTTGTGTCTACTACGTAATATTATGTGGCGGAGTGTTAAAAGCGCGTAGTCTACACACTAGCGCCGCCATTGGAAAAAAATCATAGTGCTTAAATGAAGACGAAATTTTGAATTATCTTATCTCTCTGTAGTGCACTCCAAACTTCAAACATGCTTTTTGGTACTTTTTATAACTTAAACAATATTTTCTAGCCTGTCGTTTAGTTTAATGGAGTTTTTTTGCGAAAAATGGCCTCTTTTTACAATAACAGGCAAGAAAATATTTTGTTAGTGATAAAAAGTACGACAAAGCTTCTTCGGAGTGCGCTACAGAGAGATAATTCGCAATTTCGTCTTTATCTAAGCACTAGGTTTTTTTCAATGATGGCGCTAGTGTGCAAACTACGCGCTCTTAAATGGCATCAAATTATTTGATTAAAATCGAAATAATGTAATTAATGAATTTGTAAAAGCGTGTGCGTACTACTCGATTATTCGATTTAATTTTAATTGTGTATTATAATATGTGGAGTGGCTCGTCTGATTTATTTTACTATTTATATTATTTATTAATAATTAAGTGCAATAAAAACTTTATCTGCGTTAAAATAATAAAGCACTGATTACCTACCATTATTATTCAAAATATGAAATAAAATTTATCTGTTCGCACAAACAAAACGTGCATGTTTATGTTTGTTAAGACAATACAATTAATCGTTCGAATTAAATCGGACATTAATTATCGAATCGAATAGGTACTGAACCGATAAACCGACACGAAATTATAACCACAGCTGAATCAATACAAATTGAGTTAATACAATTTATTTGTATTGTTAAAATATTTGTTAATCCAGTAATTTGTTTTTCGAAATAAAATTTACATATTACCGTATTTATCAAAGTAAAATCAAGTATATTATTATGCATAGGTAGTAGCATATAGCATTTGCTAGTACATACATAGTTCTTTTAAGATAGATTATTAATCATTATAATAGTTAAGTTTATGTAGGTATTGCAATTTCTTACAGGGTGGAAATCAGATCTATTGAAATAATAATTTAAATGACTTAACCCTCCCGGAAAATGAAACACAATAGATATTCCATTGTTATCCGGCCGCCTGCGTCCGCTCGGGCGTTGATGAATTAAAATATGAAATATTCTGACATGACAACGTCATTGTCTATATAAAATATGTTAAGGGGCTAACATGAGCCTACAACATTACAAAATGCGTGCAATAGTTTAAAAACGGGTTTGAACCAACAGTGGCCACTTTTAACAAAATCGCGTTTTAAACTGTTTGAATGTCTTTTCAAACTGTGTAAAGTTATTCAATAAATATTAGAAGTTATGAACAAAACCTTGACTGATTCCTTCATTCAGAAATTGGACTTATTTAGAATAAAAAAAATAAAATCGACTGATGGCGCTAGTTGGCTCATGTCAGCCTCTTAATAGGTCGAATGTGTAAAATAACACCTCCCTTACAAAAAAGTGTTTATTAAAAATGTAGTTAAATTGAGTAATTATCAGTTATTTGTACAATAAACAAAACCCTGTCAGTAGACAATCCAAGCAAAGTTTAAGTAAGTTGGTTATTCAAAATTAAATAATATATCTAAATTAATAAAAAGCTTTAACTAACATTTTTAGCATTAAAAAAAAGTTTAATTTAGAACTTATTAAAAGATAAAACTTCGAACAAATTTCTCATAAGTTTATATTGCACTAAAATATCTTGAAAGCTCTGGTTGAATTTAAAATTAACTCAAGTGAAATCATGATAGAGTCTGATTGTATGGAAGACAAGTTTGAAAACTTTCCTAAATGAGAAAACTACAGTTGGATGATTTTAATTTTAATTTTAACCATTATTTGTGGTTCAGAAATTTAAATTTGATATTTCAAAAGCATTTTCTTTAATATTTTATCTTATAAAAAGATTGACTGAGCGAAGTTATCCATGTGAAAATAAAATTAAGTAAGTAAAGTTATAGCAACTAACCACACATTCTAGAAAATACCTACTTCGATATCTCCACTAACAGAATATAACTTAAATATAAATAAATAAAATATAATATGGTCCAAAATAATCTATAAAAAACAATAATATAATATTATTATACTTAGAATAATATAATGATGAATGTTAATTAGTTATTTATTATTTTAAACTTCTAAATGTGCTTAGTAATTTACAGTATAAATAATTAAATGAACAAAATAGAAATAAAAAATAAATATATACCTACTTAGTGCAATATAATTTATATAATACAATAATATAATAATTACCTATAGTATAACAATATAATGATGAATGTTAATTAAATATTATCAAACTATAGTATGTACCTACCTTTGCAGATTGTAGTACCTAAGTCACTATTAGTTTGTATGCATGTGCCAATTTGAATATTATTTTCTTAAGTTTTATTTAATTTGAATTTACAAGTAAAGTAAAATAAAAGGCGATAGTTGCCCCTCATGTTTGCTGTGCCCTAGCAGGGCGTCACTTGTACTATACCTACCAATTTTGTAACATCCTTTCAACTTGTGACTTGCAAATAAATAAATAATACTTAAGTACTTTCTCGGCAATGTTTTTTTCAGAGTACCTAAAATGGAAGACGTTATTACTGCGATTATACCTTACCCACTGCAATCACATCAGTCGCCAAAGAAGTTAAATGCCTAAAATCTTTGGTGACTGCCAATTTGCCTAAACGTTTGGTTAGGTGACGGAATTCAACCCATTCAAATGACGTAATTAGTCATCTATAAAAAAAAGTAAGAACAAAAAGTATTTTCAAACGACTAAAAGTTAAAAAGAATTTGAATGCTTTTTAAAGATTTTAATCATTTAAGAGCGTAGTCTGCACACTAGCGCCGCCATTGGAAAAAAATCACAGTGCTTAAATAAAGACGAAATTGTGAATTATTTCTCTGTAGTGCACTCCGAAGAAGCTTTTTGGTACTTTTTATAGCTTAAACAATATTTTCTAGCCTGTCGTTTAGTTTAATGTAGTTTTTTGCGAAAAGTGGCCACTTTTAGCAATATCTAAGCACTATGGTTTTTTTTCCAATGGCGGCGCTAGTGTGCAGACTACGCTCCCTTAAGATGATTATAGAATCTAGCAATCTGTATCTTAACTTTTCAGTGCACAATGTCGCGTATACAGTTTCTAGCAAATCCATTAATTTCATTGCAAGATGTACAAGCCAGCGTTATTTCAACAATGTGAGTATTTTTTCTAGTACCTACATTTTTCAGTATTGTATAAAAATAGCTTTGTGAATTCTAAAGTCTGAAATTAAAACTCTTTATTTACGTTAATAATTTAGGAGTAAGCAAATATAAACTGACATTTACCATTTAAAATAAAAATATATTTTCCCGATGCTTTTCATGGGATAATTTTTCATTTATAACACAAACACTAGCTAAAAACAAACGTGGTTGCTTAAATTAGATTTCCTTTGGAAAACTCGTCTGGATTATCTCAAATGTCAATTTTAAGGGAAGGCATGATCCTAAAATTGAAAACAAATATTATTAAAACATAAATCGATACCCTTGTTTGAATCCGAAACACTTGATCAGATTATTTAATGAAAGGTAAATTAAGGAACGAATATTTAAAATGAGACTTCAGAGGAATTCTTGATGAAATTAGTCTAAATGAAGAACAAAAAGGTTGAACAGCTTGAGAAATAGAATATTATCCATTGAAAATAATATGATGGGTTAAGACTGGTTAGGATTTAAACCGTCTTAACTCATCAGAACTCATCAGAACTGCATTACTTATTATACAAAATAGAAAACATAAACTTAACCACAAATTATCATTGCATAAAGAAAATTATAAACATTATTTAATTTACTTATAGGTAACCCGATAGTACGATTCTTATGCCATACTTCACTGTGAGCTCGATTGGCCTTATTCAACTTAAAATATGTACAGAGAATACATATTAATATCACAAATTGTCTATATGATGACATACGTAGGACATGAACAAAACAGAATATCAGTTTAAAGTCCATTCCACGAAACGAGCTCCCAAAGAAAAACCGTCCGTGTGCGCCCAAGACCTTCAATAGCCTAGCCTAGCTCTAGCCGCGCGCATTGACCAATGAGCTGTGAGTATTTTGATCCCACGAATCACGTGGAACGGAGTATAGTGCCACAGTATAATGTTTAATAAAACCTATAGTTCACTGAAGCACAGTGCGCGTAAGTCACAGTAATAGCACTCGGCGTCAGCACTGCGCTCGCACTCCGTAATAATTCAACTTAACGGGCTTTTGGGAAGCCACACTTCACTGTGAGCTCGATTGACCTAATTGATAAATGCCAGCTGACAGTTTCAGATCTTTCTTTCCTAAACTATAAAGATGTATTTCAAGCCTTTGGAGTAGAGTCAAAGAGTAAAAGTGTGAGCTTACGAATATTCAATCTTCATTTTAAAACTTAACTTATATGGGTAAGTTATAATCTCTAAAACCTAGAAGCAGCCGAGTCCTTGTATGTAATGAATAAATAAATATTTGACAACATCACATACATTGCTCCGATTCCAAAGTAAGTAGCTAAAGCACTTGTGTTATGGAAATCAGAGACAGCGGTGGTATCACAAACACCCAGACCTGAGCCAATATAGAAAAGTTCGTTTTCTAAATTGACCCAACCGGGGATCGAACCTGGGACCTCAGAGATGGCGTCACCTTGAAAACCGGTGTACAAAGCCACTCGATCATGGAGATCGTCGAAATGGCTCAGTTTTCAGATTTATATCCTTCATACGTTACTTAATCGTAACTAAAATTCACCCCTTAAGGTAGGGAAATTCAAACTTTTTCGTTCTTATAGGTACGATTAAGTAACGTATAAGGAATAAAAATCTGAAAACTGAGCCATTTTGGCTCAGTTTATTACCTCACTTTTGACAGTGCGTTTTGTAGGTAACTATCGTTCTAGGTTTTTATTATTCTAAAGCTTATAATGCAACAAAATACACGAAGTGACACAATACAACTAAATATAATAATGCTTAGAAATTGATGGTAGACAAATAATAGGTTTTGATGGGAACCTAAGTGACAACCCTATATACCATATTCGGCATTAGGGGTATTTTTGTAACATGTTGTATAGTTATAAAATACCAACTAAGTATTATTTTAATTAACTTATTTGAAACTTCTCAAATGTTTACTTTTGAAAGCAAAGTTGTTTTAAAAAAGTTCCCGAAATAAAGAAAAATAACTGTCCACGCAGACAAAGTCGCGGGAGGAAGCTAGTAAATTATTTTTTTATAAATATAACAGAATAATATCCTTACTCTTTCTCATCTGTCTCGAATTTAGACAACATTTTACGATGAAAATTGAATTAACATCATTTATGTGTACTAAATTTAATTTAGGCTTTGATGATCGAGTAATAAAATTTAAGTGGAGTTAGGTTTAAGGCGATTTGGGAATATCACTAGAGTTTTGTGATTAATTATAAGTTTATTATTAGGTATAAAATTGGTTTTGTTTTATGAATTTTGAAGTATATTTGGATTCACAGAATAGTTTTTGATTGTATGAGGGCATGAATTCGATCTACTTAGATAAATGTTGTCATATTTATTTAGAAAGAAGATAGAAAGGAGAAAGCAAATAAATTTATTCAGCACACACAATAAGGAACATCAGTTGCGAAGGATCCATACAAGCCGATTGCCATCATGGGCCTGCGTGGTGGGTTTTTTTTTATGGCCCATCCTCCTTATCCACCCATAAGGAAGGCCTGTGCCATTATATGTGGCTGATGTCAACTCAACATATTGAAAAACATACTTGCACCTATGATTATGTTTTTTTTTCATCTGAGTATCATAATCTAATCTATAGACAAAGACATGTATTTTCGTAATCTAAGCAAAATCTTTAAATCTCGCTAAATAATGCATATACAAAAGCTGCAGCGCAGTACAATTGGATTTGCTCGCCGCACTCCAAATCTGGCTGGTTTATAGCCATTAGGACCACCACAGACGACTAAATGAAAGCCCTATAATGGTACAAAGAGACAAAAGAAAAACATTGTTCAGATAGAAGTGTTGTAAAAAAAACAATAAACAGGAACGTGATTTCCAAACGATCGCGTCTGTCAGCTTTCCAGTTTCGAGCCGCAGCCTTGAAAAATAAAAGACGATCTAAAAAATAGCGCGGCGTACACGCTAACGTTCAATCGATTTAAGAAAAACCAGATTTCGACTTTGATGTCATACATTTAAAGCTTATATTTGATCCGCGCTGGACGGACGTGATATTGTTATCGTGAAAGAGTTTATTTTTTACACGGATCCCCTAGTTTATGATTTTCCTGCGTAGCATTTTGACTCGCAAACCTATACATTCATAATGAAATTTTCAACATGTGAATATTTTTTAATAGACTAAAACAACTGCTGAAATACATCCAAAATTTTAGACTAGAGGTATCACGAGATCCATTTTAGTACGGAAGGTCTAAAAATGTTTTATGTTATTCGACAGATGCTTCTTAGAGAAACTTTTCAACGTATTTTTAAAGTGTTTTAAACCTTTTAATTTGTGTACCGACAATTATAATTATACGCAATCACTAACGTACAACAACTATTAACTTTAAACCGGAGACAATTTAAACCATTCCTTTCAACCTTTCATTGACCTAAGACAATGTAGCTTCACATAAACTCATTCTAAATCGCTCCCTTCCCCTCGGGTAATAAAACCGTCATCTCCCCAAAAAAGCACCCTCGAAGCCATCTTCAGAATTACAAGGCCTGTGTCGCGTATTTCATAACACAACCACGGGCGCGTATTAACAATTCACCTTGCCTGAAGGAGCAATATTTACGAGACATGAATGCCTCTCAGATTAAGTACCGGTGTAATAGTCTACGCTCCCATATGATGACATAGTGTATAGATTGACAGAAGAGTGATTATGTATGTATTTACTGCGACAGCTTTTTTATTTCGAAAGCACTATAAAAAATCAAATTTCATTAGAAATAACTGAATCAAATTCGCCAAAGATGAGATTTGGTTATTGGAATAATTAAATATAAGTACTAAAAAATTTAGTAGTCTAATTTCGTAAGAATGTTCAAACATAAGTTATCTTATGTGAAACTTAAACTACACTTATTGTACACTATTTCTGTACCTCTGACAACGCGAATGCAACATTTCATGATAATCGATCGAATAGTTGAGATGCGAAAGCGAAACAAAGAAGAATACAAATTTAAGATACTTAATATATATAAGGAGCTCGGTGGTGCAGTGGTTTAGCACCTGTCCCAGCGATTGCGGAGGTTAAGCAACTTTCGCAAAGATCGGTCATGGGATGGGTGATCAAAAATTTATTATCTCGAGCTCCTCCGTGCTTCGGAAGGCACGTTAAGCCGTTGGTCCCGGCTGCATTTGCAGGCGTTAACACCCACCAATCCGCATTGGGCCCGCGTAATGGGTTTTGGCCCATCCTCTTTATCCACTCATAAGGAAGGCCTGTGCTTCAGCAGGGACATTAAAAATGGCTGATGGTCATTTATAATATTAGTTAGGATTAGATGCAGGACGATTCACTTGGTATTTTTAACTGTATTTTTTTAATTTGATTAGTTACCGTACTTGAACTATACAATATGTAACAAAAGCCCTGTCCGATCCGTGAAGGGGTCATTAGGTATCTAGTTTCGATTCTATTCACGCAATCCGCTTTGATTTTGCTACTGTGATAGGGATGTTATTCATTGAAAATTTCCCACATTTCGGGGAGATTAGGATACTAAAGTTCCGTCAAAAGGTGTAATTTAAGTTACGACAGAATTTTCATTATAAGCAAAAAAAAAGATTTTTTACAATTTTCTTGGTAACATTATTGGTACACCTTTATGCCCCATTCGGATCTGACAGGGTATTTGTTACATTATTGTATATGCCACAGAAAACCATGATAAAAATATAGCAGAACTTACTGCATACACATTCACTGTCACCAACTTGATAGCGAAAAAAATATGATACATCTTGACAGGAGTTTTCCTTTAAATATTCGAATCTCAACCCTCTCTCTTACGCTTTAAGGTGGGCTATAGTTTCCACACGATCCTTTTGAAGGCTGGATCAATACAGCCTTTGATACCTCGTAAGTGTGGATTAGAGGTGTAAGGGTTAGCAGTTGGGTCAATTATTAATATGTTTGAATAACCTTAAAGGGCTTTAAACGTTCTGAGGAAGACACTGTATCTGGTATACAGTTTTATTTGATAAAACACAGTAACTTTACTTCAGATAGCGTTTTTATTAGTGCGACTTACAATATCTAGTATTATTTTTCTTGTTTGTAATGAAGTTTTATCTTTTTAACGTGATCTCAATTTAAGGGCCTTATTAGACCTATTTTTGTTCATAATTGTTTGTTTTCTTGCTTTATTTGAGTTTCAGATATATTAGAGATTATATTTGAGCCCAGGAGCATAGGCCTATCAAGTACGCACGACAGAACGTTAGTTAAACAGTTGAATTACCAAAACTGCTCTTATTACGTACGGCATAGAGAAGTTCTTGAGGTCAACATGTATATTCAAAATTAAAAACTCATGTATTCAGTCTAGATTGTTACAAGCACTTGTAAATGTCAAAGAAGCTACGCCATCGGTTCGCAAATCCTAAGCGGGAGACCTAGTAACGAGAAGAACCGGCAAGAAACTCGTCAAGGGCTGCTTTTTTCTCCCTGTATATTTCATACAGAGTTGTCAAAATATGAAAAATGACCTCACCATTAAAACGAGGTCATTTTCCATCACAATACTAAACAAAGTATAGTCTGACATACCGTTGACTGTATCTTACTTTATAAATAATAGTTTACTTCTGAACTTAAATGAAGAAACCTGTAGCCCTACCATGAGTTGATGCAAACTGTTTACGCTACCGTAAACTATCGGATATACTGCTCACAGTCAATGCGAGTGAAAGAGAGAAAACGATAGTTTACGGTAACGTAAACAGTTTGCATCAACTCATGGTAGGGCCACTGTATGTACCTTACGGCCGTGGCACAGAATATACATTGCTGTCGTTTAACACCACAATGCAGCGAGAATTGAGATCGTAATAGTAACATGCTTTCTTTTCTTAAATCTCAACGCCCGGAAAATGAGACACAATAGATATTCCATTGTTATCCGGTCGCATGCGTCCGTTGGGCGTTGATGATTTAAAAAGGTTTTAACAAAGTTTTTTTTTACTAATATATAATATACTGTGGTTTTAATCTAAAAGCTACCATTACCACCCGAACAAGCCGTGTTGGAACAAAAATGCTTTCTTTTCTTAACCCTTCAACGCCCGGATATAATAGATATTCCATTGTTATCCGGCCGTATGCGTCCGTCCGGGCGTTGATGAATTAAAAAGGTTTTAACACAGTATATACAACGTGTTAAAAAATAACCCCTAATGCCGAATATAGTAGATAGGAACCATCAAACTGAATAACTTTTACCATGGGATCAACTCTGAAATCGCGAAAAAAAATCAGCTGTCCATACATTAATAGTAGATGTTGTACTTTTCTATGGAACAGGTGATTTTATTTCGCGATTCCGTAGTTGGTATTCTATGGTTCCCATAGTAAAAGTTTTTCATTCACGTGGTCTGAAATCTCCATTTCATTTTTAGATATACTTAAAAATTAATGGTTTATAATATACTGTGGTTTTAATCAAAGAGCTACCATTACCACCCGAACAAATTACATTATGTCGTGTTGGAAGAAAAAGGTGTGTAATACTCTGTAGTTAATTCCAAGTAGCGAGTTTCTCCTCACATAAAAACTGAATTTAATCAAGCCAGCCCCTCTAAACGCTGCGTTAGAGTAGCCAGACGGCTTGAATTAGAAAAGACGTCCCGCTTTTCCAGGCACTCTCATTTAATTTTTCACAAAACAAAATCTAAAAACACTGACCGTTGACGAACCATTCATTTTACGCTTTCACGTTCTATTGTTTTGTTTTATGAAAAATAGAGATGATGTTAAAAACTAATTGAAAGTTAGTACTGTACCTACACTGTACAGTCACTGTAGACTGTACTTACGACGCCGGGGAAACGTAAGAAATAGTAGATTATGCAATAAGGGCTTAAAGTAGTGTATTATGTCCCGGACGCTATATTGAACCCAGAGTACGAGGGATTCTATGGTTAACTCTAGAAGAGAGTTAAGGCTAGAATCCTGAGTACGAGGTGTTCAAGATCGCCCAAGACAAATTCACATTTGAGCCCGCGATGCATACTCTACTTTTTATACTTTCTGCGAGCAATTGAAACCAATGACTGTTATAAAGAAAGTACTTAAGTATTTATTTAAATTTTATTTTCGTCTATTCTGTAGTGGTCAGTTCGACATTCGAATAAATCCTTCTTGATGCGCAGGTGAAAATGAATTCCGTAAAAAATTTTCATGTTTTTTTTATAATGTACATAACATAACATGCAACCTAACTCAGGATATAATCTCATTGCACCTAAACATTTTTGAAACCAACCTCAATCAAGTACGAACTACGACTACATGATTGCATTCCAAATTCAAATCACATTATTACCATGGGAAAAATGACTTACTTTAGGAAAGGTTTGCATGATACATAATATGCCATTGACGAGCAGGTAGTGTAAAAATATTTTTATGCGATAAGTGTAAAACTACAGAATTGAATTTTGGAGATAAATGTATTTAATTTAATAGTTTAATTATGAGACTGACTTCGTAAAAAAGTATGCATTAAAGTTTGGAATCTAATATTAAAATGATATTAGTAATACCTTAGTGCTGATTTATCCTGCCTGTTATGGCAGAACTGGTGACACTAGCAACAATGCTCGCGATTGGCTAATTTGAAATTGGGAAGCCCATTGCATTTGTATATATGTGACTGCTGTGTTTTAGGTTAAAAAATTAACGTTTTTATCACTATTAGATTTGGTTCCAAAAAAGACAAGAAAATTCACTGAGTGATTTTTTTATTTTTGTTACGAACCTGTTATAGGTTGTTATTTGTCGTTATTTAACTGAACAAATTAACACTTTTTGATGTAATTGTAATTAAGATATATTTCTTTACATCTTTATCCAGACACGTATTGAACCAGAAACACGATTCAAATGATTTTGGCTCGATACATTTTAATTTAGAAAAAATCTCATAAATATTCTTAAGTTTTAAATTATTTAGAAACAACATTAGAGATTCAAGTAGAGATTGCTTAAAGTAATATGTATTATAAATATTCACAATCGTGCAGAAGCATTTCTCTATAATCGCTATAGTTATTTACTACGATTTGATTTCGTGATTTTTTCGCCTAATCTGCCAAATCGGTATTGTCTGTGGTCTCGCTCCCGCGCGCGTCTTTTTCTGATTGCTATCCCGCTTTAGACGTATAGCGTTTTAATAATAACTAATAATTTATTCTCATTTATCTTATATTCAACCCAGACTGTCATAACAATCAGGAAATACAAAAAATTGAAGGATTAACACAAGTTTCAACCTATCTTGGCAAACTACTTCCGGTCACATTTGACGCTAAAATATTTGCTAGCCCACCAATCTGCATTGGGCCCGCGTCGTGGATTATGGCCCAGCCTCCTTATCCACTCATAATGAAAACCACTGCCACAGCTGGAGGACATCGGCTGATGTGTATTCTGCCATAATGCTCTTAAAATATCAAAAATGTATACCATTTTCTGATCTGACTGAATATATAATATAATATGGCCCAACACTGTTCGATGACTTGTTAATTATTACGTCGCATACGCGTTCATGTGAGATTAGCGTTTTGATCACTCCTTAAAGCGATTATGTACGGTAATTACCTTGATTAATTGTATGAAGTGTTTACAACAAACCTGTTACGGCACTGTTAGAACGGCCCTTGAAGTTTAGGTTTTAAAAAAGGACATAAAGCACCGTCACGAACCGTGGTTGGGAGAGGGCTGAGGTTAGCCGTTGCTTGCTGCATACGACTACTGCAAATATGCTGACGCAGGAGCATCAGGTAGAGTTGTCAGCTCTATTGCCTATATCTAAAGGGATGTAACAGCACGTTCATATTAAGTCGGTGGCCGAATGCGTCGGCATCACATTCGTGTCAACCGAGTTATTTGTCCGAATTGGCTGTTATACATTGCACAGTGGCCGAATGCATCGATAACATTATCTACACTAGAGTTGTCCGAATACCTACGGCTTGTGTATGTGTAAACGTATCATTACAAGGAGACGTCAAAAATACGGCTTCACAATGGAAACTATCACACAATATCGTGACAATATTGTGGATACGTTCAGCTACTGCTGAAGCCAACTGTACCAAGAAGACCCGACAACTAACCTTCACAAGTGATGTTTTTATTTTTCATCATTTTCGTTTATTATATCAGCTTTCATTAAAGGATTAATAGTGCAGAATCAGGTTACTCGAGCAAAACACTTCTTTATCTACTAGGAAAATATAGGTACTTCGTTCCATGGAACAGTTCTTTAGATCTATTTGCTTCAAGGAAAAATGTAGAGTACCGCTATCTTTAGAAAAATATTACCGTTCATACAAGCGTGTACGTCTCTACGTATTCTATTTTACTTATTCAAAGTATTCTTGATGACATAATAAAACACGTCCCAGTGAAACTAGACTAAATTAAAGATACATTACTACATTAGTCATCTATAGTCGATTATGTGAAGTTTAAAGTTCAATATACTCTTTAAACATTCATAAATCTAATTCTCAAATCAAATAATAATTTTAGCAGTCAATTGTTTTTCAAAATGAACTATAGACAAAGCCAAATTATCAATTCTATAGAAATGCTAGGAAATTACAGACGCTCAGTTGATACTCGTACCAAGTATCTACCAACCGATTGAATTCACTTATATGAAAACGAGTAAAAGTGTTTTCAACTAAGAAATTACTATAGTACTAGAATAGAGAATGTAAAACCGAAGCGAGGTTATTCAAACTCTCAACAGACAAACAATCATTTCTTTATCAGACACCCCGAGATTCCTCCATTTTAATTTCGAAAAAGCATCCCTTTAAAACAATACCAGTGTCTAGAGGACTATTTGCAGTTCGACGATCCCCGAAGAAATCATTTTGTTGAACAACTTTTGCCTTTTACTAGAGAATTCGTCGAGTTTGGAACAAATACTTGAGCGGACTCGATTCATTATGCGTCTTTCAGTAGAAAAGTAATTCAAACTTGTTTCCTTTCGAATGTTTGCTGGTAGTGGCGGGTTCGATTGGCGCAGATAAATCTTTAAGGGAATTTGGAGTACCTTCAAGTAAAAAATGTAGACTTTAGGCCTCATTCATAAACACCTAATAATTATATTTTAACTATCGCACCGTTCAAATATATTTACCTTTATCATTTGTCAAAAGAGTAAAAAAATTAAAACACTTTCTAAGCCTCCTATAACTTTGCTTGTTTTAAAGGAGGTTTACCTATACTTAACTTTTTGTCACCAAAATTGTAATGTCAAAGACTAAATGGTAGTGTTTTATCACCTGAAACAATACAACATTCAATGTAATTTATTAATGAATACGTCGATCAATTAGTATTTAAGTCTACATGAACAATCATAGTCATTTTGTATACTCAATCTTAATTCCTTATTTAATATTAAGTACCTATTTTCTAACTTTATATCCCTAATTTAGTTTTCCTTCTCTTATGTGAGCGGTGTTTACCTATAATTAACTTAATACTTAGTTTCCTACTTTACAAAATAATTTCAAGCATGTATTAGTATACAAGTTGTTGGTGAACCAATAAATAAAAATAAAAAAAAAGAAAGCACGAAAACACATAATAATAGTTGACTATTCAAAGTTGTAAGTTTTCCCTAATTAGATACACAGAACTTTACTTCCAATGACTTATCAACTGATGTTGTTTTCAAGAACACTTCTCTTTTACGTTTTTTAACACGGGTCGATTTTGCAGGCGATTTTAGTCAATTAATCGACTATCACTTGTAAGATCGAGTCGCCTCCTCATTGAAATTAGGTTTGCAATAACAAGTGACTGTCGATAAAAAGCGCTAATTGATTAAAATCGCCTGCCTAGTTGCCTGTCAAGTCGACTCGTGTAAATACCACATAATGAAATTGTAAATCTATCAAAAAAGTCTTCTTATATTCATTATCGAACAGTGTCGAGTGTTACAGCGCTTAACCTAACTTTCGGGAGATTCGCCCGCGTTACTGTAATGTCTCTACACTACGTTAACATAGTGAACTCAAGAAGGTCTTAACAACAGCTAACCGCTAATCTGTGAAACCCGACAGTTTACTTAAACTTGCTCTGAACGACGAAGATTACCTTTGATCGTAAGTTTCGATGCATCTTAAAGTTAAACTATGTAACATTATCTCGTATTAAGTGTTAGACTATGAAGATAATGAGTCAGTTTTTCATTGAAATCTGATTTTGCAAAGATTTATACTTAAATAATAGATAAATATTTGACAACATCACATACATTGCTCCGATTCTAAAGTAAGTAGCTAATGCACTTGTGTTATGAAAATCAGAGACAACGGTGGTATCACAAACACCCAGACCTGAGCCAAATTATAGAAAAGTTCGTTTTTTATATTGACCCAACCGGGGATCGAACCCGGGACCTCAGAGATGGCGACACCTTGAAAACCGGTGTGCAAAGCCAGTCGACCACGGAGGTTGTAAATTTTCTCTGTAAGTCTTTAGATTTTAAGGTCCACTTGCAGCAACATTTACTAAATCTCGATTTAGTTAAACCTAGACTTTACTCATACTCATTTTTAACCAACTTCAAAAAAAGGAGGAGGTTCTATTTTCGTCTGTTTATTTGTTTTTTTTATGTATGTCCACCGATTACTCAAAAACGGCTGAACCGATTGACATGATTCAAACGCCACTTTATAAGGTTGGCTCTCAAGTTGGTCCCATTTATTTGAAAATTTGAAAACCTTAGAAGTGAATATCACCAATAATGTTACGTACTTCCAGCAAATAATGTATTTGCTATTTGACATTGTAGAGTAAAATCATTTTTTATAGGCCTTACACTTTTATATTTATATACCTACAGTACAATATTTTTTTTATACTACCTGCTCGTCAATGGCATATTATGTGTCATGCAAACCTTTCCTAAAGTAAGTCATTTTTCCCATGGGGAATAATGTGATTTGAATTTGGAATGCAACCCTTTGTAGTCGTGCTTGATCGATGTTGGTTTCAAAAAAGTTTAGGTGCAATGAGATCTTATTCTGAGTTAGGCTGTATGTTATCATGAAAACTTTTTACGAAATTCATTTTCACCCGCGCACCAAGAAGGATTTATTTGAATGTCGAACTGACCACTACAGAATAGACGACAAAAACATAAACTCTAACCCAACTATAAATGTACCAAAGAATGTAACTTTGTCGTTGCACAATTGGTGTAATGTTTCTAACATAACTTTTAATTTTCAATAAATATTCTTAATTTTTTATTTTTTATTATTCTAACTTTAAATAATTAATAAGTACTTTCTTTATAACAGTCATTGGTATTAATTGCCTCGCAGAAAGTATAAAAAGTAGAATATGCATCGCGGGCTTAAATGTGTATTTGTCATGGGCGATCTTGAACACCTCGTACTCAGGATTCTAGCCTTAACTCCCTCGCTCCGCTCGGGAGTTAACCATAGAATCCCTCGTACTCGGGGTTCAATAATAGCGCCCGGGACACAATACACTACTTTAAGCCCTTATTGCATAATCTACTATTTATTTAATAAAGATCATTAACGACCTTCGTGGTCGAGTGGCTTTGTACACCGGTTTTCAAGGTTTCGCCATCTCTGAGGTCCCCGGTTCGATCCCAGGTTGTGTCAATTTAGAAAATGAACTTTTCTATATTGGCTCCGGTCTGGGTGTTTGTGATACCACTATTGTCTCTGATTTCCATAACACAAGTGCTTTAGCTACTTACTTTGGAATCGGAGCAATGTATGTGATGGTACGCTAACTTCAGATTATATAATTAAGTTAATGGGAACCCGAAACAGGCGCATAATCGATTTAGGTTCTAGTCACTGGTGTCAAATCAACTACTTATTTATTAAATTAATACAAAGAATACAATTATTATTATTTGACGACCTCCTTGGTCGAGTGGCTTTGTACATCAGTTTTCAAGGTGTCGCCATATCTGACGTCCCGGGTTAGATCATTTTAGAAAATGAACTTTTCTATATTTGCTCCGGTCTGGGTGTTTGTGATACCACCGTTGTCTCTGATTTCTATAACACAAGTGCTTTAGCTACTTACGTTGGAATCGGAGCAATGTATGTAATGTTGTCAAATATTTATATTAAATATTATGCTAGGAATATGTAAGTTTCTTTTCAACGCTTGTTTTGTAAAAACTCATGACTCGTCATGAAAACTTTTACATAATACGTTAAAGCATACATAATTTTGCACATACATCGTAAAAATTGCTGTAACGCGGATCATTTCGTTTTATGTGCCAGTGCCTTTGTAGATAGTCTGAATTTTGAATGTGTCACGTTTTTCTTGCGTTTTATGTTCAAGACGAGTTTTTTAAGTGCAGAGTCAGAATAACATAATGTTAGTACCACGTTAGTACGTGCTTGAGCAGGTCATGGGTTAACAATGGACTCAGCTGTGGTGTGTCAACATTACTGACAAAGTATGAAACTTATCTTCTTCTATACAAGGTGTTACAAAAGTACCCCTAATGCCGAATATGATAGATAGGGACCATCAAACTGAACAACTTTTACTATGGGACCAACTCTGAAATCGCGAAAAAATAATCAGCTGTTTCATACAAAAATTAATTACGAAAATATCAAAATGTATGAAACAGCTGATTTTTTTTTCGCGATTTCAGAGTTGGTCCCATAGTAAAAGTTGTTCAGTTTGATGGTCCCTATATACCATATTCGGCATTAGGGGTACTTTTGTAACACCTTGTATATACATATACAAGCATGCATATACATACATACAAAATAAAAAAACTACTTGAATAGTACCTACTTTCTTTTAAATATTTAATTTTATTCAAACTGTTATTGAAAACATGTGTACTATTGATGCTTGTGATCAGTAATAGATTAGATAGAGTAATTTTGTATGGGAAATTTGTACAGTGCCATCTACCGCCAAAGAGCGAAATGAGATTTTCCATAGATAATTACTATATCGAGTAGTTTTACGCGCGTTTTTTTCTCGATAGATGTTCGTGCTAAGGGCACAGAAATTATTTGTGATTTTCTGCAATTTAATATTTATACTGTCATTTGAGTATTTCAAGAACCTTAACAAAAAAGTTTCAGTTCCAACAGTTACAATGAATCAGATTGACTTTCTTTTCCCTCCACCATAAATCAGAGAGGAGTATCTTCGCCAACATACGACAAAATATGGTTATATCGTCCCATCTAGTATCATTCTTGAGACAAAAACACAATCATTATTCATGCTCCCATTTTCCTGTTGGTTCACCTATTTTCACGTACTTATTGCTTAGAATCAGATTGTGCACCAATTTATTTTGGTAATTCTTCTTTTATTCTTTTATTTCTGAAGCATTTTGGAATAGATTCTTATTGTATTTTTATTAATATTTTTATTAAAATCGTTTATGAATAATAGATAAAATTAATTTTGATGAAACGTGTTAACATCGTTGTCTTTATAGGTATATGATAGATATAAGTAAATGATTTAGCAAAATGGTTTTAATAATAAAAATAATAATAGTGTACAATAGTATAGTATAATAGACTGTGTTATTGAACGTAAATGTATTATATTACAAAAATATATTCGGATTCGGGTTCGGGTCCGGGTTAGAAATTGTGTGGTGTACAACGCGCTTTATTATCACAATCAGAGTTGCATTACAATAACCCAAACCACTAACCCTACAACTAATTTTCGACATTGACAATTCCAGGTCTTCATTCAATTACCCAGAAACAGCCGCCTATATAACTCAAACATACAATAAATTCTTCTCGACAAACTTTGAATTACTTCTTCCTTATTGAAAATCGCGTGAGATCGAAAAGTTGTGATTCGCTCTCGAAAGTTAGAACTTGCGTGAGCAGTTTTACTAAGTGCCTGAAGATGCACGAACAGCCGATCTGGAATTGTCTAGAATTTATGAGCACATTTCAGATGTTAGTTTTCTTTATGTTGAACAATTTAAACAAACTTGCACTGGAAACCACCTCGGACTTTCTGACAGTAAATTTATTGTACTAAAACGGACTTTCTGAGAGTAAATTCATCGAAGACAATGTTATATGTGATACCTAGTACATTTTATTGTTCGTTTTTATATGCGCTATAACAGAAAATGCATGTGTGTGAAACCAAACCTCGTAAAGTTCTAAAAATTATCGTTACAATAGAAATACATTAACTTCAAATTTCCAATATGCGATCAACAAGTTCTGCCGTATTCAATTTACGTTGCCTAGAATATTCTAGTAAATCATTTTGAATAGACGTTTGTGTATCAGAATACTGGGTCTCTCGATGTTCCATCGTCGATTAATCGAATGACCGCCACAAAGGCGAGTAGCGATTGTAATATCTTGTCACAGCAGTGATACAACGTACTGTCGGGCACAGTCACTCGCTTTGATAATTCTAGTTTATTACGACAATGAGGTTAGAATAGAACATGGGTAGAGTTACATTCCGGAATTCTTATTTATTCTTCTAAGTACTTTTTACACAAAACAAATGCGGACTGCTCACACAGATAATGACGCGCCTGCTGGAGTGCCCTTGTGTCCCACCACCTGCAGTATAGACGACCTGATGGAGGCAACGGACAGTGCAATGAGGATCAGCGATAGGTTTGAATCCTAAAGTTTTATTGATATAATATAAAAATATAATCACAGCTATGAACCCTAGTGAAACGATTTTTTGAAATCCATTTAGAAATGGTTGAGTTATAAGGATTTAAAGGAAATGCCAAGCTCAATGCAATATGTGCTTTATAACGTACGACGTAAGATTCGCGTACGTGGTGGATGACGTCATAAGGACCACCAAAATAACAGTGTTCTAGTTCGTATAACTTCTCAGGTTAAGAGATATAGTGAAAATTTATTTACAGTTAATCATGTGGTGGCATAAGCTTTCTGATAAGCCACTAAACAAAAAACGTCGCTGATCCTCATTCTGGTTGCTACCACTGGGCCAAATCAGTGATACCTAAACTAAATTAATGGAATCATCGACACAACAAGGAAGAAATACCTAATACAGCCGCCTCAATTATTTCTGCGTGAACTTGTTTTAGGTCTGATTCGAACTTAATTTTCTTAATACCAGGGGTATTCAATATTCATTTTCGCGAAATAGGGTAACCTATGTAGTTGGGCCTCAAAGGTCTTCTCGCTACTTATCAAAAAGGCCATCATTCCAAATAGGTTTTAGCTCTGTATAATGTGTGCTATAAAATAGAAATCTATCATAAAAATCCCCATTAAGTAATTTCACCTCTCCTTTTTCGCAACATATTAAAGGTAGATTACTAGAATATTGCCTTTCCCAGACTACCAGCACCGAATAAAGTTTTTGAGCCGTCCAAAAATCCACCTTATTTGCTTTTAATAGAGGCGTTATTGAGTATAACCTTTACGACCCTGACCGCGGGCCGTCACACAACTTAATCCGGTATACCGGTAGCATGATTAATCTGAAAATGCCCAGGAAATCCTCTAGGACGTCAGTTCCACCTGCATCGTGGATTACCGGAATAAACCGGAATATACCGGTCCCAATCATCTGAATGAAGTGATTAGCCGTCAAAGTGGACATTTAGAATCCGATGGTACCGGAAGGCGGGAAAATATGTTTCGGACATTGATTTCAAACAGTATTTGTAGAGAGATATTTATTAGCTGTGTTTTGGATTAAATTTCTGGGTGGATAGTAGGTATTAGGCATGAGATTATCTAATCGGTTACTTGATTTTGAACATCGTGCTACACTTTAGTTTGGCAGATCTTACCGTATTCATTTTGACCAACAAACTATTTTCCTTATAAACTGCAGTCTTATTGATAAATAATTTAACCATCTCTGTAATTATTTATATGTCAATGGATGATTTGTATGTTAAAGTGTCGATTGAGCATGTCAAAGTGTTTAGTGTCCTGTTGCCTGTTTAATTGCTAAAATATTAAATAAAACGAAATTTTTCTGTTTGAGCTAAAATTCAATATAGCCAATTAAAAAAAAAGAAATAAATACAATCTTCTAAATACCAAACCAGAGATAAATAAAATAACCTTCATACCGTAACGTGGTATTACATTAAACCTAGTATATATAAGTCTAATTAAACACAATGAAATACTAGCTGGCACCTCTTGATTTCCTCAAAAAGGAATAAACGTAAACCTCAATTAGGTTCCATACAATGGTTTTTATTAATATAAATAAAAATGGAATATAAAAAAAATATAAATATGGAATTTAAATCATGAATATTTTGTTGTGCGTTTGAGGAAATTTAAAGATTTCTGCAGTTGCTTTAAATGCTTATTGTTAAGTTGAACATATTTGGTCTAGCCATCAATTTATTAATCATTGCAGGGGTGCTCAAATTTTTTTATCAATAGGACAGTGAAGTGAGCATGTTTCTTGATATTTTTATGAAAATAACGTGGTGACCCGTTTCCTTTGCGGACCAGTGTAGAATATTACAGCATTAATAATTCATTAATCATTGAAAATATCAAGAAGATTTCACAATCAAAGAAATGAGATATCAAAGGAATGATGCTATATTACCTTAATTAGATATACATAGTTCAAGACACGTGCCTCAGAAACCAATCCCATAACGCGGCCGAAAGAAAATTGCGCCCGCGTGTTATCAGCTTTGAACTTCCAACATGATTTACTTCCAAAATGGCCGTTAGTTAGGGTTCACACCTTCCACATATTTTTTTTTAAAAGCAACATAATACTGAAGTTGTACCACAGAATAGATATATAGTCCTAAGTTTTACTCAAAACATAGTTACATTATATAAAGTGGTGGCCAGAAAATTGAGGACACCAGTCGATTTTCATACAAACGAGGTAACTTTGAAGCGCTGGTTCTCCGCCAAGGATTGACCTAGCTGTGATCTGGTGATGGCCATCCAGGGAGTGAATGAAGGAGCTTCAGATTGCTACACACCCAACTGATCTGATCAACACTCTAAGAGATATAAGGATCAGAATTTTCAGTTTCAGGATTTTCATAAATTTGTATGCTAATTTTGCGATTTTTAGAGTTCCGTACCTCAAGGAAAAAACGGAACCCTTCTTTCGGAAACGGAATCATTTATAGGGTACTTCCCGTCTACCCAGAACTAGGAAATTTGGCAAGTAATATCGTCTTATACTACAAGTACAGAGAAAAGTCTGAAAACTACACATCTATAATTAAAAAATTCTAGAACTATTTCTATAATTTTAAATTTAACTTAGTTACATGACTCAACTGATAGGTTTCAATTATTTGGTGATAAGCCAGTTATTTATACAACACTACTGTACCTAATCTGTATCTAAAAACTGGTTAATAATTTACGAAAAGAATTCGCCATCCCTGGCTGTGTAGCACAGATCCTTAGCCCGACGATTCGGAGAAAAGTTCTTTTGCTGATTTATTATCAACATAGCGCAGGCTTAGTATTTGTGTAAGAAGTTGTCTTAACTAATTTTGAGCAAAGTAACCTTCTTAGAATTTTTTATCCGAATTTTGAACATTTTATTGTGTTAACGCTTATTATTTCCCCGAAAAAGTTTCATACTTAACAAAGAACCAGTCTTGAATTATTTATTGTTGGTAACAATTGTAAATTACCAAAATTAAACCTATTTTATGAAATAAAAGGTTTCAATTCACAATTTACGTAATGGATGAAGTATTTAAAACAAGATGAGATATAAACTACACATTTACTTAGTTAACATATTATAAAAATTTTTTATATTATTATGACCAATTTAACTTTTGATGAATGGTAATTCCATCATCAAAAGGCAGAGCATCATTAATTATTCCATGTGTACGATTACGTACAAATGAATATTTTGATCTGCTGACTACGCGACCTACTTTGGCGCGCCGCCGGTCGCCCGATCGTTTACATTATTATGAAATATTAATTAGTTCTACACTTGACTCATAACTGTTAACTGGTACTTATCTATTAAATTAAAATAACTTTAAACTCAGTGTTTCTACTATCTTCTTCTACTATCTTAAATCTACACTCTTCAAGACCCATACATCTCTTTGTGGTCCTTCGAAGCTTTACAGGTACCTATATAGTAAATTTTGTTCGGTAGCGAATCGGTTTGTCTGGCCTCCCACAAGCGGGTCTCACCAGGCAAATTGAGACGGGCGCATATATCGTGCAAAAGGAACGGTTATAGGTACCTATAATTTACGTCCACGTAATCTGTGGCCGTAAAGAACCATCACCTATTGGAAAAGTTTTTGGTGAACTTACTAAAAACTTATTATGTCAACTGAAACTCAAGAACTCATATTGCGTCAGCAAGACAGCTTCCTAAAAATCAAGCAAATCTGCACCAACTTCAAGAAAGACAGTGCATCAAGAAAAACTTTAGAATATTTGGAAAAAAGACTTAGTGATTTAAAATCGCAATGGCAGGCATTCCAGAGGAATCATGAGGTACTTTTGCAATTAGAAGATAGGAATATAGACTACTTTAATGATAATATTTTTGAACGTACTAAATCTCTGTGTGAAGAAACTGAAAACGAGATTTTGAATTTGCAAAATGACATTGTTATGTCATTTAGAACTCCTTCTGCCTCTCAGGGAGTACAGAAAAATCCTGAAAAACGGGAATTGAAAGAAAGCACTGCTTCATCTGTGACTAACAAACGCAACGAACTTTTACGTTATCAGCAGTGTAATTTCAAGATGCTGCGACGCGCCTTATCTAAATACGAGACTGTCACTATAACTGAAAAATGGGAATTAGAAGATGCCTTGGGTGACATTAAATCAAAATGGCAAAGTATTGAAAAAACCCACTTCGAACTGGATTATTTGTCACCGGAAACAGATTACGTTTACGAACACGAGTACAGTGAGCTAGAAAAGTCATACGATAATATCAAAAAACAACTTAACCATAAAATATGGAATAACGTCCATTATGAAAAAGCAACTCCAAGAATAGAAATTCCAGACTTCTATGGAAATTATACCCAATGGTCTTCGTTTAAAGACCTTTTCGTCGAAAGCATTCACTCCAATCCCTTGCTGGCCAAGACTCAGAAGATGCAGCATTTGAAATCCAAACTGAAAGGAGAAGCTGAAAAACTTGTGCAGCATCTGAACGTCAGCGCGGAAAACTATGACGCGTGCTGGGACATCTTAACTCATCGCTATGACAATCAACGACTTTTGTTTACATCGTACATGAATACGATGCTCAACCAACCAACAATACAACATAATAATGCTTATTCCATCAAAAAGTTACATGACACCACTGTGGAGTGCTTAAACGGTCTCACTAACCTTGGATTGGAGCTATCGGCATCGCATTCGATTCTCGCGCATTTAATTTGCAAGAAACTTGATAGTGAGATTTATGCCGAGTATGTGAAGGGACTTAAGGCCCCAAGAGAGTTACCAAACTTAGAAGAGCTTTTAAACTTTTTGGAATCTAAGTTTATTGCACTCGAAACTTTGCAAAATGGTCAGAATCCTAGATCGTCAGCAGCATCCAGTCAAGTACCAAATCAAAAATATGTCAGTCAGAAGAAGCCTACTTTTTATAACAGATCTGAAAAAGCGCATAAAACTTATAATTTTACTTTCTCACTTCAACGGTGCCCGCTATGTAAACACAATGGACACGTTTTAATGCAATGTGACAAATTTTTAAATATGACTTATGACGCACGGCGCAGCGCTGTTGCAAAACTGCAATTTTGCAAAAACTGCTTATACAGTCACAAGAATAAGGCATGTAACTCCGATAAACGATGCAAATTATGTAATAAGGCTCATCACACATTATTACATGAAAATAATTCTGAAACTTCGACATCTCAAACTAAACCACCTGCCGTGAATAGCATTACAGATGAGAATAGAGAGATTTTGCTTACTACTGTACAACTGAAGGTGAAAAATATACATGGAAACTACGTCACCTTGAGAGCGCTCCTGGACCAGGGATCTCAAGTTAGTCTCATTACTGAAGATTCTGCTCAATTACTTCAACTTCCACGACAAAAAATGAGCGCTGTTGTATCTGGAGTTGGAAGCATCAGTGGAAACAGCAAAGGCTTATTACAATTAGAATGTAAATCAATACATTCTAAGTACACTTTCAAAACTGAAACTTTAATTATGAATAAGCTGACGAAGAAACTCCCCGCAACATCCTTTTCTGTTGACAACTGGAACTATCTCAATAACATCAAACTTGCCGACCCTGAGTTTAATATTTCGGGACCGGTAAACTTACTTCTTGGAGCTGATGTGTACTCAGAACTGATAATGGATGGAGTCATGAAGAGTGAAAAGAACCTTCCTATCGCTCAGCAAACTAAATTAGGATGGATTCTCTGCGGGAACGTTCAGACCTTTAACTGTTTTATTACTTTAAATGAACTTGAAAACATTACACACTTTTGGGAAACTGAAGATATTAACCAAAACAATCGCTGTGTAGAACTGAATGAAGAAGAATACTGCGAAAAATACTATACGAACACCACTGAAAGACAAAACGATGGAAAATACATTGTTAAAATGCCCATGAAACCTGATTTTGAAAAATACTTGGGAGACTCGAAGCCGCAAGCTATGTTGCAATTTTTTCAACTGGAAAGAAAAATGCAAAGACAGAATCATTTTGCAGCCCAGTACAAACTTTTTATGAAAGAATACAAGGAAATGGGACATATGAAACCTGTTTCTACAAAAACTGAAAATCAACCACAAGCGTATCTTCCTCATCATGGCGTGCTGAGAAACGATTCTACGACCACTAAGCTGCGAGTAGTTTTCAACGGCTCCCAGAAAGCTAAAAATAACTACAGCCTAAACGATTTGATGTATACTGGCCCTAACTTACAGAAAGATATAATGTCGCTAGTATCACAGTGGCGACTCCACCAATATGCCTTTACAGCTGACATGGAAAAAATGTACCGAAATATCTTGCTCCATGAAGATCAACAGCTACTTCAAAAGATCATATGGCGTGACACACCAAAAGAGCCGTTATGTGAGATGCAATTATGCACCGTAACGTATGGAACTAAGGCCGCACCATACCTCGCCATGCGAACTCTACAACAACTCGCACAAGATGACGGTCACAAGTACCCAGAAGCTGCAAAAGTGCTTTCATCATACTGTTACATGGATGATTTACTCTATGGAAGCGATACAATAGAGTCAGCAAAAAACTTAATTCAAGACCTTATACTACTAGCAAAAGGCGGGGGACTTAATTTAAGAAAATGGACAACCAATGAGCCTCTTATCTTACAACATCTTACTGAAGAGCAGAAATCTAAAACTGTTTTGAACTTTAAACAAGAAAACTCTGAAAAAACTAAAACTCTCGGCTTAAATTGGAACCCACAAAATGACTATTTCTATTTTGACTTCAAGCAACCGCCTTCTCAAAAACATACAAAGCGCACGTTGTTATCAGAGATAAGCTGCCTTTACGACCCCCTTGGATGGCTGTCACCGGTAATCATCAAAACTAAATTGCTTTTCCAAAAACTATGGCTCGATAACTATTCATGGGATGAAACTGTACCCGAAAAAATCTATAAAGAGTGGGAAAAGATAAGAAAAGACCTTGAAAACATTCAAACATTGAAACTGAACCGATGGCTGTCGACAAGTGGTGACGAAATTGAGCTTCACGGATTCTGCGATGCCAGCGAAAAGGCTTATGCGGCCGTGGTATACTGCCGAGCTCAAAATAAGAACGAAGTAAAAATCACATTAGTTGCTGCTAAAACTAAAGTGGCGCCTATCAAAACAAAGATAACTTTACCACAACTAGAATTATGTGGAGCTTTATTATTGGCTAAACTATTAGAAAAGCTCAATAATACTTTTAAAGATAAACAAATAACTTATCACTGTTGGACAGACTCGAAAGTGGTATTAGCATGGCTACAGCGTGACGTCAATAAGTCAGAGCGATACATCGCCAACCGCGTGAATCAAATACGCGCGATTATTCCTGTAACGCAATGGAGTTACGTGAAAAGCGAAGAAAACTCAGCTGACTGCGCTACCAGAGGTCTCCTTCCGTCGAAACTTTTGACATTCAACTTGTGGTGGGAAGGACCCCTATGGCTGAAAACATACAAAGGCTCTGAATCGCCAGATAAAAAACAATCATTCGTCACAGAGTTTGGAATGATTAGTAACTGTTGTTTCGCAACTAAAAATAATCAAGACAATAATACAATATTTAGTGCACTACTTATGAAATGCAGTTCTTTGACCCGTGCAATACGACTCGTCAGCTGGATACTTCGTTTCGTAGCAGCGACACGAAATAAAATATTTAATTGCACAAGTTATTTATCGAAACATGAGACATCCGCAGCTACGCTATTGATTGTGAAAAACGTTCAAGATCAATATTATCAAAAAGAAATAGAACTACTGAAGAAAACTGAAACTGTAAGAAAGGGTCCTCTGTCGAAATTAAGTCCGATACTGGATGAAACTGGTTTACTGAGAGTAGGAGGACGACTTCAAAATTCTACGCTTCCATATGAAACTAAACATCCACTTATTTTGCCGCCAAGTAAGCTGACTGAACTGATAATAGATTATAACCACAAACTAACACTACATGGTGGACCTCGTCTAACATTGGCACTAATTAGAGAAAAATACTGGATCGTGGGTGGCAATAAAACTGTTAAAAAGCAACTTCGACTTTGTGTTTGGTGTGCTCGATTCAAGTCACACCAAAATCAACAAATCATGGGCGAACTACCCAAAGCAAGGATAACACCGTCAAGGCCATTTACCAACACCGGTGTAGATTACACTGGTCACGTGGAACTGAAAATTAATAAAGGAAAGGGCGTACGAACTTGTAAGGGCTACATAGCCATATTTATTTGCATGGTGACCAAGGCCGTTCACCTGGAGTTGGTGTCGGACCTCAGCACCGAAGCTTTCCTGGCAGCATTGAAACGCATGTGTTCTAGGCGTGGCCGACCAAGAAACATGTACTCTGACAACGGTACAAACTTTGTGGGGGCTGCCAAAGTACTGAAAGAAGATTTTAAATACCACAAAACTTTTTCTTCTCAAGAATTTTATGATGCTGTAAATGAACTAGATATTGAGTGGCACTTCAACGCCCCACTGTGGCCAACTGCAGGTGGATTATGGGAGGCTGCAGTGAAATCAATGAAGTATCACTTACGCAGAGTCATCGGAGAACAGAAACTGACCTACGAGCAGTTCTCGACTTTACTTACTCAAGTTGAAGCGTGTATGAACTCACGCCCACTATGCGCTTTAACCGAAGATATTGAAGATCTTGATTATCTCACACCGGGGCACTTTCTAACCGGTAGACCAATCCTGTCAATACCATACGGCAGTGATGTTCATGATGGCAACCTAGATCTACGCAACCGCTGGAAACTGGTCGACCAAATGAATTTACATTTGTGGAAACGCTGGTCACAAGAGTATTTGCAACAACTGCAAATACGTAGCAAGTGGCAAAGTCCATCTAAAAATCTTGAAACTGGAGACATAGTGTTGCTAAAAGAAAATAACTTACCTCCTGGAAAATGGGCGCTCGGACGAGTCACTGAACTGCATCCTGGAGCCGACGGATATGTTCGAGTCGTCACCCTGAAATCAAAAAATGCCAGCCTGAAACGCCCTATCACAAAGCTTGCAAGATTGCCTATAGAAGAGAAAACTGCTACTTCAGATGAAAACTCAAGTCAAGCTGGAATAAAACAACGAAAAAACTCGATCAACAAAGGCTGTTTCGCGGTATTGATGACGTTACTATTTTTTTTTGTCGCGCCTGCTAAATCCACTCACTTGCCGCAGCCAAGCTACAAAATAAACACCATCGAAAATCAGCCTATATATTTCGACGAAATCGGGAAGATACAACTGATACACGATGACTGGTCACTTCTCATTTACTACAATTTAACATCATACTGGAACTCAATGATTCGTATCCAAGCAAACGTCGAACACATACAAGAAATTTGCAGCACTATGAAAAGTGCGCCCTGTGACGTCATCGCAAACCAACTACGTCACGAACTTGGCTACTTATTAGAACGCAACGACTTATTACTTACCACGCCGAAGTTGAGACGCAAACGAGGATATTTCAATGGCGTTGGGAACTTAGCAAGAACATTATTTGGTACCCTTGATGAAAACTTCGCTATAAAATATGAAAAGGACATCGAAAATTTGAAGTCAAACGACAATTACTTAAAACATTTAATCAAGAACCAGACTCTAATTATCGAAGCTGAAAATAATATAGTAAAGAGAAACGAAAAATTCATTAACGACCAATTTGAAATAATGCACAATTATATGAATGAAACAAGATACGAAATACAACAACTTGAAACTAGAGTCGGCATGCTATTTGTTATGAATGACGTCAACGCGATGTCCCTTACCGCGAGCTTGATCCTTGCAAACTTACACAGAACTCAAGAAATGTTATTGAACGCGCTAGCCGACGTTTACAACGGGCATCTAGATATGCATTTATTTTCGGCTGAACAACTGATACAGCAACTTCACATCATATCTGGAAAACTACCGAATGGGTTGTCTTTACCTATTACAGAGAGTCAACAGGAAATAACTGAACTATATAAACTATTACACGTGAAAGCCCGAATAACGAAAAACTACTTTTTGTTTGAACTGCATATACCACTCGTCAGCGATGAAAAATATAACATCTATCGAGTGATTCCCGTACCATTCAAAAGGGAAGAACACTGGCATATGATAGCAACTATTACGTCATACATCGCCATAAATTTCGCGAAGAATTCATATCTGAACCTTCAAGAACAAGAACTGCAATCTTGTACTTTATATAACAAAGATAATTATATTTGCAGTTTACAACAGCCTATTTATAAACTACACAATCAAGACGCACCATGTGAAATAAAAGTATTCAATCAGAAAAGGTCATTGTCTTGCACTATTAATGAAATCGCGTGCAGTGATAAATGGGTCAAACTTCATAGGAGTAACATATGGTTATTCACGTGCTGCGACAAACACCTGTTACGGATTATATGCAGTGATCAAGTTACATCAGCTGCGATAACGGGAACGGGACTTATTGCATTACAAGAGGGATGTGCAATACAAAAAGAAGACGCGACTATTTACTCGTTCAACCATTTCGGGAGCGATTATAATTTAAAGACGAACGATGACGTATCGTCTCTTGACTCATCGATTAATAAAATAATGAATATCACATGGCACAACACGCAGCTCAAAATTGATTTTAGAAGGTTGAATAATTCTGAAGATTTTGCTAAAATTCAACAGAGTTTAATTGAGCAAAAACTGAAAGAACAAGAGTCACTACCGTCAGAAACTGATACTTTATCACTTCACGACGTTTTCCACTACTCGTTCTCTTGTGTCGTCGCGGGAGGAGCCGCTGTGTGTATAATATATTTTGTTATCAAGAAGCGAAACTTAAGACACACGAATACAGCGTCCATGCAGCAAGAAGTCACCGCCAACCAGCCACTAGAGATTGAGCTGCAAGAAATGAACACTGTGCCCGCGCAGCAACCCCGGAGTTCGGGGATAACTTTTGATTTTAATTAAGTTTTTAATATTGTGTAACTTTTTGCTTTATGTGTTTTTATATTTAACTTTACATTAATCTTTAGACATTTTTCTGTCATATTCATTTCATTTGTTATTCTAATGTAAGTAACTATAGATTTTTTACGTTTTCCCCTCGGGAGCATGTACGATTACGTACAAATGAATATTTTGATCTGCTGACTACGCGACCTACTTTGGCGCGCCGCCGGTCGCCCGATCGTTTACATTATTATGAAATATTAATTAGTTCTACACTTGACTCATAACTGTTAACTGGTACTTATCTATTAAATTAAAATAACTTTAAACTCAGTGTTTCTACTATCTTCTTCTACTATCTTAAATCTACACTCTTCAAGACCCATACACCATGTGTGAAATTAACTCCAAGTATAACTCAGCTAAGCCTGTTCACGAAAACGAGATCCAATCCAATTACAAAAATCTAATACTAAATAATATCATGTCATCATGTTCTCGGACGGGAATCGAACCCGTGAATGCTAAAATCTCAAAATTTAAAAAAATACAAAAATTTCTATTAATTTCATTCAAAAGAAATTAAATATTCACCTTTGTCTCAAACCAATTAAATGAAACAATTAATTTAGTTTAAAAATAATATCATATTTTTTTAGTAAATCAATATTTTTTTACTATGTCTTGAAGTAAAAAGCTTATAACTTTACACAAAGATTCTTAGGATCATACATAACATAATGTGCCTGTACTTCTTCCCCTTTACTAAGAGCTCAAACACACAGGATCCGCAGATCGCTGCTATCTATGCGATGTATGGAGTTCTCTCATCCCTTACACACTGATTGCGTTCAATCACTTTAAGCCAAAGATGATTGAAAATTGATCTATACACAAATTATTCGAACAGGAAAATAGCTAGGACCTATTTTCAAAGACTGTTAAATAGGTTCTCTGAGTGCTACTTAATTAGTGTTACCCTACATGAACCATAAACGAAATTATGATATTTTTAGAACCACGCACACAGACACTTGGTGTACACTAGCATGTGAAATAACGAAAGAAACAAAGAAATAACGAAATTCATGCATTGTAAAGCCGTGGTCATCGCAAACGTTGTAATGTCAAATTGACGATCACGACACGAAAATTCGTTATTGCAAAGGTGCTGTTGAGTAAGCCCGCTGATGCCATATTTATATCGCATAGATCGCAGCGATCTGAGATCGGATCGCGTCACCGGAACGCATTCTGTGTGTTTGAGCTCTGAATAAGATAAGACTTGCAATTGTAAATTAAAAAAAAACTTTGATATCCTACTTCAGACGAGGAAAAAATAATCTTTTCAACTATGCAAGACCTCCTGCTTAAGTGTCTCGTAAATAAATCGCCATTTTCCACTATCGCCGTATAAAAATAAAAGAATTTGAACGCGGATGTCTTGCGTCAAGTGGCTCATTTTCAATTCAGTGAAGTGCTTATGTAAGTCCCTGTATGGTATCGTTGGGAGAATATGTTTTAAGGCCTTCTTAAGGAGATGAGAGAAGAGCTTCATGTGAACGCGTGGGCTGAAAACACAAATGACAAATGTAGATTACGAAAAAAGATTGTGTAAAGATCCTACCTCTGGAAAGGTTTGACTTGAACAAGTGAGAAAAGAAAATGTTGTCTCAGGTTTTACGAATTCAGGACGTGAATATTACTTTTCTTTTTTCCAATATTATGGTAATCTAGAAATGTTATTTTGTTGATACAAAAACAATAGGTTATTCTTTTATTCTAAACTTTATGTAACGAAAAACCATGCTCCCAATTAACCTCCAATGGTCAGATGGGAAATTTTTCGTCTCAACAGACCACAGTGGGATTTGGTGGTCAGATGGTCCGTAGTGGCTGAGCATCGCATTGGTCCCGTCCCAACTGCATTTGAAGTCGTTATTATCCATCAATTCGCATAGTGGTGTATGTCCCATTGTGTTAACATAAAAATGGCTGATTTGGACTTCGAACTGAATAAATCTTACTCCACTTTATAAAGATAGGCAATTCATTTTGGTGAGGTTAATTTCCTATCCAACAGAGAGGCGTCTACATTTTTATATAGTAGAGGAGTTGGGTTAATGTTCTGTTATGGTCACAAAGGGGTTGACAATAAGCTTATAAATTCGTCAGGAATGTCACAAAAACATGGAGGGTTGTGTTCCATAAAAGCGGGTACTTAAGCGATGCGTATCAAAACCTAAACCCAACCTAAATTCCGAAGAGATGGTAGGTATCACTCGCTATATCTAGGAGCTAAATTGTGTCCTGTTTTCTAGCGTTTGTGTCCCGAGATAGTGCTGAGGTCACACTCACTTAACTTCACGCTGACGTGCACTTTTGTTTTGAATACAAATACACCTTGTTATAAAATAGGTCACGACACTAGCTATATAAGTCCACGTCTTTAGATGACTATCGCACAAATAACATAATATTTCCATCCCCCTTTTCCTCTATAGTCAGGACAGAGTTTCTCGAGTGGACAAATTTGCAGCAGGGAAAATCGTAAAGACTTATTAGTAGATTTTGTAGTACACAGCTTATATAAAATAAATAAATGCATTGTCCAAGCATTTCACACAGCGCCATCTAGCCCCAAACTAAGCAAAGCTTGTAAAATAAGTGCTAGACAACTGACATACTACTTATATACTTTTTAAATATATACTTATTATACATAGTAACACCCAGACCCGTCACAGAAATTAAAATTCATTATTCAAATTTCTGCCCGGCCGCGAATCGAACCCGGAACCTCTTGCGTGGTAGACGTTGTGACGCATGTTGACCACTGCACCACTCAGATCGTAAGGTACATACACTTAGTACTTACTATTTTAGTTCCAACTAGTATATAATTTTGTAAATTGCTACTGAAAATTATATTCTGGTATCTGATAGTTACATAGGATGGAATAATTTACTAAATATTTTAATGGAACTCATTATCGTAGTTTATCTGAATATCCAAAGTTTTACTAAAAACATACCTATAAATAACGGAAAAATGTATAAATTATTTTTTGCCGTAAATATTATACCTACTAGTGGCATGTTTACCTAGTAAATAAGTGTCTAGAATAAAACTAAGCTCAAGTGACTTATATTTTAATCACACGACGCCAGTAAACATTATTACCTTTAAACGTAATCCTCAAAATTTACGGTTTTGGCAATTCTTAAAAACTATCAAATAGTAATTTCAAAGTTTTGCTTAAGTGGTACCCACGGATTACGTCTCTTTCATCACAGCCCGTTCGTCTAATTCCGGGTTTTTATTCCTTATTCTTGTTATTCCTGCAACGATCCCGAATACCAATTCAGTTCGATTGTTGTTTTCTTTTCATCTCGAAGTCCCTTTCTTACAATTTCCGAGATGAGGCACCGGCGTCAGTCCCCGACCAATTCTTCCCGATATTATAAGTTTATTTCCTGTTTTCCCCTTGTTGTACGATTCTCGAATTTGGAATCAAAAAAGCGAAGGTGAGAGAGATTAGAATTTTCTTAATTAATTCGGAGAAAGTTATTGAAATGTAACGAACAATGGTTCGTTTGACATGATCCGTAAGACCAATCTCAACTCTCAACACACTTGTTTTGTTTGCTTCCATTTTAGATTCCTTTAAAATGTTGTAGGTATATTTCTAGCAGCCGAGGTTCTCAAACGAATTTACATCTATTTCCCTCCCTTTGATATTGATTTTAGCGACAAAGGGTAGCTTGTATTATAGCCTTATCTTAAGTCTATTCTACCTCTATACTAAAATTCATCATACCGAATGCTAATTTTTTGGTTCAATGGTCCAGAAAAAGTAACTGACAGACAGTTACTTCCACTCTTAAAATAATAATAATATTTGACAACATCACATACATTGCTCCGATTCCAAAGTAAGTAGCTAAAGCACTTGTGTTATGGAAATCAGAGACAACGGTGGTATCACAAACACCCAGACCTGAGCCAATATAGAAAAGTTCGTTTTTCTCCTTTCGAACCCGGGACCTCAGAGATGATGACACCTTGAAAACTGGTGTACAAAGCCACTCGACCACGGAGGTCGTCAATGTTTATAGCATCGGTTGCATTTCCTCTTCTTAAAAATCAAGTTTGTGTTAGTGAAGCTTTATTTTTTATTCATCATGTAAAATACATTAATAAAGACTGTTCATTATGTTATTGTAATCCTACGCAAATCTCTTTATTATAAATAGATTTCAGAGAGACTGATTTCATTTACAATAACATGATGTCATAACCTAAGCAGTATTGAAAAAAATCTCAGAAAAGAGAATTAAAACAGACTAAACAATTCCTTGAACCGACTACGTATTTTTACAATACTATTCATTTAGATGTTAAGATAAATAAATTCATCATAAACTGCGTTGCTACTGTATAAAACCTTAATTTCAAACAGAAGACAACGGATTATTCAGATACGTCTGCTCAATAACAATAGGTATATTATGAGAGTTTGTTTTAATAAAGGTACCCTGGAAGTTAACAAAAGAACTCATAGTTAAACATTTTACAGCTTGGAGCTAAGTTTTAATAACATTTCAAAGACCCTTATTGAACTGTGTTTCTTTTCACTCACTGCCATTTCAAGCGAGGTAGCTCTCGGGCTAAGTATAATATGGGAAGTATATGTATCTATATTTTACTGAGGGGTTTGTTTGTAAATAAACTATGGAACCTTAGCTTCAATCTGTACGTTTGAATTTTCGATACATAATGTACTTAGCGAGCAATAAATTTAATACAATGAGGGCGCCACTGTGAGGACACTAATCGACTTAATACGGTTTTAACTGTAACAATTTTGACTGTCTTGTATACACCGATAGAAATTATTGCTTATTAATAGTAGGTACCTTTTAAACTTTCAGGAACGTACAATTGTTGGCTTAGGTACAGTCGAGTTTAATAATATTTACTCACCTTTGATGGTTCATCAACTTTTACATCTTTGTAATAAAAGTCAACATCGTATCAAAAGTGCTCACATATTAATGAACTCAACTGTACCTACTTTTTTCTGTTCCCTATTACCGGGCATGAAGGTTTAAATAGTTAAGTTTTTATTACAAACTTTATTTCAAGGTCTTTTTTTTTAAAGAAAAATAAACTTAAATCTTAAATATCGTTACTTATTTCTGTTAAAGCTGATAAGTTTCATGCGCCTGTTCTTCTTGTCAGTTTAAAAAGTCTGGAACAGGTGGTAGAAAAATATAGACGATTCAAAAGCGCTTAATTACTAAGTTTATTTGATGAAAGCAATTTTTTACTTTACTTTACTTTACTTTACTTATATAAATTTAAGAAAATTACATACCTTATCCATCCATGCTTTCCTATCGGTCGTCGATTTAAAAAATAAACTGTTTTGTATTTACTGTCTTCTGTACAGATAACTTGTGTTTTAAACTTGGAGGTACAGGTCGCGTCGCATTGCGGTGTGGGATTCCCACTTTTGTTCGGGGTACATATTTTATTTGGCACTCGGTTACAGGCGGGTATATAGGCATGCAGTGAAATCTAGTTAACTTTGGTGGTTGTGTTGCTATCAAAGGTATGAGTTATAATATAACATGTTTGTTGGATAAAGTTTGAGTAAATGTCTTGCATCATAGTGTAAATATCTTTACCTTATAATGTGACTTTTTTGTCACGACAATAATAATAATAATAAATAATAAATATTTGACAACATCACATACATTGCTCCGAAAGCACTTGTGTTATGGAAATCGGAGACAACGGTCACCGGTCGGAGACACAAACACCCAGACCTGAGCTAATATAGAAAAGTTCGTTTTCTAAATTGACCCAACCGGGGATCGAAAACCGGTGTACAAAGCCACTCGACCAAGGAGGTCGTCAAACACAACATTCTACAATGAATGTAGACAAATGATTACTTGTACTATAGTACCGCACTTTCAGTAGAGAAAAGTTAGGTACGGTTCGCCTACGCGGTAGCTGCGGGGAGACGCCATAATTATTTAATTATATATGTTACGGCTAATACCCGAAGTGCGGCTACACCTAGTTCTAGCCAGTTAAAAGTAGGTGTAGCCGATTTGTTACGGCTAATATTAGGTGTAGCCGGTAGCATTCGTTTAAAACTAAGTCTTGCCGTTTTTATGCTGGCTACAACTAGATGTAACCAATCATACGTGGTTAAAACTAGAATGCAACCTAGGCTACGCCTAGTAATAGCCGTGGACGAATCGGTTACACAGGCTTGCATTACAATTGGTGGCTTTCAGAATCAATAAAAAAGTTGTCCTCCAGCACCACCCAAAGGAATTTTATTGTTAAAAACGGTTACATCCGGCGAAGTTATGGTAAAACAACAAGTCGACTTGAGAACATCCTCCTTTTATTGAAGTCGATTAAAAATATTATATGTAAGGACGCGACAAATTGAGAAATTCCTTCTTTTATATATTTCACTTGAATGTTTACCAAACGCTGGAAAGTCATATGAGAAAATGGTCACCACTAAAAAAGTATTAACTAAAACCAAAAACGATTTAACTTGCAAATTTTATAGCTTCCTCCGAACTTTTAGTCTTTCTCAAAGTTATTTCAAACAGTTACAGAACTAAAGGTTGTCGCCGCAATGCGGTCGCTGAAAACTCCCACTGTGCGAGTTAATTTTTTTATTACATTCTAGATGGTGTAAAAACGTGCACATTTAAAAAGCACAGTCTGCATGTTCAAAAATTACCCATTACCTCAAACGATTTTCAACTTATAGTCCAATTTATAAAGTAGCATTTCAATTGTGAAAATATTACGTTTTTGTCAAATCGATGAGGCTGTACATGTACTGACAATTTTCTATTTTCTTTTGTGTTTATAATTATTTGTTATACTAGGGACCAAAGTCAATTTGTGCTGCGAGTGCTGACTCGCGTCTAAAAAGCACAAAAATAAATCGTCTAAAAATATATACAAAATGTTACAAAACTACCCCTAATGCCAAATATGGAATATAGAGACCTGAATCACCATCCAACTGAACAACTTTTACTATGGGACCAACTCTCAAATCGAAACATATCAAAATGTATGAAACAGCTGATTTATTTTCGCGATTTCAGAGTTGGTCCCATAGTAAAAGTTTGATGGTCCCTATATACCATATTCGGCATTGGGGATATTTTTGTAACATGTTGTATAATAAAAACAAAATATATCTCACCAAACCCGTCGCAGTTTGGCAACATGTGGAAGGTTTTCGTGTCAATACATTTTTTTTAATCCCAAAGCGAACGTCATTCAAATTGAATGTGATTTACAAGTCTTCCCGTCTTTCCAGAGAGATGAAATTTCATTCTTATTCATCAAAGGAAGTTACCTTTGTGCACTTCAGAGTACCCATGAGTTCATGTCGCATGATACCCTTTGTGATTTCGTTTCAAAGAGTATGTGCATTTCAAATTTAAAATGTGAAGTCAGTCCTACATAACATAGAACATACTTGTATTATTACAATTCAAGACAATCATTCCATATTAAAACCTGCAGAATATACCCAGACAAAAGAGATTTTTGCTGAAAAATATCACATGCCCTCGATCTTTTCATCTTGCATCTATTATGACAGTACAGCATCTTGTTAAAAAACATATTTCATGTCACATTGAAATAAAATGAAAAAGGAGAGCATTTTTGTTAAACTTGAATTTGAAGATGTTTGGAAATAACCGTATAAATAATCCTAGTTAAAGTCGTGGCCCTATGTTTGAAAGAGCCAGAAATTCTACAACACATACTTACTCGAGAATTCACCAAGTTCATGATGGGAATCTCCATCTCTTTCGAACATCGGTTTGCGATTTTGTTTGGGTATAGCGATTCGTTATCTTCACCTAGATCTATGTTTGTAGCCCAATACAATTGTAACAAATTTCCAAAAAGTACCTAAGCCGAATGATAGTTGCCTCCTTTGTGGAAAATAAAAGTTGTTTTCACTTAAGGATCTACTACAACTTTCTTCGGTATATAAAAAGGATCTACTACTGCGCTTATCGAGAATGACCACTTATTCGAATAACATTTTTATATGGGCCTATTCCAAACACAGGCTATCGTATGCTACCGATATTCAAGCCTCATTTTATAATAGTCTTATTTTGTATTTGGTTTTATACTCCCCGTATTCCCGTTACTACTTCGAATTTTACAATTTTCTCTCCGAAATTCATGTGCCCTGATAAAAGACGGCAAGTATGTCACTGGGACAAAGGCAATTCGGACTAAAATATCAGTAAAAATAATACCTATTATTTACGCTAACTGCTAAGTTTTAACAGATAGCAGTAGGTTTAAGGTTGAAACTGCTTTAACCAATAAAAAATAATAGAGCAAGGCGAAAGGAACACAGTTTTATAAAAATACTTGCAACAAGAAATTCTGAATTGGTCCCAAGAAAATCCAGTGAAAAATCAGCGGTTGTATTATGCAAAGCGGAGAGCTTAAAAACGCTCATCACTCTACGACACTCGCGGGAACGATGCGCTTTGTTTTTAAGTTCCTGGAAGGAACAGAATTTGAATTTCGAACGGGTCAACGTTTCTAGCGAGCGAGCATTCTGATTGGGCAATAAAGATTGGCTCGTGACATGTGTTCGAAGGAACTATTGACAGACCGAGTGTGCTTGCATTCAACTTGTAAATGAGATGCAAATTATGGACAAAGGTAAGCCTCGCAATGAAAATAGGTCAACATTTGGGAATATGGTCATACAAATTATAAATCGATTGAAAATATCCGATTCAATTTGTTTGGAGTCTCAATAAGGCGTGACAAAACTTTTTTGGCGTGAAGCCAGTAACTATTAATGCATGCTTTTTTGTGCAGATACCTTCTTGGTTTATTTTATAATCTTAACTTACTCATAAAATAGCAAATTACAACTATTAATATCAAGAACATAACAAAATAACTAAAACATAAGTACTACCATATTTTCATTAGTCACTGAGTATGTGAGATTAAACAAATTCATCATAACAATTCGGACAGCTTATCGAATTAAAAAAATGGAACAATAATTCCTTGCTTACTCATCCATCGATCTTCAGTAGTACACTTGCATTATCGAAAAACTATAAAGCAAAACCTTTTCATTTTGCAATAGCCATAACGATTCGACTTGGTGGAACTTTGCAAATCCACGAGCTGAATTAAAGAGCAGTACGAAGGAGCTTCGAGATTTTATAGCGAATCTTGAATGAGATTTACAATAATGTGGGTATGTTTGCGTGCGGATTTGAACCCTATTTTAATGCCAATTCGAGTCAATTTTCGGGTGTTTAGGGACGGACGATTGAGCCTATCTGTGTAATGAGTTACAAAACATCGGTTTTGTGTGTTTCGTCGTTTAACGCTTTGCTATTAAAATGATCCTTCGAGTGATGCTTTTGTTTCGAAGTTTGGTTTGATCGTCTGATTATTGATTTTTATAGCATGTAGCGGTTTCTGATAGTAACATTTTATTTAAATTTACATATGAACACAAATGATTAAGTACGTACAATGGGATGTATACAGGGTGTTAGTAGCACCCTAGCGAAAACTTTAAGGGCATACTCGTCTCATGATTCTGAGTCTATCTGAAGTGGAAATTTCCGTCGAAAAATTAATGAAAAGTCGAGTGTTTATTTTTTATTTCGTTTCTACCATACAGAGTCTTAGTTGAATAGAACCTAAATTACAGAAAATTTACAAAATTTTATAAACCCGCAATGTATACTGTACAACATCAGCTATATACTCGCGGTGTTTTGTTGTAAGCATGCGCGCGCTCCCGCGATGTTATCGAGTTATTATGCGTACATTGCTGCTCAACAAAAAATCAAAATCTCAACTATGCATTTGCGACAAGTCGTTCCATAGAGAAAGTTGCTTAACTCTTAGGGTAGAATCATCCTTTAAAGTTTTCGCTAGTGTGCTACTAACACCCTGTATATTAGGTACACAATTATAGTAAGTACAAATAAATCAAGTTCTTAAAAACTAACTGACCCGTCAATCAGACAGTAAGTACCGGAAACTCCCAGACAGTAAAGAAAAAATATAGCCCCAGTCGTAATTAAAAATGGCTTTTCTTCACGCGATTTAATGATTAACTAATACAATAAACACAAGTTATTTGTAGCACTCAAACTAGCTAAATGTGTAGCCATCCCTTATTCCCCATGAAACTATTGTTTGTAAACTATTATTAGTTAAACAAAGCCTTGTAATTATCTCCAACCGTAAGCCTCAAAGCAATCCTATTTGGTCAGAAGGGTTTTTTGGGTCAGTGCGTTTTAAAATCTGCTAATTCCCTCCTAAGTTGCTTTGCGAGGTAAAGAGAAATAATTAGACACGTCTGTGGGGTTTTTTTTTACATTTGAACAAAGATTGTGGAGAGTTATACAACGTGTTACAATAATACTAATAGAATATGGTAGATAGGGACCATCAAACTGAACAACTTTAACTATGGGACCAACTTTGAAATCCCGAAAAAAAAATCAGCTGTTTCATACAAAACTTAATTACGAAGATATTAAAATGTATGAAACAGCTGATTTTTTTCGCCATTTCAGAGTTGGTCCCTTAGTAAAAGTTATTCAGTTTGATGGTCCCTATCTACCATATTCGGCATTAGGGGTTATTTTGTAATACGTTGTATAACTACGTATTTCGAATGTAAATTAGGATCTATAGAAAATATTCAACATAAATTTTGGAACTAGTAATTTTAACTATTTTACTTATCTCATGTTATTTATTTATTATCTCGTATCTTTCAAACTAAAGACCTTTCAAATCAAATCGATTTTTCTCTTTATTCAAATAAACTTAGAAATTGAATTGACTATATTTTCCTACCACCCATTCGGCTGACGGCCCTCTTTCAGCTGACAAGAAGAACGGTTCTTCGAGATTATGAATTTAGTCAGGGAGTGTAACAAATAAAACACTCATAATCATAAGTTACACCTCACTAACTAGTGACCAATCCAGTTCGCTCATAGAATAAGGTCTACATCCACTCGAACCTAAATCAGATTTCCAACCAGTGCCAAAACTGTCACCCGCTAAAACAGCACCGTCATAATAAGCCATTGTCAGCATATCAGTCGTCGTCGCCTGACAATCAACGTCACTCTTGTCAGACAGGTGACGTAAATCAACAATAGACTGAACAGTCCAATTTCGACTGATGTCCGTTGCTGTTTCTATCGGATGATAACAAATCGTATTCAAGAATAGGGATGGTAACTAATTTTTGAAACTGCTTTAATTTTATAGGTATGTAAATAATGAAAAACATACAAAAAGAGAAAAAACAGTTAATTTAAAAAAAAAGAAGTAAATTATTTAATATTAGTTTTCCCGCCTTTTGACAAGCAGTCACGTGATCTTGATTTAATAACGATGCGGTAAATAAACGAACCAATGTCAAACATCAATCAAACAATTACCAACAAACACGAATAACAGACTGTTTCACAGCTTGACAATTGTCCAGTTTGAGTGGTATCCATAGATGAATATCATGGTATCTCATACCGTTACGTAATGCACTTCAATTGGCGTTTTCAGTTTGGATTTTGATCATTATTTTAATAATTTTTAATGACTAATTTTTATTTAATTTATTATTGGGTGGGTCGATTCTTTCTAGTATTTTTTCTAATATTATTAATCTCAATATAAAAATAGCATGGTGAATGCGGAAAATCTAAATTTAATAATTATTACGCATATTTACAGTTACTAAATATGATTTTCAGTATTTTAATATTCCTTTAAACATAACTTTTTTATATATTTGCGACTCATGTCACCATCCCTATTTTATTGAGTTGCTTAAAGGCTTCTTGCTTCACTCTGAATTCGAAAATCCAAATAAGGCGGTATTTACACGGGTCGACTTGGCAAGCAATTTTAGTCAATTACCACTTTTTATCGACAATCGCTTGTAAAATCGAATCTGAATTGCCATCTCATTGAAATCAAGTTTGCGATTAGATTTTACAATGTAAATACTACATAAGGATTCAGTAAAGAAATACTCAAACCCTTCTTAGCTAAAATCTTTGGCTAAGTCTTTCCTTTTGGAAGCAAAGACTTCACTTTCGTACCTACTGCTTCTGTTAAATCTGACCACTTACTTGAAAATATAAAAATCTCCTTAATTGGCTATTTAAATGGGTCGATTTTAGTCACCTGTGATGGTCGACTTTAGTCACCTTTCAAGTCGCTTGTAAAATTGAATGGTAGGTGACACATCGGTGATGGCGGCGCTGCCGTCTATGTAGTCGATGGCGCAACCTAGGTAACAATACGTATTAACACGTAGTTCCAGTTTTGGCCACCGGATCAGATAAGTTTTTTCAGTCACCTATGGCCTAGGCCGAATTGCCATTTACAAAGTCGATTTTCGCCGTGCGGCAAAAGTCGTGCGGCTTTAGTCACCCGTGTAAAAACCACAAACCTGTATGAATTGATTAGACTGTTTGGCTGTTCAATACTTAATTAAAATAAATAAAGTTTAATAGTGTTTGTACAAATATAAAGTTTTTTGTATGAGTATTTTTTTCTCATTAGAGGTCCACTTACCGTTTTTAGCCGCCATCGCGATGCAGGCCGCCGCCAACAGCGCCGCCACCGGCAGCCACAGCGGCATCGTCGGCACTATCACTCCGACATCACTCAACAATCAACATCACTTGAGAACGTCACGCGAGTGACATTCTCGACACATCACTTCACTTCACTTCGTCCGGGACATCATAGAGCTAAGCAAAAAAATACAAAAAACTGGAACATTTCTATTAAGTATCTCGGTACTTGAAGTAGCTACAAGATTGATTAGATGATTTAGCGAGGCCAGTTAATCATCTGAAACAAAGAAAATGAGTTTTGTAATAAACATTTAGTGTGAAAATTTATCTTTCTTACTTTAATATCAAATAATAATAAATTCAACACACTAAGTAATCGGAACAAGCTTTCTCAGTACTGAGTCTGCATCAGATTTCAAATAATAATGAAGATTATAAAACAGACAGAGAAACAACGCACTTAGTGGTGAAATCCAATGAAGCTTTGAACCTAATCGTAACAGAGATTGTTGGTATTAAAAGACCGTAACACCGCAGCTACATTTTACTTCAAAAATAGTGGAAGTTTTCATTCAATCCCACAACAACCGAAGCTATTAGCCCACACAAAATCACAATATTATTGAGTTCTCGAAGCTGACGGGTTGCTCCAAACACAACGAGCCGTGTCGTCGTCAGAACTTGAAATTTCGATTTTCAATTTTCGAACGCGCGTACGTGCAACGCTTGCTATGTCAAATGAAATGTGGTTCGTGCCAGAATTCCAATTTCAAATTCGAACCTCCGATTGTAGCTATTCTAAAATTACTCCGTTTTCTATTTCACGGCTTTGAGGTAAGAAGCATACCGTGGCGGTGAAGAAATGCAGACGCGCTAGATTGCTGACGTGGGTGGAAAATTCTAATTTCAAATGCTGCTTTCAGAAGTGGTCAATATGGTTGAAATACGTGATAAAATCTTGTGAATCTATTATCAGTAGAAGTATGGGTATTCAGTATCGTGCTGGCGCTTAGAAGCCTTAGAACGTGGAAATCATATAGGTACTAGTGGTTCTGTGAGCTGTATAGACCTCGCCTTTGTGACATTTTTCGAAATGGTTGCACCCCACATACTTGTTTTTTAATTCTGTTTTTCGATCTATTCTTAACTATAAATAAAATAGAGACAAAAAATAAAGTATAATATTGACTATTATTCAAACATGCCTGTATTTATTTACTCAAACAAATTACGTGACCTCTTCAATTTCTCAACTGAAATGAACAGTTATTAATTATTATAAGAAAATGTAAAAGATTATCAGTTAATTTGTTTATGAAAAATTGATGCAGTGCGTGTCGTGCTCGAGTACCGAGGGTTCCGTATCAAATAATGGACGGAATCACTTATTATATTTCCACTTAGACTTACGTGTAATTTTCCTTATCTTTCGATCGCCCCCATTCACAAGAGCATGCGTGTCGATATTCGGTGCCAGCGATTTAAAATGGCGACTATACTAAGAACCATGAATTTGGGAGATTCATAACTTTAATTAAAAGGCTTGTAATTATTGCAAGATCGACAGGATAAAGACGATTATAGTTGCAGCTATACAACATGTTACAAAAATACCCCTAATACCGAATATGGTATAAAAATCAGCTGTTTCATACAAAAATTAAAATCGAAAATATCAAAATGTATGAAACAGCTGATTTTTTTTTCGCGATTTCAGAGTTGGCCCCATAGTAAAAGTTGTTCAGTTTGATGGTCCCTATATACCATATTCGGCATTAGGGGTATTTTTGTAACACTTTGTATAATGGAAATACTAACCTTGAAACAAATTCGAAGCACACGGATAAATGTCGTTGCATAGAGTAACTTATATAAAATAGGGTTTGGTTTGCGACAAGATTTCAATCGCGAAATGGTTGGAAACTAGCAAGGTCATGTTGGTCGAGCGAGCTGGTTGTGAAGCGCAATGGAGATACATGTACGGTCTTTCTTACAGGCACACATATATATATACAAATATATACATGTACACATATATAATCGATGTGTTTACTAAGCTCTCTTGAACTAAATTCTAGTTTGTATTTATACATAGATCCCTAAAATCTGATGAATACAATGTAACAGTATAAAAAAACATCGCGTTAGGTACATTAATGTAAGCGTTTACTTTCTCAAAGCATCTTAATGTACGCATTGAATACAAACATTACACAAAGGGGGTTAGAACATTGCCTCTATAGTTGTTGTATGTGTGCCCATTCTCTACATGGCCCGTTAATGGTATCTCATAACTACGGAACCCTGCTAATGAATCGAGGTCGGCATTATAGTCCAGTAAATTATGGGTGTCGTTAAATATAACTCAGGTTGTAAAGGTGGATTTTACGTGGGTTAATTGTTGGGGAAATTTTGATGGGCGTAGAAGTGCAATGGGGTAATTTTAATTAAACGCTTTCACGCGAAAGCGAGCTGAAATTAAGCATATGCAACACCGTGGCAAAGTGCTTTGTGTTATGACCGCTATATAAGTACATGAGAGGAGAATGTGTGAGATTCATAATAATTCTCGTAATGATTTAGATGCGAAATCTTTACTATGTACCTACCTATTAACTAAATCCTGAAGGATTTAATTTGTGCTATTCTTGATTGTATATGCCTTTTCCAACATTAGGGTGTGCAAAAAAATTATGGTAAGGAAAAAAATGCCTTATTTTTTTTCCCAGGTCGGGAGGAAAAAATAGTGTTCGTCTATGTTTCTGCACTGCGAGCTGGCCATCACCGCCGTTGCGGGCTGAAATTAATTTCAATTATTATGGACGGCGGCCGATATTGATTTTGTGAATCGGAAATAAGTGTGAACAAGCTAATAATAAATAATTATTATCTTTAATTAATCTACGCCTTCACACGTTATAAACAGTACCTATCTATTTTTGTAAGACTATATATCTTACACCGACTACTGGTTCCGCGTGGAATTCCTCCTTCTGCCAGTATTTAGATAATTTATTTTTAATGCCTACGTCATAATAACTATAATATTTGGCAAGTTGTGTCTGCCCAATCCGTCCAATGGCTGTGCGATGATAGTCTGGTACTAATATGTTTTTGTCTTGCAGCTCTCTTTATCCCTGATAAGCAAGTGATTTATATGCAGGTACATTACGTCCATGTTATTATGCACAATTTTAAATCTTGATAAAAAAACTAACCTTTTGGTTTCTAATAACATAATAATATTACGCCCTGCGTGCGTGATGCGTGAGAATGATGCGTTCGTGAGATATACAAGGTGTTACAAAACTACCCCTAATGCCGAATATGGTAGATAGGGACCATCAAACTAAACAACTTTTACTATGGGACCAACTCTGAAATCGCGAAAAAAAAAAATCAGCTGTTTCATACATTTTGATATTTTCGTAATTATTTTTTGTATGAAACAGCTGATTTTTTTTTCGCGATTTCAAAGTTGGTTCCGTAGTAAAACTTGTTCAGTTTGATGGTCCCTATCTACCATATTCGGCATTAGGGGTACTTTTGTAACACGTTGTATAGGAATAAATCGTCTAAATGTTTTTTTTCTCCAAATCCACTTCCAAACAGGCTATCACCAAAACAGTACGAATGAAAAACTTTTCTTTGTCGCATCCAAGAGAGTTTTCTCAAAACCGTTCACTCAAAGCGAATTGCAAATAATTTATTTTGAACAAGTAAATGGGCCGTTGATAACGCAATTACGCGGAATAAAAGCGAACAAGTACGTGAAATTCTTGAAAGCACTCAGAATGCTTTTGTGTTACATTTTTCCATTGTATTTACATTTTGCAATTTGATTACCTAATTGTCAAATTAAATAATACAATCCTTAAAAGAAACTGCAAAGGATGTTTTTCTACTATAATTTAATCTGCTTCATTTGCCATTTATTTCTTTGAGTATTAGATGTATTTTTTTTTCAATTTTAGGGTGGCTTTTAACCCCCGACGACGCAAAAAGAAAGGTTAAGTTTGACGTGTGTGTGTGTGTGTGTGTGTGTGTGTGTGTGTGTGTGTGTGTGTGTGTGTATATCTGCCTGTCTGAGGCAACGTAGCTCCCAAACTAATGCATCGATTTTGATGCGGTTTCTTTTTTATTTAAAAGCTGGCGTTTTCAAGATGGTTCGTAGCTGTAATTAATGAAAATTTTCAGCTCATTTCCTGATTGAGGAGCTGATGATCTTCAAACGGCTGAACAGATTAAGTAGAAGAGCCAATCGACACATATTACTTTTCATTTTATTGAGGTTTTTTGTGTCGACGATCATTTAAATTTTTGAAGTCATAATTATGTAGTTAGAAAGTATTTAGTGAAATTTTGACTTACTGAATAGAAATAATCACGCAATGTGCATTTATCGCAGACTGTATTATTTATTTATACTGTCTGTACAAAATGTTTACATCATAATATATTTAAATGATAAACACAAAGAAAGCAATTTTGTAAAGAGATATCTCAGAGCGTTGTGTTTGTGCAGTCAAGTTGTAGCCGTCATGACTTCTATTTTCGTAAACTTTACTATCTTAACTTGAACATAATTTATATAAACTATTTGAGTAAAAAGTTGTTTTTCATAACAATATAAAATTAGCCAGCTGTCTTGTGATGTACCTAATGAATTTGAACAAAACAAATAATAACGAAAAAACGTATTTGCCATGGTGTTTACTGACATGAGTGCTTATAATATAATACGTTTCATTTTTAATAGACCTCTGAAGAAGGCAAAGCTTCCCCCTCTATATAAAAGAATTCAAAAATTACAATTCAACAGAATAACCGATTCGCTCTCCGAAATCTGTTTTATCGAAAAAAATAAATTTGATTTTTTATCCCCCTTCATATTAATGGAGATTGTAGAATGCTCTCTCGTCTTAGCAATAAGGATGAAATTGCCGTGTAATTTGTTAAAATCGTCACCATCTGCAAAATTGTTGGGCGCAGAGAAATTGCACGTTTACGGTTCGTTAGTTTAGAATATTGGTTCATTGTTAGCTCCAGATTCATTTACTGTAGTTGAGAATCACTGTGCAGATCGATTCTTAGTAAAGCCACTAAAATGTTACTTGTTAATGAGAAAGAGAAGTCTTTCTCTTCGTTTGCAAAGATTTTATTACAAATTGAAACGTCCATCTACCCACTTACTATGAGCTATTAATTCTATCTATACTGTATTAGGGTTATTTATGTTATTGAAGCCGTAAAAGTAATGCATATCTCATGATCTCACTTACAACAACAGTATTTTTACGCGACTGCAACTGCAAGGAAAGGGTTATGTTTTTGGCGCGTATCTTGTATGTATGTTTATATGTAATAATCTTTATTAGGTCATATGTTTGAAACAGCTGGACGGATTTCTATAATTAAGATATCATTAGATTTGTCTTAACAGCCCAAGTGTTCTTAGGTAAGTTTCTTTAAAAAAATCCAACACAGCAGCTTTGCGGTACCTACTACTATTTGAAGTGACAAAAAGACTACTGCAATATGGGTATCAAATTAAAGGGCTTCTCTTAAGGATTTTAAAAAGAAATATCATATTAATAAAAAGACAAAACCCGTCTGCATCAAAAAACAAGTCATCTGAAAAGATGGAAACAAAATTAAATATTTACTATATCATGATGTAATGATAAGTCATTGATAATGTCACTTTAATGCATGCATGATATTATTGATTTTGTTTCAATCTTTTCAGTTGATTGTCTTTTGATGCAGGCGGGTTTTTTAGTTGTTTAATTTTTTTACGGTCCATGGTGAGGCTTCTAAGGTCGCAACTACCATCACAGATAAGATTAAACTATTTGTTTTCAGAAGACAACAAGGTTCTTTGGTTAATTTACATGCCATACGCCGAAATAAAGCCCTTTTGTTATTTAAATTTAAAAAAAACCTTTTCGAAATCCCTACCTAATTCATTTTATCTCACCAAAGCATCAGCCTCACTTACGCACACAATACCATCAATTTTACACCAAACAGCTTTAACGTCCTCAATTTATTAAGCATGATAATGTTTACCTTTATTACGTTTATCACAAGCTTTTTCTGTATTCGCAGCAACAATTCGGAACAAAGTAATTATGGTGCCGCGTCCCATTTCTCTGATCTGCTATGATAACATTCTGTTCATTTAGGAGTGTATTCGGAGAATTTATAACGAATGATGCGATCGACGTTTACCTGCGTTTGTTAATTCTATTCGATGGCTTATATTTCACAATTTCAAGATATAGGAGTTTTACCGTAAAACAGAAACTGTATTGATTATGATGAGATATTTTGTAGAAACTATTTGCAGTTATTGCTAACGGTAACAAGATACATATTAAATTTTATGGATAAGTTATATTTTCTGGGTGTTTATAGCTATCACATTCTGAAATAGATAGTGATTTGAGTTATCACAATATTATAACGCCGTTACTAACATGGACGACTGAAGTTTGACGTTGAAAAAAAACACAAAATGTAATATACAATTATCATCATCGGAAGTCATTCCGACTGTTACCACGGCCCATGTTAAGAAGAAGCAATGCTATAAGTCAGAAACAGGATTTATAACCTAAAGCAGCGGTGCCCAACCGGTAACTCGCGGGCACCTGGTAGCCCGCGGCCTGTAATCTAGGCGTCCTCGAACAATTTGGGTAAAATAAATTTAATAAACAATAACGAAATTATTTGTGTTTAGAGTCAAAATATATCGTCGCGCGGCGCGTACATTGTCACACCATGCATGTAGCCGTCTAAACATTGCACTCGTGATTTGCAACAACTTCACAGCGTGAATACGAGCGAGAGGTCTTATCACTTATGTTTTTTTAGTAACTCGGTGGTGCCCACGTGGCGTATCGGGATTTTCAAAATAGCCCTTGGAGCAATACCAGTTGGGTACCACTGACCTAAAGTAACAAATCGATAATCGCTTAAGTACAAAATCTGAGAAAAGTTTTTATAACATTCCATGGAAATTAAGAAGTACACAATTGTCTTGTAGGCAATTTGAAGGAAATTCCCCGTCTATTACATTAACACGCTATTGTTGTACTTGATTGAATGCGTTTGGGTATTCAGGAATTAGATCGCTGAAGCGGATTAGTAAGACGCGATTATAGACGGTGAAGGGATGGAGCGATCTCTCTGAATTCTGTTGTAATCGAAACATGATTTGATATCGAAATGGATTACGGATTTGTCATCTTACATTTTAGGTCCTAGCTAGGGAATTTTAACTAGCGATGACCAAAAATATTGATTCAGTGAGAATGTGTGTTCACTTCTAACTACTACATACTTTTACGAACACGACTTTTGAAAGAAATGTTGGTGTTTTTTTGGTTTTTTGATTTATTTTTTGTGTAGAATGAGTTATGTATCTTAAAGTTACGGCTTTCACTTGAATTAAGACGACTTGGCTCAGATTATGTGTAAGATGAACCGACCATCTAAACCAGGGGTGTCAAAGACACGGCCCGCGGGCCGCATCCGGCCCGCAAGCATCTCAATACGACCCGCGACCAGGATTTATCCAGTGAAGGTTTAAGGCGGCATTCGATGCCACTACTTAATACATATTGTAAGATAATAAAATAAGAGACCTCAAGTATCTGGATCCCTAAGCTCAAGATAATTTATTTTTATTTCCTTTGTATAAAAATTTAACTCTCTAAATAAATATTTTAATTTAGTACTTATTTGTTTGAGTTTTTAATTTTGAGTCTGGTCCGCTAACACATCCTAAATCTTATAAATGGCCCTTTAGAAAAATCAGTCTGACACCCCTGGCAAAGAACTAGTATAGGCCTTGGTCTAAACTATCGTCTAAAATATTAGTTAGTTAGTAAGCAACATAGTTATCTTCACTTTTACAAGCGTACATCTTAAAAATACCAGTGAGAGTTACAGCGTTTGTTCGCTTTTGAGAAGAATTCCGCCTCAGCATACTCTGCGACTCTCGCGGGAGTAGTTGTTAGGAACTTTCGTATTCGTTGCCAGGAAAAACAATGGGAGGACATTTTTCACTCTTTCCAGTTTGAAAGCGCTCGCGACACTGCTGAGGGGTTGGTCCAAGTTATAGGAGATAAGTCACTGTAAAGATTTGCACTAAAATAAAAATTTAAAAATCTGTATTTTCTTAGAGCACAAAGAATTTTTTTTATTGACTGCATGGCGCAGATCTCTCAAAACTTATGTATCTGGCTAGAAAATAATATTTTGTAATAAGTGGAGGCGATTGGGTTCAACTAAATAATATGTAATTATGATAAGATTATATATGACAAAATTAGTTCATAATATATGAACCTAGGTGCATATCAAAACTAGACTAACAATTAAAGCAATCAAAAACAACCTAATAAGGCATTTACACTGGTCGATTTTTCAGGCAACTTGTTAGGCGACTTTAATCAACTACAGCTTTTTATCGACAATCACTTGTAAAATCTAATCGCCACCTCTTTGAATGGTTTGCGATTAGATTTTACAAGAGATTGGCAATAAAAACCCTATGCTATTAAAGTTGCCTAGCAAGTCGCCTAGAAAATAGACACCGTAAGAGCTCTAGAACATTATACTATTTCTTCAGAAAAAAGAACAAACTCTTTATATCGAACATAAATAAAATCACAAACTTATTAGATTACTTGTCGCTCGTTACTTATACCGTATCCCACCAACAAATAACACAGCTGCGTGTCGCGCGACGTTTCCAATTTGCGCGCGTTATATACGCGGCGTGTCGTCCGCATGTGCCACCTGCTTTAATGACAAGAAACTAAGTGCTGCGCGCTCGGAAACTCAATGGAGGAGCTTCTATTCAAATGTCAAGGTTAACATAATTTCAGGAGAGAAACCTAGTATCGGTCTCTTGGCAAAGTGACTTAGTAATGACTGTAGGTGATACAAATGGAAGTGTGAACGTTATGAATAAATTAATGTTCAATGTTTATTCACAAGACATTAAACGATAGTTGGATCGACGAAAACATTAGATAGATATTCATCATCATCATCATTATCAGCCTATCATCGTCCACTGCTGGACATAGGCCTCTCCAAGTGCACGCCACCGAGCACGATCTGCGGCTACTCTCATTCAGTTTTTGCCAGCCACCTTGCGAAGATCGTCACTCCACCTTGTCTGAAGGCGTCCCACATTACGTTTGCCGATACGCAGTCTCCACTCAAGAACTCGTCTGCCCCAGCAGCCATCGGTTCATTGGCTAATATGTCCGGCCCACTGCCACTACAGCTTGCTAATCCGGTGGGCTACGTAACGTCGGTCACTTTAGTTCTCTATCGGATCACCTCGTTCTGGACCCGATCTCTTAGAGATAGCCCTTTCCATAGCTCGCTGCGCGACTTATTCATAGGGTTTTATAACACTCATATACTGATATAAGCATGAACGATATCTGTTTGGATGATGTTGGATTGATGGAAAGGAAGACATTCGTCTTCCTTTCAGACCACAGAGAAAATGGATGGATTGTGTGCCGAATATGAATGTGATCTAAATAGATGAGGATATGACGAGTGACAGAATAGAATGGAAGAGAAGTACGTACTGCTGACCCCAAATAAATTGAGACAATAGCAGAGAGATTATGATGATTGGTTAAAACATATTTAAACTTATGTCGCAACCATAAATTATTAATCAAGTTTATATTTAACTATTTATGAAGCAGGCTGATTATTTTTACTTGATTTTAGGGTTGTTTAATTAGAATATTGATTGTCAGTAGGTACTTAAAATCCCTTACGAAGCAATTGCATAAATTTTCATGCAACTTGTTTTAAAACCATATAATATCTTCATTTCTCCTACTTTTACAGTCCATATAAACTTTTAATCAAACGAGTGAGCCCGGGACACGTGAGTGGCAGGAGATTAAAATTTGAGAGAACTCCCAGTAAGCAGTGGAATATAGGTCAAAAAACAACTTGTGTTTCGGTGGAGAGTTACAAACTCTTTTGAAAGCTTAGTTTGCAAAACTCGGTGGCCATTAGTTGATGTAGGATATTGCTTAAAGAAATGTTAAAGCCACTTAAATTAGTACCGTAAGTGTGGGCATTCGTATGTACGACATTACTAAACACGAATTGGGCCAACTGCAAATAGAACCAATTGCTAATTAGGACTGTATGCAAATAAGATGAATGTGACTTACTGTAAATTGGAACCATTACGCCTCAAGATAATACTTATAAAATTATTTTTTTATGGTAAATACATTTGATAACAATTTGTGCTTTGTGATAAAAATATCGGAAATGTGGGAAAGCATAGTCTTTAACGATGCAGTAGGTAATCTTCACAATTAAATAGCTACATCCGTAAGAGAAAATGACTTGCTGATACGAACAGTAGCTATCTTTATTTGATATGATTACTACACGATTTACTATTAAGAGCATTTGGAAAAGGAATTTATATATACGCATCACTTAATCGTTTGCCTGTCATACATGCTATAAAAGCATGCGTACACATAATACATAATCGTCTATTTTAACCTATCTTGGAATGGAGTGTTGAACCTAAGAAATCATCGTAACACCCGAATAGTAGAACGTCTTAGTATTTGTTAATTCGCTTCAAGAAGGTAAGCAATCGAAGATAATCAGACAACAACAACATATCAACTCTCGCAAAATAATAAAATCGGATGCGTAATGGTAGACCAATTAAAAGACTGTTCATTTCGAGCTAAAAAGCTAACGGTTTTTGTCGGTCCTCATTGGAAGGCAGTTAGCTGCGCACGTGCCGAAAATGGTCAAATTATGCCACCCCCAAACAAAGCCCGATTACCACAAGTTGGCAGATCATTTGTCTGTTTAGATTGTATCCGTTGTCGATTTGTATTCGTATCTTCGTTTACAATGTTTTCAATTTTTAAGACACTAACAGTTTTAACACCGTCGGCAAAAGGCTTTAGAATCTATGACACAATGTAACCGCCAGCAGTCAAACTTCATGTAAAAATGTAGTACTGTTATTAAAATATCAAATCCGTTTTAACTCGAGAACAGTATTCTTCATTGATTTAAATGTAAAATGTATTCCAGGCAAATCCAATTCAGCAAAAGCCTACAAGAATGAGTTTGTTGCATTTCCCCACATTTCCTGTTTAATACAAGATTATTCCCAGCGAGGTACGTCTATCAACGTCTTATTTCAATTTTACATGCAGACAAACTCCGTTCCGAAAATAAATTCCAGTTTACAGAGCGCGCCTCAAGATGGAAAGAATTTAACGAAGTCAAGTATATCGACTTAGCTCTCAGTAAATCAAGATTGGAAGCACAGTAAATAGAGCTTTAATAATTTATAGAGCATTCTAGACGGCCCAGTCGAAAATATTTCTTCTACAGTACCGTTTAGAAAGCTCATTTTCTTTCTGGCGTGAGGAATTAATTCTGTAATATTACGGACTCCGTTTATAGCACTATTAGCACGATATGTTCTTGGATGTAATTTTCCTGTTTCGATATTAACATTGGAATCTGAACTTTATAACATATTTTACAATGTAAGAGTGTGAGATGTTTGAATTTTATGATTTGGTTCATAAAATAGCAGCTGGCTCTGACACATAAACTAGCATAGAAACTGTGTTCATGTTTTTTGTGATTGATTGGCTCTTATAAAGGAGAACTTTTGTTAAAGAATTCCCTTCAAGCAATATCATAACTTTACATAAAAATTCTACTTTAATTTTCGTAGATTTGAAGCATATACTTTTTATTCGACTTCTGTTCATTGATTATTGTCTAGTCTGCATTTTGGACATCAACACCTAATACCTACTGATAAAGAAAGGAAACTACTTTTTCCTTTTTTTGAAGGAACTCGTCGCCTAACACCACCTAGTGGGAATTCCTTGGTCAGTCGGTATTTCTCAGTCCATATAACAAAATCGATTGTTCCCAACCCCACAGGGTTGTCATTTACGACCTTTTTTGTTAAATATAGATTCTCGTTCCCATTATACACGTACTACGTCTAGCTTAAGCTTATCGGGTCTGAGTAATGACTTGGATCAAAGTGTTTCTTTAAGAGTTTCTCTCAGGAGATTCAATGTAGTTTCATCCAATATGATACCTACTATTTTCCAATATTTCAGTACTCTTGATCAAAGCTGTATTTGTGGGTTCCATGTAGTCATTTTATTAGATGTTAAATTTTTATAACAATATTCTTCTTGTTTGCACTTCATTATAAATGTCTTGTTTGTAATAAAACGGAAAATAACAGCTCGCAAAAATATTGAAAATCATTACCAATATAAAATATGTCATTATGATTAAAACAAAAATAGTCATCTCTCGTTATGCTGCTGACATAATATCTGATTATAAATACACTTAGTATTATATATACAATTTTTTTTAAAATTATTATAATCAGCCTGAAGCAAATGCTTCTTACCCAAAACTAGAACACATGAAAACCCATAACAACCCATAACCTAGGAAATTGTAGCCATTAATGCGTAGTAGTTCAACTAAAACCATTTACCCAACATTATGTATTCACAATCGACAACCAAACAACTGAAAGGCAGTCAAAGCTAAACTTCCGAAACGAAGACTGACCGCGGTCTGATTATCCAAATTCGGAAATTCCATTACGCAGATCAAGTATTTAGCCCGTTGACCACTGTCCCAATCAAAGTTTAAGCGTCCTGAATTACTTCAGGGAAATCAACTGGGAAGAGTATGGTGCAAGGTAGACGCAAGTTGCGAGTGACTGTTCAAATCAAAATTATTCATTCAGTCTAGGCTTACAACGAGGATAAAATCACAAATACGATCGGCCAAGTCGGTCAATTTGGGTACATTTATGCCATTAAGTCATTTATTGTATTGCCATTTATTACCGGCCGACTGACCCTTTAAAACCAAGCCAATAAATTTTAGAAAACGATTATTTGTATTACATTGGTTCGTCCGCAAAATTTGATCTTCTAGCCAGTTAATCAGTTTCGGAATTTTATACAACAAAGAAAAAAAGAAGAAAGTACTCCGCCTTGCAGAAGCTGTGCCAGTAAATCCCTTAGCTAGGGAATTACTGACACAACTGGTCAATGTGTTGCACGACCAGTGCACAGAAGGGGGGTAAATAAAAAGAAAAAAAAATACAATTTACTAGAGTATAATTATTTATGATCAACAGGGAGTGGGATTCTTAGATAATTCCGCTCAGTGGTTCTTGCAGTAAGGATCGAGCACTGAGCTTGCGTTTTACATAACGGAAGCAGAAGCGCATACGCAGCACGATGGCTACGCGCTCAAAGTGAGCGCGCAGTCTCAGCGTGGGTGTTGCTCCGGGGTAGGGGACCGCACAAGCACAAGCACACTTTTTTTATAGGTAGTAATTATAATAGTAATGTTTAAAAAGATTCTGAAACAAGAAAGCCGGATTCTATGAATCGGTCGTATTTATAGAAGAAAACTTCGAGAAACTTCTCATAACGAGTAGAATCTTCTATAATTATTTTTTATTGGTCATGCATATGGCTGTCCTAGATGGACACTGACGTAATCTATGGTAGAACGAAGTAAGGGCTTTCCAGACCTCAATTTTTTTTTCATTAAGTATATTGTGAATATTAATTATTAAATTTTTAGGGATTTAATTATTACTTTGATCAGTATTGAAAAAGTAAATGAATATTTTCAATTTTCTATGGGGCTGAGGCTGTTCAATTGAATAGCTGAGGGTAGGTATCAATTAGAAATTTGGCAATACATGTAAAACAAGAACAAGTAGTTAATGTGTTGTATTTTATGGAATAGTAAGTATTATTTATTTATAAGTGGTAGGTTTTTAAAAACCGTTACAAAGGCAATCAGTCTTTAAAAAATCAGCACCCATGCGAGTACATATAATCATTTTAACAGTAACGTAATTTCAGATCTAATAAAAAACTGTTCACTGCAAAAAAGAACAGAGACCGATATCATGAAATTCAATCACTCAGATTGTCATTCAAATACCGGCCGACCAATAAATAAACAAATCAACATTCCGGCCATTATACATAAAAAACGAGAATCCGCCACATCTCAATAAGCGAAATGGACTTTAAAGTACGTGAAAATTGGCTGTTTTACATACAGGTGCATTTGAATGTACGGATTTTAGAATATATTTCATTTGACTTCTACACAAAGGTCAGGCCCATCTTTCCCACTGGGCTCTCTGGGTACGTGCCCAGGGCACCGTGATCGAGTAGCCCCCTAGTTCCTGCCAAATCGCTAAACGATAACGGATGCATATTACCAAAAAAACATATAAAACATATTTAGGTATTTCAAAAAATTAAACAATAATTACTGACTACAAATACTACTTGCTCACTAGCTTAAGTCAAGATCATAGGGGCCCCCATAACTTAATGTGCCCAGGGCCTCAAACAGGTTAAAGACGGCCTTGCATAGGGTCTCTTATAAACGCCATCCACCGCTTACAGCGTCAGCATCACAATGCATACTATTAAAAAGTAGTGTTGTGGTCTCTTTCAAACGCTGATTTGCGTACGAAATGTATAGGAATGTTTACGGCTTACCCTGACGTCAGAAGTTGCGTACTTATAGCATAAAATAGGAGACCAGCCTCCGTGGAACTACTCAACAAACTGACCTGTGCTGCCTGAATCGAAGACGAATTTTATCTCAAAATACCTTTCTAGGCTAAATTGTAGATACTTTTCATGATACTTATATGATGAAATTGTTGTCAAAAGTGCTTTGATTATAATCTCGCATAGTAACTGCTAGCTGTAAATATCAAACACAAATGCCTCTGTCTAATTTAATGTCAAACCTCATTAACTCCTTAATTAATACATAACGTTCGTATGGATTATCAAGAACTAAAGGGATCAGTGTGTTAGTTACAAATATGTGATCGGCTCTCAGTGACAATAATATCGAAATCCACAGAGAGCTTTATCAATACATACATCGTGCAGATCACTGAAATTATCTCCAGAGATTCACGGAACAATGATAAATTAAAGAGAACCGAAATGTGCCTACCTATTTCAACTTTACTAAATAAATTCGTTAAACATTGTTATTAGAACAATGTTCCTGAGACTACTTAAACTTCAAAGTTACTTTTACCAAGACCAATGTTTTAAACAGTTAGAATACCATAAAGTCCTTTCAGATGAACGGCCACCCAACTAACAGCCGCAAGCGACATAAACCTTAGGGTTGCCAACAAAAACTTGGTGCGAAGTTAGGATCACGAACATCTGCAACTATCGTTAAGAGAACATTCGTACCATATCTATAATCGTTTCGGAAGTTCGCCGATGCCACTAACTCCAAACAGTTATTACTCCGACACACTTCGAGTTGGTAATTAGAGCTTATCTTATAGTGCTTGGGTTGAATATCAATTGGAGCGGATGCAGCCGTGGCTTAGCAGTGATAATATGAGAGTAAGCCCATAATGTCAATTACATTGTCATCCTAGCAAGCTGCGCTAAGCGATCTATAATCGGGTGAAACGATTCGATGGGAGCATCGGAATGGGACTTCTGATGGCTAAACGCTAATTGTGGGATTAAGCTTCCCTTTCGATTGAATTATGACGCTGTTGCTGGAGTTTGTTTTTTGTTGCAAAATGTTTTATTTAAATAAATCAATCGAATGTTTTTCACACTCGCCAAAACACACACATGTCACTAAACATGACAAATGCAAACGTAGCAAAGTTTATGTTTTCAGCCACAACCCTGAATAAATTTTTATCAATGTCGTACTAAAATATTTTAAATAATAAAATATAGAAATGACGTCTTTTCTATTATGTCTGGATAAGACAGTGAATGGCCTAAAATTAGTCTAGAAAGTACTTATATACTTCGAAATCTACGGGTCCTTCAATGTTGCAGTAAAATGAATATTATAATATCCACCAGCAATGTTTTTGATATGTCCCCGTTTGTAAGAATCTGAAAACCTTTGATCAACATTGTTGATCAACATCAAACGTTGTAACTTGGATGTTTTATGATGCTCTTTAAAGAAATTCACCAGTGTGTTCGAGACCTTGAATCAAAATTGTTGAAGATACGATCGAACAACGATAAAAAAATATACAATCGAATTGAGAACTTCCTCCTTTTTTTGAAGTCTTTTAAAAAACATTATATTCAAAATGAATTTTCAAGAATATATTCAAAGTGAAACCGTCAAAGGAAAACAAATTGTCTCTTAATAACAAACAATTAATTATTTACGTCGACTCATTTATTTAAAAGCTTCCACCAAAATATAAAATACGCTTTGTATTTTATCATGATGGAATTCAGTTTTACATTTTAGAGGTAGGTATATTGGATCCTTTGTTCAGTAACAGAGTGTATATATGGCAAGTTTTTTCTAACGGCTACCCGATGGAATCACACACCAAAATATGCTCAATATAGCACGCATAAAATGTGGCATTATGAGCAATTTCATGTTCATCAGTAAAGCGGCAATATATTACTGTTCTAGAAAAAATTACTGCGTCTTCATAGAAATAATATCCACTTTTCTATTCCTACGTAAAGCTGAGTATAGACAATAGAAGCTTGTACAGTCACACGAGCAATGAAATATACATACCAATAGGTATATTATTGAATTACATAACTTTGGCCAAAAGAATTATTCACAAATTAAGTAAAATTTAATATCACCTAGATTTAACAAAATCATGTTATTTTACAGTTGAGAAAAACCGATAAACACAAAAACTCAATACACTTGAACAAATTATTTGTCCTCTTCAACCTCTTCAATTTCGGACACATTTCATTACTCGTAACTGAACACAATTAAATCGATCGAAAAACAACTAAAGTGAATGACGTCATTAGCGTGTTATATCTGAATTATTGCATTCAAACTCGAGTTCTACCTACTTCAATTAGCCTTCCAAAACTACTATTAGACCTCGTTTCCGAATAGCATTGGAAATGGGTAACGAATCGTTTCCATGGCAATAGGATCGGTAACAAAACTAACACAAAAGATGATTAAAGTGAAACAACCCCTGTTTTTAATATAACGTTAGCTTTTTAGACTGATGATGGTGTGAAATGTTTTGACATTGATGGAACGTCCACTAATAGATATTACAAACGACGATTAGAAATTAAAATAAACTTTTGCAGAGTTATTGATGTTGATGAATTGGCATTAAGATTAGGTATAACTTATAGAGATTGCTTAAAAAATTAGTACGAAACACGCCAAGACTTTATGAATTTTAATCTCGGCTCATAAAACAGATAAGTAAGGACTTTCGAGTAGCAATAAAACGTTAAATATTATCATTATTGAAGTACTTATCTTAAAACCTGCAGAACATAATCGTTACGGAAACATTTTGGTCAAGAACTTTCCCGATATATCACCGTAGCAATTTCAGCACTAACCACAAACATGCAATTGATGAAAATAGCGTTCAAATTGAAACGGGCAACTCGTGCTAGACTGTGCAAGTCCATAAAAACGTCGAGATGTCACTCGAAACTCGAATTCAAATGCAGCGAACATTCAACAAACATATTGCTAAACCTACCAAACTTCTTGCTTGGACACTTTTTGCCGGTCGCCCAAGTTGGCAACGGATTTAATAATGTGTAAAAATGTCGGAACTGTTGGCATTCTGCCGGCACGTCACAGAAATCTATCGCGGGAATACCGAGTCTAAATATTTATGCCTCATGTATTCTGCTGTCGAATCTAAAATCTAGTTTTGAATCAGTTTAATGGTCGATTTGGAGTTGATGGGTTGGATACATTTATTGAACACTAACAGCCTGCCCTCAGCTTAATGGCTTTCTGTTTGGTTTGCCACAAAAAGTTTGTTTAGCTATTCCCTAGGCTACCAAGTGAATTACATTTGACAATTGACAAAAAAAGAAAAGGCTTGTGTCCTACACTAAGCCTTAACAGCGATTCGGGAAAAGAAATGAAATTATTTATCAACGTCCAAGAAAATGGAAGCCAAAGATGGCTACGTTATGATGACGTCTCCGATATAAATTGGGGGAATTATTGGGGTCCTAGAGAATTTTTCGACATGCGAATTCGTTGCCTTTGAGTTTGTTACGGACTGTGGCAGTTGTTTTCATCCTACTGACCAATAAATATTAATCTAGTAACTATAATTATTGCTTCAAGCCTTATCTAGGCTTTATAGCGTGTGTCCGTATTCTGTTTTTATCACCTTATTTGATTTCAAAACACCCTAAATTGACTTCACTCAGTCTTGTTCTATTTTAAGGTTGAAGTTGCATTTGTTTAATAGTACAGCTTCTATGTGACAATGTGGCCAAGCCAAACGAGGGTTGAGCGTTTAGAAGCGCTCTGTTAAATCAAAGGCATCTTTGTATTGAGCGATCTAGTGAAGCTAAAGCGGTGATAAGACTAACGAACAGCTACAACTACTCAGCAGGTAAAGTAAAATGATATATAATGTGACGTTTAGTTCTCCTAATTGTGTTTACGCTTAGCTAAAATATGTTAGTAAAATTGATACTCATTTACTATATCGTTACATAAATCATAAAGCGTTAAGGCTAATCATTACATTTTTGTAGATTTTCCATTCAATTTACTAGCGTGATTGAGATTAAGATTAAATTTACTACTAGAGCTTCGTTGTTATGAATTCACCAAGTCTATTAAGTAAGTTCAAATACCTACACTATCTATAAATGAAACTACTTAAATGTAATAAAAAGAAGCTTAAAAACATGCAAAAAGGTGCTATTCTAATACAGCCTAGGCAGGCAACATCTGCAAAGTTTTAGGCCAAATGGTATCAGCTCCTTTGGATCCAGTTAGCGACATATCCGGAGTACAAACTAACTCCCAAATGCCATTAAACATTTAGGAAGTGAGTATAAGCTTTGTAAAATTCACACTTTGTAGTGCAAAGTTTGTACACAGCTTATTCGGAGTCCACGGTCGAGAGAATTGAAAAAATCCTATAGAAAGTTGACAAAATCAACGTTTCGTAGTCCCCTGTTTCCTAATCCAAAACTAGGCGGATTTAAATGCTTTTTTGATTAAAATTTAAAGAAAGGATTAGGCTGTGTTTCTATGTTGTGACTACGAAACGTTGATTTTGTAACTTTCTATAGGAATTTTTCAATTCTCTCGACTGTGGTGTTTCCTCTTGACAATTAATGTTAAGGTGACAATGAAGAATAGGTGTACATTTCCTTTTATATGGTCAATTAGGTTGTATTTTTACACTACAAATAATCTAACTGTGCTATTTTAGGAAACAAATCCGTAACCCATAGAAAGCTATACGTAGCTAACATCAAATCAAACCGATTTAAATAATGCCAAACTCAAATACGTATACATCGTTCGAGTGTAAAAAATATAGTGGCAGCAGTCAAACAAAGCAATAGCTTTGTTTGACAATCGGCCATTTTTAATGTCCTCACTGCTAGGGCCTGTGTGGACCCCGCGGGCCCAATGCGGATTGGTGGGTGCTAACGACTGCAAATGCAGCCGGGACCAACGGCTTAATGTGCCTTCCGAAGCATGGAGGAGCTCAAGATAGTAAAATTTTTGGTCACCCAAACCATGACCGACCCTTGCTTAAGTTGCTTAACCTCCGCAATCGCTGGGCCAGGCGCTATATCACTGCGCCACCGAGCTCCCCTTCAGCTTGCTCTGTTTAGATTATTATTATTATTTTAATATTTATTTTGGAGCTTTTGTCTCCATCGAGACATGGCATCTCCATCGAACTAAGTCACCAGCTTGCACTTGTTTAGATTATTGCCAAATGATTGGAGTGAGTAGGCTCGATTATAGTATAATGTTTTAAATATTATAATTATATCCTTGAGGGAGACCAATGCACAACACTTCCAAAAGTAGCTGTCGTGTAGCTGACATAATAATGATTTTTATTATAATCCATAATAAGTCACACAAGCACGCGTGTATAGAATTATGGAAACAACACAGTGATCAGCTGAGTTGTTTTAACGACTAAGTCAAACTCGCAGCTCAAGGTTCCTGTTTGTTATTATCATTAAGGCAATGGCGTCGTTAGAGTTGCTCCAACTCGAGTTACGTGTGGAATGGCCGCAAACGGTATGTTTACTCTTTTGATTATTTTCGCTCCGTCAACGTCAGCTCAACTCTCAATGATAAAGGATTTATTAAAAGACTGCTTTCAGATAACACACTAAATATATTAATAAATATTAATATTTGACAACATCACATACATTGCTCCGATTCCAAAGTAAGTAGCTAAAGCACTTGTGTTATGGAAGTCAGAGACAACGGTGGTATCACAAACACCCAGACCTGAGCCAATATAGAAAAGTTCGTTTTTTCTAAATTAACCCAACCGGGGATCGAACCCGGGACCTCAGAAATAGCGACACTTTGAAAACCGGTGTACAAAGCCACTCGACCACGGAGGTTGTCACACTATATCTTGGAATAACGAGAAATTCTTTTATATTATCATCAACAAATTTAAAAAGGCTTTTAACACTAGTAACGTGACGTCACAAATTTTCCTAAATATGAACCCCAAAATGTAAATCGTAAGTTTTTACCCACTGGGAGTGCAGCGCGAGTTCAAGCGATATTCATTGCATAAATCACAATAATTAGCGCCAACTTCCACAGCGGGTAATCCCGATCACTGTGAATTCACCGGGGGTTATTAATGCACACCGTTTGATTTACACGAGCTTGCAGAACTTGCATGTTTCAGCGCCAGGGGGCGGAAGCAAATTAGCAACACACGTGCTTCATTTGAGGGTTAAACGATTGAGGAACTTGCGAATATCTAATGGTTACTTACTCACATTTGATTTGTGCATAAAGACTTAAAACTTGACTATGAATTACAGATTTAGGATAGCGTATATCTTCTGGTAAATTTAACTTTTTTTGTAAACTGATAAATATAAAAATACTAAAGAACTAAAATCAATTTTGTAAATCAGCTGGAAATTAAACAAAATTGAAGTGTTCGTTGTTCTTCAGAAATAACAATAAAGTCTTAATTGCCTTTTTTTAATAAACATTAGTCTGACTTGGATCTAATGTTATTTGATAATTGACTTTTTGAGGGAGTCGCAAGAAGATAGCAGGCAAAGTCAAGCACCCAATAATAAAAGAATCCATTGAAAAAACTGGTTCGTAATTAATATTAGTTTGCGAGACTCTTCCTTTTCGTTACTTTAGGTCTTTTATGTTTTTAGATGTTATTTGAAACTAAAACTTGCCAAAAGTCTGTTTTTTTACATTTTGTTATATGTTTTACGGTTAGTTAGCAGGTCCGTTCACTAACCCCCTACTTATAAAGATTGTATAGCAGATGTATAGTTACACAATGGTTACTCTCTGTCAAACTATTTAAGTTTGACAATAAAAAAGAAAGGGACAAAACACTGTGTAACTTACATCTGTTATACAATCTTTATTAGTAAGGGGGTAAGAGTTTATAACATCAACATAATGGCGATGATACAAAAACTTTTTATTTCATTCGATTTTTTTTTTTTTTATTTTGTCATCAGCTGTACTGCACAACGTGTCGTCAATATAAAACTTCGACTCTAAGCGGGTCACGTCTTCGAACGTCTGCAAATCCACAATATTCATGATAATTCGATGCATTTCCAGTATCGTAGGATTCCAATAGGATATCTCGGATTATAGACGAGTTCTCGAATTCTCTGATCAGTTTGGGGCTGACTTTAAATTGAGTACAAGATTTGTACAATACGTTTCAGCGATTTTGGAGGCTCGGAACATCGTGCGAGACGCTCCGCACAACACAATTCCTATGGATGTGTGTGAGAGAGGCGAGTGGTGGGGCATAGCTACGCGCATAGTAGCCGACTTCACAGCTTATAAGGATGAAACGCATTAAAGTAAGCTAGTGTACGTGCATGTACTTCTTTTTTTTATTTTTTTTATTTGACAACATCACAAACATTGCTCCGATCCCAAAGTAAGTAGCTAAAGCACTTGTGTTATGAAAATCAGAGACAATGGTGGTAAACACACACACCCAGACCTGAGCCAATATAGAAAAGTTAGTTTTTCTAAATTTACCCAGCCGGGAATCGAACCCGGGACCTCAGAGACGGTGACACCTTGAAAACCGGCGTACAAACCTCTCGACCACGAAGGTCGTCAATGAACGATATCTCAATCATCAATGAATGAAATGAAGTGATAATGCCTACTCTTGGAAGAATGAGATGATTTTCTGTACGTCAATGCTTAGTGGCACTGAATGTGTCAAGAGTAATCACGCGAAGCCAATCCAGATTTAAGTCCATGACGGTTCAACAGGTCTTCGTAACAAGACATGGAGAAGCTGAATGAACAATACATTTTAGTCATTCATCTGAAATTTTGCCTTTGCAAAAGTTGCTTAGCTTTTGTGATCGCGTGGTTATTTATATTTTATTTTAGAAATAAATCTTAATCCACCTTCGAATGTAATTTACTGCTAGCATGTTGAGGTAGAAAAATTGTCCGCAGACCACGCAGCTTATCTTAAAATTCTACTTCAATATCTCAGGGCCCTAGATTCAAGTCTAGATTTTATCCAGTTTTTTTCTATTCTTTACTACCCCGTGGAAACATCTAGGAACAGTAAACATAACTATGAAAGGAAATTCCAAAGTCAACACAAAGTTCTTAAAAGAATAAAGTACACACGACAGCACGTCAGGTTATACAGTTAAACTGCGAAAGCAGCTTTTATTACGTAGGGCATAAAGGCGGTCTCAAGGTCAACATGTATAGTCTGAGGTGCCGTCATGCGTACCTAAGCCAGCCAAGTTTGTGTCTTCAAACAACTCCCTAAAAGGTTGTTTCTATGTAACAGCTGTATATATCCATCAAAATGAATATAGATAAGACTTATATATCTAAATGGCAGTCTCATCGTGTACGGAGAACTTCAGAAGTACCATATCTGACTAAGTTTTTTGATCATAAAGAGAATAATTCCTATCTTGGCGAACCGTCAAGATTGGAAAAGCAGAGAGGAGGCCTATGTATGAAGGCGGACGCTACGAAGGCTGCATAGATAGAAAGTAGTTGCTACTTACAATATAGTTCAAGAAGCCGACTATACCTACTATCTTACAGAATTTTGATTCCATTGAATCAAAGTCTCATAGAATATGCATCAGGTATGGCAAACAAATAGCGATATGTACTGTGATAAAACTTTTCATACATTTGGTTATTCTATCTGAAAACTATGAATGTATAATTATGACCAATTCGCTGTATACTCAACTGTATTGGAAAGTATTAAGACTCAGTATGTTCTGGTCTTGCAGGTGTCAGATGAGAACATATTCACTGATGGTTAATAGAGATCTTGTCGAATTCCGATGCTAACGCCGGAGGTGATCGCCGAACGAGATTTCCGATATCGAGAACAAATTGTGTTCGACGATCTGTCAACGAATTTTTATGTTGATTTGATTGGTATTTTCCATATAACGTCTGAGGTGAATTTTCTATGGTTCAAAGTGAAAAGGATATGGTTCGAGAAATGACGAACGAAGGGTGAAAGGATGACGTAAAAATGTATATCTTGGTATAAGATCGGATAAAAGCGTCAGCACATAATTCACACTAGAACTAGAACGCACACTAGAACTGATAATCATTTTCAACTAATTGAAAGGTTCAAATGTGAGCTAAAACTTAATAATGGGGACTAGTAACTTACGTATACAAGATGAAAAAGCCAAACATAACTCGAGACTTTAGTCCTCCCGTGACCACGGCCCCTGGAAAGGTGTCGAAACGTCGGGAATTCTAAAAAACCAATAAATACAAACTAAATAATTCCAAAACAACACCTGAATTAATAATATACGCGCTGTAATCCGTAAAAAGTGTTTTATTTCTAATGAACTGTACGCGCGAAAGTCTTAGAAGTGTATATAACTCGAGATTTAAAATAAACCAATGCACTCATAACACGGACCAATGCTCCTAATTTAAATCAAAATGCAATATTCATTAAATTAGATGACATATACGGGACCTTTAAGAGGAAACACCACGGTCGAGAGAATTGAAAAATTCCTATAGAAACTGACAAAATTAACGTTTGGTAATCCCCTGTTTCCTACTCCGAAACTAGACCAATTTCAATATTTTTTTCATTAAAATGTAAAGGAATGAATTGGCTAGGTTTCCTTTTTTATACAATAATTATGAAAAGAGATATTAATCTCCAAAAACCTAAAAAAAAATGCCATTGTTTAGACATCCAGCAATCAAATTTGACGAGATTATATAAAAAGCAAAACATAGGAACTCAGCCAAATCCTTTCTTTATTTTTTTATGTAAAAAGTATTTAAATTGGTCTAGTTTTGAAAGAGGAAACAGGGGACTACGAAACGTTGGTTTTGTCAACTTTCTATAAAAAAAAATCAATTCCCTCGACCGTGGTGTTTCCTCTTAACGCAATAAGTTGATTCGCTACTATTGTTTCTAATAGTCGGCAAATACGTAAAAGTAACAACGCTGATATGAAAAAAATACAACTACCACTATCTATCAAATTTACAAACAGAAACATGACACCAGGATCATTTTTATTCATCCACGTCACCCATATGCAATATTTTGGCGTTGAATATTGATGTGGAAAAGTGCTAAAAGTGTCAAGCTTCAGTTAGCAAATCATTTCCCTATCCAGTAATAAAACTACATTTAAAAACATCGTGTTGTCTCAAATTCATACGGATAACTTGTATGGTAACATTTAACTATTAATCTTTCTCTCTTTGGAAAATTTTGTTAAAAATCTATAGCGAAGCTTTATGTGACGGATATTAATTATTATTGCATTTATTAATATTCCTTCGTTTGGTACAGCACAAGCTGCTTCACTCCACGTTAATTTAAACTATATTAAAAAAATGTTTATTGATAGGTACTACTTATTCTTACAAAATCGATTCCAATATGTCTAGTTCTGCAACTAGTTGCTATTTCTTTAGCTGAAGTCAAATCTGGACTTTCGATTAGTAGCCAAGGCTATAATATGAAACGTTTGGGAAAACACACACACGTCAAACATATAACACTTATAACACCCCTCTTTTTCGGGGGTTAAAAAAGTGACACAACACGATCAACGCCACTCGAAACAAAATCTTCCAAGATACTTTTTCATAAAATTCAGGCAACGGGATAAAAGGCTCCTGTTTTTCTTTCAACGACAGCATTCATCAATCCGTCCGGACATAACGTCAGCATTAATCATTTTTATTGGACAACATCGGGTATATTGATTGTTCTCCATAATAAAGGCGTAATTTACTCAACCATATGTTAGGCGTTCATTCTTTCCAGTTGATCGTTTGATTTTTTATCGTTACTTACTCATAAAAATCTAATAAATAAGAAATTCATGATACGATTCTATTCAAAATCATGATTTTTGAATAGAATCGTATAATCCGTTTGTCTTGAATGTGCTGCAGTGAGACTTGCATGGTTTAAAACATAGAAAAAAAACATTGTCACAGATATAATCGCATTGTTGTTCGATTTCCATAAAATAAGGCCTTGGTAATATACCGTGGGATCTGTACCCTTAGCATAGAGACTAGAGTAATTTGTATGGGAAATTTGTACAGCGCCATCTACCTTCGAAAAGCGAAATGAAATTTTCAATAGACAATTACTCTATCGAGTACTTTTACGCGCTTTTTTCTCGATAGATGTTCGTGCTAAGGGTTCAGAAAAAATAGGTAGTTATCTGATATTTATTACGATGAATAATGATTAACCCGAAAATTTTTCTAAGTCTATGGATTAACCTAACAATCATACATTTTAAAACGATACAAGATTGTAAAAGATCTGTTATATCTTCCAATAACTATAATTTAACTATTATTATATTTACTATATAAATATTATTGAGGAGCTCGGTGGCGCAGTGGTATAGCGCCTGGCCCAGCGATTGCGGAGGTCAAGCAACTTTCGCAAGGGTCGGTCATGCGATGGGTGACCAAAAATTTTTATCTCGAGCTCCTCCGTGCTTAGGAAGGCACGTTAAGCCGTTAGTCCCGGCTGCATTTGCAGTCGTTAGCACCCACCAATCCGCATTGAGCCCGCGTGGTGAGTCATCCTCCTTATCCACCCATAAGGAAGGCATGTGGCCCAGCAGTGGAGACATAAAAATGGCTGATGGTCAACTATTATTTACCTCGTATTTTAATGTTGATATTAAAGATTGAAGGTTTTAGGATAGCAATTGAAAATAATCAATTAGCTTTTTTCTTTTTAAGGAGCACTTTCTTGGTATTTCCAATCGTTATCACTCCAAAAAATACTCCTTTCATTTCATTTCTTAAGCAGAGGATTATTCCTCGAATTTCGGTGAAACAAATTTAGTACTTTGAAAACTCTGTTAGGAATCTTCACGTCAATGATACTAAAATTGAGTATTTTTTCAAACATGCTTTTACTAAATTAATTAACTAAGAAGTGCCTTTACTTATCTTTGTAAGATTTATAAACAATGAAAAAATATTTATTCAGTATCTTTTTGAATGAATTAACATAACATATGGCTAGGATCCCCTTTTAAGTATAAAATCTGTGTTAGAGGGCCCCGCTCTTTCTTAAATTACAAAAGATATACATTTCATTAGAAATAAAACACTTTTCACGGATTACAGCGCATATATTATTAATTCAGGTGTTGTTTAAGAATTATTTAGTTATTTATTGGTTTTTTGAATTCCCAACGTTTCGACACCTTTCCAGGGGCCGTGGTCACGGTGGTATCACAAACATCCAGACTTGAGCCAATATAGTAAAGTTCGTTTTCTAAATTGACCCAACCGGGGATCGAACCCGGGACCTCAGAGATGGCGACCCCTTGAAAACCGGTGTACAAAGCCACTCGACCACGGAGGTCGTCAGAATCTTTGTACAATTCAATACCGAACCATTATTGAATTGTACTTACTCACAAAATTCAATTCATCAATTGTGAAATGTTGCTTTGCATCTCCACATTTCTTTCAGCGTGTTTCAATAAAAGGTACTTTTATATGAATATCGGCTTTTCAATATCACAATTTAATTTCTCCGCAAAATATTTGTAAGCTCTATTATGTATTGGATGTGCTTTTATTGTTTCTTTTTGTACAATTTGATAACAAAAGAAAGATTAAGTCGCGAGTGATACCGGTTATGTTTTGAGAATTGTATTTATTGTTTCAAAGGGACAGACAAAAATAGAACCCGACTGAATATCGACAATCGACATTTTGTAAGTAAAATAAGGTACATTATACATAATATATTTCAACTTATCATGTTGAATGGAGATCTTGAACGAAAACTGCAACCCTGTATTACCTGTAAGAAAAAGAAATCAGAAGTCAGAAATCGTATCAAAAAACAAACTTAAATTATACTATACATTTTTAAATCGTCATCCATCCATCATTATCTCCCAGTACGCCCTCACCCGTGCACCCACCGGGTCCACCCACCAGTGGGTACACGGGGAATTCCCTTTTACCCATGCACCTACTGCATTTTGGCAGGAATCAAAGTTTTAAAATATATCGATACACCGTATCAATATAGTTTTATTTTATGAGAAATATACGTGTTCATAAGATAAATAGATAGGTATGTGGAAATTAATACTAATGTGAAATGCGATGTAATAGCACATTTAGAAAATTGCGCGGATTATTAAAAAAAAATAAGAATACTTAACCACCATATTAAATTATTTTTTTGACAATTGAACCTTTTTTGAGAATTTTAACTTTTTTAATTGACATAGCATTAACAGAATGCGTGCTGCAAATATAGTCAAAAAGGATGTAAAACGAATATCGTTTAAAACAGATGCTTCGGTCGTAAAATAATTAATAGTACATAACTGTAGGTGTAGTCTCATTTAGTGCTAGTCGTACACAAAACAACACAAATCGATATAGCTATAGGATAGCCGTCTGGCACACGTATAGGTACTAAAGATCTAAACGATTTTTGTTCCATTCCCCCTCTAAAAAGCACTTTTAATTATTTTACTATTTTGGTATTTGAATTTAGAACACAATTCTACCTCCATCTCAATACTATACAACCTCCTTATCCAAAAAATACTCGATATAAACTCCTTGTGCAAAGAGTACTCGATGAGTTTTTTGGCGCCATTTTGTCGAGTTCGGTTTGGTGTCTATTTTAATTATTTTCAAATTGATTCATAGTGGATATTGTGTCTTAAAATTGTTGCAGTTATATGGTACAAGTGTCTACGCAACTGAACAATATGTGGGATAATTGAAATAGGCGCGATCTTGGTTGTGTGAAGCTGACCCAACAAGCAAAATCAATACTTGAAGTGTTCTTTAAGGCTACTTTCTTTTTTACTTATAAGATACTTGAAGTTTGTTACAATGCTGGATTTGGGCGCAGTTATAGGAGCATTAGTTTCTAATAACGATCTTATAATCAACTCGCAGAATGTCACTAAGCATTATAATATACTTATGGAAGCGCAATTGCTTCTATAATGTTCTGAGACTACACATTTTTAAACACAAATACTCTTATTAGTTAGTGATTTAAGAACATACTAGAGCAATCTTGTTTATAATGCACTACTAATGTACTTAGTTATTAGTTATAAGTACGTTTTCTTCTGAACATCTATTTGAGTTTCGGCCGGTTGGATTGTGTTAAACACAAGAAAATAACGTAAGTATATATGTATTTACACTATTATACTATTATAATTTGTATTATCATAGGACATGTAAGTATTGTAAAATATTGTATTTATAGTGTGTGAACTTGCCGGGGAAGTCATATTTATTGTAAATATCTCTCAAAATTTTGTTAATTTCACAACGCCCTTTAAAAAATAGCACATAGCATATTTATTATTAAAATAATATTTCGAAAATAATTACGAACATTCGCCATGTTTTAAAATTCTCTGCATTGAGTATGTTATAGAACAATTATAGGTAAATTTGTACTTATAGCATTTTCAATCCAGATAACTTGCCTCCATATTATAACATATTAGGGTTCCTCGCGAAATCTGCCTACTAATCTATAAATTAAATTTGCTAGAATTCAATTACGAGACGTATAAATCACTAGATTACAGCTAACTCTCGTCATGAATGCATGACAAAGTTTAAGGGTTACTCTATCACACTTTAAAAAAAATCTTTTGTTTTTCAGTTCCTTTCGCGATGGTGGTATTTTTAGACGTTGACTGTTTTTTAAGTAAAGATAACTTTATAAAACTCAACGAATATAAATGGCCGTGGACAATGACACATTTTATTCTATCTGAAAAGTGTTATGGTTGTGGACGATTCACTGATTCAAGATTGTACTGTCACTTTATTGTTAACATAATCAATATTAAAAAACTTCTTAATATAAAACAATTGTGGTGTCAAGGCTGTCAATATATGCTAGTGTACAATCATTACCCGGAAGATGAATGTTACTATTGCTATTAAAAATAAAATAACATCTTTCACTATCCGTATCAACAAAGTACATATAACCATATTTTTATTTAGTAACTACCTACATAATACGAGCGCATTGTTCAATTGTTGTAATTCACGATTTTTTATTTCCTCGAAATTGAAATCGTATTCTTCTAAAAAATCTTCAACTTCTTCGCTATCCAAATGATGGGCTAAGGGTGAAAAAAAAATCCACCGCGGAACCCTCATTTACATCACCTGGACAAATAGGTGAACAATTGCATCAGAACAAAATGGCAGATGTTTACTAGTAAAGTGATTTATCTAGTAGCTTATACGGTTATTTCACCTAATATCGCCCTAATTAAGTACAATTACACTTAAAAGAATCTTGAACAAGACTAATAACGATGCAATCTTATTATTAGCGTAGCTTAGTGTATTATAATATCTTGTTCTCTTATAAAATACTACGATAGGATCAAATATCAGTCAGGACTACTTAATCTTTCTGCAAACAATTATGGGATACTTATACCTGTAAGTGTTTTACAAGATATTCTTGTAGCTAACTAGAAGACTGTAAAATAAAAACAAATGCTCTTGAGAGTATCTACGCTTGTGAAAGGTTACTATAAGTAAAAGTATCCTGTAACCGTTCTGTGCGTTAGTCTTGTAGCAAACTATAAGACTAAGATACAAAAATGAATGCTCTTGAGTATGTTAAAGCTTGTCGAATGCTATTATAAGTAAAAAAGTCTACAACAATACATTTATAAGAACGTTATTAGTAGATAATTACTTATAATTTTTCTTTATAGGATTACTTTGCTTGTTGGGGAGACTTTTATTGAAGAGGTGGCTTCCTCGGCAGAACTAACCGAGTAAACTGCGATGCACCCGCATTCTAATGAAAAATTAAACAATATCTACCACTGAAATATTTAACACTTGACACTGGCAAAAATTACTTCCAAGAGGAAAGTAGATTGCCATAATAAAAAAAGAAGAAGAAGAAGAGTACTCAATATACAAACTCCTTGTGGAAAAAATAATATCGCTAAAATCTTTCTTTTTCTCGTAGTCATGATATACAATATAGTATGCAACTCTTGAATAAAACGGATTTATTATCGAGGGCCATGAATCACTCGCGTCGTTCAGGATTCATCCTTCACTTGCTCGTGATTCATCTATGGCCCTCGCTTTAAATCCGTCTTTTATTCACTAATTGCATAATATACTATTTTGAGGCCCATCCTGTCCATTCTGTAACCAAACTCGCATCTCACTTCGAGCCTCACTTCACTTCGCGTGAATTTGTTATTAGAAATTAGCTGAATGTAAGCTACTTTACCGATTGCAAAAGGTTTTAGGTAGCTACCGTAGCTATCTAAAATCTTTTGTGATTAAAAAACAGCCTATCATTATCTCATTGATTTAAAATTTCCGCGCAGTGAAGTGACATTCGAAATGAGGTTTGAGTTTGGTTACAGAATCGACAGGCTGTTCTTAAAAAAATGCCCTAAGGAGAGGCGTTATGACGTCATCTTCTTTGTATGGTAAAAAAAATGTCGAAAACCTATCGTGTGTGGTAACAAACAAAACGGTTTTCTGAGTTGATCCTAAAAATAAACCACATCATGACATTTCAGCCACTTTGTTTTAAATTAAACCAAAAAAGCATTTTCAAAATCTTTGGGCTCCATAGATACGATTCCGTTAAATTATTTTTCGTTTCTATCCCTTACCTCAAATGATATGTAATATTCTCATATCTAACCTCAGCACTTTTTTATTTTTTTATTATTCATTGTTACAAATCTTTATAAATGTGATTACGTATGAGAGAAAAAATTTAGTTCTGAAACCTGATGTCAAATGAGAGGGCGTTCTAAGCCGTTTCTAAAAATACATGTAAAATATGTACCTTTATGTCAATAACTAGTTTTTAAAATATCAGCTCATTATATTTGCTTCCGTAAGTACATCACAGTTCCGCCAGATACATATATAAATAAAAATGAATATGTATGTAAGCGCATAACTTCAGAACGACTACACCAAATTAGATAATTATTTTTTCTGTTATTATCAGGACAAGGTTTGTATAAAAGATAATTTTCGAAAAAATATACGCAACAAAAAAAAAATCTCTTTTCCGTCATTTTAAATCGCAATATAACTAATAGATAGCCTCTCCGTGAGAAGCCGGGGCGGGCAGCTAGTTATTTTATAAAAGTTCTTAATCCACCCTTCAAAGTATATAAAACTTATTTTGTAACCAAATTAGATGAAACCCTCATAATCTACTACAGTGCACGAATCCCACCCTCTTCAAAGGGAAAGGGGAGTTTGACAGGTCTCGTTATAGTGGTGGCATCGAGCTATCAATCACGAAATACTGATGGGTAGGATTGAGACAACCAATCTTGAAGGATCAGTTTTTCCTTTAAAAAATCCGACGACAGCTGTTTGCGGAGTAGAAGATGCTGAAAATGCTATTAATAATTTATCGATTAATCTTTAAGAAGGCATATTTAATAAGGAATACAGAAAAATAGAGTTGACAACCTAAACTCAATTTAATTATACCAAGAATATAAGAGAGAATTTCCTTGGTGATTATTAGGAAAATATTAAATCTTATACAGAAATTCAACAACACAAATTCAACCCGAAAGAGGTGAAATGGGGTTTCAAACTTTGTATGGAAAAAAATATTTAATAGATATTTTGACTTGAAACATCGTAGGAGTACTTCTAGAAACAAATATTGAAACACGTATTGTTAGGAAATAAATGGGATAAATAAACCTAATTTACACGGATGTCGATTATGAGGTTTTATGGGATGTTGATTGCGAAAATAGCATTTATATTGAAGTCCAACACGATAGATATTAAAATATAAAGGAATAAAGGGAGTTCAAATTTTGTATGGAAAAATAATACGGAATCGGGATATTAATTCATCAACGCCCGAGCGGACGCATGCGGCCGGATAATAATGGAATATCTATTGTGTCTCATTTTCCGGGTGTTGAAGGGTTGAACGGATTTGGATTGACATACATATATAGTTTATAGCCAGCATTAAAACAAAGGATACTTTCATCCCGGTTAAAGGTTCCCCAGAGATTTTCCGAATGTCTACATGGATGAAGTTGGGGGCGAAAGCTAGTAAGATATATTAGCGAAAATAAAAGAAAATGCATGAACATGAATTGGGTAGTAAGTAGATTGTGTAAAATACATCTTATCATTCACGCGTGTCTGTTTCTGTGTTCGACTGTACTCTATATTTGGTTCTAAAAATCGGTCCCATATATCTATCATTACTCAAGTATAACTTAAGTTATAAAGGTTAACCACTCCAGCATCCGACACGAAAACAAAAAGTGGCTTGAAACGTCCAAGTGACTATACAACATGTTACAAAAATACCCCTAATGCCGAATGTGGTATATAGGGACCATCAAACTGAACAACTTTTAGTATGGGACCAACTCTCAAATCGCGAAAAAAAATCAGCTGTTTCATACATTTTGATATTTTATTTTTTGTATGAAACAGCTGATTTTTTTTCGCGATTACAAAGTTGGTCCCATAGTACAAGTTGTTCAGTTTGATGGTCCCTATCTACTATATTCGGCATTAGGGGTATTTTTGTAACACGTTGTATACTGTCACCATTCCAACGGCTAGCAATTTAAAATTTAATGACACATTTAATTAAAAGTCCTAGCCCCTCAGGCATATGAGACTATGATGTACGTATGTAAGAATTACTAGTATACTTAATGTACTAATACCGATATGGGACTCGCGAAGTTAGGCTACTTATACCTCGTACAATGTTCCAATATTAAACTTGTATATTTGATAGCAGTAAAACTTTGAACCCTCAAAGGATTTGAAATCGATAGTTTACTCCTTGCTCCTTAAGTTAACTGGGCCAAGGTTACCTTTGATATTTAATATCAAGACGAACTTTGTGGAGAACAAATTGCGCAGGATTTAGAATTCGATTGAATTTATATAAGGAAGTCCAATTCTCCTGAGAATTTCAATAATTCCTTTCTTAACGCATGCCTAGGACCTTCATAGTAACTGGACAACCTCCGTGGACGAGTGGCTTTGTACACCGGTTTTCAAGGTGTCGTCATCTCTGAGGTGCCGGGTTCGATCCCCGGTTGGGTCAATTTAGAAAAACGAACTTTTCTATATTAGCTCAGGTCTGGGTGTTTGTGATACCACCGTTGTCTCTGATTTCCATAACACAAATGCTTTAGCTACTTACTTTGGAATCGGAGTAATGTATGTGATGTTGTCAATTATTTATATAAAAAAATATTTATTTATATTTATGGCAAGTTTAAAATGCCGTATTATATTACATATTGTTGATCTATACATATTTCAACAGCTTATAATCGTATATAAATGGTAAATTTTTTTGTTCCACTTTTTGAATTGAGAAAAGTTGTTATAAACACACACGTTACATACCTACCAACTGTGAAGCCGTGTATGTCTTATTTCTTGCAGCATCATGTATTTTCAAAATGTAAGGTGGGATCAACTCAACGTTCTATACAAAGGAAGAAAGCTACTCGAGACGCTTGTCGGCTCTCAACTCAACCGTATGCGCTCAGAAAACTCGGAACCGCTCAGAAAAGGTCAAGCAACCTTTATACGGGTCCTTACCAAGAGGTAACTGAGTCGCAACTCCCTAGCAACCGTTTCGTTATTTATAAAAATGTGTTTTAGTTTCAAATGTAGAAATACTTGAAGAAAATCAATGCCATTATATTTAGTTGCTGAGGGTTTCCTGAACTGCGTGATATTGATGACGTATTTACAAACATCATTTAAAAAAAATGCCACTTGGTAAACATTACCACAGAATTTATTTATTTTACTTGTTTGATATTATATTTTCTTGTTTGTGTCCAATATAAAATTAGCTATAATATACAATTTTAATGGATAATGGCACAAACGGGTAGCCGTTAAGAAAGGGACATCTCCCTTCTCAGAATTAGGCTACACATTGCGTACAAGTGTGCCCACTATCCCACCAATCCACATTTCGTTGACACGTCGGGGGGTGTTTACGTAATCATTTACGAGGGACAACTGGGACACTAACATAATAGAGGCCGATATTGCGCCATCGATTTAAGGATAAGACTAATTAAGCCTCTCGCGGCACCTGTGTCTAATGCGACAAGGACAAATAACGTACATGAGGGATGTTTATGCGTGGGAGGCTCGCCAGGGCAGGAGTCAAGACTGACAGGGGCCCTGTGGCCCGGGGACTTAATTCCGTCGCGTGATATTGTAGTTTGGAATATTATTTGCTAAAAGAAGGTTTGTATACTTATTATAATGCAAACCACTTTTTAAATACTTATAGCAGCTCTAACGCGACTAAGACAAGTGACGTACACGACAGGGGCCCATGTCCCCCGGGAATTTAATCCTGACTAAAGATTCTGTGACGGCTTGCCATAATATCTACTAAATAATTTGTTTCTAATAATGCAAACCTCTTTGTTTATTTTAATGTGATAGGGACAAAAGTAGGTACATAAGAGATATCCATGGGAAGCTCGAGGCTCCTCGCTAGGACGTCAACGACAGGGGTTCTGTCACCCGGAGGCTTAATACAAAGCGGTGTAATACAGTGACAGTTGCTTTAATGTTTACCAAAAGAAGGTTAAGAAGGTTAACATTATTAGTATACAAGATTTTTCATATGTGCGTATATTTTTTTTAATTATTCAGTAACATGAGTTAAAGCTATGCATTTAATTAAATGATTTTCATAAAAAATTAAAAATTTAAAATTGATCGAATATTGTGTAAATTATGTCTATTAAAGTAACTGAATCATATAAAAAATAAAACACAGAAATATATATATTATATACAAGGTGTTACAAAAGTACCCCTAATGCCGAATACGGTAGATAGGGACCATCAAACTGAACAACTTTTACTATGAGACCAACTTTGAAATCGCGAAAAAAAAATCAGCTGTTTCATACAAAATTTAATTACGAAAATATCAAAATGTATGGAACAGCTGATTTTTTTTTCGCGATTTCAGAGTTGGTCCCATAGTAAAAGTTGTTCAGTTTGATGGTCCCTATCTACCATATTCGGCATTAGGGGTACTTTTGTAACACTTTGTATACAAGGTGTTACAAAAATACCCCTAATGCCGAATACGGTATATAGGGACCATCAAACTGAACAACTTTTACTATGGGACCAACTATGAAATCGCGAAAAAAAAATCAGCTGTTTCATACATTTTGATATTTTCGTAATTAATTTTTGTATGAAACAGCTGATATTTTTTTCGCGATTTCAGAGTTGGTCCCATAGTAAAAGTTGTTCAGTTTGATGGTCCCTATCTACCATATTCGGCATAAGGGGTACTTTTGTAACACCTTGTATATATATGGATTTATGTTGTCCGCAAACAATCGTTTTTTTATTATTATTTTTTTAAAAATCCTGCATAGGTAGTGAGTGCAACCTCTTTGCTTATTTTGACTTTATAATATTAAGCAAATTGCAATTGCTCCAATGTGATTTTAATATTGTTTTATTATAGTTTTATTTTTTCTTTCTTCCTCCCGCACGCCCTGCCTTCGGCTCTGTATTCTTCCGCTACATATGTTTGGGCAATCATTCGATATAATTACTCAAGCCATCTCCAGGCCCCAGGTTGTAGATAAGTAAACAAATAAATATAGTAATACTTATTACAGACAAAAACGATTTATTTATTTATTGCAGTTTTCTTTATTTTAGTTTTGGTGATTTATTTCTAAAGACAACAAAAGCCAAATTCAAAATTATAGAATCTATTCAAAAGTTATAAGAACTTTTTAATAGATTATACCTACTAGATATCGCGTAAATTTATTAAAAGTTTGGAACATGTGATATTTGTAACAGTACCTACAAAGTTCAGTCAAACCATCCAATTTTCTAAATTTCCTTTTAGGTATATTTCTTTCAAGCAGTCAGTGTCATGTACACTTAACAGACAATCTTATGTGGTCTCAATCTGATCCGGTGGCCAAAACTGGAACTAAGTGTTATGACATGGATTGATTTTAGTCACCTGTGACGGTCGACTTTAGTCACCTAGCAAGTCTCTTGTAAAATTTAATCACAGGTGAGACATGTGATGGCGTCGCTGTTATACTGAGCTGAGTATAGTTTTGGCATTACGCGTCGATGCGCAATGTTAGTGTTATGGCCCTTGTTTGTGTTTAATGTTTTGTACTGTCTTTGTAATGTTGTGTATCGTTGTGTGGTTTCAAAATATATATTTTCTTTCTTTCTTTCATTCTTTCTGTTGTGTATGTAGTCGACAGCGTAACCTAAGTAACACTAACTACACTTAGTTCCAGTTTTGCCCACCGGATCAGATAAGTTTGTACAGTCACCTGCGGCCTAGGTCGAGTTGTCATTTACACAGACGATTTTCGCCGTGCGGTAAAAGTCGTGCGGCTTTAGTCACCCGTGTAAACCCCATATTATACATTAAATTAGCTGATAGATAAATATATAAAACTTGCACACATACATGTCTCGTAATATCGAAAAGGAAATTGTTCTTGTATTAGCTTAATATTTATAGGTAATGAAAAAAATAATCTCATCCGGGACGTTTTAAGATTAAGGAGATTAAAGTCGTTATTATGATATTATTACGTATTCCGACATCATGGCGCTTTTAAAAGAAATAAAATATGAGTTTATATAATTGCATTTAATTTGTTGTTGTATTTGTAATACTTAATTTGAATTTACGATTGTTGAAACTAATCTTTCAGTGAAGTCCGAGATCTCGTACGTCGCAAAAAATGTCTTTCGAAGAAGTATCTGTTGAGACAGGATCTCTACACCATATATTCAGCTAAAAGGGAAGTGCTAGCGTCGAGTTAGAGGTGTCTGTGCTCGGGGACCACGGTCCAACTGTTCGTTTCGATATTGGAATTAATATTTATGTGAAGTGCTTAGAAAACTTCGATATCGTGAGTCAGGTTACGTTTGTCTCGATGTTAGCTTGACGTAGTGCGACGTCACGGCTGCGTAATGTTTACTTATTTTACCTTTCGCTGATCCTGCCGTAGTCACCAAGTTTAGACTCAGAGCAGTGGCAGTTTACAGAGCGAGGTCTCTTGGCACAAGTACAATATTACTTAAAAGGAGATCTCTGTATAATACTTTTTTGTAAAATTTCGATGTAAGTGAATAAATATGTTTTTATTTTTTGTTTTAATTCTTGAGTCTCAGTGGATTAACCGCCAGAAGCAGGACCGCTTAAAGATCCCGCTCAAATACTTTCAAAGACATTTAGATTTGTTTAATGAATTGACTGAACATAATAATTATATAGAATAATTTAATACAAGGAATCCAATAAAACAAATTCATCTAAAGCTACCCTAAATCTAAGTTTACAGTTGAATGAATCCCGTGGAAAGAGTTACCGGGTCGTTGCGTTGTTCCCGGTTCTGTTCCGAATCTCGTCGGATCTTAGGCCGTTACTTTAATTTACCGGAAAACTTTGCTTGCGGGCTGTTCCTGTTGAATTTTTAACCGGCACAAGGTAACTTTGTTTGTTTGTTAATTATTCCTTGTTTTGCTCGGTGAAAGTTATCGGCTTACTTTTTGTATCAACACGGCTTTTTAATGAGAACTTTTTTTATTGCGAGGGTAAGGTTGGAGTTTTATCCTTTTTTCGTGTATTAGTATACCTAATCCGCTGACGATGAGCGTGTATTTGTCGCAGCCCAGTTTAATCAGCCACTCAATTAAAGCCCTAGTCATTTAATTGAACAGCGCCGTTTAATCACCGGCCTAAATAAAATGACATTTAGTCAATGCGTCTAATACAACATTTAACCCTTCCGCCGGGCGCGCCGCAGACTTTTATAAAGGTTTTGCAATTTATGTATAACGACTATGAATAGGGGCAAACAAAACAAAAAAGATCCGTATTTTCCCCGTATATTTTACCCGATAACTTCGCAATTACACTATATTTATTCAATCAGTAAATTGTGTTCTAATTATGAATATGTTGGCCATATTCTAACAATTGAAGACTAAAACATCTTAATTATTTAGTTCTACGCGATAATAATAATCTGTATTTCTCGATTTCCTGGGCGGATACATGAGGCCGGACGCAGGAGCCCGGCGGGCGCGAGACACAGCGGCAATTAGTGATTTTATATCTGGACGCAGGCGTCCGGGCCGGCGTGGTTAAATAATTAACGGGCTGGCAGATGTTTAGGCTGTAAAAAACAGAAGTATTCATATTTAAACTTAGGACAGTATAATTGTATACACACATATTATCACTAACAAACAATAAATTGTAAAAAAATACACAAATACACCTTTACCATCCAATAAAATTTTGGTAAAAAAATAATTAAAACGTTCGATAACAGATAATATTTACACTATTTTTATACAACATGTTACAAAAAATCCCTAATGCCAAATATGGTATATAGGGACCATCAAACTGAACAACTTTTACTATGGGACCAACTCTGAAATCGCGAAAAAGAAAATCAGCTGTTTCATATAAAAATTAAAATCGAAAATATCAAAATGTATGAAACAGCTGATTTTTGTTGTTGGCCCCGTAGTAAAAGTTGTTTAGTTTGATGGTCCCTATATACCACATTCGGCATTAGGGGTATTTTGTAACATGTTGTATAATGAGCAATAGACGATTAAATCACAAGTTGCTAACATATGTTAATCACAGACTTTGATGAATTGTATGGAATTGACAAGCTTACGGCACGTTATTTTATAGTTTACTGCTTATTTTAAACCTTTAATAGTAAGCGTAGCGTTCAAACGCATAGAACGTTGGCCATTTAAGTAGGCGTGCTGGTATAGACAGCTATGACACCTCCTGAACAAAAGCATACAATATTCAGGCGCCAAATCTTAGAAGTCTTAATAAAGATGGAAGCGTATGAAGTCATAACAAACACATTTTCATGTACGAGACGAGAGAATTTACTGCTGTTACATAAATAATTCCGCTCCGCCAAATGGCTCTCGAGTTTGATTTTACGCGAATTCCGTTGAGAAAGGTAAAAAGGAAATAATTGTACCAGCACATCGAATGGAACAGTTGTACTGAAAAAACAAATTTCATTTCGTAAGGCATAAAGATGTTCAACATAGGACAACATGTTAAGACTGATGTGTGGTTGCCTGTATACGGCAGTATGACGTCAGGTGAATTTGACGTGTCGTAAGGATGGGGATTTTTAGAAAATAGTATTTAGTGCCATTAAGTAGTATATTATATAGTGTTCAGCTATATTTGAGTACAACTGTACCCCATAAACGGTTTTATGGTACGGTACTATGGATCAGTTTTGATCACTATTGGACTCACTTTTTTTAGTCATTGGAATTATTCTTGTTAGTATAAACCCCAAAGAGTTATTCAAAGGTTATCCATGAACAAACATCATGGATAACCTTTGACGACGACGTCCATTTTACGACCACCGTGGTCGAGTGGCTTTGTACACCGGTTTTCAAGTTGTCGCCATCTCTGAGGTCCCGGGTTCGATCCCCGGTTGGGTCAATTTAGAAAACGAACTTTTCTATATTGGCTCAGGTCTGGGTGTTTGTGATACCACCGTTGTCACTGATTTCCATAACACAAGTGCTTTAGCTACTTACTTTGGAATCGGAGCAATGTATGTGATGTTGTCAAATATTTAAAAAAAAAATCATTATTGAAACCTGCCTTTTTAAACCAATGAATTAAAAACAGTGAGTTTTACCTTACCTTAAATGTAACGTTGTTATTTCAATTTCCGCAGAAAAAATGTAACATTATTTTTCATACATTAGTTTGCCGAAGGGATGTGGCTGAACAATTATTGGAAAGATGCTTTAGGAAAAAAAACATTTATTTTCTGTGGTTTTTGCTATCAAATATTTTGTTTCAATCTACACGGCTTGTTTATTATTGGTCGTGGAATTGAAATGTGCATATATATGTATGATCGAATAGAACTACCATTAAACCAATACTTACTTACTTAAACCATATATTATACCACTCGTTTAATTGTAAAACTTTATATGTTGCCAATACAAAATCTGAAAAAACTTTGTATCAAGTCTACATTATGTTATGTATGATCAACTTTTTGTATGGAAACAATCGAGGAATCACAAAAAGTTACAGCCGTTCCATACAAAAAAAAATATTATTTACGTCTTTAGTTTGTTCCAATTGCAACTTCGAATAAAAACCAAATTGACATTTCCTATAAAATCGTATAGAATACATTTCTACAATTTTGAAAGAACCATGATATGAAATTCCCAGAATCGGAACCGGCTATTAAAAGACCAACCAATTATTTCGATCGAAACAGCTTTCTGAAAAATACAGCGAACCGATACGAAGCCATCAATCAAAAAAGCTAAAACGTAAACAGTATCAGATGTCACTGCAAATAACATTTAGGTCGTAGGGAAACAACTTTGTAGGGAATTACAGACAATTTCCGGACGCCATATCTGCCCGTAGTTTTTGTAATAAGTCGAACCGAAAATCAAAGGAATGGTTTTTATTCAGTCATCGTAATATAAAAGGTCATGAATTCGATACGGCAGCGTACAGTGGAGCGATCAGTAAAGCGTGCATCAGAGCGTTGTAAGTAGCGTGCAACTAAATATATTTCGCTGGCGCGGGGCGTTATGTGTATGTCAAAATATACAAGGTGTTACAAAAATACCCCTAATACCGAATATAGTATATAGGGACCATCAAACTGAACAACTTTTACTATGGGACCAACTCTGAAATCGCGAAAAAAAACAGCTGATTTTTTTTTCACGATTTCAGAGTTGGTGCCATAGTAAAAGTTGTTCATGATTGATTGATTGATGGTCCCTATATACCATATTCGGCATTAGGGGTACTTTTGTAACACCTTGTATACGTAAAAGACAAGTTTCTTTTTTTAGCTTTTTCTAGCTTGTCAAACAAAGTAAAGCTATTACAGTTAAGAGACTGTGGAACTGTGCTATCCCAACTAGCACAAAACGTCTGCTTAAGACCTATATAGCGTATATAATTACAGTTATAAGCTGCAAGAGTCAGCTGCATAACGCACTATGCAACCCTTTTGCAGCTGCTTTAGATCTAAAGGGGCGAAATTAGAACCTATTTAAATAGATCCAGTAGAGTGTCATAATAGTGCATTTAATTTCTTACAACCGCCATTTTCACTCCATAAGCACCCTACTGGCACTAATTGAATGAATGATCGTCAGATTATTTCATGCACTCCGAAGCGTAAATTACAGCTTTGAGTGCAAATTGCGACTTTCTTTGGGAAGCTTGGTGGTTTTATAAGTATTTAATTTCTATTACATGTGAGATGTTTTTATATAATAATGGCTAGGCAGTGTGTCGTGAAATAATAAAATGGTGGAATTGCAGTGTAAATATTCGATTTGAGTTACGCTACGCGGCTTGTTCGGTTATAAACATCGGCAAATTTAATTTACTGTGGAGCGTGTATGGTGTTTTTGGAATAAAACTAATGGGCCCTCAATTTATTGAAGATTTTACGAAACTATAATGAATTTATAACAGCGGGTCAAAAAAAAAATCGTAATTTTGATAAGTATTACACTGAATTATATTTATTTATGGATAATTAACGATAACATATTGTTTGCGATCATACGAAACTGTGCCATGTGACCTGTGTGTTTAAAAAGAGAAATATATGAACAACAAATGAAATAATTGTCTCAGAAAATGGCGTCAATATTATTGCAGCCTTGGTTTTTAGTTTTCGCTACTGTAGCCGCCTTTTGCAGAAATGGGTGACAAAAATCACGGTTCAGGAACTCCTAGATCTAATTAAGCTGCTAAATTCTATGTTCTAGAACTTCTACCTCCATACAATGTCTAAGAAAGTAGATATTATAACCTAGAGTGTGAATTTGATGTGATATAAAGCTTCAATTTACTTCTAAATATCTTGTTATTTTATTTTATAACTTTGCGCCTACAACAGCCACTTTTCTTTGATGTTTTTTTCGCCATTATTATTTAATAATAATACGCGAAATATTATTTAAAAAGCCAGAAAAGAATAAGTTTGGCCAGGCGTACAACGTTCTCCATTTTCTTGTAAAGCTATTATTTTCTATCATGAAGCACTGCAGACTCCATAGCAGTTCCACAAAAAGGAATACTACGAGCTTAGGAGCTAATTTTACTTCACAGGCTTAACAGAAACCGTAAGAAGTTGGCAACCCTTGGTGGTATAAGCTCAGTCATAGACCAGCTCATCATCGTTTAGGAGTTTAAAAGCTCAGAATTAAAATAAAAATATCCGCTGCTAATTCCTTTGATATAATAATCCTACATACGAGTACATTACATACCTACATTCGTTTTAATTTTCATTACGTGCTTGTCACAACGCGTCGCTCAGCCCTCGTCGGCATCGGACACCAGGCATGGCTTGAATCAAATTAATTTTCGACAGCCAGGGATACTTCGGGAACTCCCATCGATTTGTTTTGGTGTGTCCCGCACGCCAAAAAAACGGATTCGAAAATTCAAAAAAACGTCGCAGTCCATAGCTTGGTTTGTTTTGATTTTTTTTTTAATCTTATCTATTTTCAAAGGGTATCTTCAAAGTCCAAGGTCCAATGTCCATAAAATTAAAAGGTATCCCTTTTCCAACAGAAAAGTAAACATCTAAATCGGTTCATAAACAAATAAGTAATACGACCATATCATCAATGTCGTTACTACCGACATGATAGTATTTTCAGGATTACTTGAAAACTACTGAACCGATTTCAAAAACAATTAAATGGGACCATCCCACAAGAAAACTCAATAAGAAAAATCATCAAAATCGGTCCATAAATGTCGAAGTTACGCGCGAACAACGATTAAAAAAATATATAACACAATCGAATAGAGAACCTCCTCTTTTTCAATTTTTGAAGTCGGCTAAAAAGTATAGGTTATATTACACTGTGTTTGTATTTCCTTAGTGATTAAAGAAAGTTGGGTGGGAAATTAATTCTAAACGATCATTTTCTATTGGCTAAAGATTTTTTTGAAGTATAATAATAATAATATGGGTTTAAGTATGAAATTGCCGTTATGGAGAATTTTAATGAATTTGAATTATTATATTTTTGACTGGGCGAGTTAATTAATTAATAACACTGCTTTAAATTTACTGTAATTTATTTTATTTGTAGAGTTATTTTATAGAGTTCAGATTTTTATTCGAAATTAATTTATTGTATTATTCGTATTTAGTTGACTTGCTTCTAAAAGAGTAATTAATAAATGAAACGAGGCGTAATATTACAGTGATAAACCCGCGGTAATTGTGCCAGATTGCACCCCGTATGCAATTCCACGCTCCAAGACATTCCAATTAGTCAATTAATCATATTATCATATGTGGTCAGCGAAAACATTATTATGGACTTATTTTTTTTCGGGTGTTCATCGGGGTTGTATCAATCGTAAACATTTTTTATAGATCGATAAATAAAAGCTAAGTTAAACTTTTGATGGCATAAACACCTTTCCTTTCAAATGACAATTTTGTTCCTGGATTGTTATTTTAATGTTCCTATGTAATAAAATAAAAGGAACATTTTGATTTCTGTACCCCTAGAATGAACGAGAAAATAAACCCGCGAAAAAATATTCGATAGAGCAGTTTTGTGTGGATTTTTTTACAGCGCTATCTACCGCCGCCAAGCGAAATGAAAATTACTCTATTTAAAAAACGCGTAAATACTTTTACGCGTTTTTTTCGATAAATATTTGTGCTAGGGATACTGATCTACCTGCTGTTTCACAGCTTTGATCATTGTCCCAATTCATAATATTTTTTATAACGAACTTTAAAAAATATATTTTAATTTTGGTTTTGATAAATTTTACGCACATAATTAATCAGTAAAAAAATAGGAATAAAAAGTGTTCCCTTTTTAAAGTAATAGCTTCGCGCAATAATAATAAATTAGTTTAAAAAAATAACGTGTTTGGTACTTAATTTAAAGTGAATACAGCGTGTTCAAAAGTTATCGAAATAATTATTCATTACAGTGTTCTTAAACAGTATAAAAATGTATAAACTGAATAATGCATGTAATTTGCCGTACTAATTGAACGCTCTCAGGCATACGATTGTCTCCGACCGTGGGCTCTACGGAATTGCGTTGGTAATACATATTTATGGGAAGCCTAGACGCATCGTCATAGTATATACTTCCATTGGGAATATCACATTGTGTCACTTCTGATTCGCGCCCAGAGAATTTTGCAAGAAAAAAAGATCATAGATAACAAATAAGTTTTTATTACACGTATTAAGTTAGCAAATATAACAAATATTAATTAACATGTATTATAATTAATGGGTAGTCACAAAAATTATAACGAAAACGTCGAGTGTTAACTGTCAGTGCTATATAACTACCGAGATATTTATCAAGTATTAAAAAATTCAAGTCACTGAAAAAAATATTACGTTCTATGAATTGTTTTACGTTACTGGAAAGATGGAAAGTAAATATCTATAGAAATATGTCATATTTAAAAGTGCAAAAATATAACTTTTTAAATTTTGAAATTTAAGCTTTCACAATGCTAATTTTATATAATACCAAATAATATACTAGAAAAAATACAACTCGCACCAGATCATGTTCTCGGACGGGAATCGAACCCGCGACCTTTGGATATCCGGTCCAATGCTCTGACCGCTGAGCTACCGCGTGACTCGGTTCCCGTCCGAGAACATGATCTGGTGCGAGTCGTATTTTTTCTAGTATATTATTTGGTCTTGCAAAAATATAATTAATAAGCAAAAAACTGTTTCGCTATAAATCATTTGAAGCAAGTATAAGTAGCACTACCGCAAACCCAGCAACTGTAATTAAAGTGTAAAATTAAAAAAACGATGAAACTCCTTGTAAGCGATAAAAAAGCGCGACGTTATTGGATTAATAACGAAAAGAGTTTATACCTAGTTCAGTGTTTAAATTACTAAAACTTAATAATACCTATACCATTAGCTTTATGAAAAGAAATTAATACTTCATAATTGATGGCACAGGGCACTTTAACATGAAAAGCTACAAGAGATAAAAAGTGGAGCTTTAGCTGTTACTGTTAGTCAGAATTTAAGTCAGCGTAAATAACATTTTTTGAAATAACTGAAATAATTATAAGACAACATCATTCTCAAGCAAGCAGTTGAAGCACTTGTGTTCTAGAAATCGGTAACACCGACACCACAAACACCCAGACAGAAAAATATGTTTTTCTTTTATCGACCTGGGCGGAGCTCGAAGTCTCGATTTTGGAGATGGCAACACCATGAAAACCGGTGTTTAAGACACTCAAACACAAAGGACTACTTATACGGAGACATTAAAAATATCGTATTAACCAAAGTTCAACTTTTTTAAACTGTCGTTTGAATACGTTGGTTCTTCTGATAGCACCGAGACCAAAAGAAACTACGCGGGATACCCGATCTATGATCGAGGAGACATGCTAGTTTCGAATGTCTCCAAGTAGCGAAAGTTAGGGATTGTGGAAGGCTTTAGAGTAGGCGTTTATTTGAAGATAGATGAATCAAAGATAGAGATAGCCAGAAAACTAGTTTTTCCTTTAAACAATTATCAATCTCTTTCTTTGTGAACATCATCCAAATTTTAACACAACACTTATTTGTACACTAAACATAAGTTTTAAAACTTTCCACTTCATAAATACAAATGATTGCTTCACCGAACAAGAAACAGCGTTTAAATAATTTCTCTCTCCATTTTCCAGGTGTTAAAGATAAATAAAATATCCCGAACTCCGTCCGGTTTCTATTTATTTAATTTTTGTTGCAGACCATTCGTGAACCGCCCCGGAAATTATTGCTAATGGATTTCAACCCGAGGCAATATTGGTGCATGATTGCATCAACGACACGACCGAAAAGGGACGCATGCATCAAATTTTAATATGATTCCGATGCGCACCACCCGATTTTCGCATGGAAATATCTGATTTTCATTATCGTAATTAGGAATATGCTGTAGTGACGCTAATGAATTTTGGTAGAAAGAGCTTTAATTCAATAATGCATAGATGCTCTTAAGTTTTCATTAATTTAGATTTTCATGTTACTATGACTATTCCGGCCCACTGACCAATTATGCTACCGAGTCCAGTCAGTGCATTGCAATTGGTCAGTACATTGAGCCGTTATCCCAATGATGCGGGTTCGAGTCCCGTCTGAGGTGCTACGGGTGAGTCGATTTTTTCTAGTATTTTTTCTAATATATTATTTATTTTAATATAAAATAGCATTGTGAATGTGAAAAATCTAAATTTAATAATGTTATACTTATTACCTTTATATTTTTAGTAAAAACTAAAGCCTTAATTTCTTTTTATTTGACAAATTAAATGTAATATTGTAATAAGTAATTATTTATTCTGTGACTTTACAGAAAAATACATCAAAATTGTTACAATAATTAAAGACTAAGTGATAAATCACAAAATAATGAGTGAACCGTCTACTGTCTATCAAATCTCAAAATTATAAAATAATTATGCTATGTTAGAAATAAAAAAACTAATGCCACACAAGTGCCTATCTTGATTTATCCATTTTACGGTTCCTAACACCTTTTACCAAAATGAACATGCAATTTTAATTTTTGAATTTTCTTTTAGAGCGCCCATGGGAAAATTAGGGTTGATGGCGTTCTTATAATAAGCAGGACATACAATGTTGTTTCATAAATAAAACGCAATACCAAATTGTTAAATTAAGTAGGATTTAAACAAATCGACAACTATATTTAAGTAACAATGAAGTCTACATGACGATGATGGCACAGTAAAATGTAGGGCTTGTGAATAAGTAAAAGGCGTGATGTTATATTTAGTTGTATTTTGAAGTATATGTTTATAGTCAAAAATTATAATTCGATTCGGTTCCTAGGGTTAAGGTGATTATGGAAATTTCACTGTTATACATATATAACGAACAATTTTCACGATGATACATTCTTCGGAATTACACAAACAAAGTGAAGATAACGAATTCAGCATACAATTAAAAGTCCCAAATTCGAAACAATCAACAGGACAAAAACTTGGGACGTCTTCGTGATTAAAATCACACACCTACATATGTAAGTAAACAAGAAAGTTATTTTGTTCGCCATATTACAGAGCACGCAAGACAAACATGAGAATATAATGAAATAAACTTATTAAAAGTTCCCGTGTGCTTCAAAAGTAATTGCGGTCCTATTTTCTGCCCATAGGGATGTTGCGTCGCCGTCGTGGATGTTTCAAAAGAAACATTTGTCGTAATTAAAATTGTGTACTTTTTTGCATCTATTGAAATATTCTTCTGGCTTTTCTTTTTCTTTTTTTATTTTAATATTATCACAAAATCCACAGCACATAAATATTAACAGTAATTATCTTACAAGCTTCGCATAATGACAATAACGGGTTTACATTTTGTTTCAATTTCTTTATTTTTCTAGGACCTGAATAAAATAGTCATGGTACAAACGATATTTTTTTATTGACAATTAAGGTGATTATGTTCTAATTATTGTGAGTTATGACATAGATCAAATCAATCAATTATTTATTTCTTTGTTAGTCCTTTGACTAATTAGAAAGAAAACAACAAATTTATTGATACATTTATCAACCTACTCTTGCGCCGGCCGTTTATCACGCAACTTAAAGTCCAGCATTTTTGCGATATCATGTTAATTTTGTAATAATCCTTAACAATATACTTAAATGCACTGTAAAGTATTAAATTTTCTGAACTCCAAAAAAGTCATTATTAATACCCAGTGATTTTAAAACTATCGATATGAAATAAACCCATCACTAATCCCAGCTTAATTACGATTCCCCATGTAATGTGGCCGTCCACCGTTGTTTGGGCAACAGCGTGCTTCAAAACTTTAAATTTCCACGAAGGCAGCGCGTTCCATTTGAGTTCAACTGCTCGGAAAGAATTATGAGTCGGTACTGTTGAGCTTATTAGCTGTGTTTTCATAGTGTCTTTGCAAATAAATATGATGTGGGTTCTTCTTCTTATTGTATGAGGATTAGTGGCCACCTTATCCCCCTAGCATGACCGATATGATATAGCGATTTATCACGTTTAACTGTCAAAACACAATGGATTTTGACAGTTGGGCGTCGATAAAACGCTATATCACGCGATATATATCGTGTTTCTTCGTTCATGCTACGGGGGCTGGTGTTAGAGTTTATTAAGCCGCCTGTAGGGCCGCTGATTTGGCTTAACGCCTGTTATCAGATGGCAACAGCCAGGACTGACGGCTTAACGGGCCCTCCGAAGCACGGAAGCGCTCAGTTGTAATGCCACTTAACGGTCACCCATTCGACACCTGCCTGGACCGAGCGTTGCTTAACAAACGTGATCGAGTACGATCAGTCTGTCAAGCTCCGCCATGAGCGCTTCATTTCTTTCAGCTTTCATATGAAGTAGCTAAAGTAGCGGAATGACAGGAGCTCGGTGCGCAGTGGCACAGAAATAAATATAAATAATCAGAACTAAAGTGTACAGACAAATTCAATAATATGTACGCACCTTTGACAGTTCATCAACCTTATGTCTTTGTAATAAAAGTCAACATCTGTGAAAAGTGCATACATATTAATGAACTCAACTGTAAACAGAAAGAGCCTACCCCAAACGAACGTGACTTATGTCTCTAATCAACCATTTTTATCTAAAAAAAAATATTATAAAATAAACTACATATTGCTATTTTATTAATAAAAAAATAAATAGCAGACTGATCTCCTATTTGGCTTGTTCACTCGTTATTTTTCCAACGCATTACCCATTTGAAAAATAAATACCATTATTAACAAATAATTTAAATCGTAGTTTTTGGCTCACGCTCACGTCAATATTGATTTATCAACGCCCGATCGGGCGAATGCGGCCGGACAACAATAGAATATCTATTGTGACTCATTTTCTGGGCCTCGATGGATTAAAGTCAAGGTCTAGACATGATAGATTTAACATTAGATTAATTAAAATCATCCAGGAAAAGACCTACATCCATCCGCTCTCATCAAAAATCAACACAATTTATGTTATCAGTAAAACGTTATAACGTAACTAATTATAAAAAAATACATCGAATGGCAGATCAAAGGTTATCTATGATAAAAGATAAAAAGCCTCAGGCAGAAACTTTGTCTTTGCTCTCCCAATATTTTCCTTTGATTAAATTCCTTACAAGCCACCGATCGCGGTTAAAATAATACATGAAATAAAAAAGTGATTTTGTAGTTCAAAGATAAGTTAAATCAACCAAAGCGGGAGATATATATTTTCTCAAATGTCGACTTGTACAGGTATGAATACATACTACTATACACGATATAATGATAGCTAAATTTGTTTTAAAGATTGACTTGTATTCATGATATAAAATATTACAAAAATGTGTTTATTGAAAACAAAAAAATCACATAAATTATGAATATTTTAAATGCAAGCCTTTCTGTCACTATACATCGAGATGAAAGAAATAAGATGAGCATTATACATCCAGGGTGTCCCAGGAAATGTGTACTAGGGGCTGTCTGGTGTTAAAGGTCACTAATACCCCTCTATTTCATCCCTATGTATGTTCCGCAAAATCGGATGGTTTATGACTTATTTTTAGGGTATTACTGGTTTAGATTTTTTTCCAGAGAGTATCAATGGTGATTTAGTGACTTTACTGTTTAGATAAGAATTTTGTAAGTTTACTTTTTTTACATTAATTTTGCTAAATTTATAAATTTTAAAGAATTTGAATTTTCCATACTAATTTCTTTTTAATTTATTTATCAACCATGAACGCTAATGTTTTATATGCACTAATATTTAAACACTAAGATAACGTATGCCACTTAGGTTACGCGAAAAAAAATAAGTATCGGCTAAGTTACAACGAAATAAGAGGTCATTTTCGCTAACAAAAAAAGGAGTTGCTAATAATAAGGTACTTTTTTTAAAGTTAAGGAATGAAAATCTAAAATAATTTGATAGCTGAGAGGTAGTTGGCCGTCATGATCATAATTCAAAATAAACAACCAAATCATCTTTAACATCGTAGAAGATATGAGAGTCTCTGTGTGTGAGAAAAAATCGGCATTTCATACTTGAACTCCTATTAATATAATGTTTTAAATTTCCATGGTTTTTGACGTTATTAGAATAAACTATATCGGGATTTACACCATGTACCTGTTTATTTTTGAGACTCCGATATTTCGGCGCAGTTGCATGCGCCATGGTCACGGAAGAACTGTCGATTGTTGCGTGCGGGTAGATGTTATTGGCAGACAAATCGGTCTACCCTCCGTCTAAGTCTTTTATTATTACGTTAGTTTGCAGACAGTGGTACCGGTATCGAACGTAATAATAAAAGACTTAGACGGAGGGTAGACCGATTTGTCTGCCAATAACATCTACCCGCACGCAACAATCGACAGTTCTTCCGTGACCATGGCGCATGCAACTGCGCCGAAATATCGGAGTCTCAAAAATAAACAGGTACATGGTGTAAATCCCGATATAGTTTATTGAACTCCTATTATTTGAAGAATGGGTGAAAATAATGTCTAGCGTTCCATTTTCTAATTTTGAAATGGGTAATAATAATTATACTTTCTGTCCGTAAATAGCTGTTTACTTTACCGAACATTTTACTCCGTAAATTCATCACGAAATAATTAAATCGAAACACCTAAATTAGCCTTCCAGCCTGTCGATTCTGTAACCAAACTCGCATCTCACTTCGAACCTCACTTCACTGCGCGTAAACTTGTTATTAGAAATTAGCTGAATATAAGCTATTTTACCGATTGCAAAAGGTTTTAGGTAGCTGTCGTAGCTCTTTAAAATCTATTTATAAATATAAGCTACGGTAGCTACCTAAAACCTTTTGTGATTAAAAAAACAGCCTATCGTTTTCCATTTATGATTTAAAATTTCCGCGCAGTGAAGTGAGATTTGAAGAGAGATGTGAGTTTGGTTACAGAATCGGCAGGCAGGATTCCTATTAATAGAAGAAGCAGATTTTTTATTTGTTTTTATCTCTTATTTGTACGTAATTTAGGTACCAATATTAAATAACAACATCTTTAGGTTAAGGTCAAAATCGAACAGTCTGAATACTTATAGGTGTTCTAGGTATTTTGCCGTCACGATATTTATTGCTGAAATAAATTTTTGAATTAAATTGAATTGAATTGAATTGATATTTCATTGCAAATTATTTTTTATTATATAATTAACCCTACATTATACCGTGGGGTACTTTGGCTCGGCCCTATTGACAGGGAAACGATGAGGTGCGGGGCAGGGGGGCGTCACCCACCGCTACCTCGCAGGCAAGCCGTACCTAATATTTTACTACTGAAAGTGCGGTACTGTAGCCACAGTAGTAGTAATAAGACTGCTTTACTAGTCGTCATTAGAGACGAAGGAGTTGCCGCACTATAGGATAAGATAATATTGCACTATGATTAGACTAACCGTAGGTTTTACATAGCGGCTTTTCATAATTTTTCTTTGAGCGACTTTGAGCTTTTAAGCGACTGAAAATGAATGAAAACTTTTCTTTGTTAAATAAAGGTGCAGAAGATATTATTAAAACTTTGAACAATCATTTAACCCAATTCAACGTTAATAACTTGCAATCAATACGAAACTTGGCAAGCAATAAGTTATTCCCAACCAGCGAACTTAAATCTATGGAAGTAACAAACAAATATTGCCTAAAAATGGCACCATGGGGCTAAAAATTGACAACTCGCACAGCATTTTAGTCGGGCCAGCCACGCGCCCGGTGACAGACGTTAGCGTTCTTTATAATAATTGAAGTTTGTATTGTAAAGAAAAGAGAGAGAGAGTTTATTAGAAATGACGTCCTGTGTAGTTAAATGGTATGAAAGACGCAAAGAAGGCAAAAAGATGCAGAGATAACGTATCATAAGTATTAAATATTTTTCGTTTAAGTATAGAAAAGATCTATGAGTAAACAGATAATGGTCGGTATTTTGCAACCAGTGTTCAGTCGCTTTGTGCTGCATAACTTAAAAAAAATTTTAGCCCCGCCCATTTGGTTGTCATTTTTATGTGCTGCTATTTTTTGAGCGGAATGCTTGTTCCATAGATTTTAATTCGCTGTTCCCAACAATGTTAGACCGCAGGAATCGGCGAACAATCCACTACTCGCCAAAGATTCCCTAAGGAACTAACGAACTCGTCCCCGAGCGACAGTGGTGGCTGACTTGAATTATTTTAATTACACTGAAGAGATATTTATTTTAGAAGACTTTGGATGTCTTTTAGAACATTTTCTCGATAAAGTAAACCCTGAGAGGATCTCTTTAGAAAGAAATGAGAACTATTAGTACTGATTTAGATTTTCTTAATTAATTAAAAAGTGCTCATTTACTAAAACCTTTTTTTTATTAACCAAATGTTATTTTAACAAATTCTCATTATGTTACTCTAATCAAAGTAAGTAGTAGCTATAGCACTTATAATAAGGAAATCGAAAACAACGACATTCTCACATCCAGACCCAAAACCATAAAGTCTATCTACACTCAACCGGCCAACAATCGAACCGGCGAAACCATGTTTTCAAAGTGTGCAAACCATACCAGTATAATGGGGGTCATCAAATCAAACAAACATTGGACAGGTACGCTTAAGTGATCAAAATCATATATTCGAGTACAGTCGATGGCCAAAACAAAGCCTAATAAATATTTTATGAAATATTTTATATAATTCCTATAATGTTTGCGAACTTTGTTATTTTCAGCAAGAACAACATACTATCTGTAGATCTATCGGGACAAATAGTTTCGATCAACATCAGCCATTTTTAATGTCCCCACTGCTGGGGCCCAGGTAAGGAGGATGGACCATACCCCATCACGCAGGCCCAATGCCGATTGGTGGGTGTAAACGACTGCAAATGCAGCCGGGACTAATGGCTTTACATGCCTTCCGAAGCACGGAGGAACTCAAGATAAGAAAATTTGGATCACAACAACAAATAAGGAAAATATTTTAATTTTAGTAGTAGTGCATACGTACAGTAAATTAGTTTTTTAATTGGTCAAAAAAACCCAGTTTGCTTGACATGGTCTATGCATTAACTTTCCACCATATCAATTAACTTTTATCACCCTATGTAGACAAATTAACCATTTATTATCTTTATCACTATTTGTCAGCTATTCACTGCACTCCTGTTTGAAATATGTCCTGTTAGAAAATCTGTGCACATTTTTGTATGAGATATTGTTATCGAATTTGCTCTTTACCGCGTTAGTTATAAGACGTATATTCGCGCGATGTGTTGTGGTGTGTTAATATGTAAATGTTGCCACTACAATCGGACATTAATGTTAATCTAGAACCGCCATTCCGGCGGCATGCACGCACGTGAGCAATATAAACACTGTAACTATACCTCCGTGAATTACGTTAATAGTTGTTACGTAAAACGATACCGACAGTACGAGGAGTTACTTGGTAGAGGGAATTAACTGCCTCTGTGATCTAGTGGTTTGGCCACCAGAGGCACACGATAAGGTCTTAGGTAGTATAAGCTACTATCATTATATTACTTTGTTCTGTCATGTTAGGGGAATTGCTGACATGTTGCATTTTGCATCGGCAATTGATAAGGCTTTCCTGGAACTAGATACAGACTGCCAATTCTATAACCAAACTCGAACCTCACTTCGAATCTCACTTCACTGTGCGGGAATTTTAAATAATAAATGAAATAATGATAGGCTGTTTTTTAATCACAAATACTTTAGATAGCTACGGTAACAACCTCAAACCATTTTCAATCAGTAAAGTAACTTATATTCAGCTAATTTCCAATAACAAATTTACGCGAAGCGAAGTAAGGTTCGAAGTGAGATGCGACTTTGTTTACAGAATCGCTCCCTAGCGCAAAATACTCCGCAACGCAACACATAAACGCAGCAAAAATTCAGTTGCTAAAACTCGTGTTTTCGATACCACGACTGAATGCAGGAAGTCGCTAAAACGGCCTTCCTTGTTGATACTGTGATTGGAACGCACCGAGTCGCCAAACGATGTAACATCGATGCAATCGCAAAAACGATTCTTTAAGTAGGACCCCATTGGACACATCGTACAGACGACTGTGAAAACTATTGTATAACTTATAGCTGTTTAAAATATTATTTTGAAAAGAGATTCCAAAAACAAGGAAATAATTTTGAATCTTATAATCACTGCGTTAAAGTCCATTTACTGTCGTTAATACGACTCAGTTTCAACGTCTATTTATCACTCGGGCTATTTACTTTTAACTGGTAATTAAAAAATCTGCCTTCTGGATATCATTCACAAATCTAATTAACATTAATTAACTAGCTTTTCTGTAAATTAGTCAGAGAATTCGCTATCCAATTAATCACAGAAATTATTCAACATCATACTTTATTATGAACGGCTTGAATAAATGAAAAGAAATCATTGGTTGAAACAGACAGCCAGATTTAATTAACGGTTAGTCGCTAAACCATTAAACCATGATTCTTCTTTTTTCCATTTTGGATTCAAAACACGCTAAAAGCTATTATTAATTAAAGTGCTACAAAGAGCTATTTTCTTCGCAAATTCAATTAATTGCCATGATACTAAGAGCTATTTTCGTCACCATTCATAAGCTCAAAACTGTACAAATAAGTAATAAAATTGAATAACATAAATATTCGTATTATGTTAGCTTTTTCTATAATAAATGCAAGGAAATATGCTGACGTTTACTGCGGAAGTGAAGTACGCACAACAGCACGGTAAGTTAAACAGTTAAACTACGAAAACCGCTTTTATTACGTACGGCATAAAGACGGTCTCAAGGTCAACATGTATAGTCTGACGTGTCGCTGACTTTACAAAAAGAAAAAATACTAGTAATATACCTCAATTTTAACTTATTTACACTACGTGCCTGTAGCAGCTGTTACGCTGAGTGCAACTTCGGTGCGTGAAGTGAACTATGTGCTATGGCAACAGGCAATATGGAGACGAGTTTAGCGTTCGCAAACATCTCAAGCAAAGTAGGGCGCAGTTACATTTTGAAACTCGAAAAATCTTTACAGACAGCTGTAGCTGAAAATAGCACATATATAGTAATGAGCAACTTTCAATTAGGCGAGTGACCCCCGCTAGTCACATCTAATAATTTAAATCCTAAACCATAAATTCAATAATTATTTTGCAATCAACTTAAATTAAGGGGCTGACATGAGCCAACTAGCGCCGCCAGTCGATTTTATTTTATTTGTTCTAAATAAGCCCAATTTCTTAAAAAAGGAATCAGTCAAGGTTTTGTTAATAACGTCTAATATTTATTGAATAACTTTACACAGTTTGAAAAGGCATTCAAACAGTTTTAAACAAGAAAGCAAAAGTGGTCACTGTTGGTTCAAACCCGTTTTTAAACTATTGCACGCATTTTGTAATGGTGTAATGTTATTGAATAAACATTAGACGTCATTCACAAGACCATGACTGATTCCTTTTTTAAGAAATTGGGCTTATTTAGAATAAATAAAATAAAATCGACTGGTGGCGCTAGTTGGCTCATGTCGCCTTAAGAACCTATTTGAAAAAGGAAAAGCAAATTATTTACCTCCACTATACTTTAGTAATGTATCCTCAAGTGTACGTCAGATATACTTAGAAAATGCTTGTAGCTTTATTTGTAAGCTACAGACGTGATGGTACAGAGGATTTTAAACGTAAATGAATTTGTGAATCTCATAGAACTCGCAGAGCACACTGTGGTTGGACTAACACGGTTGCACGTACGAATAGAATTAGCGATTTTAACGCTTCGGTGTAAAATGTGTATGAATTTTTTTCACTTAACTAGGAAAGGATTTTTAAGATATTTCATGTTCAATTCGATATCACGAAATACCAAAACCCTTTATATGGAAGAGCCTTGTTCAGAATCGAAACAACGCAGGTTGCATACGAGAAAGGTATGCAACCTCTTTAGAAGTGACATTTCTTTTTTATTATTAACGATCGTCTATAGTTTGACTACGCGTGAAAATCATATAGATTTTACGGCACTAATGTAAATATGTTTCTTTAATTGTTTTTCAAATTATTATATATTTTTATGCGCAAGTAGTCGTTTTATTCAACTATCACCGAGTACAGTATTGAGCTGTACAAGCCTCCTTTCGCAGATCGATCGCCTGCTAGAGGACACCATTACCAACATCGTTTATTCCATCAATGTGTTTTATTTTTTTATAATCTGACTTAAAACTTTATTCACTCGGCTTGCGAACTTGTTTCTATGTTTCTCTCGTCCTAACACTATCTCCAACAAATCGGCTAATGCTCTTTAAAATTCACTACAACTTTAAGCCGTGCAGCATTTAGAGACATTAATGCAAATGATTTCGAGGTGAGCTTGCTTGCACTACCTGCTAAGTGGAAGTCCTACGCATTAGTTTGGCAATAAAACAGTCAACTTTAAACTTAGTGCCTCAGTTTTTGTACTTCCATAGCAGATTGTAAAAGTTTTCTGACTGTTGCAGAAAATACAAAGGCTAATTAGGTTTGTTAATTGGACTTAAGTTCTTTTTCACTTTAGGTTGTTCTCTATAAATGAACTTCTGTGCCCTAATTTATCTTCCATAATTAATAACACTGACCATTTATTCATTGTTCGTATACACATAAAGAGTAAGACTATGTTTTGAGAATTTACTTAGCCGTAAATCACTCTATGTTAGGAAGATAGTAAATATATAATATAATATTAATAATATTTTAATATATGACAACATCAATACATTGCTCCGATTCCAAAGTTACTTACTTTGGAATCGGAGCAATGTATTGATAAAGCACTAAAATGCTAAAGCACTTGTGTTATGGAAATCAGAGACAACGGTGGTATCACAAACACCCAGACCTAAGCCAATATTGAAAAGTTCGTTTTCTAAATTGACTCAACCGGGGATCGAACCCGGGACCTCAGAGATGGCGACACCTTGAAAACCGGTGTACAAAGCCACTCTTTTTATTTGGTAAGTTTTTATTTGTGCCAAAACGAAGTAGCAATGTATCAAATACATCTGTCAAAACACAGTTAACATGAATTTCAATGTTTTTAGCCGATAGAGCCCCTGTGTTTTAATAATCATGTTCAGTTTTATATAATTTCTTTAAAAGACTTGTGACCAAAGTTTATTACCAAAAAATAATTAAAATCTGCAGAGCTTAATATTGGCCGGAGTTGTTTCGCCTAGTTTCGTCCAGTGAATTAAATAATAAAGCATTTACGAACCGTGAGCACTCATGACGCGAGTTTAAAATGCAAATCAGTTTGGTTGCACGCGAACTCCACTTAATAGGTCATAAACGAGGGATTAAGTTGAAAAGAAGTGATTTCGTGGCGATTATGACGACAGAAATGCGATTACTGTATCTCTAGCAGGAAAGAGTTCTAATATAAAATGTACGAGAAATATTTATCTTTTAACTCTTTGCCGTCGAATCTTTTAAATAATCAAAGGTAGAACTCAGTTTTTTTCTCTTTTAAATCGTTGTTGTAGAATTAAATTCGAAACCGAATGAAAAAATAACGCTTCCTTTATCGTAGTTCCCTTACGGAATTAAATAACGGTAAAGGATTTTCCGTATTACTTTAGGAACTCTTCAATTGTTTTTGTGAAAAGGTCAACTGATCGCCGTTATGTTTGTTGAAATTAATGTAATGGGAACAAAATAAAAGTAAAAAGTGTACTGGGCCCTATTTCGTAAACATTACTACCTATAGTAAATAACACCGATTGTTTGGTGTTCATTGCGTCGCCAATTTGAAACTAGAAAAGAAACTACTCAGAGACACCGCAATGTATGCGAATTACAAATTGTAATGTTTATGAAATAGGCCCCTGGTCTAATAATGATTATCTATGACACAACTTTTTCAATTCTCAGTTGTTTTAATCTGTTATATAATAAGAACTTTTACTTTATCTTTGAATCTCTCTTAACTGTATTAACGTTATTAAAATATTCAAAGGAATTATTTAAAGTGGTTTAAGTCACAAAAGCAAGCAAATTAGTGGTTGACAGACTGTTGCTAAGTTATACGCAATTCCAAAAGGCCCTGATTATTGATATTATACAAAAGAGCGAAAGTGTTTCTGATTTGTTTTTATGTAAAGTAATTTATTTAAAAACCAACCTTTAAAGATGTGTTCCTTTCATATAACTGTAAGAAACTAGCTGGATTTGTCTGAAAAAATTGACTTTTTATACAAAACATAATAATCACATGATCGATACGAGAGGTCCAAACGCTTTTGACAAACGGTGATTCATATTTCTTAGAGAGAGTTGTTCTATATTTCATTTAGATAATAATTAAAAAAATCTAGTATAAAAATTGGCAATAAAAACCACAAAGTACGAAGTCAGAGTCACATTGGGAATCACCGATAAATATTTTGTCGAGATGACGTCATCGAAAAAATTAAACTTTAAATTACATTTTGGAACGATTCCGCACCGGCCGATACGGAAATAGGGAAAGCTCTTATAACTTATTCATTCGTCCACATTTCGGTTATCATCCAAATTGGTGTGAATTCCACAAAGACGCGCCCGGTCTCAACGGAAATTTATTATTTAAACGAAAATGAAGAGCTCGCGAAACTTTCTGGAGGTTTGTTTGTTCCTTTGATGTCCGCCAAATATCCAGATTATTCTGCTGCAGACAAATTGAAAAGCCAACGTTGATTGATGTTTATATAAAATTTACATTTCCTTAGAATAACCTTGTGGAATGTTGTATAAATATTGAATACAATCACATACATTGCTCCGATTCCAATGTATGTGAAAATCAGAGACAACGATGGTACTCACTATAAACACCAAGATTCATTTTTAACAAATGTATTGATGAAGGGGTATTCCCTGACTTAATGAAAAATAGTAAATTGATTCCTCTTTTTAAATCTGGTAATAAAACTGACCCAGCTAACTTTAGGCCAATATCTATACTGCCAGCACTTAGTAAAATATTTGAAAAAAATATATATTTCCAATTATTAAATTACTTCACATCAAATAATATACTCCATAAAAATCAGTTTGGATTTGAATTTAATATTAATCTGAATGACGTTGAAGTTGAGTTTACGGAGAGTACAAAATTTCTAGGTATTACACTAGATTCACGACTGCAATGGGACCCTCATATTGAAGCCTTGTCAAGTAGACTTAGTTCTGCGGCCTTCGCTGTTAAGAAAATAAGGCTTTTAACTGATATTGAAACGGCAAGGTTGGTATATTTTAGTTATTTTGACAGTGTAATATCTTATGGGCTACTATTGTGGGGCTCGGCTGCCAATATTCAAAATATTTTATACTTCAAAAAAGAGGTGTTCGTGCCATATATAATCTTCGGCGGAGAGATTCCCTGAGAGAATTGTTAAAAGAAATAAATATACTAACTTTGGCTGGCCACATATATGAAAATTTAGTATATGTAAGGAAACACTATGATTCATTTGCTAAGAACATATTCATCATAATAACATCATAATCACCATATTAATACAAGGAATAAAGATAAACTTGCCGTTCCAAGATTTAGGCTCGCAAAAACTAGAGGTTCATTTATGAGGAAACGCATAACCTTGTTTAATAAAGTTCCACAACAAGTAATTGATCTACCTTTGCATGAATTTAAAAATCATGTCAAAAAGACGCTCATGGGTAAAGGTTATTACTAAGTAGACGATTATCTGAAAGACCAGAATGCGTGGATATGATGTAACACAATAACTTGCTAGTAAGTACTTTGTTGTTAATAACCTGTTGTATGTATTGTATTTGGTAACGACATATTTAAGTTTGTAAACATCGTTACTTACTTCTGTTAAAGCTGATAAGTTTCGTGCGCCTGTTCTTCTTGTCAGTTAAAAAAGTCTGGAACAGGTGGTAGAAAAATATAGACGATTCAAAAGCGCTTAATTACTAAGTTTATTTGAAAAAAGCAATTTTTTACTTTTACTTTTACTTTATCTCAGACAATGTGGAAAAGTTATTGTTCGCAACACATACGCACAGCGCACAAGGAAAAAAACAGTGACAAAAAACATTTCACAAGGAAAAATTGTCGAATGGGTCTAGTTGTAGAGGTACAGATATTAATCAATTTCAACTTTAAAGTTCATTCGATCATTACTGGTAGTTTGCTTTGGTTCTTCAAACAAATAAAATGTCGTAATAAACGTAATATCTACATTTTTCCGGAACTATATAATTTAGGGTTGGACCTATGTGTCCACCCACACTTACGCACAAAACAGGTACTTATTAAATTTAGATTTGTCGCATTCACAATGCAATTTTTAAATTAAATAAAATAATATTAGAAAAAATACTAAATAACTACGGATTAGTCGATCTTTTCTAGTATTTTTTCTAATATTATTTATATTAACCGGTACTTGTTTTAAAATACATAAAATAACAATAAAATTACCGGAATCTATCGTAAAATTGTAATAAATAAACGGTACGTGATATTATTCACTTCATTGTAAAAAGGTGTAATGTTTTTGTTTCCGACTACACATGCTATTTTTACCTTTCTTCTGAAAAGGATATGATATCACAAAATATCTATGAAATGTGCACAAACACATTAATTATTTATAAAGGGGATAAACAGAGTAGTAGTTATTGAAAGAATATGTGTTTTTTATATATAATTCATGTCACAGAACTACTTTTGTTTCTGGGAGGGGTTTAGGGGAGGCAGGGGAAATTATCCCGAGGAATGATCCGTCAATGTCGAGCAGCCCCCTCATAACACGACCCAGAAGCTTAACTTAACTTTAGTTTGCGATATTTTATTATTTCACCATTAGTAGTAGTATGGCATACAAGGTTAAGTGCGTTGATTCGTCACGACAGAAATGTCGTATGAAACATACAAACTTTGAAGTCTTTATTTTTCAATATGAATAAACCGATTTTAATACGCATATGCAAAATAAATAGGTTTAAAAAATTAGTTAGGAATATTTTTGAAATGTATTATTTAAAAAAAGTTAATTAAAAATTTCTGTTTTTATGGAAAAAATAAAATCTTTCTAATTTAGCTGTAACAATATTTATCGAAAATATATTTTCACTTTTTAGACCAATGTATTTAGTTAATGTGTATGAAGTCTCATTAAAATCAGTTTATTCATTTCGAAAAATAAGGACTTGAAAGTTTGTATGAAATGCCATGAAGAACCAATTCAAGTTTATAATGAATGTGTAACCTTGGTCTCTCACGCAAGAATTACTTGTTTTAGGAATCAAACTATAAATATCTTAAAAATGGCATTATGAATGTAATAGTTAAAAACATGAAAACACCGATTACACATAGATAGAGAAAACTAACACAAATTATTTATTTAGATCTTTGAAGTATTATGTGTGTATATAATCAAATAAACTAATCAATCAAAACAAGTATTTGATATATTGATTTGTAAATAATAATTTATGTGATGTAAATAATTGTATTTACATCACATAAATTATTATTTACATATTATTTAACTTTATCCTACATCAATAATTTTTTTTATTAATATTTCTTCACTTTAATTCGTCAACGCCCGAGCGGACGCATGCGGCCGGATATCAATGGAAAATCTATTGTGTCTCATTTTCCGGGCGTTGAAGGGTATTATGTTTGTTAGTATGCAAAATAAGGATACATTCTAATTGGTCGTTAGAGATACTATTGGGCTGGTAAGATTTCTAATGCACATGCTCTAAGGCCATTAACTCGACAACAAGGAATACATGCTGAGCAATGACCGACTTATCGACCTATGAAACCGCCCTATGGGACTATAAACTTGGCAGCAGATTTACGGACACACTCTCAGTAAAAATGTTTGTGTAACATAGTCTAAGAAAAGAGTTTATTTCTCACTAAAACGGAGTAGGTATCGTTCTGCATCCATTACACCTCACACCTGTAGCCTTATTCACGTTACTAAAGTCGCAGCGGTTAGTGACATCGTAGCCAGTCATTCAAACCTTCTATTTTTGTATTCACGTATGTCAATCGCATTTGAATTACATCGTAATTATGGTGGAATAAATAAACTCACATACATACATGAACCCTAAGCAACGGTAAAAGCGTATGCTACCCAGGAACTTCAACCACTGAGGAACTGCGGTCTAATTGTGGAAATTAGTATCTACTAAGATCGCTTTTAATACGAGAGTTTGAGAACATCCATCACTGACTTAAAAGGTGAGCGTTGTAAGTTGTATGTCAAATTGAAAGTCATTGAAATGATTTTGACAGTTATTAGGATGGCTATCTTATTTATAGCTGCCGTAACACAACACCTCATAACAATATTAATCAACACATTACACGTGTACCAAATGTCCACTTTACACAGCTCCGTAATAAAATAAAAATCACAAATTCGTCATGAAAATTGGATAAAGGCGAAATCAAAGGCGACATCAAATTATTTGATGGAGTGAAGCTCTTTCAAACCTATTTGAAGCGACAGAAGGATACTCGAGTACGGAGATAATTAGGTGAAGAAAAAAAGTAAAAAAAATCCATCTCTTTTAATTTATACAGGCTCTTTGTGTTATTGCTTTCGGGTGAGTTGGTCTTTATTATCATCGCCTGAAGAACTAGTTTGCATTGAAAATAATGTTGATGATTTGAGCAATCACCTTTTGTAAAAAGCTCTGGATTTTTAAACTATTTTGTAGCTGCGATTATTGCGGCGTTAATTGCAGCGATAATTGCAGCATTTTTTTGTCGCTGGCTAAAAGTAAACTCTTTGTCACTCTTGTCAGTGTAATTTCGCGGGCAATTAGTCGCTGAGCTACTTTTTGTAGTTCGTAAGCGTTTACGTATAGAACTCATTCGGCCTTACCACAAAGGATTTTAAAACAGTGTTCAACAAGTGTTTTACTTAGACACTGTTTGAATGTGATGCTGTCACTTTTTTGACAATAGTGTTTGAAAGAAACGGCATCACATTTAAACAGTGTCTAAATGAAACAGTGTATTAAAATCTTTTGTGGTAAGGCCGTGTATGTTCTATTCTCAACAACAAAAAATCGCTCAGCGATTAATAGCTCGTGGGCGGCTATTGCCTTACGGTAAAATAATAGTGACCATGATAATATCATCCTCTTTGTAAGATTGAATCCAATACAAAAAATTGTTTCGTAATGTAGCTAGGTGTACTATGTTCTGATATTTACTCAAACGTACCTACGTTTATTTCATAATCCTATTAAATCTCCACTTATCTTTACGTTAACAAGATAAGACGGTGTAAACGGTGAGTAATCCCATAAGTAAATAAAAAGGTAAAATAAAATTGAAAACGGAAAGGTTGGTCAAGAATAGTCTTATTAATCCTTTGAACGGACAGTTCCGCACGAACTTTGAAAAACTGCCAAAGACAAGGATTTGTTAAGATAAACTTTCCTCCATCCGAGTGTTGACAAATATATAGACTGTTGATAAAATATATATAATATATGTTGACGTTATTTTTTGTGTATACCTAGAGGTATTGTATTTATATATAAAAGAGAAAATCACTGACTCACTCACTCATCACAAAATCTCAGAAACTACAAATGTTAGTTAGTATATAATGGTGTGGCTTGTTCTTATTAGTTTTGGGTCTGCGAAAGTTTCCACATTAAGACCAATGCCGAAAGAGTGTCAATCCTTTTTTTTGAAGGCAGAATTATTATCGTATTTATAGACTCCCTAGACTACTAAGCACAGGTCTAGTCTCACTCTCGCTGATTTAATGGTTTGCCGTGGTCAATAACCCATGACCACGGCGGAAAACGAAAAATCACGTATCTGCCTAAAGTGTTTTATGTCAACTTAGTTTTATCGTTGAAAATTAGTACAATGAGAAACCGGATGGTGGCAAATTTTCGCGCCTAACAATGAGTATACAACATAATATCCCATCACGCAGAAAGTTGTAATTTTATCAGAATTCTGAATACTTTTATTCAGTCCAAGATTACACAAGCAGTCAAAATCAGCATGGAGCTATGCTAATTGTTTTATTATCATCGGCCGTAGACCTTGTGCTTAAAAAAACCAATAAAAAACTAAGAAAGGACTGTATTCAAACTACTTCTTCGGAAAAGAACTCTTATTCCAGGTTGAGTTAAAGAATATTTTTAGTTGCTTTATCGGTATTGCGCTGTAAGTTTTACATTTACATTATAAAAACATCAATTTATACTGAGTATTTGAACATATTATAGTAAAAAAAATATCACAACAACATTGATCACATTCTTATTCAGACTAGCATCATTATAAGGGTAAATATAATAATTAAAAAGAGTTCACCCACAATACACTCCTTTTATCCCTTATTTCTTATTTAGAATTTATGAAAATTAAAACTATCTTTAGTGTTTTTACATCTATTTTTTTTCAATGCCAAGTACGTACTGACAGTTTTGCCAAAATAAAAATTCGATCAATCTTCTCTAGAATGAAAGTAGGTACCAATGGTATCTTTCAAAAAAGTCCGCCTAAGCGAAGTTTTCAATAACACCCATCCTCTCATTCAATCAGTCACTTTATCTACTACTTACGTACATAACGGTTCAACATCTGAGGGTCATTTACCGATATCTAAAAGAGAAAACATCTTTATTTACCTTCAAACATTTTATCACAGAAACACCTGTCACTATCACACCACTGTAATATGTTATTCCCACAACGATTATTCACAATCACGATTGAAATTTGGATGCAATATCGCACAAACGGTTCTGTACTACGGTCTACGACGAGCTTCGTAGCGACTGCTACGAGCGACGCGCGCGTAACGACTGCCGTAGCACCCCTCCCCGCGCCACTCTCAAGTTTAGGTGAATTTTGACTACATAGTTTATTGTTTTAAAATATTATGAACCTCAAACAGGGTCAAGTGAGGTTGTCTCTTTTGTAATTCGTTTAGCAAAAAAAAGGTAATTACTAAGCTGTTATTGCAATGAACCTCTTCATCTAATATTAGACGTCAAAATAAGCCTAACTATTTTCTTGAATGTAAGTTCGAGATGATTGTGATCTTGTATTATATTTTGGCATTAATAATGATCTCTGAGAAGAACGATTGCGGTGAATCGACATTCTTTTTTCTATTCTTAGAGCAACTTAAAGTATTTCAGTTTTGAACTTGAATTTTTTACAGAGAAAAATCTTTCTCTATTCTGACAATAACTGAATGATAAATTAGACTCTGAAATAAATAGACTTTCTATTATTGTAATTATCTATTACAGTATGCTTGTGAAATAACGATCATTAAGTTAACATACTATAATTAACTTAAGTAGAGTGTTAAGTTTCAGAAAATATTTTAGCAATGTTTCCACTAAAGCTTTAATTTTTTTAATATTTATTTAATAACTAGCTTCCGCCCGTGACTTCGTCCACGTGGTGTTTCGGAAAATTCCTAGGGAACCTTTGACAGTGATAAATAGTATCCTATGTTTTAATCCAGGCTATAAACTATCTGTGTGCCAAATGTCGTCCAAATTAGTTCAGCCGTTTTTGCAGTAATTGAGTAACAAAAATCCAAACTTTCACATTTATAATATTTGTAGGAGGAAGTAGGAGTTTAATTGTACTACTATTGAAAAATTATTTAGTACAGCTAAATAACCCTTTATTTCATATCTGTTTAAATGTATAGATAACAGAGGTGGTGGCTAGAGGTTAATGACCCTAACTACGAAATCCACGCATTTGATGGGGGATCAAGTACTTAATTTAATGTATGTATGACCTATTTATCTATTTATTGACGACCTCCGTGGTCGAGTGGTTTGCACGCCGGTTTTCAAGGTGTCGCCATCTCGGAAGTCCCGGGTTCGAACCCCAGCTGGGTCAATTTAGAAAACGAACTTTTGTATATTTGCTCAGGTCTGGGTGTTTGTAGTTCCACCGTTATCTCTGATTAATATTACACATGTGCTTTAACTACTTACTTTGGGATCAGACTAATGTTTGTGATGTTGTCTAATATTTATCATTTATTTATTTATATGTATTTGCTTGTAACTGTATTACTAATTTTGGAAATAAAATATATGAGTATAATTCAAAGCAAATAAAGTATCTATATGTATACATTTCAACAGTACCATCAAAAGATTTTTGTTTCTGTGATGTTATAAAAATGCTTTGCTAGGACATTCCATTTATAATTTGTGTATTTGAAATGACTTCATATTAAACGCAAATAAATCTAATAAAAAATATTATATGTTTACAAACGCGATACTATCCGTAAAAGTGTTTTATTTCAAATAATAATCGCCTTTTTAGTAGTTAACCTTAATATTCACAATTCCAAATTTGTACAAACAAGCTGCTCCTATCATGATTATCTATTTTTGCCCCAACAACATCCCCAATTAGAGCAAACACAGCCATGTGTTCGCTAGTAGCAAACTTTTTGCTTCAAAACAAACGAAGCGTTTGCAAATACCGCTATTATAAAACGCTGTGTGTTCTAAAAATGGAGTTCACACGTTTTTCTGGCGCTGAAATGATTGCATATCCCACGATTAACACTGCAATAATTCTGGGAACACAAATGGGAGAAATGCGGTTGTCCCGCTCGCACGCGCGGTTTTCGCTCCAACACTTGGGATTTTGGTGCAAAAGAAAAGAGATGAGCGATAGGTCTGCCACATAATCTTGTGTTTTTATCCCTATGTATGAAAAATTTAAAACTATTCAGTTATTCAGTTTAGGCTCAACCTTCGGAAGAAAATATAGATCATCATTTTCACTGCAACACGCCTTATGCTGGGCGTAGGCCTTTTCAAGTTCAACAGGCAAGATTTCTGCTTCTATTTATTCTAAACAATCGTATCTCTCGTATCTTATAACTTCCACCTCACTTTCCGCACATGCGCTGTAGCCTTCGGCCCGGGAAGCAAAAACTCCTGACTTGCGTATTAACAATTTTTTCCTTCAGTTAATTACGGCCAAACTTTGGGGGTCACTTTCCAATAATAACAAGTGTTTGTTTGCTTTTCTTTGTCTTTGTAACGAAGTAGGTAATTGATCTTGTTCAATTTCTCGTTAGGAGATATATGGCTTTGAGTGTGTGTGAGATAGGCTCTTGTGGACTCTGGTTATGTACCTCTATATAACTAGTGTTATAAGCGTAACGACACCTCCTTAAGTGGCCCTACTACATTGGAAAAAATTTTCATAGTCAATAGTAACGAAATTATTGTTTTTTAATTAATAACTAATAAACTTCTTCTTATTTTGGAAAACCGTCAATCACAAAATTAAAGAGCTAAGTGAGGTTTTTTTTAAATATAGTTTTAAGAATATACGTTTATTATTGGTTGGCACATTAATGAAAAACCAAAAAATCGTAAAGTTACGCTTTTTTTTCTACCGAGAAAAGTTTCAGTTACCATGTTTCTGTCAATCACATAACTGAGTACTTATAACCTACTTTCTACATTATGTTTTGGGACCGATAAATCAAGTAATACTGTCTGAAATTGTCGTTTAAAAATATGTATTTGACGTTGTACGGCCCCTTAATCGTGTATAAACGTTGGTAAACGCAAAATCTAACTAAAAACACACAAAAATTACCAAAAAATAGTGTAACAATCTGATAATAGATATATAATTTTCTATGAAAATTCCATAAGGTTTCTCCCTCTTTGCAGAAGGTATTATCACTGGAAAAATAAATAGCTATTTTTCCAGTGATAATAACTTCTGTAAAGAGGGAGAAACCTTATGGATTTTTCATGTACTCTAAGAAAAAGCGTAAATGTCTCAAAATGTATGGCTACTGTTAATAGTATACATGTGGAACATTAATATTTTTTTTAACTGTTGTTTCTTGTTAATAAGTTAAAATTATGCCAATTATTTTTAGCCGGTCATTTAGATTGAAACAAAAATTAATACACAAAGAACCAAAGTAGTTTATTAACTTACGGAACTCAGCTAATGAGGTACAATTACAATCGAGTGATTTGTCAAAGCACCCTTAATTTGTCGCAAGTTCAAAGTGAAACAGAATGGACAACCAACACAAACTTTCTCTCCGCTAAAAAGGGAAGAAAAAAACATTCGAGTGCGTGTCTCCGACTAATTATGAGGGTCCGTATTTTTTAAGCTAGTTAATTAAAACCTGGGGCGAAGTATAATGGACGTAGGTTTGGTTTGCGACATTAATAAAGTTTTATTATTAAAACGCGCACAATTACAATGCGCAGACAATGTTTTCACGTTATTGGAGGCTATAAAAAAAAGGGAACTGTTTATCTTTTAATAAAAATATTTAATCACTTTATTACCGTCGCCCTACTCCTTGTACTAAAGAGTAGGCTTCCCGCCCACGAGCGATTAATCGCTGAGCGATTTTTTGTCGCCGAGAAAAGAACATACAGAGTTCAATACGTAAACGCCCACGAGTTAAAAAAAGTAGCTCAGCGACTAATCGCCCGCGAAATGACACTGACAAGAGTGACAAAGGGTTTACTTAGCCAGCGCCAAAAAAACGCCGCGATTAACGCCGCCATTATTCATCGTCTATACAAACGTTTGGTCTAGATTAAAATAAAATTAAAAAAACAAACAAAAACATCACCTTTTTTGACAGTCGTGTGAAAAAACATCAACTGCAGATCGTCAGTTCCCGATTGCAGAATTAAAAACAATAGTTTTTAGAAGTAGGAATTTAGTTTTTTTTTTCTAATATCTAGCTAAAGTGTGTGAACTAAAAACACGAAAAAAGTGTGTACGCCACTTTCTTTTTCAATTTTAGTAAAGGAACATTCGTTAACATTTAAAGGGACGGACAATTGGATCAGAATTTTTGTCTATGGATGTGAATAAGTAAAGTAGTTTTAACGTGGCGATAGGTTTTTTCAGAAAGTCATTTTTCAATGTACAAAACAGAAATAGCTATAATATAAATGTATTTTGCTGGGTAAATACAGTTTAAAAGTAGATTCTTAATTTTTAAGTTTATTTGAATAAAAATTTTTTACTTTGACGTTGATAAGGCTAGAGCAAACCTTAGAAGTATGGTGTCGCTTAATTTAACTTTATTTAATTAAATTTAACTTGTTTTGGCATCAGAGCTATGTTTATAATGCTGTTATTCTAAGGTTAGCAATTTTTATTTCATTTTGTTTAGTAAATCCAACCACCCACATGCGAGGTAAAACAAAAAAATTCTTCTGAACTAAAAACATTTGAAAGGCAGCAAAGCTATTATAAACAAAACGATAACGAAACGAGGCTAAAAAAGATAGATAGCGTCCACGTCATAGCGAAAAATGATAGCCTACTTTAGCTAAACTGTTGAGATCCAGTCCAATCCGGTTTGACAAGCTGATCCGCTGTCCGGGCAGCTGCGCCCTCCGGAGTATGGACTGACGTCCGTCACGATAATCGATCGACAGGCAATCGACGTTCGAAAATTGACATTGTACCTAGTCTCATCGAGGTTTTAGCACCGATACTGCATCGAAACCTCTTTCGAGGTTAAATCCCATACCAATACAATTAATTTGGAAAAAAACGCAGTTCTAGCACAAAATATAAAGTAATCAGAAAAGGTTGCAATTTTCCGGGCACGCACACAAATATATTACCAACATAGGCATTCTCAGGCCAAGCGGGCTATGGTCAGTTCTGTAGCAGTTCCTAGCGCAACAGAACAAATGGAAAAAGCTGAGTTTTCGATACGGCGAGCGGTGCTTATTTTGTGCTGATATAGTACTTATGAAGGCTCCTAATTTCAAAATATGAAATCTTGTTCTTCGTTGGATCTTGTTCGTATTTCAATACAAATAAAAAAAAAAGAAACGCGATTATAGAAGTTAAACAACACTTTTTTAAATTTAGATTTTTCGCATTCACAATGCTATTTTTATATTAAGATAAATAATATTAGAAAAAATACTAGAAAAAATCGACTCACCCGTAGCACCTCAGACGGGATTCGAACCCGCACCCTTGGGAATCCGGCCCAATGCACTGACCAATTATGCTACCGAGTCGCTAGTGGGAGCGGCGAAATTTTCTAGTACTTTTAACTTCTTCGCTGCAAGCCAGCGCAATTTCATCAATGTGAGGAAATACCCCCACATTCGAAAGAAACATCTTTCCAGATGTTTTTACAATCGATAAAGATGAAACAGCTATATAACTTTTTTAAATTTAGATTTTTCGCATTCACAATGCTATTTTTATATTAAGATAAATAATATTAGAAAAAATACTAGAAAAAATCGACTCACCCGTAGCACCTCAGACGGGATTCGAACCCGCACCCTTGGGAATCCGGCCCAATGCACTGACCAATTATGCTACCGAGTCGCTAGTGGGAGCGGCGAAATTTTCTAGTACTTTTAACTTCTTCGCTGCAAGCCAGCGCAATTTCATCAATGTGAGGAAATACCCCCACATTCGAAAGAAACATCTTTCCAGATGTTTTTACAATCGATAAAGATGAAACAGCTATATAACTTTTTTAAATTTAGATTTTTCGCATTCACAATGCTATTTTTATATTAAGATAAATAATATTAGAAAAAATACTAGAAAAAAACGACTCACCCGTAGCACCTCAGACGGGATTCGAACCCGCACCCTTGGGAATCCGGCCCAATGCACTGACCAATTATGCTACCGAGTCGCTAGTGGGAGCGGCGAAATTTTCTAGTACTTTTAACTTCTTCGCTGCAAGCCAGCGCAATTTCATCAATGTGAGGAAATACCCCCACATTCGAAAGAAACATCTTTCCAGATGTTTTTACAATCGATAAAGATGAAACAGCTATATAACTTTTTTAAATTTAGATTTTTCGCATTCACAATGCTATTTTTATATTAAGATAAATAATATTAGAAAAAATACTAGAAAAAATCGACTCACCCGTAGCACCTCAGACGGGATTCGAACCCGCACCCTTGGGAATCCGGCCCAATGCACTGACCAATTATGCTACCGAGTCGCTAGTGGGAGCGGCGAAATTTTCTAGTACTTTTAACTTCTTCGCTGCAAGCCAGCGCAATTTCATCAATGTGAGGAAATACCCCCACATTCGAAAGAAACATCTTTCCAGATGTTTTTACAATCGATAAAGATGAAACAGCTATATAACTTTTTTAAATTTAGATTTTTCGCATTCACAATGCTATTTTTATATTAAGATAAATAATATTAGAAAAAATACTAGAAAAAAACGACTCACCCGTAGCACCTCAGACGGGATTCGAACCCGCACCCTTGGGAATCCGGCCCAATGCACTGACCAATTATGCTACCGAGTCGCTAGTGGGAGCGGCGAAATTTTCTAGTACTTTTAACTTCTTCGCTGCAAGCCAGCGCAATTTCATCAATGTGAGGAAATACCCCCACATTCGAAAGAAACATCTTTCCAGATGTTTTTACAATCGATAAAGATGAAACAGCTATATAACTTTTTTAAATTTAGATTTTTCGCATTCACAATGCTATTTTTATATTAAGATAAATAATATTAGAAAAAATACTAGAAAAAATCGACTCACCCGTAGCACCTCAGACGGGATTCGAACCCGCACCCTTGGGAATCCGGCCCAATGCACTGACCAATTATGCTACCGAGTCGCTAGTGGGAGCGGCGAAATTTTCTAGTACTTTTAACTTCTTCGCTGCAAGCCAGCGCAATTTCATCAATGTGAGGAAATACCCCCACATTCGAAAGAAACATCTTTCCAGATGTTTTTACAATCGATAAAGATGAAACAGCTATATAACTTTTTTAAATTTAGATTTTTCGCATTCACAATGCTATTTTTATATTAAGATAAATAATATTAGAAAAAATACTAGAAAAAAACGACTCACCCGTAGCACCTCAGACGGGATTCGAACCCGCACCCTTGGGAATCCGGCCCAATGCACTGACCAATTATGCTACCGAGTCGCTAGTGGGAGCGGCGAAATTTTCTAGTACTTTTAACTTCTTCGCTGCAAGCCAGCGCAATTTCATCAATGTGAGGAAATACCCCCACATTCGAAAGAAACATCTTTCCAGATGTTTTTACAATCGATAAAGATGAAACAGCTATATAACTTTTTTAAATTTAGATTTTTCGCATTCACAATGCTATTTTTATATTAAGATAAATAATATTAGAAAAAATACTAGAAAAAATCGACTCACCCGTAGCACCTCAGACGGGATTCGAACCCGCACCCTTGGGAATCCGGCCCAATGCACTGACCAATTATGCTACCGAGTCGCTAGTGGGAGCGGCGAAATAATTGGTCAGTGCATTGGGCCGGATTCCCAAGGGTGCGGGTTCGAATCCCGTCTGAGGTGCTACGGGTGAGTCGATTTTTTCTAGTATTTTTTCTAATATTATTTATCTTAATATAAAAATAGCATTGTGAATGCGAAAAATCTAAATTTAAAAAAGTTATATAGCTGTTTCATCTTTATCGATTGTAAAAACATCTGGAAAGATGTTTCTTTCGAATGTGGGGGTATTTCCTCACATTGATGAAATTGCGCTGGCTTGCAGCGAAGAAGTTAAAAGTACTAGAAAATTTCGCCGCTCCCACTAGCGACTCGGTAGCATAATTGGTCAGTGCATTGGGCCGGATTCCCAAGGGTGCGGGTTCGAATCCCGTCTGAGGTGCTACGGGTGAGTCGATTTTTTCTAGTATTTTTTCTAATATTATTTATCTTAATATAAAAATAGCATTGTGAATGCGAAAAATCTAAATTTAAAAAAGTTATATAGCTGTTTCATCTTTATCGATTGTAAAAACATCTGGAAAGATGTTTCTTTCGAATGTGGGGGTATTTCCTCACATTGATGAAATTGCGCTGGCTTGCAGCGAAGAAGTTAAAAGTACTAGAAAATTTCGCCGCTCCCACTAGCGACTCGGTAGCATAATTGGTCAGTGCATTGGGCCGGATTCCCAAGGGTGCGGGTTCGAATCCCGTCTGAGGTGCTACGGGTGAGTCGATTTTTTCTAGTATTTTTTCTAATATTATTTATCTTAATATAAAAATAGCATTGTGAATGCGAAAAATCTAAATTTAAAAAAGTTATATAGCTGTTTCATCTTTATCGATTGTAAAAACATCTGGAAAGATGTTTCTTTCGAATGTGGGGGTATTTCCTCACATTGATGAAATTGCGCTGGCTTGCAGCGAAGAAGTTAAAAGTACTAGAAAATTTCGCCGCTCCCACTAGCGACTCGGTAGCATAATTGGTCAGTGCATTGGGCCGGATTCCCAAGGGTGCGGGTTCGAATCCCGTCTGAGGTGCTACGGGTGAGTCGATTTTTTCTAGTATTTTTTCTAATATTATTTATCTTAATATAAAAATAGCATTGTGAATGCGAAAAATCTAAATTTAAAAAAGTTATATAGCTGTTTCATCTTTATCGATTGTAAAAACATCTGGAAAGATGTTTCTTTCGAATGTGGGGGTATTTCCTCACATTGATGAAATTGCGCTGGCTTGCAGCGAAGAAGTTAAAAGTACTAGAAAATTTCGCCGCTCCCACTAGCGACTCGGTAGCATAATTGGTCAGTGCATTGGGCCGGATTCCCAAGGGTGCGGGTTCGAATCCCGTCTGAGGTGCTACGGGTGAGTCGATTTTTTCTAGTATTTTTTCTAATATTATTTATCTTAATATAAAAATAGCATTGTGAATGCGAAAAATCTAAATTTAAAAAAGTTATATAGCTGTTTCATCTTTATCGATTGTAAAAACATCTGGAAAGATGTTTCTTTCGAATGTGGGGGTATTTCCTCACATTGATGAAATTGCGCTGGCTTGCAGCGAAGAAGTTAAAAGTACTAGAAAATTTCGCCGCTCCCACTAGCGACTCGGTAGCATAATTGGTCAGTGCATTGGGCCGGATTCCCAAGGGTGCGGGTTCGAATCCCGTCTGAGGTGCTACGGGTGAGTCGATTTTTTCTAGTATTTTTTCTAATATTATTTATCTTAATATAAAAATAGCATTGTGAATGCGAAAAATCTAAATTTAAAAAAGTTATATAGCTGTTTCATCTTTATCGATTGTAAAAACATCTGGAAAGATGTTTCTTTCGAATGTGGGGGTATTTCCTCACATTGATGAAATTGCGCTGGCTTGCAGCGAAGAAGTTAAAAGTACTAGAAAATTTCGCCGCTCCCACTAGCGACTCGGTAGCATAATTGGTCAGTGCATTGGGCCGGATTCCCAAGGGTGCGGGTTCGAATCCCGTCTGAGGTGCTACGGGTGAGTCGATTTTTTCTAGTATTTTTTCTAATATTATTTATCTTAAACAACTCTGTTTGAAATTCAAATTGTAAAATGAGATGTTTCGAATTTGAGAAGGTCAACTTTGTTACTGATTGCATCGAGTTTTCACAATTAAATAGGTAGGTATATCATTAAGAGTATGGTAAAAAAACTATGTTACCATCAGAAAAAGGCTGTCAAAAGCTGGACTAACCAAACACAAAGTAATAGAGTCGTCACTAGCGATTGTCTGCTCAGTAAACCGCATGTTTTCCTTTTATCGAACAGCCCCGATCTAATAGGTTTTCTAGTGCTTTGTCTTCCTATTAACTGTAAATTCAGTTGATTTGTGTTCTTTACCGAAAGGACAAAGTCGTGAAAGGATTGTCTTTAAACTAACTAGTTAAAAGATTAATTGATTTTTCCTCCTAGTAATGATAAGATAACTATGGGATAAAACATTTGAATATGTCTTGCTATCTGCTAACCGGAGTTAAAATTTGTTGTATGGAAAAATAATACAGAAACGGGAACAAGAATGGGAAGTGAATATAGATTTCCTACTAATGTTATTTGAATGTTTGTTACTCAATCACGCAAAAACGTCTGAATGGATTTAGAATGATACACAGATAGTTTATAACCTGGATTAAAACATAGGATCATTTTTAACCCAGTCAAAGGTCTTCTACGGATTTTCCGAATGTCAACGCGGACGAAGACGCGGGCGAGAGCTAGTTCTATATATTCGCTAACTAACAGCTTAAACATAAGCAATTAGACGATCAAGTCACATGTCGCAAGCTTATATTAATCAGTACCTTTATGGAATTGACAAGCCTATGACACGTAATTTTAGAGTTTATAGCTTATCTTTATTTTTAAGTTAGCGAACGAATAAAAGGTAGGCTACTTGACGACCTCCGTGGTCGAATAGCTTTTGTACACCGGTTTTCAAGGTGACGCCATCTCTGAGGACCCGGGTTCGATCCCCGGTTGGGTCAATTTAGAAAACGAACTTTTCTATGTTGGCTCAGGTCTGGATGTTTGTGATACCACCGTTGTCTCTGATTTCCATAACACAAGTGCTTTAGCTACTAACTTTGGGATTGGAGCAATGTATGTGATGCTATCAAATATTTATTTATTTATTTGAATAGGGGGGTTGGTTATTACATTATTTCTACTTATTATTAAATCAAGGCTAAGTATTCAATGAATTCTGATAAATAAATAAAAAACGGAAAAATAATAAATGAAATAAAGCCGACTAAGCTTTTTAGATTTACGTCTACTTAGGCTACTAAGTTACCGTGGCATTGAACATCAAACATTTTTCCAAACAATCTTTATCATTATACTTACATAATTTTATTAATTAAGTATTATTATGACTTAATTCAATCATATCTTTTTTTTCGATGAAGTTATCACGTGTACAAAACACTCAACTAGAAGGTTTTCACATAGGTAAAGCTTTATTTTATTAATGTTCTTGTTTCTTTAGTCGAAGTCTAGAAAGTTAGTTTTGGAATTAATATTTCAAACAACTGCCTAACTTCGTAGACCAACAAATAAAACTTGTGTTTTAACAATTCACTGGATATCCACGAGAGCCATTTGTTACTGTAAAAATATTAGATACATAGTGTTTAATAAATTAATTCAAACAAATGTAACCTAATTAAGAAAAATATCAAGCTCTTAGATAAGCCCCACGCCATCAGTTTCAATGAGCACTAATTCGAGAGCGACTTGGAGCAATTTGAGAAAATCGTCAAGTAATTTAATACCAAGGCTCGGCCTACATCAGCGATTAATTTACTCTCTTGATTCTGAACTCAAGTAACCAACATTGACAAGGAGTAGACTGAAGTCAAAATAACAAGAAATAATATGAATTAATAGCCAGTAAAAAAAAGTTAATGTTAAAAATACAAAAAAAGGAAATGAAATACTTAACAAACAAAAAAAATATTCAGGTCTCTGCTTTACATAATGTCGCTGTGACAAAAAAAGATGAAGTAGGTAATACGGGGCCCTATTTAATAACGTGACAATTTGTCAATTGTCCTGACAATTTGGCTTATATTGCGGTGTAGCTATGAGTAGTTTGTTCTTCAAATTGCTTGACGCAATGGATATAAAATAGTCATGACAGGTGACAACTTGTCATGTTTATTAAAATGGGGCCCTAGTATTCAGGCCCGTTTGGATGTTATAAATTAGAATTTATTTCAACCCCAAAGAAGCTAATGAAACGCAAAAAAATGAATAGTAACTTTATTCGTTTTGTGTGTATAATAAAGTGTAACTAAATAAATAACTTAAGTTGATACTCCGCTTAATTTTTGTCAAGTAAATTAATAATCCCAACCCAAACTAAGCTTTAAAGTATACCAGATAGGAGCGCGTTTCACAATAATAGGTACCAAGTTGTAACTATCAACCTTTGAAGTTTTAACAAGTACCTTCCGCAGTAATTTAATTACCGAAACCTGTGGTACTCTGAAATCTATTTTTAACAAAGGTTGTATGCTCCCTTTCTACAAAATACATAATTTATTATCGTCTTGGAGGTACGAAAGTGTATTTTCAAAAACACAGCGAGAAACTTTTGCGTAAACACGCGTTTTTCTAGCCATATGTCCCGGCAAAGTTTTAATTAAATTACTTCACAATTTTATAGAAATTTTATTCCTTTAAATGAAACCAGAAGATGGATGCAATCCGAAACTTGTTAAAGCCCCTAAATAACTTTATTTTTATCTATACTATTCTCTAAGAGAAAAAATAGTGTTAGAACAAAAAAAAAGACATCAAACACTGCTGCAATATAAATGCACTTAAGTAAACACGACCACGTGTGTTAAAATGTTTTTTTTTGTACATTTATATGCGAGTATCAAAATATTGTGTACTTATGCCAAATTAAAAACAGATTATATATCCCGCAGTTGCTTACTTTTATCCTTTTTGTCAAGTGAATGCTGCTAACAAGCTAGGAAAATCAACATAAGCTTGCTAAGGCCAATTTTATCTCCGGTTTTCCACACACCTATCTCTTTTGCATATTTCAGATATACCACCTCCGATATTCTTAACATGCGCAGAGTCCACGTGTCCGGAATACAGTGGCTCAGGTGAACATAAATATAACTGTGAACGTTGTCACGATACAAACGTGAACAGTAGGGGAAAACCTTGGGGACATCCAGCGAGCGAAACAAGAAGTATAAACATATACACATAAAAGCTCGCATGAGAAAGGGACAAACCGCACAACAACACAAAATGCGAAATATTTCATATAATTCATACATATTAAAAAAAAGGCTTATATTATTGTAATGTAAACTAGAAATGTGTTAAAAAATCAACTCGGTAATATGCAATCTATTGGAAATAAATCAATTTTAGTCTAAAATTAGACACAACTTCTTGTATTTTTTTTTATTGTAAATATATTATGTTTTTACTTAATAATTATTTTTTTATTACATTTTACATTAGTACCGTAATAATGAAATCTAAGATTAGCGATTTGCTTTATACCCTCTCTTAATGAGAGGTAATAAGTTCTAGGTTGATACGGTTTTTTATTAGTCTTATTAAGCAATTTTAGTTACTATGAAACTGCATTTTAATGAGATTGTAGAAGTGTAGATTCATCGGCCTGCACCCCTCACGACACTGTAGTTTTCGTAGCTTTATCTCTTTCCTTCACTCAAAAGTATCGTTGACTAGAGCAAGAAAATCGTAATCTTTGGCTATAGTTAGAAAGAAATAATGCTTTGAAAATTGCGGGGGACTAGGCATTGAAGATACCGACTTACACTTTCACTGTGTACTTCATTCTCGTAAAAATACGGCTAGTTCTAACACAGCAAAGCAACGAATAGGACAAGCTCCATTCTGTATTTTAAGCATTAAGAAGACGTTTTATAATGTTTAAAGAAAGCTTTTTTTAAGGCGCTACCATAGGTATAGTCTATTACTGCAGCTGGTAGTAAAACTTTTTATCTTTTCTTATAATTAAGTTCGTAAAAACAAGCTTTTTACGGGGGAAAAAACTTGCGTGAACTATGGTCTTTTTATTGTTTTAGATAGTTAAGTTAACATTGCATTCTTTTACCAGGAAAGTGTTTTAAAAAGGGAAGCCTTTTTTCACGTAGTCCTCTTTTAATGTTGCCCGAGAGGGCCACAGCGCATAGTAAAGGTAAACTAAAGGGGGGTAGTAGATTAGAGATCAGATGATCAATTTACTTACACAAAAACAAAACTAGCTAGCTATAGGAGTCGCTAATATGGATTCTGTTTAGTTGGTGTGTGTTGGGCCACAAAGTTAAAAGTTACAGTTCTAATACTGTAACTTTTGGTCTACTATCTACTTTGTCTTCATCATTCATACCTATTCAAATACATTATATGTGATCATTTTAAGGGGTTTATTTCTAGATTTTTTGATGATTCGATATTCTCAGCGCAACTATGTTCTGAAACCCTATCCTTTACATTCTAAACAAAAAATATTACCTACCCAAGTAGCTCACATCTCATATAAAATACTTTTTAGCCATCTATATGTTACGGTAAATGTAATTAATGTGGCAAATTTAAAGGTTTTGCAGTTGGTTTAAATGCTTATTGATAAGTTGAACATATTTGGTCTAGCCATCAATTTATAAAACATTGCAGAGGTGCTCAAATTTTTCTATTAATAAGATTGTGAAGTGAGCATGTTTCTTGATATTTGTATGAAAACAGGGTGGTGTTTTCTTTGCCGGTTCAATTATATAAAAAAATACACTGCATTGCGATTCTGTAAGACTTCATTCTTAACCTCGCATCTGAATCCGCTGTGAGTTTCTTGATTGGTATTCTCAAAACTCGCTTGACTGGTCCAGTGTAATTTTTTATATAATTGAACCGGCACCCGGTTCAAAAACGCACAAAAGCCTCAATAAACACGTCTGGGCAACAGTTTAATTCACTCTGTGTGCAGTTACTTCGATAGACGACTCATTTTTGCTTTGAATGTTGCGGTAAAGAAACATCGGGTAAGTGCGAGAAAATTATTTGCAAATTCCTTCCCTTTATAAAGCTTGGCCAAGCTATTCACTCCACTTTTTAAAAGTATTGCATTTTATTTTATAGGATAGAATGATTTTAAAAGATAAGTAAGTAAGTAGTTTTGTGAGTATACGGTCTGTAATGTTCTAATGTTCATTCTTCTTTACGTAGATTATATTAATTATTTTAGACTATACTTAAGTAAAGAATTACATAATTACAGTAACTTTTACCAAAGTCTTTCATCAAAATCTTCAGAAAGGCACTAAGCATATTTTTAAAACAAAATGAATTTGTATTCAATTAAAATGAATATTAATTACCAGCATAAATTATTATGCAAAAAAAGTCATTTGCAAAGATGTATTTGGTAAGCCTTCAAACAGTAAAAAACATGCTTATCAAATATGGTTAGAACCGCCTTTCAGCGAAAAAGATGAAATTTTCCCTCAGTGGTAATCCTACGATACGCCTCCGACAGCCTTTAAATCTTAAAACACTAGAGCCTCATTTTAAACCCCGTCTTTCTTGATAGTTTACTTTAAGCCTTACGACGTGACGCTAAGCTATTTTGTACAATACTGCGTTATTTCTGTGAGCAGTGAGAAAATACCGGGTAGCGAACAAAGCAGTTTGTTAGTACTACGTCGCTTTACGCCGCCGCCCGCCTTTCGAAACGGGCAAGTGCTTTTTCATTTCCTGCCGCTAGGGGGCGCAGAATGCCTATTTTATTTTTGTTAATGCCTCCCGGTTGTCGACGTTATGCAATTAAATTGTATTTTAGCCGCTATATGGAGTTATTGGAGTACTTTTTTGGACTCTATGGCTGAAGTTTGGAGTGACCCATATAACTTTATGACTGGTTGTTCTGTAGGGAATTTTGTTTATGATTAAGTACTCACTGACTTTGAACTATTTATGGGGTAGACTATGAAATTGTTTATTATCAAAAGCTACATAGGTTTAAATAGTTTGAAGATGAACTTAGAACACAATTTCTGAAAAATATAATATTAATCGTCTCTTAAGCGTTAAGATGATAATACACGACCCGACCTCAACCTGAGCTCAACCCGAACTCAACTCAACCGCAACACACTTTGAAATACATCTGTAATGTTGAGGTGAGGTTGGGTTGAGGTTGAGGTGAGTTCGGGTTGGATTTGAGTTGAGTTCGGGTCGAGCGCGGGGTGGGTGCAGTTGCATCGGCAAAATATAACGCAGCTTATTAATGTGTCATAAGACTCAAAATAGTAAGCGATGTATTTCAAGGAGTGGGCTGAGGTTGAGTTGAGTTTGAGTTGAGTTCGGGTTGAGGTCGGGTCGTATGTTATCGTCTGAACACAGCCTCAGTTACTCTTATAAAACAACAGAAGATAGCTTAATATTGAATTTTACAAAGTTCTCCACTTCTCCTACACTTGTATTATTATTAGTTTAAACCTGAAACTTTGCATTAACACAGTCACAGCTTCCCGGTTCTTAAATACAAGATAAGCTCTTGTTTTGCTTGAAATAAGATAAGACTCCCAGCTCTTGAAACATTCAAGAACTAAAATTACTACAAAAGGAATCTAATTAGAGAAATTAGAATAATTTGACTTAAAGCGAGAAGCTGACTTCGCAGTGCTCGTGCACCCAAAAATCTTTGGATTAAAATTATTCGGAGTAAGTTTAAATTAATTAATTTATACCAGCATCCATCTGCAGTGTTTTGATAGCCGCAATGGCGACGTCAAAGATTAAACAGCTGTGCAGTGTCTTTCATGAAACACGATAGCGAAGGTTTGCGCTGACTGAGTAAAGGAAAAATCTCTACAACTTTTTCTTTTAAATTTTATCATGAAATTACGCTGCAGTAAATTCTAGTCAGTACGGAAATGAAAATGACCTGTTTTAGGTTCTCTCCATTAAAAATATTTCGTCGTAGGTAGGTTTTTGTCTATTTTTTTGTAAAACTAAAACCGATAATGTTTACTGCTTTACGCCTGATTTTAACACTGATCGCTCTAGTCCTAAAGATTTTCATTATTTATTTTTAGCGTCATTTGCTAGTCGATTAAATTCGAGCTTCAAAGTGAACAAAAGAAGCGTTAAATTAAATAAAATACCCTAGTATGTACATTAAATGAAAGATAAAACGTTAAAAAAATATTTAATTATGTATGAGTGATATCGTTACGTCACTCATATATCAAATCAAATACGGTCAATATTAATCAATACATATCAATATTAATCAAATACAGTGGTTGTGAGAACTACGAGTTTAGGTTGGTGCACGGTAGGAAATTAAACTAATTTTGACAGTTATTATGCTTTATTTTAAGAGTCCGTTTCCTGTATCATACTAATAGACAAGGAAAGTAGCACTATTGGGATGCCAGGTTATAATTGTTGCACTGTAAATGGATCTCATACGTCAGATTGACGTGAATCGATCGAGTCCCAGCGGCCGACCGTCTATCCGTGCATCAATTAGTCACTTATGCCACCACAAGACGGATTCCACGTATGACTAATAATTCTTCTGAACGAATCATATTGAGGCAATTTTTTGATTAAATAAAATCAATTTTAAAAGTCCATAGGAAGGAAACGCAGGTTCTAATTTTATCAGCGGCATTTAACACCAAAAATTGCGAAAACTTGGGAATTTGACGACAAGACTTAGGTAAGAGGGGTAAATCCAACAAACTTTGGGTATCCAGACTAGTGGCTCTGGGAGCTGTAGATCTCGCGTTATTGACATTTTTGATCATTTTTCGAAATTGAAAAATGTAATTTTTTCGAAAAATTTCGATAAACTGAATCAACAGAAAAAAAACTATATAATTATCGAACCTCCTCACAAAATTTCACGAGAATCGGTTGAGAAATGCAAGGAGAACAGCCGGACAGCGAGACAGACATACGCAAGCATTTTTGCCCAAGCTGAAACAGAGACACTTCGCTCGCTCTGTCAATTAATTATCACAAATTTTAAAATATACTCGACTTTTTTATGCCCTCAGTTGTCATCTTAACAGTGATACAATATAACTTCTATTAAAATGAGTTATCCACAAACGATATTCGTTTTTGGTCTCATACAATTAATTTCACTACTTGAAGCTAGCACTAAAAATCCTCCCAAACTTTACTTGCGACTAGGTATAAACTCGTTAAGAAAACATGGTAGATTCTTTGTCGAGGGCTGAGCCGTGCAAAGTGTCCACATTACTCTTTAAGTAAGTCCGTGAGGATAAGTGCTCAACATTCACTATTCAGCAAATAAAGCAGCCATTTTCCCTGGATCTGACCGGGTAATGGAAAAACAGAGGACGACCCGGGAACGCGAAAACTGTAAACTTAACTCGGTAACTATGACTTGGGGTCGCGAAAGTTCTTGGGCTTGAATCTTATGATTAGTAAGACAACGTACTGAACGAATGAACGAAAACAAGAACATTAATAAGGTTTTTTTTATAACTATATGTTTGATTTTGTTTTTTTTTTCTATTCTTATTGCAATTTCTTTTGGAAAACCATCTAAGAATGTTTAATTTTTTATGGATTTATTATTGTTATTTATATTATGCATATTGCTACTGATAGGTAGATTGCAACTTAGTATACCCAATTTTAAAGCTAGATAAAAAGGTTTTTAGGTTATCTTGGAGTTTATAACCTACAGCGGAAGGATTACATACATTCAAAGCCATTTATATCCAAAAGTAAGTATTATCTATGTAATACACAAATAGGTATTTTTACTTATAAGCACAAAGGAAAGTTTTCATTAAACTATTTTAACCCATCAATATAATATCAAATACCCCACAATAGATATTCTATTGTTGTCCAGCCGCATTCGTCCTCTCGGACTTTGATGAATTAAATCAAGTAACCTATATATTAAAAAGAAAAAACCTCTTGACTTCGAAGTGTTTGCGGTCACACCGGCACGACTGGAGTGTTCGCTCGAGATAAATGCGGTTCGACGTAAAATTTGTATTATTATTATTTATTTGAGATCCCGCAATAAAACGGCTGGTCACCTTTAAAGTGTTTGTTCGACGCTCCCTTTATAGGTTTGAGGACAATTATTAATCTTGAAGGTCACTTTTTGATATTTTACGGGGTCTGTCGGTTTCGATTACTGTGAAGGTCGAATAATAAGGTTTTTATAATTTATAACATTGTCTAAAGAATAATCTTGCCGACCGTGTTCAAGAGTTGTCATAGTGAGAGTAACTTATCTTATTTTATTTTAAGTGTAACAGACACAATACAATTTCAAACAATATAATGTTTTAAATTTCCATGGTTTTTGACGTTATTGGAATAAACTATATCGGGATTTACACCAATCGACAGTTCTTCCGTGACCATGGCGCATGCAACTGCGCCGAAATATCGGAGTCTCAAAAATAAACAGGTACATGGTGTAAATCCCGATATAGTTTATTCCAACAATTTCAAACATTTCTTACACACACATATTAAACTCATACATAGTTATACACTAGAAAAAAGACTATAAAAATCGACTCATCCGTAGCAAGCTTTAGAGTCTTGGCGACATTTTTTAAGATATAAAGTTGGAAGGCCTGTGACTCAGCAGTGGGAACAACAAAAATGGCTGATGACGACGACTATGATATATGTTTGTATTGGCGATCGGTTATTATTATCACAGTAGTGTTGACGTGGCTTCCTGACCCCCTAGCCAAAGTAACATCTGCAAATCTTCCTTATAGCTTCGCTTTCGAAACATGTATGCGACTGACATAAGGTTTCGTTAACAATCGTATTTTAAAACGTCAAATCCATACATTTTTCGGAGCGAAGCGATAGCAAAAATTTGTAAATGGGACATTGGCTTCGCAAAGGTGCTGTTGAGTAAGCCCGCTGTTTCACCAATAACTACGTTTAATTGCGGTTCAAATTCGGACGTTGCGTTGCAATTATTTCGATACAACATCACGTTTTGCTTGTTTTGTTGTGTACTGATGAATCGGGCAATCAAATACGCCGTGAGTATAGATCCGATGTGCAGTTGCGCATAAAGGGTGGACTGTAGATATTAATACTCACTGGTATGTTAGAGACTGAAGACAGGGTTTTATTTCTGGTAGCAAAATGGTGCATTCACTTGTATTTAAGCTCAAAATATAATAAAAAGATGGGAACAAGACCAACACGCAATTGAGAGAGCGTGAAGCGTCCAAGTGAAGTAGTGATGTACAGTGAAAATTGTGTCGGGTAATATTCCAACACCAGAAAAGCATTGAAATTTTAAATCTTTGATATTATCTATACGCTCCTTTATCCAAGACAGTAGGTAGGTACTACAAAGGATTATTTTACAAATAACTCAAAACAACTATACAGAAAATAAGTCCAGTTCTAAACATATTCTAAACAGCCCCCTAGCCAAAGTAACATTTGCAAATCTTCCCTATCCCTTTGCTAACGGAACATGTATGGATTTGACGTTTTTAAAATCGATTTTTAACGAAAACTAACGTCAACCCCATAAATGTTTAAAAAGTGGACCAGCGAAGCGAAGCAGATAATCAAGATTTGCAAATGTTACTTTTGCTAGGCCTTTAGTCCTGTCATTCGAACACTAAGTTTTTTACCTATTGTTTTTAAAAATATTTATTGTTTAGGGGAGAAATCAGTTAAAAATAACAGAATACCCGTTTTTCATTGAATCAAGGGCAATAAACAAATCTACAGCTTCATTCGAAAGGTCAATAAGCCCACTCACAAAACACGATCCGGGTTCCGGGTTGTGGGTTTTTATATGGTTTCCCCATTTTCGTTAGAAGCCGTAATAAATATAATTAATTAACACTGACTGAGTGTTTCTCCGATCATTATTTGGACATGACCTAGATTCGCAGTCTTATGGACTTTCGATATGGCATTCACTTAGGACTAATCGCAGGGTGAGAGCCCTCTGTAAGCGCAAGGGTCCCCTCTCATCATAAGCACCATCCAGTCTTTACTCAAACCCGGAACTTTACAGCCCCGAACTAAGGGCATGTGAGAAGCGACTTCAAATTCTGAACACAGTTTTGAAATGTTTAGACACACACTTTACACACAGACTATAAAGTCTGTTTATACTTACTTGTCTTATTTGGTAAACAAACTTCACCAAACTCTTTATTGAAAAAAACTATTATAACAAATGGTTTTCCAAAAAGAAATCACTAATTATTATTGAAATTTGATTTAATAAAACAACATTATTTAAAAAACTATCTAAATTTAAAAAACGTATGACAACCGTCAACATCTTTTTACTAATTAGGAGAAGTAAGGATAGACAAGACTACACTTGATTGCTGATATTTTACAAAGATCAACTGGGACAGAATTCTCATAAAATATTTTTACTAATGTTTTGCATTTTACATACACACAAACATTGGCTGCTATGATAGTTACAATGCAACTAATGTCACATTTCGAAGTTTACTAATTTATTAGTGGTTCATTTCACGATAGCTTTTTCACGTATCATCGCTACTGCACCGAAAAAATTGATTTAGCATTCAGGGCCACAGCTTCGTATTTGCAATCCTTTATTCCCAAATACGAACGAATGAAAATCAATAATCCTATTACAAGGCCAATAAAAATGAGATTGAAATCAAGCCATCGAAAGAATTAACGTTTTTTTTTATTTATTTAAGGACAACCAACAAGGCAAATATAATCTAAAATACAGTTGCAACTTAATCTAGGAACAGTGTCACCTTAATTAAAGGCTGCCATGGCATGCATTAGAAAATATAGTCTGCTTTAAACTTAAATTACTTCAATTACCTATCTAAAATTAAAAAACTAGGTTTCTAAAATTAACTAACGTTTTCCATTGTTAGGTAATATTTGTACTACTGTTCGCCAAAACCAATTTATAGGCCCTCCCTTGACCCTGAGTCCCGCCCTGAGCCTCACCTCGGCCATTTTGATGGAATGCCGATTATATCACAAAAACCATCCCTTTGGACAGCCCAGAATGTATTACGACATTTTACTTATAGATAACATTGAAATATGGGTCCGCTTGTTTTCAAGGGTCCAAATTCCATAGTCGCTACAGTATCGGGACGGATATTTTACTCTTTTTGCAGGAATATATTTTCCCCATTCAAGTGGTTTGTGTACCTTTTCGTATGTAAAATTTATTGTTTACGCACGACTTTTCGGGTGAGTTAGATTGGTTTAACTGCATATTGGGAAGGTGTTAAGCGCGTTTATTTCGTTATTTAATTAATATCAGTACTGTCAGGAGCCAATTGTTTTAATTTTTTTTAAGTTTCAACCTTTTTTTCAAATTCGGGTTGTTGTGGTAACGTTTGAAATCTTGAACTATTTAACAGTGTATGTAGTTATTAAACGGAATACTGAAGATAAATTAACAGTTGATTGTTTAATTTTTAAAGAAATTGATTCTGTTTCTCGAACTTTTTATATCAAAAAACGTGTTATTTACAGTCTTTAAGTTTTGCGTAGATAACTTCTATAACCATAAGTAAGTAAACCAATATCCCAAATATAGCAGCTTCTATTACGCACAAAGCGAGGGCTAAGTATAAAAAAATTTACAACTCAAAGAGCCAATTTGCCTAAAATATGAAAGTTAATCGAAAATATAGCTCAAAGGGCTGAGGTTTATAGCGGGCTTATGAACAATTAATATTGTCCCCCAGATCTGCGCTTTAAGGCTCCTGCAGACCATTTTTTTATAATCCATTGTTACTTGAACTCAAAATGGAAATAAGACAAAAATAAATACAAGTACAGTAGTGTCAATAGTACTTGTATTTTTGTGTGGAATAAAGACACACTGGTCTTAAAGAAGTCCGCAGTAAAATACTGTTTTATAATTACTATTATTAATTAGGGTAAACAACAGTTTGTAATAAACATAAGCGAGTTACATTTTAGTGAATCCAATAACAGTTAACCACAAGTTACATTTCAGTACTTGAAGTTAGTTAGTTTCGTTGCTTTGATCCTGTTAGTTAGTTTATTTCACTAACTCTATTATCAATTTCATGTATAGCACATTTTGCCAATTTACGAATACTCAAACAAATCAGTTGAACGTTAAACACAAGATACACTTAGAGAGAACTTCAACAATGATTAGTTATTTGTGTTGGCTGATATTGACCAGAGAAGCTGCAAGCACTAGTACAATCAATCACGGGCAACTACTGGCTAGATACTAATTTATCTAATTGGAATTACTTCGCTAGGTACTAGAATTCGGTACTTAACAGTCTATATTACCGCAGAATAATAGATAATACTAGGTTGTAGATATATATACCTTTTATACGCTGCGTGTGTGAGTGTGATTGTGATTGCAGATTAAAGTACCAATACCACGGAATTACCTTTACCTTTTTAATTGTTATTTAAGCTTTTACTAGTTGTGACACTCATTGAGAGTATACATGCAAAGTTTTATAAAAATGGGTCACTGTTCGCTGAGATACAGATCAATTGAACCCGGGAAAAAAATTTAAACATGAAAAAAAACGAGTTTCGCGCAGTCAATTAATGCTTTACCAATAGAGGAAAACTCCTCCGACTATTATTTTGGAAGAGATGTTTTCTGTTTATTGGGACTCTTGCCCTGGTAAAAAAAAATTAAAAAAGAGTTTTGAAAGAAGAAATTTTTAAGTGATGAAGAGGTGACGACAGCAACCTCTGCTGCCTACGGAAGAAAGTTCACGGAACGAGGGGTATGGTGGAGAAAGGGTCACTTTTTTATCTTGCACTAATTTGTGACACTAATTAGGAGTATCAAAACAAAGTTTTATAAAAATCTGGTCATTATACTGAGATAAAAACCAATAAACAAACCAATTCGGAAGAAAATTTGCAATATGAGTTTCGCGTAGTCAATAATAGCATACCAATCGAGGAAAACTTGTCAGACTTTTTTGGAAAATATGTCTTTTATTCATGGGGACTCTTGTCCTGGTAAAAAAAAGCAAAAAAGAACTTCAAGAGAATTCATTTTCTTGCGATGTCGGGTGAAGACCGCAATTGATAAATAATCTACCAGAGATGCAAAACATTATTTCGACGGTATCAATAAATTAATAGATCTCATAGATAGATCTCATAAATGTATTAGAGTTAAGGAAGAATACCTCCATTACTGAACTTTTTGGCCTTCGGTACATCACCGGTTAGATTAAGATTGTAACCGGTACATCACCGGTTACAATCTTAATCTAATTATGACATAGCAATCCAGCAACTAAACAAACATTTGATAATGTCAGAGCATCCATTTTGTAATTTTTTATATCAATTATCTAGGATAGCTTTTTAACGAACAATATAATTTTATTGACGGACTTTTTTTTATAACCAGACCATTGTAGATCCGTCAAATAATTTTCTGCATGTAAAAGCGCCCTAAGGGCACCGTTATTGTGAACTGCCGAGTCCCCAGTAAATATTCATGAGGTAGCCTTATGACCCCCCAGGGTGTTAAGATTAGGCGCCTATTGCAAGCACTAAGAGGAAGGATACGTCTTAATAGTCACCCGCGCTTAAAACTATGTGGAATACCAAATATCCTAGTTAAAATTCTGTGCAAAACAAAATATCTATTTTGGCTAATGCTTCTGGCTTCAAAGGGTTTTGTATTTTATCTCTTTCGCTTAAAGTCTTAAATATCTTGAATGGTTACGAATATACAATGCCTAGAAATCTTGGTTCGAATTTCCCAGTTCCCACACGACCTCCATTTTGTAGCTCACCGAAACTGTTTATATTTCGTAAATATTTTGTTGGGTTTGAAGATTATAATGTTATCGAATATCTTCGGTGCTTACTTTATGTATTCTGTGGCTCATGTACGAGTATGATGGCTGCGGTTTACATTACACATTCAGTGACTATGTAATGACTTTATTTCACCTATGATAACTTTAGGTCCCATAACTTTTGGTCCCGTAAATACATATATGATGAACAAACTCCCGACTTTGAAGAGATTTATTTAGCCCCATGTAACTTGTAACATGTCGTCAATAAAATTATGATTTTAAGTTTTTAATGGTAACTGTGCACTTTTTCATCGATATCGCAATCGCATCGGAATCAAACGATTCAAATTATTAATATGTGTAAGGGTCTGGTAATACGATAGTCCTATACAAAACATTATTTTTATCTCACAACAGTGATGGCTACTTGGACTAAATGTTCAGACCACTAACCACGAGACCAATCATAAACGAACCAATAATCTAAAAACCATATTTAGAAACAAAAAATGTACGAACCAAGCTAAAACCGCGCTCCACCCAGAGAAGTTTAACATTTTATTTTCAAGACTATTTCGAAATTTCATTTTCATTCATATCACGCTTGCGCTAGGTACTACAACGGGGCTTATTAATATATAAATAGACTCCCCCCCACCCCTTAATGGAGGGTTTTAAAATGCGGAGGCAGCAGTCCTGTATCAAACAAGCAAGATCGCTGACGAAGCGTCTCTCTTGATTAGCCGTGGCAATTTTACAAACGCTTTCATTTACGCGATAGCTTGCTTCGCTTTTTTTAGGGCAAACAACGTTTTTGATAATGAGAACTCCTACAAAAGTTTATTAATTAAGAGGTGCTGCGGAGCCGTTTGTAGTCTTGATGCTTTTAAAGCTTGGATATTATATCAACGATGTTCCTGAAGATAATTAAATCTGTGATCTCGATTCCTTCAGATGAGTGGTCTGTGCTACGGCTAGAAGCGTAGACGTTGAATGTAGATAAATCTTTATAATTTTAAGAGTATATGTTGAAGGATGATCTTTTACTTGTTATTTGTTCCTATTGCGAGGTTTAACACGCTTTAACCATTTGCGTTTAAGTTTATTTACGCTAAAATTATACAGGGAAGCTTTTGAATTCCTTAGCAATTTTTTTCAGGATATTCTATAACAAAAGTATAATTAACAATTACTGAAATAAAATAAAAAAGTTGTCACCGTTCACGCATCGCGCACCCCGCTCGCAACCCATGCTCGAGGATGAACGGACGCGCCTAGATTTTGGGATGCAAACAGTAAATTTATAAAGAAATCATTCATAATATCCCATATTTTTTTATTACTTCCTTTGACCATCAGCCATTTTTAATGTTCCCACTGCTGGGGCACAGGCCTTCCTTATGGGTGGATAAGGAGGATGGGCCATGACACACCACGCGGGCCCAATGCGGATTGGTGGGTGCTAACGACTGAAAATGCAGCCGGGACCAACGATTTGACGTGCCTTCGGAAGGTACGTTAAGCCATTGGTCCTGGAGGACGGAGGAGATCGAGATAATAAAATTTTGGTCACCCATCACATGACAAACCCTTGCGAAAGTTGCTTAACCTCCGCAATCGCTGGACCAGGTGCTATACCACTGTGCCACCGAGCTCCCCATTCATATTTCATTTTGAAAAAGGGTCACATAATTACTCTGTATAGGAAGGTTACTTCAATAGGAATAAGTTTTACTGTTCAATCTGTACCTTCGACGTTAGAAGTGGTAATCCGAAACTTTAAGGATTATGGTTTAAACCATTAAAAATGTTCTTACAGTCCGTGACTTTAAAAACCTAAAACCAATAATCGAAAACTCCGAAATGAAATTATGAACTTAACCAATAACGAATAACAAACAAATCTATAGCCACAACTTAGTCTTAAGGCCAAGAGTACGCCGAACTTTTCCGATGGCAGCTTAACTCACCTCATAAGCCTCCAATTAGGTCCCATACACACTTACCGGAGACACTTCGCAAACAAGTTGGGCGGCCGCTTCATGGCAAACTTCCGAGTACGACACAACGCTCAAGTTGACTACCGACTGGGAAGATCAAAAACTTGCGGTATTTACTATCAACTTGTAAAATAGGAAATATTGGGAAGAGAACTAAGCTCTCATTGGTTACTTGTGACATAAAAAGGAGCATATATTTTTTAATGTACAGTCGTCCCAACTGAATCATGACCCATTTTGCCGATAATTCCTTTGAAACCATAAAAATAGTTAGGTTTTCTTCTCTATCGTGAATGTTGCACTTAGTACGTTATAAATATAAATAAAAATGTATGTTCAAGCGAATTTCAACCTACTTTTTCAATTCAATTCAATTCATTTATTTGTCAAACACAGGTGATTTATGGTGCTACAAAATAATATGTGCAACTGTAATTGGCCTCTGGGGCATACAAGTTTTAGATTATATGTATTATAATAGAGAAACAAATTACAAATTTTATGTATAACAGATGTCGTAATTAAGTACAAATTCATTATTAACAATTTAAATGTTCCAATTCAATTAATATGGCATAATTATTCCTTAATGTCAAGTCAATACAATTATTCAAAATAATGATTCTCAATAATTCAATTTAATGTCATACTTAATCCTTATTGTCAAAAAACTCTTTAAGTGTGTAAAAAGTCTCGTAGTTGTCTTTTATTTGAATGACTGTAAAAAAATTACCTGGGGTGGGTCATAAATGAATGTGGTCGACTGTACCTAAGTGTGCTAAAAACTTGCACATATACACAGTAACATGAAAAGGAGCTAGTGACTCGGTAGCTCAGCGGTCAGAGCATTGGACCGGATATCCAAAGGTCACGGGTTCGATTCCCGTCCGAGAACATGATCTGGTGCGAGTCCTATTTTTTCTAGTATATTATTTAGTATTATATAAAAATAGCATTGTGAATGCTTAAATCTCAAAATTTTAAATGAAAAGGAGCATTATTTTTTTCCTAAATATTAAATAACTTTATTAGCTACTAATTATTAAAAAAAAACTTCTTTGTTACTGCCATTTATAATAATTCCTTTACTTTTTCTCTCTACTCTATTTATTAAACTTTATTTTTAAATGTTTAAAATTCTCTTTTGGAAAGCACTACGATAACTTTTTTTTAATTTGGCTCAACTATTACGTTTCGTTTACGTTTACATGAAAGAAAAGCACTATTTCGAAGTTTTGAGTCTGTTTATTTTTAAAGGATAAAGCTAAAGTAATCCTCATTGTAATATGTCTAACGCTACAGTACAGACATATTACGAAAGAGTTATTGAGTCTGAGCTTAGACTTCACGCTTATATTTAAGTAACTTCAAGACGCGAAGATAAAAAAGATTTACTAACCATGTAGAGATTTCAGATACTTATTTTTTTTTCAATCAATCAATTTGATTTTTTCCAAGTTTAACTTTTTTAGTCAGATGAACTGGATGTTTATTAGCTTAATAAACACTAAACAATCATTTATTAATGAAGTTAATATTTCACTCAAATTCGAAGATTTTTTCCTGTAACTGGAGTCAAAAAATATTCAAATATGATAAAATAACAAAGTACTTTGATAAAAACTTAAATCCGTAATATTTTCAAACCATTCTAATCGTGTTTAGATTCCTACAGCATAAAGGCAATAAAAGACTATATTAATTCTCCCCAAGAATCGGCCTATGCAATATAAGCGAAAAGGCACTTAAATCTGGTAGGTCGTTGTAGCGTGTTGCCTGTCGCTCCTATTCTTAGTTTTTTTAACTAGTTTTAATTAGTTTAAGTTTTCTAGTAAATAAGTATTTTTGGCAATAACTTTCTAAATTCTTTGAATATAAGTGCTCACCTGGTAGCAAATTAATCACCAATTCACGGCGATTCTTATTATGTTTATAGTTTTACCATCTCTCGTACATTTTTATTCACTTTCATACAAATTTCCATATATTATTGAAAAAGTGAGGTTACAATTTTGTATTTATTTTGACATCTTCTTGTTTTTCATGACAGTTTATTTTATTTGCTTTATCTCAGCTTTTCCTCACATTTCAGTAGGTTGTATATCTTTTTATTATTCTTCTCGCTCTTTCATATTGCTACCGAGTGAGTACACAAATTCTCATTTCGAAATCTTGAATTATTTTTCTTCTACGCGATTTCTTTCGGTTTTCAAAATTCCTAGTGTGTATAAAAGGCTCCGTTTCTTTGATTCGGGAGTCAGTTCTTCGTCGAGTTTTACTCCGCGTAATTCGAACAAGTGGCCGTTCCCGGGCCTTAGGCAAAGGCCCGGGACTCAAGAAAGCCCCGCGCTACCAGTGACAGAAGTCTCCAACCCCTCGCCGGTCAGCACCTTCGACTCTGTTACCGCTGCTCGACCTCTCCAACCGCTGCACGACCTCTCCAACCGCTGCACGACCTCTCCAACCGCTGCACGACCTCTTCAGCCGCTGCACGAACTCTTCAACCGCTGCACGAACTCTTCAACCGCTGCACGAATTCTTCAACCACCTACGTACGAGCTGCGTCTACGCTCCACGTCGACACTCTGCGACCCATCCGTGCTCCTCTCCGTACGCAAGATCTCGTCCCCTGACCCTCTATCCCCTGAAGACTGACCCTCTATCCCCTGAAGACTCGCCCTCTTATTCCTCTTCCTCATACTTTAAGTTTAGGTTTAATTTGTAAATAAATAATAATTGTAAACTATTTTATCTTTCCACTTCACTCCTTACTAGTTAGATACTATCCATCCTCTCTTAGGTAGGCTCTCTCTTTCTCTACTCTCCTGTAACGCTACAGTTTTGGCGCCCAACGGGATTAATCCACATTAACCCACTCTTCAAAATCCTAAATTTAAACTTACACAAGTTAGTCGATTTTGGGCAACCTTTGGCAAATTTATCTTCACTTTCAAAATTTACTTTCATTAAATTTCTCCATAAATTTTATTTCTCTCTACTCTAAATTTAACTTTCACTCTAAATTATTTTCTATAAATACTTTTAGTTAAGGAGGATTTTATCTTTCAAGTAAGGAGGTTTTATCTTTTTGCTGCTTGTCTCTTTAGGTATTTATATCTCTTTGAAAAATGGCTCGCTCTATTAATGTAGTTTACCTTAATAAGGCTGAGTTGGTGTACGAAGTTGAAGTTAGGGGTGAAGTACCACTCGATACAATTATTAAGCTGCGTACTCAAGTTTCCACATTGCTAGAGATTTTACCATCTGATGAAGTCGTGGACTCCATTTTGTCAGCCGAGACCGATCTTCAGCAACTATCGCTTACCCTTGATTATATCGGCGCTAAGATTGACCAAATAGAAGGTGGGAAAAGGAATTTAATAAGGAAAATCGAGACCTTTCTGAACCATGCCTATTTCCGATTGGATAGGATCGATATTCTCCTTTGCCCCGAAAATAGTGAACTTTATTTTAATATTAAACTGAAATTTGATCTCTTAGAAAAAAGATTCGAACCGTTGACTTTCGAAGCGGCAGAACCAAGTCATAAAGTCGCGGTTGATGACCAACGTTCCATCTCTCCTCCCAGTCCAACTCTTTGCCCTGCCCCTATAAACCCTCATCTTGACAGACCAACGTTCAATCAGGTAAGTGCTCCTCATTCAGTTTCAATTAAGGAATTAAAATCATTTTCGTTTAACGGCAAGTCCTGTCCTCGTTCTTTTCTTCAAAATATTCAGGAATTTTCTATTTCTCGTAATATTGACAAAAGTGCTCTCCGAAATCATGCATTCGAAATTTTTACTGAAGATGCCCTACATTGGTTCCGGTTCCAGCTATTTCGGAATCCTGATATTTCTTGGGACCAGCTAACAGAATCGCTGATAAAAGATTTTGGTGCTCATGATTACGATTATAAGTTAATGGAAGCCATTCGTAATCGTACTCAGGGCTTAGGGGAATCCATAATAGTTTATGTTTCTGTTATGTTTGGTATGTTTTCCAGACTTTCTAGGAAACTATCTGAGCAAGAACAGCTTGATATTTTACTTCATAACATTCGCCCTTGTTATTCCACGTTTGTTGCCCTTAATAATATTTTCTCAATAGACACACTTATAAGAACGTGTCAATCTTATGATCACATGGTCGAAAGAGACAAAAGTTTTCATGAACCAAAGCCCCTAAATAATTGTGCCACAGAATTTAATTTCGTAGCAAGACCTTCTGCTCGGACTGTTCATTTTACTCAAGATTATTCTATCGCACCTTCGAGTACTTCCCAGTATTCCCATCGGAATAATATCACACCTTCTGGTAATTCCCAGTACTCCAATCGCGGTTCTATTGCTCCTTCAGGTGTTTCCCAGTATTCCTCTCGTAGTTTCATTTCACAACCAGGTTATAGAACTCCTACTTCTGCTACAAACCATTCACCCGTTAGACATACTTCCCAATTCTCACCTCCTGTTGATTCTGGACTTCGTTCTACCCCAGGTCCATCCTCTAATCGTTTTTCCGGTCAACCTTCCAGCCCGGGTAATTATTTCAATAGTGCTGATAATGCGCCTTCTTTTCAGTCCCATTTATTTTGCGTGCGTTGCAGAACTAATGGGCATTCAATTAATAACTGTGACAAACCTCGAGATCCCGTTTGTTTTAAATGTGGCTTTAAAGGTGTTAAGGCTACTGATTGTCCTAAGTGTAATAAGTCTTCGACTCCAAAAAACTAAGCAACGACTTGAATAGTAGTTCTTCCCTAAACTCTAAAAATAATCAAGATTTGTTAAATTATTTTAGCACTTCCATTTTTATCGAGGAAATTGATAACCAGCGTCCTTTTGCCAATGTCTGCATAGCCGGTAAATCATTTTCTGGATTATTGGATAGTGGAAGCTGTGTTACTGTATTAGGTAATGACTCTTATAAACAATTTGAAAACCTTGGGTTTACTCTATTCAAGTCATCTACAAAAGTAATGGTTGCAAATAAAAATACTGTGAAATCTTCTGGCTATATGCTTTTGCCTATGACCTTTAATGGTTCTACTCATTTAATTAAAGCATTTGTCTTTTCCGATATATATCCTTCTCTTATTCTTGGTATTGACTTTTGGAAGAAGTTTGACTTAATTCCCAAAGTACCCTTACAAGATGTTTCTTCCCAAATTAATGTTATAAATAGTTCAATTGATACTCAGGTTTTATCTTTTTCCCATTTGTCTGACGTTCAGAAAACTGTCGCTTCTGATGTCATTGATCAATTTAAAATTATTTCTTTTGAACAGAATGGCAAGCTTGGTCGTACAAATTTAATCTGTCACAAAATTGACACGGGTGATGCCCTACCTATTCGCCAGCGCTGTTACAGACTTTCCCCGGAGAAACAGAAAGCTCTCGTTAATGAGGTGGATAAAATGTTAGAACTTGACGTTATTGAGAAATGTGAGAGCCCCTGGCTTTCTCCAGTTTTAATAACACCAAAGAAGGATGGCGATTGGCGGTTTTGTGTTGACAGTCGCAAACTAAATTCAATCACAAAGAAGGATGCATATAGTCTCCCGTTAATAAGTGAAATTTTGGACAACCTTAGGGATGCTCGATACCTTTCTAGTATTGACATCGCAAAAGCATTTTGGGAAATACCTTTGGATCCAAATGATAGGGATAAGACAGCTTTTTATGTACCTGGCAGAGGAATGTATCGTTTTACGGTAATGCCCTTTGGTCTGACGAACGCTCCTGCTACCCAACAACGTTTAATGGACCATTTATTTACTCCAGAATTCGAGAATAGAGTATTCTGCTATCTCGATGACATAATTATTATTAGTAATACTTTTAAAGAGCATATTTCTCTTTTGATGAAAGTTCATCAAAAACTCTCTCATGCTGGTCTCACAATCAACTTTGGTAAAAGTCAATTCTTTCGTAACGAACTGAAATACCTTGGTTATATTGTTGACAGTAAGGGTTTACGAGCTGACCCAGCCAAGGTTCAAGCAATTCTTGATTTTCCGATTCCTTCTAATAAAAGAGAAATGAGAAAATTTTTAGGAACATGTAGTTGGTTTAGACGTTTCATTCCCAATTTTAGCTCTGTAGCTTCTCCTCTGAATAAATTGACTTCTGGTTCAATTTCTAAATTTATTTGGAATCCTAATGCTGAAGCTGCTTTCCGCAAACTAAAGGAAGCACTTATCTCCGCTCCTATTCTTTCATGTCCTGATTTTGATCTCCCCTTTTCCGTCCATTGTGACGCTTCGAATGTTGGTGTAGGTGCCATGCTTACCCAAACCCAAGGCTCTAACGAGGTAGTTATTGCTTACATGAGCAAATCTCTCAATAAAAATGAACAAAATTACTCGACAACTGAACGAGAAACTTTAGCAGTGCTCACATCTATAGAACACTGGCGTTGTTACTTGGATAATGGCAAACAATTTACTGTTTTTACTGACCATGCAGCTCTGAAATGGTTTTTAAATATGTCCAACCCAACCGGTAGACTTGCCCGATGGGCTCTTCGTCTGTCGTGCTTTAATTTTATCTTAAAACATAAAAGGGGTAAAGAAAATGTTGTGCCTGATTTACTTTCTCGATCAAAACCTAATATGATCGAACCTATTGCTATTCCTAGTGAAACTTCAGATACAGACCGTTTTAACAATATCTTTAACAATTGTCGCGATAACCCGGATTCATGTCCTAATTTCAGTGTTCGGGATGGAAAGTTGTACCGTCGTATTGATTCATCTGAACCGCTGAACCAAGATTTCCTTTGGAAAGAAGTACCACCACCTTCTGTTAGAGAAGACCTTATTAAAGCCGCTCACGGTGACGCTTCAAGTCCTCATTTTGGTATTTTTAAAACTTACAAAAAACTCTCTATTCTTTATTATTGGTCTGGCATGTTCAAACAAATTTCAAAACTTATTTCTTCTTGTGAAACGTGTTTGGCGTATAAACATTTGAATCATTCTCCTTTTGGTCCAATGGGAAAACCTAAAATATGTTCAAGACCATTTCAATCTATATCATTAGATTTAATGGGTCCTTTTCCAATGACCAGACAAAGAAATCAATATATTTTAGTTGTGAATTGTTGCTTTTCCAAATATACACTTATTTTTCCCCTCAAACGCGCAACTACTGAAAATGTTATTTTTCATTTGGAAAATTCTGTCTTTCTTGTTCATGGCGTTCCTCAAACTATTATTATGGACAATGGTTCACAGTTTCAATCTCATCAATTCTCAAATTTTCTCTCACGTTATAATATTCCTTTTGTATCCTTTACTCCTCGTTACTGCCCACAGGTTAATCTTACCGAGCGATATAATCGTACAATTGTAACCGCGTTAGCTGCCTTAGTGGGTAATGATCATCGCTCTTGGGACAAACATCTTAACAAAATTCAATCCGCTATGAACTCTAGTGTAAACTTATCTACTGGTTTTTCTCCTTTCTTTCTTGTTCATGGTCGAGAGTATATTCCCACTGGCTCGCTTTATACACCGACATCTAACTTTGACGAGGTAATTTTTATGCCTCGTGAGATCTACGCTAATAATCTTGGGCATTTAGCATCTTATTTCGACCAGGTTCAAGTTGCTTTATATAATGCGTTTGTTAAGAACACTGGTCCCTATAATTTAAGGCGCTCTTTTAAGGAATTTAATGTTGGCGATACTGTTTGGCGTCGAAATTATGTACATAGTGATGCTAGCGCATATTTTTCAGCAAAATTGGCACCAAAATTTATAAAATGTACAGTTATTGATAAGCTTTCTCCTCTTGTATATATTTTAGAAGATCAAAATGGAGCCAGAGGCAAGTGGCACATAAAAGATTTTAAATTGTAATTTTGTTTTGTTATGTTTGTTTTATTTTGTCATGTATTTGTATAATTGTACATATTTGGACGGCAGGCACACTACTCTGTATATTCTGTGTAATTGTAAAATTATTTTGTATATAATATTAATTTTATGTTTTGCATTCAGGCGGCCATAGTGCACAATGTCTCTATGTTTTACTCTCTACTGGAGAGTAGCTAAGCTCTCCAGAGATGATATCGCTTCTTTTCTCTATCTTTACTCTCTTTGCTGCAGAGTAGCTAAGCTCTGCAGTACAATGCCTCTTTTGTGTCTCTAGAGCACAGTGGGGTGAATTTGTAAGGTACTGTACATATTTTACTTGATTTATTTTATTTTTTTTAAATTTTCCGAAGGAAAATTTTTCTCTTTGGGGGGGGAATAATGTAGCGTGTTGCCTGTCGCTCCTATTCTTAGTTTTTTTAACTAGTTTTAATTAGTTTAAGTTTTCTAGTAAATAAGTATTTTTGGCAATAACTTTCTAAATTCTTTGAATATAAGTGCTCACCTGGTAGCAAATTAATCACCAATTCACGGCGATTCTTATTATGTTTATAGTTTTACCATCTCTCGTACATTTTTATTCACTTTCATACAAATTTCCATATATTATTGAAAAAGTGAGGTTACAATTTTGTATTTATTTTGACATCTTCTTGTTTTTCATGACAGTTTATTTTATTTGCTTTATCTCAGCTTTTCCTCACATTTCAGTAGGTTGTATATCTTTTTATTATTCTTCTCGCTCTTTCATATTGCTACCGAGTGAGTACACAAATTCTCATTTCGAAATCTTGAATTATTTTTCTTCTACGCGATTTCTTTCGGTTTTCAAAATTCCTAGTGTGTATAAAAGGCTCCGTTTCTTTGATTCGGGAGTCAGTTCTTCGTCGAGTTTTACTCCGCGTAATTCGAACAAGTGGCCGTTCCCGGGCCTTAGGCAAAGGCCCGGGACTCAAGAAAGCCCCGCGCTACCAGTGACAGAAGTCTCCAACCCCTCGCCGGTCAGCACCTTCGACTCTGTTACCGCTGCTCGACCTCTCCAACCGCTGCACGACCTCTCCAACCGCTGCACGACCTCTCCAACCGCTGCACGACCTCTTCAGCCGCTGCACGAACTCTTCAACCGCTGCACGAACTCTTCAACCGCTGCACGAATTCTTCAACCACCTACGTACGAGCTGCGTCTACGCTCCACGTCGACACTCTGCGACCCATCCGTGCTCCTCTCCGTACGCAAGATCTCGTCCCCTGACCCTCTATCCCCTGAAGACTGACCCTCTATCCCCTGAAGACTCGCCCTCTTATTCCTCTTCCTCATACTTTAAGTTTAGGTTTAATTTGTAAATAAATAATAATTGTAAACTATTTTATCTTTCCACTTCACTCCTTACTAGTTAGATACTATCCATCCTCTCTTAGGTAGGCTCTCTCTTTCTCTACTCTCCTGTAACGCTACATCGTTCGCAAGCTAGCGGTAAGTACGGCGCACGGGCCAATCTAATTTGCGGGCGTTACATTAATCGGGCATTACGGGCCAACACGCCCGGCTACTTCTTGCCAGTGTATAAAAATCTATTCCCTACTTTGAGTACACTGCTCACTTCTTTTCACATACCACATAAATAATTACGCCTTTCTATATGCACTGTAGAAAATTCTGAAACTACTAGTAGCTGTAGACCTCACGTTTGTGACATTTTTGAACATTTTTCAAAATGGCTGAAATATGTTTTTTTTTTTTAATTTCGATACCTGCATCGACAAAAATTCATTTATGACTAACGAAGCTCAAAAAATTTCATGAGATTCGGTCGAGAAATGCGATCTGTAGAGGAGAACAGCCGGAGAGACAGAAATACGAAAGAATTTTTGCCCAAGCTGAAACGGGGACGCTTCGGTCACGCTTCGCGCTGATGGCACTTGGCATAATACGTATAGTGGCGTCCCTCGTTTTTTTTAAATTATTTTGTTCTATGCCTAAAATGCCTATTACTGCTTTGTAAAATTAACTTGCTTGAATATTGTAGTATAAAGCGGCAGTGAACGCTATAATTAATGTATGGCGTACCAATATTTGAACAGGCGTCTACGTTCATGTAAGTTATTGTAACCAACTGAGGCACAATTCTTCGTCCTGCATCATCATAATTTTAATAACAAAACATCACAACAGAATAATTATTTAACTAGAGTCACTTGTAATAAGATTACATTCGACGTTCGCTCTTTCTTCCCGAGTCTTAAATAATTCCTCATTTATTTCCACTTCTATGCAAGATGGACAATTCCGCCTCGAAAGCTTTACCTTTATAAAAATACATAAATTACTCATTGATATACTTTTAAAAAAAATACCGCGTAAGCGGCATTGTACGCATTCACAAACAAAGGCGTAACGTGCGGCCCCCGACGCGCAAACACCGGATTTGCTTTCGGCCTTTTTTCCCAGAGGCAATGAGATCGGCGCTAATCGACGCTGGCAATAATGTTTTATGATCTACTGAGTGGGGCGCACAATAGAACCTGCGTAGAACCAACTATAGGTAACATACAGGGTACAAGCAACGACTTTGTGAGTTAACACACTCTTGCAGGTTTCTTTTTTCTTTTTTTGTGAAAACTATACCCGTTTCATTATGAAACTCTTGTAGAACCGAGAAATTACCTAGGTGCCTCCAAAGCAATAACACTCCAAGATCCTCTGATTTTAATGTCTTGTTAAAAATATTGTTTGTAGTCCTTCGACATAAAACTATAGTAATCTGCAGGTTGAGACATTATTAAAGTGAAAATGCAAATGATATTTAGAGATATTATTATATAATTTCAGAGATATTGCATCTAGCAGCTAGTAATATCGCTAACATACAATTTTGCAAAATCCTGCAACGCAAGCTATCTAAAATACATACCATACCTACATGAATCCAAATATCTAATCCGACACAGTCCTATTCGGAAAAAAACTCAATACTCCAATTCCTCAAGAACAAGTGATTTTTTTTAAACAAACTTCGTATCAGTACGAAAAAAGGTCGTTATTCATGATCACTTTTCGTAAATGTTCGATCCCCACATATCCTATCATAAATCACACTTGGAAGAGCAATAGGCAATCGTAAAAGTTATCTGTGGCTCTCAAATCGGTGCATCCATTGTTGAGTACCAGTAAAATCTTTTTATAGGCCCTCCGTGTAGTGTCACAACACTCTTGGTACGAAAGATAGTAAACAATACAGGATTTCTGTTAAGTGTGCGAGAAAACTAAGCTTTAATTTTTAGAGAAGAGATTTATAAAAATCTTTTGATGCTAATAACATTAAAACAGGTATTGCAGTGTTGCAACTCAAATGCTCGAATGTTTTTGTTTTTAATTAACATTCAACTTAAGTTTATAATTTAGTAAAGTAAATATATCAAAGAACAACAACTAAGTAAAAGAACTTTACCACGACTCAATTAAGTTAATGATCATCACACAAAAAGTCTTATATTATTATCCTCCATTTGTTCTAAAACATGGACTTAGCATAAACCTAGTTTAACACTGAGTTAACACTTTTTCGTTCAACAGCTGTCATGTCAGACTGTCCGACCTACCCAGGCCTTGCTATCATGGACGACGACGTCTTTTATTTGATCGTGTTATTTTTGACAAGAGCACTCAGCGACCGTACCGCATTATCCTCGAATATCAAAACATGTCCACACCCTCATGCCACTGGGTTAGGAACTTGTACTATTATTTATTCTGTGGTAAGGATAATAAAAGGTTCGCACGATCGCTGATATTGACAACACGACGGATATATCGGTTTTGCACAACGTTAATATCTTATTACTACTATCCCCGCAAATTGATAATGCGCAGGAACCTTGTCACATTACCATTCACGTTAACGTCATCCGCAACTAAAAATGGCATGTAACAAGAAAATTCTAATTGGTAATTTAATATATTAATTATTGAATTATTATTTCCAATAATACGGGGTCAAGGTATAAAAAAATTTACAATTGTTTTTCCTTTTTAAAGTTAAAAAAATGGCCGCCAGGCGCATTAGCCATTTGCGGGTCGGAAATATTACAATTTCTGAAATTTCCTTCGAGTGTTAAATGAAACAGTAAATATTAAATAATAATGTCAGTTTATTGAAAGTGCTCTTGTACAAAAATAATGAAGTTGTAAACTGAAAGATGCAATATTGAAAAGAAAATTATTTTTATAGTTATTTTTTTAACCTTGAAGTGTTTTCTTACCAATTATTGTGTAAAGCTTTTTATAAACACAAACTTAAACAAAATTCGATTCGGAATGTAAAATTGTAACATACGCTTCTTGGTAAACTTTCAAGTTTTAAAATAGTATTGGTTTTTCAAATTATTTAATAAAAAACGCCCTATAATTTTTGTCATTTATTAGCAAATGACAATTTCACTCGAATCAATGGAGGTCCCAATTTTTGAAAACATTGACTACATTTACGACAACCTTGCCAAATTGGCACCATTTAATGGTGTTTACATTTTAAATCGGATTGGTGGAACCGCGGTGTGTGACGGCCGAAATTTAGCGACGGATCGTGATCTCACCCTTATCGTTCGTTGTGATTATCGTTATAGCGTGATTATCGTTAAATCTAACGATAGACGCCTCCTGTTCAACCCTTCGTATTGACCTCACGGATTGCGTAGGTATTTTAACGGTTTATTTAAAAAGGACTGTTAACGATTTTTAACGTTTTCTTGGTATTTCTGGTTTTAAATTAATATGGTATTTTGGATGTTTTTATATTCACTTGTATAAATAATGTTAAAATCATTTGTAGACCCTTCAACGCCCGGAAAATAAGACACAATAGATATTCCATTGTTATCAGGCCGCTGATGAATGAAAGAAAAATATTTAATACTGGTGGGTGCATGTACTGAACTAAAAAATATACCATTGGGTTGATCAAATTAAACACAAAAATTACATATGAATGCTGTTAGTAAAATTAATAATTGTAGTTCTAATGAGTTCTAAAACAATCGATATTTAAAAAAAACTTAGGGTCTTGTGGGGATATTACAAACTATTAAAACTTGCCAAGTTTATGATTTGCTATAGTTACATCTCTAACATCTCTTTCTCGCTGTATAGCAAACAAAAAAAACGCATTGATAGCCATTCAGAAAACTGACAGTGGCTGCTCAAGTTTCATTCTTATTACGAACCCGTAAAATGTCTCTTTCACCCTTTCTTCTTACTAGCTTTGCCTAACAGTAATAAATATAGTTTAACCGTCTTATTCATAAAAAAGTTTTGGAAGCCCTAATAAGATTGTTATAAGCAATTTCTTGAAAGTCATTATTCATAATCGCTTAATAGCGATAGTGTAAACACTCTATAAACCTGTATAAATAGTTTATAGTTGCCACTACTTCTTTTATTTCTTTTATTTGTGATAGGAAAATAAACAAACATAATTATTTATTTTATTTTACAAAGTTATAGAAGGGTGCTGCCTATTGGATCCCTATTTTAGTTGACTGAGCGAGCGCGAGGCGCAAGCGAAGCGACTCCGTTTCAGCTTGGGCAAAAATGCTTTTGTATGTCCTTCCGGTGTCCGGATGTCCGTTTGTTCTCCTGTACAGGTCGCATTTCTCAACCGATCCTCGTGAAATTTTGTGAGCAGGTTCGATAATTATATATAATTTTTTGGTCCATACAGTTTTTCGATTTTTTTCAAAATTGCGGTGATACCTATGTAAAAATGTGTTTTAATTCAGTCGTTTTGAAAAATGTTCAAAAATAACACAAACCTTTTATGTTAGCGATGCAAAGCATTTTTAGAAGACTCAAAAGTTTATATTTCAGAATCAATCAAAACATTTCTGGCCAATATTCAAAATTTGAAAATAATAATGTTGTGAGATTGTAAGATTGTGACAGAACTTATGACTGCATAAAATAATTATTTTATTTTGATTTGAATAACTTTTAATATTCTTTAAGGACTGTGTACTGGTTGGAATATTATTATAATTCTGGGAACAGCGGTAAAACGTTATGGGACCGATAAACCAAGTAATACTGTGTGAAATAGTTGTTCAAAAATGTGTATTTGTCATTGTACGGCCCCTTAAGGGGTAAACATTGACTACAGGACTACAGCTCTCAGAGCCACTAGTGAATAACATGGTCGACTACATATCAGCTGATTGAAGTGTCAGCTTGCACTTTACTTTACAACATATTGACATTTACGGCCTTACCACAAAAGATTTTAAACACTGTTCCAGTTAAACAGTGTCTAAGTTAAACACTTGTGTGTTTAACTTAGACACTGTTTAAATGTAATACTGTCACTTTTTTGACAATATGATTTGAAAGAGACGGCATCACATTTAAACAGTGTTTTATAATCTTTTGTGGTAAGGCTGTTAATGACAGAGAATTGTTTCCTTTTTTCGGAAGATGTGGATCTCAGAAGAATAAATGGGGATATCAGCTAGTGGATTTGCCTGTTTTGTCTATGGATTCGTCAGAACGACAACATACGTTTATGAATAATGAAAGTTATATGACGTTTAAAAGCTTTTAACTAAAATTGACTGTAACTCTATTTTAAGGTTTTTTATGAATAAAGCGGCTAGTCTAGAATCTAGAATCTAGACGTCATAAAATATACACCTCTACATTGTTTGTGAACATTTCAAGCAAATTGTTTTAAAAAATCAATTTAACTCTAGCTTGCTTGTATGTACATTCCGGTTAACCAGGGCCTTATTTAATAAACATGACAATTTGTCACTTGTCATAACAATTTTATATCCATTGCATCAATCAATAACTGTTCATTGCTACACCGCAATGTACGCCAAATTGTCATGACAATTGACAAATTGTCACGTTTTAAAATAAGGAGTAAGTCAAGCGGAAGTTATTGTTCCTCCTTAGAATGTCAAACTTTAAAAGATAGGAAAACATATTTGTTATTTTCGTATCTACGGGTGTGATTGAAAATGTTTGTTGCAACACTCATTTCATTTTGTTGATAGTGCTCAGAAAATATTGCATTAATCATAATGTAAGCGAGATATACATGCCTAGAAACTAAAACCGTGGTAGTAAAGATACTAATGGATCAAAAATAACTAATAACGAATACAATCAGGTATTTAATTATACGGCACCGCCAACCGCGGCAGCAGCGGAACGGAAAATCTAATACTAAGCGTTTACTTCGTGATTGCCGTCGACGACCGTTATGACGTCACAGCTAACGTCACATTAGGCCTGCGTGGTGGGTTATGGCCCATCTTCCTTATCCACCCATAGGGAAGGCCTTTGCCCCAGCTGAGCAGTGGGGACATTAAAAATGGCTGATGTCGATTTGTATGTTATAGATACAAAACCATGTAAAACCAACTATTTAATGTATATCTGAATACTGTTTAATTTACCCAAGGATACCTGTTCTCAAGTAACTTACTCAAGTGAGTTAATATTAATTTATTACTTGGCGTTGTCGCATATTCTCTAAGTGAGTTTGTACTTAAACTTGGGTTGACCTGCGCCGGTGTACACCTTAGGGATAACTGCAAGTCTGTGCATAAGTTAACTTACTCAATTCTGTGTAACTTCGTCAAATGTCTGTCTTTGTGCAACTTACCTAGTTAACTAGGTAGGTACCAGTGGCGAAGGGTCTACACATGTCGATTCCCATCAGCTTACCTTTTAGAACTCCGACCCCACCGATCCACTATGCAGAGATCATTACATTTTTGTAGAACGGCATTCCTTTGCCATAATTTCACCCCTCGCCAGTGGTACCCGTATGGGTAACATACGTATGTATATAGGTACTATTTTAATCTATCCACTAGAGATCTGCTTTGGTAATCTTGGTTTATAGTTATTTATTAGTTATAGTCAATGACTTCAATTACATAGACAAGCTGTTCAAAAATAAAATTGTGTCACAACCAACCTTCGCGGTGCATCAACTGTTTCTCTCGGTCGCTCGCAATAGGCTAAAGGAGTTGCGGTGCATGCACCGTAACTTAATGAGCAATTTTTCGGTACTGTTAAGCCTGTCTAGTGTAGTATACACATATAAGTATTTGGTTATAGTTGTTTATTTATTAGACAACGAATAAAACCTGTTTCTGTCTAAAAGTCCTTTTACGAAGCATAATTTAATTTAATGTAAAAAAAGTCCTCTTATCATGAGGCCATTTAAATTAGACACGATTAGTTATTAAATTAAACAACTAGATTAATAAGAATATTATTTAATAAAACTTCTAAACTGCAAAGTTTTAAAAAAATGCATTTACTTTCAATCAAATATAAAATCTAAGTAATAGAACACCTTTCTTTGTTTACCTACTCCTAATTGTGAAATTTTCCTGATGAAAGCAGTGTGATTACAATACTTATTAATCTTAAAAAAATTCTGTGACGACATATAAGAAAACTTTGTCTTATTTTCCAGCGTTGCCAAAACCACAATTAGAACTGCAGACCATTAAAACGGTCCTGAAAAAAGTGGCCGAAAAATGTGTCCGAAAAAAGTGTCAGTATTCGTGCACAACCCGTATACGGTCACTGAACAAAATATTAAATCTGTGTTCTACGCAGAAGCGTCTCTGACCGTATTCGAAAACACCTCTACCGTCAATTGTTTTGTTGTGCTAGTAACCCCTCGGTTTCAACTACACTTTTCTAAATAGATAATATTTAACCGAGCGATAATAAATTAAAATTCAAGGTATCAAAAATAATGAATACATAGCTCACTGAAATAACTTTTTGTCACTTATTCAACATTTTCACTGTTAACTTAGATATTATTTCTTTCCCACATACAAAAAAAATAATCAGCTATTTCATACATTTTGATATTTTCGTTAAAGTTGGTCCCATAGTAAAAGTTGTTCAGTTTGATGGTCCCTATCTACCATATTCGGCATTAGGGGTACTTTTGTAACACCTTGTATAGCTGCCCGTTTCTGTATTTTTGATAATTCACAATTTGTCGCCCCATTAAGTTATTTTGTCACAAACCTGGTATAGTATTTAAGTATCCGATTAACAGTCGCCAGTTTATTTTTCAGTCACCCAATTAATAATGTCCCATTCTAAATTACAATGATAATTTGATGTGGTGTGTGTGAGTAGTTGAATCAGTATATTTTTAACCGACTTAAAAAAAAGGAGGAGGTTCTATGTTCGATTGTTTATTTGTTTTTCTAGATTCAAATTGGTTGACGCAGTAGACACAACATTTTGGTAGTAATTAACAAATGTCACGTACCTATTATTAAATAGGGTTTTGGATTGGCCTGAGATTGTCTGTACGAAATGTGTCTAAATGTGCGTTCCAAGCCGCTATTCTGTGTACTTCATATTTTATGGTCATACGTGAAAGCTCTCCACGAAAGCCGACGTCGTCTAATTGCTTAAATATGGCCGCCGTCACGTATGGACTATGGGAATCCCTGTATTTTTGGACCCGGCAATAGCTAACGCCGTCTAGGAATGAATTATTAACGCACTTATTTATATATATTTTACATAGGTCAGTTTGGGTGAAGGTAACTTTACGTAGAGAGATTTATTATTGTTTGCTGTATTTATGGTTTGCAAATAAATGTTTGAAAATACAGACATACAAATAACAAAACTGCTGTAGGAAAAAAACACATCAAAATCGGTCCATTAGTTTGAGAGCTACGTTGCCTCATACAGACAGATACACACACACACACACGTCAAGCTTATAACACCCCTCTTTTTGCGTCTGGGGTTAAAAATCACGACCATTGACATCACAAATTATATACCTATAGTTCTTGGAATGTACTAAAGTATTTGAAATTGTCAGATGTTTGATTTTCGACCGCTTAAAAACTTTACTTTTTTAAACAAATGAAAAGTGCATCTTCAACTCGAACTCAGTGACTGCAAAAAGTTTTTAATTGAACCGAATTCAAAAAGTCCAACCGAAAGTTCTAGAAATACCTACTGGTCGTTACAGACATGGCCGGCCCAAATAACCCGAGGGCGTCTTTATCTGGCAACAAAGATTAAAATCTGCGAAACGTTTCAGATGCCAACTCAATTTATCAGTGTTCATAAATAATAAATCAAATTGGAAGGCGGGCGGCGCGAAATTGAGAATTTCTTCGTATATACGATACGATTACTGAATACAGTGACAGTAAAAGAAGTAAAATTATAAAATTTTCAAAATTGTGCTACGTTATTTTATACTCTGTTGCAATTTTACATGCAACACATTTCCAATGAGCAATAACTAATGAAAAACTTAACGCACTTAATAAAAACAGGACCATATATACTGTGTCGTAATGTTTACAGTTTAATTAAGTTAAAGTAGAGTATACTTGAAAGAAGTTAATTTCAATCACTCTGCACTAAGTAGGGTCAAGTGTTACATGGGGCACAGTATAACATGATGAATAACTCTGTATTTTTTAATTTATCTATAGTGTTTTCTACATATTTTGTCGGCCTCATACGTTGCCATCTTGTATAGCTGTCATTAAAAGTCAAATTTATGTGTGCGGAAAAACCTCATGTTTTAGTGAAAATTTTTATGAGATTTCAATTAGTTGGTGTTTAAATGGTAATCAAAATTTATTATAATTTCTTACTTTTAATATTTTAACCAATTTTTTTTTAACGGCAGGGTTGGGATTAAATTGTAACATGACTATTTTTTTTTTCTAGGTGTATTAACATCGGAAATAAATCGGAATTAAAAAACTAAGACGGAAATTGGCCTACATAATGCCAATGATATGAAAAAAGCAATATAGATATTTAAAAAGGGAGTAGATAAAAGCAGTCGACAGAACGAACGTAAATTTCTGTACTTTATATTTTAATGTTAAGAAAAGAAGGCGCTGAATATCTGCGATACACTCAAAATTACGCGGTTAACAAAGTATTTTCAAGTTGTTATACTGTACCCCTGTGCCTGTTAAACTGTACCCCTGGGACACACCACAACATTTTCCCGATCTCAGAAAATTAAAAAAACAAGTAGTTTCTAAGTATATTTTTAATGGTATTTCAAGCTTAATATAACGGTTAAGGACTGCTGATTTAGTAATAAATAATTAGAAGACAGAATCATAAACAGTGTTTTTTCTAAAAATCAAAAATATTTTTTGTTACACTATATCCCACCCACTTGACCCTACCTTTGCAATGCCGATTAAAGATTTTTAACACTACGATAATAGCAAATGTTTTTGTTTTCTCTGTGCAAAAATATCGACCGGTATTAAATAAGAAAATTCTCAGAAAAGTTATACGGCCTTTGTGTTGACTATGCCACAAACCTGTCGATGAGCTCTATTCCCTACTAGGTATAAATAAACCTGTCTAAATGATTTTCTCATAAAAATACTAGGTACTTCAATAAGTTGTACATAATACTGCAGTAAACTTATCAAAAGGATTTATACCTAAACAATCAAACACTTGATAAACCTATTGTAGTTAAAATGTGTTTTGTCTTTTTCTTTCGTATGAATATGAATTGTGTTTGAACGAAAAAGACAAAACACATTTTAACCAAAAAAAGGTTTATTATGCGTTTGATTTTTTTATTAATACCACGATAGATAATATAAACTTTTATACACGTTTTAAAGAACTCACACCAGTGAGTTGCTTAAAAAAATCTACTACCGAATTTTGCTAGAAAAGTGTAAAGGAACACGCTCCAAAAAATCGGATCGCCAAAAATATTTTCAGCTTCTAGCCTAGGTATATTGTTTATTTATTTAAAGCATCTGGTATGTTTGTAGTGTATTGCTTTTTTAACCTTTAATGAAGAGAACGTTAATTGACCGAGTGCGAAGCGTCTCTGCTTCAGCTTATCCAAAAATGCTTTCGTATATCTGTCCGGCTGTCCGGCTTTCTCCTCAACAGTTCACATTTCTCAACCGATTCTCGTGAAATTTATTTTCAAAAAATTTGACCAAAGGACGTAAAAAAGTTTTCTCCTTTCCGTTATTTCAAATTGCAACATAACTAATAATTCGCCACCTGTGCGAAGCCGGGGCGGGCAGCTAGTAAAAAATAAAAAAGAATCGTATTAGGGTTACAAAAAAGCCATTGATACTTCACCCGTGGAGAATAAATTGTTAACAAATTATTCAAACAGAGACAACAGGCTCTTGACAGATAAATCTTTTGGGTAAAAATTTGCCGCTTTTATAAACCTGTAGCTGTAGTGTACCGAATTTGGGGTTCCACATCCATAGCAGTGCCAAAAGTCATAAAAATAATGTTTTTTTTTTTAAGTTTCTGTAGTCTAGTTGTTCGCCTACCCGTGTAAGACGTAGGGATCCTGGGTTTGTTTCTCACTAAGGGGGTACATTTTACTCGGTTTAGTTGATGGTAGGGCTTTCTTCAAGTCCGCCTGGCTAGCTACCACCATCTTACCTAAGTCTGACGCCATAACAGCAATTTAAAAAATATTGTGTTCCGGCAGTTAAAGGTAAGCCAGCTCCTCAGTGCTGAGGATTCCGGGTCTAGTGCGCTTCCACCTTCGGCATTATCGTCACTTAACATCAGGTGAGATGAAGACCAAGCACTAACCCGTAGTGAATAAAAAAGTTACTAACTTGCATTTTTTTCCGATTGCTTTTTACTTGTTTAGTATTTTGATTATGCAAATAATTTTGAAGATGATTTGACTGGAAGTTACTTAAGATATTTTATAACTATCTTGCGTTTTGTTTGACGGCAAATTGTGACGTCTACAGATATTTTACAACACCGAGATAGGGATTACTCGCGCCTTCATTGCTCCGATTCCAAAATAAGTAGCCAAAACACTTGTGTTGTAAAAATTGGAGACAACGACGGCACCATAAACATCCAGACCTGTGACTTTTTCTAAATTGACACAGCTAGAGATCGAATCCAAAACCTTGGAGATGGCGACACCTGAAAACCGGTGTAACTGTACAAGCCACTCAACTCCTCTTCCTATCCCGCGTTGATTCTTGGACTGCTATTAGAGAAAATAAATATAGCTGCCTTACGTTATTGTCATAAGTGATATAGGTATCTTCTTTTTATTACACGACTGCCCAAAAAAAAGAGAGTGTATTGTTTTCAGTGTATTTTTTTGTATCTATATAAATGTATGTTTCACTATTCCGCAATAACTTCTAAATGCCTGAACAGATTGGGATGTGTGAGATATCGTTAGAATATTTACATCACCCCGAGTTACACTGGCTATAAATAAAAAAAAAGTCAATATGTCACCTTCATAACGCCATTTTGGTATGTGAAAAAAATCTTCAATTATTACAATATGGGTATCAAATGAAAGGCCTCATAGAGCCCATTTCAAAACTATATTTGTAACTAAAAAGTGTAAAACAAAAATAAATAAGTTTTAAAAAATATTATAAACACGCAGTCGAGGGACCTCTTGAATAAAAAATTGTTCCACAGAACAGTCCCCACATTTTGTTGTTGTACTTTTTAGTTCGCTACTGGCAGGGCAGGGCAGCAGCGTTTTTAATATTTCTTTATTTTTTTATAAATCAATTGTTTATAGGTAGTTACAAATTGTGGAGACAGTCAACCTTACATTCAACAATTTTGTATTTTTATTGCAATGCCATAAAGTCGATCTTGCCATAAAATTTGTGATACGCAGTTGATTGTGCGCGTCGTTAGCGTTAAATGTGAATCTAGAATCCATTATCAATGAAATTTCATTCAATCGAAATTCACCAAATATATTTGATGACTCCCAAATAAATGAGCTAGTACTATAGCCTGCTGATAATTTAACCGCATGTTAAATCACAACGGTTATAAAAGCTGGTAGTTACTTCCGCAAATTGTTTATCCGAGTTTCATATTGAAACAAGGGAATTGGTGCTACAGTGCATAAGTCTGATTTAACTCAAATGAATTATTTGGTTTTGATAGGATTTCGTGATTGATACATAATACAACTATTGTAACATTCAACATTTTTGAAAAAGATTTTACAAATCTGCGGAATGAGTATTTTCATAGATATTTAAATGTAAAAGTCACTAAAACGAGCTTTACGTATTGAGTCTATGTAATGAGACACCTTATTTTTTTCCTAAAATTTCATATGACCACAGCGTAAAAACTTATTATATAGACTGTGGTATGACCAAGTGAACAAAATAACATACTTATCTATTATTGATATGATATAAATCCCCAAAAAGAAAGCTCCGTAAGTACTTTTTTTGACAGTAACCTTTACGATTTTAAATTTGCAAAATATATAGTAATCATGTAAAAATTCGTATAAATCTTTAATAGTTTTAGGCGAATAGCTCACGCAGAGGTTCAAGAATCAGATGGGTGTTTTATCTAGCCCAAAAGCTTCATACGGAACCGACAAACAACGAGGAGCGCCATCATAGGCGGCTTTTACCCGAATTGGACAGCGTTTGGTATATTATTGCCGAAACGCATCGGTTTTTTTTTATAAAACTCGCTTTTCTGCGGCTTCCAAATGTACATGTGGAATGTACATGGTGGCTTTACGGCTTTTTGTTGCGTTCATATTAATCAGCGTAAACTTTATTGTATAAACTCAGCTCTAGATTTATTAAATCCATATATATTCACAAACAAGAGTACCATTCAGATTTTAGGGTCAAGTATGTTTAATTTTTTATTTCCTCATAACATTAATTATTACCCTAACTATTTTATGGACAATTTTCAATGACAGTTAAAGTAGGTATTGGTAATACATTATTTATCCTCTAAAAAACATATGTTATTTTTCAACAGTAAATTATATTAACTGATACTAATTTCTAGAGACATTCTTCCAACTAAAAGAAGCAGACACACACTATAGAAAATTAAGGCATACGAGTATGTGGCGTGCACAAAGACTTCTATGTGTATACTACACTAGACAGGCTGTACAGTACCGAAAAATTGCTCATTTAGTTACGGTGCATGCACCGCAACTCCTTTAGTCTACTGCGAGCGACCGAGAGAAACAGTTGACGCACCGTGAAGGTTGGTTGTGTCACAATTTTAATTTTGAACAGCTCATCTATGTAATTTAAGTCATTGGGCGTGCATATAAATTTTGCTTCTCATACTTGAGACTTATTCTAGGTCTACCTCCTGCATACCTCTTGTGATTGAGGCTTTCATGTTTTCAATAATTACTTTTACTATTTTTTTATCTTAAAGCGTGCATTGGAGTTCAAAATCATTTACAAATTCATAGCTTTTGCTATTTAAGCATAAAAGGACTAAGGACCTTTTCTTCTACTCCGCATTCATCACCGAGGAAATGTATTACAAAATCATCGCCTGTCACGACGAAATGGTCGATTTACAGAGCAGATAAAAACAGGGCCGATACAGGTCGAGCGTCGAAATTATAAATCATATGAGACCCTAAGCCTAAACACGTCCGGTTGACAAAAAGGGTGATTTCTCTGAATTTATGGCAGCCCTGTTTGGTTGAGGCACGTGCACAAGGCTATTTAAATAATGTCCAAATGTTATAGAAAACGTCAGTGACTATGAAAAATTTATGAATATGAATCCGCGTTGCCGGTTTCCAAGTAAAAATAAAATGTCTGGAAGGATTTGTCATAAAGAGGCGGTCGATGCGATTCAGTGCGAGATTTACATTAATTTCTACTCGATTGCTATTAAAGTATATCAAGATTTTGGTCAGAGTTAGTGCTTCTATTAATTCACCTGACTAGCTACCACCTGATAATCAGCCATTTTTAATGTCCCACTGCTGGGGCACAGGCCTTCCTTATGAGTGGATAAAGAGGATGGGCCATGACCCACCATGCAGGCCCAATGCCGATTGATGGGTGCTAACGACTGCAAATGCAGCCGGGACCAACGGTTTAACATGCCTTCCGAAGCACGGAGGAGCTCGAGATAATAAATTTTTGGTCACCCATCCCATGACCGACCCTTGCGAAAGTTGCTTAACCTCCGCAATCGCTGGGCCAGGCGCTATACCACTGCACCACTGAGCTCCAGCTACCTAGTATAGTAGCTACCACTAACTTTAAAATAATGTGAACATTTTATTATGATCTAGTATATAGTTAGAAAAGTGGTCGAGGATTTTGGCTAAAAATGAATTTTCGCTTTATCGTCTCTCAAATCTTACTCAACATTTTTGCGTTGTGTAATAACAGAAAACTTAATAGCACAGAATAAAATAATCATAATGGTTCTGAGCGGAAAAATCTGACAAAAATATCGCAGATCCCGAGAGTTCATAATTGCAAAAGTTTACGGTGTGAATACAACTTTGCACGAGCCTACACGAAAAATAAACATATTACAGAGCAGATAGTATCACAGGCAGAATATTATATTTACCTGTCATACATATGTCATGTCTGCCGCATTACTTACGGTATGAACCGTATGAACGAGCCGAAAATAAAACAATGAATAAGTTAGTTTGATACATAGTCCGATCCGTATCCAGACTAGCTTTTGTAGCATACCGGTGAGCAATTTTATTCCTTTTCGACATGTCAATTTACTTACATGTGAAATGAACGTTCCTAATATTTAGAATTATTATTCCAAACAAACAAATTATGTATAAAATATAAGTTTGTGCTTTTAATATCAAATAATATTTTATTGATTTTAAAAGCACAAACTTACAACTTTTACATAATTCGAATACCTACTTTGTCGTAGGTATCGTTACAGTGTTGCCACGACTATGTGCCACGATGTGTCCAATCAAGTCCCGTTTTCCATTTCTGTACTCCCTGACTTTGACGGATTGCAAGTTCGAGTAAGGCAGTTTAATAAGTACACAATAAAGAAAAACCCCATCAAAATCGGTCCGTTCGTTTGGGAGCTACGATGAGATACACAGATACACAAATTAAACTTCTAAAGTCTGTCTGTCTTTGTGTCGGGAGTAAAACTTGTTTTTTTACATAAGAATATAACGATGTGGACTTGTTTTTTGAAAGGATGATGCTTCCATTACCTAGGGTTCTTATTATTTTCTCATAAATCAAAATTAAATAGTAAAAACACAGTTCATTACAGAGTCGACTACACCAAGGGCCAGATTGAAAGTCTGAAGATTTTATAATTAGGTTTACGTACTACGTTATCAACGACGTACCGAAGCTGTCCTAAGCTCAGGATGTATATGTAGAGACACCAACACTTAAATTGTTTTCGGGACATTTCAATAATTGAATCGGTGGTTGGATTACGCACGATCTAACTCCTGAGGATGCTCCGGGTTGGGGTAAAACACGTGTAGAGAAGTCTAATTGGTGAAGGTGCAAGGTGTGTCGCTGTTTTGCTAAATGCAGGTATTGTGCACTGATATTTTTGTGGTGTACATGTGCATTTTATTGCGGGCGGGCGGGTGGTGCATCTTGCATATATTTTTTGCGGCAGCAAGCTACATATATTTCTCTTTTCAAAATAAAACATTAAATTATGTGTTATGAAAAAATACGTAAAAAAGGCTGATATTGTGATGAACTTCAATTTTGATTTTCAAATACTTAACTTTTGGAATATTATAATTCTAAAGTATTATATGAGCCTCAAAGTTATAAATGCTCATTCGTTTTGACACGCTTAAAAAATATAGATGCACTTAAAATATTTTAGAAACACCACTTTTTAATCAGTTTGGAACGCACTTTAAAGTATGCATATCTCGCTAAATTATCAATGGTAGTCTCACATACATAGGTTTATTATGGTAACTACAGTGGACCCAATGTCAGCGTACACTACATTAATACAGATTGATGTCCCGGTAATCTGATCGAGACGCGCCTGAGGAGTTGACGTACACGCCGTCCTGTACGTGATTATCACTTGTTAAACTGTACGGTATAGTACAGTCAACCTCAGAAATAGCTGAACACTTCAGTATTTTGTCACACCAACTATTATGTCCTCTCCAGTTGGACAATCCTATGATATTTGTGAACGCAATAATTGGCACAACATGGTATTAAAGAGATGAACTACTTTTGAGGCTGACTTTTGAATATAAGATGAACGAAATGTACTTACATGCAAATAAACTAATTAGGTAGACTTATATTAAAGACCGATCAGTTCCGTTACCGTTGTCGTATTATCATACATGTTCAGTTACGTCTATAAATATGTGTACAATTTAGAACTTTGTCACTCTAAAAGCGATTACTTTTTTGAACAGAAATCAATGACAAATGACAACTACAACAAAGTAACAAAGTTTTTAACTGTATACATATTTTAGACGTGACTGTACGTACGTACATATTTGTATGTCTACTATAAACGCACAAGGTCTCTTTAAATAAATAAATAAATGCTTGGACGATTCCATACCGCGCCATCTAGCTCCAAACTAAGCAAAGCTTGTAATATGGGTGTTAGACAACTGGTATACTACTTATATACTTTTAAATATATACTTACATAGTAACACCCAGACCCGTCACAAAAATAAAAAAAATATCATTTCAATTTTGCCCGGCCGGGAATCGAACCCGGGACCTCTTGCGTGACAGACCGGCATGTTGACCACTGCACCACTCAAGTCGTCTTTAATTTCTTAGTTGCTGGTGTACATTATCTTGTTAACCCAATAATAGTACTTATGTAAGGTAAAGGACCTTTATGACAAGTACAAGAAGTTTTTAAATTTAGATTTTTCGCATTCGCAATGAAAAAATACTTATTTATCTTAATATATAAATAGCATTGTGAATGCGAAAAATCTAAATTTAAATATTATATAGCTATTTCATCTTTATCGATTGTCAAAACATCTGGAAAGATGTATTTTTCGAATGTGGGGGTATTACCTCACATTGATGAAATTGCGCTGGCTTGCAGCGAAGAAGTAAAAACTACTAGAAAATTTCGCCACTCCCACTAGGGACTCGGTAGCATAATTTGGGCCGGAATCCCAAGGTCCCGTGTCCCGTCTGAGGTGCTACGGGTGAGTCGATTTTTAACCGACTTCAAAAAAAGGAGGAGGTTCTATGTTCGACTGTTTATTTGTTTTTTTTTTTTTATGTATGTCCACCGATTACTCGAAAACGGCTGAACCGATTGACATGATTCAAACGCCACTTTATTAGGTTTGCTTCCAAGTTGGTCCCATTTTTTGAAAATTTAAAATCGGTTCAGTAGTTTTCGAGTAATCCTGAAAATACTGTAATTTTTTAGGTAACTTTTGCACGAGTTTTAACGGATCTTCAGACATAACTTCTTTGTTTATAAACCGATTTAGATGATTCTTGTTTCGTTAGAAAGGGGATATTTTAAGGACGTTTTCATTCAAATTTCCTTCACATTCGACCTTGGACTTCGAAGATACACAAGAGAACTCTTCAAAATCAAATATGATAGTGTATTATACTGATTACTCTACGGTATTGAAAGGTTTCGCATCAGCCATTTTTATTGTCACTACTGGGGCTGGGATACAAGCCTTACTTATGGGCTGATGAATAGAATGGACCATAACCCACCGCGCGGGCCCAATGCGGATTGGTGGGTGTTAATGTGCAAATGTAGCTGGAACTAACGGCTTAACGTGTCTTCTGAAGCACGGAGGAGCTCGAGATAATACACTGGTCACCTACCCCATATCTGACCCTTGCTAAAATTAACAGTGCGAAAAATGGATATTGAGTTACTAGGCGTATTATACCATTGAAAAGTGTGAAATATGAATAAAATATATTTATATCATTGCTTAAATTTACTTATACATACCTACCACAAAAAAGTTAAAAAAAAAAAATTAAAAAATTAAAAAGAAAAACCTCCTTCAAAAAACCTTAAAAAATTGCTATAAAAAACAGCTTCAAAAAACAGCAGCTCTAAAAAGCAAGAAATAATATTCAAATCTGCATAATTACTATTCAAGTACCTACGCATATCTGATATTAAAAAAACGTCTTATGAAGTCGGGTGGGGCTTTAAGAATTAAAAAATCAAATTTAGAAAGAGAAACCACGATAAATGTTTATATAAATTAAAAAAGGAAAATATCTTTTAGCCCCACCCGACTTCAAAAGACGTTTTTTTTAATATCAGATATGCGTAGGTACTTGAATAGTAATTATGCAGATTTGAATATTATTTCTTGCTTTTTAGAGCTGCTGTTTTTTGAAGCTGTTTTTTATAGCAATTTTTTTAAGGTTTTTTGAAGGAGGTTTTTCTTTTTTTTCTAGTATTTTTTCTGATATTATTTATCTTAATATACAAGAAGTTCGTAGGTTTGTCTTAATATGAATGAACATTTCATCGAATAACCCAGATCTGCTAATGGTCTTCCTCGACCAACTAACAACTTAGCGATCAGGGCTGACACAAGTACGGATTGTTGTTCAAGTAACCACTCATTTTATAATAATTCAAAACGCTATCTTCTTTTTTTTTTCATTAAAAATTATTAAAATTGTCTTTTATTTCTGCATATAGTTATACCCTGCATGCATATTTTCATTTTTCCTTAAAGAAAAGATCGAACTTTTTATCACTGAATAACTTTTATATCCACCACACCATCAATCCGACACAGCGGTGGACATATGGAAATTTAAAACATATCTTGAATGGACTTCATGTTTGCTTAGGACCAGCGGACCCTATTGTTCCTCTGCACACTACATTTTTCTATCAAACAGATATCTATTTTGGTCTTTGATAGATAAATATACCATTGAAAGTAAAAAATATGTTTGAGGTCGTAGGTATTTCAGAAAAGGTTTAGTGTCGTATGACTGTATTAGGCAACCTTCTTTGCGCAATCTTCGGAACTATTCTGGTTGAAATTCAAACTTCAAATCATACTCACTCATTAGCAAATTATAATAAGGGCCTGTTTCTCAATCAAAAAGTAAGCTACTCAGGCTTACTTGACAGATGATTTGACAGTTGTAATATGAAAAATATATGAAACAAGCCCTGAGAGTCATAAAAACTATTTGGAATAATAATAATGTAATACATTGAATAATAACAATAAGTTCGAGAAAAAAAATAAGCACATTCACTATTGCCAACCCTACACTTAGATACTTGACATAAAATCAGATTGTATATGCGAATGAAATAGCCAATTGCTTATATCAGACAGGACCCGACATGTCCGAAGAACTACAGAAAAACCTTATCGGTACATCGTTCTTACCGGGTTCTAGGAATAAAATGCCCTTACATTCCTTTGTTATGTTATCGAGAAATATGTCCTTACTTAGGGTTGGGTCAAAAGTTATAGGTATTTCTTAATACTAAGGGCCTGTTTTATAGGAACCGGAAATCGCACTGTCTCCTGTATTAAATTAAAAATGGGACAGAATATCCTATGAAAGTGTCCGTCGAGTAAGTAAGTTGGAACCTAACCGGAATCTGTGTAGCTGGCTCTTTAACTAAGTAACAGCAGCTTAAATTAAAAAAATACAACTCAAGAGCTGTATTTTTTTAAGATTCATGTCTTAAGCTAGTTAGTTAGGTTTCAGCCATAATAACAATGCGAATGCGAACTAGAATGCAAAACAATGCGAATTTGAACTATTTAATCACAGTTCAGCCGGTGAGTTCCAACTTTCCAAAGAGCATAACAGTACAACAGACGCGGCGGCGCTACTGTCAGCGGAATCAATAAGGAATTTTAGAGTTTAAATGAATTGACTGGCTAGCCAAAATTTCACCCTAAAACTTTAATTTTTTTTAGAGGTAGGTATTAAAATTACTTTTCACTGTATTAAAAATACTGCAATACTTATCAAACACATTCTATAAACACTTTTGTTTAATATAAATACCAATAAAAGCTTCATAAGCCGCTCATGTAAAAAATATTTTTCATTTCTCATATTCAGAAAGTGATGTTTATTTAAACTGAGCAGCGGGTTAAAAACTTTGCGTTCTACCCTAGGGTGTAAAATAATTTAAAAAATAGAACTTAATATGGTTAGTCGACCATAGAGTTATCTCATCGGCAATGAAAACGTTTACAATGGGTGCATTCCAACAGCTTAATCGCTGAGTCATCGAATGCCATAGAGTACATTTTAACTATGGAAAGAAATAAAATTGAACATTGAAACAAATTACTTATATTTTGGAATAACTACGAATTTTTTACTCTATATTCGAAATGAAAAGTAGAATGTTTAACACGGGTAAAATTCATCAATTCCATACTCGAACTATAGTCTAAATATCTCGTATGGAAATTGCTTTCTTTTGACCGTTGTCTAAAAATTTACTATTTCATCCTGTCTCAAAAAGGTGAAAGACTTGCAGTCCCACGTTGGGCGCCAATTTTTCAATACTTATAAATACATTAATAAAACTGCCAATTCCTTCACCCCACACAACCGTCAAAGCAACCAACTCAAAGCGGCCGACTGCAAGCCAAATTCATAATCACAAGATAACAGACCGAATCGAGATAAAGGCGGGCGACATCAAATAAATTACACTACCATAATTCATTCTTCCTTATTGCGTTCCGGGGGTTGGATGCTGTGTGTCTGATGGTATGGACAATTGGACCAACGAAACAATACTTTATAGTATCTCCAAAATGTCCTCACTTATTAAATAATACTTATATAATCATACTTAATGGCTCAGTTTTTTCAGTATTCTTTTTTTAGATTGTAAATTTATAGGTACCCATACTTATATCCAAACAAAAATAGCTGGGGTTATGGATATTCATACAACTTTTCCTCCCGCTTTTTAGTATGAGAACAATGAGATTTCTGCTCCTTTTTTGAAAAAGTAATAGAGTGCTTTCCAAGTAAGTATAGTTAATTAAATCCAAGTAAGTATAATTAAATTAAACTGATTTATACCACAAGATATTATTAGGTACTGTTTGTATTTAATGAAGCTAACTAAATTATTAAAAATTTATTAAATTACTATTTACTGCTACTTACTACACGTTATACTTACTACCAGTTAAAGCCCTTCATAAAATGTAATCCCCTTGATTTTCACAAATACCTGTTAATGTATTTAGTACACCCTACTTAAGTGAAAATCAGTCAAGCATATCCAATAGCGGTACCAGAGCATAGATAGGTTACTAAAGGCGGTACCCCAGTGCTTATGGGGTTGTTTCATCTATTGTGTCGGAACATACTCGTAGTTCTGTTATGGTGAGCATTAAATGGTCGCTTTGACAGATGCGGTTACTGACCTAGTGATATCAGTTCAGTCAGGTCATAGATATGTTAAGTACTTATTGTAAAAGCCTGTGTATTGGTAAGTCTTAGGTTTTACTAGTAAATCTTAGTACTTATCAACATGAGTAGGTAAATGTAAGGAGTTGAAAAAGGTAAATTTTTCGGGCTTTTACCATAAAGTTTAGTAAATTCTAGATTTTACCAACCATGGTTGGTAAAGGTTGGATTTAATTGGAATTAAACAATTTATTAACTAACTTATATTTTATTAAAATCACCTCTCAGTCAAAACCTGACATATTTTTGATCATCATTATGATTTTTTTTTTTATTCTTATTAATCAGTGTTTTCTTTTATTAATTTCAATAACTAACGGCTGCCCGCGACTACGTCTGCGTTGACAGTTTTTTCTTTATCCCTCGGGAACAGTACTTTTTTCTGGATATTGAAATTTCATGATGATCAGTTGAGCAGTTAAGACGTGAAAGCGTAACAAACAAAGTTACTTTCGCTTTTATAATATTAGTGTTAAATAGGGGAGAAAGGAGAACGGCTCAAAGTAAGGTAGTAAAGAAATTATATTAGTAATCATAAAATATACAAACCAACAGAAAACCGAAGAAAAGACAGATAGTGTTTTTGGCGGCATTTTGTCGAGTTCGGTTTGGTGTCTATTTTAATTATTTTCAAATTGATTCATAGTGGATATTGTCTTAAAATTGGTGCAATTATATGGTACAAGTGTCTACGCAACTGAACAATATGTGGAATAATTAAAATAGGCGCGATCTTGGTTGTGTGAAGCTGAGACTTTTATTGAACCGAGTAAACTGTCTTGATATACTTGGTGCCAAATGCTCCAAGCAGCATTGGAATGCGATGCACCCGCATTCTAATGAAAAATTAAACAATATCTACCACTGAACTATTTAACACTTGACACTGGCAAAAATTACTTCCAAGAGGAAAGTAGATTGCCATAACAAAAATAGAAAGACAGATAGATGACAGAAAAAAGCAAAGATTAAAGATAAATCAAAGACAATAGTAGATTATGCAATAAGGGCTTAAAGTAGTGTATTGTGTCCCGGGCGCTATTATTGAACACCGAGCACGAGGGATTCTATGGTTAACTCCCGAGCGGAGCGAGGGAGTTAAGGCTAGAATCCTGAGTACGAGGTGTTCAAGATCGCCCATGACAAATACACATTTAAGCCCGCGATGCATACTCTACTTTTTATACTTTCTGCGAGGCAATTGAAACCAATGACTGTTATAAAGAAAGTACTTAAGTAATTATTTAAAGTTAGAATAATAAAATATGAAAAATTAAGAATATTTATTGAAAATTAAAAGTTATGTTAGAAACATTACACCAATTGTGCAACGACAAAGTTACTTTCCCTGGTACATTTATAGTTGGGTTAGAGTTTATGTTTTTGTCGTCTATTCTGTAGTGGTCAGTTCGACATTCAAATAAATCCTTCTTGGTGCGCGGGTGAAAATCAATTTCGTAAAAAGTTTTCATGATGGCATACAGCCTAACTCAGAATAAGATCTCATTGCACCTAAACTTTTTTGAAACCAACATCGATCAAGCACGACTACAAGGGTTGCATTCCAAATTCAAATCACATTATTCCCCATGGGAAAAATGACTTACTTTAGGAAAGGTTTGCATGACACATAATATGCCATTGACGAGCAGGTAGTATAAAAACATATTTACACCCGGCCTGATGGCCAGTCGTAACAATTAGTAAGGGGTAAACCCTTGCATAGTTCAAATTATTATCTTTTGGTATATTTATTAGTAAATGTTGATAAACGTGTAACGTTGTCGTTGCAACCTCCTTTACATTTTAACCTTCTTTATGAAATACGAAACTAACTGTCAAACTATCTTTGTTCTGAAATGCAATAATTAGAATGCTACGTTCTTTGTCATAGAATATTTGACTCGCTCTGAAAAGTCAGTCCATTGTAAACATTCAGAAGAAAAACAATAAATAAAATCAAATGTGCAAATAAAGCAACTTCCCATTTAATAGAAATATTTGAAAGACCTGTGTACTGTAAGTACAATTTTATAAGCCAACATTGTTTATTTTTGTACCCACGGACTGTTTTTATATTCACATATTGTTTCTTTCTTTTTAGGTCTTTTTCTTTTACTACTACTTTAATTATTACGAGTATTATTGAATTATACAATCGCTGTAGACAGGACTGGTTTTATTTACCCTACAACGCGATAAACGTAATTCAAAATTAACCTTTTGTGTCTCTGAGGTAAAACCTAAATTTTACCGAGTGAATGGTGGTAAAAGTTTGAAATGAACGATTAACTAATAGATGGCGCCACCCGTGCGAAGCCGGGGTGGGCAGCTAGTATGTAAGCCTACAAATATATAGAAAAATCAAAAATAAAACCTTGTCTAATGCAGTTTGAACTCGTTTTTAACCTATTTCAATAAAGGAGATGGTCTTTTATCATTCTAAATAATTTACTTTTAGGTGTCTGTCTAGGTAATGTGTTTTTTACCCCTTTTGCTCGTGGTCATATTAGTTTGTCATACCAGTATGACCACGAGGATATACATGTCCTCTTGGTCATACTATCATTTTTGCACATCCTGTTAAAAAAAACAAATGCCGGACTATAAAAAATAAACATAAAGAGCTACAAGAAATTAGACAGAACTTTGTATTTTTTATTAAAAAGCAAGTATATTATTTGCTACACTAATATAATTAGTCTTACTAAAACAATGATGTGTTCTTAATTATTAGAAACATCATCCAACGGAGGGTTCACAAGTTTCCCATATACAAAATTAACGCTGCCTACACGTTTCGTGTTCAGTGAAATAATTATTTGATAATAGTAATTGAAACACGATACACCAGCATCTACCTCTCGGGGCGCAACATCGGCGTTTCAGTCGGGCACTCGAGCCCCGGGCTGCAACCGTAATTAGTGCCCCTATGACAACATTTGACGTAAATCATTATGCTCATAACTTAGTACAGGCATCATCAGCAAGCACACTGCAAAGGCGAGTAATAATCAAAAGCAACCATTAAGCAAGGAATGTTTTAGCTTTCTGAAGATATTCTCACGTAACTTAGGATACCTGCCAATGCCCATGGTGAAGACATAGCTTATCTTAAAAAGACGCACACACACAAAATTATAATTTAACAAAAAAATGTTTTTAATTCAAAAGAGGTTTTAAAATTTTCTTTAGTCTCTCTCTAAAAGACTTTCCTCTAAATAAATAATTAATGTCCAGACACCGTAATCCGGCTCAGACGGCAATGCAATGTATTGCTTATATTAGACACCTGATGGCCGCCATTAAAAGCGTAGTGTATTTTTTAAGCTTTACGGGCGTTGGTCTCACGCCTTTTAGCTCAAGCTATATTTGTAGTAAAAATGTTGCACTATAAAGTTTAAGTTTTTATTTGGAGTGGTGCTGCACCTGATGTTAGATTTTAAATGAGCGAGAGCGCGAAGCGCGAGGGAATCGACTTTGTTTTAGCTTGGGCAAAAATGCTTTCGTATGTCTGTCCGGCTGTCCGTTTGTTCTCCTCAACAGGTCGCATTCCTCAACCGATTCTCGTGAAATTTTGTGAGCAGGTTTGATTTAGCATTTATACAGTTTTATTTTGTCGATTCAGTTTTGTGCAATTTTTCAAAATGGCGGAGATATGTTAAAGCGAGGTCTACAGCTCACAGAGCCACATGTACTTATACACTTCTAAGATTTTCGCGCGTACAGTTCATTAGAAATAAAACACTTTTTACGGATTACAGCGCGTATATTATTAATTCAGGTGTTGTTTTAGAATTATTTAGTTTGTATTTATTGGTTTTTTTACGGGGGCCGTGGTCACGGGAGGACAAAGCAAAAAGGCTGCTCATATTTTTATGAAATTACCCGCTCGAAAATTTTATAAAAATGTATTCAAGTTTATTAAATTATTTTATAGCTGCGTTCTGATTTTAATCATTATTACTGAGTTAAATTGAATAAAATTATTAATTAGAAAACAAGATCTAGCTACTGAATCTACTACCAGTTCACAAATTGGGAGGCCTCTGAGAGAAAGAACTGGCGGAAGAAAACTCAGAGAGGTTGTGTCGACCTCCCTTTTGATCCCTATCTACAAAACGAACTAACTATATCTTTAGATCCTGCAGTGTGTGATATGGGATGGGATTTAAGTTGATGAATTATGGGATCCCAAGCTGGTGGTACTCTCCAACCATCATCTCTATTGAAATTTGGATATTTGTTAATTTCAATAGCCTCGCGTAGCATTCTGGGAATGAATCTTTGTTCTTTAGCAAGTATTTGTGGTTTATCACATGTACTTACTAAAAATGTTGTTCAGTTCACCTTTTTTGCTAAAATAAAAAAAACTGGAAAGTTATTCGACCAAATTATTAATCGAGCGCGAGCGAAGCGTCTCTGCTTCAGCTTGGGCAAAAATGATTAATTTTTTATCGATTCATATTTTCGAAAATTTTCATAATGGCGGAGATTATGCAAAAATCATATTTCACTCATTTTGAAAATTTAAAAAAATGTCAAAAATCACCTCGCTTCTGCACTACAGAGCCACTAGTATAATTTGTTTTTAGACATTCATTAAAACGTAAGAAAACTTTCTTAATGTTCCATCTAGTTGAACTATGGCTGGATTTTTATTTTCTTTTATATTGTTCATACATAGGTACACAGAATATTAAGCATTCTGTGCTATTACCTACGTCACTAAAGGTAAACGTTTACTTACTTATATTTTATGGCGGGAGGAAATAAAAGCGGATACATTGAAAGTTCGTTTAACTTTTTAAATTACATAGTGTAATATTTGACTTCGATGGAAGTTTTGTTCGAATTGAATCGTGTATGAAAAATGTGAAAAGCTTTTAGTGGAACGAAGAATTTTAGAAAGAATATGAATGTAAAGTTCTTGAGTGGAACTCATAGAGAATGGTAATGGTGGAGCTCGTTCTTGGTGGCTACAAAATAACTGTTATAAATAATAATAATAAATAAATATTTCACAACATCACATACATTGCTCCGATTCCAAAGTAAGTAGCTAAAGCACTTGTGTTATGGAAATCAGAGACAACGGTGGTATCACAAACTTAAGCCAATATAGAAAAGTTCGTTTTCTAAATTGACCCAACCGGGGATCAAACCCGGGACCTCAGAGATGGCGACACCTTGAAAACCGGTGTACAAACCCACTCGACCACGAAGGTCGTCAAATTATGACAAAATTGGACAGATTTATTCACCTAAAGAAAAAATGCTGTTATATTGATTACATTTACATTGAGGCAATTGTCGACCTAAATTTAGAAAGTTGCAAAAATATACTGGAAAGTTGACAACATCTACTGCCCTCCTAGCATGCGATATGTGACATAGCAAATTATCTACACGCAACTGTCAAAATTAAATGACGATAAGTCGCGGTGGTCATTCTAATAACAGCTGTTAACCTTAAATAACAAATTGCAATATTATAACACCAAAACGCTAATAAACAGGCTGTATTTTTTTTCACTCTCCAAATTTTAAAGATATTCATTTCATGAAACTGGACAACGTTCTCTAAAAAACATAGGGCCAAATATGTAAAGAAAAAGACTATCCATACAAATCAAAGATGTCACGTGATCTTTAGTAAGGGTGACTAAAATTTAGTGGTGTATTCACAAACTTAAACACGTTTCCTTGAATTTTTTTTTCAGTTTCATGAACTCATCAACACATCCTTAAAATTTGGAGAATGAATAAAAATACAGCCTGTATACAACATGTTTCAAAAGTACCCCTAATGCCGAATATGGTAGATAGGGACCATCAAACTGATCAACTTTTACTTTTACTATGGGACCAACTTTGAAATCGAGAAAAAAAACAGCTGTTTCATACATTTTTATATTTTCGTAGTTAATTTTTGTATGAAACAGCTGATTTATTTTTCTCGATTTCAAAGTTGGTCCCATAGTAAAAGTTGTTCAGTTTGATGGTCTCTATCTACCATATTCGGCATTAGGGGTACTTTTGTAACACGTTGTATATTGACCAAGTAATACTCATTAATTATCTAGCACATCTTATTAATGAAATAACATCGAACATCATATTTCTTCCAAGAAACAACCATATTTTAGTAATCATACGAAAATATGAGGGTATTTACTCAGTGTCAATGAACTCCATTAAGTTTTAGAAAAACAACTTATTTTGTTATTTATTTATTAATTTTACGTAAAATGTTGTCGCGCATTGAGTAGTTTTTTATTAGGTAGGTCGTAAAAAAAATACTTAGACGTAAGTATTTAACTTGTTTGTATGGTTGTGTATCTCAAAAGAATCGTTAACTTTTAACCCTGACCTTATGAGTAGCGTTCTATACGTTAACAGCTACACATAGTCTGTAATAAAGTCATAACAGTGTTATAACAAAAATAGACAATTACAGCTCGCGCTATTTATAGAACTACTAGGGCCATACAAGCTCAATAACATAATGATATCTTCGAACAAGTAACAGACTATTTACGTAGACAGATACAATATTCAATATTGTCGTTTACTTAAGAGTTAGTGTGTTATGCCAATATTCGCATATCAAAGAAACAAAAAAGTAATACTTAACAAGAAAATACCTAAAAAATTTAAGATAACAGCGTGGATTTTTATGAGCTCCCTTTTTAATTTACGACTAATTTACGTCCTTAGGGAAAGTTTCATTTGTGGGAAAATGGCTTTAGCGATTGCTCGAGCGGGTCGCCTCCAACGAGGAAATTAAATGTGGACGTTTTGCAAGAATTTATTTAATGCCGGTGTTATTTTGTTTTTTTTTTAATTAGATAGCTATAAACTTACCTTGTTTCCAGCGCCTAATCGGTTTGCCGCCGACTTGTAAATGAGGGAAGAAAATAAGCAGGGAACTTTATAGTGTGCATCAAGTAGACAGAGTACAGAGTTCAATTTGATTTAAAAACTCAATGTCAGTGAGAATTATTGCTCAAACTATTTAATTAAATTTAAAAAATTAAATCTTCCCATTTGAACAATTGACACTGAAAATATTTTGATCCGTTTTCCTAAAAAACCTTTACTATTGTGGACGTATTTAATTAATTCCATTACATTGAAAACTCATAAGTGAAAAACGTTATATTTCATTTCGATTTCAATGCAAAAATGAAAACCTTTTCGTGTGAAACCTATTTACCCGTAACACCGAATATTATTCAAAAGTGCATTGGATGCAACAAATACATTGGAGGTTGGCGGTCTGTTGTCACATCAGATTCCACTGGATACCCACATTACTGCCAAACATACTGCGACGGTGACATTATACTAACCGGACAAAGAATCGACAAGTTACAGATGTATTACTCGAGATGAACTACGAAGGGAAAGATAGGGTACAGTCGGCCTCAAAAGTAGTGCTAGCACGCACAAACTTTGTACTTAATCAGATCAATAATATTAACACTTCATTAATTTGTTATAGATGAATGCAGTAATTGTTGTGACTTGGTTTTAAAGCTTTACGCTACTTTTTAATCTTACAAACAACATGATAACATAATAGGTATTTTACATGAATTACAATCCGCTAGTTTATGCCGCTTGCCTTCATTAAAACTAGTAGTCGCCTTTGTATAAATCAACATCGCCGTTTTAAATCAACATTTACTAAATCTCGATTTTGTTAAACCTAGACTTTACTCATACGAATATGTCAAATTTTTAAATCGACATCGAGTTTCATAAGGGCTACATCTAGGTTTAACAAAATCGAGATTTAGTAAATGTTACTGCAAGTGAGCCTTAATGTATAAATAACTAGACAAATGTCTTCACCAAAACAGTACTAGAATCACAATCACGAAAAGGCAAACGAAATTAAAAGTTAAGCGAGTTAAACAATTACTTTCCAAGGTCGACGAAAAGCAACTTTCCAAATACAACTTTCTCAAATTATATGAACGGAAGAAAGTTTCTTATTAACAACTTTCCTCTGTAAACTACCTCTAGAAACTTTGTCCAAACCAGAAGTTAACAGTTACGCATCTATTTGAAACAATCGCTTTCAAATGATCCAATTTAGGAGTCTTGAGATTTCAGTATTCATTCGTTTTACTTGAAACGTATGCGTAAATATTTGTTTTACAATTTATTATTTTCATTATCTTTGTTTAATAATGTAGTTACATATAGAAAACTTATTTGTTACCCAAAGAATAAGCTCTCCTTTATCTTTGATTTGTCATCTCTTTTATCATTGAAATATAAATAGCTTTCATCCAATTCCAAATTCTACGAGTAACAATTTCCATACTAAATAACTCTCAGTTCCTTCGTTAAATTAGGCATTACATTGAATTCGTAGCATCTCGTTGGTCTTTGGTATTGGTTATGAATGTTTCATAGTGCGGCGGAGAACCATGTGCTTCACTGGTAATGCGCCTCTGTTTTTGGACATCCGACGTTCAGCGGGGCGACGCGCGGTAACGTACGAGTATTCGATGCTCTTTAATAATACATGGACACCTTAGAAACAACACTATTTAGATGCACTTCTGTTTTGCTACCTAACTTTGCTTACAGTGGTTATTTTGAATGGTTAAAATAATATAATTTAGTCAATAAATAATAACTAAATATCGATAAAATAATATTCATGACGTCGTCCATATAATTCAATATGCAGCAAAAGCTACTCACGACAGTAGAATGTTTTTTTTTTTTATTTGACAATTTCGCTAGTTTTTTTGTTAGTTTTAATTGTATTCTTATTACTTATTACCATTATGATCAACCAAAAAAAAGTTGAATGCTCACCAAGTCATATTCTACATAGTTTGGTATGAAATACAGTAAGTAACCTTTTTCAAAATATTTAATGTCAGGTTTTTCATCATCATTAACGAGAACACACCCCCTGACAGCGCGTGAGTGGCGGTTGGCAATATGAACTTTTTAATTGCAATTTTCCGGTTTTGCCGAATCGTGCGACTTTTCGTCGCTTTTTTACAATTGTTTGTTCATTTTTCCAGTTCGGATTATTTTTAATGATTTCGAATATTTATCGAAAATCTGATATAACTAATATCAAAGTATCTTCAACTAAATATTCAACATATTCGAAACGAAAGCTTTTTTTGCAAGGAATTTGATAATTAATAATCAAATCAATACTACATTATATTCAAAGTATTTCTCCTTTAAACAAGAGAAATGAATCTCCAAAGGTTATTAAGATGATAAATATTACAACAAAATGAAAATACACCAAGAACCTTTTGCACGAAAAGATTTTTACACATACGTTACATGATTCTCAAATTTTCATTAATTTGCAAGAGCGAAAGAACTATCAATTCTTTCCAAGTGAAATTCAATCGTCCAATACCTTTTGTGCGAATAAATCCCTGCATTTCCATACCAAAGCAGCAATGTTCGTGCGAACACAAGAAACGTTTTTATCGATATCCACGCACACCATTCAATTAACTCGAATGTAAATTAGCTATCTGCTCCCGGTCGCGCCTCCCTCCGTGAAGATACAATACAGCCCTTATCTGCCCCACACACCCTTGTTGGCCCGAACAAAGGGGATTAGAGAGTGCTAGTGATGCCCTAGGCACCTTGAAAAAATCGGGACAATAGTGGGAAGGACTGATGTCCTCGGCACCTTGAAAAATCAGGACAATAGTGGGACGGACTGAAGCTTGGCCTGTCCCAAGCTTTAACATATACACCGGAAGCAGGTTTCCTGCTTGTTCTTCGTTTCCTTGTTTAGAACTTTAATAGTTTTCATCGATATTCGACCGTATTTTAAATCAAATGAACCAAAATAGTTTTAATTGGTACAAGAAATGCTGGATTTAAATTATTGAAATTGATTATTCTTTGTTACACTAGAAAAGCTGTGATTGAAAAAAATATGCTTTTCTTTATCTAACTTTAACAGGTTGATTACAAATTATTCACCAACCAAATCAGGATGTCCGTTTCAAAGTCTGCATATTGGGAAGTTATTTGGTGGTATAAGAACAACGAGGCAAAAAAGTATATCAACCCCAGAGTAGATATCCACTTATCTGACAAACATCGCTTTTTTACGAGAGGTTTTTTGTGCGGAATCTCCGAGTATGAGATGCACTTATCAACTGACTACAATATCTCGGTACTTTCGGAAAGCTTACTTTCTGTGGGGACACCACAGGTGGATAAAATTCTTAACACGGTATTTGTCTTACACTTAACTGCGAGTCAGCGGCAGCTCTTCGACACACTATGAAGAAGGTTCACTATGGAGACTACCTTTATTATCGGGACGTCCCGTATCTCTTAGAAAGACATCCCTACGGCTGGGTCTCAATAGTTGGCGGTGTAACAACAACGTAGCAGATAAGTGTCTCCGCTGAAGGCGTGGCAGGTTAAGGGCTCCTTGATGCCACGTGGGTTAATTAGTGTCTCTGCGAATGTAGTGATAATGGCGGACTATTGTCTACTATAAGCAGTTTCTGAATCTTTAGTGGGAATCATATATTTTACACGTGATTATAATTATTTCTGTAATCTCCGTCCGTCGATCCATTCCATCCGATCCATTCCGTCCGTCTCCTGAAAAGGTTCTCCTTTCTTCTGACCCCTTCCTTAGGACCCTTTGATCTTCCTGTCCTTTCCAGGAGATGTTATATAAAACCCAAACAAAATAAAACTGTAAAAACGTGAGATAAAATATGAGAGAATCGTAGCAAGTGGAAGGAAATCTCTCTCTACTCCTAAGGGGAAAGGTGGTAACTCAATGAAAAGTCGTAATAAATATTCGTAAAACTGTAGTTTTCTAGATTTTTGTATACCTAACTTTTTAGACGATTTTATATTTCGATTCTCAAAACTTGATCAATCATCCACTGTAATATATTTGCAAATGTAGAGCTCGCAAAACACGTTGGCCGAGCCTCAGCCAACGCGAGCGTAGGCAAATTGTTTACAAGGAAGTCCTACCATCCACACATTTGGCAAGTTCGAAGAAGACCAGCGCAGAGGACATATATCCTCGAGGTCATACTGTTATGACAAACTGATATGACCACGAGGAAACGGGGGCGCAAACTTGTACTTAGGCCACACGTTGTGCGCCGGCAGTTTTGATTGTACATTATTACTATATGGATCACATAGAACTTATTGCAGCTGCTGCTATTTATTTAATGAGCGCGTATTATTAATAATACTTTGCCGTATTAATATTATTTAGTAAATAGGTATATTGGTCTATAGTATGATATAAATTTAATATTATTGAATGCATCTAGAAAAAAAATATAAATAAATTAGATACTGCCAACTTACACAAACGTATGAGTGAACGCTATTGGCCGAGCGCAGGCGCCTTTGATTTGTGCAGAAAAACCGACACCGTTCTAAAGTGAGACAAGTGGTGGAGAGCGAGTGCGAGTTATGACAAGCCACTCCAAATGAGCCCTATACACGTTGGCACTCGCCTTCGCTCGGCCAACTAAGCGAGCGACGACAATCAATGGCAAGGCAAGACAAATAGGTTATATTATATACGTTGGTATTTCCCGTCACTTGACTAACTTGGGCCAACATGTACTCGTATTACCTAGTGTTGTAAAAGAACTGAGTCTTTTAGTCCTAATATTGAGACTCGAGTCTTTTTTTGAAGACTCAAGTCATAAAAGAGTAAGTTAAAGCTCAAGCCTCTCTGAGTTTTTAGTCTTCTTAAAATAAACTCCAGTCGTGCCAAAGAGAACTCGAGACTGAGTCTTTTAAAAGAGCTCACTCTTTACAAAAAGAACTCCAGACTAAGTCCTTTAAATAAAAACTTAGCTTTCCTAAAAAGAACTAGCGACTGAGTCCTTTTAAAAAGAGCTCAGCCTTACGAAAAGAATTCGCGACTGAGTACTTTTAAAAAAGAGCTCAGTCTTTAACCAGCAGTCGTAGAAAGCCACACACACCCGCAAAAAAAAAACAAAAAAAAACATTCAGACAATTTGAGAACCTCCTCCCTTTTTTTGAAGTCGGTTAACGTCACGATGGTTGACATTATTTTCTTTTTTTGAGACATATTTATTGTTATTTGAACTTACTATAAGTGATTACTATGACTGCAGTCCTCTACTTAAACAATTCAAATACTTCATGATGTGCGAGTCTTTTGATTGGGCTGGCCGTCCTCTACTTTATAGTTCACGACTCAAAGAACTCAAAGGCTTCATGACACGAGTCTTTTTGATTGGACTGCAGTCCTGCTGTATAATTCACACGACTCATAAGACTTCAAAGAACTTAAAGGACTCAACGAACTCAAAGGACTGAAAAAAAACGAAAGGACTTAGAATAAATCTAACGACTCAAGAAATTTTAGGACTGAAAGAACTGAAAAGACTCAAAAGAACTCAAGACTCAGGACTCCGAAGACTAATTAGTCGTGAGTTTTGCAAAAAGAACTTATAGTCGCAAAATTAGAACTAAAAGACTCAGTTCTTTTACAACACTACTCGTATTACCGGCTTAAGATATTCTTGACAAAATCAAAACGAGCAAAAAGTTAGAAGCTGTAAAAAGGCTGCATCCAAGCTAAAAGGCTTCCTTGGACGGACATTGTTTTTACTGGCACGAAGATTAATGTACGTGCGGCGACTCCATACAGGTGCCTGGCGTCTTCCGCCTTATTGCAGGTAAAGTAGCTGGCAGGTCGCATCTCACACTCAGAGACCGAGTGCCTGCACTATACAGGATGTCTCAAAACTTTGCCACACGGAGAGAAAGTACCTTAAATATTGAAAATAGAAAATTTTACTGAAAGAAAACTGCTTCTTTGAGTGTCCACTTTAGCAAACCTTCCCTCTGTGTGGCAAAGTTTTGGAACACCTTTTATAAAGTTTACCACAAGAGCCGATTGGAACACAACGCGGTTTTCCGCACACGCACACCTGCCAATATTCAGCACATGTCTGCGAACGGACTATAGTCATTGAATAAATTGGTCATATCATAATCAGCATTCCTGTCTGTGAGCATCCCTGTGCGGCAGAGCCCCAGTGGAATAAGTGACGTTCGCTACGTAGATATTTCAATGCAAATGCTTCACAAAGCGCATGCCAATATTCGGAACAAGTGTTCGACGTGTAGTTGCTCTAATACCGAGTTTAATAAAGTTAACCTCTCTATGAACAGTCGAAGCTCGTTTGTTGTATTAACTTTCTGTGCACAGTCTACAGACTATAATTCCCGATTTCCCGTTGTTTAGTGACTATATAGAATACTAGTTCTGCCTATTTTAGAACTAGTTGTTTGATTGTATCAAATATATTTTATGAATGGACAAAACGACAAAAAATATTTTGTCATTAACACCGACCAACCCGCATTAGGTCCGCGTGGTTGGTTAGGGTCCTCCTTATTTATCCATAAGGCCTGTGCTCCAGCAGTGAAGACATTAAATAAACACAAAAACATAAAAAATACGGGTCGAATTGAGTATCTCCCTCCTTTTGAAGTCGGTTAAAATAACTGCAATGCATGGTAATTTGTGATACCGTCTGCATTAAATTTTGACTTTTTGGCGGAAAATCATCCTGTCTCAAGCTCACTTGGAAATGAAATTCCTTTCTAGTAAGCACGACCATTTATAACAAACTAAGTTTTATACCTCAACTGAAAGCTGAATAAACGGAGATGTTTTTAAAATATTTTGCAGGCTTAGTTATTAGTAATTTTTAAAGATATTTGCTGTTATTTTCAAAAATCTGGAAAAATTAAATTAAATGCATTTGAGAATTGTTTTTTTTGTAAACACTTTTTTATTTATTATTGATACTTGGCATATTTTTTATCCCAAAATAATTAAATTTTTGAGAAAAAGTTGTGTAACAAAAAATATATTTTTTTTATATCATCTATAGGCATACGTCATATTTCCAGTGACACTATATTCTTTCAATTCGAACTTTCAGTATCGGTGTGCATATTACTGTGCATGGTTCCGGCTGGCCACTAGAAGAGGCGATCGGCGGCGGCGCGGGGAACTTTCCACATGGCGTGAACGGTTTTGCGTCGAGGGTTTAAAGCGCTCGCCGCACCGCTGTTCGCCTTTTCTTGTGGCCATATTGTAATGTTCCTACCACAATAGAGGTGATAAACTCCCTATTAGTACGTTCAGATAACGCAGTGTTGACAGAGTGCCGTCCGGTTCGACTATTAAACGGATTTACCGTACATAATGCAGGAGTCATCAATAAGGTGATCGTACATCGACGTACAGTGTTCATCAGCTCTGTACACACTTCAAAGTTAATTTTTAGTATTGTACGTAGGTACTTCTTGTTTTAAAAGTCATTATTTTTATTCGAAAAAATACAGAGGTAAGGTAAAAAATGATACTATGCCAGTCTATTTGAATAAAGCTTATTTCATTTCATATAAAAACTCTACATTAAATGTTTTAAAAGCCTAAATGGTATGGCAGTTATGAATTCATTTTGTGCACTGTCTAATATTTAGCTAAGGTTTTTTAATTGTACAGATGACGGAAGTCATGCAAGGCAGATCTTTTTTTCACAATTTTTGCAAATCAAATTACTCCTAAACATAATAGCATTCAGTATTGTAAATCAGCACATCGTATTATGTCAATGTAATAGGTGCTAATGATTTACCGTTAATCTTAGAATAATAACGATAACCTAGAACGATAGTTCCCTACAAAGCGCACTGTTAAAAGTGAGGCAAAAAATATTAAGCCAAAATGCCTTAGTTTTCAGATTTTTATCCTTCATACGTTACCTAATCGTACCTATAAGAACGAAATCGTTTCAATTTCCCACCTTTAGGGGATTAGTTACTATTTTATTGGATTTTAGTTACGATTAGGTAACGTATGTAGGATAAATTTGAAAACTAAGCCATTTTGGCTCCGTTTTTTTTGCCTCACTCTACATTCAAGGACTCTGCTTCTAGGTGTTATTATTCTAAACCGTATGTGATGACCGTATAATGTGGTTACCGCCCTCCATTATATAAATCCCTCCAATATGGCATAACCAATGCTCGAATGATGCTTTGTCAAATCATAACTACGGGCACACAACCTTAAATCTTCATCGTGAGCTCTTTTAATGTCGTCACTGCTGGGGCAGAAGCCTTTCTAATGGACCAATGAGGATGATGGGTCATATATCATCATCATATTTTTTACCAGGAGCCATTTCGATATCCCCACCATTCCACGGAGCGCAGCCATTCTTAAAATATGAATCATCTTTAAGAATTAAAAAAAAAGGTAAACAGGCTTTAAAATTTTGATACACTTGACCACATTTTGATATGAGTGTGGTTACACAAAGATTCCACACTGCCAGAAGCTACAACGATGTGTGATTAGTGTACGTGTGAATATTTATTTGGACGAATTTGCACATCGGTTTCGTATATGGGACTTGCCTAAGATGTTAATAGACTTTAAGAGAGTGTGTATCAAATAATAGGGATTGCATTACCTCCAATTAAGCAACTGTGAAAAAGGTAAAAGAGAAAATATAAATAAGTGTGCAAGCGAATCCGTACTTATTACGCTTAAAGAAGCATTGAAAGGCTCCCTCTTAGCAAATCGAACACGTAGTAAACAATATAATTTACAAACGGTCTGAACGAGCTATCCGCTCGAATGGCCACTAAACCGAGCTACAATAAAAGGATATCCTTTTGTCTTTGCGTCCTTTCTTCAGAGGACATCAAAGAAACAGAAATGTCCAAATGTACTCATATTTTGCTGCTACAGTTGGCTGCGGCGAGATGTTGCTCGAATACGATTGTCATTTGTTTTGAAATAGGAACAATCAACGAAAATGTGTTGCTCGAAAATGATTGTCATTTGTTTTGAAATAAGAACAATCAACGAAAATATAGGTAAATATTATTATTATTAAGAGAGCTTAGTCTGCACACTAGCGCCGCCATTGGAAAAAAAACATAGTGCTCAAATAAAGACGAAATTATGAATAAAATTATCTCTCTGTAGTGCACTCCGAAGAAGCTTTGTGGTACTTTTATAGTTTAAGCAATATCTTTAAAGTGGCCACTTTTAGGTACACAACCTACATATTTTAAGAATAAAGAAACGAATGACAAATCGTTTTCGAGCAACATCTCGCCGCAACCAACTGTAGCAGCAGAATTTAGTTCAAATGCAAAATCGCCGTCGAGTTTCAGTTGGGCCAGTTGCCACCTAAACATTACCAACAGTCACGTCTTTGCAAACAATAAATATCATAAGCAGACAGTTTTACAGCCAGCCCGAAGGTATTACCGAAACACCCTCCGAAATTAAAACCTGCCCTCATTACCAATAAATCAGAACCTAAATCGACCTTTGTTTTACATGGTAATGGTCACTTAATGCTTAATGCGATCCACTGGTTTCTGACGTGGGCCTATTACATTGTTGTTTTGGTCCCAATTTTAATAAAAAAAATCCCTTAAACGGATATAATTTAATTTAATTTATGTTTCAAATAATTTATTTGACTATCAACTAAATAGCATTAAATGACGCAATTCCATGTAACTTTGTTTTATATACATCTATCAGGGTTTGGCCTAGCACCTTTTATACGAGTTGTCTTCTCATAAAGGGTTGGCAAAATTTTTTCTTAAAGAGCTTGTGTAAAGCCGTTGTATGTATGAATTAACTTGTGTAAAATTATTATGAAATAAACAAATTATTATTATTATTAATGTTTCATAATTAAAGTTAATGATAAGTACCTACAGGCAAGTTAATACTAAAAAAGGTACACAAAATGTTATTAGCTCTCTTTGTAGGAAACATCAAAACTATCCGAAACAGCACCGCAGAGCTTTGAAGCATTTGCATATTTTGCGCAAATTATCTCATAGCCACTGCAAAGGGGAGGTGACTCCCGACCTCAGGCTCCTAACTATTTACGAAGACATTTACTTTGTGCTTAAGGCTCGAAACACAAGATCAGACTCGGTGTCAGATCACGACTCAAAATCGTAGCATTAATACTTAAATACTTGAGTGCTCGATCCGAATCCGTTGATTTCTAAGCCAAATAAGTGACTAACAATAGATTTTCTACCTACTGAGTCTGGCTCGAATATCTTACTATTAACCTTTTGACTTGATATCAGTATCAGGTCGAACGGTATTAACTCTACTTAGGAACTAGCTGGCCATCTATAAGGCAACTAGTCCAGTTGCCATGATCAATTAGCGAATATACCTATGCGAATTGATTGCGACTCCTTTCTGGATCTTAAAAAAATCTCAGGTTCCACACTTGAAAAAGAGACTAAGGTCCAGTTGCCATGATAAATTAGCGAATATACCTATGCGAATTGATTGCGACTACTTTCTGGATCTTAAAAATCCCTTAGGTTCCACACTTTAAAAAGAGACTAAGGTTCAGATGCCATGATCAATTAGCAAATATACCTATGCAAATTGATTGCGACTCCTTTCTGGATCTTAAAAAAATCTCAGGTTCCACACTTGAAAAAGAGGCTAAGGTTCAGTTGCCATGATCAATTAGCGAATACACATTTATGCGAATTGATTGCGACTACTTTCTGGATCTTAAAAATCCTCAGGTTCCACACTTTAAAAAGAGACTAAGGTTGCACACAGGCGATGCGACCGGTAATATTTTCCAGCTTTATTGTAAAGACACGGGAGTTGCCGACGAAATGGCCCGAGAAATGGAAACGAGCGGGAAATTGTTTTAACTGTTCATTGACTTGGATAAATTAACGCAAATGTATATTCGTATTTAAAGAGCTTTATTTTCTTAAAAACGATAAACGAAGATTCGTGGTTTTGGTTTTTAAATTTCCAAAATACTTACTCATAAGTACAGTCTGCAAAAGCTGTTTCATAACAAAGAATTTAAAAGAGATGTTTTCGAGAATTAGAAGATAACTAAAGAAAAAAATGACCTATGTAACTAAAAAATAAATTATTACTAAAAATACTAAAAAGTAAAAATATTGTGAATAGAAATTGATTTTGAAACAGTATTCAGATTGCTTTGTTGGAAAAGGAATTTATTTCGCTGAAGTTGTTCAGTCCCTTGACCGGTCAGAATGTGAAGCTGCAATGTATTGATTTACCTACTCTTTCGTTTTTATTTTTACCAGGAATTGAGTATGAAAGAGTTGATGCCTCTTGTGAGAACGTGAGAAACATACACTAAACTAGAACTCCAATTTGCAAGAGACATAAGTCGAAAACCACAGCCTTTGCAAAATGAGGTTTTACCTAAAGATTTACATAGCAATACAATGGCCGCGAATTCTTTCTGAAAAATCACAATACTTCCTCCGGTCTTTAATAATGTGCCATCACGGCAGCCGTCTCCTGGAAATTGAAGGATTGAGTATGAAAGAAACATATGAAACAGAAAGAGAGCCATGTTCCAAATTAGAAAGATTTCCAGCAGACATATTTCGAAAAACTTAACCTTTGTGAAATGAGAGTTAACCCAAAGATTTACACAGCAATATTGGCAATGGATTCCGTCTGGAAAGTCACAAAACTTCCTCCGGTCTTTAATAATGTACCCGGTCACGATAACATGTCACAGCCGGCATGTTTCGTGTGGTCACGTGTGCCGTGGCATGCCGCGCGACCATTTGTCAGCACACTGTTCAACTTCCACAGCTATTGCACTGCAAGCAAGGAAATGCGAAAACCGTTTTTAAAACAAATATTACGGCATCTTACAACGCTCGTCATATTTTGTTACCACGTAATAAATTTAAGAAACCATTTTATAACTATTATAAGTATTGTGATTATACGCTCGATATTTGTTTTACCGTGGTTTTACCGCAATAATCATTATCTACAAGATTAATTATAACGCTACTTTTTCTGGAGTAAGTAACTCGTAAAACGGTTATGTTGCTACTCCCCAACATATATACAAAAAGTAAACAGGAAAAATATCCCATAATGGTCGCATTTCCACCGAGCGGTTTTTATTCACGGCTAAAAAATAGGGAAAGAATATATTTTTCTCTGCGACAAGCGACGATCTCAGAGTCACATAAACCAAAAGATACTTACAATACATTTCAACGGTGCCATAAATCGGCTTGGGACGATATTAAATATTCGTTAAGTCGTCCCAGTATTTCAATGTGCCATTAATAATAATATTGGATACATTCGCCGTTTGTGGAAACCACTTTTTACCTGTGCTAGTGTTGGGACACACGGGAGTACGAAAACTTCGGCTAGCAACAACAACATCAGATTATTAAATAGAAAAAACAAACAGCCCTCAGAATATTAAAAAAATAATCTAGACGTACTATCGGAAAAAAAGTTGTAACTATAGGTAAATCACTTGCCGTTTCCTATTGCTGTTCCAGTAATGGTTTCAAATGTTCATTTAATCAATTTAGTTAAATGCATTAAAATATCAGTACTCGTTAAAACTACTTCTATACCTTTCCCAATTTCGATTCTATCTAAAATAGATTAATTTGTTTTACGTATTTCAGAGGAAATATGGAACATACTCTTAAGTATCGTCGCTATGACGTCGTTCTATTTACATCACATGGAAACGCCGAAAGGTAGGTACCTCGTTACTTTCGGCTCCGAATATTTCTCAACCCCTCACTCGTGCGATATTAAGTGGTCATAAATTCCACAGACGTCTGTCGGGATGATTCCGACCGTTTCACTTTTAACCTTTTACGAATTATTTTCAGGATTCGTCGAAAAGTTAGATATACGACTTCGCCGGTAGCAAGATTAGAGTCGATGTCTTTTACCTGCTCATTCTCAAGTTTTAGGGAAAGCTGCCAAGGATTTTAACATTATACTCTATCAAAAAAATCTACAAAGACATGATTTTACTACAAGAAAAATAAAAATAAAAACTTATTCGAAAAAACGTACCAATAAAAAACTTGTCAAAACACGCCCAAAACAATCCATCTCTATACCGGACGAAATACTAAATTTTATTTGTCCAATTTGTATCCCGCTCGGGGTGAGTGGGACTAAACGGGTACACTTGCCCGCGCAAGACGCGCGTGCGTTCAGAATATAAACAATGGACGCCGCCGCAACGCGAGAAACGGTATTAAGATTAATAGCCTTCTTATCGCACATAACTAACTTCTATTAGAATAATTTTATTCGTCTTCCATGTTGCTCAAATTAAATTCGGATATATTATAACGAAGATAAACTTCTCTAAGATTATTCTACGTCTTATATCAACGGATATTAAACTAAACTATAAAGAATAATAAAAAGATGATCTGTATATTCAAACAAAGGTAATATTTATTTTCTGAAGTTATGATTAGTTTTCTCTATTTTGTACCTTTCGCCTTAATACATAAAGTATTAAGGAAACTGTACATTTTTGTTACTCTACATACTCTACAAAAAAAATTGACGTCAAGTATGATTCCTTTTCTATTATAAACAAATGAAGCATTACTGTTTCACATTATTTCAGATAGTAAGTTACTTATAGTAAATAACAAAGTCTTTTTAACACACCGTTGATAGTTTTTCTACCAGCTCCTGTGACATTGTTAGCTTTCGCTGCAAATCGAATGTCCAGGATTAAATTCAAACTGGCTTTTTTCAATTTGTAATACAATTCGGAGGAAATTGAAGCTAAACGGGATCACTCTCACGTGAGGGCGGCGCTGTGCGTTCGGAATATACAAACTACAGCCAGGCCCAAGATTAATAGTTGACCGACTCACCCTTTTGTGCACAAACAGATAGGATCTTTCGTATAGTTAATTCAATAACGTTTCATGCGATAAGTATATTTTGTTTTGCTTTATTATCCTATAATATATATATTAGTAGTATAAGTGGTCGAGTGATAAAATTATAATGCTAGTCCGAATATGTAATATATTTTAATACTTTACTGGTTTGTCATTTGATGAGGGTAGATAAGATGATGAAGACGACTATGTTATTATATTCGAGAAAATCCTTAGGAAACCTTTAATCATGATAAATAGTATTCTATGTTCTAATGTTATCGAAATCCGATCCGATCAGATACGTGTTTGCTTTGTTAGAAGTACTCCGGCGAAATTTGAAGTCGAAATGTTTAATTTGTATTATTTGTCCATAAAATTTCATTCCTTTAGGAGTATAATCATGCCCACAGTATTGGACTTTAAAATAAATATCATTTTCGCAATCTACATCCCATAAAACCTCAATATCGACGTGTAAATTGATTTTTTGGTTTACTTACCCACTTAACCTCTAAGTGGTTGATTTTCGGAAAATCACAAAATATGTGTTTGATTTTTTAGAAGTACTCTTATGAAGTCTGAAGTCGCAATGTTTATTTTATATATTTTTTTCATAAAAATTGAACTCCCATTTCACCCCTATAAGAGTTGAATCATGTCCACCGTGTTGGACTTCAAACGCCACCGTGTAATTTTCGCAATCAACATCCCATAAAACCAGAATAACAACATCCATATAAATTTTTAGGTTTATTTACATTTCATTTCACCCTCTTATGGGTTGAAATTCCAACAATACCAATATACGTTGCGTTAATTTCTAACCATAGGCCTAAATAATAAATGTTGAGATTTTTACTTCGAAAATAAAGGATTTTCTATACAGTACTTTATTTCCCTTTTCACCCTTTCAGGGGTGGAGTTATCAAAAGCACTGAGACTAATATATGTATATATATTTTTTTGTCAGCCTAAACACAAAATTTGAAGATCCTAGCTTCGAAACTGAGGGACTTTCATGCAAACTTTCATCCTCTATTTCATCTCCTTAGGGGGTGAATTTTTAAAAATCCTTTTTTAGTTCAACCCTAAACCTCATAAGGAACCTACGTGCCAAATTTGGGATGTCTAGACCCAGCCGTTTGGGCTGTGCGTTAATGTCAGTTAGTCACTCACGCGAGTCTTCTTTTATATATTTAGATATATCATACGTATATATTTCATAATCTACTGTCATTGAAATTGCATGACCTCTTTTCAATTAAGAAAACGAAATGTTCTTAGAACTGTTATCAGCACTATAAAAATAATCCTATAAATATCGAACTAAGCACAAAGAACGAATGAAATAGCAACGCTAAGAAACCTACATTGCATTTCTTTGAAGAGAAACCGATAAAACTATTGCACAAAACTTAAAAAAAAATCAATTAATCTCACTAACTCCAGAGAGAATTTCTTGCAAATCTAGTCGCAGAATTTCCATTAAAACCTTCGAAGAAATATCGAAAGAATAAAGCTCCTTACAGGCTCTTGGAAAAGCTCCGTTACATTAAAAACGGACGATTCATATTTCACCGGTGTATTTCTGCGGAGTTCCTTAGTAAATCAAAGAGCGGACCCACCTGGTCAATGACAAACATTTCCGAACTAAACAAGTGCCATTAATCCAAGACCATTTTGAAAGCCGGGAATTATGGGCTCGAGGGCCGCTAAAATAACGCAACTCGCTGTTACTGCACTGCAAAGACATGAAAGACATGGAGTACCTTAGATTTTCGCTAGTAATATAGCAATAGTCATGATTTCCTTCATCAAAAAAGTTATCAACGATCCATGGCACACTAAATTATCTGAGGCTCTAGTCAACTAGGCAGAGATAACATAAACTATATTTTTGCGTTATCGTAATCATAAAGCCGGATATTAAATAAAGTAATAAAACAATAATCAGATATCTGAAAAAAATAAAAAAATACAATAAACATAGATTCTCGCCCAGACAACTGCATTTAAGATTAATTTATGCTCTAAATTGCATGTGAATAGAAACATTGGAAATAGTTTATTTTACTTAGGGCTGATTTTTGAATGCCTAAATAAAGCTGTATTCGTTTGATAGCGTATTATACCGTCAAATCGAAAATGTTTGTCATAAATTTGCCTTTCATATTTTTGAATGTATTTTATTTTATTTGGTTAATAATATAAGACAAGTAATAAAATTACTCGTCTATAGATACGGGTGTAATACTTGGTGAAGATAGAGAAAAGATTAATCAATTTAGAAAAAAGATACAATAAAAAAAATACTAACGAACCATCAATACCTCAACGAAAGCGTCATTTTACCGGCCAAACATCCATTTACCCTAAAACGTGGGTAAAATGGGCTACTCGCTGAGCAAACGACTCGGCACGGCACCTCTCGGCACCTACTGGGTGCGAGCTCGGCGACCACTCGGTGGGACCCTCTACACAGCTGAGTCTCAACTTGGACGCTATACACTTGTACTATCATGCATTCTGTGGCTATGTCGCAACCAACTGATTGAATCAGCCGCTCAATTAACGGCCTAGTCACTTGATTGAACAGCGCCATTTAATCAGCGGCCTAAATGACATTTGGCCAGCGAGTTTTATACAACATTTAATTAACGAGCTGGCAGATGCTTGGGCCATAAAAAACACAAATGACATTCATTTAAACTTGTGACAGTATCATTATATAGGCTTATCTCACGTAACAAACAATAAATTGCGAAAAATTTCACAAGAACACCTTTACCTGTTACAGGTAATTAAAATTGTTATTAAAACGTTCGATAACATATAATATTAACACTATTGTTATCACCACACACTTCCATTGAACTATAATCTCGTTTAAAAGTATTAAAATCTCGTTAAATCTTGAGAAACATCAGAAATATCACAGCTGGTTGACGCCATATTGACAGTATTTGGCAGCTCGCTCGGCTTACAGAAACTGACACCAGGTGACAGAAATGAAACCATATTTCAAAGTTTTGGGTAGGCAAGTCTTTAAACGTCATTGAACCAAGTCATTTGTCTAGCCATTATATTAGATGGCTGTATACCATTTAGGCCGCTGATTGAACGGCGCCGTTATATGAAAAGGCTAGGCCGTTAATTAAGCGGCTGATTAAGCTATTTGTGATAGCTATACAGAGTTTCATCTTGCACTTTGCATTATTATCCTTAAACAGAGCATTACAAATTCTTCGTAAATTGTTTTTTTTCTCATAAACTTATAGAGTCAAGTACAAAAGTTGTGATCGTTTTTAAGTCGAAAAAGGTTGATTAATAAACTGTTGATTATATTTCCAAAATGCAAAACTTAAAAAAAAGGTTTTGACAGCGCATCTGATATATTAAGAAGTATGAATACAATTAATAGAATACAATTTATTTTCCATAAATCTTAAAAAAATACATAATATGTATTATATATCAGTTTGTTTAGCTAAAACTTAATTTTTTCATTGTAATAATAGTACTTACCTATCATTCTTCATTGTAAATTACGTCCACTGTACACATAACCCCTCGCACGGCTGCGACTGTCCGCACGGATGCACGATCCGACAATCGACATGAATACTCGATGTCCCTGAAACACGGATGTTTGAATAGGTAAACTCAATACTGAAAATACACGAAGCATCTAAGACGTTGTTGTCCTCCGTAAGACCATACCAATTCCAGCTCTCATCCTGCTTTTCAGTTTTTTTAAAGTGGAACTAATTAACCCCGCGCATACATTGGACCTTGAATTTGTTTGTTTTTATGTGCAAAAATGATTTCGTATGTACGTTTGTTTTCCTCCACAGGTCGCATTTCCTAACCGATTCGTTATTCAATTTTGTGAGCAATTAAAAATATATATTTTCGACTCAGTTTTTCGAATTTTTTCGAAATTAAAATTTTCATTTATTTTAAAAAATTATCAAAATTAGAAGCACCGTATCTATCTTCGAATATATGTCTAATAACAGATTCAAAAACTTAGGAATTATATAAAATCCCTAGTGAACAATAATGACTGACTGAATGACATTAAAACTTATTTTAAATACTTCCTAGTAATTTTTACAATGGTTAACTATAACATTAATTATGATCTTGCTCATCAGGATGAGCAAGATCGACGAATCGACGCAATCGACGAATGACGAAGAAATACAGGTATTTCTTCGTCATTCGTCGATTGCTTATGTAGCGGTATGACCGCTCCGCTACAGACGATATTATGACACTGATGGTTTTGTTTTAATGTTGGCAAGCTAACTGTTTCAGATACGTTTATAGAGGATTGAAAGCATAGGCTTAGATAAATGTATATAGTTAATTGCATAACATAACCCATTAATAATACTAAATAATATACTAGAAAAAATACGACTCATACAAAATCATGTTCTCGGACGGTAATCGAACCCGTGACCTTTGGATATCCCGTCCAATGCTCTGACCGCTGAGCTGCCGAGTCACTAGTGGGAACGTCGTATTTTTTTCTAGTATACCAACCCTTACGCTGCAAGCCAGCGCCATCTCACCAATGTACAAGGAATTACCTCTGTACAAGGAATTACCTCGACATTCAATAGGGTATTTTACACCATGTAAGAAACAATATAAAAATACATGTTTATGATAGATTTCATAAAAAGTGAATGAGAAACGTCGATATTTATTCATAAAAATGCAATATACATTTTATAATTCAATTTAAAAAATCGACTTTTTTAATCTATTCTTCAAATGTTCAAAACGCCATTCGCCATATTGGATTCCGACGTGACGTCAGCCCGACAGTAAGCAAACAGGATTTCGTACTCGTACTGTGTTATTTTATAATTTTATGTGATTATCACGCCTGTGGACTTTTATGCTTTATTTTACTAAAATCGCATCATGGAAGACGGTTTTGTGAAAGCACAAAGTACTAATCTACCAACAATATATAAATAAATGCGATATGGTGGCGAAATTTTTTGCGTCCAATCCCGATTTCTGTTCTGCAGAGTGGAGAAATGTTAAAACAGCAATGTAAGTACCTATCATATCAAGTTTTTTCCAACATTAAGTACTACACAACACGATAATACCCTGTGTTTGTTTACTATTACAATCCAACATAACCAATTTTTTTTTATTTTGTTATCAGGTCCGGAAGGGAATCTGACGACGCAGTAGGCTATGTGCAGCTCAAACGGGTTCAAAACACGTGCGTTGTAGTGTACGGTATGCCTGGAACATAAAGTGCGTTCCAAGCCATAGGGCTTGGAACGCACTTTATGTTCCAGGCATGTCAATCAGTACATAGGTACTGATTGACACATAATGTGAATGAACAGGAAGAGACTGTGAGTAGTGTTAAGTGCTACGATTGTCCCTCGTCAGAAGGTGGCTGCAAGCATGGTGTTACGATGTACACCGCCGAACCGAAGCCCTGTCGTCGTGTACTTCGGTTGAGTTTTAATTGAAGAAATCGAATCTGGCTAAGGTTGGCTCATCGATAAACATTTTGTGTGCAAAAGAAATTTCTAAAAGAAAATCTAAGGAGATGGTTGCAGACAGCAGTGTGCGATGCAAAAGGTTAATTTATGGGGAAACGCATAACCTTGATTAGTATAGTTCCACAACAAGTGATTGATCTACCTTTGCATGAATTTAAAAATCATGTTAAAAAGACACTCATGGGTAATGGTTATTATAAAGTAGACAATTATCTGAAAGACCAAAATGCATGGAAAAAATGTAACACATAGCTTGCAAATATAAGTACCTACTTTGTTGTTTATAATCTGTTGTATTGTATTTGGTAACTGTTGTAAAGTAATAAAGATATATTTCAATTAAGTGTTTATTTCTGTTATTCATATAATCAAATTTCCAATTTAAGTTAGAGACAGGACATAACCGAGTGACCATAAACTTGACTGATGACAGCCAGATTAACAATAGCAGATCATGATATAATATTTAAGTTTGTAAATATTGTTACTTATTTCTGTTAAAGCTGATAAGTTTCTTGCACCTGTTCTTCTTGTCAGTTATAAAACTCTGGAATGGGTGGAAAATATAGATGATTCAGAAGCGCTTAATTACTAAGTTTATTTGAATAGTTTTTTGTACTTTGACTATTCTCCTACCCTACCCTATGTATAGTGCATATGTATTCACATATTTTCCACATGCACATGACATTGAAATGAACATTATTATATCCTTAACATCTTTATGGTGGCCAAGTTGACCCATTCTTCAAATCAACTCGGCTGTGATGGACCAACATCATCTTTATACAGTGAGTGCACCATGGAAATAAAAAAAACTATACTTATTATTTGATATATTTATTTATTATAATATAATAATACCTTTTATATAAACTCAAAGTTGCCTGTGTAAGTATTAATCCTTCAAAACACATGATTGATTTTGAATCAAAAAATGCAAGTGTTAGGTAGCAAACTATCTAAAAATTTGCTGTGTTCAATTATGTTCACATCGCTTATCCTTCTTGCATATCCAGTAGACACAAAATTCACGAGACCATCAGGTGAACAGGATATTTTTTTGTTTGTTTTTTGGATTTCTTTGGATCTCTTCTTACCAGTTTCAACCAAGTTTTTCTCATTTTGATGTCACTTGGCACTTGAACCCACAATTTTAGTGGAGATTTTACACTTGTTTTACTGCAATCAGGCACAAGACACCAATGATAAAACATTACAACTCATTATTTTAAAAACTCGTTACTTTTGTAAAAAGACATTGTAACCACTCTTGATTGTTTCCTGACGCCTGACGGAGTGACGTCACGGGCCAAAACAGCATGGCGGCTTGCGTTTCTGCGCAATAATTCAAAATCATAAATAAAAAATCATTTTTAAGGTATTTCTTGGTTTTATAAAATTGAAATAAAAATTGTGCTGGTTTATTACGACCTCAGGAATAATATAAACATGTTTTCAAAAAAAGGTGTAATTCCCTATTGAAATATCTTTCCAGATATTTTAAACAATTGATTAAGATGAGAAAGCTATATAATTTTTGTAGCTCAGCGGTCAGAGCATGTGACCGGATATCCAACGGTCGCGGGTCCGATTCCCGTCCGAGAACATGATTTGGTGCGAGTCGTATTTTCTCTAGTATATTATTTATAATTATATAAAAAAAGCATTGTGAATGCTAAAATATCAAACTTTAAAAATAACTTATTAACGTGTCGTTTCTACTTACCAGTCACCGGTATAAAATAATAATGGTGGGTGGTATGTACATTTTTCTCAAAAATTATTATATCTTCTGGATTGGTTATAAATGGATAAATAAATAATATGGCATTGACTGTATTACGACAAATCTGGAATACGACGAGTCAAAAACTTGACGAATACGGAACAAATCATTAAAACTACCTACCAGTCCAGAAGATATATTATTTTTGAAGAAAATGTAAGTACTCGTAATATTAAAATTCATTTTCCACACTATTTTCTGGATAATTATCCCCAAAACGTAAAGATTTGTAGCTGGTTGTGTAGACCAACAAGAATTATTATCTAGACGGAAAAACGGTGTTTACGTCACAGTGCAAGTTTTAAGCCCGTAAGCTAGTAGCAACTTAAGCTGAGATTAACTATGTAGTCGAAGTTTAACTTGCCAGCTGGCTTTGGTAGGATTGTTATAAAGAAACAATTTGAGTGCAAGAAAAGAGTATAAAGTCATTTCAGCTTTTAAACCGGAAGAATGATATTTTTTTCATGGTTGCTTGAACAGGCTTAAGTAGCATGTAATGACGAACCCGAAAAAAATGTTAGGTACATCTAAATGTAATTTTTGACAACAAAACAAAAAGATTGTCTATGTCGGGACGTCATTTTTGACATTTAGACATATACAAAACCACTCTCGAGCTCAACATGGCTGGGGTTGGTCGTCATTTTGATAAAAATGATAAGCAACTTAATTTTATTGAGGCGTGCTGAGGAAAGTTGCTGAGACTACTAAGTTACTAACTAAGACTTCGACGACCTCCGTGGTCGAGTGGCTTTGTACACCGGTTTTCAAGGTGTCGCCATCTCTGAGGTCCCGGGTTCGATCCCCGATTGGGTCAATTTAGAAAACGAACTTTTCTATATTGGCTCAGGTCTGGGTGTTTGTGATACCACCGTTGTCTCTGATTTCCATAACACAAGTGCTTTAGCTACTTACTTTGGAAACGGAGCAAGGTATGTGATGTTGTCAAATATTTATTTATTTATTATTAAGCATGTCAATAGTTTATAATGAAACTAACGAACGCCCGCGACTCTTCGAACGCTCGCGCTCGTCTACGTGGATAGTTATTTTTCTATCCCTCGGGAACCGTACTTTTTTTCTGGATGAAAGATACTTTTATGTTCTTTTCTGTACTCCAGGAAACGTGTATGCAAAATTACATGTTCAGTTGATAAGACGTGAAGGCGTAACAAACAAATTGACTTTCGTGTTTATAATATTAGTAAGGATAATAGTAATTGTAATTTATAATGAAATAACTAACTTATGTTCACATTTATTCCCTTCTACTTTCTTTTATTTCAATAAAATTTTGGTAATACAATATATATTTTTTTATCATCCATCATGATTATGATCAAGAATAATCAAGGTATCACGCTCCAAGTTTCTATCGCAACATAATAGAGGTAAAATTTTCCTTGTAAATAACATGCAATTTCAGATTATTACAGAACTCAAACCACAAAACATATATAAACAGAAGCGCCGCTGGCCGTATTCGTAAACACTTCAGTCTTTTGTTTGGTCGCGCTAGGAACTGCTTCGGAGCTAGGTTCTGCTAGTACTGCCAACAACACTATTCACAAACAACACTCAAACGACCCTTGACTACGCAAACGCACTGCGTTGAAATAAAGCCTGTGATTGATTCGTTTGTTTTACGTATTATGTGTGATTGGTTCGTGGGACGCTGTGCGTCCGCGGACACTGTGAGACCTCATAGTAATGTTTGTGAATACGGGTGTTAGCCAGATTGATTTGAGATTGCCTGTACCATGGTCCAAGAAAACAAGGTCTGGCATTCCGGGAAAAACACTAGCTTACGTCAATATCCAGTTGCGGGACTTTATAGAAACAAACAAATAGTGAAGGATTTCTTTTGTGTCACACTCATCATAAAATTATTATAGAGCATTTTAATTGTGATTTATTTCTCTGCAAACGAAACAGTTCAAGTTAAAGATGAATGAACGTAATTTTCAATCCCGGATAGCGGAGATGGCGTAAGCAAGTGTTACCCACGTGACTTCCTCTGTCTCGGAATGCTATACCTGACGTGGTATATTATTGTACCATGGCCTGTAGGAAATGTCGAGGAGCTTGATGGCGCAGTGGGTAAGTAGATGTGCCTGCGATTGCGGCAGTTAAGCAACTTTTGCAAGGGTCGCTCGTGAGATGGGCGACCAAAATTTGATTTTCTCGAGCTTCTCTGTGCTTGAAAAGCACATAGTACATCAATCTCCATTCTCTATATCCACCCATACGCCTGTGTCCTAGAAGTGGGGACATTAAAAATGGTTTATGCAGTGTGTATGTATGTGTTCTTGGAAAGAATCGTTGGTTACCCACACGGGACTAGTAAAAACTTTCAAAATAAATATTATTTTCATTGGCCAATAAAAATACGGCATTTCTGTTTCCATTTTCGTGGAGTCGTTGGCTAAGTCGGGACCTCCAAGTGGCTCTTCTGTCCACTATATATTTTGTGGCGCAAACTGCTTGCCTGGTGTGGTTATCGCCACCGCATGTCACAGCAACACATAAATCGTCGCTATTACACAAATATATTTGTATAATTTTGTTCGCTCCGAATTCGAGTTAACATCGAAATTGGTGACATATGTTACGAATCTATAAATAATAAACGTTACCGTTGATGAATTGGGGTTGAATAAAACTGAATGACGGTTTTCCAATGTGAGAGTGATTGCCAAATACGAGTTTTATATTTTTTTTCGTAGTACGCTTGGAGGTGTACGTAAGACTTATAATTATCTGCAGTGAAAAATAATCAATCGTTAAAAACTGACACATTACAATGCCCGTAAGATTATTTTTTTAAATAATCTATACCAGTGATATGCCCTGATATGTTTAAAAAGTGCAATTTACTGCTTTTAGCACTCATTCAAAATTTAATGTATTTAAACGCTTAAATACTTTAGGAATATTATATTTTCCATGCAGAAACTCTTATAAAGTCTTCTTACTTTAGAACTTTATGACCATCATTCATTTTGAATGTCCCACTGCTGGGGTCTGCACAGGTCTTCCTTATGCGTGGATTAGGATAATGAGCCATGAGTCCATGACCCACCACGAGGGCCCAATGCGGATTGGTGGGTGCTAACGACTGCAAATGCAGCCGGAACCAACGGCTTTACGTGATAATAAAATTTTGATCACCCATCCTTTGACCGACCCTTGCGAAAGTTTCTCAACCTCCGCAATCGCTGGGCCAGGTGCTATACCACTGCGCCACCTAGCTCCTTTGTTCTCAATAATGGTTTATTATTTCATACATGAATATAACATGCATGAACGTTATGTACCGTGCATATGGCTCCACTCCTGCTTCATCACACAGAAGTTGGGCGGCGAATATCGAAGATTTTAAACTATCGCTAAGTAAGCGGCCAAGTTTCTTAATAAACCGCCGTTTATCATCCTGCCTCGGAATATTGTCAAGAGTTGCTCCACAGCTGCAAAATTTACGGAAATGCTTTAGTATTGATTGATGAATTTATATACTACTACTAATATTCTTAATAAACTATTAATACTAAGTAGGTACTGATTTCATAAAATCGTCACTTGCTTAGCACTTTACAAAAGTTGCCTGCAACATTAAAAACAGAAGACTTTTTTTACTAATCACACCAATAATTTACTCCCAAAAGCTTGTGACCAAATAATGTAAAGAAATCTCCATTCAAAAATATCCTAGATAACGCTTTACGAACTAAAACAGCACGCAAATGTGGCAAAAAAAAAGTGAATCGAAATTTTGCAATTGTTCAAACACATAAATATTTTTATTTGAGTACAAATAACTATTATTTCTAAATTCAACTTTAAATGGTAAGAAACAAAGAAGAATATTTTATGGGGCTCTGACCGGACATCTAGGGTATTCTTGATCGAAAATAGAAATACATATATAAGAATATTATGAAATTTCGTGATTGAATCTATCCATCGGGAACAAATGCTTATGCTCATCATCATCACATGAACCTATCAGGATTCAGGTAACCCAGGGTCTTAGGCTCAAGAAACAGGAATTTGGCGCATTGACACTGCGCCAAATTGTCTCCAAATTATCAAATATTTTTAACTTTTTTCGTAATTTGAGTTTTTAGTAAATGTAGCTGAGGTTTGATTGAACTCGGCTATTATTCTTATTTTGCCCAGCGGTCAGCATAGTGCGATTGAAGTAGTTGTTATTAAGTTTTTATTAACAAGAGGATTGAAATAATAGAAATGAATTGTTTATTTTTGTGTTGATAAATTGATGAAAAAAAGAGTGTGTTTTATTATAGTTTATGTTTGTATGAGCTAACAAGGCGTGTGAATGAAATGAGCTGAAATTTTAATAGTCTCTACCCTACATGATTACAACTAACGACAATCGTTAACGAAAACAAATCTCTTTGAAAGTTCTAAATCATAGAACGCAGAGTTGATTTCTTTGAAAACCCTAATGTCAAAGGTGCTGTCAACTTATTTATTCAGACGTTCACCAAATCTACAGGTGAAGCAGAAAGACTACTACGACGATTTCCGTCATTGTGACCTTTATCTCCGAGCAAATAGTCACGAAGCGGAATGAACATCGTTAGATCGTGATCTGGTTTTCGTAGGACCTCAGGTGTCAAAAAAGTCACCGCCAAGCTGTTTTGTAACCACACCACAGACGTGAAACGGCATCGAACACGGCACCTATTTCTCTGTCGGTGGTACCCCGATATCTGCTATATGTAATTGATGGATGTTTCGCACAGAGACAAATTGTGCTGACCGTACCGACCCTCGTCACGGCGTGACTCGAATCTAGTCCGCGCTGACTCTACTTTTTATTTGTAAAAGTTTTAAAAGAAAATACCCCCATATTTGGGACACTGATTTTTGGAGTTAATTGAACCGAACGCCTGTAGGTTCTTTCGTCCCCGTCGGTTCTAATGTAGTAGCTATTAAGGTCACTCGTCTCAGTTAATGTCAATGTCCTTTGAACGTTTTCAAAAATAATTTTGAAGTGAGATGTCGGATAAATAATGTCAATGTTAATTTAAGTTTAACAGTACCTAAAATTGGTAAATAACACAATACTCACTATTGTAAAAGCAAATTTTAAATGACCAATCGAATGAAGGCATAACTAACGACCAAAAAAATTTTTTTCTGTATCTGATACTGACCCCAAAAGACCAATAAAATCTATATCTTTAAGCTCTACCACTATAATGTAATTAATATGTATATTTAATTAGTTAAGTTCCCACAGCAATATTAAAAACCAATCGAGCATGTAGCCAGACTTCACAGTTTTATAACCTACCATCTGCCACGTTAATTTCACATGGAATAACCTAAACAATAATTTTAATGCTACATTTTTATGATAAAGCACTAAAATAGCAACGAGTGAAATTCTCTTATCCGGTACATTATTCGACAACTGGTGTGTTTTGTTTCTGCAAAATGGCGTTTCGTTTCACGATAAGAAGAATTTATATAAACATGTTTTTCTAGTTATTACCAGCCTCTCTAAGAACATTTAAAATTAAAAAGTAACTACTAAAGTCCGATTTGAGAATGTTCAGTATTTAAAAATTTGAAGATGTGGTTCCCGTTTGCCATTTTTCTTTATGATCTAAAAATAAAAATATTGATCAATCACTATAATACTTTGTAATTAAATAATTATTTGTAAATAATATAATATTTTGTAAACATAAAACCTAATTTCCCAAACTATATCTTTGAGAAAGCCATCCCAGCAGTTCCAGTCTCAGTCGATCAGTATGAAAATTTTCTGAACAATTTAGTACTCTATCACACTACCTATTCTGGTTATTAAGCCAGTAGAAGTCCTACTATATGCCTACTACTTGCCATGATATAGTAGTAAAGAGTTCAGCAATTTCTGGCCGACTGTGCAACGTCATGCTTACGAAGAACTATAATTTATGGAGTGGATTAAGCCGTTCGCAGTCATTATTACTCATTAGCCTGGCGTGCCGATCGTCAATCCTAATCATTCTGTATTACTGTTGCAACTCCAATATTGAACACAGTCGGACAGCCACAGAAATAAGGCTGGCCCCAGACCTACCGGTTTCATTTCTTTGCTTTGCTGTTCTAGTTGAACAGGGGCTACCGGCTAACGCATCGGACTTAGGAAAGTCTGCCGGGCTTCAAATTAAAACAGATAAATCGAGCCCCAATCGGGCCAAAATGAACCCTAATTTACACATAAACATCTATATCTTCTAAATAACTTCGGCGAATAGTACACACAACGGCACCTCAGACTATACATGTTGACCTTGAGACCGTTTTTATGCCCTACGTAATAATAGCTGTTTTCGCAGTCTAACTGTATAACCTGACGTGCTGTCGTCCGTACAATACGAAACTTCTTACTTCGATTTATCTGTTTTAAGTTGAAGCTCGGCAGACTTTACGAAGTTCGATGCGTTAGCCGGTACCGCCACCTGTTCTACTAGAACAGCAAAGAAAAGAAGTGAACCCGGTAGGTCTGGGGCCAGCCTAACTATGTACGAGTATGTACACGCGACAGCACGGTAAGTTAAACAGGCGAACTACGAAAATAGCCTGACGTGCCGTAACTGTACGTTAATGGCAATAGCATTAAATGTGATAAAGCTGAAAAATAATTAAAGAACCTAATTTCATTAGTAATACAATATTGTAATGCACATAAAAGTGTTTATAATAAAGAAAAAGTTATAGGTATGTAGGTTATACTTTTAATTTCATGATATTCATACATTTATATATCTACAAAATGAAACTTAAACAAGCAGCATGTACGTTTGAATGATGTATTATTTTATTTTCTTAGATTATAGTATGCTCTGAAATGTTATCAATTCGTTTGAAAAAAGAATGCGGGACCTTCTACATCATAAACTTATTACAGATAAGTCTATGTCCCAAATTTGCGTGGTGGTCTGGTTCATCACGATCTTGAATTTCAGTGCGGGGAATGAATTTGAATACTTTCCGAACAAGTACCTAATCCAAATTCAAAACGGTAGAACTCATCAACTAGCGTTATTTTTACGAAACTATATGGCTGCATGAATGGTCACACGAACCAAATTAAAAATTACATTTTTACTAAGAAAATTCAAACCATCCTCGACAGTGTAAGATACAGTTCTCGGCTGTAATGTACTATTCCTTTTCGACATAATACAATGTTGGGTTCGTTTAGGGTCTGAAACCTAATCGAAAAAAAAATGCAAAACTTAATGAAAAAGCAAGACAATTATCAATTTGTTTTAATTTTACCGCTATTACTAGAAAGTCAGCTGTCCAACAGTATATTTCTCGCCAAGTTTAGTATTGCCAGAAATATGACACGCAAAATTCATGCTTCAAAAAAGCCACGAACTTTTCCGACTACCGACAATAACATAAAAATAAATATTTGTATATTATAAATGATAATACATTTCTTATAGTTACTTTTATAACAGATGCAAATGAACCCAAAAATTTACTCGAACAAAATCACGGGCAAAAAATATAGTTAGGTACGTTAATTCCTACTAAAAGCCTCACCACAAAGTTCAAAGACCCTGTTCCTCGCCAATTTAGCTGTCTTGTATACAAAAATGTCTTCCTATGGAGAACGTTTAGCCGGTGATAAAATCCTCAATTAAGGAGACAAAAGCTCTGGCATTATTCAAATGTGCGGGGCTTTCCTTTGTTTACGTCTGTTTAATTAGCCCCGACCACGGGCATGTCAATCCCTTGGGCGGACATATAATTAGGTATCGTTTGATCATAATTATTATTGTTATTGCAGAAACAACTGTGGCGTGGATCTGACAAGATCTTATATGAGGTCTGGACAAAATGATACACTGATGAAATAACGATACGCTTGCAGCGTAAGAATACTAGAAGAAATTCGATGATGCTACTAGTGACTCGGTAGCTCAGCGGTAAGAGCATTGGACCGGACATCCAAGGTTTGGATCCGGTTCGATTCCCGTCCGAGAATATGATCTGGTGTGAGTCGTATTTTTTCTAATATATTACTTAGAATTGTATAAAAACAGCATTGTGAATGCTAAAATCTCAAATTTAAAAAGGATACAGTTTGAGTGATTTTGTGTTTACGCCTATTATTTTAGCCTTGGCTTTTATGAGGCAATTTTTTTACATCATCGTCTTTTCTGGGCATAAGTAATTCTGCTGATAACTTGAAATACAATAATTACTCGATGAATAATGGCCAAATTCACAAATTCCTACTCCATGAATAGTACTAATTTACTATATGATTTAGTATTTTTTCTTATATTGATAATTTTAGTTGAATTTGTGTTTTGACATGCTCGTGGTCGGGGTGGGATAGATTACTTTTATATCAACAGAATTCAATATTAAAGTTAAATTGTTTGCACCTAACTTTGAATTAAGTATGCATTTTTAAAGCTTGTACCCTTTTCGTCTATTACGCTTAAAGCATTTCACAGGCGGAAGATTAAAGACTTTATGGCCCCCGTCCGCGATATTAGAAATGTCTGTGGGGTATATGTAGATACTACATGCTCTGCACCGCACAGGGTTTTTCAAATTAAATTCGTCGGAAAAGCTTGTGTGTTTCAGAACATTGGTAATAATATCACCCTAAAAAGCCTGTGGACCTTGCACTGTGTTGAACAGCGATTTTCTAAATCTGAATAAATAGCCCGATCGATACAGACACTTAGGAACGAGCGCGACGATGCCGCATGTGCCGCGTAAGAGAAAGCAACATAGAGTTACTGTAGTGAAGAAGGAGATGACAATAAGATTTTTGCCTGCTTTAATTATTTTTTATTAGATTATTGCCATAGTTCTTATTTGTTACTTGACACTTGTTGTTGCAGGAATGTTTTTTACGTGTCATAATATTTCTTGACGGTTTTGATGAAATGTGTAATTCGAAAAACTTGAAAATTCGCTCTATCAATGTTATATGAACTAGCTTCCGCCTGCGACGTTCTTAGGAGCCAAAGTTGGAACCAGGATATAAAGTCTGCTATCTTTTAATTCAGATTAAAAACTATCTGTGTGCCAAAGATTCCAATCCATTCAGACATTTTTGCGTGATTTTCTAATCCATTCAGACATTTGCGTAATTGAGTAACAAACATACAAACTTTCACATTTACAATATTAATAATCCCTACTACAAACGCAATTATTAGCGTAAACTAAAAAATTACACCACTTTAGTGATATAAGTAATTATTTATCACTATTTAATAATCTACATAATTTAACGAAACACAAAGAATGATTCATCACTATGAACTGTAATTTTCTGATTGTCTGTGTTCCACAGGGTTTTAAGTCGAAAATCACAGTACACTACAGAGCAGGCAATGCTCTGAGACACACAGGCTTTTCCGACGTATTTAATTTTATCAAAACCCTGTGCGTTTCAGACCAGATAGTGTCCGTACCCCACAGGCATTTCTAACTTCACCCCCCGTCCACATCTCTGAAGTTAATACCACGCCTTCGACGCGCGGTTTATGATAATACATTGTATTATGTTATTTAATGCTTCTTTTTATGTCCATAAATCCAGAGACATTCCTTTTATGCAATTTTACAGTAATTTACGATTATGTGTTTTATTGCGCTTGCCAAAATATAAAAAAAACGTTTTCGTATCTCCTTCGTTATATCTTTAGTTAAAATTGATGTCCAAATATTACATTGTGATAAGATAATAATAAATATTAGCTATTTTATCGGATTATCACATAGACACTCGAGTGCCGTCGTATGAAATATTTATTTATTTGTTCAAATAAATAAAATTTTGCTGCTATAATTTTATTATTTCAGTTTTTTATAAAGGTACAGATATGAAACATTTTGGACAAACGGCTTAAAGCCAAAGTCAACTGCCAGCTGTGGGTAATAGTTTAGAGTTAGAGTAAAAAGTTAAACAAACGTTTAAGTGCGGTCGGTTTGAAGAAAAGGCAATGCAATGACACACAGCAAGCGATTATGGAACTAACCTTTATTTGTATTTCAATGCACAAGTTTAAAAGCTGAAAAAAAAATATGAACTTGATTAATTTTTTTAATGAATTTTAAGTATTTCATACTTAATTAAATTATTAGTTTTATAGATTGGTTTCCTACTACAGGTAGGTATAGCGTAAAAAATAAAATCAAACCACAAAAAAGTTTAACTAAAATACTGGTATGATTGAGCAGTTTTATTTTTATTATTGAACATAATAATAATTACGCTTTTCGGCGAATGTTTAAAAAAGGTAAGAAGTACCTATTCAATTTCAGGTTCAATACTGAACACTTTACCCACACATACGCAGTGTGTACAGACGTCATTCTGTTTATATGTAATAGAAGTCGTTTATATGGAGGGTCCGGGGTGTGGCAGAGACTCCGCTCGCGTATAGTCAGCGGGTCGGTAGCGCAGAATAAATATTAGTATAATCCGCGCGCGATGAGAATGGGATGGAACCTTGTCGAAATGCGATGCGTTTGTTCGCCGGCTAGCCACAAAGATATCCAAAAACACGGTGTCACGCATCCGGGGTAAGGGAACTTTTGCTGCAGCAACTTCAAGTACTCGTAAGATAGCAAGTAAACAATTAGTTGATTAATTAAATTAAAATTAACTAATTAGTAAATTTTCAGATTATATGATATTATTCAGTAGTAGTAGCAGGTCTGCAATTTACTTTCAAAAGACACATGTTTCGTGAATGAAAATATACGATTGTTCGAATGATCTAAATATTCAATGTGATGAAGGCTTTAAGAGCACGCTCGCTAACAAATGCATTTTGGGATAAAACGTTTAACTGTCTGATAACTTTAGAGTGCGTTATGAACGATTTAAAATAAGAAGCTACCTGTTTTTAGGGTTCCGTACCAAAATGGTAAAAAGGGACCTTTAGGGTGCGACTCCGTCTGTCTGTCGTCTGTCACAGCTGGATATCTCAACTATCTAACTACTATATCAACTTGAAATTTGGAATAGTTTTAGATGACGTTTGCCCAACTATTTTGCAAATAAGAAATAAATAAAATTATGTAATATTTTTTTGCAACAGTGACAGAAAGGGGGTCTTAAAATTCGAAGCGCTTAATTACTAAGTTTATTTGAATAAAGCAATTTTTTACTTTTACTTTACTTAGAAGTGGGGCTATTAGGATATGTGGGGTATTATGAAAGAGCGCTGTTTGCACATTCTCATACATTTTTTCTTTTGTTTTAGGCCGCATAGTTTTCTACTTTCGATGAAAAATGTTAAAAAAATACCGTTCCCCAACCCAAGGGGGGAGGAGGTTATCTCCGAAGTTTGCACAGAGAAAAATCTCAAATTATTCAATGTGATAGAAGTATGTAAAGATTACAGGAAAAATAAAACAATGTCTCTAAATAGCTCACTTTTTCAGAAATCGTCAACAAAAATTACATTAATTCCACTATCGGTCAAGAGATGGCGCTGACCTAAAACTGCAATATTCTATACACCGCAGTGTATTTATATATGATGTTACGGAACCCTCGCTGTGCGAGTCCGACTCGTACTTAAACGGCTTTTTTTCTTAAATTTCAGTTATCATTAATGTTGGTTATCAACTAGGTACCGGGCAAACACTAGTTTTATTAAAAAGACTACCCAAATAAGTTCATGTTAATCAAAAACCAATTACTTTGTCACAAAATAAATAATATATTAGCACATTTTAATAACCCAATTACTTAATCACGAAATAAATAATATCAAAACAAAGTCAAACAATACAAACATTACACAAATTTGTATGCACGGCGGGTAAGCGAAACTGTTTTGCAGCTAATGCGAGCAGGGACGGCATTTGTTAATACAACAACTTCCGCTAACACAAAACATGGAAATAAATTACGCGTACGCATACGTAAACATTAGGCTAAGGCCTCGCATACGTGCCAAGCTTAGAGATTCGCTACGCTTCGCGACTTGCGTGGGTGGTGGCTATTATTTGACTACCTAGACGCGTCGCTTTCAGTGTGGCGAACCGTACACTAAGATCAGTACGAAGCGAGTAGCTTGACTCTTAGCGAGGGTCTTCGTAGTGTGGCCTTAGCCTTATTATATCCTTAGGGATAGAGCACGCAGCGGATACGCACTCATTATGTAGGTAAGAATTTGTGACACTATCGCTGAAAAAAAAGAAACGCCTATAAAATATTATAAAATAGCATTGTGAATGCTTAAATCTCAAAATTTAAAAAGTTATATAGCTTTCTCATCTTAATCAACTGTTTAAAAATATCTGGAAAGATGTTCAGTTGAATGTTGAAGTTAATTCCTTCTACATTGGTGAGATGGAGTTGATATACTAGAAGAAATTCGACGTTCCCACTAGTGACTCGGTAGCTCAGCGGTCAGAGCATTGGACCGGATATCCAAAGGTCGCGGGTTCGATTCCCGTCCGAGAACATGATCTGGTGCGAGTCCTATTTTTTCTAGTATATTATTTGGTATTATATAAAATAGCATTGTGAATGCTTAAATCTCAAAATTTAAAAAAAAAAAGAAACGATCTGTGGTCATATTTAATATAAGTAAATTAATCTTAAATTTACATAATTCATCGACATAAAGTGAACTACTTTGTTACTTCTTCTTTTTGTTTGTTTGTTATGTAAGTACGTATTTCAGTATTGTTTCTTGGTATTTTGATCGTACTATAAAAATAATGTTATACTCTTTAACGCTTTTCAGTATTTTTAATAAGTACCTTAGTGTGCTAATAGAACAAAAAGTTTGTCCACATTTAGACGCAATGTTTTGTAAAAATTTGCTTTTGGGCACTGTAGGTCATTTCTTTAGTATTGTTTGTTAATAAAATTATAATTATACATGACTGTTTGCTGCCAAAATAAATAAATGAAAAAAAATATCATTTAGAAACTCGAATGGAAACTGAAAAATTAAAACTGCCAATCGTCAAAATAACCTGCCCTTCTATTGTCTAATTTCAAAATCTATCGCAATCGCTTTCAAGATGTAACACATTGATGCTTCTTTTTGGCATAAATAAAAACTTACCAAAGAAATGTAGCAATGTGCCACATCCATCTGTAAAATGAAAGCGATTGCGATAGATTTTGAAATTAGACAATTAGCCCCCAGTTCCTATTGCGAAACCCCAAACATAAAACTAAGATGATTTGAGAAGATCTATAAAATATTATATAATACTTATTTGTTAAAATCAATAATTAAAAACTGTAATAATACTGATTATAATAACAGCTTGACCCCAGAAATTGCTTCGTGAAAACCGCAGCGGGATGATTACGTAACCGTAAAAGAAATACCGACAATATTGTGTTACACTCGCTTTCAATGACTGATACAGTCGGGGGAGGCCCGTAATTTTCCTGCCATGTTTTATCTAGACCGAGAACAATGGAACTCATTTTGGGGCACAATGAATTTCATTCCGGACGCGATCCGCCGAAATACACGCCATTAAAATCGTTGCTGGGGCACGTCACCGCATTGTGGGGACGGCCTGTTTACGGTCTCACCGATAGCGCAAGGGTTAAATAAGGCATTGTCCTTCTAGACGGTTAAACAGCTCTTTTTAAATTGATAGTAGGTTCATCGCTGTTACGTTGGGACTACCAAACCACGCTGTATGGGGTAGTACGAGTTTGTGGAATCTGTTTTCAAATTGTTGGTCTGTGTTGTTGTAGTTTTCAACAAGCAACAGATAAATGAAAACGATTTTATTTGGAAGAATCAAAATGAACTCATGTGTAGCATCGGGATTCTGGGTAAAATTTGGTTAGTAGTTTAACTTAACAATGCAAGTGTATAAAGAAAAACATTTTGAAATTATCCTAAAAGGCGAGACCGTTCTACCGGTGACGTCAACAGCCGGGCTTCTAACTACAGTATTGTAGAAATCAGTTTTAAAAAAAAAATCCTAAAGTGTTTTTCTCATCACGATAATTTGGTTGCTTCAATTGTCAAATGCATACATACAGAACTCCAAGAAAAGTCGTTCAGCCGAATGCGAAAACAATTTGGATTGACATTCTAAGAGATTAGTGGTCAGAAATAGCCAGGATTCCATCCGGCCGGGTTATCCCAGATTTTCCCATATTAGATTTCTCGGGAAGTATTAATTTGCGAATAAAATGCTGGGTACCCAAAAATATGCCTATTAAGTGTAATAAAATAATAATTATTAGTGATGATAATTATAAGATTAGGATCAAAGAGTTTATTTCTCTAAAAGTTGAGAAATTATTCATAACTCATTAATGTAGTTCTTTAGCTATTTATTATTTATTACAGCCAATTGTAATGTTTTATCAGTTTAATCGTTTCTAAGCAAACTACTTATATATCACTACTACGTATATCACTTTTTGATAAGTTTTCTAGTTAGCTACTTTTAGTAGGTTAAAAAGTAATTGTCATAGCATTATGCTTCTCTTATATACGCGTGATGTCTTCAAAGAAAACGTTAAGTACAAATATAAATGTTAATTAGAGGGGACTAAAAATACGACACATTTCATTTTCTCCCTACACGAGACAAGAAAAGAAATATTGTTTGCTGCTCATTGGTGTGAAATGGAAATGGTTGACTGTCGGTCTGTGTTAAAGAGCAGCTACAAATTGCTCTCGATTTCTAGGAAAAAAAATTCTCATCTAATATTATTATATATTTGTTTTTTTCAAAGTTTCTGTCAAAGACCCCGATAATTTAGAAAACAGACATTTATTTGACTTGCTTGTTATTGTTTTTTTAACAGCAATGTTTATTTAACTTTACTTTTGTGAGATTTTGAAGATGTCAGTATGGTAATTAGTTTACAGTTTAGACCAGGGCCCTATTTAATAAACATGACAATTTGTCACCGGTCATGACAATTTTATATCCATTACGTCAACCAATGTGAAAAAACTACTCATAGCTACTTATTAGCTTAAGGAGTTCGGTGGCGCAGTGGTATAGCGCCTGGCCCATCGATTGCGGAGGTTAAGCCACCGTCGCAAGGGTCGGTCATGGGATGGGTGACCAAAAATGTATTATCTCGAGCTCGTCCGTGCTTCGGAAGGCACGATAAGCCGTTGGTCCCGGCTGCATTTGCAGTCGTTAGCACCCACCAATCCGCATTGGGCTCGCGTGGTGGGTCATGGCCCATCATCCTTATCCACCCATAAGAGAGGCCTGTCCCCAGCAGTGAGGACATTAAAAATGGCTGATCGTCACTCATACAGCTACACGGCAAAGTAAACCAAATTGTCATGACAATTGACAAATTGTCAAGTTAATGATAGGGCCCCATCCATAGCAAGTAGTACAAGATTATTTCTCTCACTTCACTCAAACATTCCCATGAAAGACAGAAGACCGAATTAGTTAAGTGCATTAATTAGTTAGTTAAGTTAAGTGTATCCGCTATCGAAGTGAATTCGTCTTCGTTCATGCTATCGAAAATTCATGAAAAATATCAGCAATATATAGTTTAACCTAAAAATTTTTTAAATAGGTATATATTATTTATTTTTTTAATAGGTAGAATCGCTGCACACATAGTAAATCTTGTCACCAATATTCTTGGACCAAAGTTATTGCTTGCTTTCACGCGAATATTGTTCAGTGCTTGAATTAGAAAATGTTATTTTATCACAAAGAAGATGCTACTTAAAAATTATCAATCTCTTGGATTAATATTTTTTTTACAACTTGACAATCCATTTCAGGAGTGACAATAAAGTTCTTGAATAGAGATGGCACATCGAAATGTGCAAGTTTACGATCGAGCGGCACGACAAGCTGAAACTCTCAATAGTCTGTGGTCACTTGTGACTACGACAGAATCACGGGCGCGGGAATCAGCTACGCCGTAGACACTCTAGTCTACGGCGTAGAGCTACAGACATGGTAGATCTTCTGATCCACTTACCACTTCATTTTAGAGATGAGGCTGCAATCTACTGTAAATTAAAGTTACGTGTTCACTGTCTTATTAATTTAATCGGCAGCAAAGCGCAGGCTCGAAGTATAATATAAGTTAATTAACCTCCTATTAGCGGGCGGCGCGTTCGGATTCGTCGCACGTAGCAATTAGAGCCGTTAGTACCGGAACGCACAGCCCGACCGGTTACAAGCCGGTTCGAACCGATTTGTTGCGTGTCGATTGTTTTTTGGCGAAACCGCGCGCGCCCGGAATTGGTAATGCGACCCTACAATGTTAGTTCCTTCGGGTAGAACGATAAACAGAGAGTTTTCGTGATTTCCATAACAGTTCTGTTTATTTCTTAGTTGTTGTTTGTTTTCCACAATTGCTATTTCGCACTTCAAGAACTGGACAAATAAAACAATTTATAAATTTGCACTTAAATAATATAAATGCGGAATTCTATCACATCGATGTTGCGATTTAAACTTGAATGGATTAAGTTTGTAATCGAAGTTAGTTCTATTTACTTTACCGACGAGTCAAGATCAAAAGGAAATCCCATCAGATGTTTTATTAAGCCATTCAAACTTGTTTGCTACGAATTATCTCTTAAAACGATCTTTCTAAGGTCGCAAATCTGCGAACCAGCTTATTGATAAACTTAGTTTTATTTATGAAACCCTATTTTAAATCAAACAATATTTATTTATATGGCTCAGATTTCTTATATTATTTTAAATATGTGATTCAGACTGTTAATCTTACCCATATTGACTGTAGCGATGCTTCAGCTGAATTTAATGAAAAATGAACAAATTCAGACGTTATAAATAAAACAACTGTTTTCCTTAAAAATATTGATTGGCTATCGATAAAGAAGAGGTGAACTGACACGCTATTTATTATCGTTCATCATCAACATGTTTTTGGGTACAGTTCTTCCCATGAAGCCACAACGAACAAGCGGGCTCAATGTGGATTGGTGGGTTAATAATACTTGACACACATTTGCGCTTCACTCACGCGTAGTTTGGAGTTCTAAACGTGGTCTTAACTTAAGGGAACTCAAAATAAAAACAGGAAAACTGAGCGTTCGATGTTATTATAACACAGTTAATTAGGATACTATCCTATTTAGATATTCGTTACACGTGTCATCTTCCAACAACTTTCTATTCGCCGTACCGGTAACAGGTGTTCCGGTTTGTTGGTTTTGGTTTTCACACAAGAGGGAAAATATATGACATTTCTTTGAATTCCTGAAACTTGATTTGAGGAGATCATTTATAAAGTATTTATCTTATAAGTCGTCAATAGTCAATAGTCAAAATTACTTTGACGACCTCCGTGGTCGAGTGGTTTTGTACACCGGTTTTCAAGGTGTGGCCATCGTCCCGGTTCGATCCCCGATTGGGTCAATTTAGAAAACGAACTTTTCTGTATTAGCTCAGGTCTGGGTGTTTGTGATACCACCGTTGTCTCTGATTTCCATAACACAAGTGCTTTAGCTACTTACTTTGGAATCGGAGAGATGTATGTGATGTTGTCAAATATTTATTTCTTAATTATTAATTTCATTATTCAAACAAACTTAATAATTAAGCACTTAAGAACCGTTTATATTTTTTTACCACCCGTTCCATACTTTTTTAACTGACAAGAAGAACGGCCGCAAGAAACTTATCAGCTTTAACAGAAATAAGTAACGATATTTACAAACTTAAATATATCGTTATTCGTTACCAAATACAGTCAGTATCAGTCATTATCTCATAGTCATATAGGGCAGAATTTTTCTTTCCACATCATTTTTTTAATTTCTTAGTCACTCGAACACAGCAAATTTTTGTACATGAATTGAATTAAGCTTGTTCAAAAGTAATAATTAGCAAGAAATATTATTTGGTTACATTCACGCCGATTTTCATATTTAAGTCAATGATTACATTACAAGTAATTACCTACCACCTACCGACGTAAGGGTACCGGTAACCACCCCAAACATAAAGGGTACTTCGACATAACTTAATAGCAACCATTACACCAGTACCATAAACTCCATACAAAGTGATTTATAGGACAAAACACCTTAACTTTTCAGCGCCTCCTGAATATTAGAACACAATGTGTGCCCCAAGATCATACGACAGGCATAAAGGCGCGATGCATCGTTCAAATATAAAAAATGCCTATCATTATCACATCGGCTTCCCATCAAGCCAGTTTTTTTCTTCGCCATAAACCGCTCTGAAAGCAGCAGATGTCCGTTAAATCTTTACGGTTTCCACCCGGCTCCCGGGGTTTTTTATCCGGGTTACCCGGGCCTTAGTACTGAGACACAATGCGCACGGGAACGGAAAATATTTAGAGATTTAGAGATACATATAACAATCTGACTGAATCCATAGATTCAGATTTAGAACCAGCAAAGATAAACTGCATTATAAAAAATCTTAATTATTTTCTCATCAAACATATCTTATTTCTTTTTTAACTTCTAAGTTTTTATTTTCATTAATAAATTACGAAGAACTTTAAAAAATGCTGTAGACAAAGTACCGTAACGGTGAGATGAGTGTATAAAAGTAATTATTATTAATGAATTATAATAATTTCTATTGTTTAAATCTGATAGTTTTGACTTCCATAAGTGTGAGTACAATAATAAACTAATAGGGCATAGAAATAAAATACTTTTTACGGATTTTTTTGATTGTTCATGTGTTGTTTTAGAATTAAGTATTTAGCTTGTATTTATTGGTTTTTAGAATTCCCGACGTCTCGACACCTTTCCAGGGGCGTGGTCACGCGCTGTAATCCGTAAAAGTGTTTTATTTCTAATGAACTGTACGCGCGGAAGTCTTAGAAGTGTATATATTAATTGGGGCATAGTTTTGCCACTGAGCAATGATCACCACATAGTGGAGTAACGTGAGTTCATAATAAGGTATTCTTATTTGCCATCTTCTCCCAATGTTGCCAGTCCTTTAAGACAGTAAGCAGCCAACCAAGAGAACAGCTCTCAGAAAGGCGTGAAATGGCAGATGATCTTTTAAGAGATTACTTTGCGGCTCGGATTATTTTTGTCATAGTAGTTTTTTCTGCAGCCTCCGGCCAAAATAATGACAGCTTGGACAGTTCTTATGAAAACTAGAAGTTAATCTCGGCAATTGGGGAAGGGCGCTATTTAGTAGCTGTGTGATTAGCTTACTTTCTAGTTCATAAACGAACTAAAAACATAGTAAAAATAATTTCGTGAAATAAAACGAGATGCTTTGGAAAGTAGTGGGTAGAGATATATAAAAATAAAGTAAAAACTTTATGTTTCAACTGCAAAGTCATTGAAATATAAAACAACGATAAATGCAAACCAAAACAATCATTGATTTCGTCTCGTTCCATCAAGGCAATTTTCCGATAAAAACATCTTTGGAAACCAGAAACAAAACCATAAATCCTTATTAGATATGCTGTAACTGAAGCCAAAATCCTCCTTTGTTGGATTAGAAAAAAATAAAAACCGCATTTGTCAAATATTTCAACCGTCAGCGGCGACAGTTGCCGTGGCTTGAGTGATTAATTACTGCATGGACCAGCCCAAACATTATCCCGTGGAATGAAACAGGAAGCAAAAATGGAGAACGTTACTTTGTTGTGAAACAAAGTATGTTACCAAAACGAAGGTAACTACAGGTATGGCACAACAAACAAATCCAGTTGGTCTAGCAGGTAATCTTGACACATTGAATGGTTTGTGTTTTTTTACAAGATCCCTTCTCCATTTCTTTTCATTCCAGCAGCTCTTAGTAAATACAGTATAAATAAAATGATATTAAAATTAAAATAATTTAACCTTTAGAAGTAATTTTAAATGCTTAAACAATTCAAACAGATGTTCAAATTAAACGTAGGTAGTAAGTAGTATGTTACTTAAAATAGTTAAGTTCCAGATATTCACAAAGAGATAAAACACGAATCAATTGTGTAAGGGGATATAGCAACTGGTATTGAAGACACCGGCTCCAGTACCAAGTCCGAGAATAAGAATCTCCGGTGGTTAAAGATTTTATAAAATAATATAAAACTCTTTGTCAGTTCTAGGGGTCTATGACGTCAATCTATGGAATGGTGGTACTATGCGCCGATAATTCTGGCAATTGTTATGTTCCTACTTGTAGGAACTATATGTGAGAGAAGAATTGAAGTCTCCATTCGACGATTCCGTGAGTACGTTGTTACTACAGACTAATACAATGCAGATTCAACTAAAGATCATTCATTTAGTGTTTTAGTGAGGGCAAATCAAAGGAAATTATTTGAAAACTTAAAGTTAAACATTCTTTAATAAATTTAATTTTGGCATTCTTCAAAACAAGAACCTGCGGAATCTTGTCAACTGCTTAATATACAAAAAAGTGGGATATACAAATTGACTTTGGTCTCTTCTAAAAACTAATTTTGCGTTTAGTAGCCCTAGCACGAACAGCTATCGAAAAATGGATATGTATGTTGTTATCTCTGATTTGTGACATCACAACTTTAGGACAAAATAAATAAATTTAACAAATTAATAAATAAATAAGTAAGTAGGTTTATTTTTTATATGTATTGAGCAAAAATAACCTGTTCTACTTCTGTTTTTTGCACTTTTTAACTACGTAAGTGTGTATGTAAGTATGTATATCATAATATTTGTGTTAATGATTTGCACTCCATTGTTTTATTAAGGAAACTATAGGTCTTATGTAAGATATTATTTAAGGTTTTTGTTCATGAATGTGTACGACCGTTTGTTTCTTATAAATAAATAAAATAAAATAAAAATAACGCGCGTAAAAGTACTCGATAGAGTATTATTCTCTATGGGAAATATCATTTCGCTATCGGGGATAGATGGCACTGTACAAATTTCCCTTACAAAATGACTATCGAATGTTTTTAAGCGCGCTATTTTTTTCGATAGCTGTTCGTGTTACGTGTACAGAACATCTAATGAGAAAAATAATGCGTGTAAAAGTACTCGATAGAGTAATTGTCCATGGGAAAAATTCATTTCTCTTTTCGGCGATAACAAAATGTCCCATACAAAACTATTCCATGGATTATTTCGCGTTTTTTTTTGATAGATGGGTTACTGATGATATCAGTGAGATATTAATGAATCTGAATTTGCTAAAAAAGTAAACTATGTGCACTATCTTCAACAGTCGACCGTCGCAGAGCCCTACTACAATCGAACCAAGCCTCCGAACCCTGTGACGCCACCAGCTCCACCACAACCCTTCCCCGACCCTTGAGCAAATCCGCCACCACCCTCAAAAGCACCTCCCAAAGAACCATCAGAACTTGCAAGACTGATGCTTCTGTCGTCCCAACGGATAAGAAACTTGAAAGTCTCATTGCGGCTGAAGAAGATAAACTGAATCGACGTCCTGTTTCCTAAAAGGATATGACAGAAGTTTGAACCCTTAAATACCTCCACGACCACAATGGATATCCTTCTTTTGCTAACAGAATTCTTTTCAAAGTTGCCAACACTAATTTCAACATATTTGCGAAGATGTTTACCTTTTATAGTAGAGCATCAGGAGAGGTCTTTGACAACTAATGTATGAAATGAAAATCAGATAAAACATTCGCAAACGTATCGAGGCAAACTCTTAAACATTTGCGAGGCTTAATACACAGAAGAAACTTTAAAGCCTATGTAGAACAAGGCAACACTATAAGAGACTCATATACGTTCTAAGAATTTTTATGGAAAGAACCCATCCAGAAAGTTACAAAAAGTTACTCAGATTTACTGCTATTTGAGCAGAACACAATAGAAAATAATTGATTGTCAATCACATGACAGTTAACTGCAAAAAATGGATGTCATTTCTAGCGTAATAGAATTCTTTTCTAGGGTTCCATCCATCATTTTCAGATGCTTACGTGAGCACCTCACCCTTTTGTTTTCCAGCAATCGCGGGAGCCTTTTGACAAGTGTGTGATTTTTTTACGACTTAAGTCTAAAACAGCTTTCAACATTCATATTTTTTTAAAACAGATGCAATAAAAGTACTGCAGAAAAATGGCTTTTCTTTTCTAACTCCCTTTGGTTTTTTATAAGAGCCTTCCTTCAAGAGTGTAAGTTAGGCAAACTTGCGCACCCGTCACGCTGACGTGACCGCGAGACAAGGACAGATCGTCCGCTGTCACGCTCCCCGGACTGGCGTAATTTCCCTTGCGGCTCCGCCTGACGACACCCGTGTGAACTTTATAAAACTTCGGAAAGTTTATGCAAGTGTGTGGAAGTATGCTGGTATTTTTGTATTAGCATCAGCGGCACATAAGTACTTGCTTTTGGAAATATGATTTCACTAAAAGTATGCATGATGCCAGGTATAATAATAATCTCTGAAGTTTACATGTATGACTTTTTATTGCTTGTTAACTTTTTAGGGGCATATCTAAAGTCTACTGGCACTGGGCCACCTTTGACCTGTAAGACGCAGCGGACGTGGATTCGACTTCTAGGAGCAGGCCCCGTTTCCTCGTGGTCATACTATGTAGTTTGTCATACCAGTATGACCACGACGAAATACATGTCCTCTTGGTCATACTATCATTTTTTTTCACGAATTCACGAAAATACTTTTTGTCAAAAATATAAAACCGAGTTTAGTAGAAAACAAAACATAAAAGCATCAAATAAATTTTTTTACTCCTTATATTTTGATTTGTGGAGAATTCGTCCCATTAATGGGACCATAAATCCTGGGACCACGAGAAAACTGAGTGATTACCTTCAATAAGAGCAACAAGCGGCACTGTTAATAATATTTCGTTAAATGTTTACTTAACAATATTTAGTGTTTTGACCATTTGTAGCGGGAGGCGGTCGGCGGCATAAATCTATTCCCGAAGATAAGGACGTATTATCCACGTCCCCACTCCCGGTCCGGGGTAATTTCCCATGCGGCCGCGTCTTCGGAGCCCCGTTTAAAATCATAAAAAGAAAACTAAATTTTATAATAATGTGTAATAAATAAATAAATAAATTATACTCACTAGAAAAAACTAAGGTAACATACCTAATTGTTATTCTATTTTTTTTTTTAAATAGCTCTGTGAAGTTGTTTTCCGTCGGCCGACGAAAACAAAAACATTGTTTATGTCTACAAAAATGTGTATAGCCACACCCCAATGTTTTAATGTTTTTGTGTAATGTTTCGAAAAAACAGTCGCAGGAGACGCGACTTTAGATACACTTTTTGGTACATATACGTAGATAAATTTTGATATAGTCCAAATCCACTCGCCTATCTTATATCATGCATGTCCACTCACCTGAAGTGTGTGATATCATACTACAAGTCTACTCGCCTATGTGATATCGTTCCCCCTTTTTTTTTTATGCTGAGGAAAAACGCATTGGGGTTACGCGTACCACTAATTGGGAAACACTGTTCTATATGTTTTATAGTATATAAGTCCACTCGTCTATGTGATATCGTTCAAGTCCACTCGTCTATGTGATATCGTGCAAGTCCACACACCTGTGTGAACGAAGCACCGCGGACGCATCCTGTCCCGCCGCTAAGGTTAAACGGATGAGTTTTGTTATTCAACCAATATAACTTCACATATCACCCCATTCCTATTGCTAACACAACTTCGGCATTGAACCTCCGCATTGTAGGTGACGGAACTATTTCTAGTGGAAAACTGCTAAATTGTGCACGTATTGTGTGATAGGACTATAAGTAGAAGTAAACTTATTTTTTGACCTGTGAGCAGGAATACAAAGCAGCGCAGGACCGATCGTTGTGGAGATCCTTGGGGAAGCCCCTCCTCCTTTTCAGTTTTTGAAGTCGGTTAAAAAGTTGAAAATAAAAAAGCTTTTTTTAATAATTTTGAAAAAAAAATGTGTAATTATTGGTTAGCATACTTATTTTTGCGATTTAATGTTGCTACCATGATGAATGGAACCATGACTGAATCCATGTTATTGCTCGTGACTGTACCCTGTAAATTATTCAAGCAGCCGCTCTTGTGTGCAATATGAATATTAAAAATGTTTTCTTTTGATATGAAATGTCAATACTGTTATCTTGATGCCTTCAATGTTATTACGGAAAAATGTGGCTGTTGTCCCGATGAATTTAGTCGGAAATATTTTTTCCTCCACATAACATGTTTGTCTTTGCTAACGTTTTTCTTGAAATGTGATATTAATGAAATACATGACATGACATACGCCTCTTTCCCTTCTCATGTAGAGAACTTGAATCGTGATAAAACTTTCCGATCAGTATTCTTGAAACTTTAAATTTTTAATTACCTCGACGTTAATTGATGTCGAGGTAATTCCTTGTACATTGGTGAGATGTCGCTGGCTTGCAGCGTAAGAGTTGATATACTAGAAGAAATTCGATGTTCCCACTAGTGACTCGGTAGCTCAGCGGTTTAGAGCATTGGACCGGATATCTAAAGGTCGCGGGTTCGATTCCCGTCCGAGAACATGATCTGGTGCGAGTCGTATTTTTCTAGTATATTATTTGGTATTACTTCAAAAGTGTTTTAGAGTGACTCAATTAGTTATTACTATATAACTTAGCAACATTCAATTTGTTTTAACGCTTACTAAAGCTAATAATAAACAATTGACGATTTAATTATACTTAAGTCGCAAACATCACAGTCTTATTCACAGACATTGAATTATTATAATACTTATATGAAATGAAATGGACAATTGAAACGACCTACGTGGTCGAGTGGCTTTGTACAGCGGTTTTCAAGGAGTCGCCATCTTTGAGGTCCCGGGTTCGGGCCCCGGTTGGGTTAATTTAGAAAACGAACTTTTCTATATTGGCTCAGGTCTGGGTGTTTATGATACCACCGTTGTCTCTGATTTCCATAACACAAGTGCTTTAGCTACCTACTTTGGAATCGGAGCAATTTATGTGATGTTGTCAAATATCTATTTATTATTTATTTATTTATATTTATTTATTATTTTATTAATTGGACAATATAACGACATTGCTTATTTTTTAAATTTAGCGTTAAAGTTCAACAAATAAAAAGTCTGCCATTTGAAGAGGGGGACGAAAGCTTTTAACCTCCCGTTGAGATTCAGCAACTAAGGAATTTCATCCCCCTACGAACGAACTAAGGGAAAACAAGAATTCCATTAAGTATTCCAAACAACTTTTTATTGGTTACATGTTAAATATGTTTCTAGGAAGTGACTTACGTTTGCTTAGGACAGGCCAAATAACCCACTTAGCGACATACTTAACTTTGCTGCAGTTGTTTCTTTTTTAGTTTGTGATAAAGTTGAAAATTGATTGGTTGAGGTGATTGTTGTTACGTGGTAAATGGTGAGCGCACTTGATAGAATTAAAATACGGAGGTCCTGTTGGTTCTGGCATTACGATTGTGTTTTGTTTGGAAAAGTCGAGCTTTTATATTGTTTCTATTTGTTTTTTTTTTTGCGACAGCAGCTCCTGCTATCAGGAGGTCCGTGTCCGTCCGTAGGTACCTTCACACTGTGTTCATACTTATATCAATGCCGGGTGAATCTATGTTGTTTCTTACTTCCTGCGTCATTGTCGTTACTCGAAAATCTTTAAAAAATCCAATCCAACAAGGAAATATGCCATCATTTACGTTAGTGTACGATAATAAATCATATTAATTTACATATTTTTAATTTATTTATTGCGACGCATTGGATTTTTAAAGATTTTCGAGTAACGACAATAACGCAAGATCACTGGGTAACAAACAACTGTCTGAGGTGGCCAGACGACAGACAATCGGAGACCGATGTTTCAAGCGGTGGACAAATAACGAGTATATACATCTATTGCTTATAATAGCAAAATTTAGTATAACTATACTAAGCATTACCCAGTATTTTAATTTTTAAGAATAAAAAAGCTATTAAAAAACTCCTTCAAAAATCTGAAAATAAAAAAAAAACAGCTTCAAAATTAAATAGCTGTAAAAAGCAAGAAATATTATCAAAATCATTAAATTCGTATATCAATTTTAATAAACAATAACGCTTAATGAAGTCTGGTGGGGTCATTAGAATAAAAAAATAAGTCGTCCTCCAGCCTCACCCGAAATCAAATAGACGTTTTTTATTAAAATAATTGATATGCTTATGTAATGATTTTAATAGTATTTCTTGCTTTTTAGAGCTATTTCATTTTTAAGCTGGTTTTGAAATGATGGTCATTCACGCTTTACCTAAGATACGCTGGATTTTTGTTAAAAACCTTAACATTACTCGAACGATTGCAAAAATCTGTGTCAAATTCTAACTATCCGATTTTTTAACCATACTAAGATTTTTGTAAAGATCCTATTTGTACGATTATCCTACGGTATATTGATGCCATCTATGAGTTCAACAAGAAACTATCACAAGGCTCTAACAAGTTAGGCTCTACGCAAGCTCTTCTTCACAGCTGTTACGATACAGCAACCGAGTGGCAATAAAACATGAAACCGTATAAAGATGGCAGGCGTTCCGGTGGATTAATTCCAAGTTTCAATAGGTCATTTTTTGGACAAAGTCCGTTAAATTGTTTTAACGCTTTCATTATATTATATTCCTATGATAAGAAATTATAATAAAGACAATACGATTGGCATTTGGTTTAATACGAGAGAGTAAGAAAAAACACCAATAAAAATAAGAGTGTACCATGTGCATATCGTTTTTATAAAAGTTAACGCAGGTGATTAGGGGAAACAAAAAAAAGCTTTTTTGCTTATGTGGAATTTGAACACCCAGGTGATAAGACGGCAGGTGATTTTAGGACACAAAAATGTAGAATTAAATCACCCAGGTGATATCTCCCAGGTGATCATAGTGGATTAATATGAATCTTATTAATTCAGGTGTTGTTTTGGAATTATTTAGTTTGTATTTATTGGTTTTTTAGAATTCCCGACGTTTCGACACCTTTCCAGGGGCCGTGGTCACGGGAGGACTAAAGCAAAAAGGCTGCTCATATTTTTATGAAATTACCCGCTCGAAATTTTATAAAAATGTATTCAAGTTTATTAAATTATTTTATAGCTGCGTTCTGATTTTAATAATTATTACCGAATTAAATTGAATAAAGTTAATTAGAAAACAAGATCTAGCTACTGAATCTACTACCAGTTCACAAATTGGGAGGCCTCTGAGAGAAAGAACTGGCGGAAGAAAACTCAGAGAGGTTGTGTCGACCTCCCTTTTGATCCCTATTTACAGAACGAACTAACTATATCTTTAGATCCTGCAGTGTGTGATTTGGGATGGGATTTTAGTTGATGGATTATGGGGTCCCAAGCTGGTGGTACTCTCCAACCATCATCTCTATTGAAATTTGGATGTTTGTTGATTTCAATAGCCTCGCGTAGCATTCTGGGAATGAATCTTTGTTCTTTAGCGAGTATTTGTGGTTTATCAAATCTAATGTAATGGTTAGGTCCCTTTGATGCATGTTCACACACTGCAGACTTGTTATCGCGCCTATGCTTCATGTCAGCTACATGTTCTTTAACGCGCGTCCCTATACTTCTCTTTGTTTGTCCGATGTAAGAGAGCCCACAGTCACAATCTAGTTTGTAGACGCCCGCATCTTGAAAGGGAATATTACACTTGACAGGTCGTAAGAATTGGTTTATCTTCTTCGGCGGCTTGAAGTAGGTCTTGATGGACGCACGCTTCAGAATACCTCCAATCTTGTCAGTGACACCTTTCATGTATGGTAGGATGGCAGGACGTCGTTCTACTGTGGCTGGTTTGATACGGGTTCTGTGATGAAGGCGTGGTACTGGCAGTTTGTTGCTACGCAGTACGTGCTTGACATGCTGAAGCTCAGCTGTCAGGTGTTGTTGGTCACAGATCCCGCGTGCTCTCTGAAACAAAGATTTCCCTACGGTAGCTAACTGTAAAGGATGGTGGTGGGATTCACCACTGAGGTACTTATCTGTATGTGTTGCTTTTCGATACACAGTGTGGCTCAAGGTTTGATCAGAATTCCTGATGATAAGAATGTCTAAGAAGGCTAGTTTATTATCTGCCTCTAACTCCATAGTGAATTGAATGTTAGGATTGATGGAGTTAAGGTGGTTCAAGAAAGCAGGAACACTATCTCTAGGTAGTATTGTGAAAGTGTCATCTACGTACCGTTTGTAGAACCGGGGAGACACAGGTGCTGTGTTTAGTGCTTTCTCCTCAAAATCCTCCATGAAGATGTCAGCGACAACGGGGGATACAGGAGAGCCCATAGCTACCCCGTCTACTTGTAGATAGAATTCTTCATTCCACAAGAGATAGCCGGATGTTAGGCAGTGTTCTAGAAGTTCTGCATACTCAATTGGCATGTTGTTTTCAACCAGCTTCTTCCTAGTGATATCAATGCAGTCCTGTACTGGTAGGCATGTGAATAAGGACTGCACATCAAAACTGACCATAATTTCATCATCAGTAAGATTTAGATGTTGTATCTCACTAACGAATTGGTAGGAATCCTTCACACAAGCTGTTGTGTTACCTCTCAGTGGTGTGAGTGTTTTAGCTACGTGTCGAGCCAATTTGTAAGTTGGTGAGTCAATTTGGCTGACAATGGGACGTAGCGGAGCGTTGTCTTTGTGTATCTTGGGCAACCCATACAGTTTTGGTGGTTTGGGGCAGGATGGAACAAGGTAATTGACGTCTAGATTCAATGTTTCAGAATGTTTTTTGATGAGCTCACTAGTTTTCTTAAGAATCTTGGTGGTTTGATCATTTTTGACGTGTTTGTAGGTTTTCTCATCATCTAAAAGTTGTTGTATTTTATCATTGTAATCTGAAGTGTCCATCACAACCGTTGCGTTACCCTTATCTGCACGGAGAATAGTAAGTTCTGGCTGGTTGCGCAGGTTCTTCAGCGCTGTATATTCATCATGAGGGAGGTTGAGTTTGGGCAGCTTGCTACGCCGTAAGACGGATGAAATATCTTGACGTATGGCTTCACTGTCCTCCTTTTTCATGTTGTTTTTAACCAGGCACTCCTCAACGTTGCAGATAATGTCCTCATAAGGTATTCTACGTGGTGTTACCGCAAAGTTTAATCCTTTATTTAAAACTTTCAATGTAGTTTGATCTAAAGTTTGTTTTGATAAGTTGACAACTGCACGGGTGTTTTCATTTACTCTATGGACAGTGACGGCTGCATTCAGAAACGTATTTTTTCGCGTGTTTAATTTCTGATATTTTGAAATTTGTCGGTTCTTGCATTGATTATATTGCACGGTTTCACGTTTATCGAGTACTTGAATGCAGTCATTGTATGCCTCCGTAGCAAGTTGTGTTTCTAATTCTTTGGTTAAACGGTCTATTTCATGGTTAATTGAGATTAATTCCGAGCGTTGTTCTCTGATTAAACTTATGAGCAGTCTTTTGCTTGCCTGTTGTAAGATCTTGGCGCTCCCACGTATGTCATGCTTAGGAGAAATTCGAACACACGATGGGATGAGATCATGATCACGACATCTCTTCAAGAAGATTACTGATGTTATTCTTCTTGCGCGCTTAGTTCTGAGACCTTCCAATCGGCGAAAATTGTTGGCGACATCCAGTCCGTACTGGTTCACATATACACTTCTAAGATTTTCGCGCGTACAGTTCATTAGAAATAAAACACTTTTTACGGATTACAGCGCGTATATTATTAATTCAGGTGTTGTTTTGGAATTATTTAGTTTGTATTTATTGGTTTTTTAGAATTCCCGACGTTTCGACACCTTTCCAGGGGCCGTGGTCACGGGAGGACTAAAGCAAAAAGGCTGCTCATATTTTTATGAAATTACCCGCTCGAAATTTTATAAAAATGTATTCAAGTTTATTAAATTATTTTATAGCTGCGTTCTGATTTTAATAATTATTACCGAATTAAATTGAATAAAGTTAATTAGAAAACAAGATCTAGCTACTGAATCTACTACCAGTTCACAAATTGGGAGGCCTCTGAGAGAAAGAACTGGCGGAAGAAAACTCAGAGAGGTTGTGTCGACCTCCCTTTTGATCCCTATTTACAGAACGAACTAACTATATCTTTAGATCCTGCAGTGTGTGATTTGGGATGGGATTTTAGTTGATGGATTATGGGGTCCCAAGCTGGTGGTACTCTCCAACCATCATCTCTATTGAAATTTGGATGTTTGTTGATTTCAATAGCCTCGCGTAGCATTCTGGGAATGAATCTTTGTTCTTTAGCGAGTATTTGTGGTTTATCAAATCTAATGTAATGGTTAGGTCCCTTTGATGCATGTTCACACACTGCAGACTTGTTATCGCATTATGGTCAGTTTTGATGTGCAGTCCTTATTCACATGCCTACCAGTACAGGACTGCATTGATATCACTAGGAAGAAGCTGGTTGAAAACAACATGCCAATTGAGTATGCAGAACTTCTAGAACACTGCCTAACATCCGGCTATCTCTTGTGGAATGAAGAATTCTATCTACAAGTAGACGGGGTAGCTATGGGCTCTCCTGTATCCCCCGTTGTCGCTGACATCTTCATGGAGGATTTTGAGGAGAAAGCACTAAACACAGCACCTGTGTCTCCCCGGTTCTACAAACGGTACGTAGATGACACTTTCACAATACTACCTAGAGATAGTGTTCCTGCTTTCTTGAACCACCTTAACTCCATCAATCCTAACATTCAATTCACTATGGAGTTAGAGGCAGATAATAAACTAGCCTTCTTAGACATTCTTATCATCAGGAATTCTGATCAAACCTTGAGCCACACTGTGTATCGAAAAGCAACACATACAGATAAGTACCTCAGTGGTGAATCCCACCACCATCCTTTACAGTTAGCTACCGTAGGGAAATCTTTGTTTCAGAGAGCACGCGGGATCTGTGACCAACAACACCTGACAGCTGAGCTTCAGCATGTCAAGCACGTACTGCGTAGCAACAAACTGCCAGTACCACGCCTTCATCACAGAACCCGTGTCAAACCAGCCACAGTAGAACGACGTCCTGCCATCCTACCATACATGAAAGGTGTCACTGACAAGATTGGAGGTATTCTGAAGCGTGCGTCCATCAAGACCTACTTCAAGCCGCCGAAGAAGATAAACCAATTCTTACGACCTGTCAAGTGTAATATTCCCTTTCAAGATGCGGGCGTCTACAAACTAGATTGTGACTGTGGGCTCTCTTACATCGGACAAACAAAGAGAAGTATAGGGACGCGCGTTAAAGAACATGTAGCTGACATGAAGCATAGGCGCGATAACAAGTCTGCAGTGTGTGAACATGCATCAAAGGGACCTAACCATTACATTAGATTTGATAAACCACAAATACTCGCTAAAGAACAAAGATTCATTCCCAGAATGCTACGCGAGGCTATTGAAATCAACAAACATCCAAATTTCAATAGAGATGATGGTTGGAGAGTACCACCAGCTTGGGACCCCATAATCCATCAACTAAAATCCCATCCCAAATCACACACTGCAGGATCTAAAGATATAGTTAGTTCGTTCTGTAAATAGGGATCAAAAGGGAGGTCGACACAACCTCTCTGAGTTTTCTTCCGCCAGTTCTTTCTCTCAGAGGCCTCCCAATTTGTGAACTGGTAGTAGATTCAGTAGCTAGATCTTGTTTTCTAATTAACTTTATTCAATTTAATTCGGTAATAATTATTAAAATCAGAACGCAGCTATAAAATAATTTAATAAACTTGAATACATTTTTATAAAATTTCGAGCGGGTAATTTCATAAAAATATGAGCAGCCTTTTTGCTTTAGTCCTCCCGTGACCACGGCCCCTGGAAAGGTGTCGAAACGTCGGGAATTCTAAAAAACCAATAAATACAAACTAAATAATTCCAAAACAACACCTGAATTAATAATATACGCGCTGTAATCCGTAAAAAGTGTTTTATTTCTAATGAACTGTACGCGCGAAAATCTTAGAAGTGTATAATATGAATCTTATTCAAAGAATTACAAGACAGAATCGGTCAAGGTACTTAATTAAGTAACTTACTGGAATTATGTTTTTAACAATGTAATTATTAGGGAACAGTTCAAAGTCGGAAAGTCAAACTAGAAAGAACCGAACTAAAGACTTTTTGAAACCAGAATGTTCCAAAACTGCGGTGAATTTCTTTTAATCATATTATATAATTTTAATAAAACTTTACGTGGAATTTTTAAAAGATACACATAGTCTAGTATTTTTGACGGTATCATTACATTCCCTCGTAGTCATTGCTAGAAGTAGATAGCAAAACTGTTAAAAGTAGCCATTTCAGACACATTTGCTGTCTATTTCTACAAATTTCTACGAGGGAATGTAGCAATATAGTGAAACATTCTGAAAATAGACAATGGGTCTTAAAAATTCCACATAAAGTATTATCAAAATCATTTTCTATGGACCACGGACTGAACTTTTTAAATAAAAACCTCTTAAGGCGACACTTTCGGTGTGGGATGCACCTTAACTACACTTTGTAGCGTGTTGCCTGTCGCTCCTTAATTCTTAGTTTTTTTTAACTAGTTTTAATTAGTTTAAGTTTTCTAGTAAATAAGTATTTTTGGCAATAACTTTCTAAATTCTTTGAATATAAGTGCTCACCTGGTAGCAAATTAATCACCAATTCACGGCGATCCTTATTATGTTTATAGTTTTACCATCTCTCGTACATTTTTATTCACTTTCATACAAATTTCCATATTTTATTGAAAAAGTGAGGTTACAATTTTATATTTATTTTGACATCTTCTTGTTTTTCATGACAGTTTATTTTATTTGCTTTATCTCAGCTTTTCCTCACATTTCAGTAGGTTGTATATCTTTTTATTATTCTTCTCGCTCCTTCATATTGCTACCGAGTGAGTACACAAATTCTCATTTCGAAATCTTAAATTATTTTTCTTCTACGCGATTTCTTTCGGTTTTCAAAATTCCTAGCGTGTATAAAAGGCTCCGTTTCTTTGATTCGGTAGTCAGTTCTTCGTCGAGTTTTACTCCGCGTAATTCGAACAAGTGGCCGTTCCCGGGCCTTAGGCAAAGGCCCGGGACTCAAGAAAGCCCCGCGCTACCAGTGACAGAAGTCTCCAACCCCTCGCCGGTCAGCACCTTCGACTCTGTTACCGCTGCTCGACCTCTCCAACCGCTGCACGACCTCTTCAGTCGCTGCACGACCTCTTCAGCCGCTGCACGACCTCTTCAACCGCTGCACGAATTCTTCAACCGCTGCACGAACTCTTCAACCGCTGCACGAACTCTTCAACCGCTGCACGAACTCTTCAACCGCTGCACGAATTCTTCAACCACCTACGTACGAGCTGCGTCTACGCTCCACGTCGACACTCTGCGACCCATCCGTGCTCCTCTCCGTACGCAAGATCTCGTCCCCTGACCCTCTATCCCCTGAAGACTGACCCTCTATCCCCTGAAGACTCGCCCTCTTATCCTCTTCCCCATACTTTAAGTTTAGGTTTAATTTGTAAATAAATAATAATTGTAAACTATTTTATCTTTCCACTTCACTCCTTACTAGTTAGATACTATCCATCCTCTCTTAGGTAGGCTCTCTCTTTCTCTACTCTCCTGTAACGCTACAACTTCCATTGCAAATAAGGAGGATTGTCTGACAAAGACTCAGCATAGAAAAAATAAGTACCTACCTAAGTAGGTACTTATTTCCAGCTGATTTTGGATAATAAATACATCCACTGCGACAGAAAATAGCCCTCAATCTAAATAATAGTACTTAATAATAGCAATTTAACAAATAACCTAAAAGCCACCATACATTAAGCGAAAAATATATTAATTGAGCGTAATATTAACATTAAATGGGCGATTAATACCCGCATTTTCAGCAAACCCGATAAACAGCTCATTTTTATACGCCAGTGCCGCTAAAATCCCACATTAGCACAGAGATATCGGCAAACAATTAAAATTCACAGTGCACGCATGAATTATGCGATTCTCAAGTTATAAGCGTCGGGAGGTTGCTTCAACTATCAAAATTCTGATACAATTGTACTTCATTACAATTCTAAGTATTTTCTGCTTAAAATTGTGCCATAAGTGCCGTGATATTTCCCCTTTTTGCCCGTGGTACAGTTCAGTATAGGTGGTGCACTATTCTTGAAATATGTCGGAAATTGGGGCATTTATACGGGTTGATTTTGGATCAAATAGGGTTTTTTATCGACAATCGTCGCTTGTAAAATCGAAACGAAAACCTAAATTCAATGAGGCAGCGATTCGATTTTACTAGTGATTGTTGATGAAAAGACTTATTCGACAAAAATCGCCTAGCAAGTCGCCTGGAAAATCGACCCGTGTAAATAACCCATAAATGCAATTGACAATTTCGATTTAATCACATGCGTCTTTATGATCCGAGAAATATAGCGGCCGGTCTTTTTAATGTCAATGTCTTTAATATGACCGCATAGCAATAGTAGAGTTTATCTTTCAGTAGGCTTTTCACCAGGGAGACAGCGGCGCTAAACCGCTAGTTCCCATCTTTTGCCCCACACCGAAAAACCACTGCACAGTCGGTATGATCCGAGAAATATGGCGGCCGGCCGGGCCGTTAACAATTTATCGGCTGCAGTAAATACTGCCCGTTTCGCTTACCCGATACTTCTATTGGGGATTGCGGCCTGATATATGTCATGACACTTCTTATATATTAGGAAATCTCTTTTAGCAATTCTGTTGAAAAGTTTCTAAAATGCTTCTTATTGTTGCGGACTGTCTGCGGACATCCCGATAATTGGCACTCAGCTTACAGATTCGTTAAGTTAAAAAATATGTACATAATGACGACCTTCGTGGTCTAGTGGCTTTGTACACCGGTTTTCAAGGTGTCGCCATCTCTGAGGTCCCGGGTTCGATCCCCGGTTGGGTCAATTTAGAAAACGAACTTTTCTATATTGGCTCAGATCTGGGTGTTTGTGATACCACCGTTGTCTTGATTTCAACACAAGTGGTTTAGCTACTTACTTTGGAATCGGAGCAATGTATGTGATGTTGTCAAATATTTATTTTATATTATAAACAATAACGGCCATATAAATAATGGCATATAATGGTTGTATAGTGCTAGGCAAAATATGACGGGCAACATGCATAATTTGTTTCAAACGATTGAGATAAAAGAAAAACAAAACAAAAGTGACATCTAATCTAAGATGTAAGGTTGGACAAATGGGTTTGCTTTTACAAAAAACTTTTTACAAGTAAAATAAGTATTAACACACGTTATTTGTTGTCTTTGCGCCAACTTATTCAAATATCACATGTTATAAGAAAAAAGCAACATTCAACACTTATCTTATCAAACTTACTAATTGCAAAAAAAAGAATAGTTACGCAGCGGCTTGGGACCGACAGCGAACTTAAAAAAAGTGAAATTACGCAGCCACACGGTGCTAGTGCGTTTGTAGGGTGACGAAGTAATTACTGTTTAAAGTTAAAATTCTTAAGACACTAAAAATTATAGGCCTGTTTCACTGGTAGATAAAAAGAAAGATAGCACTGCCTATGGTTTATTAAAAATGGACCAGATTTTATATAACTAACATTTTCTTTCGAGTAAATAAATCAATCAAACCTACTCGAACACAATGGAACTTGTGAAACTGGCTAGCCTATAATTTAATAGAGTGGCTAATACTGGCTGTCGACATCGTTAAAGTTTTTTATTTAAAATTGTTACATATTTTAAAGTAGGTAATTGCACTTAGGTATTCCCTTCGTATAGAAAAGGAATCCTGTTGAAAATAGCTTTCTTAAATGGCTTTTAAAACTTTTGTTCAAGAAAGTTTATTTTGTGTGTAATCACATTATTATTGACTGCTTTTAGACTACAACATTTTTATGATTGCATCTCTCGTGTCCTAAGTCCTCAATAATAAACTTTAATAAAATAGCTTTCTTAAATGGCTTTTAAAACTTTTATTCAAGAAAGTTTATTTTGTATGTAATCACATTATTATTGACTGCTTTTAGACTACAACATTTTTATGATTGCATCTCTCGTGTCCTAAGTCCTCAATAATAAACTTTAATAAGCTTTGTTTATCTGTTCTTATTCCGTCCTTTTCTGGTAAAAACTTTCCAAAATCTCAAACGTCCAAAATCCACCGTCTTATATGGTGTCACTACACAACGCAAGAGGTAAAGTTTTGCAATCGGCTGGTGAAAGTCGGATGCCGCAGCCTCCAGTTCAACCTGCATTGCGTGTGGGTTAACGGTACCTGTCACACGGATAACATGGTGAGTAAAAAAACAATTCTTTTGTTATTGTTTAGATACCAAAACAGAATAAAAAAAATCTGCATTTGTAATTCAATCTCACGAATTTTGAGAAAATGTGTTTTCCATTTCTCTGATTCGAAAGTAGAGTTTCAAAAATGTTAAACTATAAGTTGCTTTACTTTTATGCTTTTATGTAGAAGCAAATTTAAAACTAAAATTTTACAGTTTTCCGTAAATATAATATATCACATGGGGGTCCATTAACTTTTAAAAGAGATCTTATTATTGTTACGTGTTGACGTTATGGTAGCGGTCGTCACACGTTTCCGGCCATGGGCCACAAAGGTGTGTACTGTGTATCCCTGCCGGGCCGTTTGTCTTCGGTTTTGTATTCGGTCCATATTCATTCCTATTTTTTACTTTATGTTTAAGTTTGTGAGTGGTCGTCGACCAATCACAACTAGTTAAAAATATGACAAAAAATACGAATACGAACCGAATACGTAAAATTAAGTGGACAAACGCCGCGCTGTATTGACAAGTTATGTAGAATTTTATTATTGCTACCTACCTACCTACTTTTATTATACAAGTGAATGTGTTGGGAATTTAGAAATACAAATAAATAAAGATAGTTGAAGAAAGTAGATAGGTACTTACTCATTTTAATTTGTTTTATTGAAATAAAATTATATGAAAAAAGCTTTTAACAAAATTTAAGTGTAAGGTATTGGTTATGGTGTTGAACTTTTTTAATTATTTCTCGATATCTTTGGGACTACATGCAATCCTCATTGCGTCTTCTAAATGAATGGAAAGACAATTGCGTTTATCGTTGTCGCTATCTATTACATTAACTTCGTAACTGTTATCGTAAAATCTGTTTTGGTAGTTGTCGACTATTTAAATAATACGGACATGTTTTCGGACGGGAATCGAATCGATCCCGTCCGAGAACATGATCTGGTGTGAGTCGTATATTTTCTAGTATATTATTTAGTATTATATAAAAATAGCATTGTGAATGCTAAAAACTCAAAGTTTAAAAATTAAAGACTATTTAAATTTTTGTATTTGCTATGCTGCGGGCCGCTATTTGACGACCGATGCGTTATGATGTTTACATAACATGTTATGTAATTCTATCCGTTTATATCTCAGAATAGTGTGTTTTTTATTGATAGTACGTTTACTGTCGTATTAGATGAGCAGAAACTCATAGTATCTCATCCATTACTCATTGATGATATCTCTCGATATTCTTATCTGAAGAATGGGTAGGTAGGTAATTAAAATTAATTGATCAACGCTAAACTTGACATGCTAGATGTTCATCATCATCATCGTCATCAAAAGGCTTTTGTTAAAAAAAAACAACATAGTATATTTTTATAAGTAATCAATTGTCGACCTCTGTGGTCGAGTGGCTACGCACACACACACACACACATTACATATAGGTACTTATGCACACCAACTTACATTCACAACTTTCTTGTACTTTTTTTTCTTTAGAGATAATGTACTTTTTCAAAACTTTGATTTATATAGGTAGTTTTGTTATTTTTTTATTGTTAGCGCCTTTTCTGATCCCTATTCTAGTAGCTATACAATAACATAATAATAATAAATATTTGACAACATCACATACATTGCTCCGATTCCAAAGTAAGTAGCTAAAGCACTTGTGTTATGGAAATCAGAGACAACGGTGGTATCACAAACACCCATACATGAGCCAATATAGAACAGTTCGTTTTCTAAATTGACCCAATCGGGTATCGAACCCGGGACCTCAGAGATGGCGATACCTTGAAAATCAGTGTACAAAGCCACTCGACCTCGGAGGTCGTCAAACATTAATTAAGGAAGAGAGGGGTCCCCTGCCACAAGTATTACTGATACTTAAAATAAAAGGAGATCTTGAGCACTAGCTAAGATAAACATGTAAATAGTTAAGATACTGAATAAATATATTGTATTTTTTTTATTTTGTATGTGGCACCGGTTTTCAGGGTATCGCCGACTCTGAGGTCCTGGATTCGATTCCCGGCTGAGCCAATGAGACGAACTTTTTCTAAGACTTGCGAGCGAACCATGGCGTAGCTTTTTCGGCATTCACAAGTGCTAGCTAGACTGAATAAATAATTTTGAATTTCTTTATCTTGCAGGGGGCTAATCAGAGCGAGTCTGCGCAGGCGCCGGTGGGCAAACAAGACCTGGTGTCCAGGATCAAGGCGCGGGTGGCCGCCACCGACCCGAAGAAAGCAAAGGAGCTTGGCGGAGTCTTCCTCTTCAACATTATTAAAGGAACTTCAGTTTATAGTTGGAGTAAGTAATCAATATTATTAATCTTTGAACTATCATTTATCATCATAACAGATCTTGGCCTCCCACTGGGGAAGATGAAATGTTACTAGGATATTACAAACTTAACAAAATTATTATAATAATGAAAATTCATCAGCGCTTTCTTCACAGTGCGGATCAGAATAAAATTTGGCATCCGGTTCCAAGAATTTATTCTTAAACAAGATAAGCAATAGACGATTAAATCACATGTCGCAAACTTATGTAAATCACAGACTTTGATGTATTGTATGGAATTGACAAGCTTACGACAGAATTTTATAGTTTACTACTTATTTTAAAATTTTAATAATTAGCGTAGCGTTCAAGTGGATAGAATGTTGGCCATTCGTAGAGGGGCTGTTATCTTGTGGCATGACTATTCCGAAATTGATCTACCTACGTTTATGTGATGGACTTAGTTCAGATGGAATATAATTAAAAAATTCTTTGCGTTCTTTTTGGTATCCAGATAGTGTATGTACTTAGTTCCTATTATCCTTCTGTTATAAAAATGTCAACTTATTCTAAATTTATTATTTCAGCCCTCGACCTAAATAACGTGACAGTCTACGAAGGGGAGCCAGAAGAAGACCCAGACACCACATTTACCCTCAACGAGCACTACTTCAAACAGCTGGTACAAGGCAAAGAAGAAGCGCGGGCCATCATGCAGGCCGGACGATGCTCCGTCACCGGTGACATCATGAGGGCGATGCAACTTGAACCTTATATCAAACTAGAGTAACGTCCAAATTCCTAGAAGTTTAGAAGAAGTATTCCACATAGAGCAACTGAGCGAATAGCAACTGAAACTATCTTTTGCACTTAGAGCAACTTTCAATACTTAGAGCAACTTGCAGAAAATATTAAAAGTTGCTCTAAGTGGAGTACCTACATCAGTATGCTATTCGCTCAGTTGCTCTAAATGGAATTCTTCGTTTAGAAGTGCCAATGTCGTTGGCCAATATTTATTGTTGAAACTTTAGTGATTACGTTGTCAGTTTTGGCTAAACCAAAACGATGGCTTTTTGATTTTTAATACAGCTGAGCTGTGATAATTTATTACTCAGGATAAATAGTTTGTCCCAAAAATTCATAATTACCTAAAATACTGGTAAATAAGGTTATAGGTTAAATAGGGGCAGGAAATTACACACGACAGCACGTCAGGCTATACAGTTAAACTGCGAAAACAGCTTTTATTTCGTAGGGCATAAAGGCGGTCTCAAGGTCAAAAATGGATAGTCTGAGGTGCCGTAGTGTGTACATCATTTACGGAAAACAAAGTAAAATGTAACACATTGTCTATAGCTTTTCTGATAAATAACTGGGATATATTTTTTACGAACATATTATATTCATTTTAAAGATAAAACAAATATTAACTTAATTAGAAATAGTTTAGTAAATATTCCGTACTTAATGTATTTTACTTTTTAACCGACTTCAAAAAAGGCGGAGGTTCTCAGTTCGTCGGAATGTTTGTTTTTGTTAATTATTGTTTAACGGTGAATTTTACGGCTTATGAAAATTCATATCTACTGCATTTAAAGCTTTAATAAAATTACATTAAAAAGAGTATTTTTTATTTCAACTACTTACTTAACTATTTATTTGTGAAGAGAGAACATTGGTGTCCCCTACACACTGGCCTAGGTACAACACTTTTAAAATTGCAATTTCTCAAAAACAATAGAAGTTAGAGTTTTAAAATAAAAAAGGTCATTTTTCAAGAAGGTTAGGAACTATTATTTAAAAAAATATTCTTTTTTTAGTCCTTTTTATTTCGAAAATATATCTTGTGTATTATATTACAATTTTAAAATTTTAGTACTAAGTTTTAAAGGCCAGTGTAATTGTGGTTATCATTAATTTTTATACGTAATTTTTGTTTTACTTAAATGTTAAAACTAGGGTATTTAGAAGTTAATTAGAACACTTTTTAAAAATCAACCGCACCTAGATAAATAGTTCCCTACAAAGCGCTCTGTCAAAAGTGAGGCAAAAAACTGAGCCATAACTGCTCAGTTTTCAGATTTTTTCCTTCATACGTTACCTAATCGTACCAAAAGAACGAAAAAGTTTAAATTTTCCTACCTTTAGGGAATTAGTTAGTATTTTATTAACGTATAAAGGATTTAAATCGGAAAACAGCCATTTTGGCTCAGTTTATTTTTCCTCACTTTACATACAGGGACGCGGTTTCGAAGTGTTATTTGCATGTTAAAAAAATGTTGAGACGTTTTGCTGCATAGATATATTGGGTATACAAATAATGGTAAAACAGGGAGGGAAACTGAAGTGAAAAGATTTTTACACCCGTTCCCGTATTCACAAACGTTACTATGAGGTCTTACAGGTGGCCGCGGACACACAGCGTCCCAGCTACAGTCACACGTAATACGTAAAACAAACGAACCAATCACAGAGCTCTATTTCAACGCAGTGCGTTCGCATAGGCAAGTGTCGTTTGAGTATTGTTCTTGAATATGTGTGTAAGTATTGTACGTGGATGTACGTGGTACAGATAGCGTAGATGATATATGTCCATGATACCATGGACGAATTTAATACTAATGGGTTCTGTGGGTGGGTTTTTTTTATCCACTACGGGTTAGTGCTTGGCCCTCACCTCACTTAATGTTAAGTGACGATAAGGCCGAAGGTGGAAGCGCACTACACCCGGAATCCTCAGCACTGAGGAACTGGCTATCTTACCTTTAACTGCTGGAACACTTTTTTTTTTAATTACTGTTATAGCGTCAGACTTAGGTAAGATGGTGGTAGCTAGCCAGGCGGACTTGAAGTAAGCCCTACCACCAACCAAACCGAGTAAAATGTACCCCCCTACTGGGAATCGAACCCGGGACCCCTGCGTCTACACGGGTAGGCGAACCATACTAGACCACAAAGGCGGTCCTTACAGTTCTTATCCGGCACTATCGAAATTCGGATCACACCAATCAGCCGATCTTAAACAAATTTGATCAGTTGTCATCTTACGAGATAATGTCGCGATATGACGACTAGGCCGACTGGTTTGCGAACGGTACCGGGGGTCATCGCACCACGGTCGTGCACCTTAGACCCTGGTGGTGCTGCAAATAGAATATAATTTAAAAAAACAAAACACATACTGGCATTGCAGGGTGCTTTAGTTAATCTTTTTGTTTGTCGCACATACATGTAGGGTCTAACTAAAGTACCTGGGTAATCGACGACAGAACTGCTTCAGCGTTTAAATGGGTTTAAACCGGAACGTGGATACCCCAGTAAGCATATCTTGCGCATCTGGTCATCAAGTCTCCGGTTTAACTCTTCAATGACTCTTAGTTATTACACCAGTACCCATGTCAAAGTCAAAATATCTTTATTGAAATAAACTTTATAAAAATTAAATAGTTAAGCACTTTTGAATCGTCTATTTTTCCTACCACCCGTTCCAGACTTTTTTAGCTGACAAGAAGAACGGGCACAAGAAACTTATCAGCTTTAGTAACGATATTTACAAACTTAAATATATCGTTACCAAATACAGTACAAGAGGATTATGCAAGTTATGTGTTACATCATTTCCACGCATTTTGGTCTTTCAGATAATCGTCTACTTTATAAGTAGTAAACCTTTACCCATGAGCGTCATTTTAACATGTTTTTAAATTAATCCAAAGGAAGATCACTTGTTGAGGAACTTTATCAATAAAGGCTATGCCTTTCCCCATAAATGAATCCTCCTTCCTAATAAATGAATCCCTATCTCACTTTATTAGGGACTTGGTGTGATGTAACTTTCGTTTAAAAGTTCAATTATTAATCTCGAACGAAAATAAATTTTTGATTTGTTTTTATAATTTAAAAAAGTTGTTGTTAAATGGTTAAAATAATTGCTTGTGTGAAAACTTGCAACGTAGTACTCAAATAACGACCGGAATTCATAATTATTTTGTTAAAAAATATTTATCGCACTTAGGTAACATTAAAACAACAAAGATCATCAAAATAATGTTATGAGGGCATAGTCTGCATACTAGCGCCGCCAATGGAAAAAAAATCATAGTGCTTAAATAAAGACAAAATTGTGAATTATATCTCTGTAGTGCACGCCGTAGAAGCTGTGGTTCTTTTTATCGCTTAAACAATATTTTCTATCCTGTCGTTTAGTTTAATGGAGATTTTTTGCGATACGTGGCCACTTTTAACAACTTTTAATAACTATTAAGCGATAAAAAGAACCACATAGCTTCTACGGAGTGCACTACAGAGAGATAATTAATAATTTCGTATTTATTTAAGCACTATGATTTTTTTCCAATTGCGGCGCTAGTGTGCAGACTATGCAGCCTTAAAGATAATATCGCATACAATACTGCATACAATGATCACTACCTAATTACTCTACTCAAAACTTCATAATTTACATAAAATGAATTAATACGACATCCGAATTCGTTAATGTGCTCATTGTAACATCTAAGTACAGTCATAGAGAAAATTGGATGCCAAAAACTACAATATCAACAACATAGAAGTGTATGGTTTTAGCAAGATATTGTAGTTTTTTGTGTTGTATAGTAATAATGGATTCAATGCATAGGTAGGTAGTTTTTTTTTTCAAGTAAAACTTAAATCCTATTTTTTTAACTTGTTTGCAAAAAGATTTAAATATATTTTAGTAGAAGAAAAACTTAAACATTTCTAATTTATCAAAAAAGCTTACTAAAGATTTTATTATTTAAATAGTTGAGTTACTAAGTCGAAATTGCTTTCCTTTCACTGAAGTTTATAAGTATGCTTCATTAAATTTTCATCCCACAACTACGAATAGGTAAGACAGGCTGCTACCAGGTACCACTGAGCTCCCGATGCGCCCCTATTTTTTTTTCCTTATAGTTAATTTTTTTAGCATTCGTAATGCAAAGTTATCTAGATCTATGCAGTAGTAGGTACCTAGTAATAACAAAAGTGGTAGTACATTTTAAAGGAAAACTGCATTTAATAGTAATCAGTTATGTCACAACCTACCTAATTACTGGAGAACGGTTAGAACAAGTTCGTAGCTAGGAGTTTAAGAACAACTGCATCGGCCCTTGATCGACTGCATAAATTCATTACAAGTACAACAAATACGACAATCTATGTATATTTCTTGGATCTGGATAAGTCAACATAAAAGCATTTTCTACAAATAGATATCCAACTACTAAGTGCTTGAGCCTTTCCTACGGAGGACCAATAAAAAAATTTAACTGAATTTTGTTTAAAAATCAAACAAAATTCAGTCAAATATAATAATTTCTACAAAGTAGCGACTTTATGGTATACTTTGGATTTACAGAAATTAAATTTATTATAATAATAGTTCTAATTATAAACAATTTTGTTTGATTTTTATTACTTAAATAAGTATTACTTAGAGTAGGTTCTAAGTAGGTAATTCAGCTCATGAACCTACTCTAATATGCATTTTGTTATTGCTTTTATTAATCGTAACTCAATATTTGTTTGTACTAAACCCAGTTAAGTTACAAAAAAACAATTTTTTCCCGTCCAGACAAATTCGAACGCTTTTCCCCGCGATGTTACCGGTAAGTCCACCTATAAACTAAGCCTTGTAGCCATCTTGTAAGTTATTTTCATTGGTATACTCTAACGTCCACTACTCAGGTAGCGCATTCGAGTTCTGACACATCTGACGACCAGTGTTCGTGATAGTGAATTGATATTTAAACAAATCATGAAGGCGATTTTCTTAATTTTCACGGCTACAGTAGCGGTTTGCCATGGTAAGTTTTCAATTTTCAGAACTATACGATTAAATTAAAATGTTTGAAAAAATTAAAAACTAGTGTTTTTAAAACTAATAGATTTAACTGTTAAGTTTTAGACGAGTGCCCAAAGCCCAAAAGAACATAAACATACTTACTAAAAGAGTCAAGAGTCAAAATAACAACTTACTATAGTTAATTTACGGGACACCACCGTAGTAAAAATATTCACATTTTCTGTCAATAAAATGTATTTATTATTTTATTTTGGAATTTTTATTTAATAGAAACTTAGACATATACTGTCTTAATCCGAATAACATCACAAGATTAGTTAATTATGCTCAAATTGCAAATCATTTTGGTATTACGTTTGTATGGGAATCTCACTGTTCGCCGGCGTCTTAAGATTAAACTCAAGTTGGGCTGATTTGAGCTATTTGGATCTAAACACATTTTCGTCTTTCCTATTTATAACAATGTTTTTATTCACTTTGTTATTCTTATTTAGGTGTAGAGCTCACAAATTACGATTTAAGCAGAAATAGACTCGGCACCGGCCCTGCGAACGGTATAGTTTTATCATTTGGTTAATTTTCAAAACAATTTTTGTACTTACTAAGTGCGATTTCTTTAACTTAGAACTTTATTGGTCATGCAATAAAGTTCCTTTTCAAATAAAGTTTGCAATATACATATATCTAAGTACCTACAGCTGAAATTCAGTGCTAGATCGTGCTTCACAAATCCTATAAATATTATTATAGGTACTTTTTACGTTATCTTCACCGAAAAATTAAGAAACTCGCACTTAGTACTTATATTTTTAACAATTCAATAATTTGGTGTGGTACAAGATCATTTATAATCAAGATATGAAGCATGAAAAAACATGTCAACATAGCATGACCCACCAAAGGTTTTCATGAATGGATTTTTTAACGATGAAGGAAAAGAGGTCATTAATTATTCATAACTATCTTTTTGTCATTATTCGATTTTATCATGCTTACTTATATCACAGAACTTTGACTTGTTGTAAGTATGACTTACTTAATTTATTTTCTTATCAAAGATTTCATCGCCATATAGAGCAGATACTCAGAGATACTTATTCCAAAAAACATTGACCCTCTTTGGTTTTTTACAAACAAAACATTCCCCGTTCCCGAGAATGACCATCATGAACCATTCTTCAATTGTTTCGCTCAACCATACTATAGGGAACGTAAAGACCTCACACGTTTGTAACCCAAAAACTAAAAAACTAGGCCAAAGCTATTTACTATGTGTGAACGGAAACAAAAACTTAACTCTTTACAAACCCAAAAAATATTGTCAAAGAAGTCATTTTTAACTAATTACGTGTTCAACAGAACAAGGGAAATAAGCACATAACAAGGTCAAGACATTCGTCAGTGTTCAAATTAAATTGTTTTAAAGTAGGTAATAATTACCGAAAAGACTGCACGGACATTATGACCCGAAACCCAGAAGTTAAATTAAACAAAACAGACGCAGTAAAAACTATAGATGATAAAAAGATTTCACATAGATAAAACTCATAATGTGTTGTCCAATTGTATAATTAAAAATGTGAACTACGGTAATTTATACTGGTTATAATAAATAGGTAGTCGGAAAATTACGCGGCCTTTTTGAAACATTATCGGCTTTACCACAAAACAGTGTTTAACAAGTGTTTAATTTAGACACTGTTTAAATGTGATGATGTCACTTTTTTGACAATATTGTTTGAAGGAGACGGTATTACATTTAAACAGTGTCTAAATTAAACAGTGTTTTAAAATCTATTGTGGTATGGCCGTGATTATTTTGCGTGTTATATTTCTGGCAATGCTAAACTTAGACTAATCAGCTGTTAAATGTGTTGGTGAACTTTCACCTTAGGCGGGAATGCAATAATGTTTGACAGCTGACTTTCTGGTATGGTAATTGATAATTGTCTTGCGTTCTAATTTGTTAATAGTTTTTATTACATACGTTTTGCGATTTTTTTTTTCGAAAAGGGTTCAGACAATTAATATAAAAAAATGAATGCTGCTAGTGCTCAAAAAAAGATTTGTAATGTTAATGGAAAATATGCTTTGTCGAATACTACCTACTGCAAAAAAATGGTTCAGCAGTTTTGATGATAAAACGTTCCTTGTTGTGGTATCTATATTATTTTTAGTACGACAAGGCCGCGAACTTTTCCGACTCTACCAATGATAACGTTTTGATACTACTACGTGGTAAAGTAACGTTGTAAAAGTTCTTGACGAAGTTAATTTATAAGTACTGTACTGATGAAAACTCACTAGAATTATATTTTGTACATAACATTCTATTAAAATATGCTATTAAGAAAATCCACATTAAGCTCTATCTCACGGTAACCAGATTATTCACTTCTTTAACGGAAATAACGGAATGTTGGAACATCTCTAAACATGCACATCTGCATGATTACCACCACGGGTCTAACTCATCACCAAGCATCAACTAACCATCACACCATTTCACCAACTATCTACAGGTTTTGGAATAAGAGACTTCCTGGACTTTTTACTAGCCGGTTCCTACGGGCAACACTACCCCACTGGACCTGGGTATTACCCGGGTGGAGGCTACGGCGGGCAATACCAAGGACAATACCCGAGTGGACAATATCCGGGTGGACAATACGCGGGTGGACACTATAATCCGGGTGTGGTGGGACCACCCGGGGCGCATCCTGGATGTCCGTTGTGTGACTCGTCGGTATACAGTTACTGCTCGCACAAGCAAGCTCACGATTCATGCTGTTGTGATAACCCTTCATGTGAGTACTTATTGTTTGATTTGATATTTTTTATAAGCCTTTATTTCCGTTTTGACAGATTTTCGTTTCGTCAGATTTCTGTTTTGTCTGATAAATTTGTACAGTATAGTACAGTCAGCGGCACGTCAGACTATACATGTTGACCGTGAGACCCGTCTTTATGACGTACGTAATAAAAGCTGTTTTCGTAGTTCAACTGTTTAACTTACCGTGCTGTTGTGCGTACCTACCTATCTAGTTACGACAGACCAAATAAACGATTAACGTTGGTTATAATGATTTTGTGTGGTTAGCGCTTCACGCAAGTTTCGAAAGGGTCGGTCATGGGATGTGGTTGACCAAAAATGTAATCTCGAGCTCCTTTGTGCTTCGCAAGGCTCGTTCGTTGGTCCCGGCTGCATCTGCAATCGTCCAATCCGTATTGGGCCCGCGTGGGTTATGTTATGTTATGTATTTACCCATCCTCCTTATCCACCCATTGCTGATGTGCAATTTTTCCAAATAACCCTTTTTTAAATATTTTCCAAATAACATTCGTGTCTAAATTGTGTAGTGTCGATTTAACACAGTGTCGATACAAAGCATGTATGAGTAACGCGAGTCGAAGTTTACTCATGTCGGAGTAGAATATCGCCGAACACGCGTCGTTTACTAGTTAAGTCATGTCGAAGAAATATTATGTTGGAGTACCGTAGTATCGAAATTAAGACATATCGGTATAGTGTTATTGTCGGAATTGAGTAACATCGAAGTTACAAATCATCTGAGTTTAATCTTGCCGCATAAAAGTGTGTCGGAATTCGCTTTTTGAGTCGGGGTTGGCGCTTCACGCAAGTTTCGAAAGGGTTGGTCATGAGATGTGGTTGACCAAAAATGTAATCTCTAGCTCCTTTGTGCTTCGCAAGGCACGTCCGTTAGTCCCGGCTGCATCTGCAATCGTCCAATCCGTTTTGGGCCCGCGTGGGTTATGTTATGTTATGTATTTACCCATCCTCCTTATCTACCCATTGCTGGTGTGCAGTACGACGTCGACCGACACATTAAATGCAAAGCAGTCATGTGATAATAAAAATCAAGGTAGTCGGGTAGGTAGTAATTTATGACTTCAATTCAATGAAATTGTCTTCAAGCATAAAAAAAAACTGGCCAAGTGCGTTACGTACGTGCAGTATAGGGTTCCGCAGTTACCTTAAACAATGACCATATGGCTATAAACTTTTAAGTATTTACTTCCTGTTTTACACAACTAACGACTATAAGGTACCTATAATACCTAACTATCAATGAAAGTTTTACGAAAACTTTTCCAATATAAATTAATTTTGTAAGTTGATCGACTATTATTCGTTAACTTGTAAAGCCTACCCAGCGATAGTTTTCCTTTTGACTTCATTAGGTATATGTACTACTGTCCTCCATTTTTTCACATTCCCACACAAGCAACCGTTTATCGGTTGGGGGGGGGGGGGGGACTTTTGACTTTAACTAACTTTACACTAAAGCTAAATATTTTCTAAGCGGATCGCTGAATCAAAAAGTGGTTTTCACAAAAAATTTCGACGTTTGCGGACATGGCAAAAAAAAGGGTTCCTTGTTGACTTGGCTACGGAACCCTAAAAAAAAAGAAAGTCAAAAGCTTAGCTATGTAGGTAGGTACTCACCGATTTTCAGCTTCTGTATTTACGCCTGTATCGTTATCCTACAGTTTCACTGGATGCGATCAAGTCTTTAGACCTTGATAAATATTGCTACACATAGGCACTATATATATGCACTGGTTTTCAAAATGTTTAAACATTTTCAAAAATATACATAGAAGTCTTTGCGCACTGTGCATAATATTATGATTATTGCCCGCGCAGCGCCGTTGACGATACCAGCGAGAGGCAACAACGAGAATTACCAAACTACCCTCACTGGATAAAATTTAACAACAATAATTGGCGGGCACAACCTACGTCGCCGTACGCGAAATTCCACTATGGCCGCGTTCCGAATCACGCTTACAGCACTATGAGCGCGCTAACGCCCGGTCCGATTCATGCTAACAACGCTCAAGTAAGTTGAAGTGACGTCAGAGATGACGTCATCGCATGTGCTAACGACGCTCAGTGTATTCCACCAAAGCACAGGTGAGCGTTCCGTCGTTTTGGGTGTAGTTGTTTGAGTAAAGTTTAACTCGTTTGAGTTGCAACCAAGCCACAGAACGATCGAGTTGTTTTTATAACCTAAAAGAACTTTAGATGTCATTAAGTACAAAATTTTCGTTTTCTATTTTAGAATACGGATAATTTAAACATTTCTATAAACAAAATCAAATAAAAACTGTTTTTTTGAGGATCAACCATGAACTTTTAGGCATAAAAACATCTGAATACAAAATAATGTCAAATGACATTGACATTATGACAAAAGATAAACGTCAGAGCGTTTTTCAACGACCGATTTAGGTGGTTGTTTGGTTGCTGCACTCTGAGCCACGGAACGGGTGAAACTAGGCTCTGACAGCTGTCAGAGTAAAATTTCACCGAGCCACTGAACGGTCAGAGTACGCACCCGAGCGCGCTCGAGTGCACTCGAACGAAGCGACGGAACGCACCCCTGTGAGCGTAGTCAGTGTAGCTGTCAAACTTGCTTGCCAATGTCAAAGTTCATTCTTGTCAAAATAAAAAATACGCGGTTTTATTGTTTGTAAATTGTTGTGGATGTTGTAGTTCTTTGGTACCTAGTGATAATTTGTGATTTTCACATACGATCAACAAACGAGGGCTGAATTTATACCAACTTGCCTCTTCTATTTATTGGCCTTGGATCGTTTTCGATTTATGCATCAGTATCCTCATAGCTTTTAAAAATTAAAGCAGCTGCTTGCATTAAAACTTATTTCATAGTCATTTTTATTAGTTAATCCATATAATAAACTACCAATATTATTTTTGAGGTTACGTGATCAAAACTATCCAACGTTAGCAGCGTAAGCGCTCCTTAGAAGCGCTCTCACAAGCGGTCCGAATCGGTGCTGACAGCGTGCTAATGATTCGGACCGGTATAGAATGACGTCACACGCTGTGAGCACTGTTGGCGTGAATCGGAACACGGCCTATGAATTTGTGATCAAATGACTATAGGAAATTGCATACTACCTAGCTAAAATAAAACTGCGCGTGCAACAAGTACCTACCTTACTACAGATTAAAAATAAAACGTTTTGAATAATTTTAAATTTTCTTTCTAAATCGCTTGAGGAAACTTGTAGAATTAATTGCACAAATTTTCGCTAACCATGAATTTCATAATCATAACGTCAAACCCATACATCTTTCGAAAAGCGATAACGAAGATTTGAAACTTCGGATACTTTAGGACTAATCTCCAATTCCGCACTCTTTCCAGATTTACCGTTCACTTGCCGGAAGTCCAGCTGCGGCTTCCTCTACGCCAACTCGTGCGAGGAGTATCAACTGATCTCCAATTGCTGTTGTGTAGACCTTTACAAGAACAACGCTATCCCGACACCATTGCCCGTAGCCGCATAGAACAAACATAGATAATACCTGCAGACGTAGCATGACGACAAAAATCTTTCATAAGTCGGAACACAAAATAGAGAGACTACAGATTACTTTAACTTAGTACACACGACCGCACCTCAGACTACATGTTGTTGACCTTGAGACCGCTTTTATGCCCTACGTAATAAAAGCTGTTTTCGCAGTTTAACTGTATAACCTGACGTGCTGTCGTGTGTACTACAAGCGCTCGAGCAACGCACACGTAGACACCTCTCACTAACACGGATTAAACGGAATCTCAGACGAATCTCAAACGAGTTCGAGTACGTGACGTAGTGTGGTCGATCGGTGAGAGCTCTGTGTGAATGTGTTGCTCGAGCGCGCGTAGTACTAAGCTTAACTTCTGTACCTAGTCTCTAGTTTTGTAGTCGGAATGTCATTTCGACGAGAAACCGCTCTCGTTCGAGCTCATCATGCTGGCAGGCAGCATCAAAGACGTTTTAGGGGCCTTGCAGACCACGTATTTTTCCGGCGCCGGCCGTTGACGCGCGTTTACATCAAATCGAACCCAAATGAGACGCGCTGCTTACACGCGTTGTGAAATTTAGTTCCCACGTCCGCGTCCACGGGGCGGGCGCCGCAAAAAAACGTAGTCTGTCTTTCCACTGAACACAGTTGTGTTTCTAAGTCGTGTACCTAAGTAAATCATTATATGCATGTCTACTGATGAAAAAACCATTCCAAGAAACTTAAAAGGTATTCTACATGGAAGAAACTCTAGTGTAGCAGGAAATAGTAAATGCGGTTAATATGTTGACATTATTTTTGTGATGACGCTAACATTCTAGAACACATTGTCTCTGTATAATGTCAAAATAATTCCATATCATTATTAAAACTACTATTAAATGGTCACTGTTCGTGGAACCTAAATCGAAGATTCACGCAGTCAACAGCACAAGAGGTAACCACGCTGTGAAATTTCCTCATTCGATTTTGAACTTTATGTAGTACGTTTTAAAGTTTTACCTATCGTCTAATTACAATTATTTATTATACTTATAGGTATGGTTCATTTAACTGCATGACTAACTTAACCTGCAATTGCAAGTCAAGTATTATTTTAGTGTGATGGTACGTATTTTTATAATAGGTAGAACTGAACTGAATGGCTTATTTTTAGACAAAACTTGCGTCAAACTTTATCGCATATTTATTATGTATTTAAAAAATTAGGTAAATACATTTTAAAAACAGTACTAGCATAGTGACAAGCATAAAGTTTGACGTGACTTATAAAATGTATAACCACCACACTAGGCTAGTTCTAGAATGCATTTTGAGTGTCCTCAAAACATTTATTTGGAAATTACTGTTGTCAACTCACTCATGTATAAGTAAGATTTTGATAAGATCGCAATTTGTGTAAAAACTACAGTTTAGTTTAAGGAACTGTAGGAATAAATAAAACAATAAATACATTTGCTTTACTCATTTATGCACCTCGAATACTTATCGTACCACACACGCATCTCTCACTACGCAGTAGAAAAACAGTGAAACTGCCACTAAGTAACTAGTTGTCATTGGCATTGGATCAATTTGATTACCTATTTCTTTAACGTTATAGTCTATTTTCCCACACATTTTTTGACACAGCACTGGGAAGGTTTGTTGCAATTACAAAGGTACAAATGATGTGTTTTAAAATACAGATACTCTATTTTATGAAAGACTTGAAACTAAAACAAACATCTCAAAGCCTTTACATTGAAAAAAAATTCTAAGAAGCTTTATAATATTCATTTTATAGAATGCATTTAAAAAACATATCGCCGAAAAATAAAATAAAAATACAATTTTATTAACATAAACCTTAGAGCATTTAATTAATGGAGACGGCAATACCGTATAACACCGAACTATTTTTTCTGACACTTTTAGAGGGAGGAGATGTAAACATGTACAGCACATAGTGTGACAGCGCAGGTAGGTCCGTACTGTATACTTAAATACAAACATATTTTTATATAAAAATACTGATATAATAGGAAATAACATGTTCTCGTAGATTAGATGTGGAAGATCGCTTTTTACAATATTAAACAGCATAATTTAACATTTTTCCGGAAGCGCACTTTCGCAACACGAAGCGATACAGAATGGCAATGGCCGGCCGCGCTGAAGTAGTTCTATTAAACGTACATGGCCAAGTGGCCAACCTGGGCCCGCCTTTGCCGTCTCCATTGGTCAAATGCTCTAAGACATAAACACATATTTTGTACCTATGGGACTATAGAAAAATAAAGTTCAGTTACTCAATATTTCCGCAAGTACACTTAAATCGTATTTACTCATAGCACAAGGTTCAAAATTGAAATGAACTTTTTGTAAACTAGCGAATCCCGTCTGTTTAAAAAAAACGGAACAGTATCTTTAGGCGGTTTGATACAAACATGAAAATCTTCATAAATGACAAAATGTTTTAACTCACTTTTCAGATACATACTGGTGAAATCAGACGGTATTTTAAAAAACGCCTGAAAAAAGGCAGCCGTTTACGACGTTTTTATTCCAGGACACAGAATAGATATAAGTACTCCGTACAGAAAGGACACTCCCCGCCCCGCCCTAGAAACAGTTGCCTCACCCCTCCCCACGAGTTCATGTGCCGACTCGTGTGCTCGTTTAGTCGTATTTGTCAACTGTCAACTTTATATTGATATTCAAAGCTATGGTAGCCCTATACTTACTTACACACACAGTTGCGCATGTACAAAAACGTCATCTGACGTCCTCTGCTCATAATGGGGCGGTTGTATGGAGTGTCCAGGGTGTGTCCAGGATTAATTCTTGTTTCACTTGCAATATTATTGAGATTATATTTCTACCCCTAATAGGGTACTAGGCTTAAAATTCTAGTTAGTAGGAAAAGTGAGCTCAAACTCTAAACTTATCTTATAATAGTAACACAGCGGACACCAGCTTGATACATTAGTTAACGTTTACAAATTCGTTATTAGAATACCAGCCTTTCGGTAAACATTAATATGTTTGATAATACTTGTTTCAAAGAAGTCTTAAAATTTCTTTAAGAAAATGGTATCGCATAGAAGTGGACAGCATGAACTACAAACATAATGAACATACTCACAATATAATCTTCGGTCATTTCAAATCCGAATCAATATTTTTAACATAGAATTATAATAAAAATGTACATAGACATATTCTATGGCGACGTGAACACAGGCAAAACCACAGAAAAATTCATGATAAACCTTTATAAAAATATTGTATGTAAAAAAATAACAATTCAGTTTCGAATTTTGAAATCAAGGCCTAGATTTTAAAAAAAACGACAGACCAAGGTAGAGAACGACAATAAAAAAAGTCTATGCACTTACAGATGTTATACCAAAGCAAGACTACTTAAATGTAGAAGTAATAGCGTTAACAAAGTATCAAGGGGTATATACGTAGGCTCTGCGTCGACGGCGGGCGCTCAGCGCATCCGGTAATGGTTCTTTTCCTGCACTTGACAGAGTTCGCCTTTGAACTCAATCTCCACTTCGAAGTCCAGATCGCGGTTGTTACGAGCGTTCTGCCTCATAGAGAATGTACCAGTAATCTCCTCTCCTTTCTTGACCTGAAGATAAGACATTGAAACAAGTTTCAAAAACCATTACGGAATTTTTTTATTTGAGATTTTTTTGCATTCACTATGCTATTTTTATTTAATACTAAATAGTACCTATACTAGAAAATATTCGATTCTCACCAGATTGAGTGACTCAGTTGGTTGTCGCGGGTTCGATTCCCGCCTGAGAATATATGTACGTAAATTATATGGTGCGAGTCGAATTTTTAGATTATTTAGTATTCTATACAAAGAGCACTGTGAAAGCTAAAAATCTCAAATTTAAAAATGATTTATCCTAATCAATTGTCAAAATATCTGAAAAGATATTTCAATTGAATGTCGAGGCAATTCTTCAAATTGATGAAATAATAATAATAATAAATGTTTGGACAATTTCACACAGCGCCATCTAGCCCCAAACTGAGCAAAGCTTGTAATATGGGTGCTAGACAACTGATATACTACTTATATACTTTTTAAATATATACTTACTAGTGGCCCGCCCCGGCTTCGCACGGGTACAATGTAGTTACTAATGTGGTGAGTGTGAAGTTATTAGACTATACTACAGGATAACTATAAATAGTGGTGGCGTTTGTATGAAAATCGACTTGTGTCCTTAATTATGTGGCCACCACTAATGTATATGTATATACGACGTACAAAACTTACGCAAGGGGTGATATAAGTTTGACCTGTGTGTGTCTGTCTGTCTGAGGCAACCTAGCTCTCAAACTTACGGACCGATTTGATACAGTTTTTTATGCATAGTTTAAAAGATCTAAGTGTACAGGTAGACGACGGGACTCCTATACCATTGATCCGATTATGATGAAACTTTGGTGAGTTTTTCTGCTTATGATCGAGAAGGTCCCTGGCTAAAAAAACGAAGCATTGCAATACGCATGCCGGGTGCAGCTAGTTCTAAATAAAAATATGTTGTGCATTATTAGGATTATCAATCTCGATCATTCAACACTTCTCTATAAAATACAACGTGTTACAAAAATACCCCTAATGCCGAATATGGTATAGAACAAAAATTAAAATCGAAAATATCAAAATTTATGAAACAGCTGATTTTTTTTTCGAGATTTGAGATTTGGTCTCAGTAGTAAAAGTTGTTCAGTTTGATGGTCCCTATATACCATATTCGGCATTAGGGGTATTTTTGTAATATGTTGTATACCTGCTACCACATTTCTTGTCATGTTATCCGGCTGGAAAATAAAAAGGCTATTCGTCGAGCTGACTCTCGAGCAGGCGACATTAGAGCTGGCCATGGGAGAAACAATCACTGCGCAGATCTACACCAGCCGCTCTTAAACTTTGGCCCTGTGCTTTATTAATTGTCATAGCATAGGCGACCTGACCGGATATTGCATTCTTTTAAAATTAATCTGATAATCAGATGGAATAATTTTGCACCTTATTACAACGCAATAAGGAAAAAATGTCACTACTGCCAACATAACGCCATAGGTACTATTCAATGAAATGCATTTTACCTACTCTCAGGGGAAATGACCAAAGAGAATGTAATACTACGTTGAGATGACAAATGATATTTATTTTTCTTAATTAATCAATCAAATGCGCAAAGAAGTTTAAATTCCGACATCGAATTCAATCACCCAAAAAGTAGCTTTCTATCACTTTTTAACCCTGTTAGGGGATAAATATTTAAAAAAACCGAAACACGTGTTCAATTAATTTTGTGAAAGAATGTCTATGCCAAATTTCAAGTCAATCGGGCCAAGGAATCGCGTTCTCCCATACCAACTTTGCCACCCTGTTTCACCCCTTTAGGGGTTGAATTTCGCAAAATCCCGTCTTAGTGAGCACCTACGCCCTAAAAGAAGCCCCCATGCAAAATTTGAGACTCCTAGCACTTGTAGTTTCTGAGATTTCGTGATCAGTGAGTGAGTGATTTTCCCTTTTATATATATAGATTATACATAGTAACACCCAGACCCGTCACAGAAATAACGCTGGCTTGCAGCGTAAGAGTGGGATATACTAGAAAAGTTGCGTCGATGCCACTAGTGACTCGGTAGCAGCGGTCAGGGTAACTTCCAAAGGTCGCGGGTTCGATTCCCGCCTGAGACAATTCTGGTAACGAGTAGAATTTTTTCTAGTATTTAATTTAATATTAAACCATTAAGGAATTTGATCTTACTACTTTTGATTAGCTGCCATTGAAGAGCAAAAAATAACCCTAATGGTTTTGGATACACAAAGGTGAAGTAATATTCTATAGTCTCCTCCAATTCCAAGTATTGAGAGAGTGTGAACAACCTGACATAAGACTTATGATGGAAAATATAGATTCTTTACATGTTACCACTGTTTAACCATAGACTATGAATAATCTTTATTTGTCAAAATAAGCTTAATTTTCGTATTCTTTTTTTTTAATATATATATTATCGTTCGAAAACGTGGTAAGATATAAAATAGTAACCTTTAAAATGCAAGTGAATGTGTTGGTAAGTCCTATGCACAGTCACGTCTAAAAATATGTATGTTTAGAACTTTGTCACTCTAAAAGCTATTCCTTTTTTTCAATGGAAATCAATGACAAATGAAACTACAACAAAACGACAAAGTTCTAAACTGTTACATGTACGTACAGGTAGTATAGATTTTCGTGCTAAGGGCACTATATTTACACTCACCGTCATATACTCGTCGAAGTAAAACACAGTCTGTTTCCAGTGAGTGTAAGGAGCCTCGGGCGCGGTGCTGAACCCGAGCCGCTTGTGCGACTTCGTGAACTCTACATTGAAGAACGTCACCAGAGCTTGGATGAAGTCGTTGCGACGCACCTGGTTGTAAACAATTGTTTATTTTTTTATTTCAGGCATGAAAAGCTAACAAATGTCTCCATCCAAACCACTTTTTATCTTTTGTAGAAGTAATTTAAGTTATTAAAGTTTTAATAAAATTACCACTTCTATAACTATTGTATAGAATAGAGTCTATACAATAACGTCTATAGACAGCTTACATTTAACCGAATAGCGGCAAAAATTAGGGTTACGGACTCCTCCCTATACGAATTTGGTCTAGACAAGGGATCCGTTGATACTCTCCCCCCATGCATTCCTAAACCTACTAATTTCAAACCTGTTCTTAGCTATGTTAAATCCTCATGCATTGATGTTTTAAGTAACTATATAACAACTAATAATATAAGATTATAACCTATGTAGCTATAAGGTATCTGCTTTATGTGTTGCGTATGTCCTTATTCAAGATATCTCTACAGTCTCAAAATCTAAGTCAATTACTCTTGGACATTGTACACACGACGGCACCTCAGGCTATACATGTTGACCTTGAGACCACCTTCATGCCCTACGTAATAAAGGCTGTATTCGCAGTTTAACTGTATAACCTGATGTGCTGTCGTGTGTACTTTCACAACACGCCTCTTGAAGAAGCAGAGTCTGTAGGAACAAATAACTGAGCAAACAATTGGCATTGTTTGATATTCCAAACTTGATTATTTTAGACACCGTTCATTCTGAAGCAAAACTTAATGGAATGATAATACTTTATTATTTGAGCAATTATAAATAAAATTGTACAAATCATAAAGCGACTGCTGCTGCTGTTACAAAAAAGAATGTTACCTGAAGATGGAACTTCGACTCAAAGTTAAGATCTTCTTTCTTGACTGTATACAAGTCTATCTCCTTCAACAGACACGAATTTGTGACCACCTGAGGAAATAGAGAGAAGTTATTGACACAAGTTAATAAAATTGCTTTGCTTTGACAGTATGTCATCATTGATTTATTATTATATAGACTTTTTAACGCCTGTAGCACACCTCCGCCGCGAAACAATACCAGCGGAACCGCAGTAGGTCCCGCCATGAATTGTCAGTTGTACGACAAGCGAAACAGATGCGAAACAGCCTGTTCTAACTCATAGATTTAACTATGATGTTGTCTCTATTACGCGCGATTCATGGCGAAGTCATGGCGAAACATGCAGTTTCGCTGGTATTATTTCGTGGCGGAGATGTGCTACAGGCATAAAAGAACAAAGACTTGAGCTGAAGTATTCACTCAATAGATTAAAGCAACAGATATTTCTAGGACAGGGTCAAAAAAATTTACCCAGTTTCTAGACTATTATACTTTTAAATGTAAAACATTACTTATGATAAAAGAGTAGTCTTACAATCAATAGATAAACAATCAATTCAAATCAAAATTGCCACTACACATAAGTTCTTTTATTTGTAATGGAAAAAATAAACAAACATTTTATTTTTATTTATTAATCAATGAATAATTTCAAGGCTACTTTTCTTGAGCTTTACACCTTTATAATAAGCAATATTTAGCTGTGCTTTCAAAAGGGATTATCTGTCAAATAGTTTATTGGTAATGGGACAAATCTGGAACCTGTTAAATAGGTCTCAAGTGTTGCACATACCTGTTTAGCATCAACAACATCCACCAATGGCTCAGAGATAGCAACCTTCCTAATAGAGGACATGTCGAACCCATAAACATCATCCCACCAGTTGATCTTCTCGTCCTTGTACTGGCGGTCTTCAATGCCGCAAATGAACAACGTGCATCTTAAAAACATACAAAGTTAAAATTATACGACTACCAACAACATACTATGGTTTGTTCATGACATATTGTATTGGAGTAGTGACAAAACTATCATATCTACACAACACTCATACACTGTGTATGAAAAAAGGGGTAATACCTATATGGAGAATAAATATTGACTGTGTAAATGTTGGTCCTGGGTGTCACAACTACAAAATATCAATTGAAACATGTTTAATAAAATAAGGCTTTTTAATTACTAAAGTGGCATTTGCACAAGACCTTACCTGTCAGGGAAAAGCATGCCATCAGGTTTGAGCCACTTGTCCCGAGCATACAAGACTGTGTCCAGCATACTCTCATAGAAGAGGCAGTAGCCCATCCACTCCGAGATGATGATGTCTACCTTCTCAACTGGTAACTCTACTTCTTCCACCTAAAAAACAATATTAATGTAGATAACCTTATTACTTCAAGATTTGCTTAATTTATTTGCTTATAATGCTACCTGTATTAAGGATGGATAAAGAGACATTACCTTTCCTTTAACAATTTCAATAACATCATCCAATCGGTTGGCTTCAATGATCTTGCGTGCGTAATCAACTATGTTGGAGCATTCCACAGCAATCACTTTGGCCGCACCAGCCTTTGCTGCAAACATGGAAAGGATGCCCGTCCCGCAACCTATATCAAGGACCGTCTGAAAATTTTGCCATAAAATACAATCAATCCGATTTAATACAAATGACATAAAAAATAAATATTGATATACCTATTAGCTTTCAATATCTTAGATAAGCTATAACTATTAAACTTATTCTTTGAGGCAAACTGAGCAGAATTTAATACTGAATAGAAAAACTTGGATCCAACATTCCTTTGCATAACTTGGAGAAAGTTTACTAACCTTTCCTTTGAATAGATGCTTGTTGTGGTACATGGCATTCCTGTACGTGAGAGTACGTACTTCATCTTTGAGCATTTCCTCGTGTATACCGAAATGGGCGTACGAATCAAAATAATAGTCTCTTGAAGTCATTTCCTCCGCCGCGACAACTTTTTCGGGTCCTATAACATGTTAGAATTGAGTTACAATGGAAACCTGGAAACGGCTCTTCACCTAAAACACGTTTTCGGCAATCTCAAATGCTGAGCAACGCCAGGTTAAGTACTTAAAACTTACCATTTTCAACCACAGGCGTAGTTGCAGCCGACGTGCCTTCTTGTGCAACATCCATACTTTCCATTGTGAATCAATTTACGAGCCAGAAATAGTGCAAAAATGAAATTAGTTATAGATAACCTGTAACTTTGTAATACGAATCGATCTGTCAAATGTGGAATTACTAATAATAAAGCTTCAACTTATGATAATAGACTTACGTTAAACTATTATAAGGTACTCTAAGTGAGATTTTAGAAGTAAATATCACAATTTTATATTTTTTGCGCTAAACGCCTTCAAAAACCCTACAAGCGAGCTTTTCCGCAAAAATTGAAAGACCGCTACTAAATTGCCAGAAGAAAAAAAGACAATAGATTGGCGTTTTGATATTATATAAAATTCAATGCACTATTTTTCAATATAGGGCTATTTTTGAACTTACTAATTCAATTTTATACTTATTTAAATACATATTTCATCAGTATTCGTTGTTAACCTGGCTAAATAGAGAAAAAAGGTTTCTAAAGTAATACATGGCAACATAGAAAATACGTAATAGCCCTTGTAGCCCCTAGACGATCAAGCATTGCTTGTCAATCATTTACATTGCATTACCACCACGACTACCACCACGCTTCACGGGTGTTCTCGGCGTGAAGAGGTGGCATAAGTTTACATCACAATCTGTGCCGCTAGTTTGTTTGTCTTTGTTTTGTTTGTTAGTGCCATTATAGACTAATATATAATATTAGTGCTGTACATACATTCAGACTAGACACCAGTCGATCGACTATTACCCATTGACGCGGGACCTCAGAGATGACAAGAAAACCCAAGATAACGCTTCACGTATTAAAACAGCACGCAAATATGGCACCGGTCAAAATAACTCAAATAAATTATTAAAAAATAAGCCCCCAGATTTTTACAAATAAAAGCAATATTAAGAAAAAAACAAATTCAATCTATTATTAAAAACATGGAACAAACTTTTCCATGTTTTTATGAATAAATAACCAGTAATAATATACGCGCTGTAATCCGTAAAAAGTGTTTAATTTCTACTGAACCGTACGCGCGAAAGTCTTAGAAGTGTATAAATAACCAGTGTTTACGATGATGTATAACTTGTCAGTATCAAATTATTGAGTAAAGAGTATCTAAAAACTTTAGGTATGCCCCTCGTACAATTAAAACCATGATTACATTTGCCAATCTAATGTTCAAAAAGAACCAACTTCAGTCACTACTGTCAATAAAATATTATATAATAAGTTCGATTTTAAGAGTGAATTTACACTAATAATGGAAAGGTAAACATTGTTTATGATTGGGGATGAGAATCGTAACTAAAAAATCCTAAACAATATTTACCTTTCCGTTATAGTTACGTATAAATTCACTGTTAAAATTGTATTTATTATAAACTCTAAATTGGATTCCTAAATTGGACATTAGATTGGTAAATGTAATCGTGGCTTAAGTTATGGATCAATATTATATACTGGTTGCCTAAGTTTTAGTAGGATTTGTACATAGTGATTTGGGATTTGGGAACTGCCTTCATGTATTACTTTACTAGCGAAATATGTTACATGTTAAATAACACGTACTAGAATTTGTGACTGTGAATTCCACAGTTGCAACCTAGGTATCCGAGATTTTTCCGGGATTTTCACATCACATCACAGATATCATTCGTCGTAGAGATCCTTGCATAGACTAAGAAGTGGACACGATAATACTATTACCGTGCCTTGGAAGAAGCCTATATACTATAACTGAGCAGTGGCCGTATCGTCTTGTCATCTGGCTGATAATGATGATGATAATTTTTAAAACCATATAAGATTTATTTTTCATCGTACCGCAAACAATTAATATGTATATCATTGATCTGTATAAGTAGCTGATTAATTAAATAATTCTAACTATTTACTAATCACATAGCAATTAGCTTATTGTGTAAAAAATTATCAATTAGTAACGATAACAATTGTTTGATAAGCCGTCTGTAATTCTAAATACTTGTACAATAATTTCTATATTATCAGTAGGATAGCAACGAAACTAAGCAGTGCGTGGCGGGCGGCGGGTGTGCGTTTTGTACATCTCTTTATCGTTATACTTGGGTACTGAGGATACGAATCTTATCGCAAAATCCAAGAAATACTTCTGTGTTGATATAACTTGACTGCCATGCCAGACAGTATTGTGACAGCAGTGACCGAGATCGAACGCTCGGCCCGTTTGCATAAGTGAGCGCTTTAACCACGTAACTAAATGGAGTAAATAACATAAAACAAGTACAGTGTGTAGTTCACAACACCGATACTCCCTGAGAATTACAAGGCCTATATTCAGTTCCAAGTTTATATCTATAGTTTCAGCTATTACTATTTAAAATAAGGTAAATGTTTTGAAAATTCTATTTTCCTTTTGCTGCTTCTTAAATAATTATATCCATAATATGTTTGTTTAACTGTATTATGCATGGTAATTGTTTTTTATTATTTCTAACGACAAACAGTTTTATACACGGTATATTCTCTGGTTCTCTGACTAAGAGTATTTTTAATAACAACTAACAAGATATTAAATATAACTGAATCACTACAATAGTTAATTCTTCTTACTATTGGAATGGTTTGTAATACCATATTGTTCTTTAGGAATAAATTATGATGATAACAAAGAATTCGAGCTTACTGCGTATGAAAATGTATATTTTTTTAAAGAAAAAAACGTTTCTTCTTTACTTGAAATCGTAGGTGTACTGTACTGTGATACTAATTAACCTTATCAGAATAAAATAATACCTAAGTCTACGTGTCTAACGAAAGCTACGAATAGTATTTTTTATAACTGTAGGACTTCTAAATCAGGAGAAATTAATATTTTTCGACAGGGCCATCTAAAATAAAAAGTCAAATTTAAAAATGGCGGGCATTCCAGCAGGAGAGGGAATGGACTGGGACATGTGGGTGTTCTTGTCGATAAAATGTAGGTGTTTTTCACGCCTTTAAACTATCGCTAGTACAAGACCAAAGACACTGTATAATGAACAGGGAAAGAGACTAGACAATCAGACCAAACACAGGCAATTCATCGAATTCACTATCTAAAGTCAGTACAAACCATCGTAATAGTTTGCAACAGATGTTGATCTACTTTGTTGCTGTACGGTAAAAACGAAACATTCATTCGTAAATACTTTGGGAAAATATTTTGAAGCATTGAGATAAATATAAAACATTTAAATACTTCAAAAACTCTGTGTTGTCTCAAGATCAAGATGATACGACCCCAGCATACCCCAGTCAGCATTCTTTGTCCGACATAAACATAAACTTCTATAACTTTTTATAAATTATTACGTTAGATACTTACTTAACTCTAATAAAATTAGTTTTGACTACATGCGAGATTAGTTTGATTAACAAATGGAATGTCAAACGTTCATTTATAATTACTTACTACTAGATTAGATTAAACGTTCCCGGACATTTGCGTGACTTCGTGACATCAAGATCCAACTCCACATACTATACAAGTTAAGTATGTACACACGACAGCACGTCGGGTTATACAGTTCAACTGCGAAAACAGCTTTTATTACGTAGAGCATAAAGGCGATCTTAAGGTCAACATGTATAGTCTGAGGTGGCGTCGAGTGTTACCTACTTATTATACTTATTGTACGAATTTTACGCAGATAAAAACAAATGCACAAATTATTAAAATAATGTGTAAATACTGTCATCTTGCATTGTTATACACTTTTATTAGGTAGGTAGGTAGTAAGGTAGTAAGCAAAAATTTTCAAAGAAACGAGAAAGTGCATACTGTGCAGTGTCAAATTCTAAAATAAGTGAGTGAATTTTATACTTTACTTCTGGGAATGAACTGTGGGTAAACGTCCTTCGGTCGTTTTATTCGCGATCAAAGAAAGAACATTTTTGGTTAAAAATAAAGCGTGTAGGTATACAAGTACTCGTAATATTGAGTTTTTGTTATTTGCATCGGACAAGATTGACTTTAGTCCATTATTCCCGCAAACATTTCGTTTTATATACTATATATGAGTGTATGTATAGTACTAACACCCTTAACTGTTGACTTTTGAAGAATACTCTATGGCATTAAGTCCGCCATTTGTTGTGATTGTTGCATTAAAGTTTATTTAAATAAATACTATTACCGCCTTATTAATATTGGTTGTTAAAACCCTGTAAAAATATATTAAGTTTGAGATTGTTAATTTGCGTTTGTATGAGAGGCACAGTGTTCGCGGCCTCTTAAGTTAACTTAGTCAAACTAAATTTTATGTAAATCCAAGTAATATATGAGCGTAAGAAGAGCGAAGCTTCTCAACACAAGTATCTTCGGATTACTTTCTGAGAAGTCCCAGCAACATACTGTTTACAATTTACTGAAATAAAACACATTTTTTTTTTTTTAGTATTTTATATCTAGCTTACTTGCTAAGAACAGTAAATAAATAAAAATAAAAATATACTTGCAAAACTAGAGGCTCATTAATGGGGAAAGGAATTGCCTTTTTGAATAAAGTTCCACAAAATTGGCATGAATTTAAAATGACAAAGTAAAAAGATTACAAAGATTTATTTAAAAGACTGCCATGCATAGATGTAACATAATAAATATCTAAACCGTTTCAATAACTTTATTCAAATAATTGCTTTTTTATAGCTGGTAACAAATAATTAATAAGCATAATAAACAATATACTTTATTCTTACGTAGGTAGGGTAGGTAGCTACCTATCTATCTATATTATATCTATGTAAATGGCTAGGTATAGGTAGCTAAGGGCAAACAAAAAAATATTGAAAAACGCATGTTTTTTAAAGTAAACATCATGATAGAATGGAAGTGTCAATCCGATAACGCAGTGTATTAGAGCCGAGCCACAATGATAACTAAAAGTGATAGCCCACGCGCGCTCGTCTCATATACTCGTAGGTAGGTACTTACTTACTCTTATAGTAGGTAATTAATAAGAAGTTTATGAACAAATACACATTTGTTTATGGGTAGCCATAACAAACAAATAATAGTGATAGTATTATTTTACAGAAATATATAAATGGAACATAACAATGTTGTTAATGATTTAAATAAGTTCCAAACAATAAATTTTTCTTAATGTTTTTTTACAACTTATTTTTTTATGATCACTGCACTTCATAAAATAGGTAGTTTATCTTCCATATTTTTCACTTACAATTTTTGAGTGACTGGGAGTATACTTTAGTCACTCAATCGCAATGCTTTTGTATACCTTCATTCGTCGTGAAGTAAATCGTGAATTCGTGACTGTTCTTTTAACTGTTCGCTAAATGTAAGAATATAATTTTTTGATTACTTAACACAATCTTGAAGAAGTTTGTATATTTAAAACGTATTCGTGTATATTGCGTTACTCAAATCAAACAACTTCTAACACTTGACTAATAAATAGATAGAATCTTAGACCTTGAACATTTTGTCAATCAAATGAAAATATAACGGTCGATGCTTTAATTTAATTATGAAATGTAGGTATAATAATATACTATACCTAATAGTATTATTATTAATATTAGGTATTATTGGTATTTTATGTATTTATACTATTATACTCATATAAAAATCTGTTGGGCATTGTACAGGTAGGTAGTAAATAACCCACGAAACTACGACTGCGTTAACTAAGTTTTATTTAAAATCGTTCCTATAGGTTTCAGTACACAAACTTGTGAAAAATGAATACCTGCATTAAATAACTTGCCGTCTCGAGTACCTACCAATTAGATAACGTTGCTGTTCCCTGATTGGCATAAGTGGTCAGCTCATACTATAATTCGGCAAGTAAGGCATATAGCATCATGAACTTATGACCTCGGATGTCCTTAAACTACAACATTCACATGAGGACAACGGAATCAAATGGAGTTCGTTCACCGTATCAATAACGTTGCACTGACCTTCAACTCGTACGTAAGTAGGTATAGTAAAGGAAATTTTAATGAGCTTCTCGTGTTCACTCCATTGTTGGAAATGGTGTAAGTATAAGCCACGCTAGCTAGCTAGACATCATGGTCATCGTAAAATCACACGTCGCAATAGTGACCCATCCTACAGCCCACAGTCCACACACTTTATAGGTAGGTACTTAGGTACCTAGGCCTCACATCTTGTGTAAGTGGCTAGAGAATGCTAACGGTTAATCTACTTTACTACACCATAAATTGATAAGTATTTAACATGCCTTAATCATGGAGAAGCTTGAGATGATAATTTGTTTGTCAATCATGAGCGACTCTAGCAATCGCAAGCATTCGGCTTGCGCTAAGCCACTGCGAGAAATTTTAAAAGTGAAAATCTACGTTAGTGTTACATTTTTCTAGACTAATAAAAATTTAACGTGTCATAAAACTCATAAAAACTGCATATTTTTTGTTACTACTCTATTTGGTCATGGCTTGGTTGTAGCTAGAAAATATGTAAGAACTTTGATTAATTTAAAAGGCTTCTGTTTTAATTGTTTCAGGTCTTGACAAAATGTCAAGTGAAAAGGTTTCGGAGAAACATAATAATGATGAAGACAAAGAAGTTGAGACAATGCAAGGAAGCACAATAAAATTAAAAAGAGAGTTGGGATTATTTTCCGCAGTTAATTTAATTTTAGGTGTAATGATTGGGTCGGGAGTTTTTGTATCACCAGCATCGGCTTTGGAATACTCTGGGTCCGTTGGCTTATGTCTGATAGTTTGGACCGTCTCGGGCATTATATCTTTATTAGGTGGGTGTAGGTAAGACCTACTTACATATAATTAAAATGGTTGCAGTAATGGAGTTACCTACTCTCATCTCAACCATACATTAAAATTCAAAATAATATCAGAAAGAACATATCGTTAAATACTTAAATTTTTCAGGAGCATTAGCTTTCGCCGAGTTAGGTACTGTTCTCGGAAAGTCTGGCGCCGAATATGCATATTTTCAAGAAGCATTTGGCAAATTTCATAAGTATTGGGGACCTTTACCTTCTTTTATTTGTGCATGGATCTACGTCGTGATTTTGAGGCCTGCTGAAGTTGCAATTATAGTGATGACTTTTGCTGAATATGCAATACAACCATTTACATCGGACCTTCAGAGTGATTATAAAGCTACAGCAATTAAGTTAGCATCGCTCTCCGCACTATGTAAGTAACCAAATAACTTGGCACTCCTTTTTTACAGTTTATTCTATTCATTTCCTTCTTTATAAGACAATAATTTCAACTTAATATAATTAAGTAGCTAAATACTACACTTGACGTCAATTTCTTTTACTAATTTGTTTGACTTCATAAATTTTAACTTAAGAAATGCTCACATTATCTTTGTAAGCCTTTGACAATTATTTGAAAAAATAATGCAGTAGGTTTGACATTTACGTGGTGGTCTAGTTCATCACGTTCTAAATTTGAAATTCAGTGCCCAAATGAATTTCAATATTTACTTGCCGCACTAGTGCGGGAAGTAGTATTCCAAATTCAAAACAGTAGAACTCATCAGCTAGCATTGTTTTTATAAAACTTTATGGTTGCATGACACTGGTCGTTTAACATGTCCACACGAACAAATTAAAAAATTTCATTTTTAGTATGTTAATTTTATTTTCTCGCATTTCTTAAGAAAAGCACTATACAAGCCTTGTACGGGAAGCAATTTGTATTGCCTCTAATGAAACCATCCTCAACAATGTAAATGCTAACCTACAATTACAAATACAATTTCTTTACTGCAAACTAAGTGAACCTACATAGGTGGTATGCCTAAAAAGAACTTAAATACTTAGTCGCCCTTTTCGGACACAGCAATTTAGAGGGTCTGTTTTCGGCTGTAATGTAATATTTATTAAGCACAAGTAATTTCATCCTCTTTTTGTCAAAAGTTAATATTTTTATTAGATCTTTGTTTGACTACCACGACTTAGTTTATCTCGACTTAGAAACAAACATACATTATTTAAGCACATCACTACCTAAGTTGTTTCGTTTGCTATCTATGCTACGCCGCACTGTCAAATAAATATGTCAATTGTCAATGTCAGTCAGCTCAACTCATCATTTTGAATTTATCAGTTGCGTTTGTAACTATAATTCCTAAGGCTAATGGTAACATTTTTGAATATTTTTCTCCTATTTTGTTCTTTTATAAATATTAACTTCCACACATAACCTGTGGCTTAGAAATTGCTGTACTGCTAAGAGCAAATAAGTCTGAGCTGTACCGAAAACTGCGACTACAAGAGGTAAGCCAAGCTATCGTAATTCGTAAAACATTTTCTATTTAAAATCTAAATACAATCAATAAGTTACTTTAAAAATGATTTCAGTATATAAACATGTCGTACGAACCTAATGTAGAGACGAAAAATGCATTGAAAACAGAGTTAAAAGCGTTGCAGTCGCGCTGTATCGATACTTACAATAATATCGAAAATTTACCAATCGACACCCAATATATAACGTCGGACAACGTAGACGAGAAAATATTAAGTTATATGGAAGGACTGAGGATAGATATTGAGAATTCAAACACTCCTATAGTGACAGATGATAATTTACTATCAAGTCAGTTTTTAACTGATATAAACCAAAGAACTACTGAAGTTAAAGAGTTAATAGCTTACACAAGAGGTTCCATACATGATGTTGACAGCGAAATTAACAGGTGAGAATTGAAATTAAATTTATTAAAATAGATAGTTTAGAAATAAGTCTTTTTAAAATCATTTTGAATTTACAGGCTTGAAATTCTTATCAATACCGCGCGAGAAGCAAAATCTCGCCCTAAAGTGCAAGGACAAGATGTAAGACCTGACCACCTGCATAAGGCCAAGGAGAGATTCCAAATGATGAAAAACGAACTGCATGGCCTTATACAATCTTTATTTCCGAGCAACTTTGAAAAAATCACAGAAATTTTGGGTGTAAGTTTCTCTAGGTATAATTAATTCTTATTTGAAGCAGTATGGCATATTATAGAGCCATGTTTATAAAAGGGGTCGCTCGGGAATTCATTATGTGGAAGAATAAATAAAAATAGGGCTACAATTTTATGAAGCAAAATATGGGTAAAGGCACCTTAAATACTTACCAAATGAAACTAGCATTTAACCAAGTTTTATGCAAATAATAAAGAATTTTACCTGCCTTAACTCTGTAGTCATGCATACATATAGCATGATAATAATGATTTATCGAAACTCAACTGTCAAAATCCATTATCTTTGGCAGTTAAAAGAGATAATTGGCTAAATCATATTGTATTCTATATAATTATCAAACCTGTTCACAAGAATTAACAAGAATTGGCTGAGAATTGCAACCTGAAGAGAGACTCTTTCTGCTTGCTCGGTCAATTATAAAACTGTAAGAAAGATGTGTCTGTACATTGAAGATATTCCAGAAAAACAGTTACATAACCATGCCCAATATTTGGGGAACTGGGTGAAATGGTTCTGATTAGGTAGAGTGATCACCGGCTTCGCTGGTGTCCCCCCTTCAAATAATAATAATGCCCAATATTATTTTTTATATTTTATCTGCCTGGCATCACGCAAAAAAACTTAACATAACTTGGGATTCAACTTAAATTAAAATATAAGCTATGTTTCATCTAATTCGGGTTTGTAGAACCAGGGAAACAGCTTGAACTGTCTGTAGTACTAGTGTTAATATACTAAGGAGGTCATTTAAACTGATCAAGTTATTGTAACGCGCGGGCAGAACTGAAAAAAAACCTATTTCCACGGGAGCTAAGTTGCAGGAAAAAGCTAGTTAGAACATTAAAAATGTTACTAAGTATTTTGTTTATTTCAGCAACTTATGATGGAGAAACGGAATGAGAGTTCCAGTGGATACATTGCAAAAACTTCAGAAAATTACAAACTAATAGAATTATTGAATGATATTAACTTGGTGACAGAAAATCCATACAACAAAATGGAAGTTAAATTAGCTTTCTAAGTTGTAAGGTAGTAAAGATAAGAATCTGAAATATCTGTAATAGTATGTTATTGTAATCTAAAATGAATGATAAAATAAATTGCTATAAAAACTTATTTTGTTTTATTGTATTTTTTTATGTTGGGATATTTATTGTATTTTGTACTAAGAATAATAAAAATAATTCTGAATACAAACAAAAACTGTTACCTAAAAAACATAATTATGATTTAAATATGCTCTGATTTCAACTTTACCTAAATACCTTTACATGTGAATATTTGACAACCCAAACGTAAAGGCCCCAAGTTCAATCCCTGGGGGGCTGAACTTCATATTAGTTTTGAACATAATAATTTGAATCTACATTCTTGTTCCAGTTATAATGACATATATAAATATAACTAGTGTGAAGCTATTGGTGAGAGTTCAAAATGTATTTGGAATGTGCAAAGTATTTGCATGTCTCATTGTAATTGGAGGAGGCTTATATGAAATCATCAAAGGTATGTATTTTATTCAATTAGGTGATCATTTTCATTGTGTGCGGAAGGTATAGAGAAGTTATGGACACATGAGTTTTAGCTAAACCTCTGCTATCTTGTCAATGGCCCTCTGGTGTATCGAGGCTGTAGTGGCGAGGGGTGAAATTATGGAGAAGGTAAGCCGTTCCACAAAAGTGTTATTATCTGCATAGTAGATCGGTGGGGTGGGATTTCCAAAAGGTAAGCCGATAGAAATCGGCTTGTATGGACCCTTCGCCACTGCGTGGCTGCTAATACCAATATTTGCAGACAGGAATCAATCAGCGTAAACTTTATGGCGGTTATACGTGCAAACGTGCGAACGTGCCCCGTAAATAGGGCTGCCATCCGTCCGGGCTTCCCCGGATTTGTCAGTTTGTAGGGCGTCCGGGGAGCGTCCGGGCGGGGTTCTTAAATAGTATCCGGGTAAAACCTGGGCACTATCTGTGTTAGGGTAAAGGGTGTTATGTCTTTATTGTATTGTAATTTTTTTTTCCAGTGCGTCCGAGTAAAATTCTTTATTTCACTCTAAATGTCAGTGGTTTTAAAAAAAAAAACCGGGTTTCGTAATTTGGGTGATGGCAGGCCTACCCGTAAACAGTAATCACACCTCCCACCCGCTGACTTAAAAATAGTGTATTGCGCAGCGACGTACGCCTAACTTCACAGCCGTCATAAAGTTTGCATCCATTGATATTAAAAAAGTTTGCATCACACTTTCCCTAATTACTTTGCCAAATAGGCAGTAGAGTACTTTACTCCTTTTTGCCATACCTTTGCATAACAAGTTCAATAATAAATCTTATTGCACAGGTAACACGGAAAACTTGAATAAAGGATTCGAAAATAGCACAACAAGCATCGGGGGTATATCCCTAGCTCTGTATTCAGGACTTTGGGCATATGACGGGTGGAACAGCGTCACAGTTGTCACAGAGGAGATCATCAACCCTGGTGTGTGAGTACAATTCTTGACTTATTTCTACCACTTTATTTCAAACCAGCGTCAAGGGCGTAACCAGGATTCTGTTTAGGGTTTAGGGGGGCAGGCGAAAAAAAAAACAATCAGTAATGGTGTCATTTTGTCCAAGTGCTGGTGGCAAAATCTGGTGAATTCAAAATACAGGCTGAATCAATTTCAAAATAAATTATTTAGTACATGGTCACTTTTGTCAGAGCCGCACAGAAGGAACTCAAGAGCCTGTCGATCACTGGATTAGCATACTATCTGCTACTGCTAGGGCAGGCAGCTGCCCCCCTGCTCTTACCTCCTTGACCAGCGGTCCACGACTTCATCCCCTTTGTTCCGATCCCATACGAATTTTCGTCCTCTATTCACCTCCCTTCAACCGATATTAGTTTTCCCGACAAATAGTAGCCAATTTCCTTCCTCATCGTCCAATCTCTTTACTTAAATTAATCAAAATTTAGATTTAGTGGTAGAGCCGTGAAAAGGTAACGGACAGATAAATAACCATCCACCTTTATTTTCCACAAAATGTTCAAGAAAATACGAACTGATAATGATTAGAATTAAAACTTAAGCCTGGCTGGTGTATCGCAGAATTAATTTCATTTTTTAACCGACTTCAAAAAAAGAGAATGTTCTCAGTTCGTCGGAATGTTTATTTGTTTTATCTACAACGGGATAGCGCTTGGCCTAAGACCGAAAGTGTAAGCTCACTACACACGAAATCCTCACCCCTGAGGAACTGGCTATCTTACCTCTAGAATTATGTTTGATACTCTGATTCATCAATCTATTTATTACGTACACACGACGGCACATCAGACTATACTTTATGCCCTAAGTAATAAAAGCTGCTTTTGCAGTTCAACTCAATCACTTATACATACAAGTCATTGATTCAACTGTTTAACTTATCGGGTTGTCAATGGTTTTATCCAATATATTATCACATTACTGTTAATTTATTACAATAAAGGTTTATGCGTCAGGTATAGCAAATATTAACACAGATTTCATTTGTTCAGAAAAAACATTTATAAATAATCAAGTATCAACATAAAGAAAACGAAATGTAAATATACTGATGGTTAGGCAGAAACTGATCAATGTTATTTGCACTGGCCTTCAGACTTCTTTTATGGTACCAATATAGATGATAACAAAACCAATTTACTGAAAAGCTGACCCCCTCTTACCTATCTATACGGACAACTCGCAACTTAGCAAACAAAAATATCGAACCACAAACGTTAGTAATATACTTGCGCCCTTACTAATAAAGATTGTATTGTTACACAGTGTTCTTCTTCTTGTATATTTATTAGTAAAGGGGTTGTACTATTATGTATTCTGTGGTAATACAGTATTATTTGCTTGTTATTTATTTATTTATTTATAATGCTGCTACAGAAACGTCAAAAAGTTTTTATACATTGAACTACCTGATACCTGGCATCCGAGACGCCCCGCAGACTCAGCATTCCAGCACTCAAACACGAAGATCGCTAATCAAATTAATGTTCATAGGTACAGGGTGTTACATAAATATGTCATGCTGCAGTGGTGGTAGCCGTTTCCATCAATACGAACAAATTCTATCGGGACCCATAACAAATTGTGAAAAATAATATTCTGCTGTTTCACACAAAGTTATCATTCATTGCCTACCTAGGTACTCGACTCGAATAAAATGTGTCGTAGGACAGAAGATTTTTTTTACGATTTAACATAAGTTTTCATCACCTACTTATAAAACTTGTTCGTATTGATGGGGTTAGGTAGTGATATCATAATTTCTGGGACACCATTTATAATAATGATCTTTTTTTTATCTCGATTGATATTTTAGAGAACATGTATCAGTTAGGTAATTTATTTAATGCTGGATAATTATGTACTTATCGATATTTTGCAGGAATGTCCCGCTCAGCATATCAATAGCCGTGCCTCTTATAACGGCTCTGTACGTCTTCATGAATGTCGCTTATATGACAGTATTAAGTTACGCCGAGATGACTTCAGTTCCAGCCGTGGCGGTAGCTTTTGGAGCCAAGGTTCTGGGCCAAGCGAGCTTCCTCATACCACTGGGTGTTGCTATTGCGACTTTCGGGTGCGCGATGAGCGTGCAATTCGGTGTTACCAGGTATAAATACAGCATTTGTGCTGTTTTTATTAAACTTTACAAGACTGACCCTACTCAAGTCCTCAGAGTTCTTCAAGATTTTAAGCTACAACTCCTGAGATATTTTGCACACTAGCCTTAGTGTTTGCTGAATACTTCGTATCAAAGTAATAAAGAAGTGAAAGAGTTGATGTGATAAAGTACCCACATACTAAAGTGTTCAATATTTCTTTGGCTGACTGTATGTACATACTTACTTATAAAAATGGCAGACGGAATAAGCTCTATAACGTGCAACATAATATAACTAAACGGGTAGTATTCTTCATTTTTAATTAATTTACCTGACCTCGAATCGACAAACAGTTTTTATCATTAAGACATTGTTAGTAGGTAATGCAAACAAGACATGTAGAAGAGAAAATAATTAGGTAAATTGTGTTTGATCTGCAGCATAGAATCTGAAGGATTGTTATCTCTTCAAATGAGGTGATTTTTAAATCTCATTGTTTATTTATTATTAAGTAATTTACAACAGATCCACAGAATAAATAATAGCATTACTTCACAGTGGAAAAGTACAATTTAATCCATAATAAGTGCCAAGTAAACAATACAAAATGTATTATGAACTAATTACAAACGATGGCAAATCAGACGTAATGGCCTGGTCATCGGGCGACCGGCGCAGCGGCGACGCGATTCGCGAATTCGTCTGATGACGCGAATTGTGATTTTATCTCTTTGCGGTGAGCATGTCAAGCGCGCAATGCAAGAGACAATTCGCAAGTCGCATCGCCGCCGTCGTCGCCAATTCGAGTGGCCAAGGTGGTTGACCGTGAGACCGTCTTTATGCCCTACGACATAAAAGCTGTTTTCGCAGTTCAGCTGTTTAATTTGGATGTGCTATCGTGTACCTACATCCTGAGCAAAACAGTATAAAATAACGGATTATTGTAGGACAATGTTGAAAATAACTGGAAGAACTTAGGGTCCAGTTAAAGGATTGCGAGTAAAAAGTCGAAAAAGTTCGCTGCCTTTTTGTACTAAAAATAAGTAGTAGTATTTGACAAAGCACTAGCAGCTTTGTTTTTTATTAAGGGTCTGACTCGAAATCGAATCGAAATATGAAAAAGCAAGACAATTATCAATTTCTTTCAATTTTACCGCTATAACTAGAAAGTCAGCTGTCAAACAATATATTACATTACCGCTTCCCGCCTAAGTTTAGTATTGCCAGAAATACAACTCGCTAAATTCAAAAAGGCCGCGCACTTTTCCAACTACCTATTAGAATACTAACACTTGCCCCATTAATATAATTAAAATCTGTAATGCTTCTCAAAGGGTTTGCTACTCAGCTGCGCGCGGCGGTCACATGCTGGAGGTGTTTTCATATGTAAACTTCAAACGTTTAACACCTGCGCCGGCGGTTGCGTTACATGTAAGTAATAGTCTATTTTAACTCCATAATTCTTACTAATTAATTTATAAACTGATTAAATTTATATACCCACAACTACCAACTTCAAAAGACAGCAGACTATTGTTTTCAACTTAGAGTCGATGAATTCTATTGAATTTGAATTTAGTTGGTATTTTAACTGGTAACTTTAGCATACAGCGTGTGCCTTACGAGACGGTCGTCAACAAGCCATTCTGCAGAAGTGACCTTGCCCATTTCTGTCATTTTGACATTTGTTGCCCGACGTGACTTCAATGACCTTACCACTTTATGACGCTACATACACCCCATACCAAGCTTTACAATAACGAAATATTCTTATTTTCAGGCACTCCTCACCTCAATCTTCATCCTAGTCGGCAACATTAAAACCCTCATAGAGTTTGTCAGTTGGTTTCTCTGGTTCTTTTACGGACTGGCGATGGTTGCGTTGCTCGTCTTGAGGAAAACCCACGCGAACACACCCAGGCCGTACAGAGTCCCAACTATAGTACCTTGCTTCGTATTGTTTGTGGGCATTTTCCTGTCGATCCTGCCGATCGTACATGATCCGTCGTTGAAGTATCTAATGGCCATTGGATTTATAGCGATGGGAGTAGTCGTGTACACAGTATTTGTATACTATAAGAAAACACCGACTACACTTTTAAGTGAGTATTGCTATGTTTGCTTGTTGTCGGTGGACTGATTGAACTTCTGATTGATCATAAAATTTTAACTTACTCATTCTTTCTAATAGGATACAGTAAAAAAAAGTTGTTTCGACGTAACCTTAATACTTTCATATTTTGGATACAGATGGAAAATTACTTATCTCGTTGAAAATTATTTGCTCGCGCGCTCTGAGCCTTGCCTGAGTTGCGAATGTATGCGCACTAAATTGTTGTTGTACGCTGCTCGTGGGTGCCGATCTGGACGGACCATAATGCCGTGTACCCTAAATAACATCGCGAGACATGACATTTCCGTACGACAACTGTGAGCTAGCTCGAGCGAGGCGAGCTGTCTCGCAAGCAGCCTCGCAATGTTGATGCACGGCATAGGAATAGACTTAATAATAATAAAAATGTATCAAATTAGTGACAGCAAACATCTTGAACTAGTGGCTCTGTAGAGCTGTAGACCTTGCGTTTGTAACATGTTTGTTTTATTTGTTTGTTAATTTAACTTTTAACACTTTGTTTTAAGGTCATGAACAAAAAAAAATTTTTTTTTCAGGAAAATTCACTTTCTTCACGCAAATACTGTTTCAAAGTGTTCCACCGAGTAATCGTGATGACTGAGTCCGAATGGAAAATACGATAACTAGTTTTTTAAATTTTACTACAATAGTACTTCGTATTAAAAGTACCTACCATGTGATTTTATTAAGATTAATATTTTGATCGCCTATATTTGTAAATATAATAAGTAGTACAAATAGAATAAAATAGGACTAAATGAAATAAAGATTTTATAGCTGTCAACTAAGTATGTTGTATTTATTACTAGCAGCCGCCCGCGACTTCATCCCGTGGACAACTATTTTCTATTTCTCGGAAACAATGTACTTTTTTCTGGAATATTTTCCTATGTCCTTTTCCAGAGGCGTCTCTAGCTCCTGTAGCGCCCGGGTGCAATCATTACCCCAGCGGTTTTTGGCGCCATTTTGTCGAGTTCGGTTTGGTGTCTATTTTAATTATTTTCAAATTGATTCATAGTGGATATTGTGTCTTAAAATTGGTGCAGTCATATGGTACAAGTGTCTACGCAACTGAACAATATGTGGGATAATTGAAATAGGCACGATCTTAGTTGTGTGAAGCTGAGACTTTTATTGAAGTGGTGGCTTCCTCGGCAGAACTAACCGAGTAAACAGTCTTGATATACTTGGTGCCAAATGCTCCAAGCAGCATTGGAATGCGATGCACCCGCATTCTAATGAAAAATTAAACAATATCTACCACTGAACTATTTAAACTCAAGAACTGGCAGTATGGCTTAGATCTTCGCCTGTCCTGAAAAGGACGAATATAACTACTACTACTACTACTCATTACCCTAGCGCCCTCTAGTGCGTGCTGAGCACTGTCAAAATGGAACAGTTACAGTTATTGCGAATTTGCGTGTAAAAGTACCCGTTTCCTGGTATTCCTACTAATTTGTCCTACTAGTGGGACCACGAGGAAACCCTATTCCTCGTAGTCCTACTAGGACTAAATATACATAGCAAAAAGTACAATAAAGTGAAAATGGAACCCAAGAATCACGAAGTAGTCTATTAGCATTTTGTACACTTTCAAAGTTTTACAATGAAAGTGGCGCCACCATCTCTGAAAGTGGTCTTGCAAGTGACCAATTTTAGGGTGCATTCCGATTCGCGCTGTCAGCGATGTCATCGCGCTGATTTGCGTACCGAATCACCGTAAGTGAAATTGATTTTAGTCTGAATCGGAATGCACCCTTAGCACTGTGCTTTTATCTAGTCTAGTGTGTAGTTAGCATATACCATGCATGAAAAACGTAACCTTAACGTAACCAATTTGTGGTTGGGTGGGTTTGGTTCTCTTTCTTTTCTTTGATCTGTGGACAATCGTTGACGGTTTTAGGGATGATGATAGGATGTCGATATATTGATACATCAATTTTTAAAAAAAAATCGAAATCTAGTTCGATCTGTACATGTTACAAAAATACCCCTAATGCCGAATATGGTATATAGGGACCATCAAACTGAACAACTTTTAGTATTGGACCAACTCTCAAATCGCAAAAAAAATCAGCTTTTCATACATTTTCAAATATTCGATTTTATTTTTGTATGAAACAGCTTTTTTTTTGTGATTTGAGAGTTGGTCCCACAGTAAAAGTTGTTCAGTTTGATGGTCCCTATATACCATATTCGCCATTAGAGATATTTTAGTAACATGTTGTATATCGGAGAAAAAATATCGACTTAACGGATTTATTTAAAGATAATATTGACGTTACAAACTAAAGGCTTCGGCTTCCTCCGCCTTTGCGTAACAAACTACAGGCACTCCATTCTTTTACAACGGGTGGGGGCTGCCCTCCCTCCACGCCTCCGCTCTTTTATAAACACGTAGGGCGTAACTTAAAACAAATAAATCGAAGTAAGAGGTTTCGTATTCTGTTATTTAGAAGATATATATGTTCGTGTGACATCATAAATTAGGGTTCGCCATTTTGGCCCGATTGGGGCTCGATTTATTGGTTTTAATTTAATGCCTGGCAGACTTTCCAAAGATGCGTTAGCTGGTTGCCCTTGTTCAACTAAAACAGCAATGCAAATAAATGAAACCGGTAGGTCTGGGGCCTTACTTTTTGCGTTTCCCGCAAAACTTTAGTAAATGAAAAAAAAACATAAATTACGTAAATACCTCTCCGGCAAGCTAAATCGATAACAAGGGTACTTATTTCTAAACCCTACCCACCTTTAAAGTTCCGGACGACAGCCTGGGCTACCATTGCATATTGTTGGGCTTATGTATAAGAGCTGCGGCGGTATCGGCTAAAACATTGAAGTTCATGTTAACTGTGTTTTGACAGATGTATGTGATACATTGCTACTTTTCTTTGGTAAGATTTTATTTGTGTGAAAACACAGTTAACATGAACTTCAATGGTTTTAGCCCCAGGTGGTCATTGGATCTGAAAAGGAACATAAAAAAAAAAATTTTTTTTAAACTATCGTTAAACGTATTCGATACTAGAAAATTTATATAGATAGATCTAAAGTTTATTTGCTAATTCATTCATATAAATAACATTACATCAAATTAATGACCGAAAGAAAAGGACAAACGTGACATTTAAGTACCTAACTACCTACACGTAACAAAAAAGATAATGAGAAGAGGGAATGCATGTGTGTGCAGCAGCAAGAAGGGTCCAGGCTCGATATATGAATTTTACCTTTTGGCAAAACACCGATTTTCAGCGGTCACCCAGATGAAACGCAGGTTACCAGCAATATCGATACATCAAAATATAAAATATTACCCAAATCGATATACCGCCCAAAAATATCGAATATATCGATATTTTTTCGACTTCCCTAGACGGATGGCGGCTACCGAATCTGCCAATTTTGTTGCGATCAAATAAATTTTATCTTGCATTTATTTTGAGTACAGTAACTTGGATTCAATAAAACAGCACCATGGCTTATCATTACGTTGTTACTGCTCAGAAACCAACAGCCGTTACAGCATGTGTCACAGGTAAACAATACAAAGTATAAAATGCTTCATGCATTGAGGTTAAACTATCCATACTATAGCACATTGAGTTATTTTTGTATTGTAAGGACATCATAATAAGCTTGATAAGTATTATCTATCTGATGGTCTCTCATTTGCTCTCAAACAATATATATATAAGTACCCAATGTTGATTTGAAAGAAAGCTTATTTGCATGCCATAACAATGTGTTTTGTTATGATTCAAACCAAAATATCTGATGGTTTACTAATGATTACGTTAGCCTTCGTTCACTTTATATGGCGCTTTAAAAGTGTGTTCCGAGACCATAATATTATGCTGCAGGCAATTTCACATCTCCCACTGATTTGAACCTGCTGGTAGCAAAAGTTACTCGCCTGGAAATGTACCTGGTGACACCTGAAGGGCTTCGACCTTTGAAGGAAGTTGGCCTCTATGGAAGGGTTGCTAAAATGAAGATGTTTAGACCTCCAGTAAGTCCCACTACCAAATTAAAAATTGGACCATTAGCCAATGAATGCTTGTTTTAGCAGAAACAAAAATAACTATTGCTAAAATGAAGTTGTTTAGACCTCCAGTAAGTCCCACTACCAAATTAAAAATTGGACCATTAGCCAATGAATGCTTGTTTTAGCAGAAACTAAAATAACTATTTATTATAATTTTAAAAGCATGCTCAAATATTATTTATTTTCTCCGTTTTATCAAATATTCTTTTACTGTATAATATATGTTTAAAAAGAATTAATTTTCAGGATGAAAACAAGGATTTGGTTTTCATTTTAACGGCTCGTTACAATGCAATGATATTGGAGTGGAAAACTGGTCCAAACGGTCAATTGGAAGTGATAACTAGAGCCCATGGTGATGTATCAAGCAGAGTCGGCAAACCTTCTGAGAACGGAATGCTGGCAGTTATTGACCCTCAGGCTCGAGTGATCGGATTGAGGCTATATGACGGACTCTTCAAAATTATACCATTAGACAAAGATTCTACTGAGTTAAAAGCAGCCTCTTTAAGGTATTATTAATCAGGATACACAATTTATTGTGCTGTATGTTCTGTATTGATAATATAATACTATACATATTGGCAACTGGATAACTAGGGCCCAGGGGCCCTACCGCCCTACTTACATAGCTATTGTAATCACTTTCATTTGACAGATGGATGTGAAATATTGCTACTACTTTTTAGCACAAATAAAAACTTACCAGAGAAATTAGCAATGTTTCATCCATCTGTCAAATGAAAGCAAAGTAGGGCGGTAGGGCCCCAGGACAGACAAGAGAAAGGAGATGGGGGAGGCTTTTACCCAAAGGGTTTCAGACCCAAATTAAATTAAAGTACCTATGTATGTATTCATACATTAAGTTGAATTGTGAAAATAAGGGTATGAAAAATAACAAAAAGGTTTATTATTATTATTATTAATTATTAGACATATGTGCAATATTTGATCATTACAAGGTGCTTCTGGTCTTGGATTCTTCTAGCACTTCTTATATCTCAATAAAGGCCTAAAAAAATAGCAGTGTAACGGTATTCTGGTTTTTAGAAATAAACATTTTTATCTTTTTGTATTTGTATTTTGCTGGTGGTCACACATTTTTGTATGCAATGTCAAGCAATTTTTATTTCTACCTATGCTGCTTGACAGGATAATGTAAATTGTTTTTCATTTAATAACTAGTGGACCCTGTGAACATGTCACCTACAATTTATATGATTATCAATTTTAAAAGAATTTAAAATATTTAATACTATTTAATAAGTCAGTATATAACAAAGTAGCTGAACACTAAAACGAAAGTAACACTACATATGCTTTATTTCACTATATTTTAACTTTAACCAATTTTTCAGACTTGACTAAACATCTTTATTAAAAGTTAGCTGTCAAATTAATCCGAAATGGCGATTCCCATACAAAATAGCCAATGTTAAATTTTCGATTATTTCATAATTTTTTTGGGTTTTTCCTATTTTTTTGTTTCTATATAATTCCAATTGGCCCACCGTTTTTTAGTTTTAGCCAGACTAATTCATTTCTAAAATTTTTCATTTTTATTTCATAAATATAAAAATATTTATGAAGATTACAGATTAAATTATATTATTTTGTAACTTTTTCTTTTATTTTGTAGGCTGGAGGAGTTGAATGTGTATGACGTTGAATTTATGCATGGCTGTGCCAATCCAACACTAATATTAATACATCAAGATCTCAATGGAAGACACATTAAGGTAATAATGCAATCTCTTTTCAATATTGAGAATAAAAGTTACTATATTTATCTGTGGAAGCTTGTAATGTATTCTGTTTAAATGTCTATAATTGTCAGGGAGATTACTTTATGTTTTCATGCTTTCAGACTCACGAAATAAGTATAAGAGATAAAGAATTTTGTAAAATTCCTTGGAAGCAAGATAATGTAGAGACAGAAGCTTCAATACTTATACCAGTGCCTAGCCCTCTCGGTAAATATACATTTTATATTAATCCGGCATTATAAAACATTGAACTTTATGTTTATACAGCGTGTTTTTGTTTAAGGTGGTGCTATAGTAATCGGACAAGAATCTATTGTGTATCATGATGGACAAAATTATGTAGCTGTTGCTCCACCACAAATAAAGGTACTGTATTATTATTTAGTATAATTATTTTCATTGCCAACCTTCATCATTACATTATATTTTTATGATATGTTTATGATGTAGGGATAACGAAAAAACAAACTAAATGTCATTAATGATAATTTATTTACAAATATTTTTCTAGTTTGTTTCTGCATTGGGCCTATGCCATGTGGTGGGTTATATGAGGCCTATACTCCTTATCTGGGCTGTATGCACGGAGCCAACTCCCCGAGCCAGCCACTCCCAGAGCGGTGGGGTGGGGTAGATGTTAATAAGGCTGATGACTATAATTATGTTGTGTGTTAACATTTTAATTAGAAGGAAAATTGTTATAGGCTTTTCTATCAATTTTACTTTTCTGAACAGCTGACTCCTATAAACTGCTATTGCCGCGTGGACACGCGCGGTCTGCGCTACCTTCTGGGCGACATCGCTGGCCGCCTGTTCATGTTATTACTAGAGCTGCACGAGAAGATGGACGGAACGCAGACTGTCAAAGATCTGAAGGTCGAACTACTTGGTATGTACCTTAGTTTTAAAATTATTTGATTATGTAATTTTCTGGTAAACACTATTTTAGATTAAATTCAAAGTTGTGCTTGACTTTTTTATAGTAATTTGACTACTGCACTGATAATAAGATTAGTTTTGTCATCCGATTGCATCGATTTTCATTCTTATAGTTCTTCAAACAAAATAATTATTTGCCAAATGCGAAAAGTCAAATCTCATTAACTAAATAATCAGATGACTACATATTAAACCCCTTACTAATAAAGATTGTATAGCAGATGTATAGTTACACAGTGTTTTGTCGCTTTCTTTTTAATGTCAAACTTAAATAGATGGACAGAGAGTAACTATACATCTGCTATATAATCTTTATTAGTAAGGAGGTTAATAATTAATTAGCTATTTTGCCCTTTGTTCCCAGGCGACATCCCAATCCCAGAGTGCATGACATATCTGGACAACGGCGTTGTCTTCATCGGGTCGCGTCTCGGCGACTCGGCGCTAGTGCGTCTGTCGGCGACCCGCGACGAGGCCAACCAGTACGTGCAGCCGATGGAGAGCTTCACGAGTCTGGCGCCTATAGTGGACATGTGTGTGGTCGACTTGGAGCGACAGGGACAGAATCAGCTGATTACGTGTTCGGGTATGTCGGCGGATATAATTGAAATCATCGTTTACTTTAATACGGGCGTTTTTAGGGTTCCGTACCAAAATGGCAAAATGAACCCTTATGGTGCGACTCTGTCTGTCTGTCACAGCTGGATATCTTGAGAACTACTAATGCTATCAACTTGAAATTTGGAATAGTTTTAGATGACGTTTGCCCAACTATTTTGCAAATAAGAAAGAAATAAAAATATTTATATTTTTTTGCAACAGGGCTGAAAGCGGGTCTTAAAAATTCGAAGTGAGGCTACTAGGATAGAAGTTTATGTAAAGATAACAGGAAAAATAAAACGATGTCTCTAAATAGTAAACTTTTCAGAATGATGATATGGAACCCTCGGTGCGCGAGTCCGGCTCGCTCTTGAACGTTTTTTTCTGTTCACTTTGATAGGCGCATTTAAAATGGGTTCCCTACGTATAATCCGCAACGGCATCGGCATACAAGAACAGGCGTCCATCGACCTGCCCGGCATCAAGGGCATGTGGGCGCTCACGCTGGCCGACAACTCCACGCACCATGATACACTCGTGCTGGCCTTCGTGGGACAGACCAGGTACCTATCAAAATTCAAAACTCATTTATTCAGTCTAGGCTGTTACAAGCACTTGTGAATGTCAAGGAAGCTACGCCATCGGTTCGAAAACCCTAAGCGGAAGGCCTTGTAACGAGAAGAACCGGCAAGAAACTCGTCAAGGGCTTTTTTCTCCCTGTATATTTCATACAGAGTCGTCAAAATTTGAAAAATTAGGTCATCATTTTCGATTTAAAGTGACGTCATTTTTCATCACAATATGACGGCCTATGTATAGTCCGCAACCATCGGCATACAAGAGCAGGCGTCCATATAACGAAAATAGCGAAATTGTATTTAAAACCATTATTTAAAACATGCGAATGAAAAAAAGATTTTTTTTTTATTCATTTAACATCTTACAAAATATTTGTTTAACAGAATTACTTAAATAACACTAAAAAAACCACAGAGATTTATCCTAAGTGTTACTTATCAACATCGAGATATAGGTAATTAAAATGCCAAAAGAAAAATAAATTAAGATTATAAAATTATAAAGATAAAAAATATGCTTTTAATTTTGATTTTATGTTTTCATCATTAATATTTCCGCGTAATTCGGGAGGTAGTTCGTTAATGAACCTAGGGACAAGGTAATCAGATGTTCGCTCGCCGTAGCAATTGTTTACCCGTGTCGCACAATAGTAAATCCTTCCGCTAATCACATTTTCTTTAAGAGTAGACTGTTAAAGCTGTAGATCAGGCATCATATCATAGCTTTTTGACAGGGTCTTAGCACTGAATGGCGAAGAGGTCGAAGAAACCGAAATCAAAGGGTTTGTGTCGGATAGGCAGACATTCTTCACGGGAAACGTCTGTCACGATCAGTTGATCCAGGTGAGTAAAAATCTACCTATTTAGCTATCACGTCTAGTTCCTACTACTAGTGGACCTAGCGTTTGTGACATTTTTAACATTTTTCGAAATGGCTGAAATATACAAGGTGTTACAAAAATACCCCTAATGCCGAATATGGTATACAAGGTGTTACAAAAATACCCCTAATGCCGAATATGGTATATAGGGACCATCAAACTGAACAACTTTTACTATGGGGCCAACTCTGAAATCGCGAAAAAAAAATCAGCTGTTTCATACATTTTGATATTTTCGATTTTTTTTTGTATTTTTGTAACACCTTGTATAATAACTAATAAGAAGTACTAATTTTTTACGAAAAAAATTGAAAAACAATTTTATTCAGAAGTCCAGCATGGTGGACATGATTCAACCCCTAAAAGGATCAAATAGGGGTTCAAATTTTGTATGGAAAAATAATGTGAAATAGACATTTTGACTTGAAACTTCGTAGGAGCCTACAAATAAGCAAATTGTTTTGTTACTTTCCGAAAATCAACTTTTAAGGGGGTAAATGGGGAAATCAACCCAAGAAAATCGATATCGTTATTAGGGAACTGGAACGACAACGGGAACGGAAACGGGGTTGTCATATCTCTGGATTCAATTCTGAATTTAATAAACTAACTTCCGCCAGCGACTTCCTCGCGAGGCAACGCGCTTGGCGAACCCGCCTAATCACGTAAAACGGCTGATCGGATTTTGATGAAATTAAAAAAAGAAAACTTTTTATCCTGGTTAAAGGTTTCTATGGATTTTCTCGAATGCCCACGCGTAAGAAGTCGCGGGCGGAAGCTAGTTAGTGATAAATTATTACGATAGTCAATTGTTTCCGAATGTTTTTATCCGACGATCGATGTACTTACTAAAAAAGTTGCATAATGCGGCTAGTCGGACCGAATCGCATTAATCTATGGAGCTGCGTCTACCTACATCTAACATACAGCTTGGCCAGAAAAAGTAGAAATTAAATAAACTTAAATTTGTCAGTACAAAATATAGTCAGTGTTGCCAAGTTATTCGTGATTTGACGTGTTTGCATAGAAAGTGGCGCCCTAATTTTTTGTCAACTCTTTATGGTCAAGCTATACGACGTGACGTATTGAGTGTCAAAGGTACACAAATGCGACTCAATTCAGAGCGCGTTTCTGCTCTTAGAGGACGCCAGCCTTAATATTGACTCGGTTGCAGGTGACAGACGAAGGCATCCGCCTGATCGGTCGCGGGCCCAACGGGTGGGAGTTAGCGGAGCAATGGAGCGCGGGCGGATCGCGCGGCGTGTCCGTGGTGGCGTGCGGCGACACGCGCGTGGTGTGCGCCGCCGGGCCGCGCGTCTCCCTGGTCGCCATACACCGCGGCAAGCTGCAGCCACTCGCGTCTGTACACTCTCTAATACCTTTTCCAAAAAGGGCGAATTCGCCGTGATTTTAAACGCGATTTTGGTTACATTGCTGTTAATATTTCACACTTTGCTGACGTCGCTGGTCCTAAGCGAACATTGTATAGCGAAACGCGTCTAATGCGCGCGTAGCTCTGGACAGGGTCTAAGACCTTGTCCAGAAAGGGCGAATTCGCCGCGATTTTGGTTACATTACTGTTAACATTTCACACGTTGCTGACGTCGCTGGTCCTAAGCGAACATTGTGTATCGCGTCTCATTCGCGCGTAGCTCTGAACAGGGTCTAAACTGTATACTGTGGCTGACATGCGCGACGTGTGCGCCTGTTTAGCTGTTGCCTAATACAAGTGTCTTCTGTACGTCAGTACTATACTAATTCTTTGCTTAGATATTTAAAAAAAATAAGTTTCAATACTTTTTAATTTCCTAGTGAGGTGTGCATGGAAGAGGAAGTGGCGTGTCTGGACTTGGGCCCGGGCGGGGAGAACGCGTTGCTAGGCGTGGGCCTGTGGACCGATATATCCGTGCGCGTGCTGAGGCTGCCGGACCTCACACCGCTACACACTGAGAAACTCTCCGGAGGTGAGCGCTTACGACAAATAGTTGAAACCCACTTTTCAGCACGGATAGATTTTTTTCATACTTAATCCTCTTTTATCACTGAGGATCATTATTTGCTAGAGCGAGAAAGATTTCGTCTACCGCGCGCAATTGCATTTCGCTGTGTTTCTCGCTCTAGCAAATGACGATTCTCGGAAATAGAAGAGGATAGAGCGTGAAAAAGTGCTATTGCCGTACTGCCAATGGGGGCTCAACTTTAATGGCGCGTTTACATGCGGACGGTGGTCGAATGTCGATCGCGTTCGGTTTAACTGAACTCGTCAACCAAGTTTACTTGTCAATCGAATTTCAACTTAATATTTAAGATGCTAACACCAAAAACAATTGGAAAACACAGTTTTGTATAACCTGGTATGCTGTTGACCGCACAAGTTGTTGACTATTGTATAAGACTAGCGGTCGCCCGCGACTTCGTCTATCCTCCGGGACCTGTGTTCTTGTTCTGGATGAAAACTACCTTAAGTACTTTTCTGTACCCCTGACTACATATATGCAAAATTTCATTGTGTTCGGTTGAATAGTTTAGACGTGAAAGCGTAACAAAGAACCAAACTAACTTTCACATATACAGGGTGTTAGTAGCACCCTAGCGAAAACTTTTAGGGCATAGTCAACCAATTTCAGAGCGGTTGTGGTGGTGTATTTTAATCTGTGCGCCCCATGCATTCTCGAAAGAAATTGCCGCGGACCACCGTCCATTGTCAAATTAATCGCATTGTATAATGCGTTTCATTCTTATTAGCGGCTGTGAATTTAGCCACTATGCGCGTCGACGTGCCCCACCACTCGCCCCACCCATCCACGTTCTGCGCATCGTCTCCCGCGATGTTCCGAGCCGCCGATAAGCTTTAAACGTATTGTACTGTTGGTCATTGCCACTTCATCATTATATTCTTTTCAGAAATAATCCCTCGTTCGCTACTGATCTGCGTGCTCGAAGGAGTTTGCTACCTACTGTGCGCGCTCGGTGACGGCTCCATGTTCTACTTTACTGTGGACCAAGAGACCGGCGTGCTTAGCAATAAGAAGAAGTTCACACTCGGCACACAACCCACCGTGCTTAGGACATTCAGGTACAGTAGCCGGCAAACATCTTGAAATCGGGTGGGGATTGCGCAGAACGCGTATTTTGGGTATGCGTAGCGGTGAAGTACGGGGGCGGCGGGAGACGGGGCGCGCAATTGGTCAATCAGTTGAATCGCCTCCCGCGCACCGCGTCAACGTCCCGCTAGCTCACACATCCGTGCAAAAATAATTACCTACCTTTTTGTTACTGTCTAACTTTCATTATAATAATTATTATTGACAACTATTTTAAAATATAATTGATAAATAACCTGGAACATAACCCATTTGCATACGTACAAAGGGTCTCCGTCTACAGCAGCGCCACCAAGCGGGATAATTTTTCTGTCATCCTGCCATTACTTGCACCACTTCTCTCATCCCCGTTTTCCGCCGGAACCATTCAGGTATACTTAATAAGAAACGCTTGGGACCGTCTTATAGATGATTCTGTATCTAAAATAGACCATAGAGTCCGCGCCACTAAAGAAGTCTCTTGGATGGGGCGCTGGTATCATTTGAGTCGTGGACAAAAAGCTATTCTATTAGCTATGGACATGGTATATTTTAGTTCCATCAACATTTCATGATATATCTTTCGTGGCGCGGACTATAAGTTCTAAATAAAACCTATTAACGTGAAATACAACAAAACATTTAATATTTGGTCCTTCGAGCTTGATATACTCGTATGTCACTATTTGTTTTTAAATCTTGTACATACGATACGAGTAAATAAACGATAATTCCTATGTAATTCTTATAATTGTTTTTTAACTAATAAATTGTCTTATTCCCCAGATCTCTATCAACGACAAACATTTTCGCGTGCTCGGACCGCCCTACAGTGATATTTTCATCCAATCACAAACTGGTATTTTCCAACGTAAATCTCAAAGAAGTCACACATATGTGCTCTCTCAATTCCGTTGCATATCCAGACAGGTTAGTCGATTTACTTTTCTGTACCGTATTTTGAACTCTATGTAAAAAAGTTAAGGTTAAATATCAGTCTTAATATTTTTTTCATTGCTATTAAAATATATTGAAAGGCAAACTAGAATCACTTCTGGCAATTTAAACTAAGTTAATTTAAAAAAAATCTAAATATCAAGTGTATCTCTGTGTGTAAGTTAAACTATTTGAATCGACTTGAATACATATTTGAGTGTGAGAAGAGCTTAAGAACATTTATGTCTACTTTCAGCTTAGCACTAGCTACAGATAGCACAGTAACCATCGGCACTATAGACGAGATACAAAAACTACATATTCGCACTGTACCGCTAGGTGAGACCCCACGACGCATCGCTTATCAGGAATCTTCACAGGTAGGTAGTAGTGCATACAGTGTTTTATATATCAAAATTATAGGATTGACTTAGTTTCTTTTGAAAAACGCTTCAAAACTATGAACTCCGAACAGAATAATTAACCTAAATGTAATAATTAACCTAAAGGCGGCAACACGAACACACCCATCCGTCCAAAGAAGATTAACCCCCTTAGCATGACCACTGAAACGTGGTATGATATAGCGATTTATCACGTTTAATTGTCAAAAGACAATGGATTTTGACAGTTGAGTGTCGATAGAACGCTATATCACGCGATATATATCGTATTTCGTCGTTCATGCTAGGGGGGCTGGTAGAAATATGGTGCCATCCACACCCTAAGAACTTCTGCTACAGTGTGGGCGCGTGGATAGCGGCGCTGCGGGTCTGTTCCTGGAAAATCAACGACCACTGAAGCTGGAAACATTATCGGAAGTGGCTGATAGCCGCGACTGATAAGTGTTCATAGTTCAAAACATCCAGCGCACTAGATTGCTATCGGACGTCCGATGACGTCATATTAAGTCTATGGTTACGTCCGCTAGTTTGCACATCTTAGTGTATTTTCATAGATCAGATAACCTATGAGTCGGATAATATGTTTCCGGCTTGAGTGGTGCGGGCCGTCCGTTGCGCGGATCCGCGCGTGTGCTTCCCGTAAATCCCCTATTAGATCACGCAATATTCAGACTTACTCAGTGTAGTGTAACAATGAGTCTGGTCTGACCGATCTGAACTGCACATACCTGATCAGTAAAGGGAAGAGATGCCTGTTACTATTTTAGATGTACTTAGAATTTAACCGTGTCTACTGACAATCGTGTGGCTGCTAGCGGAGGGTTTAATACTGGTTGATATCGGCAGACATTCGGCGTGATAACGATGCGCGTGGACAAGCTAGAGTGGGGCGGTGCGGGGGCGGGGGCGGGCGCGGGGGTGGGCGTGGGGGCGGGCGCGGGGGCGCTGTGCGTGGCGGCGCGCGCGTCCGCCTCCGCCGCCGCCGCCAGCAGCAGCGGCGCGCCCCCGCAGCCGCCCAAGCACGCGCCCAGCGCGCTCGACCTCGAGCAACACAACCTCCTCATACTCGACCACCACACCTTCGAGGGTGCGTAATAAACTAAATCGAAATAATTAAATTCAGACGTTAGTCCATAATGTTAGTGACGATAATATCTTAAGAACTATCTCAGTAGTTAATATTTTAGTAGTGGTAGTTAGTATTTTTAGGTTGCTATACCAAACTACGTAAACATATACGTATACATCTACGCCAGTTTGTGATCTATCTATACCTATTACAGCGCACACGTAGCATTCCTAAGACCGGTGAAACAAAAAGAAAAGCGAGTACACCGATAGAGCAGAAGTACTCACTTTACTCAATAATTTTGTTGCAGTTCTACATGCACATCAACTAATGGCAAACGAATTTGCGATGTCTCTAGTCTCATGCAAGCTGAGCGACGATCCAAACTACTATTATGCTGTCGGCACCGCTATAGTTAATCCTGAAGAATCAGAACCTAAGCAAGCAAGTTATTTTAGTACTTTGACATCAGCCATTTTAATGTCCCCACTGCTGGGGCAGGGGTCTTCCTTATGGTTGGATAAGAAGAATGGGCCATAACCCACCACGCGGGCCCAATGCGGATTGGTGGGTGTTAACGACTGCAAATGCAGCCGGGACCAACGGGTTAACGTTCTTCTAAAGCACTGAGGAGCTCAAGATAATAAATTTTTGGTCACCCATCCCATGACCGATTCTTGCGAAAGTTGCTTAACCTCCGCCAGGGGCTAAACCACTGCGCCACAGAGCTCCTCGAGAATTTTAGTTCTTTACTGTTTAGAAAAAAGACTTATACAAATATAAGACGACCTCCGTGGTCGAGTGGCTTTGTACACCGGTTTTCAAGGTGCCATCTCTGAGGTCCCGGTTTCGATCCCCGGTTAGGTCAATTTAGAAAACGAACTTTTCTATATTGGCTCAGGTCTGAGTGTTTGTGATACCACCGTTGTCTCTGATTTCCATAACACAAGTGCTTTAGCTACTTACTTTGGAATCGGAGCAACGTATGTGTTGTCAAATATTTATTAATTCATTTATTTATATGCAAAAAATATATCTTAATTGCAAATAATTATTGTAATCTAATGATTTTTTCAGGGCAGATTGTTATTGTTCCACTGGACCGAAGGAAAATTAATACAAGTAGCTGAAAAAGAAATCAAAGGAGCGTGCTATACACTTGTAGAATTCAATGGAAAATTACTCGCGTCCATCAATAGTACGGTGAGTGAGTTTATTTATTTATAGAAGAGTTACACTGTACTACACATTTATTATGGTTTACAACAAAGTGTTAAGTTATGTCATGTTATATTCATGTAAGTATGCCAGGTAGGTATGCATAGAAATTCAAACGAAGAATCACATCAAGTGTTTGTAAGAAACACATTATCCCCCTTACTAATAAAGATTGTTTAGCAGATGTATAGTTACACAGTGTTTTGTCCTTCATCTTAAATAGTTTGACAGAGAGTAACCATTGTGTAACTAACTATACATCTGCTATGCAATCAATATTAGTAAGGGGGTATAAGTATACGTTAATGTTAATCTCATATATTGGAAAGTCTTAGGTTTTACTAAAAAATCCAGAAAAGGGAAAAATTTTCAGATTGGCCCATACTAGGTTTAACCAATGACGGTTGGCTTTTGAAATAATACAGGGAATTAGCTAATGTTGTTAAATTATTGTTATCATTTATTTTAATTAGGTACCCATCAGTAAAAACCTTTAATATTTTTAATTATCTTTTTGATACATTCTTCACTATCATTATTTTTATTTATTTTAGGAGTACCTACTTCTAAGTCATTCATTACTTCTAGTCCTTAAAATCTTCAAATTATCATAACTTAGTTTAGTTATTAGTAATGAGTAGAAGATAATTTTAATACACCTTCAAAATAAACCTTTTTCGGCATTTATCGTGTCTCTAAGGTAAAACCTAAGATTTACCGAGTGATGGGTGTGGTGGTAAAAGTTCCAAATAAACGATGATCACAGAACAGTTCGAACTTTTCCCATTAAGAGTTAGTAAGTCTTAGGTTTTACTGGAAAATCTTAGGATTTATCTAAGATCGGGGTTTTACAGTAACATATAATATACAAAGTCAAAATGGTATCATAATTGCCTTCTTCAAGCTTTATTATAACAATTAGTTTTTCTATTGGGACCCAAATTGATGTGTTTCTTATTTAATTGTGTAACAGGTACGATTATTCGAATGGACGTCAGATAAGGAACTAAGACTAGAATGCAGCCACTTCAACAATATTGTAGCTTTGTACCTGAAAGTGAAAGGAGATTTTATACTAGTCGGAGATATTATGAGGTCGATGTCTCTACTACAATATAAACAGGTATTTTTTTTTAAAACAATTTTCAATAATAAAAGAAACTTATTGAATACCGGTATGTCTGTTTGGTTTTATAAAAAAGAATATATTTTTCTAGATGGAAGGTAGTTTTGAAGAAATTGCGCGGGATCACTGCCCCAACTGGATGACTTCTGTCGAGATCCTGGATGATGACACATTCCTCGGTGCAGAAAACAACTTCAATCTTTTCATATGTCAAAAAGATGGGTATGCTCATATTTTTTCTATTGTATTGTATTGTATATCTTACTAAATTCGTCTAGTCCTAACTCAAAGTATGCAATAGAAAATAGTCAATTAAAAATATTCCACGCTATTTGACATTTCCTTCATTACTTCAAAATATGTGTGCTATAGTTATACTAGACTTTTTATGTGACTTCGCGAGGAAACTATCGGGTTCCAGAAAGCGATTGCCAATGTTTCCGCTTCCTTATGCAACATAGAAACACCTCGCTAGTGTATACAGGGTGTTAGTAGCACTCTAGCGAAAACTTTCAGGGCATAGTCGACTCATGATTTTAAGTATATCGGAAGTGGAATTTTCTGTCGCAAAATTCATGAAAAGTTAGTCTTTTTTCCATTACGCACAGTCTGTATTTGTTGCATAAAACCTAAATTTAACCGTAATTAAAATATCAAAATTTTATAAACCCGCAATGTGTGTTCGTACAACAACAGTTATTTGCTCGCGGTCGCGGCGGCAACGGCAAGATCGTGGCTTTGTTGTAAGCGCGCGCGCGCTCCCGCGATTTTATCGAGTTGTTACTCCTACATTGCTGCTCAACGAAAAATCAAAAACTCAAAGCATTTGCGACAAGTGGTTCCACAGAGAAAGTTGCTTAGCTCTAAGAGTAAAATCATCCTTTAATGTTTTCGCACTACCAGTAGCACCCTAGTGCTACTTACACCCTGTATAGTTTATCTGACAGGATCTTTTTATTTTCTATTTAGAGCTGCAACAACAGACGAGGACAGACAGCAGCTAGATAACATGGGCCGGTTCCACATGGGGGACATGGTGAACGTGATGCGGCACGGCTCGCTCGTGTCGCAGCACGCGGACACCGCCGCGCCCGTCTCCAACCCCGTGCTGGTCGCCACCGTCACTGGCGCCATCTGTACGTGACATATCCACAACATTGTGACACGTCATATAGGGGACATGGTGAACGTGATGCGGCACGGCTCGCTCGTGTCGCAGCACGCGGACACCGCCGCGCCCGTCTCCAACCCCGTGCTGGTCGCCACCGTCACTGGCGCCATCTGTACGTGACCTATCCACAACATTGTGACACGTCATATAGGGGACATGGTGAACGTGTCGCGGCACGGTGCCATATGTCCACGTGCTCTTTGCTGCATCTTAATTTGAAGAGTTCGATGGCGCAGTGGCTTTGTGCAAGTCTCCGTCATCAGTAATTGCGGCGACGGTTAAGCAACTACTTTCACTACTTCTACTAGAACCTACGATATACCATTCACGAATTTGTGAAGTGATCTCTCAGTACCTAACGATATGACCCAGATACTCATGATCTAAAATTTAAAAAAAAAATTTTGCTTCACAGGCTTAGTAGTCCAATTACCGCAAGACCTCTATGAGCTATTACACGTCCTTGAAGAAAGACTGAACCACACAATAAAGTCAGTGGGAAAAATCCCCCACTCCTTCTGGAGGTCGTTGAACTCAGACATTACGTCAGAAGCGGCCGAGGGTTTCATAGATGGCGACCTTATCGAAAGCTTCTTGGACCTCACTAGGGATATACAAAAAGAAACTATTCATGGAATGCAGGTGAGTTATATGCAGTCAAATAACAACCTTTGTACCCCTACGTGTATGTACAATATTAAATTTTCTAAGATTTTGTTTATTTATCATACAAAATATAATATTTTTAGAATACGTTCGATTTTTTAATTGTTGGTTATGGTAAATATTGAGGTCCTGGACCCTGTCCGGTGGGCGAATCAAACTTTGCTTGACATCTACATGAAGACTCTTTGTACTTTGACCCTGTCCGGTGGGCGAATCAAACTTTTGTTAAAGACATAAACATTACAGCAATAACTAATGTCAACTAGCGCGTAAATCGTATTAACTGGAGAAGCTCTTACAACGCATTATGTTAACATTACATTATTTATTATGTTTACAGATTGATGAGGGCAGTGGAATGAAGCGAGACGCTACAGTAGATGACCTCATAAAGATAGTTGAAGATCTAACCCGGATACATTAAGCAGGGAAACTTAGTATGAGAAATAGTGGAGAATTCTTATTAAAACACTTTATACTTCATTATTATTTCATTCTAATGGATACCCGCAGACATTATAAATATTTTGGATTGTCCTACTCTAGTAAGCATTGACAACTTTGTCAATAAACAAATACCTCTTGATGTAAACTACCCCAACTATTGCATAAAAAAATATGGTATCTGTTAAAGTGTCGTAACTTAAGAAGATATGAACATTATATAGGCCATCAGTAACAATTCATTTATACATATACCATGTTATTCATAAAAATATAAAACGCTTAATAAAACTCATTTTAGTTAAGTGTTCTGGCTTTTTCTTTTGTATTATGAACTGAGTTTGACCAAAGAAGACAAAACACATTAACTAAAATGGGTTTATTGTTTAATTTTTTTATAAATAACTTGGTTAACATATATAACTTGTCTCTGTCACATATTTTTTTACATGTAATATAAGAAAGAACTTATACCCACAATAAGTTTAATGTTTTTGGCTACTTTATGTAACTTAAACCGTCTAAATTATGTTATGTTAATATTTAGTATGGTGTGTTACTAAATAAGACTAATAAAATATATAAAATAAAAATCAAATTGTGAATAAAGAAACCAATATATTCCTTATGATTCAATCACAGATAGGCATTAATGATCACAGTTTCTTGTAGCTAAACAAACAGTATAATCCAGCAAATCAACTCTCAAGCTTAATTGCACTGCTCTTTTAACGTAATAAATATGAATAGTCATATACAATACTGGTTAGAGCAACTTATAGAAAAATTCATTTTATTTAGTATTATGCTCATATATAAAATAAATTGTACCTTATGCCAATGAAGTGTTATGACACCATCTGAATACTAATACTAAAACAAAATAACAATACTAAGTATTACACAGCAGGAAGAAAATAAATAAAGGAAAGTAATAATAAAAAACAAGAAACACTTTGAAATGAGGTAAATCCATAATTATTATTTAAAAAATGCACTTGTTTATCCATTTCTAAATATTCAGAGTACTTTCAGTTTTCTTGCATTCTCCACAGGTCCGTTCAAAGCTCCTGCAGCAATTTCATAATATTTTATTTATGCTACAAAAACGTAGTACTAACGAAAACTAATGCATATAAGAGCAAAAACTGCTAAGTTTACAATGATAATTATTAATGGGAGAACTCTCAGTGTAGTAAGCTTTTTAAGTGCAGTGATGTTGCTCATGTGAAACTGAAAGCCTACTTTCTATACTTGTCAGCTTTGTGGTGTAAGAACCACATAAGTGCAAACAAGCAGCTTGGTGGGCTTGACAATGGCCCTTCTGAACTTAACATCTTCTCTATTTCAGGTATTGTCATCTCCACCACTTCTATTATTTCATCATCCACACCACCACCTGAAAGTCACAAAGGCATTTCAATAAATTCTTACTGAAATGTGTATTCTTATCTTACAAATACAATATTGTTTTGATTCCAAGTTATTTTTCTGCTAGCAAATTCAAAATCCCACTAGAGACACTGAACTAAGGTAAGGATACAAGCTAAACCCTACATAACTAAGCTAAGCTAAAATCTTTTTGTTTGTATTATAATAATGTTTTTGATCAAATAATAAAAACATCCTTAAAACATATGTATATGATAGAATAGAAAAAAAGAAAGTCATGAGTTGTGGACGCTTTGTTCAACCATACTTTTTTTTTTAGACCATAGACTTTAGGGAACTATATTTGTTTATGGTCATACATGACCAATAAAAAAAATTGTTTTAGAAGTTTCTTTAAATTAAATTGTTGAGGGTAGGTATCAATCAGAATTTTAACAATACCTGTCAGTACTATGAAAACAATAACAAGTAGTTTTGGTGAAGTGAATATGATGTATTTTTATGGAAAATAAAATAGAACAAAAAAAGGTTTCATACTAATATAAAAGTTACCTTGTTCAGTTTTCATGTCATCAGTAACTTCACAGTAGTAGAGGGTTTGAAGAGAACCCTGGACTCCAACACCAGACCTAGAAATAAAAAGAGTAAGTTGCAATAATGAAGATTTAACAGTCAATAAAAACTATAATAAATGTAATTGTTTTGTCTCACCAAATGTATGTCTATGTATGACAATGAGTGTCAACATATTTTGTGAGATAAAACATAAATTGTAGCACTATGAACATTAAACTACAAAAAGTATTTAATAAACTTCATAAAGAAGTTACATACCAATGTTCTGAATAAGCCCTTGGGGATAAATATTGAAAGCGTGTTTCAGGTTCAGATTGCCTGAAGTAAATAGTTAATATTGATGTATCAACCAATGTTTATAAAAGAATATAAATTGTAAATTCTATACCTATATGACATAATTTTATGTAAGTTCTCAATCTCTACATTGTAGCCACACTCCTCCAGTACTTCTTCTTTGGCTATTTCAATGGTTGGTTTGTCTTTATCTATGATACCAGCACACATCTCCAAAGCAATACCCAATGATGCAGGGTACTTTTTAGTGTCTATATAGTCTTTTTCACGGTCATCTGGATGAATGGAGTTGTAATATATTGCTGTAAAAGAAAATTAAGTGAATTTATTGATAGATATCAAAAGGCTTCTTAAAAATATACCTTGTGATAAGAAAAATTAAGAATTACCAGGTCGGAATTGCTTTACAAATATCATGACCTTTCTTGAAACATTGAAGACAATAATTGCTACACTGTCGTGTACTTCCAGCAAATCCCAGGTTTTTTGTTTCCCATTTTGCGTGTAATTAAGACGGAATGGTTTCACGTATGGCGAATCGGGAAGAGGACTCGCATATACTTGCTCTAAATCTTCCATTGCCTGTAAAATTGTTTAATAATAGTTTCACACAAATGAATCATATTTTTTACAGTGAAAGAATGCATTGAAGTTAGTAAAACATAATAATAACCTAAATGTAGTTAACCAAAACCACAAAGTAGGCAATAATGTGTAGAAAGAAATCCCCTGTCTGTAGCCCTTTTATTACTCTTTAGTAAATGTATGTATTATGTATGAAAAAGCCAAATATAATAATCTTAGAAATAATAATAATGGTGAAATTTATATTTTTCTCTCTCACTTCACTTTTTACAACTCACGCACTCACTAACATAACATAACCATTAATATGCCACAGTAGTAGTCATATTCGTCCTTTTCAGGACAATATGCCACAGCCGCCGACCTTAGAGAGAGGAGAGAGCAAATTATGCTCTAAGCCGCCGACAGACAACACAACACACAGTATGGATGATACGTATTTACGCGACCAGGTTTTTGCTTCCAAGTACGAAAACCAGGTGCCAGCCCCAAATACTTGCAAGATGTTCAAGGTATTTTACTCGGACGCACTCACTGCACTTGCAAAGTCAAAAACTACCTTAATTGAGCGCTTCAAAATATGAGTGGAAAATTAAAAATTACCTCGTTAAGAATAAGTAATATAATCATCGCCTAAAGTGAATAAAGACTTGCAAACCTTCAAAGTACTTTTTTTGCCAAAACCATTTTGATCCATATTTATACAGTCATATAGACTGTAGTGTTGTACTGACTGTATGTTTTCCCATGACGGAAGAAAAATACTTGCAAGTATTTGCACTCTGGTTTTTATTACTTTACATACCAGCGGCGGTATCGGCTAAAAACATTGAAGTTCATGTTAACGGTGTTTTGACAGATATATGTAATACATTGCTACTTTTCTTTGGTAAGTTTTTATTTGTGCCAAAACAAAATAGCAATGTATCACATACATCTGTCAAAATACAGTTAACATGAACTTCAATGTTTTTGAAAACATTGAAGTTCATGTTAACTGTGTTTTGACAGATGTATGTGACACATAGTACTTTATTTTCAAGTAATTTTACTGTAATCGATTTTGAGATCTACTTAATTGTGTTTAGAAACTTCTGTAATTTTTAGCTCTAGAAAAAACGAATTTTGCTTTTGGGATCGAAGCACTGACTGCAATCAACTCAGCTTTTGGCACAAATAAAAACTTACTAAAGAATATCTATGTCTTAGAATAGCTTTAGTTATTATTTATTACTCTAAAATCTATGTATTAAACACAGACCTAAAAAACAGGTCCGTGGTATTTAAACAAAATTTTCAAGTAATTTTACTGTTATCGATTTTGAGATCTACTTAATTGTGTTTAGAAACTAGGTACTGTAATTTTTAGCTCTAGAAAAAACTAATTTTGCTTTTGGGATCGAAGCACTGACTGCAATTAACTCAGCTCTACTGAGCTGCTGAACTGGATGCAATGCACCCCCAAAATATTACATTGCATCAGCTTGTCAATCACATTTTGATCGTATAGGACTCCGAGTACTGAAACATATGTTTCAGTACTCACGAGGTCTATGAGTGATGCTTGACAAACACAACATATGTATCACGTGATTACCGTGGCCTATCAAAGGTAGGCACGCCTCTAAATAGTTGTTTTTGCTGATGTAGTTAATATATAGTGATTACTTGCTCTGGATATAGTTGGATGTAAGCTTGCTCTAAGGACATAGGTACTCGACTCGGTATAACAAACAAAGTATTCTCTTCTTTGTTTCTTACTCTGTAAAGTTGAATTTGGATAAAATAGTTATTTATACCCAGATAAAAATATTCATATAGGGACTTAAATTTCAAAATTTTGAAAGCTTTTTGTCAGTCTGTGCCATATTTGCATGCTGTTTAAGTTCGTGAAATAAAATATTCTTAATCACAGAGTCAAAAGTAATTTATTATTACTATTCAGTGGCTTATTTTAGTTTGACACAGTGATACAAAAACTGTACCAATTTTCAATCACAATAGTATAGTGCTATTGGCTTAACCATGGAAAGTTTTTGAAAGGAGCTTAATTAAACAGTATTGTGCAAAAAATTATTGCTTTAAACTTTAAAGCTTAAACATTTGTTAAAGAAAGTAGAAAAAGTATTAATGAATAGGTTCCGGTTGCTGTGTAAGCAGAAGACCAAATCTCTTTTTGATAGTAATTCTTTGCCTGGAATATTTGTCCTCTGGTGAAAACCGTGCTGAAACAGAAAAAAGTCTTATGTACTATTTCATATCCATTTGATAATTAGGAAAGAGATTCAAGGGCTACTTTCTTTTTGACTATCTTAGATAATCCTATTTTCAATAAAACTCATTTATGAGATTGAATATTAAATACTATATTGGATATATTATATTGACCAAATTAATTAACCTCTGACCTCACTAACAAAAAATGTTTCTGAGAATCAACTTTTCTACAGACTCAGGGCGGGGTTTTTGTGGCAAGGTTTATTTCTTTTATTTCCATGGCACAAGTACTATAGATGTACTTAATTTAGGATCAAGGCCAAGTAGAGCGATAATTTGTTTACATCCATCATCTATATCTGCAAAATTAAGTACTACAAACGTAAATAGGATAATTACCTGGATGAGCTGATAACGTTGGTTTACCAATGGGATCGATGGTCTGAAATAAGTTACTAGTTTTAATATTTTGTGTAGGTTATGCTAGGTTATGATGCCATGTGAGAAAATAATAAATTGAAGTTCATACCGCCAGAGTATACTGTCTATCACCATTCTCATTTAGATAATATCTCAAATACATTGTTGCACAATTTATCAAATCAGTATTCGGAGCTAAGATTAGAGGATAAAGAACACGGTGACAAGACAATAAATATTATTTCTCAAAAATAGCAGTCTGTCACACACAGTTTTCAAAGAGAATTCATTTGTTTTTGTTTTGTGACAGTGACGTGACAGTGTGTGGTGTGTGTCACAGGGTGACAGCCATGCCATAGAATTAGTACTAACTACGTGACATTGGCGGAATTGTGCATAGACCACAGAGCAAGCCACTCATTAGGAAGAAGAAGAAAGCCTTTAGTACTAATTCTATGCCTTATGCTCTAAGTTTTTTACACTGTCTGCACAGATTATTAATATGTAGCAAGCTGAGGCGCGTTCGAGTGCAACGGACCGCTTAAGTGCCCCCGAGACGGTCAAACGGTTTGATTCGTGTTTGATTCAAACCTATCGATTTTATTCTTCCCTAAATTGGGGATTTTCAGTTAGGTTTTTGGGTAATCCAGACCATGTAAGTCGGCAACACAGCTTGTGGCCGTAAAAGATGTGTGATGTCAATTTGATGTCATTCATCTGTGATTTGTTTGTGATTCTGTCTGTGGTGTTGTCGTAATCGGCCGTATTTCTCGTATTACCTACTGATTGATTGTTTGTTTGTTGCTATTGTTTTTTTAGATTCACGAAATAGTACCTAGTGTACCTACACAGTTTGCTGGTGTGGAAATATTTTATGAAGCGGCTTTTTTGCAGTATTCTGAATCAGATGCCGAAAATGGCTAACTTACCACCCCGTAAGTTCTCATCTTCTAGCCGCAGCAGTTCTAAACAGGATACTACCCCTATCCAAGTGCTGTTACAAATGGGATTTCCTCGGCATCGTGCGTAAGTTTACCACTAAAAAACCTGAATAAAATGAAGTTACCATTTTCTAATATAATCCGTATTTTTATACTTATTTTCTTCAGTTTAAAGGCATTGGCTGCAACAGGCAATCGCAGTGTGCAACTTGCGTCCGACTGGCTTTTGACCCACGTAAATGACACTCATTTGGACATAAATGAGCCACGAGAGTACATCTTCTATGCCAGTCCAACTGGGCCCCTATTAACACAACTCTTGGAGTTTTGGGAAAAATCTAAAAAGGTGTCGGGCTGGAATGGTGCTCACAATTTCCCACCACATATAACACTGGTTTCCTTCTTCAAAGTTAGTATACAAACTAAGGTTGAAGTGTCATTAAGATGAATATCTAATATTGTATCAATTGTTATTTACATTACCAAGTATGTGTGGGTCTAGCTTTCCCTTTAATAAACAATTATTATTGTAGATGATTCTTGTTTTAGGCACCGGATGAAACATCCCTTCAGTTGGCTAAAGCTGTGAAGCATGTGGTTGAAAATGTGGGTGAACCACCCAACTGTCCTCTTAAAGTGGAGCCATACATGTCTCATAACTTCATGGGCCTATTTGTGTCTGATGAACATGCAGACTACCTGAAAAGAATAGCTGTCCAATATGTGAAACAGGTGTCTTCGGCATGTATGTATGTTTTTCATGTATTAATTTTAGATTCCCTGAATTTTATTATAACTAAAACTATATTCTATACTAAGTTCGATTTAATAATTTATCTATTTATGTACTACTAATCTTTATTTTCTGCAATTTCTACTCTATAATATTTTGGCAACATTATGACGTTATTACCAAGCAGGCTGTATAAAATGTCACATGTTACTGAAAAATATATTAATGTTTATTAATATTATCAATTTGATACAGTGGGTGTGGCAGTGGATACTTATGAACACTTGGATGCTCTTGGGACATGTTTTCCTTGGTGTACCATGCCGCAAGAGAAACCATATAAATGTAAGAGTAGTAAAATAACACTCCTTGATATATTTGTTTTCATGTAAATATGTTGTGAACTTCATCTATTATGCTATTTTATTAAATTTACTGTTTGTTTATCAGCATGTTGTAGGCTTGAGTGATGGTAGAAGATTGATGAGCATGCCCATCCATCCCATATGTTAAGGTAACTGCTTCCTTACACAATTTTTTTATTAGATTATACTTTTTTCTGTATTTATTTATGCCTTCTTTGCTTAAATCATGTTCTATGCTGTATTATGTTTAGGGTACCTGGGCTTTTGTCATACCTAGGTATTGTACAATAACAATTATTATTACAATAGTTATTTTTTCGACCCTACAAGGGTCCAAAAACGTAAAAAAACCATTGTTATACTACATCTTTGACACTAGACTTTAGTTTCATTGGTAGAACCCTCACTTTAAGGGCGCGTTTATACGACTACGCTTACGGATTTTGTCGCATACACGCCGCAACCGCCTTCTCACCGCAAACGCGCAGCCACCGAACAGCTGCCGCGCAGCCATCACGCAGCGCCCACTCGGCTGCTGGGGTTTCCAAACATTCACCCGCAGTTCACTACGGAATTCAGACACGTTTGCCATGTTCTCCGCGTATAAAAAAGGCGCTTAATACTTTGTACAAAAGATTTAAAAATGAAGATAATGTAAAAAAACTATGGGTTAACTCGACGAAAAGAATGTGGTGAACATTTACACGTTATATAAGGTTCTTCGAGATGACGAAAAGGAGTTTGAAAAATATTTTTGTATGAAAATTAAGACATTTTATAATTTTTTGTATATTTTATGTGACACGAAATGCAGACACACTAATGGCACGGGCGCTGATCGTAGACTGCGCGGTCGCTACGCGTACGTAAGCTGTGCGGTCGCTGAGCGTATGCTGCGCGGTGGCAGCGTGTTTGCTGCGCGTACGCGGTGTTTGTAGAAAGATATAAAAATAAGCTTTATGTTATTAGCAAAGAACCCAAAATTGCAATAACTTTTGGGAAAACTCGCGACGCGCGCTGAATCCGCGCGCGCAGAAAACGCGTACTTCTGTACGAGGCCTAAGGGATTTAAACCATTAATTAGACGGTGTATTTATCAAAAAAAAACAACTATTCCTAGCAAATATCTGTCAAACAGAACATAACATAAACTGATCCATCTCTGGAGGAAAGACGATGTTATTGTCGTAGTTCGACTATTTTCGTCTCGCATTTCTGGAAAAAAGTTGCTCAGATGGGTATAGAAATACCTACTTTAAAAATCGTGCAGACATCATCTTAGGGCTCCTATACACATACCTTTAAGTGGCGCCCTTGTCTTAATTATATTTATTGCTCGCTAAGTACATATTGTATCGAAAATTCACATGTACAGTTTGAAGCTAAGGTTCTAAAGTTTATTTATAAACAATAACCTTAGTGAAATATAATTAGTTGTAGTAGGAGTAGGTAGTAAAAGCGCCAAAAGTGACCACTCTTGGCACTTTTGCTTCAGTCTGTACATGTAAATTTTCGATACGATATGACCTGTACTTAGCGAGCAATAAAAATTAAGATGCGGGTGCCACTTGGGGTATATAGTCGCCTTAACAGTGACTTATTTTTAATAAATAATAGAAAAGGAACAATAAAAGTATATCATTATTTATATCAGTATTTATATCATTCATGTTGTCCTGTTAATGAAAAAAAGCTTTCAAAATTACCAATTACCTTGTACATGCTAATTATCAATAGAATAAATAAATAAGAAATCAATAGAAATTAATGAAAATTATGAAGTCAGTACATTAAGTTTGTTATGTTACTATTGCGACTAGTGTATAGTGAAATCGAGTTCACTCACTTTCGTCTAAATTTGTTCATGTTCGTTACAGTGTAAGTAAACTGTGAGGTACCCAAATCAGTCTTACCGCATTCTGTTATCGCGCTATAATGTTTTTTAATGTGACTTGTAATAATGACTTAATTGTACCAAGCAGCAGTCAGCCTGGAGCCTCATGTGAAGTCCTTGCACATCACTTTGGCATACCACTTCGACGTGGCCGTGTACGACGCACTAAAAGCCCTCGTCGATGATATGCTGCCGTTCCAGCAGGCGGGCTGGGAGCTGCGATTGTATTCGAGGGATCCGCGCTTCGCTAATCATCAGGTGATTAATTTTCCAATGTTCGACATTTTCACATTTCAGTCTCGCTCTACTTTACGGTCTGTAGCTCTAATATGAGTTGATGCAAAATTGTTTTCGCTACCGTAAACTATCGAATATACTGCTGACAGGCAATGCGAGTGAAAGAGAGAAAACGATAGTTTACGGTAGCAATAACAGTTAGAATCAACTCATGGTAGGGCCACTGGGCACACAATAGAGCCGGACCAGACCAGGGCGGCAGACGAGCAAATTCTCTATTCATTGCACGGTCGAAACGCCTCATGAGTCATTGCCTCGCGAGGCAGCATTGCGATGTGGAGACGCGTTTGCCTTGTCGTGAGCCAAGGTGACATTTCCGTGCGACTTACCTACCGTTCATTTGGCGAGCAGTCTCGCGATGTGGAGTTGCGTTTGCCTCCTTTTGAGCCAAGGTGACATTTACGTGCGGCTTACCTACCGCTCATTTGGCGAGCAGTCTCGCGATGTGGAGATGCGTTTGCCTCCTCTTGAGCCAAGGTGACATTTCCGTGCGACTTACCTACCGCTTATTTGGCGAGCAGCTTCGCGATGTCGATTAAGAATTGCCGGGCGCCTTTAAATATAACCACAGAATAGATATTAGTGCTACGTAACATAAAGTATTGTTATCGTCGATGTATAGAAAGCCCTCGTCGATGTTATGCAGCCTGTAATGGCGTTGGGACGGAGACCCGAAATGAAACAATGTCTTGCGTTGAATCAATAATCTTTATCCTCTAGTGTATCATCTTAAATACTAATTAACATCACATCTATACGTGACTAGAGGAAGGACGCCTTGTCAATCAGGAAGACCTTAATTATCACGTACTATTGAGTACGTGCTGATAGTGTAATTCACTATATCACACCTCCCCTGAAAAGGCTAGGCATCCCTTCCCTGAAAAGTAAACTCTTATTTTCTAAATATCTTAGTTCTATTCTTATGAACTATATATTCTTTATTATTCTTTAATATTTTTACATTAGTACCTAGCTCTTCTAAAACTTCAAATGGACCTAAATACAAGTCATTCAATTTATTATAATTTTCATTCTTATACAAGAGTAGATCACCTTTTTTGTAGTGTACTTCCTTACAATCTAAATCATAATTAGTTTTTCTACTTTGTTTTGATATTAATAAGTTGTTCCTGGCATCATTATGAGCTTTTTGCAATCTAAATTTTAACTCCGATGGATAATTGTCGTATACATATAAGGGATCAACTTTACTAACTAAATTACTAGGTACGTTACATGTTTTCCCAAAAACTAGTTCATAAGGGGAGTATTTGGTACTAGTATTTACAGAATTATTATAAGCAAAGCACCAATATGGTATCCAGGTACTCCAATTTGCCGACTGATTCTGTGTTTGTATTCTCAAGTAACATCCGAGATGTTTGTGCCAGTTTTCTAGCGAACCTATACTCTCATGATGATAGGGTGTTGAATTTAACTTATCAATATTTAGCAATTTACATACTGTTTCTAACGTGGAATTAATAAATTCCGTTCCACAGTCAGTCGCAATAACCCTGGGAGTACCATATCGTAAAATAAAATTTTCAGTAAAAACCCTAGCAACAGTTTCAGCTGACTTATCAAGTATTGGGTAAGCTTCTACAAACTTTGTCAATTCGCATTGTATTGTTAATATGTATTTATTACCCAAATTATCGACCTCCAACGGCCCCACAATATCTAAATATAATTTTTCAAAAGAAGTAGATGCTGTAGTGGTTATTACCATTTTCTCTTTATTATTTTTATTACAAAATTTCTGCTTTTGGCAATCTTTACAGCGAGTCACATATTCAGTTATGTCTTTTTGCATATTACTCCAAAAATATTTTTTTCGAATATTCTTAGTCATTTTATTTATGCCTACATGACCACTTGTCGGCAATAAATGATAATCATTTAGTATAACACGTATCAAGTCTTTATTTGTAACATGTTCAACTTGGTTATTAATAATACATAACCGCGGTAATTCTTTATGTTTCATGAAAGTTTGGGTCAAAATTTTTTTGACTGACAATAATATTGTCTTTAGATTGTGGGTTTCCCATAGTTAAACAATTTTGGCTTACAGTTTTTCTTCTTATTTCCTTCGTCCTTCTTGTAGGCCCGTGTAGCACTATTTTCCTGATATTTTGTAGACTTCAACTAGCGATTTCGCGGCGCGGACTTGTGACACCATGTCACGGTCGCCATGTAATGGCGTTGGGACGGAGACCCGAAATGAAACAATGTCTTGCGTTGAATCAATAATCTTTATCCTCTAGTGTATCATCTTAAATACTAATTAACATCACATCTATACGTGACTAGAGGAAGGACGCCTTGTCAATCAGGAAGACCTTAATTATCACGTACTATTGAGTACGTGCTGATAGTGTAATTCACTATATCACAAGCCCTTCCAGCGTGTGTGCTAGATGTTTTTGCTTACCATCGTACGATTAATTTATTATTATTTAAATTAACAAGAGTATTCAAATGAAAAGATAACATACCTATATGAATGTTCTAAACATCTAAATAAACACTCTTTATTTTGCATTCTTTGTTTATTTGATAAGCCCCTCTCTATATCGCGTACCCCATAAGGACATTTAATAAATACATAAGGGCACAGTGAATCAGATAACCGTTTTGTTGCCAGGTGTACAAAGTAACTCAAGGCTACGAGCCGAAAGCGAGCGATGAACTTGAACTCGTGCTCGGCGATTATATCTACATGAAAGAGGAAGAAGTGAACAGTACGCCTGACGGCTGGCTCCATGGCACGTCGTGGCTGACAGGTAACGAGCTGCCACTATACTTCGCGGTCGATGTACTCTGTTTATGTCAATTCCTACTTTATCTGTACGAATATGACTCGCGCTATTAAGTGTTTGCGATTATTGAACTTAAAGTTTGGAGGTTAGTGTACAATTTACTTGTAATAAGTCACTTCTGTCTATGAACCATCAGTTTAATTATTCTTCAAATGTTTGCTATTTATTTGTGAAAATTACTAAATAGTCGTGTTATCAGTGTCGTAATACCAGAAAGTGTGATGTAATAGTTGTTATTTATAATTTGTCAGTGCTTCCCTGTTGCTATAGTAAGGTATGCTAACGGATGCGCTTGCGCAACCTTGAGTGTAAAACCCTATCTTTTAATGATGGTGTTGAAAAGCGTTTAATATTTCTCATTAATTAAAATTTAAAAGTATGTAACAACTAAACTACTCGTTAAAGCTTTATTAGAATATCTAGTGTTTGTTTACGATCGCGAATGGCGCCGGCAACCTTTGATCTTGACGCTATTATTATTTATGAATAATATTTTTAAGTAACTTATCACCCGTATTCACAAACATTACTACGAGGTCTCATAGTGCGCGTGGACTTATACACGCACAGGGTACCAAAACTTATAAACGAACAACACTTGAGTCAAAAGCAACGCTATGCTTCCAAAAAAGGAACGAACAGCTAATATAACATGCTATGTATATTAAGCAACGCATAGTGTAGGTCATAGAGAAAGGTAAAAAAAATATGGTGTAGGTGTAACGTCAAAAAATGACATGACCTTCAAACCAATTTCGAAGTCAATACTGAAGAGAGCGAAGAGTAAAACGTAATGATTATAATGCTTAGTGTATATCACTATGGAAGAGAATAACCTAGTTCGTATGCAGAATAGATTTTTTAGAAATGTGTTCATTTGACGTGTTTTTCTACTCTGTACTACCTAATATCACGTTACAGCCAATATCGTCTATGGCCTAGCTGTTAAAATCTAATGGCAAATACTAGAGTGAACAGGGCAACACAAAATTGGCCAATCATAAGGAATTAAATGCACTGCGATCACTTATCAAAGAGTGCCCTAAGTATTATTTGTGAATTGAAAAAGGCTTGTCATATGCATTGAGAAATGCGTTACTTCGCACAGTAAAGGTACTCTACATAGACAAGTATTGTTTGTGAGTATGTTGCCCAAGTTTATCATTTAAGTTTTAAGTATAACGTTTAATTATAACACAGTATTTTGATAAACGACACGTTAGTTTTGTTTGATATCGAATCGGATTGTTTATTTATTACTATCGATATAATTTCTCGTAAAAAATTTTGAAAGATAGGATATCTTTAGTCTTATCACAGGAAAAGTTTGTATTGTAAACTACTGTATTGACATTTACTGTAGTCTGTATGGCATTCATTGATTGTTGAAAATTTAAGGTTTGCAACTTATTATTTTATTTCTTTCATAATTTATAAAGCTGTCTGTCAATAGCTGTTTTCGTAGCTATTTTCCGACGCATCATGATAGGATTTTCTATATCTCAAACCGTTTGTTATATTACCACCCTAAGCTGTTTCAAACTTTATCTGAACCTAACGCCATTGGTATAAGGATGATATTAGCTTATGTTTGTAAATGTATGTATTTCTCAAGCTGATGTATTTTCAGGTGTTTCCGGCTACCTGCCTGCAGTGTACACACGGCGTACGGCGGAGTCGGACGCTTGGACGCTACACCGCGCGATGTCACTTGCGAACAATAACAGTAAGTAAAATGTTTACTAAACTTTTTGCGTACATTTGTGTCGCAAAATTCGTGCCATTGCGACATTCGACACTGCGGGCTTCCAGGATGTGAATTGATTTTGTGTATATTTCATCTACTTACAATAAGGGGTTGTCTACTTTATATGACTATAGAAAGAAATGCAATCAATTAAGTGTCTTTTGTGGTGATTGTACAGTCTATACAACCGCACAATGCGTCATCGCCGATTCAGCATTTTACTGCATTACAATGTAATTTTAATATCATAATTTGATATCACATATCTCATATCATTAGCATAAAATATCAATCAAATTAAATTCGTGACTTTCATGAAAACTTCTTATCATTTCATATCAATTTAAACATTGTACGGCAGCAGCTCGTATAGTGATAATTACTGATTACCTACTTATCTGCAGAGTGCTTTATAAAATCCCGTAAAATTTTCGTTATTTATTTGAATGGAAAACTGCATAATGACAACCCTAGCAAAATACTATAACAAATAGACGCAAATAAACTATTGTATTCGATAATCAATCCTATTAATTTGCAAAAGCAAAACACAATTTAGTTCCAAGGTTGCCACTATGCAGCTTATTATGAAAAGATAAAATATATATTTTCAGAAAAGTGGCGGTTTTCAGGGTTTATAATATTTTTCCGAGGTTGTATGCAAGGTTCCCTATGTACCATAATCGGCTTAAGGGGTTTATTGTTGTTAAAACAAACCCTAAACCCCTAACGTTGTAACATACCTACTAGATCTATTATAATAGTCTATTGTAAGCTTGTTAAAACATTAAACATTTGATAAATATTAACTGGGAGAATTTATTGTCTGTATGTTACATTCAGTTCCATTTTTCCGAGACCTCTTCTCCCTCGCGACTTGACCTTTGACCTTAAAAAGTATACAAACTTTTTGTATCTAACACCCGTATTCAGCACAGCGTCCCAACTACCAATCACACACGTCATACGTAAAACAAACAAACCAATCACAGAGCACTATTTCAACGCAGTGCGTTCGCGTAGGCAAGGGTCGTTTAGAGTATTGTTCTTGAATACGGATGTAATTATCTGACTTGATAAGCACAACAGATCCATCGTGTCGTACAATGACTTGTGTCGTATCACAAAACTATTTATACGTTGATTTATTAATTAAAAACAGACTATTTGCGTAAGTACGACGCAGGTTCTCAAAATGTTACAGAGACGTTGTCTTTGAAGCCGCGAATATGTAATAGGTTAATTAAAATATATAATCTACCGCAACTCCATGCTTTAGATACATAGTTTGGTAATCGACGACCTGTCGTCAAAGTACTGTAAGTCGACAGGTCCACTGCACCACTCAGGAGTGGTGCAGTGGTCATCATGCCGGTCTAGCACGCAAGAGGTTCCCGGGTTCGATTCCCGGCCGGGTAGAAATTGAAATGATGAATTTTAATTTCTGTGACGGGTCTGGGTATTACTATGTATAATAAGTATGTATTTAAAAAGTATATAAGTAGTATATCAGTTGTAAAGCACGCATATTACAAGCTTTGCTTAGTTTGGGCTAGATGGCGCTGTGTGAAATTGTCCAAGCATTTATTTATTTGATCTAGATACTTTGATATCGTATTTCATAGAAGAGACTATAGTCTCTCTAGAGCATGGATTTCCAAACTATTTTGGGCAAGAGACCCCTTTTCCAAAATGGACTGATATCTCAGACCCCCGTAGCCAAATAACTTTAGAAATCATATCAAGTGTGATTATATTTATTCGTTTATGTCGACCCCTGGGAAATCGACCCAAGGGGTCAATATCGACCACTTTGGGAATCGCTGCTCTAGAGTATAAATATGACGTAAAACTTGCTTGCTTGCTTGCCAAGGGTACTTTTACCTTACCTTACTAAACTTGCTTTTCGGGGCAATGGAGCATAGGTACTTTCAATATTTCGGGTCAATGAGAAATTACTCGCTCATATACAACGTGTTACTTAAAAACCCCTAAAGCCGAATATGGTAGATAGGAACCATCAAACTGAACAACTTTTAGTATGGAACCAACTCTGAAATCGCGAAAAAGAATCAGCAGTTTTATACAAAAAATAATAACGAAAACATCAAAATGTACGAAACAGCTGTTTTTTTTTGCGATTTCAGAGTTGACATTTTTACTTTTTACTGACGCCAACGGGCCAGATTGAGAACCTCTGGTCTAGCAGGATAATCTTGTTTGACTAGAAAAAAGAAGTTTGAAAGATGCTTCATTTACAGTTCAGCCAATGCTGCTATATTAGTCAAGATGACCGGTAGCCTTTCTAAGATAATAGTCAAATCATTTTTCGTATTGTTTGTTCTATCGGTAGGTGGCGATTGTAAATCGGAGTCTGATTCGAATACAGACGGCGATGTGAGCTACCCCCATGAGGACACGTCTGCGTTGGGCTTGGAGAAATCGGAAGAGTTTTATAAGGAATGGGACCATTACTGGAACACGGTGAAACTGCACAGAACTGATGGGATATTGAATGTGACACAGGGTAACTATGACTTATGTTTAAATTTTAATGTACTACTAAATTAATGTTTCATGGATCGCTCCTTATTTTTTATTTCCTTACTGCTTTCGTCATATTTATTATTTAACAACCTTTCAAAATTTCATATCATAAAAGTACTAAAGCTTGATTTTAAAATTACAGGTGCCAATATTGATTGGAATACGGTCTCAACAAATGATGATAAAAAGGTAAGTAAGTGTTTTTGTACTCAAAACCGCCAGGTGGGTGTAGCTAGTTTTGCAATGAGAGCGACGACGTATAATGTTTAATAATATTATTTCATTAATTTGTATATAGGTAGAGACAGAGAAAAAGCAACGCTGGGTATTCGCGATGCGGCACGGCGAGCGTGTGGACCTGACGTACGGCCAGTGGGTTCCGCACTGCTTCGACAACGACACATACGTGCGCAAGGACCTTAACATGCCGCTGTCACTGGCTGAACGGTAATACGATTTTATTTTAATCGGTTAGTGGTCTATTGCCGCGTGCACCCTCGACTTCACTTTCTTTAGTTTCGGCAATGACTTTTACATGGACGAGCTGTTCAAATTAAAAATTTGTCACAATCAACCTTCGCGGCGCATCAACTGTTTCTCTCGGTCGCTCGCAATAGACTAAAGGAGTTGGGGTGCATGCACCGTAACTTAATGCAATTTTCGGTACTGTACAGCCTGTGTAGTGTAGTATACTATTCTAGAATAATACTCAAACGACACTTGCCTGTGCGAACGCACTGTTGAAATAGAGCTCTGTGATTGATTCGTCTGTTTTACGTATTACTGTGATTGGTAGTAAGGAGTCAGCGTCGCGGGCACTGTGAGACATCATAGTAATGTGTGAATACGGGTGTGAAATGAAATGTCCATTTGCGGACGGGCTCATCCGGAATTCCGGAGAACGATTGTTAATGGATTATGATAGATTGCGGATTCTTTAATAATAATAATCTTACAACATAGGTACCTACGGTTATTATGCACTTCAAGCAACAATTATTCTTTTTTAATTTTTATCAATGTCAATGTAGATATTGATTAAGTATGCAATGAAAGTAGAAATGATAGTGACTCAAGGATGTTATGTTCTCATATTTTTTATCTGCTTTCCAATCTTAGGATTGTTGATTAACGTTTGCTATTTTATACTGTAGGTACATATTTTGTCAAATCATGTTTGAAAGTTCTTTGTTTCGTACCCATGTCCGTGAATCGTTGTTTAGTCAACCTTGAATTTCCTTATCTTGCTTTAAAATTCTTTCTGTGGCGGTTACTCAAACAATTTGGGGTTTTAGATTTTTCCGATAACTAATATGATCAAGAGCGTTAAAGTGTTTCATCTCATAATGCCAACTTCGCAAAACGACAACTTTGCACATGGCATTTTATTACAATGACAACTTTTCGTAATGACAACTTCTCACCGGTGTCGATATGGGTCGTTTGCAAAGAATAGTTCTTTTTTGTACAGACTGCGCTACACTTTAAATTGTTTATAAAACATGGCTAAATAAATAATCGCAGAGTGGGTGGCAAGGAGTCGTATGCGAAGGACTCGCCGCTGACGCGCGTGGGCCGCTTCCAGGCGTACTTGGTGGGCGAGGGGCTGCGGCTGGCCGGCGCGCCCGTGCCCGCGGTCTACGCCTCCGCGGCGCTGCGCTGCGTCGAGACGGCGCACGAGATGCTGCAAGGTAACCCAACATTATTTTTTTAGGGTTCCGTAGTCAACAAAACCCTTATAGTATCGCCATGTCCGTCTGTCCGTCCCCAGCCTAGCTCATAGACGCTTAGTACTAGAAAGTTGTAATTCGGCATGGATATACATATTAATCACGCGGACAAAGTGATGAGTAAAATTTTGAAAAATTTTTTTTTAGGTTACCTCCTACACGAAGTGGGATGTATTTTTTTTTCTTGTCTACCCCATAGTGTGGGGTGTCGTTGGATAGCAATTTTAAAAATATCGCTGGTTTGTGAAAACAGTTTTTTGATTGAGGCATTTGTTTGTGAGTTATTAAGCTTTAAAGTGCAAAATTTTGTTAGAGTCAAGGGTCCCCACCCCCTGCCAGCCAAATGGTTGTTTCTTTATACGTGAAAAAATTTATGTTGGTTGTATATATGACGAATTTAAAAAGAAAACTATCATAGCTAAGTAGGCTTTACAAGTTTTTTACATCTCGTTTACTCTTATGTCGTCTAACAAACAGAGATTAAACTAGTGAAATCTGTGAGCTAGACCTCGTGTTTGTGACCTTTTTGAAAATTTTTCGAAATGACACGTTTTTTTTTCAAATAATTTCGAAAATAAAAATAAAAAACTATAATTATCGATCCCGCTCACAATAACGAAAAATAATATCTTCCAGCAGGATTTATACTGCAATGCTTAAGTATAAACCGTTAAACCATATCGGTCGTATTCGGTTTGTAATTTTCCGTCCGAAACATGTTGATTAATTAGACAGGGACAAGCTTCAAAGCTACGCCTTTTACTTAGCGATAGACGCTAAAATAAAATAAAAATAACCCTATCCATTGTATTTCTATCTATTAGCAGTTAGTGTCGTTTTAACAAGACCTACACTTATTATAAATCTCAGCACACCCCGGACACTCCATATAACCACCGCTCCGTGATATCTACCTATTACACAGACACTACACAGATGACGTTTTGTACACGCGTGTACGTAAAGCTAGGGATACGAGAATCGTGTCGCCTCATACACACAAATAAACATAATACTAAATAATATACTAGAAAAAATACGACTCGCACCAGATCATGTTCTCGGATGGGAATCGATTCCCGTCGTATTTTTTATAGTATTATATAAAAATAGTATTGTGAATGCTAAAATCTCAAAATTTACAAATAAACATATTGGTTTTTCACCATTTTAACAGTAAATATGTATTTACCGGTGTTAACAAATATTTCCATGAGTGATTGATGATTTTTGTTTTGCTTTTTGCAACTTAAATTCACGATTTCGCCGCCGTGCACGAAAGTTAACAGCTGTTGACACACGCGACACGAAACGAGCATACGATTCGCCACATTAACTTGCGGGGTGGGGTGAGGTAATTGATCCGGCGGGGCGGTCAGTGTCCTTTCCGTACGTAGTATATTATCTATTCTATTGTCTCAGACCCGTATTTATAAACCGCTCTCAACGTTGAGAGCTATCTTGAGTTGTGATCATACTTGAGATGCTGTTTTTATAAGAATAAGCCTTACAACTCGATCAATGGCACTTTCCAGGTTTGCAGGCGGACCCGTCTGTGAAGATCCGAGTAGAGCCAGGTCTGTTCGAGTACAAGGTGTGGCACATGGCCAAAGGCCTGGCGCCTTTCATGAGCCCCGCGGAGCTACACCGAGCCGGCTATAACGTCGACCTAGAGTGAGTGTAATATAATATAAACCATCATGTCATTAACATAAATGTTATTTTGATGAATATTCGAGTACAAGGCCACATTGGCAAGGGTCTGGCGCCGTTCATGAGCCCCGCAGAGCTACACCGAGCCACAACGTCGACCTAAAGTGACTGCGATCAAATATATCGAGTACGAGGCGTGATGAAATATTAACTTCCGGTAAATAAATTCCTATTTGTTTCAGCTACAAACCGTATGTGGAACTTGATGTAAATACAACGGAGACGGTTGAAGAATTCTATGAAAGAAATGAAAAAGTCATACAGACAGTTTTGAAAGAGACTGAAGCTACTGGTGAGTGAACAAAAAAGGTTGATTTTTGACAAAGAAAACTTTTTAAACGCTCATAAGTAGAATTTTTAAAACAACCTATAGGAATAGGGTCGACATTTTTAATTTCTCAACTTTAAACTCAGATTGATAAATCTCTATCAAACTATTGATTTATTGATTACACTGCTTTAATAACGCTCACTCCTTATTTCCAGGAGAAAACGTAATGTTCGTAGGTCACGCGTCTACTCTCGACATGGTGACATTTGCCATCAAGCGGTTAGACCAATCAGCAACAGAACAGAAGCCCTACCAGTTGAGTAAAAACCTGCTCCGTGTGCCGTACTGCGCGCTCGCGGCGCTGCGCCCGAGGCCCTGGCGGCTCGTGTGCCCGCCCTGCCCGCCCTCCATCAACTCCAGCTCGGGAAGATTCGATTGGACCATACTTGAGGACACTAATGCTACTAATTAAGCAACCTAGGCAAATCTGTATATACAGGGTGTTGCAAAACAACCCGCAATGCCGAATATGGTAGACAGGGAACATCAAACTGAACATCTGAAATCGGTTGGTCCCATAGTAAAAGTTGTTCAGTTTGATGGTCCTTATCTACCATATTCGGCATTGCGGGTTGTTTTGTAACACCCTGTATAAACTTCGCTTCGAAGGTTAAAAAGATAAATTTTGAGAAGCGTATGAATAGATCGCGCGATACTTCTAGCTCCGTCTGAACACGAGGCGATCCATAATTTCTCGCAAAGTACACAGTGCATGCGCCAAGCAATTTCAAAGCGAGCTAGTAGTTTGGCACGAGTTATATCTCGGCATTTGTACGATCATCACTCCTCATTTAACTCACAGCTGAGTTCACTTCACAAGCTGTTGTTTAAAAAAGTCAGCGAATATCAATTTTATACAAAATATATTATTAAAAAATGTGATCTATACGCCTGATTAAACAAGCGTCAGTTGTGAATTTTAATCGCTAGGTAGAATTTCCATTCAATATTACACAAACTTGCACTTACTGTACTTAAATAAGGAAAATATACAAAGATATACAATGCGATTAATTTAGCAATGTAAAACAGAAGTGACTAATTTTAGAGCGCTTGCGGTACAAAACGATGTATTCTGTAAAATTTACTGTTTGCCATACATTCTCGAGAAGTTGCCGCGGATCACTGTCTGTCTATTATCAATTTAATCGTATTGTACCTCCTTTTTAGTCGGTTAAAATTACATTGTCGTATGACGCATTTATTGTTGAGGAAACTGACTATTGCAAGATTATCTAAGTAATCTAATTAATTACTTTCTACTAATATACAGAGCTAGATGCCACATCTCAAATAAAATATGAACCTAAGAATGTATATTTTCCATTAAGATTTAAACCTCTTCGTACCTGAATATTTTAATGAAATCTATTTCAATCGATATGCTTACTAAGTAAGTTTCGAGATAGTTATAGATGTAATAATTGGTTTTTATTTAAAGCACCACTTACTATTTCGTTCTGCTTGGTGCTTATTATTTTTATGTTAATATAATGTAGATCGGGATAAATGTCTTACTTTACTGGTATTTTATGTATTCAATATTTTTTGGCGAAGAATTTATCGGTGAAAGCACAGATAAAAATATTGTGTGGGTTTGTTGACTTGTATTACTTGGTTGGGCTAGGAGAGAGGTCACATATGTTCATAAAATCAATAAGATCCTATGTTCACGTTAAACTACTTATAAAGAAATATCTATTGCCGTTTTCATATTCTCTGATGCCTTACTAGACAGATTAGGTTGCTAAGTAAGATATCTTGATCTTTGTGATGTTATTTTATGAATATAAAGAAATACTTACTACTATCTTATTTGATTTCGCACATCTTACCAGTAGATAGCACATTCGTTACCGACCGATCCTAAAACACCTCTTTGTAATTCCGATCAACTGAACCGATCAGCTCAATCCCACATGTCTGCCCCCTGATTATGTAATTCTGTTGCTATCAACTTTAGATTGAAACTGACAGAAATCGCAGTTACATTGCTGTTCTATTAGATAGAACTATTCTATTATTATTATTAGCTATTCAAACCAATAGGTCATTGGATGTAGTTATGACTATCAATCAGCCCTTTTTACGTCATAATGCGGATTGGTGGGTGTTAACCACTGCAAATAGGTAGGGTGACTTGTGTAATAAGCTCGTAAAAACACCACTGTTTTCAGATATGTATGTATTTTTTTTATAATTATAAAATGCACATAAAACGGTTTAATATAGCAGACTTAATACATTATTATTATAAATTATGTAACTGTAAAATGTGACTAGAAAGTGAAAAAGTTAACATATTTTCTTACTTGATTTCGATGGCCAAGCACATTTTTGCTATTGTTATTAAACCTTATGATTATACACTTAGTTCAGATAGACATTTAGTTCTGAGTCGATTGAGGAGATTCGACATGTATCAGTGCTGTAGTGTACCTAGTTAAAAATGGAACAAAGGGTTATGTGAAAATATTCAATAATCACAATAAAGGCACATTCGTGTTTGTGAGCATTTCGCATTTGGCACTTTTATCTTATTTTAAATCAAATTTGAATACACAATGCTTTACAAAAGAAAGAGATCAAATCTATAAAATAGCACAACAAACATACATGATGCCTAATTTCACTTAGCATCTGTATTAGAATAATTCATTCTTTCTGAAAGGACTTCTTCGACAATTTTTTGTATCATTTGCCTATCTTCCGCTTTGATATCTTCCGGTTTAGTTTTGTCATCATAAATTTTTCTATCGATCAATCTTACTATCACTTCTTCCACAATAGCGTCAATATTTTCATTGGTATGATTATGTAAATCCTCTTTAATGATTACGGTATCAAGCATTTCTGAAGAATTTTGTTGTTCAATAGTTTCATTATGGTCCTGAGCTGGTGGTGTTTCGGGCTCTTCCATAACTTCATCTATCTCAGGAATATCACCTCGGACAGCAGTCTCCTCTTCTTGCATTTCATTTTGTGTCTCAACTGTTTTAGAAAGTTCAACAGCAATATGTTTATGACGTTTCATGATCTCTTTTAACTTCTCTTTCGCCGAAGCTATAACTTCCTTCCGAGTCTCAGTTTTTATTTTTGCTATTGCTTTTTGTTTTCTTTCTTGTCTTGAAGTCCTGAATTCATCGAGTGCTTTTTTTGCGTTCGCAATCGTTGGTTTATTCTCTATTTCATTATTGTCACTTTCTTCTTGGTCTACAAACGTATTGTCTTCCATTTGTAAGGTTTCATCATCTTGGTTTAAATTGTGTTTTGTATCAATTACTATCTCTTCTTCGATTGCCTTAGTTCCTTCGTAAAGAAGTTCTGTTAGCGGGTCGTAATTAATCACATTTACAACCAATTCTTCTTTCGAAGCTTGAGTCGATTCACTACTATCGTCTATTATGGAGGTATCTATAGATTTACCGCGTGGATGGTCCCTAAAATCTTTCCTCTCTAAAATAAAAAGTGCTGGTTTGGTTTTAATTCGAATGGGTGGCATTAGTTTATAATTCACCGCCACTTGCGAAAATGTTTCAATACTGTCTAAAATAACATGTGTATGAGTAAAAGTTTTGACATTAGACGAATATTTGCTTTTAGCCTCTAAAAGCAGATGTGTGTATTCTTGTAGCTGCTCTAATTGCAATGATTCATTTTTGCTGTATATCCAGTGATCATTTATTTGCGTAAATCTTGTTACTCCAGTCTGCGCTGCGAGGTTACTAATATGAACATGTACAAATGGTTCGCCTTTTAATAACTTATGGAATCTAAAACAATAAAATATTTAAATTAAAAGTAGAACAAGGAATGATCCCATAAATTATTGTGATGTATCTATAACTTCATACCTTGATATTGCAACTCCACCAGGATAATTTGTCATAGCAACCATTACGAGTGATAAAGACACAACTAGATTTCCTATAATAATGACAACCATTCCCCAAAAGAGAAGTTCGTAAATGGGCGCCTTTGATCTCCTTATAAATCTAAAAATAAAAAAGCATATATTGAACAATAAGCTGTAGTGTAGATGGAATACAAATACCAAATAATAGCAACGGCTTTCTAGAGTATAGGACATCTTATTTAAATTATTTTTACTGAAAATAAAAATACGAAACTCGAGACTTTCGCGATTGTCTGGTAGTCGGACATGACTGACGACCTCTTAGACAATCACGAAAGCCTCCCTTAGGGCGGTCCAGTTACGACATAATATTGTACTTACACATACGAGCATGCTGAAGCAGACGCGATATTGAGCAATGGGAACACATATATAATGAATCTTAGCTCCTTATGCGGTAGAAACGAGTACAGAAAGATGTATGCAATAGCAGGTGCTATCAAAGGCACCAGGCGCCTGTCCAGGTATAATCCAACTGGGATCAAGAGAAGGCTGGGACCGAGGCCGCGGGGCAAAGCCGAGTAGAAGTACCAGAGGAACGGTGAAGTCTGAGTAAAGGTTGGTTGTGAAGGAATTATATATCTTCATTGTGCTAAGAGTCTTGTCGTAATGGACAATACGACAAAAAATATTTTGTCATAATAAAAAAAAACATTTCTAGATTTGCCCCTCAGTAGTGCGAGAATAGTTTTAGAATTTTTAAATCAATATTTATGGAGAAAATAAATTAAATGTTAAAAACCCTTAGTGACGTCATAGCTGGGGCTCGACAAAAGCATACACATTTGCTCACGTTGAAGGCCACATAAAACAAAAATAGGTCACTCAAAATGTCACATCATTTGACAGTCACAGCGTTTTCCACGTATTTTCTGAATGATTGTTAATCTTAGGCACTGTGTGGCAATAATATCACCACATGCATATTAGAGCTACGTCACTTCCGGCAAAATTTTTAATCTTTAAAAACATTTTTATGTTAGTAAAAAAAATATATTTAACATAAACTAAAATATATGGGTCATCTCTTTTTTCATTCTCTCTTTGAAAAGCAAATAAAAAGGACTTGTTATTTTTTTTTCGTATTGTCCATTGGTTGCCACTCGTACAAAGTACATGACAGAAATCTAATGAGTGACGTAATTGACGATTGCGTAGGCCTTTTCGCACAACATTTAATCGTACGACTAAATCACATCGTTTTTAGGGTTCCGTACCTCAAAAGGAAAAATGGATCCCTTATAGGATCACTTTGTTGTCCGTCTGTCTGTCTGTCAAGGTCCTTCATCTCGGGAATGCGTGGAGGTATCAAGTTGAAATTAAAATCATATACTCAGGTCTACAGTGCCTTGAAACTGTGAATAAATCAAACTTCTAAGTTAGCGTAAAAAAGATACGGCCGTTTATGCTGCAAAAACACATATTTCGACACTCAAAGTAAAAATTTATAGGGTACTTCCCGTTAACCTAGAACTATAAAATTTGGCAAGTGATATCGTCTTATACTACAAATACAGGGAAAAGTCTGAAAACTACATTTGTATTTAAATCATAAAAAATATACTTAGTCTTTATTTAAGTACCTAAAAATTTGTACGGAACACTCGATGGGTGAGTCCGAATCGCACTTGTCCGGTTTTTTTTGTTTTCGTGCATGCGATGGTCAATTATTACAACGCCTTATACTCTTTCAACTCTTATGTAACATATAAATAAGTAAAAGTTGATTAGATTTTTAGCACTAAATTTTGTAATTTAACATTACAATAATGTTTTGAGTATTAAAGCTATTCAGACTGTAAAATCCACTAATGAATACTGACTAAAGTAATGGCAGAAATTAAAGAGAATATTTACAACTACTAAAAATTGTTGTTTTAAAAAATTTGGATTTTTATAAACCTTTATAGGTTTCTGAAGTTTTAAAAGGATACACCCCAGTCAGAACTTTTGTTCAGTACAGTATTGTACCAAAACACCTCAGCTTCAGGCCACAGGAGTCGGCGCCAGAATATTGAATCTACAATCACAGTAAGGGCTACCAGCCCCACACCCGCTGGTATCACTATTTTTAAAAGCCTGAAAGCAAAAAATATCATTCTGAAGTATACAATTAGAACAAGAATTCTACTTCAATCAATCATGCATTTAATTTTACTTGTTATTACAATGAAATAAAAATAAAATTAAAAGGATGATTCTGAGCTATAAGTTTTTATTATTATTAGGTACTCACGTTTGCAAGTAAATTTTCTTGAAATACAAATCCATAATTAGGAATAACCCAAACAGCATAGCAAGTTCAGATCTAAATATAACAATAGCAGCTCCCGCCGAAATTAGGAATTGTTTGTGTTTCCCGGTGAACCATCCTTCTAAAGCCAGTAGAACTTAAAAAAAAAGTTTAAAAAGGAAACTATAATTTCAGACTGAAATATTTATGCACTTATTGCATTTTACTGATGTACAATTTCAATCAATAAATAATCTTTTTTCTATAATATATTATTGTAAATTATTAGCCTAATCTTTTAAGCATCAATGCTTTATACTGATGTACAATTTGAAACAATGTAAATTAAATTTAAATTATCTTTTTCTACAATATAATATTGTAAATTATAAGTTCTCACCTAAGGGCAGTACCATTATGTTAGGCAGAGGTCGGCTCATATAAAACATGAAATGGTACTGAGTAACAGTAATTATAGTGAACCACCATGAAAATGTGTTACCAAACTGCTTCTGTAAGGCATTTCTCAGGCGACTCCATGACACTATCACTGTGAGTGCTAAGGTAAGACGTACTGAAATTAAATTTCATTAATTTTATTATCTATTTAATGGAGATAATAGATCTTATGCATTTAAGTACTAACCGACATATTGCGTCCAAAACTTGTTGATACCAATGATATGTAGTATTCCTACAATAGGTGCTGCTAACGCAGAAATCGTCAAAGGCCCGACAAATGTTCGTGGCACGACGCCTGGGAATTCATTGTGGTCGTACTGGAAAAAAATAGATGAAATAATTTCAAACACAAGTACACCAATAAGCGATTCCAAAATTAGATTTTCGTATTACCAGTGAGAGGTTATGTCTATGATACAAAATATCATGAAATGCTTGTATATTAAAACTTTCCTCCACTTTTGTGAATGGACATAGCAACACATGTAAACTAGCAACAATATACAGAAGCTGGACCATTTTTGTCCCTAGATAAATATAAATTTAAGTCGCGAAAACCAAAATAAATCAACCCATTTCTCACACACAGCTGAGAATTTGTCAGTTTTGTCAATGTCAGATAGCTGTCATGCAATTATTTTTCTCTTTGCTGTCATGTCTTAATTTATTTTTTGTTGTGGCAATTCTATCGCCTTTTAACTCTCTTCAAAAAATACTTCTTATTTTTTTAATATTGTATTTGTATGTTAAAACTTGTTTCTGAACGTAAGCTACGTTTAATAGTATCACTGCTTGATTTTTATTTAAATTATTACCAAAGAAATCACAAAAATAAGAGAAATAGAAAACAAAGAAGATAAGTTCTATTTTACTTAATCGAAGGGATAACAACAATACAACGAAAGCAACAAACAATAAATATGTATTGAAGACGTTTAATCTGCAAGTGTAATAAAACGCAGTTTTGACAACAATCGTCAACAATGGTGGATGGATTCTGTGCTGTACTGACTGACGTTTTTTGGGCAGTGTTCGTTTTCTGATGCGAAATGATCAATATTCCATACGAAATACAAATTGCGGCAATATTACAATAATATTTCGCTTACACTTTACTCTAAACCATAAGAATGTGTGATGTTTGTTCAGAATTCTCGCAGCTTTTAGTAAATTGTAAGTTACTTTGTTCATTTACTCATCGAGCCACTTAGAATTTTGAACATAAAAACATTGGTTAAGTTTTGATAGGAGCCTTCAGGGATATAATTCAAACAGATAACCATTTAACCATTTTTTATAGGTGAAGCGAGATTGACTGATGATTCTTCAATATATCCAACTATCAGCCAATCGGATCTAGAAACTGTTCTTAATTACATTCTTTCATGGCCTCAAAGGTAATAAATGAGTACTATTTTACTTTGTTTCGATCATTTCCAGTAAAAGACAAAGTTATCAATTTAGACAACTCTTTTTCTTTTGCTGTAAGCTGTGTTCTACATGCTGATAGTAGTGAGACCTTTAGTGTTGTATTTTTTTATTAAATACTTCTTATTTTCAACTTATTAATATTGTCCATGTTATATCTATTATTATGTTACATTTTTAATTATGGTAGCATTATCGAACATCAATAATTTATTAACAATTTACTGTCCTTTGTATCTTTATTCAATTTATTGTTCACTGATTTTTAGACAATGCATGTGCTGCTATCGAGATGTGAAGAATTTTGAGAGATTCTATTTAGTGGTGCAGAGTATACTCTGTTTATCAGTTTGTCAGCTTAAGCAACTCAAAGATGATCTGGTAGAGGCTGCTAAAGCACTTCCATCTGAAGAAAAGCAAGATAAACAGAAACCACCTGATGATGTCCCAACACCAAGCAAAGATGAGAAAAATACAGAGCCTAGGCAAGGTACTCCAGAACCAGATAAATCACCAACACCAGAGCAGATTGAATCTACTAAAGATACAAAAGATGGAAAACCATCAACACCCACAGATGATTCTGAAGTATGGCCTATGCAACAGAAAGAGAAGCTTATGCACATAGTATCAAAAATATTTCTACTCAATTTCCCTTTATACTTAGCTTGCAAGCATTCTGCATTAAGTCGCCTAGATGACCTTTCAGCTCAAGAAATATCAAATTTAAGTTCTTACTGTGATTTGCATGATACAGAAATACCAGCGTACCTATTAAGAAATGTGAGTCTCTTTTGTAAGCTAGGAGGAGTGTGTGCTATGACCTCTGTATTTGAACATGCTACACCAAGCACACTGCCATTGTCTATGGCTCATGCGATAGTTGCAGCAGTTGGAAACCTGAAGTTATGGTTGAACTTCAGGGCTGTAGCACAGTTGTTTATGCCATTAAGAAGTAAAATACTTCAATATATGTGTAATTTGGAGGACAAAGACCTTCGTGTTCCTGCTGTCAAATCTATGGCAGGTAAGTAGAATTCAGTGATTTGTAATCCAAGATGCTAAACCAATTTTTAAAAAGTTATTTGATATTTTTGGAAAATGAGGAACCAATATAACAAAACTATTTAACAAACATTGTTGTAGTAACCAGCTTATGTATTTTTACCAGATTTCATGTGGGGTGCAGCGAAAGAACCTTTAGATGCACCACTTGCCTTTGATCTGGATGGACTACAACTGGCATTCAAGTATTTCAACAGCAGCACACTGACAATGCGCCTGGCAGGAGTGGCCCAGATTAATGCTCACATTGCTGCTCATAATGAGCTATGTGCGGGAGAACCTGCTGCCGATACAGAACTTACAGGGCAGCAGTTGGCAACTTGGCTCACTTATAATAACATCATTGAGCACTTATTCGGTCCTAACTTACATGTTGAGGTAATGAGATCAATTGAGATCTGATTATTTGCTTATAATAGAGATAGCTCTTTCATACTTAGTATATTTTCCTCTGTGATTGGTTTTTTGGATTCACATACCAAAAATTATGTGAATTAGCTGGCGAATTTGTTATTGCTTAAAATGCCCCAAATATTATAAATGTATTAGTTGGGCACCAGCAAGAATAGGACCAAAACAATTACTTATTGCTTAAATTTAGAGCAAAAACTATTAGATTCCAATTAGAAAGTAGAAGTGTTCTATATTTTTATTTCAATAGAAGAGTACTACTAATTATAAATTCTTTATTTTTATGATTTAATCACCACTATGTCAAAGTTTGGTTGATATTTTACTAATGAAGGTTTGTAGGTTTTAAAGAAATTACAAATGATTCTCACAGTGGAGTCACTTTTCTTTGAAAATAATTATAAAAGTTTTAGAAAAAAAATCTGAATGTATTATAAAAAAGGTTTGTTGTCTGTAGGTTATAAAGCAGTCGCACATGATCCTGAAGTTTCTCGCGGTGGAGGGTCGCGTGACCGCAGAGCATGTGGAACTCGTGTGGGCTGCGGCTCAGCTGAAGCACTGCGGCCGGCAAGTGTACGATCTGCTGCCGGGGTTCATACGAGCGCTAGCGCCGAAGCCTTGCGCGCACTTGTACAGTCTGCTGTGCTCTCTGCCGACTAAGGAACATACTGAACAGGTATGGTTTTTACTTTTGATTGTTTTAGATGACGTTTTTTTTATAACAATATGAAATTTTCAGTTCAGCAAAAATATTTAGTTTTTCGACAGTACAGTGAAGGAAATCCACCCTGTGTATAATCGGGTGAGATGTAGTGTCGTCACCGTCTGCCGTGTTATATTTAATTCCAAAAGTGTTTTATTCGTCTGTGTTGAGTAACTCCTGTTTGGCAACAGAGTCTATACCTAGCGTCGGCGTTAATGCGCGCGATGTGGTCTCGCGGCACGGGCGGGGGCGGGGGCGGGGGCGGTGGCGGGGGCGGGGCGGGCGGCACGGGCGCGGGGGCGGGTGGCGGGGCGGGCGCGGCGGCCGGCGCGGGGTCGCCCGCCGCGGAGCCGCTGCGGCCTGCGCCCGCCTGCAAGCCGCACCACAACTCCTCCTCCGAGGCCAGCGTCAGCATGGACCAGACCAACTCCGACGACGACCCGGTCAGTGATTCGATCATGAACTCGATCGATTTTGAACTTAAAATTATACAGGGATTAAAATCGATTGAAGAACATTGATCATTTTAAATAATCTTATTAGCTGTATGTTTCCCTTTCTTGCCTTGTCTTACTTTTTACAGAGTGTAATAGCAGACTTCACAATTTTACAATTATGATCATTTCGGTCCTCAGTAATAATCTGACTTTATTTCTATGTCATCATATCACACATTTTTTCTTTTATAGTGTGAAGAACTGAGTACATCAGGTGAGGAGGCTGGTCCGACGCCACGCAAACAAAGCAAACACCAACGCGAACTTACTGGTACATATTTTTTATTCATAGCTTTTAAATCAATAAAATGATGACAAAATTATTTTTTTATATATCTTTATAGCGGAACAAGAATGGCTTCGCGAAGGAGAAGAACTAACGAAAAAAGAATGTCCTACTCTCAAATCTTGCCAAAAGTAAGTAAAATCTTATTCAGACGTTGAGTTTCTGTTCTTTGTAATTAACAAATTAAAGCTAGAATAAGTGAATAATTTTTTGTTTAATCATCTTTTCGTGGTTTGAATTTCCGTAACTCAAGCCTTAACTACTTACTTTGGAGTCACAGGATATTTTTTGTGATGTTGTCTCAAATATATTTTTTTACATTTAGAACCCAGAAGTTTTAGAATACCGACCTTTTTATACACGGTATACCTTTAACGCCTGTAGCACACCTCCGCCGCGAACAATACCAGCGAACGATATGCGAAACAGCCTGTTCTAACGCATAGATTTAACTATGATGCTGTTTCTTCCTCGCGCGATTCCGCCTGCTCGGCTCGGATCGTTAGCACAGCTCCACCGCGAAAATAATGACACGAAACCGCTACCTAGATGTGATCGTCATATATCGTCGTCGATAAAAGACAAGTTATGGTGGAACCTACTGCGGTTTCGCTGGTATTGTTTCGCGGCGAAGGTGAGCTACAGGCGTTATATGTCACAAAAACTATAAATTCGTTACATAGACGTAGCAAACGCGCTGGCAGCAGCGGCAGTGCCAGCAGCGGCGCTGAAGAACTGCTGCGCCCGCGCAAGAAGAAACTCTACAAGAAGCGACACAAGCCCGGCAAGGCTAGGCATTTCCGTGAGTGCATGGTCTCCATACTGTTTACACTGATTACTTACTATTGTTATGATTCTATTGCTAATTTCTTTAATCCACCTCCCCTATCCGAATTGTAACGAATTTCGCGTTTGAAAGATCTATTTGACATTTTGAAACTCGATGGTTGGCGAAATCTTATGTCAATCCCATACATCTGTCGATAGCAGGGGTCTCACTCGGCGCTTAAACTTTTATATAGCCTACTGCTTGCGGCTGACTCAGTCGAGCCAGCGCATGAGGGATGTTATGTCGGTTGAGACAGTGCTACGCAACAGAAAGAGAAGCGCTTCGGAGTAGTTCGGAGGTGCTTATGATAATAGGCACGCAGCGCTGTGCAATTTGAAATTGTACTTTATTGTCGTGCAGAGAGAGTAGCTTATTATTTGATTGTTCTCGTGCGGATGGGCTTCTGTACGTTTTGGGATACTTTGGGAATACTTTGGGCAAAAAACTCAAATAAGAATTAAATACTTTTAGTTTTTGTCTGTGTTTATTTTTTATTTATTTTTAGTTTTGCCCTTTATCTGTTTCTTTATCAAGTTGCTTTACATAAACAAAATATGATGCTATCGATACGGTCCAGCAGCCACTCAGCTGAAAACGGCGGACCTAGCAGAGTCTGTGTCGGAAGTGGAAGAGGAATCTTCTGGAAGCGATACGGCGCACTGCCAGCTGTTGTGCGACAACGTTGATGCCAGGTAAGTGTTAAATACTATATAGTAACTGTAATTTAAAAAGTATTGGCTTGTTGCTTTCTGTACATCATGTCATATTACGTCAATTGATTTTGATCTTAACGTCAAGCATGTTAAGGTTTAAAATTAGTTGAATTTTTGTTTTTTATAACCTAACGAGATGCTGCCTGTACCATGATTATTATAGTTTAAATCGAATCGACTAAATTAACATGACATCTGAAAAGGGAAAGTTGTCCCGAGATATTGCTAAAAACATCATAGATAGTAACTTATAAGCATGTGGTTAATTTACCCATTTTTTTATTCAAAAGTAGGAGACTAATGGAGCTTCGTCTAATGGAGAGCTACAAACGTCGCGGGGCGGAGGGGGAGGAGGAAGAGGGAAGCGCCTCCTCTGTGATGTCCCCTCACTCACATCCGCATCTCGCGGATCTAGATGACGACGACTCGGCTTGTGAGGAAGAGCTTGCGAGACTTGCCGCGCAGGTATATTTTGAAAACTACGAGAAAAAATTCCTAAAAGACCTAAAAATATATTTGTATCGTGTGACATTATGTATATCAACATATGTGTGTCACGCGAGTATATAGTGATTGCTCTGTTTTATCAGGCGCAATGTCTAACGGAGTACCAAGGGGCGCGGCCAGGGGGCGGGGGCGGGGGCGGGGGCGGGAGCGGGGGCGGGGCGGTTGCGGCGGCGCCCCCCTGCGACGTGGACGCCGTGTGCCGGCCCGGGAACACGCTGCTGTGGGACCTGCTGCAGGACGGCAACATCGTGAGTGTGCGCCGAGTCCTTCGATCAAGAATATCCTAGATAACGCTTCACGAACTAAAACAGTACGCAAATGTGGCACCGACTGACAGAACAAAAACCGATTCGAATTAGAAATAAAACACTTTTTACGGATTACAGCGCGTATATTATTAATTCAGGTGTTGTTTAAACCAACACTAATATACGCGCTGTAATCCGTAAAAAGTGTTTTATTTCTAATGAACTGTACGCGCGAAAGTCTTAGAAGTGTATAACCGATTCGAACTTTGGAATTCGAATCCCAACATGAATATTGGTATCTGGGTACAAATTACTATTGTTTCTAAATTAACAAATAGTAAGAAACAAAGAAGAAAATACTTTGTAACAAAAAAACTACAAGTTTGAAAGTGGGGCGTTATTTCGAGGTGCCGTTTTTGAGAATACATCTAGAATATTCTTGATCGAAGGCTGAGTCTTATGGTAGGGTTACACACGGCCAGCTAGTATGCGCGCTGACCTAATCAGTTACTGCAGTGCAGCTTATAGATCGCAAAAAACTTTTAGTATAGCTCCGTCTGAACATGAGGTGATCCATAATTTCTCGCAAATTTGTACAGAAAATACACTGCGCATGCGTGAAGCAACTTCAGAGCCAGCTAAAAGTTAGCACAGGTTATACTCGGATTGTGTTGTGTGACCGTATTATACCTAACTTTGATCTTTTTACAGGAACAACTTGGTGAAGGTTTGGCTTTAGAAGCGGAAAAGGCGCTTTGTGCGCTGTTATGTTTTAGTACAGACAAATTCATAAGGATCAAATTCATAGAAGGATGCTTAGATAACCTCGCAAACCATAGGTAAGTACATTTTTGAATTTTACTATTCATTTATATATTGAATATACTACTTGATTTATAAATAAATATATGTTTCTTATCTCTAAAGGTCTGTGGCGGTTTCTCTTCGCCTTTTACCTAAGTTATTCTCATCATTTCAACAATTACGAGGCATGGATATGCATCAGGTAAACAGTTCTTCTGTAAGCTTTTTGCCAAGTATTTGTTACTTTAATTTGTTCAAGAACTTTTACAAAATAACTACTTCTACTTGTGATCTGTATAGTGCACCAATTTGCAAATTCTCATAAAATTAGTAGTAAAAAGGTGTCAATCGAATATGATTATAATGTCTAGCTAAATAATCACAAATTGACTTTATTGTTTTGTTTTTTTAAGTTTGTAAAATGGTTGTATACTTGCCTGCTAGGTGGTAATGTGGGCAGAACGCGAGCGCGGTATGATGCGCCTATTCGTTGAAGATTTACGTCACTACATGCAACAGCCGCGCGCGGGCGGCGACCACGCGCACTACGCGCACATAACCGAGCTCACGGTGCGCCTGCACTTCCTCACTGCGATATTCTCACCAGTCGGATCGCCGCCGCACTTCAGGTTAGTGCTACAGATTAGATATAGGTATGAGGTATGATGCAATGCGACCTATTCGTGGAAGATTTGCGCACTACTAACATATATATTTTAGTATATTATATTTGTAGGTTAGGTTACCATGCCTTGTCTCTTTGCGTTAATTTAATAAAAATGACTTCCGATGCTTACGAACATACCACAGAACAATTTTCAACTGATTTAATCCGTATTTGTAAGAGAAGTTATAGAACAACAGACGCGGCTACACATGTAAAATGTCAATGAGTTTACCGTGCCTTTGCACTTAAAATAATTAAAATAAATAATAATAATAAACAACGCTTTATTGCACACTAGAAAAAGACATTACAATGTAGCACACAATAAACAGGGACGAATACACAAAAAATTATAATTGAATCTTAATCACTTTTGTCGTCCATAAACAGGTTAACGGTGGAACAAGTGGAAGAGCTATGGCAGTGTCTAGTAGTCCGCGGCGGGCCCGAGTGCGCAGACTGTTTGTACTCATGGCTGCTTTCCCATACAAAATCCCCTGAGCAGCATGCGTTAGGGTTAGATGCTCTGCGCTTCTTGTACGTCGAGAAGATGCCCACGCTCGACCCTGAGGTGAGTTTTTTCATGTTAGATTTATCTCGTATTATTGTGCTTGATTAAATTAATCCAAAAAACCTACTTAAATAGAATCGCATTGTTTTTTTTAAATTTTTAATTTCAATTCAATTACTTTTGAATAAACTATGAATGTCACTGAAAGACGTTATTTTATAAGTCGCATAAGAACTCTTTACACCATATTACTACAGACACCACTTAATTATAAATAGTTATAGCGCTTTCACGTATAGTTGTTATTTTTAGTATATACGAAACCTGAAAACTGTTTGTTCAGAATCAGTAATAAAATCGATTGCAATATTTTTATATCATGCTATATTTTTACTAAATAATATTTACAAAACCATAATTAACGCACACAAAATAATGTTGTATATGAAAGCGCCCTAACTTTTTATAATTAAGTGGTGTCCCACTATAACTCAACACAGTACCAGTGAATGGTTATAGGTTTAGATAAAAACACAATTTCATTTTTATTTGGCACCACGACAATTCATCAGCTATTGATAAGATAGTTGTTTATTTTTATGAATGTCAAAAAAGCGTTTTACATTACATTACACCTCAAGGTTTTTCTAGCGACTTTTTGCAGTTTTCTTTACAGGTCACTACCTCTTAATGATTTCGTTTTGTTCTCAGACGATAAGCATAATGGGTTTAAGCCTGTATCAGCAACTATGCAACTTGGCTCGCATGGCGCTGGGTACGGGCGACTCCCGCGATTCTGCGCACCCGCATACTCTAGCTATGGACCACTTGTGGAAGATCGCTCTACGGGCTAATAGCACAGGTATACAGATAGCACAAAAAAGCATAGGCCTGTATAGGAATGTAAGTTTGGTATGACGATATAGTTATATAAATCTAAAATGGCTTTTACTTTTATTATGTTAATACAACCTTAAAAGTAAACAGAGTGTAAATTGAGATTACTTGTTTTGAGTCTAAACTGCATTTGATGTGTCCTACGGCTACCAATAACGGAATCGTTCCATTAAAAAAAAGGATAAAAAAGATCTTATGATGTAGCAATTTTACTTTCGGATCAATCTTTCGGTTTTTTCTGGTATATTGTTTGGTATTAATTAAATAATGTTATTTATTTATGAATCTATGTTAATTGTAACATGTATGATTGTAATGTCTGGAAACGGTATACATGTTTGTAAATATCGTTCCTTCTAATAAAGCTGATAAGTTTTTTGCGCCCATTTTTCTTGTCAGCTAAAAGACGTCATAATGGGTGGTAGGATAAAAGAATTGACGATTTAAAAATGCTTATTATGTGAGCTTATTTGAATAAAGAATTTTTCAATTTCAATTTCAATGCTTATTCTCTCTTTGTAGATGTTTCAATGGGCGCGATACAGTACCTGAATAGTTATTACATGGGCCAGCAATTACAACAGGAGGACGATTTCGTCTCCAAATGCATGTTCCACTTGTCGTCTGCCGCGGAGAGGTTAATATCAAAGAATCGTCAAGATGACGGCGAGACTTCCACGGGCGCGCCCGAGACAACAGAGGAAAAGAAAGAGACGGACAAAATTGTTGATAAGCTGAACATTTACGAGCATATGACGGAAGACGCTGCGCTACAATGTGTACAGCGGGCCCTTTTGTTACTGAAAACACATTTGGACACTTTCAAAAGAAGGTAATAATCTTATTTCTTTTTCTTTTATACTCTTGTCTGTTGTTTTGGTAAATGATTTTGTTTCTTTTATTTTACAAATTTGTGTTTGTAACTTTCACAGTTAATCGATAGTTCATCATCTGATAAACAATTTGTACGTAAAAGTCTTATTTCGTGTTAATATATTTTATGTTAATTTTAGAGACAATTTTAACGACTACTCATCGTTAACGTAAACGACTGAAGACTGCGCTTTATCGTGTATTTTAAATTAAACAGGCTGGGTAATCTTATCGACCTTACAGACTCCATTCACGAATTATTAACAGATTAGTTTACCCCTATTGTATCCACGTAAATTTTCGTAATTATTTTTTGTATGAAACAGCTGATTTGTTTTTCGCGATTTCAAAGTTGGTACCATAGTAAAAGTTTTTAGTTTGATGGTCCGAAGAAACGGTTTTTTTCCATTTTGGGTTCATTCATTAAACACGTTGTATAGTGTATTATCTATGACCTATGCAACATATTTTTGGTAACTTTGTTTAGATACGCGTACCACCTCCGGCGATGGGCGTTAGCTGAAAGCGGGGCGTGGGAAGGGTGCGGCGGGCCGGGCACCGTACGACTGACGCTGCAGCCCGCGGGCGCCGGGCCGCGCGCCCAGCTCGCGCTCCACCAGCACGACCTGGTGGCGCACCTGCGGGCGCACGTGCACGTGTGGTGGGAGCAGCAGGTAGGTACAGCGGGCGGGCACATGCAACCGACAACGGAGACCAACAGTTATACTAGTTTGAAAGCGCAATCAACAACTCTTCACAATTTTATCTTTCCTTCGTCGTTTTCGACCAAAAATATATTAGATAACGCTTCACAGTTCACGTACAAAAACAGCACGAGAATGTGGCACCGACTGATAAAACTAGTAAATGAAAAAACGATCTATTGCATTTATCAGTTTACTTAAACTAATTTATGCCTTATCTGTTAAATCTTAAGCGCAATTTGTTTGTGTATAACAGATACAAGGAGAAGAAGGCGTTACTGCGTTGTCGACAGACGGACCGCTGCGCATGATCACTCAAGGGCAAGAACTTACTATTGACTATGACGAGAGAACGCTCTACGACATGGGGTTTAAAGATAATCAGGTATGTTAAAAACCATAATTTTTAAACTTACCATGTAAAATACCATCAATAGTTAAATACTGTTTTTCGAAATAATCTACAATCCAATTAAATTGACAATAGACAGTGATCCACTGCAACTTCACTCGAGAATGTACAAAATGAAAATTAAAAAAAAAAAAAACAAATAAACAGACGAACATAGAACCTCCTCCTTTTTTTGAAGTCGGTTAATAATGAAAATTGTACAAATTAAAATATGTCGTTTTGTACCGCAACCGCTCTGAAGTTAGCCACTTCTGTTGTACGTTGTTAAATTCTTAGGTTATATTGTTTGTAAATAAACAATAAAACCTAAGCTTCATCTACTACAATCTGTATTAATATTTTTCGGCAGTGTCATCTAAAATAAAAGTCAAATTTTAGCGCATCTTGAGGAATATAGTTGTCTTAAGTTAAATTACTATATACTTACTATACTATACTTGTTTATACCGTAGCTGGTGTTCGTATCAGTCGGCGTGGGCGGGCGCGGTGCGTGGGCGGAATGGCCGTCGGCCCAGCCGGCGCCCGCGCGGGCTCGACTACCGACTCTATTACTGCTAGACCCCACGTGTTTCCACCAACTCTTCACGCTCATGCAAGCGCTCGCGCAGATGAAAGAGCCGGGCCCGAGCTCGGTGAGTTAAACGCACATTCCAGCAGAAGTCGATCATAAGTCCAGCTGTGCAATGATTGTGCTTGCGTAAAGCAACAGCTGGGTTATTGCGGATGTGGAAATTGGTTACTCAGCCCGCGGCCCCCAAAGACGCCTAGCTTGCGCACTCGACAGAATGAGACATACGCTAAGGGGGTCATATCAAAGTTCATATTCGATGTAAAGTCTTTTCAAACATTTTATTTCAATTAATTTTCTAATTAGAGCTTGTGCTTTACAATGAACATAATTTATTACTGTTGTTGATATTGTAACAATATATGGGTGAATGTGTTTCCAACTGTGAAAAATAAAACACAGTCCGCCTCATGCTCACAAAATAAAACACGACTAACCGAGATATTATTTTACAGGAACCAGTCGCTCACACGAAAGCTCAACTCCTCTCTCGGCGTGTATGGGATATCTTACAAGCAGTGCCACTCAACCCCACTCTTTTAGAGGCTTTTCAGAACCCCACCGAAAGCAAACTGCCCGAACTTCTAGACCCGACAAGCCCACAGAAGCTCATGTATTCGTTACATATCATAGACAAACTAAGTTCGAATAGCGCCCCCAATGTAAAGGAACCGACCAGCGCTGTAGACAAGAGTGAAGAAGAAAAAGTGTGCGTTGAAAACTGGAATGATCTTTTTATCAAAAAAGGTGGATTGAGGCTGCTCTACGATATTATGATGTCAGGTGAGCTCGCAAGTTTAAATAAACAAAAAATATTAATATATGTTTATTTTGTTGTCTACTTTATCATTCTTAAGTGTACAGTGAAACTTTATTAAATTTCTATGATATTTTTTCCCTTTTCCCACTCATAAATTCCAATTAAATTTATAATCTCCTTGTAATTGAGGTCGGTTAAAAAGGGACGAAGAGTCTTTTAGAATATACTTTATATTCAACTAGACGAATGTTTTAAATAAACTATTGTAGTACTTGGCATGCACTATTTATCCGTGTTTGAGATTTGGCATCTTTTATCATAACAGGGACGCTCCAACGAAGCGATGACAGTGAATGGCGGCAGGACTGCTTGGCGTTGTTACTACAGCTGTTATGTCGAATCGGCACTCTACCGTCTGCAGACCCTTCGCAAACACCTAAACTACATCCGGTAACGACAATAACAGCTTGCCCAGAAAGAGTAGAAATTAAATAAAATGGAACTAAAATTTGTCAGTACAAAATATAGTGTTGCCAAGTTATTCGTGATTTTGACGTGTTTGCATAGAAAGTGGCGACCTCATTTTTCAACTTTTTATGGTCAAGCTGTACATAGATTTAATAATAATATTAATTATTGCAATAATATAATATAATATACAATAACGAAGTAAATTAAAATGAGCGTGTCGTCCAACAACGTCCCATATTAGGCAACTAATGGCGCTTGAAATCTGTAAACCATTTTAAGATTTTTTTGCAATTGTTTGATTTTCCACTGTATATTATAAAGCTAATGATTTTTATAACATTTACAGCATCCTCTTTGGTCCAACTTTTCTAAATAATATTGATTATGTTGGTGTTATTTCAGTCCCTTCTCTCACTGATGACTGTTGAAGAGACGACAGACAGGCTAATATCAATATTATGCGAGGCCGCTACTCTAAAGGAACCCACCACATATAAAACCGGCTTTTGGGGACGAGCACAGGTAAATACCAACTATGAAGGATTTTTTTTGAACTAAAATTCATAACCTTCACTTTTTTCATAATTTTCATAACTTCAATCCGATTTTATGTATTATCCGAAGTATAATGTCAGACATCTCACCTGACCGCCATTCCTGAAGCCGGAAACATTATCGGACGCGGCTGATGGACGCAGCTGACCGCCGCGACGTATAAGTATCTGGACTATGAATGACTGATGTCTGTTTTTGTTTCTATTTTCAGGTGTTATGAAGTAGGCTTTTCTTAAAAAATGTATATAATTATATTGGCTGCTGCGTAGTTTTATTTGAAAACTAAAGTCATATTTATGTGTATGTGTAGGTTGTACAACACGCGATGCGTATGTGCGTGTGGTGGGCGCGAGGCGGGGGAGATGCAGTAGCGCTCGCCTGGTCGCTGCGACGCGCGGCGCCGCGACTGTTGCTGGACGACGCCGACCCGGCGGTGAGTGGCGGTAGATGAGTACCTACGCAGCGCTGCGTGTGTGGCGGTACTCCGATAGTGTTTCAATCTTTAGGGCGCCGCCGTCGCCGTAGCACCGGTGTACGTGTGCGTGGCTTCCATAACGCTCCATACGATACTGCCGACCGTGCTTACGCATGGCGAATACACCGAGTGTAGACAATCGCTTTTATTGGCTGTATTTTAGCAATGTAATTTGTCGATTTACTTTACTTATGTATTGATCACCTCCTTAATACAGGTTCGTCGCGAGGCAGGCAGCGCTCTGTACCGGCTGTGCGCAGGCGGCGAGGTGGCGGTCCTGGCGCCGCTGCTGCAGCTGCTGCTGGAGCACCTGCCGCGCGCGGCGGACATGCGCCCGCACCACGCGCCCGCCTCCCACCACCACCACGAGGTCAGTACTGGCGCCGCTGCTGCAGCTGCTGCTGGAGCACCTGCCGCGCGCGGCGGACATGCGCCCGCACCACGCGCCCGCCTCCCACCACCACCACGAGGTCAGTACTGGCGCCGCTGCTGCAGCTGCTGCTGGAGCACCTGCCGCGCGCGGCGGACATGCGCCCGCACCACGCGCCCGCCTCCCACCACCACCACGAGGTCAGTACTGGCGCCGCTGCTGCAGCTGCTGCTGGAGCACCTGCCGCGCGCGGCGGACATGCGCCCGCACCACGCGCCCGCCTCCCACCACCACCACGAGGTCAGTACTGGCGCCGCTGCTGCAGCTGCTGCTGGAGCACCTGCCGCGCGCGGCGGACATGCGCCCGCACCACGCGCCCGCCTCCCACCACCACCACGAGGTCAGTACTGGCGCCGCTGCTGCAGCTGCTGCTGGAGCACCTGCCGCGCGCGGCGGACATGCGCCCGCACCACGCGCCCGCCTCCCACCACCACCACGAGGTCAGTACTGGCGCCGCTGCTGCAGCTGCTGCTGGAGCACCTGCCGCGCGCGGCGGACATGCGCCCGCACCACGCGCCCGCCTCCCACCACCACCACGAGGTCAGTACTGGCGCCGCTGCTGCAGCTGCTGCTGGAGCACCTGCCGCGCGCGGCGGACATGCGCCCGCACCACGCGCCCGCCTCCCACCACCACCACGAGGTCAGTACTGGCGCCGCTGCTGCAGCTGCTGCTGGAGCACCTGCCGCGCGCGGCGGACATGCGCCCGCACCACGCGCCCGCCTCCCACCACCACCACGAGGTCAGTACTGGCGCCGCTGCTGCAGCTGCTGCTGGAGCACCTGCCGCGCGCGGCGGACATGCGCCCGCCTCCCACCACCACCATTAAAACACTCATACACCCACATTCGTGTTTTAATACACTTAATTATACAACAGTTAAATAACTACAAACTATTAAACTACTGCTTACTGAAGTAATTAAACTACTGTTTAAACTCTGTGACACAGGTCGTCCACCATCACGCGGAAGAAGGCAAGGAACCGTACGGGCCGGCGTGTCGGGACTATTTCTGGTTGGTTTGCCGGCTAATTGACGGGTTACCCGAAGACTTCTTCAAAGGTTTGTCATAATGAAATCTCATAAAATAAACACTCAATCATAACTTAGTACTTAAATTTGTATAGAGTTTTATTAAAGTTTTTGATTAAACAAGGACAACGCTAATACATTGAATTCACTAGTAACACCATAAACACTTAATAATAATTAACAAGATGCAGTAATTATGCATCATATAATGTTTTACCGATTTCATTTCTTTTTGATTAATATTATTCAAACAAGTTCAGATTTTAATAAAAAATCAAATAACTAATGTGTACTTCCTCAGAGGGTGCGACATCAGAAGACAGCGGTGCGCCAGATCTGAACGAACTTTGCGAACAGATTCGTTCCTCGTTAGAGAAGCGCGAGATCATTGAAAAGCGCACGGAACCTTGCACCCCGGACGACGGGCTTTACGGCCAGCTGAGTCTACTGACGCATTTGCTCAAGCACCCGCTCAGGTTCAAGACTTCTGAGCAGGGGACTAGGACGTTGGAGATGGTATGTTTCTTGTATATAATGTTTTTTTCAGTTTTAATTGAAGTTTAGTGATTGTTGTATTCGCTATTATATTGGACAACCCTGCTTCGAATTTTAAATAAGCAGTTTTCTTTCTGCCGCTAAGACATATCGTTCGAGGTACTTACAGAAACATACCTAGATACTAGAATATCGTTTGGAGATACGAAAGCGCGCGGAAGTGATAGTGACCGATTGGTTTTCTCGCTCTAATGAACTTAATGTTTCCATGTTACGAACAGAGATAGAGTAATGGATGCAGAGCCGCGTACTCCATTGTATATTTTCTTATTGGGATACTTAATGTTTTGTATTGACTTCACCTTTGAGTTTATTACGGATTACATAAAACTGGTACATTTGATAGGTATTCGACTTCCTGTTTGATGTACCCAATCCGGAACAAAGGAATTTGCCTAAGTGCAAATCGCAGAAGTCTCGTGCGGCGGCCTACGATCTGCTGGTGGAATTAGTGCGTGGAGCTCCAGACAACTACATGGTGTTGCACCATAAGCTTATGGATCACCATAAACCTGGTAAGTGTTTGATTATCTATCTCGAAGGACCAAGTAATTAGGAGAAAAAACTGATAATCATTTTACAAGTTTTTATATTAAATCTACATACAAAACATTTAATTTGACCCATTATATTTTATAGACTAGCGGTCCCAAAAGGTACCAACTAACGATTGTACCACAAGATAATACACGCATCGTATTTTTTTCTATATTGGTAATTGTGTTTTATATTGTGGAGATATATTATCGCTGTATACTTTTAAGCTGTGACTGTTAAGTATTTAATGAATCATTGACGTACAGGTCCCCAGTCGTCATATCCTTGGGACTATTGGCCAGCGGAAGAATCCCGCTCGGAATGCGGCTACGTAGGGTTGACAAACCTTGGCGCTACTTGTTATATGGCGTCGTGTATGCAGCACTTGTACATGATGCCGCAAGCGCGCGCTGCCGTGTTGCGCGCCGACCCCGCCGCCAGCCGACACTCGCCGACTTTGCACGAGATGCAGCGGATGTTCGCCTACTTGATGGTGAGTGACGATCCTAGGATTGAGAAACGGCTCAAGAAAAACTCCGCCTTGTATTCCGAGGATACAATATGAAATGGGCTTAAAGTGACCATCAATCATTTTTAATGTCCCCACTGATGGGGCACAGGCCTTCCTTATGGATGGATACGGAGGATATGGGCCTTGACCCACCACGCGCGCTCAATGCATATTGGTGGGTGCTAACGCGACCGACGGCTTAACGTGCCTTCCGAAGCACGGAGGAGCTCGAGATAATAAATTTTTGGCCACCCATCCCATGACCGACCTTTGCGAAAGTTGCTTAACCTCCGCTGGCCTCTGGCCAGGCGCTAAACCATTGCCCCACCGAGCTCCTCGGGTGTAAAGTAATAGCTATTAATTAAAAATCCAGGTGTTTCTTTGAGCTATCACATAACTAACGATATTTTCCTACCAATAGGAAAGCGAGCGCAAAGCGTACAACCCTCGCAGCTTCTGCAAGGTGTACCAGATGGACCACCAGCCGCTGAACACGGGTGAACAGAAGGACATGGCGGAGTTTTTCATAGACCTGGTCTCCAAACTCGAGGAGATGACGCCTGAGCTCAAGAAGCTGGTCAAGACGCTGTTCTGTGGCGTGCTTAGCAATAACGTCGTGTCTTTGGTGAGCACTTATAAGTTTTTTTTGGTTAAATCGATAACTAAGTAATTGTCTGGCATAACAAAAAGGAAAATTAGTACGCCATACAGGGTGATTGCCATAGTGTTGTTATTAGCATAGACTTTAATTCGTCTTTGACGAATTTCAATACTAAGATAAATAATATTAGAAAAAATACTAGAAAAAATCGACTCACCCGTAGCACCTCATACGGGACTCGAACCCTCACCCTTGGGATTCCGGTCCAATGCACTGACCAATTATGCTACCGAGTCGCTTTAGTTTCAATACTGTTTGTCGAGAATGTTTAAAGAACTTGTGCATCGTAACTTGTCAATCAAACCCAGTATTTTTTATTCACTAGGACTGTCCGCACGTGTCTCGCACTTTAGAAGAGTTCTACACGGTGCGTTGTCAAGTAGCGGATATGCGTAACTTGCACCAGAGTCTCGACGAGGTGACAGTCAAAGACACGCTAGAGGGCGACAACTGCTACACCTGCTCGCAATGCGCCGCCAAAGTGCGCGCTGAGAAACGGTACGTCACTAAAGTACTTGGGCCTGTTTTAAAAGAGCTTAGTATAATGGGGATCCATACTCGAAGCTAATCGCAGAAGGCGCCAGCGGCGAACCGGCCGTTATAAAAGGTTTTGATTGGTTATAATACATCAGAAATTACATTCGAAACAACCAATCAAACTATTTTAGCACAAACGCTTATGGCGCCATTAGTTCCTCAGCATGCATCCCCATTACTATAGTCCTGTCAAATCACAGCAGTGGTAATCCACATGATGCGATTGAGATTGTTTAGTCAAACTGTTATTTTTGTTACGAGTTTATATCAAAGATATTTAAATTATTTGCATAATTTATGTTAAAGGTTTAATTAAACAAAATTCAACATAATATTGTTACAAGAAAATTCTAAGATACATCGAGTGTTACAATTGTTATCCCAACAAAACTGTTGTCATTTTGAACCATCACTTACTAAACATAAAGTTGATTTTCCCATGCCAGGGCGTGCTTCAAGAAGCTTCCACGCATTCTCTGCTTCAATACGATGCGGTACACATTCAACATGCTTACCATGTTGAAGGAGAAAGTGAACACGCACTTCTCGTTCCCGATGCGGCTAGACATGTCGGGATATGTGGAAAAACACCTTATGCCGGCTCAGTATCAAGGTAAGTGATTTTTGGTCAGTCGTGAAGACAATCGAGTTTGAATATTATTTGCTGGGATTGATTATTCACGATCAAAGCTGTTCTATAAAAAAGGCGAAAAGGTGATCATGTACTCATATTTTTAAAATGTTTTTGGTCTTATTTTTAGAAGAAAAACGTAAATCAGAAGAGATCAAGAGGGACGGTGAAAGCAGTCCGATAGAAGTTGAGGATAATTCTGAATTTGAAGAACATTATGAGTGAGTAAATTTTTTTTTAGTTTATCTACTTGTTCGATTGGTACTTGTAAACCATACATAGCACTACATTCTATTATATTATGGACGCATGTCTGTAGGTAATCAAATATAAAAATTAGAGCATTTAAAAAAATCTAATACGCAATACTATTATACGCAATACGCAATACTATTATAATATCATTGAGACACGATTGTCACGTTAACATTAGCGGAATCGATTCATACTTGCAATAAAATTAATTACTCGTTCATAGACAAATGAACTCGTAAATAGTTTATGATGCTACAGCTTGGCCAGAAAGAGTAGAAATTAAATGAAAAGGAACTACAATTTTTCAGTACATAATATTCACAGTGTTGCCAATTTATTCGTGATTTTGACGTGTTTGCATAGAAAGTTGCGCCCTCATTTTTTGTCAACTCTTTATGGTCAAGTTGCAACAACTACAACTCTGGGCCCAACGCCCTTATATTTTTGCACATTCTATAATTTCATTTTTATTATATTGCCCTAAATCCATCTAACCTTTAGAAATAAAATAAACTTTCATTTTCTATTTTGATCAATTGTCCTACTGTCATTATTTCTTCGGACCTTAATCTCATGTGTTGTTGTCACAGGTACGAGTTGATAGGTGTGACGGTACACACGGGCACGGCGGACGGCGGACATTACTACTCGTTCATTAGAGACCGCGAGCACGAACATCACGACCGCTGGCTGCTGTTCAACGACGCGGAAGTGAAGCCGTTTGACCCCGCGCACATAGCCGCCGAGTGCTTCGGGGGCGAGATGACGGTCAGTGTAAATGATAAATTGGTTGTAATATTGTACCTACTCTTCTTGTATAGAATCCGCCCGCAGCTTCGCCCGCGTGGACTACAGGTTATATCGTGCGAGCGGTGACCCGTGCCCAGCAGTGGGATAAAAAGTAGCCTTTGTCTTTCCCCAAGGTCCCATCTATATCCGTACCAAACTTCAGCAAAATCGGTCTAGGCGTGAAAACGTAACAGACAGAGTTACTTTTGCATTTTTAATATTAGTATGGATTTAGAGAAACATACTGGGCAATATTAAAATGGTGGTAATGAGAACTGAATGTAAATAAAACTCATACGTCAATGCCATCAAATCCAATGAAAGTTTATCAGTGATTTTATCATACAACAAAACAATTAGAACTGAAAAATCAGCCCTTATTAGAAAGCAAAAGATTCAGAATAACCTTTTTCTACTTTTTGATAAATCTCTATCAAACTAATTCGTGTCCTTTATTCTGTACAGAGTAAAACGTACGACTCGGTGACAGACAAGTTCATGGATTTCTCGTTCGAGAAGACGAATAGTGCGTACATGTTATTCTACGAGCTCAGTCCACCGCGAAGTCAGCGTGGATCCGACTGCGGTCAACAGGAGGAAGCACAGGTAAATGTTAAAGAGCCTAGGTACGCTAAAGACGGTTTTTTTTATTACCGGATCATACCGGCGCATGATCTTTATTACTTAGGAAATAAGTTTAATCTTCTTTGCGCGATACCGATATGTGGTCACGCTTTAATAATTAAGATCGGCTCAAATGAATGAACTAGCTTATTTTCCGATAAAATATAGAGGATCCAAAATATTAAAACTGTTCTGTATTGGTACAGTCGTCGAGAGCGGAGGAATGTTCAAGCTCGTCGTCTGAGCGACGCAACAGCGACGCGCTGCAAGTGTCGCTGCCGCCGGATCTGCTCAAGTGGATTTGGGACGATAATATGCAGTTTCTGCACGACAAGAACATCTTCCAGCATGCGTACTTCACGTAAGTTGTCATTGGGATATTTGACTAATTATCTCGTGAGAGGTCTTCCGCGTTCTGAGTACAATTAATGATAGAGAATAGTGTTTTGGATTTGTTATACAAACCATACAGACTATATGTGTATCAGTTTTCAAATACTTTTCTTTCAATCACTTGTCGGAGACAACGTTAATGTTTTTTTTCATAAAGTTCAATTTTGAATGACTTAACTCATTGTTTATTTTTTACAAAACATCTAGTCTTTCTTATATGAATATTTCATGTTAATACAAGGTTTTAACTGTATCTAATCGCATATTATGTCTTGCGCCACGATTATGTTCAAGCTTAATGTCGTGACATTAGGAAAATTGCAATACATTTAGTTACTAAGACTACGTGTACACAGAAGTGGTTTGGTTTAGGTTCATGGGGCAGATGTGCAGTTCGGTGCCGCAGTCCTTGCTGACGCTGCGGCCGGAGGTCACGGAGGTGGCCGCACGGCTATCGACCTCATTCTTCATCGAGACCTTCATACACGCCAAAGAAAAGGTAACTACAGCGTTTATATAAAGTTACGCACTGACTAACAAAGATTGTATAGTGGATGTATAGTTACACAATGGTTACTCTCTGCCAAACTATATAAGTTTAACATTAAAAAGAAAGGGACAAAACACTGTAACTATTCACTTGCTATGCAACCTATTATTAGTAAGGGCGGTAGACTTTAAAATCTAAGGACAAAAAGAGATAGCGATACAAAAAATCTTCAATTTATATAGAAACGTGGCCGTACACTTTTCATCGTTAAATATACAATCTCGTCTATTTACCGCTAAATGGAGTAAATTTTTAAGTTATGATTCATCACAAGTTGGCATCACGTCAATAATTTTTGCACTGATGGACCTAGACGTGGCCCTAAAAGTGTGGGATGCAAACTTCAGGATAAAACTCCCAAAATCTCGAAATATTGCAAAACAGCTGCTTTCTAATATGACTTCTATGTTTGTTTCTTTTTTTACCAGCCAACAATGGTGTCATGGGTGGAATTGGTGACAAAACAATTCAACGCGTCCGCTGCGGCGTCCGAGTGGTTTCTGGGCCACATGGCTGACGATACTTGGTGGCCTATGCAGGTATAGTTTACGAAAAAAAAAATAGAATAATTATGCTTGAAGGATGCAAAAGCGATTTTTTTAAACGGATTTTATATTACAGGTACTAATCAAGTGTCCGAATCAAATGGTGCGGCAGATGTTTCAAAGACTATGTATGCACGTAATACAAAGGCTGAGGTGAGTGACGTGCTCTGCCTATTTATTTCCAACCATATTTCTGTGTACTACTGTGTTCTACAACATTAGATCTAATAATTGTAACACCTTTGTTCTACTGCCCCCTGACGAAGCCGAGGTTGAGTCTCTAATAAACGGCCTTAAGACTAGCAGTGCTACTGGATGGGACTCTATCCCTGTTAAGTTACTGAAAGTGGCTAAACATATTCTAGTGCCACACCTTACTAGGCTTATGACACTCTGCTTCGACCAAGGCTCTTTCCCAACAGTATTCAAAAAGTCCATTATTACTCCTGTTCACAAGGGTGGGGATCGACAAAGTGTAACCAACTACCGGCCAATCTCTGTTCTCAGCGCTCTGTCCAAACTCTTAGAAAAAGCTCTCAATAACCGACTTATGAACTACTTAGAACATTTCAGCATACTTTCCAGCAATCAGTTCGGGTTCAGATCAGGGAAGAGCACTGAGGATGCAATAAGTCATCTTGTCGACTACGTTTCATTTAACTTAGATGCCAACGAGAAATGCCTAGGTGTTTTCCTTGACCTGGCCAAGGCATTTGACACGGTGTCGATCCCTTTACTTGTGAGCAAGCTGGAAAGAGTTGGTATTAGAAATAATGCCCTTAAACTCTTTTCAGACTTCCTTATGAATCGTACACAACAAGTCAAAATAGGGGACCATCTCAGCCCTGAAGAATCGGTTGCCTTCGGGGTGCCTCAGGGTAGCATTCTTGGTCCGAGTCTCTTCCTGATATATATTGACGACCTATGTCAACAATCTTTAGCAAACTGTAAAATGTTCACTTATGCTGATGACACGGCGCTGATTTTTCATGGAGAGACTTGGGACCAGGTTAAGCAGCTGGCTGAAGATGGACTTCATAACGTTGGTTCTTGGCTTAGAGCAAATCTACTTACTATAAATACTGCCAAAAGTAAATACTTACAATTTCATTTGTCTAAAACCAATCTAGCTAATTTAACATTAAAACTTCACTCTTGTAATCTTTCAGATTCTTCTAACTGTTCATGTCCCTTCATTGATAAAACAAATGAAATCAAATACCTCGGAGTGGTATTGGATGAAAACATAAACTGGAAAAGTCACATTAACCTCACAGCGTCTCGTCAGAGAAAACTTATATGGGCATTCAAAAGATTGAGACATGTCGCGGACTTTGATCTTCTACGGAACATTTATTTTTCACTTGCTCGATCAATTCTAAGTTATTGCATTCGTATATGGGGCGGTGCCTGCAAAACTTTTATGATTAAGCTAGAAAGAGCTCAAAGGTCGCTTCTAAAAGTCATGACCTTTAGCCCGTATAGATTTCCTACTAAGTTGTTGTACAAAAAATGTGAAGTGCTTACAGTAAGACAATTATACATTCTCCAAACACTTTTAAAACAACATAAAGTAACCCCATATGACACAAAATATCGAAATAAACGTACTATTGTTAGCATTTGTGACCTTCCGAATTTCCGTACTGCGTTTGCAAAACGACAGCACGCATACTTCTCTAAGTATCTTTACAATAAAGTAAACAAAAAAGTAGATTTTTACCCACTATCACTAAGGGAAGCAAAGGCAAAAATAAGAAAATGGTTGCTGACCCTTGACTATGACCAAACTGAGTCCTTATTGCATAAATAAACTCACACAAACACACACACACACACACACTTACACACACATATACACACACACTCACACACACACACTCACCCACTTACGCACACTTATTCCTGGTAAATTTGGATGTGTAATCTAAATTCTAAATTGTTTGAATGTTTTTGTATCTTATGCTGTTTATTGTTAACATAAATTAATTATGAACCTTGTCAACAAAGAGGGCACTGACCACTGTCACACAGGTAATAAACCTATTACAGTGGTCAGGGACTTCACAATAATATGTACCCTTTTTATGTGACAATAAATATATTTATTATTATTATTATTATTATTATTACTTATGTTGTAATTTGTTTGTTTCAGATCTAGTCATTGTGCCTTATACCTACAGGGTGTGGAAGAAGGCGAAGATAATAGCAAGTTAGGAGAAGCGAGTTGTGTTACTAGGTTTATAAGAATGTTGTTATCATTGGTGAGTCAAATCGTTTAATGTTGTTTCTGTTTATAGTAGCCCGCACTTGCATCTAGAAATTACGAAATTTCATGTTTCTACTTATATCTCAGTTGGAGAGCGTGTAATTTTTTGCTTTGTTTAGTTTATTATATCGACGACCTCCGTGGTCGAGTGGCTATTTGTGATACCAAAGTTGTCTCCGATTTCCATAACACAAGTGCTTTAGCTAATTCCTTTGGAATCGGAGCAATGTATGCGATGTTGTGGAATATTTATTTATTTATATTTATAATAATTAAAGTCTGTAAAAACAGTTCACACAGTCTCATAAGTTATGCAGTCTTTAATCTATAAATTTAATGTGATATTGTTGGTGGTGTATCAAATAAATAAATAAAATAATATATTTTGTTATATTCCAAGTCTTTGACATGATTCAATATTTCGGTTATATCAGATGGAGAATGGAGCGCGGTCACATTTACGGCACTTAACAGAGTACTTCAGCTTACTGTACGAGTTCAGCAAGATGGGTGAAGAAGAGGGCCGGTTTATGCTGCGAATCAACGCTATATCCACCATGCTCGCCTTCTACCTTGGACATAATACTCACACGGTAATACACATGTACTTACTTAAATTGAGAGATACAAGTATGTTATAAAGAGCTTTTAACACAATATGTTACTTGATGATTTCATCTTTATTACTCAAAATAATAGAGCTTTAAAATTAAGTTTATTTCGTTATGATTTTCAAAGAAATATTAGCTATAATTTAAAATTAGTCACTTTTTTGCAGTTTAAATTCTGATATTTGCCAAACTTTTATCACTTTTGTACTCATTCATTGGATTATTATTTTTTTTGTTTTAGGCGGAGTCACCTACGGAGGAAGCGGGTGGTAGTGGCAGTACAAACACAGAAAGTGCTGGAGACAAACTGAGGCCGGGCGCGTTAGATAAGATGGTGGCGCTAGTAGCGGGGCTGGTGGAACGATCGCGGGACGCCGCTGGACATTTGGCGCTGCAAGAACCTGATGCAAGAGCGTTGCTACATGCCAAGGTAAGTACTGGAACCAAGTACTTGTACTTACAAATGTTAAAATCCACCAGATTTTAATTGTTATTTTATTTTTGTGTTTTTAAAAAATCCAACATATAAGTAAAATTATACCAATAAGCTTTGAAAGAGTAAAGAACAAGAAAAACTAACTATACGCCTGATATATTGTACTTTGAACCTTATTGCCTTCACGAGAGTACCTTTTTGTATATTTTGTGACCGTAATGTTAAAATATTTATAAAGTAAACGTTAGTTCTGAATAAGTTGTTTGTTTTTTTGTGCAGGGATTTCCATTCATATACCAGCAGACGCGCGACTGCTTAAATCTTCAGCAGACTCGTTCCCTGATATTCGCGCTGTGCCGGTGGAACGAACCGCTTGCTCAGAAAATCGTGAACATGATTTTTCAAGCCATCGCCAAGCATTCTGAAGTAAGTTCTATTTTATTTTTACTTGAATAACTTGTTTGGTGCGTTGCAGATTCTGCTTGTACATTGCGTCGTCACTCAGGCATGAGTAGACATACGATAAGTTTGTAGAAATTTATTTCCGTGTTTACAGTCAGTCGTTTGTTGCAGACTTGCGGACCATTTTTTAAGTTGCTAACCCTGCTGGTGGAGGGCAGCGGGGGCGGGGCGGGCGCAACGGGTGGGCTGCCGTGCTTCACGCAGCTAGTGCTCGCGCGCCTGTGGGACGTGGCGGACGTGTGCCCGCACGCCGCGCTCGAGTGGCTCGCACTGCAGGTCAGTTTGTATAGCTGGAAATCGAAACGGGAACTTTGTTGCGACTTGGAGAATAGGAAACTTTAAAAATGTAATGAATATGCTTTTTGATTCATCTTTAACACATCAGTTCCTACTTCAGTGACTTCGTTGGCGAAATCTGTTACAATGTTGAAAATGTTGACACAGTATCAATGGGTCGATTTCGACGGCCGTTTATTGTTGTAATGTGGGTTTACTAGTTACTTATATTGGTATTCGTGGCACAGGTGCCTCGCAACAAGGCAGCGCACGCCTGGGCCCTCCGCACAGCGGACCGGTGGGTTGAGCAGCAGTTGCTGGCGTCGTGCGTGGCCCGCGTGCGCGCCGCGGCAGCACTACTCCTGGTGGCGCTAGTGCCGTCGCAGCACTTCCGCGCCGGGTACACGCGCGCGCGCCCGCCGCCCGCCTCGCCGCACCCCGCCAAGCTGCCCGACACCGCGCACCACACGCTGCACCAGGTGCGAGTTGCCCTACAGCCGCCGCTAGTAGCGCTAGTGCCGTCGCAGCACTTCGGCGCAGGGTATACGCGAGCGCGCCCGCCGCCTGCCTCCCCGCACCCCGCCGAGCTGTCATACACCGCGCTTTACACGCTGCACCAGGTGCATTTTCAGATCCAGATCACACCAAGTCTTGCGACAGGCTGTAGGACCGTCTTATCCGACGAGGCCTACGGTGAGCTGTCGTCGCCAATAAAACCCGCCGGGAGTCGGTAATATCAAAGACGCGACGCGGCGCTGTGTGACGTTATGTAGGCGCTCAACATCCGTGCCGAGAACTACACTGTACTATACTTGCTCGGTAATGGGGCAGCTACTACTAACGTTAGCTTTGTTTCCAATCTTAATAAAAGAATGTCGTTTTGTGAAATTGAAAACGAAGTTATTATATTGATAAAGCTTTATATTAATATCCATCTTCCTCTACAGGTGTACACGATGTTACTGGGCAAGTTAAAAGCAGCCCGCAAATACACGGACATCGCGGTTCACGGCACTATGAAGCTGACGGCGTACTTCGGAGTCATGTCTTACTGCGTCGTCAGCAGGGTGGAGAAGTTAATGGTGAGTGGTTGCTACAAGAAATTAGGTCTTATTGAAAGTCATTAGAAATTAAGTTCGCAAGTACTTTTGAATAGTCCAATTTGTTTGCCTATTAGCTGTTTAGTTTCGCATTAAGAGACCATATGCATTTTACCACTCCTTCGCTCGCACATTTCATGTTATCTCAAGATTTTTTCAATCTGAATGCCTAATGAAAAAATGTGCTCCTGCCACTTTTCGCAATATAAGTGTACGGTCTCGTACATTGCCTTTGTTTACCTTTTATGTAGGTCACGAAGTCATGCCTACAACTACCATTTTATATAATAAATACTTAATTAATTCAGTGCAAATTTAGCAAAGACAAACAATTGACGTCGCGTGTGAGCCACTCTAACTAACTTAACTGTATTATCGTAAATAAATAGTGTTTTATCATCTCCGTGATTTATCTTTTCTGCACTCAACTACATCTCTAACTAACCTCGTCTGTACCACCGTAACGCGCTGTACAATAAGATTACGGACATTTTAACAGTTTCGTGTTGCTGAAGTACAAAAGGTTGTCGTTTTTGAAAACATTTTTATACGCACTCAGATTTAAGAAATATTGAGAAAATATGAAATGGCTAGCGCGAGAGCGGCAAAACGTATATGGCCTCTTAACTCCTGTAACAAAATATTTGCAGCAAGGCGGTGTTTGACGCAGCGTAAATACGCGTAAAGATAGAAGAAAGGGCTTATAAGGGGGTTCAGATTCAGGAGCGTACGTAGTGTACGAATTGGATACGTCGAAAATTATTTAAGTATAAAGATTGTATAGCAGATGTATAGTTACCCAGTGTTTTGTCCCTTTTTTTAATGTCAAACTTAAATATTTTGACAGAGAGTAACCATTGTGCAACTACTCATCTGTTAAACAATCTTTATTAGTAAGGGGATAAATATACAAATTATGCGATTACCTTGTGATTAATAGGAGTTTAACAATGTTTGTGACTATTCTACAGTCTCTTGTCGGTAAACTCAGAAAACGAGTTGTTTGTTTCAGTTCGGCCAATACTTTAACGACTTATGGGAGCTATATCACCCAGCGATATCAGAGCCCTCCGTGGCGGTGCATCCAAACAAACAAGCGCTGCTAACGTTCTGGCACGCCGTCTCCGTGGACTGCCCTGAGAACGTGCAGTTAGCTGTCTCCAACCAGCGGCTGACTAAACACATCGCCTTCAATTATATACTGTAAGTAATGTTACTAGTCGCGCTGCAAATAAATATAAATCGGTCAGTTATTGTTCTTTTTAATGGGTTTGCTCTTTTTGTTTGTGTGCAGAGTCTAAATCTAAAATGTCCACTAACCACTGCGCTTCAACATCACGCCCTTTAGTTTCACGATCACGCATTGATTTGATTTGATTTTATGGCGTGATATCTCTGTGCAGTCACGACATTTTCTTTATATCTCATAGGGATTATAAAAAAAAAAATTATTATTTTTTGGTACTCTAACAAAATGCATACAGTAACATTAACACATTTCGTTCATTATGCCATACTTGGTTATGTATGATTTCTATTACATTTATACTCAATTTGATATTTATACTTTGTTGTTAATACGGCTTCATTGTGGGTAGTTTGTTGTCGCAATGCCTATTTCAAAGCCTGCTTTAACTTAATGATTTGTTCCACGCAGTGCGGACCACGAAGACGGCGCAGTAGTACAGGTCGCGCGACGAATTAAAAGCCCTGGAAAAAAGTGGAAGGTGTATATCCCTTCCCTTTTTTCAGACTTAATTCGTCGCGAGACCTATAGCGTACTGTTGCCTCCATACTACGCGTTACTACGGCTCTGATGTCGGCTGTCAAGCGCGTTCTCGTTGCACTAATATTATACAGCTTTATTTGAAGCTAACATCAAAATATTGTATTGTATCTAATGTGGATTATGAAAATGGAGATGCAGAGCAAACACATGATTTAACTGCTTAAAGATTTCTCTGTCGTTGATTTTAACTTTAGTATCTTTAAATTTTTTGCCCAGTGCGGACCACGAAGATGGTGAAGTGGTGGCGTACAACCGCGCCATGTTGCCTCCATACTATGCGTTACTACGGCTTTGTTGTCGACGGTCGAGCGCGTTCGCCCGCTCGCTCGCGCAGCACCAGAATATTCACTGGGCGTTTCGGAATATCGCGCCGCATGCGCATCTCTATCCGGGCGCCGCTGATGAGCTGCTGAGGTATGTAAATGCATCATATTTTGAGGTTAAAAACTATCTCAAATATGCTCAAGAAACAGTAACTCTTTTCTTAGTAGTTAAATACACGAAAATGCTGTACTCAGTATTAATTACAGCCATAAAAGTACATTATAGAAGAATATAACCCCGATTAGCGATACGGACCGGAACCCTTTCGATTTTGATCTGCGATATTTCGAATCTCATGATGCTATGATTGTTATATTTGCATACCGTCGTAATATCAATAAATAATAAAAAAACAATATGTCTGCTATATTTTCGTCTCAATATTTTGTACCATCTTAGAGGCCCAATTTATTTCATTTATTAACTTTTTTATACTTAGATAATAATTAAAATTAAATCGCTCTTTAGACAGGAACGTTTTGGGGTAGCGAATAATCTATATTTATGTTCCCCCTTTTGCCCTGAACAGGCTAGCACGCCTATTAGCTGCTCGGGGCGCACCCGGTGCCGGGACGGGGACGGGGGCGGGGTCCGGGGCGGCGGCGGGGGCGGGCGCGGGCGCGGGGAGCAGCAATAGCAGTAGCAGCAGCAGCCATAGCGGCGGCGAAGTAGACGTGCGGGAAGCGGCCGCCTTCCGACGCAGCACGCTCGCCGCGTACCTGCAGGGCGAGCTCACTAGACACTCCGGTAGGACCAATTAAGATTTATAATCAGCGCGCGATGAGAATGGGATGGAACCTTGTCGAACTGAGACGCGCACGGTACGCCGTCCAGCTACAGGGATATCAAAAAACACGGTGTCACGCATCCGAGGTGAGAGAACTTTTGCTGCAGCAACTTCAAGTAAGATAACAAGTAACCAATTAGTTGATTAATGAAATTAAAATTAACTAATTAGTCAATTTTCGATTTCGACAAGGTTCCATCCCATTCTCATCGCGCTCGGATTATACCACAGAATACATAATAGTACAAATACATAAGGGACACTCCGCAAGATCATAGCGACTTTAGCGCCGACACAATAAAGTGCAATTTTGGCCGCACAGCGCTCCCTTCCCTACAGTTATATTCACCTCACCTAAAAGTTACCTCTCTTTCCATTGCGTACTCTCATCTCTAACGATGTTAGGTTGTCTTCTTTTAAATGAACTGCGTAGCGTTTTATAAAAGGATAGCGTATGTACGCACTATGCTTATGCGCGACGCGGCGAGCGCCTGAGTGAGTATCGAACTAAAGTGCTCGCGGCCGGCGCGCGGCAGCCCCCTGACTTCGGCCCGGATAAACGGGCTTGCCTCGTACTTATAGCTTCATACCTAAAGTGCGGAGTGTCCCTGGCCCTGGCCTGGATTTACTTTAACATTTGAGGGTTATGTTTCTTACAGGTTTAAATGGCAGGACGTGTTGGACAACTCTAATATCCGCCTTTTGTACACTAGTCGAAAATGAAGATGATAGGTTATACGTCGTCTACAACGGTGGACTACAAATGACGTTCGAAGTGAGTACATAGGCTATAACAATTATTGTTTCGTTTTTTCTTTTATTGAAATTTCCTCAGAAACGTTAGTGACTTGAAATTCACATTTAAAGCTTTAATCTTTGCAACTAATATTGGTACTGACTTACATACAAAATTAATTACTGATCCCAAAGCATACAGCGAGCGTACTTGAATATTGATATCTGAATATTGTATGGCACTGTCACTATCACAATCCTTGATATCCTCTAAGTTTCATCTAGTCTTTTTTTGAATATGTTCATCAAGGACAATTATTTCAGGCGTTACAAAGTCTACACGCTGTATACATGGAAGGAGGCGCTGGTTCGGCCAGTAGTAGCGCGAGTGTTCGCGGCGAGTTGGCCGGGGCCTTGCGCTGGGCCGCCGCGTTGCTACGAACGCTGCGAACGCGCCGCGATGCTAAGGAAGCGCGCGCGTTGCTGCTGGCGTGTAAGGACTGGCCGGAGTGCGCGCGGCGGCTGGTCGCCATGTTGGCCGCACACCACCGGCTCGATCACTTGAGGGTGCCTTCATTAGGTGAGTTACTGCGATCAAGAATACCCTAGATATCCGGTCAGAGTCCCAAAAACCGCACCACGAAATAACGCCCTACTTTCAATCTGGGTTGTTATTTTGTACAAAGTATGCATTCTGTCCTGTCCACAGATAAATTAAAATTAGATTTAGGTACTGCACCGACTTAATAATTTTAAGACGTGGCTTAGGGTTAATATAGATTCGCCTGCCCGGTTACGCATTTTTCGTAGCTTTATTTCGAAAACCACTCGCTCACGTCTGCGCCCTTCATTGGTTCTCTCCCGAGCGAATGATATAGCTAATCGGCGGAGAGAAATAAAATAATGGAAAAATTGGGGAGCCAGGTGGACCCTTATACTTACTCTAAATCCACGGAGGTATAGTGTCCATTTTCGTAATGTTAAAATCTTTACAATTTTCTACAGGCGTCCTCCGCGAGATAGTGTTGATAGGAGGTAGCGCGGCGTTAGGTGCGCTAGTACCGCTAGCGGCGACGGCTCGCGGCGAACAGCGCGCTCGCTCACACTTACACGCGTGCGGCGCGCGAGCGGTACCACACGCCCCAGCGCCCGCCGCGCACAGGCCGTACCACAAACTTATAGGTAAGTTGAAGGACAAGATCATCTTACGTCTTTCAGTTGGTGTTGATAGTCGGCAGCGCGGCAATATGCACATTAATTACTAGCGGAGGCGGCGTCTGACGAACAATGTGCTCGTTTACACTTGCACGTGCCCGTGTGCAGTGTACGCCCGTTAAACGCGCATGTGCACTGGCCATAGTGCAAAATCATTAGTGAGCTGGTTATCAAGTATGATCAAAATCGGAATATAAAGAAAAAACACCACAGAAAATAATGTCTGCGTTCTAGATAGAAGCGTCGCTCTGGCCGTATTCAAAAACACATCTGTCATTTGTTTTGTTGGACTGACTACGCACGGAAGCTGCTCTATTGTTTAGTTCATATTTTGTGCAAAAGTTTGTAGTGGAACATGTCCTCCAGACATATGCTGCCGCGTGGCGCGCACGCAGCGCTGCATGTCGGAGCAGTTGGTGCTGCTGTCGGCGCTGTGCGCGCTCGAAGCGGTGCCGCTACGGTTCAACTACTTCGCGGCCTTCTGGAGGGACGTTGCTGCTTCACCGGTAACTATAATATTTCTGTGTCCTACGATAACTTAAAAGCTAATGAGTAGTGCTAGTTTTAAATATAATATTTTTATCATGCTTATTATAATACTTTTTCTATAATTATTATATAAATGTTGATTGATTTCCATGAATAAATAAATACATTATGTTGCTTGTTGGTACGGCCTGACCAATCTAAAGCGCTCTGGTAACGATCATTTGCATCTGGTAACATTGATGCGAAAATTGATTGTTTACACGTGCAATTGCAACGATTGTCAATTCCTCCAACAATGACATTGACGTAAAGAATGACAATCGCAATTGATCGTTATTGACGGCCTTAAAGAGTGACCGCTTGATCTGTCACGTGACGTATTCCTACCAAAATCACTAAACCAACTTTGATTATAAGATTTAAACCTTGGAGATAAAGAAAGAAACTAGAAGTCGCGGGTATAATTTAGAAGTGTAATAGAGTCGTCATAATTTATTTGTATTGCCATTCCCAAGACATGTTTCTTTTAGATACATTAAAATTTTAAAAGTTTTGACGTGACCTTCTTTTGTAGGCGGACGCGAAATTAGAAGAGATGCTCCTCGAATGCAGTGTGGTGTCAGAGTACATGGACGCCGTGCTACTCGACGAGCGGGAGTCCCTCGAGGACCCTGCCATCTACCAGTTCATGGTGCATTACTACCCGAAGGTATAGTTATTGTGCAATAATTTTCATTTATTTATTTATAAAGGATACAAACAAGCAATTTTTTACTATCGCCAAAAAAGAGCGTGTAATTCATCAATAAGAGTGAATAATACGCGTTTTAATTCACCGAGTGAATAAATATATTTTGAATTTGAAACAAATGCGCATCATATGAATTATGAAAAAAAAGTAATACTATTCTATAGAGATATAGGATGCATTCCAGCAGACTAATCGCTGAGTCATCGATCGCCATACAGTACATTTTAACCATAGAAAGTAAAAATAAAGTTCCATGGTCAAAATGTTTCTGTGGTGATCAAAAGCGATTGGTCTGCTGGAATGCACCCATAGTTGTACAATTAAATAATGCCAATTTTAGTTAGTAGGTACCTAGGTATTTTCTTTTGTCTGTTTTTGCGTTGGAAAATTTACATAATTATAGTGACGGATTTCTCAGCAACAGCAACCACAAAATACGGAGACGAGCCAAATACCCAAGTCTTATCTAATACGACTGTTTTAAAACCAAACAAGATTATAACCCTAAATTTCAAAAACTGTTTTAATTTCACTATACATTTCTAATGTTTATATTAATTAAACCTTTGTTACCAATTATAGTTACAATATTTTTTTACAATATAATTTTCTTGGACAATACTGTCTGCGGGCAGTGGACTAATAAATGCAATATTGGATTCTTAGTACTTAGTACACACTTAGTAATGGGTCAAAAAATGGTCTACCAGTTTAGACAAAACTTCCCGTATGTCCAAAATAGCGGTAAAGTTGAAATTAGTAACTGTCAGAATATTATTGCAAGAGATATCAACCTCGTTGTTTTATGACGTGGAAATAAACTGCAAACGTAGGGACTATTTAATTCAGTGTCGCACTAATTCAATCGGGACATGTCAATCTTTCTGTCGCAGATGGGCGGTGGAGGTTCATGGAGCAGCGCGGAGACGTTGGCGGAGGAGGTGCGAGTGGCCGCGACCGGCACGGGCGGCGCGCGGCCGCTGTCCCACGCGGCCCGCGCGCTCGCGCTCGCCGCCTCCCGCCGCCCCGCGCCGCCGCCCGCGCCCGCGCGCGCACTCCGCGCCGCCGCGCTCGCGCTGCAGCAACGTCTGCATAGAGACACAGGTACGTTAGCGGAGCAGATGCGAGTGGCCGCGACCGGAGCGGGCGGCGCGCGGCCGCTGTCCCACGCGGCCCGCGCGCTCGCGCTCGCCGCCTCCCGCCGCCCCGCGCCGCCGCCCGCGCCCGCGCGCGCACTCCGCGCCGCCGCGCTCGCGCTGCAGCAACGTCTGCATAGAGACACAGGTACGTTAGCGGAGCAGATGCGAGTGGCCGCGACCGGAGCGGGCGGCGCGCGGCCGCTGTCCCACGCGGCCCGCGCGCTCGCGCTCGCCGCCTCCCGCCGCCCCGCGCCGCCGCCCGCGCCCGCGCGCGCACTCCGCGCCGCCGCGCTCGCGCTGCAGCAACGTCTGCATAGAGACACAGGTACGTTAGCGGAGCAGATGCGAGTGGCCGCGACCGGAGCGGGCGGCGCGCGGCCGCTGTCCCACGCGGCCCGCGCGCTCGCGCTCGCCGCCTCCCGCCGCCCCGCGCCGCCGCCCGCGCCCGCGCGCGCACTCCGCGCCGCCGCGCTCGCGCTGCAGCAACGTCTGCATAGAGACACAGGTACGTTAGCGGAGCAGATGCGAGTGGCCGCGACCGGAGCGGGCGGCGCGCGGCCGCTGTCCCACGCGGCCCGCGCGCTCGCGCTCGCCGCCTCCCGCCGCCCCGCGCCGCCGCCCGCGCCCGCGCGCGCACTCCGCGCCGCCGCGCTCGCGCTGCAGCAACGTCTGCATAGAGACACAGGTACGTTAGCGGAGCAGATGCGAGTGGCCGCGACCGGAGCGGGCGGCGCGCGGCCGCTGTCCCACGCGGCCCGCGGCGGCGCGGGGCGGCGGGAGGCGGCGAGCGCGAGCGCGCGGGCCGCGTGGGACAGCGGCCGCGCGCCGCCCGTGCCGGTCGCCTTTTTCTGCCACTATACTTTCTAGCATACTATAGGGTGGCTGGCTGTCTGTTGCTATTTATATAAGCAAGTCACACTTATTTATTTATTTATTTGATACACCATCAACAATATCACATTACATTTATAGACTGCATAACTTATGATACTGTGTGAACTGTTTTTACAGGCGTATACAACACTCAAAATTTAAACAATGGTAAAAGCAAAAGTGCTAAGAGAAAATAATATCAAACTAAGTACTTTCTACATTGAAGATGGAAAATACATAGAAAATTTTGAACTAAAACGCAAACGACACCAGCCGCATTACACAAAAAGAAAATTATAATAATAATATAAAGACTTAAACAATTACACTTATCTGCTACTACCTTTTCTCACAGGGGAAGAGGAGAGCTCAGACGTGGAGACGACCGTCCCTCCGTCAGCCAGCGGGTCTAGGTGTCGGACGCCTTCGGGCAGCGAGCCAGAAGAGCCGCCCGAGGAACTACCCGCTGATGAACATGATGAACCGCCGCCGCCGCGCGCGCCCGACACTCGCGCCATCATCGCGCACGCCGCACACGCCATACTTGCCGCCACCGCGCATGTGGCCGACGCATAGCGAACATAGCCGACAGCGCCCGAGGAGCTGACCGACAAACACCACGCACTCGCCGGCGAGCCCGACGCGCATGTGACTGACAATTAGAAAACATAGCCGACAGGCGGTGTCGGCTATGTTAGGGCTCCCGGTGAACATCGCGCACGCCCGCCCCGTCCTCGTGGCCGTCGCGTAGCGAATATAGCGACAGCGCCTTAACACGACTCGCCAGTCTCGCCACGTGTATAAGATAAATGCACCGAATACTTGCCCATTAATTCACACACTGGTTCCGCGCTCAGCCGCGGAGCGCGGAGCGGAGATCACGCACGCGACGACAGAGAAGCAGATCTGCCTCCTCGAGCATCTGCTCGCAATCTTGCTCTGCGCCTCCGCGCCGGGCGGCCGTTGTACGACAGCCCCGCGCTTACGTACGAAAACCGGCACGATGGAGCTCGGTGTATTGTAACCCGCGGAGCTCTCCGCGCCTGGTGGCAGAATCTGCTAGCGGGACGCGCTCCCGCGCCTCGTCGCCGCCTTGGTGTGTTGGACGAGGCGTGTTTTCTATACTAATTGATCCTACTTGCATACAATATTAAAATCTGCAACCCCGCGCTAGGCGCTAACGCGGGGCAGTGTGTGAACCCACTAAGTTGATATTTTATTTATTGTTTTAACAGTACATATTAAAAATAAATCAAAACTTCTATTCCAATGAAATGTAATGTTTCTTATTTTATTTTATCGATTTAAAATTATTTTACCTAGACATAATATCGGAGTTAATGGATAACCTTATCTTATAGATGCCAATTTTGATGGCCTAGCTAATTCGTGCATTTATCTTACGATGTGTGTAACTCCTAATTATAAGATATTGAGTGGTGTGTCAAGTAACGAGTTCGTTAGGAAGTTGATTACCATGCTATTCGCTAGCAATAATATCAGTGCTAACGTCGGACCAATAAAATAACTGTCTGATTCAAAAACAAAATAGTGTTGATGGCGAAGTGGAATTAACGCATTATAATTTTGTGAGTGGGAAATATCACCGAACAGTTGAAACTATTTGTGAATAAAAGGCTGGTTAACAAACAAGGTCGTAGTTTCAAAGGTCACTGATTGTCTATTATGGCGCTTAGGCGCGATTGGTCCATTGGTGTTCGCAGTTACTCCAATTCACGGTTGGTCCAAAATATATATTTTCAACTTAAATTGCAGACGACATTTATTTATTTCAAATTCATCTAATTGATAATTTTGTATATGCAAAAACAAATTTTATCTCGAATAATTCTTTTAACACGTATTTTAAAGTACATACATTTAAAGATATTCATGTCTCATTTGTTTTGTATTGGAAGTACTTTTTTGACCAATTGCGAATTGGATTGATCACGAATTGGATCAACCGCGACTAAGGCAAATTAGACCAATCGCGCCTAAACGGTGTCAAAATATTAGTTTTAACTTCAATGACTTTGCTAAGCTTAAGATCGCTAATTGTAGGCTTTAATTGTGTTGAAAAGTTAGCAAGGCATAATACTTATTAAAGACCTTAAATTTTATCCTAAGTACTCAAAAATCTTTAGGTGGATCATCGTCTATATCATATCTGTACATAAACCGTTATGAATTTGTATCAAATAGAATTTGAGGAGTCGTCGTAAAGAATGTTTCTGTAACATTCAGTCAGCGCAATTGTACGTTTGTTTACTTACTATAGAGTGGGAAGATCGTTGTACAGCTCAACATACCTGAATCGCAAGTAGTTATCTCGATTAGCTCAATATTATGAAACTATGTATTTATTTCCGGTTATGTACATCTTAAGTCATTGATATATTAATAAATACGTTGAAAGTGCAAATGGTGAAGAGATTTACTGATGTTCACCTTGACTAGAGTGTTGTATATTTAAATTAAATAATATTTAATAATGATACATCGATGTTTAGCTTACATTCCAAAAGTTAGGTCATTAGGATCAATGTCCTAACTTTGTTTAATCAATGTCAATACCTTAAGCGTATCCTTTTTAGCAGTTTTAAAGTGAATGAATACGTATCTAAAAGACATGAAACTGGTAAAGAGGGTTGCTTCTAATCACACAGCTTGCACTCATTGAGAAGGATCCCTGAAAAGACCATTTTGTACAAAATATTAAGGTGAATATTAAAACTTTTGGTGATTATCCAAGAAGAACAGATATTAACTAAATTGGGTTGTGGTTATACCACAACTGTAAAACGTAATTAATTACTAAATATATTAACTATGTATTTCTACTCTTAACTTCTTATTGCAAGTACACTTCTCTAATAATACTTGTTTCTTCTTCATGAGCGCAACTATGGTCTTAATGCGATATGATGGCACAAATTGCCTATAAATTTAAGTCATGGGGTTGGATACTTCTATGCCTTGAACATAGGGTATATGCCATCACATTGTGATTAAATATATTTGTTGTTAGTTAACTTAGGCTCCCGCTGCGTTAAGCGGAGCATAAGAAAACACGTCACGGGTCTGTTTTAGGTTTTAGCCAAATCAAAGAAACACGCCCGATGGACTTTCTTTGTTTTTCGAGAAACAGACCAGCTGCGCTCGAGTTTCGCTTAACGTAGCGGTGGCCATTACGGATATTCTATATCACGAAATCCTTGATCTACAACTACACACACTGCCAAGTTGACTTTGTGACATAGAACATCCATATGTGTATGAGAGACATCGATGCGACTGATACGTTTTATGTGATGGTTGGGATTTGTGAAGATCTTTAGAGTGAATATAAAATACGGTTCCGATTCAAATTGAAATGAGTTTAATACATTTCATTCGATTCAGATACTTATTTGATAAGGAACGAAAATCAAATTATTAATTTTAGTCATTTATAATATTGTAATAAAAAGTTTATTTCCACTCTAAATTATGTCCACTCTAGGGTTATAAAAAGAGAAAAAGTGGTAAAATTTTATAATCGTTTTTTAATTTTATAGTTAGGTAGTGAGTAGATTTTTCTCAGATTTGATGTAATTCAGAGGTAGCTGTTACTATAATCACTTGTTCTTTATAAGAGGTAACCATTCAGAGGTTTCTGAATGTGTGTGTATATGATACTGATGATGCACATTTTGAAAGGCTACAGAACTTGTTAGATTTAGGATTCCTATCCCAACGGCTGCTTAATTTGTAACGAATATGAATGGTATAAATACTTTTTTACCTATTATTATTTATATTGTATATTAACCTTTGCTAAAATTCCCTAACGGCCGTATTAATAAACGGACATTAAGTTTACACCAGGGCCCTATTTAACGTGAACAATAAACGTGACAATTTGTCACCTGTCATGACAATTTTATATCCACTGCGTCAACCAATTCGAAAATAGCACAAAGGGGTATGAGTAAAAAGTGGGTCATTTTTTTTTGCGATGTCGCTTCCAAAAAGCTCTTTCATCTTAAAGACCTTATCAAAATAACCAAAAAATTATTCTACAGCGTAAGTCTATCATGGGCAGTTTTTGAGATATTTAAGTTTAAAAAATTAAATTCGGGTCATTTTTTTTTGCGCTGTCGCTTCCAAAAAGCTCTTTCATCTCAAAGACCTTATCGAAATAACAAAAAAAATATTCTACAGCGTAAGTCTATCATGAGCAGTTTTTGAGATATTTATGTTTAAAAAATAATATGTGGGTCATTTTCTTTTTTTGGCGCTGTCGCTTTCAAAAAACTATTTCATCGCAAAGATCTCATCCAAATAAGTAAAAAACTATTTGGCAGCGTAAGTCTATCATGGGCAGTTTTTAAGATATTTAAGTTAAAAAAATAAAATGTGGGTTATTTTCTTTTTTTGGCGTTGTCGCTTCCAAAAAATTATTTCATCGCAAAGATCTCATCCAAATAAGTAAAAAACGATTTGGCAGCGTAAGTCTATCATGGGCAGTTTTTGAGATAATTAAGTTAAAAAAATAAAATGTGGGTTATTTTCTTTTTTTGGTGTTGTCGCTTCCAAAAACCCATTTCATCGCAAATATCTCATCCAAATAAGCAAACAATTATTTTGCAGCGAAAGTCCATCATGGGCAGTTTTTGAGATATTTAAGTTTAAAAAAAATATGTGGGTTGTTTTCTTTTTTTGGCGTTGTTGCTTCCAAAAAACTGTTTCATCGCAAAGATCTCATCCAAATTAGCAAAAACCTATTCAAAAGCGTAAGTCTAGCAAGGGCAGCTTTTGAGATATTTAAGTTTAAAAAAATATTTGGGACTTTTTTAATGCGATGTCGCTTCGAAAAAACTATTTCATCGCAAAGATCTCATCCAAAATAAGTAAAAAAATATTAAACAGCGTAAGTCTATAATGGGCAGATTTTGAGATATTTAAGTTTAAAAAATAATCCAATGTGGATTGTTATCTTTTTTTGGCGCTACCAAAAAACCATTTCATCGCAAAGATCTCATCTAAATAAGCAAAAAATTAATCCATTAAATATGACTCTTGATATGATCTACTTTCCAATATTGGGCAGTTTTTGAGATAAATGTAGGTTAAAAAAAATGAATTGAATGAAAATAACCTACATATTATTTTTTAAACTTGATGGCGCTAGTATCGAGAAACATGATCATTAAGTATGAAATAGCACCTCGCAGTATGGAAAACCTACATCTCGCTAACGAAGTTCACTCAGCGACTTTCCATATATACTATTTCTACACTAGACTTTAGAATAGGTTTTTGCTAATTTGGAAAAGATCTTTGCGATGAAACAGTTTTTTGGAAGCGACAACGCTAAAAAAGAAAATGACTTGCATTATTTTTTAAACTTATATATCTCAAAAACTGTCCATGCTATAGTTACGCTGTTCAACAGTTTTTTGATTATTTGGATAAGATGTTTGCGATAAAATAGTTTTTTTGGAAGCGACAACACCAAAAAAAGATAATAACCCACATATCATTTTTGAAACTTAAATATCTCAAAAACTGCCCATGATAGACTTATGCTGCCAAATAGTTTTTTGCTTATTTGGATGAGATCTTTGCGATGAAATAGTTTTTACGAAGCGACAACGTTAAAAAAAGTAAATAACCACATATTATTTTTTTAACTTAAATATCTCAAAAACTGCCCATGATAGACTTATGCTGCCAAATAGTTTTTTGCTTATTTGGATGAGATCTTTGCGATGAAATAGTTTTTAGGAAGCGACAACGTTAAGAAAAGTAAATAACCACATATTATTTTTTTAACTTAAATATCTCAAAAACTGCCCATGATAGACTTACGCTACCTATTAGTTGTTTGCTTATTTAGATGAGATCCTTGCGATGAAATAGTTTTTTGGAAGCGACAACTCCAAAAAAAGAAAATAACCCACATATAATTTTTGAAACTTAAATATCTCAAAAACTGCCCATGATAGACTTACGCTACTTATTAGTTGTTTGTTTATTTAGATGAGATCCTTGCGATGAAATAGTTTTTTGGAAGCGACAACTCCAAAAAAATAAAATAACCCACATATTATTTTTTAAACTTAAATATCTCAAAAACTGCCCATGCTAGATTTACGCTGCTAATTAGTTTTTTGCTTATTTGGATGAGATCTTTCCGATGAAATAGTTTTTTCGAAGCGACAACGCCAAAAAAAGAAAATAACCCATCTATTATTTTTTAAACTTAAATATCTCAAAAACTGCCCATGCTAGACTTACGCTGTCAAATAGTTTTTGGCTTATTTGGATAAGATCTATGCGATGAAATGGTTGTTTGGAAGTGACAAGGCCAAAAAAAGAAAATAACCCACATATTAATTTTTAAACTTAAATATCTCAAAAACTGCCCATGCTAGACTTACGCTGTTCAATAGTTTTTGGCTTATTTGGATGAGATCTATGCGATGAAATGGTTTTTTGAAAGCGACATCGCGGAAAAAAATTACCCAAATATTTTTTTTAAACTTAAATATCTCATAAACTACCCATGCTAGACTTACGCTTTAAACAATTTTTTGCTTATTGGGATAAGATCTTTACGATGAAACCGTTTTTTGGAAGCGACATTGAAAAAAAAATTGACCCACCTCTTCTTAGAAAATTACTCATACCCCTTACTCATAGCTATGCAATGCAATGTAAACCATATTGTCTTGCATTGCATTTGCATTGACAAATTAACACGTTATTGGATAGGGTCCTGTTTTAACCAAAAATATTGCGTAGCAATTTTACTCCTTACGTGTGACGCCCTCCGTCGCCGTATATGATATTCTCAAAATTGACGTCTCAAAGCGTCATATTCCTAAGCAAAGTTTTCGGTTAAACTAGGTAAATCTAAGCTTAATATTTGTTTATTAATATAAGTATTGATGAATTTAAACACCATGCTTATTTAAAAACCAGTAAACGAGATTCCACTCCGGTATTGGACACCATTTTCTTCATTTTTACTACTTTACTAACAAAATGAATCTCCTTGAAAATTTATTTAGGTAAATAATTAATTAGAGCAAAAATCCAATTATTAGAATTTTGTGTTTGAAGTTATATCAAATTAAGAATGTGTAAGTACTTATACATACAGTTTCTTTATATTTTCATTATTATACGGTTTGATTAGTCTTAGTGAATTCAAGAGTAGATTGCTTTCATACTTAAATGTTTTTAAAATCTGTAATCAAATGAACTTGTACTATGCATTTATTATATTTATTTAATTGCATGATCATAATTCTTTTACTTGGTTTTGAACTTGTGTCAAAAACATTATTACGTTTTGGCTGTGAAAGGTTTGTTAGATTAGATGTTACGAGTACAGCTCTCGCAATATAACTTGAACCCGACCATAGGCAATTAATCTTGCGCACTTAACATTTTTGTACCTGCAATGCGCAAGTCAAGTGTTACTAAAATATGGGTCAAGTTATTTTGCGCGAGCTGTACCTAGTAGATTTCCCGCTTAAATGTCCGAGTCTGAGCTTACGTGTGACAAAAATTAGTAAAATTTATTGTAAGTCGATATACCCGTCCAAGGCGCGTACTTTAAGTTTTCTTTTGCTTCATTGAAAATTAGGCCAGTACAATTTAGTCGTGTGCTCATGTCATGTAAAAAAGTTCATACATGCTATTTTTATATTTTATTCGTTTAACTTTATTTTTTATCCTTGTCGGGCTACATCTGAAGGACCAAAAATGTATACAACTTATGGTCCTTCAGACCGGATTTACACTGACGGACTAATCTTCATGTGTAACCATTTCGTTCGAACAGCAGAATCGTACTATAAGCAAAGCAGTCCCTTTTTGACAACTTGTTTTAATACTGTAATAGTTTTGATAAAATTACTAACCTGCAGTTCGTCAATGTATGTAGTTTACTCTATATTCATGTTGGTGTTAAATTAGTGCATTGTAATAGTTCAAAGACAATTCCGTATTATACCACTGCCCAAATTTGTAACACTATAAACGAATACACGTAAAGTAATAGATTTAAGACGATATATCTCACAACAACGCGTAGACAATCTTGTAATTAAATTGATGTAATGAAGAATTCACATTACAATTGTCCAATTTTTGAAGTTTTAGTGTTTTCAACACTAATAATGGCATCCATCACAAATTTATTTAATGTATTAGATATTATTATGACGAACAGAGACATTTACGTGATTAAGATATTTCTATAGTACCTATATACATGTGTATTTCTCGAATATCATTATTCATCTTAACTGTCAATAGACGCATGTGCAAATTTTGTATTGCACCAAAAAGCAATAAATAATGTTCAACTAAATACGAATTACTTATTCACTAATTAAGTCTCAATTTATTCATAATAATTTGTATGTACTATTATTATAATTGTAAATGATATGGTCACGTACTCACTGACAGGCGGCTTGCTTAGCGCTATAGCCTAGCGAGTCACCTAGCGTGTAGCGAAGTAAAAGAAACGTTCACGAATGTTCGCAACCGGCCTTGCCGGCGCTTTCGCTTGGCTAGTCGCCTAGCGTAGGCAGTGCAGCCGGTACACGCTAGGTGACTCGCTAGGCTCTAGGCGCTAGGCGAGCTGCCTGTAGTGCGTACGTGGCCTAACTGTTATTGACTTTTGTTTTAAAGTAATATATCAATATAATTCGTTGTATGGTGAGACAACAGTCACTGGAAAAATTGTAAAAGGGTTCTTATAATGTGGTGCTATCAATAAGATTCGAGTGGCTGGAAACTGTGTATTTAATTTTGTCCTGATTTTAGAGCTTATTAATTAATATATGTAACCTAATATAACTGCTGTAATTATCTTTTATTAATTTTAAGATTGTTTCCATTGAAGGGCGTTAAGGTGACAAGTCAGTTAAACATCTTTTTTTCTACTGGTCACACTACCGCATTTCAATTATTGGCTTCTTATGAAAACTTGTGTATTATAATTAATTTGTGTTGCTGGAACTTCAGTTTCAGTCAGATATAAATGTGTTATTGAACATGATCTGTGAAAATTAAGAAAATACTGTAAATCGGACTGTAAAGCCAAAGTAAACAGTATTTTATAAACTCTGTGTTTCATTACAACCTAGTGAATTATTTCTGGATATCCTTAGTATTTCGATTTAAAATCCTTCAGCAAGATGTAACCAGGATAAATTAATAAGATCTTAGTGAAAATACAATGTAATACTATAAATTAATTATATTGCTTTTTTCGCTTGTGACACTTTAGACCTAATTTCTACAGGAAATTTATCAATTGAATCGCTAATACAACTTATACAAAACACTTTGGAGTAAAATAAACTACATTCTTTACTTATACAAACAGTTTTTTCACACAATGCACAGTCTGCACCTAACACAAGTATCTCTCCTTTTCCTGGTGGACTGAAGGGGTCTTTCATGACATAGCTGGGGTACTTCAGTACCAGGTTGCGTGAAAACGGGGGAGTTGTGCCTTTATAATGTGCCTTTTCATTGAGATCACATGATGTGCACTTGAAATCATACTCCACGTGGACAACTTCTTCTTTGGTTTTAGACTCGGCCATTTTTACTGAAACAAAAGTCAAATTAAGTAAAAAAAAATAACTTACCAAAATTTTTATCAATATGAATGACCAAGGTATTTCATTAGTGTTATTTTCTAAAAGCAGACCTACCACACTACCTACAATTTGTGTATCTTACACTTGACTACAAAACTTGTTGCCTACCTAAAATCTAGTAAATAAGACTACCTTAACTTGAGCAATAAGTAAAATACATACATGTTAAGCTATATTGTAGTCAAAACTATTCATTTTTAATAACAACTTTTTCTTTAGGAGCTTCAATAGGCCACCATGTAGGTTTGACAACTTCAACTGTGTAATTTCCAATTTGGAGAGCTTTTGCATCAAGTGCTTCTTTTACTCTAATCAGACCTATCCCAAAATCATTTACAATTCCCTTTAGCTTTCCTACATTTGACTTTGGTTTATCACTAACAGTAATGACTGAGTCTTTTTCAATAGAATCTTTGACATTTTCTTTAAATCTCAAGGGCATTATTCTTTTTCTAATAACACCTGTATGATGGACTCTTGCAGTCAGCTCCTGTCCAATATAGCAGCCTTTGTGGAAACTAACTCCATGTAAGTAATCACAATTAACTTCTAAGGGAAAACTTGAACTAGGAGGTAGGTCTTCAGCCCCTTCACTTACTCCTAACTTGTACCTCAGGTATTTATATCCAATTTCATCTTTTTCAACAAGAATATCACTGGAAAGTTTTTCTGCTATATTTGAACCATCCATATTTGCAGAAGATAAGATTCTAAACCCAAGGTCAGCAAGCCTTGGATCTTTATACACATTAACTGAATTTTCAGGTTTAATCTCGGTATCATAAGCTCCATCCGGTGCTACCAAAGTCCATACACGGTGCTGTTGACTGACATCTTCTATTTCAACTATCCGTTTTAGTTTATAAAGTTTCAAATGCCTTTGTAACATAGTGAACACTTCTTTATCACATTCTATCATGAAAGAGTCACTGCCTTCCCATTTGTGTATTAAAGTGTCATACAAAACCCTACCCTTGTTGTTCAGGAACATGGCATACATTGTTTTCGCACCTTCTTCGAAGTGGCGCATATCATTGGTAATTAGTCCTTGAAGGAATACAGGAGCATCGTTTCCTTTGATTTTTAACAATTTTCTACTTTCCAACGGATATAAAACTTTTGCCGGGGGTTTATTATGTAAAAATCGTAACACCTGATTGTATACATTACGGCGCATGAAACTTTTATTTACCTGACTGATCGTAATCATCATTGATTTTTTCCAAATCGAATTAATCACATCGGGATAAAAAGTTGCCTTATTATTACTATTTTATTTTATTTCACCATATTACAACAAACACAAAGCAAAGAGAAGATAGGTAATTAATTAATATACCAAAAAAGTCACAACGACGTCAACGACAAAGTCAAGAAATGTCAAAATTGTCAAAGTGACAGAAAGGGACAGAACTGTCAGTCAATTAGACTTTTTTGTGCTTAAGTTCTTCCATTTATTTGGAATTCAAAAAAATCAATATTTAAACAGCCATGTTATAGGTAGATGGTAAATGCTTCATTTTGCAGAGCTTAAACAAAAAAACAAATAGGTACCTATTAACTTCTCTTTTCGGCTAGTCGGGTCGATTTTTTGTAAATCATAATAAGGTGTCTGCGCACCTCACCAGCAGCTCGGACTTACCGTCACTCTCCACTGTCCCGACTCACCGTGGACAGGTCCCGACTCACCGTGGACACGGATCTACCTGCAGCACTGGCGGACGCGCCCTTCTTCACCCCACAACGTCTCGACTCACCGCAGACTGGGGCATCTCCTGCAACACTACTCTGGCACTTGCAAAGCTCTGACGCACTGACAGCTGAGCTTGGACTACCCTTGGACTATCGACCTCCGGTCTCAGGGGGGGAGTGATGTAGCGGCAACTACCTTACCTACGCCGCACATACCACGACACACGGCACAACAACAAGATTTCTAACCGTGTGACTAGATGGCGCTAGTATCAAGAAACATGATCATTAAGTATGGAGTAACACCTCGCAGTATGGATATCCTACATCTCGCTAACGAAGTTCACTCAGCGACTTAGCATATATACAACTTCCAACCATCATCGGTTGGACCGCGGTCCCCGGGCTAATACCACCCAGCCCGGAGGAAGATCTTCCCCTTTGGCCTTCCTATCAGTGGCACCTTACCTCCACTTCATTTCCATACCATCACTCCTACAGGTGTTTAGGCTAGATAAAATGTGTTTTTTAAAAAACAGCTACAGATGATTGTATAATATGTACCTAATAAGTTTATTTTCGCGCTACGTTTTGTGGCTACGTTTCCGCGCTATGTACTGCGACAGATACGGAGACACTAACTGAAGTATTACATTAGCCAGTACATTATAGGCAGGTATGGGTAGGGGCTTAGAGCATAGGGGTACCCACGACACGAGGTATGTACGTGCCTCAGTGTAGATACGGAAACGGTGACCGCAGGACCGCAGCGGCTCGCATCTACGAATGGCCACTTGTAGGTAGGTACTTACATACTGAATTTTACATGTTTGTTTTACCATTATCAGTCTTGGCTTTTCAGTGTGGTACCTAAAGTAAAGTCAGCGTCAAATTGATATAAGCGTCTAGAGTAGTCAAAATCATCTGAAAAACAATAACAATTTGATCAGAGTGTTCAAAATTATATAAGCAAACAAAGCCTACCTAGTATAGTATGCAAACTCTTTTGAGCTTTGTTAGCTCATATAATGTTGACTGCTCATAATAATATGAAGTAATGAGTGCTTAGATAGTTTGAACACCTTGCGTGCTTACAACAATATGATGATTCGAACTGCGTACTTAGATCAAATTAATTTTGTTTTTCAGATTTTGACTTAGTCTACTAGACGCTTAGGTATATCAATTTGACGCTGACTGTACCAACCTAGGTGCACCTAAAGGTTAGAGAGTTGGGTTGGGAGCTTGGAAGTCTACTAACTGTCAGCTGGGTTGAATAAAGACGAAATGATGAGGAATAGGATTTCGGGCAGAAACAATATTTTTAATTATATTTTTTTATTAAGCGGAGGCAGCGCTTATAAAATCATAGATATACCTAATCTTAATCTACACATAAAAAAATAAACACATAACGTGTAAAAAAGTAGGTACCTATCTACCCTTTTATTATAATATGTTAACTATATTATTCTTTACAATAAAAATCATAAAACAAAGTACCGTAAGTAGGTAAACCTTTTTAAATTAAAACAAGTCACAATTTTTATAAAATAATACTTTCTACAAGAAATGCAATAAGTCCCTATGCATAACACCTACCTAGTGTTAGATATTATTTTAACTGTCGTCGTTGCGCTTTTCAAACTAGATCAATCACTGATTGATTTAGTCATACACATGACGTCTAACAATCACGATCGCAACGGAACTTTTCGTATGAATTAATTAGTTAAGTCGTCTGCCCTATGAGGAGTGTAAGTCATTTCTATAAGGTCTGGATCCTCTGGCTTCTTGTTAGGGGTGGCCATGAGAGAAGATGGGGCAGAATCCTGTTCTTGGTTTGCGGAAGCTGTAGGCACCTCAGTAGTGCAAGTAGGCTCGGACCGGACAGAGATGATGTCCACGTGGCTCGGGCTTGCGAGGGGTGTCCGTCCTGAACGTCTACCAGATTTTCGAAGGTGTGGGGTGAGTTTCTGCAAAGTTAAAGATACCTAGGGGTTAGTTTTTTAATTGGGAAAAATAAGTAATTACTAAAACCTACTTCATCTATCTTCTTTGATGTACTTTGAAGTTTTCTTAAATGTCTGTCATGCTCTTTTCAAGTAGGGTAGTAATGGAATAGATAGGTAGGTGAGTTCAGAGGACTTAACTAGTTTTATCCATCTGTCCCCATAAAGACGCAAAGCTGCACCTACCTGATAATAAAATCCTGTATTCCCGTTGTCCCCATAGGCCATGTCCCTATTAAGAGGACAGAGGTAATTTAATAAAATATTTAAAATTTCTTCTCGTTGTCCCCTTGCGCTGTCCCCATTAATTTATTGTAATATACTTTTAAAATTATGCCTGTTGTTCCTGTTGCGTTAAAATTATAAGAGAAAGCTAGGCCACGACGACATCAATACGTGAAATCTTAAGAGTCCGACGAATTTTGGTATTACGTTTGTATGGGAAGCTCACTGTCCCATACAAACGTAATACCAAAATGATTTGCAATTTGAGCATAATTAACTCTTCTTATGATGTTATTCGGATTAAGACAGTATTTGTCTTTGTTTCTATTAAAATAATAATTCCAAAATACTAACCCAATTCAAAATAAATGCCAATTAAATTTTTTCATACAAAACTATAAATCGGCATTAATTTTTATTTGGTTTAGTATTTTGGATTAACCGTTGTCCCCATTGATAAGGTGGAAAGGTAAGAAACTTTTACGACGTTCTGTTGTCATGGGGTCTGTTGTCCCCATGATGGGGACAACGATAAAACAGGATAAAATCTAACTTCTTTCGGCTTTTCTGTACCATAAAGTCTAATGTAACCAGGCAGCGTCGCTTGTTGCGGTATAGAAATAAAGTCTTACTCCTTGCGGGTCCTTGATGAGGTAGACTCCAGTCTTCTTGACCATGAAGTCCGGCGCGGCCAGGCAGCGTGCCAGCAGTAGTGCTGCGACGCACGTCCACGCGGCCCACACGCCGGCGCTGGCGGCGCGCACGCTCGCCGCACGCGCGCCCATGCCCCACGTCGTGTTCCAGTTGCGGTATAAGTAAGGCTCCACGGACGAGCAGCTGTAGAGTGAAGTACATGATGTCGGCGACTTTACATTATTTATCTACACCCATGCTTTAAATCCTCTATAAAAGGTTCTGAAACAGCTTATTGCCAAGCCAACGTTAAAACAACCAGTGTCATTAGTAACCATAATATCGTCCGAATGGGTGGCTGGGGGCGCCGCCAAACGTATAATGTTGTACTAAATTGCATAATGCAACTCCCTCGAAAATATGGTTACTATGACACTGGTTGTTTTAATGTTGGAAATAAGCTAACTCTTTTGGTATCTTATAGAGAGGATATATCATGGGTGTAGATAAAGTCTTGTTTGCAATTGTACATAATTAGGTATGTGACACTATTATCACATTCGTGTTTTAATACCCCTCATTATACAACAGTTGCATAAATAATTATTTTCGCATTCACAAAGCTATTTTATATTATGAAGATGATGAAATAACGCTGGCTTGCAGCGAAAATGTAAAAAGTACTAGAAAATTTCGCCGGTCCTACTGGCGACTCAAATTAAGTCTGATCAGACACTACTACGCTACCACACTACTACATATTTTTGTTAAAAAAATTGCAACATAATGCGGTATTTCTCAAAAGTAACAGTGAGGCGTGGTGAGTTATGATGATGCAGCGTGATGCATGGGAATGTTCAATCCTCATAAATTATAGTAACTCACGTTGTAGAATTGGTGACGTTAACAAAGGCAGCGCAGAAGTCCTGCAGGCCGCCGTTGGTGCGCGCGAAGCTGTGACCGGTGAGTGCCACCAGCACCAGCGCGAACAGCAGCGCGGGCGATAGGATCCGCCACGGCTGTTTCAGCCTGCGTCAGACATCTCTTGTTAATATTAATAATTATTAACGTTGTAAGATAAAAAAACTGACCAAGTGCGTGTCGGGCCATGCGCAGTATAGGGTTTCGCAGTTACCTTCATTTACTTCATTATATGTGTGAAGTTCATTCGTAAACTTCATTATATTTTTCCAAAAGCAACCGTTTACCTGGTAGAGGGGGAAGGACACTTGACTCTAATAAAATTTTGCACTTTAAAGCTTAATATTTCGCAAATGGATCCCTGAATCAAAAAGTGATTTTCATTTCAGTGGTGTTAAATTATAGCTTTCTAGTATTTAGGGCTATGGAGTAGGTTTTTGTACCTGTTTAACTTTAAAAATATATAATCAATTAAGTAGATTGCTTTTTTGTAAATTTATCCAAAACAAAACGTACCTAGCCAACGTTTTAAATTAACTGAAATGGCCGTGACTCGGTCAGTGTCTATGAGCAAGCGCGATTTCAGTTGTTGAAAAAAGTAGCGAATTAGAGTTTCTACTTTAAACCCTTTCATGATTATATTTCAATAACCGGATTCCTCACCCGGATCTTGGGCGGCCACCACCAGGGCACATGGTGAAAAGGGTGATCCAAACGAGCGCGCACATGGTGGCCATGAGGGGCATGTACTCGGCGAACTGGCACTCGCTGTCCAGCGCGAACAGCGTCCGCGTCGAGTCCAACACTAGGCGATGGGTCTTGTTCCCTACGCATAATGTAGGTATATAGGTTAGCGTTTCCAATAGACATGAAAGAAGTAGGTACATACTTATGAAAAAGAGAGAAATGCACTGAAATTATCTTATAGAATGATTTAATAAGAAAATAGGAAGATTTGAACAGCTCAATGTACATCGAGCTGTTCAAATCAAATCTTACAAAACGGCAGTACTGATCTATTCTGTGAAAATGGCGCTGTGTCTCACATTGACACTATACAGGGTGAAAATAAAAGACGGTAGTTGGAGGGAAAGTATCCCTAAATATTGATGATGGCAATTTTTACTGAAAGGAAACCTTCCTTTGTTTTTAAAAAGTAATAATAATAAATACTTGGACGACTTTACACAGCGCCATCTAGGCCCAAACTAAGCAAAGCTTGTAATAAGGGTACTAGACAACTGATATTATGTATTATACTTTTTAAATATATACTTATTATTATAGAAACACCCACAGACAAGTCACAGAAATTAAAATTCATTATTTCAATTTCTGTCCGGCTGAACTCGAACCCGGGACCTCTTGCGTGGTAGACCGGCATATTGACCATTGCACCATTCAAGTCGTTCCCCAGTGGGGCACAACGGGAATAGGGAAATCGAACGGGCTAAAACTCGAAAATATAACATCCTGTACTTTTATATACCAATCGATAGGGTCAATAATAAGGATCAATTTCTTCTAAGTAACATGTCTCATCTTAAATTAAAGACAGACCCAAGAAAGATAAAAAAATGGTAGTTTAGTTCAACACTCTTAAAAAACATCTTAGAGTGTAATTTTACTTATTTTTAAAAATAAATGAATGTTTCCTTTCAGTAAAAACCATTATCAATATTTAGGGTACTTTACTCCCAACTACTTATTGTCTTTTATTTCCACCCTGCATAGATCTAATTCAAGATTGTCTTTTTGGTTTTAATTTCTACGAGATTAGCGGGTTTCCAATAAGTGTAAATACCTACTATAGTTACTAAGAATTTGCTGTAATATAAGGAACTATTTTCATTATTTTGGTTTACACAGATTTTTTTATATTTATGTCTAAAATACTAATTTAAGCCAATCATGCTAATTACACTGTAGTAGAATCAATTAATCCAGAGATTTATTTTATAAAAACAAAAGAATACTGAAATAAAAGATGTTAGTGAATTTGGAAAGCGGGTTAATTGGTAAAAAAATCACAAACGTTATTTCAGAAGGAAAAAAATAACAAACTCGTTTTTATAATCCATTTACGACTCCGGTATAGTTTTATCGAGAATCTAGTAATTGATGGGTCGTCAGCCTCTGATTGCACGTGTCCTAGGAACAATCAATAAAAATAATTTTGGAATTATCATAAAATCGATAACGATATTATGAAAATTATAGTGTCATAGGTCAATTGGATGTAGCTACATTGAGTTGCGGAAAGTGCGGAAATGTGATACTTAGTCAGACGCCATTTCTGTCAGTCGAATGAGGCGAGCTTACATTGTCACTTAATGACTCTCCCAAAATAATACCACCACCAACACCAAGCCATTTTATTAATGTCCCCTGGGATATTGGCCTTCCTATGGATGGATTAGCGATGGATGGAGGAGGATTGGTGGGTGTGAATGAACGACTGCAAGTGTTTCTGGGACCAACGCACGACTTTAACGTACCTTCAGAAGGACGCAGAAGGAAGAGCTCGATAATCTTTGGTCACCTCCTCGATAATCTTTGGTGTATCTTTGATGTGGGATTGAGCCTAGCCACTGCGCCATCGAGCACATCAAAGTATGTTAACGAGTTTTTTTTTCTAACGTAAGTCTATTGTATATTGTGTGACGTAAGGTAGATTTTTTTCAGAGAGTATGTTCTTTGTACTCTTTCAGTCGCATGGCTATCGGAGTTCCATAATAACTTTATTTATAAAACTTACCAACGACGACAGTCACGTTTTTAACTTCCACAGTTGTTTCTACATCGTCCATTGTTTCGTTATCAATTACTGTTTCCCTTTTCGATATATTTTTTTCGGTTGCGTTCTCGGGGACGGAGTTTTGAGCAATAGTTTCATTTGGCGAAATATTTGTTGAATTTTCTTTTGGCATATCTTCGAAGACGGGATCGTTGATATCATCCAATAAATACAAAGTACTGATATTTGTTTGTTCCATCATCTGGAATTCTAGTATTCGAGGGTATAGAACACAGTTGTTATCAACCAACTGCATTGCATTTTGTAGTAAAACGTAGTTTGTGATGCCGAATATGGCTGCTAAAGTGTAGAGTATCAGGTGCCATACTGAAAAAAGGAATAAAGTTAAGTTAGACTTGTAACCACTACGCTTTAGGTTTATTGTCTGGATTAATTACGCTGTTTGCAAGATTTGTGATTTAAGCTTTTTCAATAATTCTGAATGCGTCTTTTATACAACATGTTACAAAAATACCCCCTAATGCCGAATATGGTATTTTACTATTTCATACAAAAATTAAAAGCGAAAATATAAAAATGTATGAAACAGCTGATTTTTTTTTTGCGATTTCAGAGTTGGTCCCATAGTAAAAGTTGTTCAGTTTGATGGTCTCTATTTACCATATTCGGCATTAGGGGTATTTTTGTAACACGTTGTATATCGAAATTGAGAAAACGAAGATGGACAGGGCAATTTTAAAATAGCTTATTTTTCAACATATTATTGTCTTTAAAAATTCCAGAGTTGAATGCCCTCGAATTTAAATTAACCTTAATCGTTCTATTTCAAGGGAATTTTATAACAGGGAACGTGCCAAAATTTAAGGTTGTTTGTTTGTTTATGGTGATCTCAATACCTCATGCATTTGTTCTATTTCGGTTGAGTGAATCAGTTGATTCATGTTCATGTGGCTGGGTTGAAATAACATGTTGCTCATTGTGTTTCATAGATTGCCTAATAATAGAAACGAAATAATGGAACGACATTATCGACGTACTTATGGTCATAAAGCCCGACACTGCATTGTAATAATAAAAGAAGGAGAAATGAAGGTTTTCTTATTTTTGACGCTGTTGCATCATGTTTTTAAGCTATATCCATCTATTTTTTTCAAATCTTTTACGGCGCTAAGTGTCGTGAAACTTGGATATTTAAATTGAAACATCAAAAGAACGTTTCTTTCACTCAACTCGATCCGGGAAAAAATATGGGACAAAACATAAGATCTAGTCCACATTGTTAATTGAATTGAATTTTTATTTTTAGTAACTCGCTTTTAGAAAAACAAACCGAAAATGACACAAGCTTTTTAGTTTGTTTTTACACACAAAGGACCTGAAAGTAAAAATAATTTTAATTGAGAGAGTAAAAAATTTAGTTTCATTGAGCGTTTTGTCACTAGGTAAAGAAAAAAACATCTGCCCTCTGATTATGTAACTTTGTTGCAATCAACTCTGACAGATATCGCAGTTACATTGCTGCTTTAAGAACCAATGTGACAACTATCTTACTTATAGCAGCAATGTAACTGCAGTTTCAATCGAGAATTGTTAGCAACAGAGTTACGTAATCAGCCCCCTGTTGTCATTACATCAGATTATTATTACTAACACTGTGACAGGAAGTACTTATGTCAATGTTGAAGAAGTCCCAAAAGGATGAACTCGTGGGCGTGTTTTAACGTGTGCTACATAATTATTGCTAAGTGACCGACATAGTCCTCTAGAGAATTGGTTTCCAATTAGTTTTTTCTACGTACCCCTCCAAGAAAGACCTCGTACGCGTTGGGGGTACGTGTACCACTAATTGGGAAACACTGCTCTAGAGGTTGATATTTTTTTTACTGTTTAGTGCCCTCTAGTCATTAGATACATTACCTAGAACGCTTTATAAAATAATCTCAACTGTTATAAAAAGTACGTAATTAATGTATCATAACTTCGTACAGACTAACTACAGCCACCTACAGCGTAAAAATACTTGGTTGGAATGTTTTCGTAAAAAATATTACTTAACTTACTAGTTACCTAACTTATAAAAATTGATTTCTGCCAAAAATAAGAAGTTTGGCAATTACTAAGTATGTTGTAGGTATAAAAGTCTATTTGGTAAAAAATCTCCATCCAACTTTATATTGAAAAAATCAATTATAAAATACAACAATTTTTCACACATAGATTACGAAAGAAATTACTGATTATTGGTGACAATTTGATTTAATAAAACAACATTTTTGAATAACGATTTTTAAATGTCAAAAGCTGTTTATTAAATAGGACAAAGGATAAATAGTCTTATAAGTAGGTATGTACCTACATTGGTTTTGAAATTATTGCATTCCACATTCGTTTCCAATGCCAACATTTCCTCATAATTAATTTATAAATAATTAGTACATTTCCGTAAGTGTTTACGTAAAAACAATACTTATTTTTCAGCTACGGTAGGTACCGATTACCAGATTTTGTTAAATTTGCCCTAAAGTAATGGGTTTTCTTTATTAAATAAGTATCTATTTGCTGTTTTGTGGATAAGCGCTTCCCAAAACCCGAAACAAATTATTCTTACATTTTTAAATTTGGAACAACTGTAAAAAAATAATATCCTATAATTAAATTGATTGACAAGCACTAAAAAATATTACGTACATTGTTGTTGAAAGGTCGGACACGTTCTCAGGTGTTTTCAAACTTTTAAGAGAGTCCTACCTTTCCAAACCCTAAGGTGCTTGGCCGCGCGCTCCTCCAGCTCCCGGTAGTCATAGATCAGGAACGTCATGGTCTACCTACTCTCCATTTCCATCTGAAACAAATCACATCTACCTACTTAATTATAGTTGTAGTATAATATAAATAATAATATGTGTGTCAGAGCATCACAGAACGATATAATTGTATCACAGTTTTAAAACTGTGATTGTATACATGTTTTGTTGTGTTCTTATCTGTCAGGTTTTTGGAAAATCCATGGACAAATTCCCACGGGAAGCAGAATTCCACGCGTACGAAGTGCAGTAATTTTGATACATAACCAAAGTTGTTTACTCATACAATATAGAACCAGTTTCGTTTTTGTTGTATGGTCAGTATGGTCTGTGGTTATGGCGTATGACCCCTATGGGTGACATCAGCCACTCTTTTCAAGGTTTATGTCACGTTTACGCACGAACATATGTTCGTATATACGATTATTGTTATTTATATTATACAGACATGCAAAAGATTTTATTTTTCTTAAAACACATATTTAGGTTGAACAATGGAATTTTATTTATATTAGGACCTTTCCCAACATTTAGGTTTAAAAATGCACATCTTATGCAAGAAACTTACTAATATTTGAGACGTTCCACGAGAAAAGGTGAGGTGAGGTCAATGATATACAAGGTATTACAAAAATACCCCTAATGCCGAATATGGTATATAGGGACCATCAAACTGAACAACTTTTACTATGGGCCCAAATTTTTTTCCGCGATTTCAGAGTTGGTCCCATAGTAAAAGTTGATCACTTTGAAGGTCCCTATATACCATATTAGGCATTAGGGGTATTTTTGTAACACGTTGTATAGCTTTAATAACCATATTCTCACTCAACGCCTATCACATAATTACCGATTTAACGGTTCCTAGCCAGCCTAATGACATTTTGGAGTGAAATATTTCATGGACTGACCCGAATTTGGCTTAAACGAAGGTAATATCGATCACAAGTGCGTGCCTTAACACCCATGGGACCTTGAATTAGTAATTTGAAGTTTTCTAGTAATTTACGTGAAGTAGACCATCGACCAACCTCTTGTGGAAGACATTCTGCATTTAAGAGCGTTGACGAAATACGGCATTTCTTAGAAACTTTCAAGTCCTAATTTTTCGAAATGAATGAACCGATTTTGATGAAGCTTTATATACTCGGCCAGTTTATTAACATTTGCGCTTGCCCTCTACCTATGTGTATGAGTATGAAACATGACTGTTTAGACGCTATGGGTATTAAACATGATTCATTTTACAGGGCATAAATTAAAATATCAAGCTAATTTATAAACGTCGCTCCACAAGCAGGCCAGCGAAGTAAGGTAAATTAGGACATACATTTGGATGCTTTTTGGCTGAAAGCCAGAGCAGAGTAGCAGTGAGTAACTGCCATACTGTAGCTGGGGCCCAGGGGCCCTACCATGAGTTGATGCAAACGGTTTACGTTACCGTAAACTATCGTTTTCTCTCTTTCACTCGCCTTGACTGTGAGCGGTATATCCGATAGTTTACGGTAGCGTAAAGAGTTTGCATCAACTCATGGTAGGTAACACTGGTCTGATGTTGGAATTATGCAGACTTTTTACAAATCATACTTTTGTCATATGCCTTCTTATCTTCGTTAAAAGTAGCTTCAATATTTTCGTAAGTAGTTCGAATCTTTCAAAATTTTGTGTTAAACATTGAATTGTCTCATTAGTGATAGTTTTATGTAATATTAGTTACATTTTCTTAGTTTGATTAGTTGGCCTTATTTAAAATTAAAACAACTCTACTAATAATAAATTATTTTGTGTTGTGCGTAAAGTTCAAGACTATTGTAACGTAAAATACAGTAAAGACAGCAGGTATGGCATATTATGCATTTTCCGAATCTATTTTTACAGTTTTACAATCCAAACCAGTGGGCTTACCTACTCTTGAAATCAATATTGATTGATTGATATTGGAAGTGTAACTGCTTCTCTTGATTTGCGTCACCACACCAGCGCTATATTGAGACAATAATAATGTGCGGCAATTCAGTGAAATAAAATTATGATTGGAAGCACTAGGTACAGAATTCAAGGAAACGGTATCCGCTTTAATTTAAATTGATCATGGATTTATGTTGACATTGGATTAGAATTATTTTTGTCGAAACCAATTATTGTTTTGTTTCTTAATAAATTTAACATTTTATTTTCTATTTTTTGTACTTCCAATTTGCAGAAGAGTTGTTTGATTAGGTTAAATCCTAATTAAATCTCCATTTTCGAATCAACATCATTAAACAAACCTATACGTGCTATAAGTAGGGTGCCATATGTCCCGTATATAGGTACGAGACTGTCACTGTATTTGACTATCGCATCCCGTATTGCTTACGCTTCCCGTATTTCGACTTTATAGTATATTAAGTACTATAGATAAGATAGTATGTAACTAACTTATTTATAGTATTTTACTTGGAATAAAAACGTTGATTCACCCTTTTTTTAGACATCCCGTATGTTCCCTGAGAGTAATGGCAAGCCTATAAGTACCATCTTATACAATGATTAATGACGCACAAGATCTTTGAGAGGTCATTGTTTTACGTGCAGAAAACGATTTAAAACAAGTTTTGTCAAGGAATTTACAAGAATCAGTCAAGAATTTTGACGTTGCAGAGGAAAAATGAAGATATAAGTAGCATTTATTTATTCATTTAGGTAACTTGTATAATTAGAACAGTACACAATGATGTCATTCATTATAGAGCTTAGATGAATGTGGGCGCGATCTCTGCCAATAATACTTATAAAGAGTCATCTTTAATGTCCGTCTACATAATTGTAAAAAATTCGTAGCAACTTAGTATGGTTAATGTTTTGGTGGTGGAGTTTCACCGCAGGGTCTTTTTATTATTGTGGTTTTACTGTTTGTTTACAAAGAGAGTCATGGAATTCTCAAATTATATAGTTATTGTAATGGAATCGCCCCTGCCTTTTTGAAAATAGATTTTTTTTTTAGTTTTTCATTGATTAAAAAAAATAATAAAAGAGGTTTCAGATTTGAAACTATGTCCACTGCGTGTCCACTAAAATAATAAAATGTGAGACCTTCTTTTTGAATTTGTGAGTAGGTAGGTACACATTATTTGTTAAAACATTACTGACCTTGCAATTGCAAGTCAGCCTAACTGATTTGTATTAGTGTGCATTTAGATTATAGTTTTACCTATGTCTATAACATAAATTTAAAATAATAGATTTTTACTGTAACATGAAACATCACGCAAATAGGATTTGTAGCCACAAGTAATTTGAAATGTCACTAGACATATATTGTAGCCAAAAAAGTACATTTATTAAAAAGGGTCATTATATAATCTATTTTATTTAACTTCAATTTGTGTAAACATTTAATTCCGGATTGTACAATTTTTGACGAAGAAGGTTATAAACCTCGAAAAAAGTTTTTCTGACTACTAAAGTTGACGTAGTAAAAAAATTTTCTGGTAAGTATGTTATAAAATTAATAACTCGCCGTTTAGTCCCAGTGGATAGGAGTTTGACTAGCCGTGCCACGGTTTAGTAATCTTGTTAGCCGCGATGACGTAATGCGCTCATTTTATATTCTGTTTTTTATAGCCATGGCGATGATGGCGGCTGCGGACGAAGCGTGCGCATTGTTTACTTCGAAGAACGACACAACTCACCATGGTCTCACCACCCCGTGGCGCACACGCAATAAGCTTGTGTAATTCTTAGTTACTTTGTTGAAGATGATGGCTAATATAACTACAACAAAGGAAGGAAGTGTAATAATAACTTACTTACATCATAAAGTTACTTTGTTGTACAATACAAGAGAATTAGTTAAGAGAGTAGTATTTTTGAATCTTCTTGTACAGAGTAAACCTGCTTCGAACAGTAAAATAAGTACAGACTTTTGACAGATTTTAGGGTCTGAATTTGGATTGGATTGAAAGTATTGTAGTATCGAACCTCTTATTTCAATTTAGTCGAATTTTAATTATTTCTAGTTGAATATTTTATACGGTTTCCTATGTCCTTTTCTGAAACCCCGACCAACGTGTGCCTATAGATGCAAAATTTTATGATTATCTGTTGCGTAAATATATCTATAAGACATGAAAGCGTAACAAATAAACAAGCACTCTTTGGCATTAATAATATGAGAGGATTACGATATCTTATCATATTGTAAACTAGCCTGGACTGCCTTTTCTGGGAATATGTTTAAAACATAAATTTACAAACGCAACAAAAAAATATTTTTAGTTTTATAGTTTGAAACTTAGCGAATTGGGGTCATGTATGTAATGGTGTGTGTTTGAGTGTGAGCCATAAGTAAGCTTTTTGCTAGACTGCACTGCAGGCAACGAAGTGTCGCCTTGGCGGCGTCGCGACGCCCAAGGAGCTTCCTTCTAGGTCAAGGTCGGACTCCAAGGATGAAAAGGACACGAGAAAAATAAAAGAAAACTTTAAAAAGTTCAAAGAGGTTAAAATACCTCATTGAAACGTATGTATGTTAACCTCCTTAAAACTTGCTTGTAACCTTGTGTAAAGCTTTTTAAACGTAATTTTATGACGTCATTCAAAAACGTTATTTGAATTTAGAACTAAAATGACAAACACATTGTGTTCGAATATAAAAATATTGTTTTCTATGAAGTATATTAGTTACAAGGTGTTTTAATATCACAAAGTATTTTAACACGTTTCTTGTGTTTCATACAGCCAAATACTGCAACAATTCTTAAAGGACCATCTTAAATTCAAAATAGTTGTCAGATGACAGAAACTATGAAACTGACAGCTTCGTTGAAGTTATGAAGACCTCAACCAAAGGAAAGATTATATCTACAAAAGTAGTTTCTTATTATTAATTTTCTCCTGGTGGGAGCTTATGATATGAGTGTGATTAATTAGCATAATGCATAAGATATTTAGATCCTATTTTAATGTCAAAATTGATACAATCTAACTTTACATGGTCCTTTAATACAAAACACGAAATTAAAAATGTGAAAATAAACTTCGAAGGAAATAGTAACCCTAGATCTTATCTTATAATTAAAACTTATCCAGAATCTGAAATTGGATAATATTATAGCCCAAGCAGCATGATGACGATGCCGAGTTTTCCGGAATTATTTTGTTTTTATTTTATTTTACAGTAGTTTTTAACAATTTTATTTCAAAAAAGTGGGTAAACAGTTACGTATATACTTAATGGAAGCATCTGCATATTAGTGTAACTACTTATTGCTGTCTATAATACAAGAAGACTACCTAGGGTTCTTGGGATGTTACTATTCTGACTGACAGATAACACTTAACTACCAAGCCATTGCCTAATAATAATTGAGCATAAGTAAACAAGACAGCTTATTTAGGTGATAGGTACTTATAGTTATACCTTCACTCACCTTACATTTCAGAAAATAGAAAAACAGTATAAAATGTATGGATACTAGGTACTTATATTAAATTTATATTTTTGATGCTCCCAAATTTTATTTTTTTAACTAAGTAACTATAGAAAAACTAAGTTAAATCATATTAATTTGTGAATCAGTTTTATCGTAACATTATATTGAAATACTACATGCTTAATATTAGGTTTAATAAAAAACATAAAAATAATATGTCTAATGATCTTATTAAAATGTCAGTCGGTGTATAATAATTTAGCAAGTTTTTAAGGTCATTCTAATAAAAGCGTAAATAATCAGTTTTAAAATAGAATTAAGTATTACCTATACAGGAAACATAATTTAGGAATATAAAATACCACACCTACCTTAAAACAGGAAAACGAGAAAACAGTTAGCTCAATATTTTGTGTTATCATATCAGTTATTCGGTCACATTTTCATTGATAAAACTTATTTTAACAATTTTTAGTGCACTGACTGATATTGCTATCGCCTATGTTTCGTACGTACACGTCCTTTTGCTCCATACCACGGAAAAAACTACGCTACCTACGTGCTCAAAGCGATTCTATGTTCACATTGAATTCGATTCTATCGCGCATTTTGATTCGCACGCTGTCGGAAAATAGTCAGATGAAAGAGACAGGACGAAAACATTCAATGTAGTCCGTAGTAAGAACAAAGACAGCTATATGTAATGTAACATGTTTCTGTTATTTCACTCGGCAGCATTCTACATTCTACGGTGTTTACGTGACGTAACTGCATGATGTCATGGCAACGGTTGGTATACTTGATAGCCACAGCAGGCAGCGCCGCCATTTTGGCACAGTTTTAGGATATGTCAGACTTTGGGCGGGCTTTTCGTTTTGGAGAAGATCTTTGGAGCCCATGCAAGTTTGGTGCATATTGGTGAAAGAAGATCTGATGTGGAAAACAAGATCTGTATACGTATGCTATCGAGTATAATAAGCGTAAACTATATAGTATACTACGTCAGTAAGTACCATACTAATTCTGGCGAAAATTTTTCTAAGTCTATGGTGGCTATACATATAATAGCGATAGTGACTGTAGGCAGTTGACATTTGTATGAAGTTACCGCCATAGGCGCTGTATCAAATTGCATACAAAATTGCTTACTACCATAAATTATTATTTAAAGTTCTTGCTTACTAAAGTTGGTAATAAACATTACTGCAAACCACAGACCATACAACGAATACCAAAATCCTGTGCTGCAAATTTATAAATAATAAAGGCACGGCACTGATCATTAAAGAAACCCAAATTCAAATACGAACTGAAGATATAAAAATCGGACTAAAAACAAATAAAAAAACGGACTAAAAAGTATAAAATAATTTCTTCCGTAAAGATTTATAAACTAAACTTACAGGTGCATTATTAAAAAAAATCCCGCCTGCATCAAAAGACAAATCAACTGAAAAGATGGAGACAAGATCAAATATTAAAAGCAACACAATAACTGTCAATCTCAACTCAATAACTACTGAAACTTGCCTTGTAATGGTAACCTAAGAAAGTTTATCCCCTAATTTTCCACCCTTTTAGGTAGAATATTTTCATGAAATACCACAAATATACAGTTTATTTGGTCACCGGTGTCCGAGCCTTTAATGGTATAAAATACAATCGATTTTATAGACAAATCATCCCCATATGAGATTTTTCTCCAACCATCATGAAATCAGAAATGGTAGAAGAAAGAAAGAAGAGGTAGCCATTTATTTCTTTATATTTTCAAAGCATGTCTGCGAATGTAGCAATATTATTTACTGATCTAAAGGTCCTACAAACACAAAAAGGGGCCTTGGAAAATAATTTAAACAAAAACAAAAAAAAAAGAATTTGACTGATGACTTTTTTAATTTTTAGGAATAATCTTGGACATTACTTTTTTTGTAGATTGAACAGCCATCAAAATCTAAGGCCTAACTTATACATAATATTTTAGAAAATGTAAATGTAATGCCCTTACTTAGCACGAGTTTATGCAAAGTTATAGTCGTCATCGAAAGTCATCGCTCTTCGTACCAATTTGCTTTTCATATAAACTAGGAACTATATATTCTTGCTTCCTATAATACTATTTAATTTTGTCATTATCTTTGTGTCATAGCAGAATCAAAAAAAGTAGGTACCTAATCATTCGTTTAGTTAGTTACTTACCTAGTGAGCTTGGGAACAGTATTTTATTTTATTTAAAATACATACATTTTAACTTAAAGTATGACATTAACATTTTTTCTGTAAAAAAAGGTTGGTGAAAATGACTATGCGCTATTGTTTTCGTTACAGGCACTGAGCAAGTAATCACTCCCGAGGGAGTACAGGCAGGAAGATACGAAGACGTCATCGGATTCCATTCTCTCGCTATTCTCGTTCGGAAAGGACTCATGGCGCCGACTCGCGGATGCATTCGTAATAGTGTTTTATCAAGATTATATAATTATTTACAATAACTTTATAATAAATTTGGTATTATACAATAACTTTGTAAATACTTATCGTATAGAAGTGAAATAAAAACAGTTTTGGAATCACGGCATCTATGATGGTTAAGGGTAAAAATGACCTTTGTTCTTAATTTTTCCCACGTCCATTGTTTTTTAGCAACGCAACAGGGATTTAATTTCAAATTCACTACTTATATTTTTTTTAACCGACTTCAAAAAAAGGAGAAGGGGTTTATAAATTTTTCCCTTCTTCAATAGTTTACAAAATGAGTGGATTTGAAAAAATAACACAATAATATTAATTCATTTAATTTATTATAGAATATAAAGATATTGTCATACATTTTGGCCCGGGCCTAGTTATCTGGTGTACCCACACAGGCCTCAGATACATATACTTCTTTCAAGCCCCCCTACTCAAATGGCCAACAATCTATGCGTTTGAACGCTAAGCTCACTATTAAAGTTTTAAAATTAACAGTAAACTATAAAATTACGTGCCGAGCTTGTCAATTCCATACATCAAAGTCTGTGATTACATAAGTTTGCGATTTGTTATTTAATCGTCTATTGCTTATTTTTTAAGCTTCAATAGTAAGCGTAGCGTTCAAACGTATAGAATGTTGGACTTTTGATTAAGGGGCCTAGACAAAGTAACATTTGCAAATCTTTGTTATCGCTTCGTTTTCGAAACGAAAATGTGATAAGTTTTCGTCAATTCCACACAATTTTGAAAACAAAGCGGTAACGAATATTCGCAATTATATTACTCTGACTAGGTGCCTATTTCGTACTTTCATATTAAAAATACTTATTGCTGTTGAATAACATAAGCAAGTTAATTTTTTAACCTAATTTTATCACATGTATTAAATTAGGCGTAAAAAGTTTTAGACGAACTGAAATAATGGGTATTACCGCATGCTATACATACATACTTATCTATAAGGGCAATAATACTTAAAGATCTTTCCTGTAAAACTATTGCTTATCTAAATCTGAAATTAATGAATACCTACGTTTGAAATCAATATCGTCATAATATCGCTAATATGGCGAACGCAATTGAATGAGATTAACTCTCTTTGCGTCAAATAGTATCCAAACTGTATAATGATATTCTTCAGAACTTCATCTTCTATTGAAGTATTAATTAAAGTATTGTTATATTACATGCATGAGCATGAGGGTTCCACACTTTCTCTTTTTTTTCTTAAACCAAGTTTCAAAAAGCAAAATTTAAATAAGTAGTACTTAAACAAATTTTTCAACATTTTATTAATTAACCTTTGATAATAATATGATCACACTTTGTTCATGTACATACGTAGTAAAATTTAGCAAAGGTTTTATCATTTTATCTATGCTATTCTACTTTAAGATTTACACAAAACCAGACTGTCGATTCTGTAACCAAACTCGAACCTCGCTTCGAATCTCACTTCACTGCGCGGGAATTATAAATCATAAATGAGGCTAATAGGCTTTTTTTAATCACAAAAGACTTTAGGTAGCTACGGTAGCTACCTAAAACCTTTTGCGATCGGTAAAGTAGCTTATATACAGCTAATTTCCAATAACAAATTCACGCCAAGTGAAGTGAGGTTCGAAGTGAGATGCGAGTTTGGTTACAAAATCGCACACAAAGCTATTTGTAGAGTTCGTCACTTTCAACTTTTTGTATGAAAGCAACGTCAAATTTACGAAAGTAATCTGCTGTTCATACAAAATGTTATTTGAGTGCTGCTACAATATATGCAGGAACATATCGTCCGCGATATTAGACTTGGTTTAAGAAAATAACGTAGTATGCAACTTTGGTGGTTAAGGGATTTTAGATCGAAAATACATTTCTTGCATCTAGACTTGAGCGAATATTCGCAGTAAGCATTTCGGTTCAGTAAATTAATATTGACAGTTATAAAATATTTTAAAACTAAGTACTTAAGTGTTTTTTATACTTTTTTAATTGCGGGCAGTAATTAAACTACCTACTGCCAAAAACATATTTTAGCTGTAACAACTAATACCACCTTATAGTTTTGATATCGTTAAATTATTTATTTGAAAGCCATCACACAGAAATATTTCAATCGATTTCGAATGGGGTTTTCTATTTTGATACTTAGCTATGGTAAGTACATTTGTTATGCTACGCGCACTAAGTTACATGGAAAAGCTAGTAAATAGGTAGTATAAATCACTTGAATTAAATTTTCTACCTATAAGTATAAGTGCAAATATTATAATTAACTTATTTTCTAAATTACATAATCACAAATTCACGTTTATATCGCCCGACACAATTCAGTGCAACTTGAATATTAAGCAAGTTTTCGAATACTTTAAAGCAGTCTTATCCTTATACAAAAATCTATCTTTGTCAGCAGAATACATAAGGCCTTACGCAGATTGGGCATCTGTCGGAAGCGGCAAGACATCTCCTTAAGCAGTCTGCGTGAAAGATATGTGCGCAAGGCGTTACACGAGCTGAACGCATGGTGCCTAAACAAACGGCGCATACGTCTTCGTGAGTGGCTAGTTCCTCCGACGTCGCTCGTCTGAAACGTGCGAGCGAGCCCTTCGCCTCTTTCAACTTCAACAATGCCTCTCCGAGTCGATGCCGGCCGTGAACTACCACGCACATGTACAGTACTAGTATGGCTAGTCGCCGTCGCTCACACCACGCCAGCGCCGGCACAAGTGGCAAAGCTACCAATGTCGTTATTCCTCTCGCGAAAACTCCAAAATACATCACCTCCATACCCTCCAACCATTCCAGTTTTAACCCTGTCAATGCCACCGGTCCTAGCTCCAGGAATGTTTTCTCAGAGAGAAAGTAGTAGACTCCGGTAATTGCCGTGTATAAGGCGTTTGGTCGATAATGTTCTAAGCCTTGCTCCAATCCGAGGGTTAAGAGGATGAAGGTGATGGTGACTATGAAGGTGACGGCTTTGGTCCACTCGAGGACTATCTTAGTGGCGGACATGGCCAGGTGCTTGACGCGCGAGTGCCGAGTCACGTTGACGTAGGGGGACCAGTCTTCCTTGGTGCAGATCTCTCGCACGTAGCTCACGGAGTACGTAATCACGTTATAGAACATCAGCGAGTAGAGAGAAGTAAGTTTGCCCTGCGAGACCAGGAGACGATCGCAGGCGGTGAATATCAGCAACTGAAAAATATAACCAATTTTAACCTTTTGCATAACAAAATAAATATCTTGTAAATGCATGTTATATTTCATAGAGAGTTTACAAAATAAGTATCTTTTAAAAATCATTTATTATAGGTGTGTAACGTTCCCTGAGCAAAAAAGATAGTCATGTATAGTCAGTTATCGCTTACCTGACATAACATAGTCGAGAGATTATTCATTTGCAGGAAAAACCTTTCAGCTCGATCGAGCGGCGCATACGCAGCTTTCACGACCCGCACCACGCGCCCGACGGGCGCCCGCAGTCGACGCACAGTTTCTGCAAAATTACAGTACCAAGGTAATTTTAGATATTCAAAAGCGCTTAATTTATAAGTTTATTTGAATAAAAATATTTTGACTTTGTATAAGAGGGACTTGTGCGAAATTGTGTTTAAGTGGTACAACATAAACAATATTTAATTTATGGTGCAAGTCGCCCCAAATTATTTTTGTAATTACACACATAAGAGCTTAATATACAAGGTGTTACAAAAATACCCCTAATGCCGAATATGGTATATAGGGACCATCAAACTGATCAACTTTTACTATAGGGCTATATATAAAAAATCAGCTGTTTCATACATTTTGATATTTTCGATTTTAATTTTTATAATAAATAAACAGCTGATTTTTTTTCGCGATTTCAGTGTTGGTCCCTTAGTAAAAGTTGATCAGTTTCATGGGCCCTATATACCATATTCGGCATTAGGGGTATTTTTGTAACACCTTGTATATAAAACATGGACTAACGTAAGGAAAGGTTGGCAGGTTTGATTGGGTATTGATTGTTTTGTTTAGTAGGTAGATGTTGATGTATTTTTGGAAGTTACGCATTTTAGGGTGTCTTAATATAAAAGATACTACCTTTTACAGAATACATAAGTAGCTATACAAATTTTTATTGTATTTTCTTTTGGTCACGAAACTTTTTAAAAGTTCAATAAAAATAATGGCTATTGATTAGGTACCTACTGTTCCCTCGCTCCTGAACTTAGCAACGATTATTTTCCAGCGGTCACAGCTTGTCGAATCATATTGTCCACATCGTTTTTCCGTCTCATTAGCGTTTGGTCTTATTTGCATACTATTTTTTGTATAAAAATATATAATATGGATGGTTTATTCAAAACGGGGTTTGAAATTAATGAAAGAAAACCTTTGCTATGGTTTTCTTTCATTAATTTCAAACCCAAAAACAATGTCTTCAATAATAGAAATTAGATCTACAAAATGCAAAAATATTTATAAAGCAAACTTATAAAAAAAGTTTTGAGGTTTGAATTTACTATCAACTTGTAATTGTTGCGAATTCTTCAACTCAAATCACATAATTATAGGTAATACAAAATAAACAAGGAACTTCTTGTTATGTGAATTTCAGTTTCTATTTTAGTAGGGAATTATCGAAAGATCTTTCTAAAATTATAGCGAAACGTATCTCTTTATACAAACATACAATGCATATCACATGGAGTAGTCTGATCGATTAGCCGAGTGTGCGAAAAACTTAATAAAAGCTGCGATTTAAAACAACCGCCTATTGCATAAAGCTATCCCGGTCATCTTTCCCTGTTGTCAAAGCCTCCGTACTACAGTCTTTTTTCAGTGGCCTAAGACTGGTATATAAGACCTCCCCGACAGAAGGGTAGTCAGTTCAGAGCAGAACTCCTCCAGAAGACATCTATTTTGAAGAGAGCTCTGGTAAGTTATTGATAGTTACTGTGATAAGAGAATAGCTGTCTTATTTAGGGACTTTATGTTTTAATAATAAAGGGTTTAAGTACATACTGTTCTAGGGTACCTAGCTATCAAATACTTATAATTAAAAGTTGATTCTATTGAATTTGGAATTTTCAACTTATAACGAAATCTCATGATATATTTTTGTACCTTGTAGTACTTAATCTTGATTAATTTATATCGTGCAAAAAAAGGAATAACTTCTATGTATATCGATATTTTATTAAAAGTTATAAAAAATAAAAATCACCATAACATTTGATAACAACGACTGAAAACAAAACGATACATTATATTTCCACAGCGATCAAAACATGTTGATTCTTGCATTCAATGTCTTATCCGTGGCCCCGTGGCAAAACGTTTTCCACATTAATAATTTTAGATCTTTTATTGTTTGTAAACAAGCATTTTTTAAATAAACTCTCACACACAATTAACGTCGTGGAAACTAAAAGTTTTAAAATACCATGATGAGTCTAACAGTAACTAAACGAACTTAAAAGTTTGTGTCAGTGTACAATGAATATTAATTTCCTAATCATAAGAATATAAATATAAGTATTGATTTAAAGTTTTTATCTTACGTAAACTTCAAAGATAAAACTCGTTTAGTCTTGTGTGCATCGGAAGTAGACAAAGTGGTACAAAAAAAATAACGAAGAACGCTAATTGCAAACATGTTGGAAATACTCAAGCATCTATTGAAGTTCAAAATCCAGTAATGTTATCGTGGGATGTTGTTGATATTGTTGAAATGTTTGGAGGTGTGCGGCGGCGCACGCCTCTGTCGGATCAGACGTAGAAAAGAAAAGTGTTTGACGCACATGCGCTGGCGCCGATCCAGCTTCCGCCCGCCCATTCAGGTCTGCATCGACAATGACCTGACTTCCACACGAAATGCTATTTTTATAAATAAACAACGTACGATACCAAACGCCAACAGAATCGAATGTTTTCTGAACAAAACTGGCTAAGTGTGTATATGATAGTTTCGGTTCTCAGAAAATTTTGAATGAGTCGTTTGCAAATTGGGCTTGAAAAATATTTGTGGGTGTTTTACGTTTACTGAAAAACTGATAATGCTGCTGACGTCCATTCATGTTTGTGACTCAAAATTTTCATGACATAGGTCATGATTCTCAAAAACAATATTTAATGAATGGTAAATTCATTTAACTAATAATAACAAAAAAGGTAACTAATAATAAAAATAAAAGAAAAAGTCACCGTAATGCTAGTTTTAGAAAAAACCACCAGGGTAATCGATAGCATTCGTTCTTATACATTATTAAAACATCCCTCATCTATCGCCATATACATAACGCATTAGAACGAATCAAAAGTGTGTCAAAATATAAAAAAAAACATTGAACGTAGTTAAATAATTATCATGAAAGTTAAAGTTTGCCGTGACTAAACAGTGACTCACGGAGGTGACTTGGAAAATATTATTTTGGCTTCATCGGAATCTGGGGTAAATTCTTAAAGTCCATTTGAAACCGCAGAGTGAAAAGGAAATTATCGATTTTGATTGCATTACGAGTTTTAAGTGCAGATTACGTTTAGGTTATAATAATTACCATATCCATTTCAAATATAATTGTTAAATAATTTATCATTAGGTAGTTCTGCCATCGATAACTTCTCGAATGTATTGGTTTTGAAATTATAAACCGATCTTATTCCCTATCTATAGTTAGCGAATTTATTAACACCATATCATTTTACTCTGAGATGTTCGTTATCTTTAGCTTTTCTTTGTCAGTTTTACCTACCTACTAATTGTTAAAGTACTTATCCAAAAAAATGCCTCGATCTCAGCAATAAAAAAAAATACTCGATTTATAATCAATAAATTCTTCGTATTGCTTGTGGAATATCATTAAGTGGTTACAAAATATTACTGTTAGATTAGATTATTAAGTATCTATAATCATTGGAACAGTCATTTAGTTACATATATAATGTACAGACAGTACACATAAGTAACAAATAACAAAAGTGAATAAAATTCGTATGTCAATTATTGCTACGACGCTACGATTTCGGGCCAATCGTAGCAAGTTTCGTAGTTCGTAGCAAAGTTGTAACACATCTTTTAAATATTTTTTATTTAAAATAAATATAGAATCATTTGTGCAAAAGTAGTGTAGGAATAAACAGCACTTATTAGGATAGATTATTAATATTGCTTTCTTTTCTCCAGAATTTGCAAGAGATTTTAGATTCTCTGTTTGCTACGAGCGGCAAAAGTATGACTTTTTAATGCAGTCTGCTATATAAATGTTTTGAAATTATCAAGTATCGTAGCTTGTCTTATTGAGAATTTATTGAAGATGTTTAGGTAGTGTATGTGTTACTGTAAAAGCCTGTATATTGGTATATCATAGGTTTTACTAAAAAATCTTGGGATTTACCAACATGAGTTGGTATAAATGTAAGGATTTTATAAAAAAGAGATTTTTTGAAGGTTGGTAAATGTTGGTTTTTTTATGAAACAGTGAATTAGCTTACATAACTTAATCTTTTATATCAATTACCTATCAATTAAAACCTTAAATATTTTTTACAGCATTTACCGTGCCTCTAAAGTAAAACCGATGATTTACCGAGTGAATGGTGGTAAAAGTTCGAAATGAACGATGATCACAGTACAGTTCGGACTTTTGCCGTCAAGAGTTTGTAAATCCTAGGTTTTACTAGAAAATCTTAGGGTTGACCTAAGTTCGGGGTGTAACAGTAACATATATGTATTGTATAGTATGATATAAGTAAGTAATTTATTTTTTTACGTAGACGAGTGACGATAAAATCATTTGGCAGCGTGTGGGCGCGACATGTAGGTCGGGGTGTTGGCATTCTTCTATGTTTGTTTGTTTGTGATAGCTGGAGGAATTTGTTTATTTGAGAAAGGAAAGGCGAATATAACTAAATATAATTAATTGGTCAAAGAAAGTTGTGATGAGTCATATTATTAAATATTGCGAAATCTGTGAGACTGCCAAAGAAATAAATGATATGATAGCCGTTGGTAGGTAAATCTGAAACGATGAGACCTGAAGTGGATTCTAGCATTGTTTTGAAGCGAAATCGAACCCAGAACCGTGAAAGAGCAAGGCAGTGAAGATAAAACCATAAGCATTTTAAAAGTCAATACCTTGAGCAAACTTGACGACTGAGGGGTACCATCTCGCGGGGTACCGGTAGTTAGCGGAGATGAGCACGGGCACCACTAGACACGTGTATGCTGCCATCAGCCACGCGCCGCCCAGCGCCACCAGTAGCCCCCGTGGCGCCCAGTACGGGAGCAATAGTACTAGCGACAGTAGCCATACTGGAAACATAAAAATAATGTTTTAGTCTGAAATATCACAATTAACGGAGGGTACGGACGGAACGTTAATGCGTTTAGGGTTAGAGGTTGTTTGTATGTATGTCTGTTACAATTTTCCTCGGAAACTATACGGGGCTGAATTCGATGCACTTTTTTGCATTTAAAAGTTTTCATTTTAGAGCAGATTCTTAGACATTTTTTATGGTGGTAGACCACCAGGGGCCACTGCAGCAACCAGATAAAGTCGGCACTTAAAGAGATTTCAATAACTACCAAACCGATTTCGATGCGGCTTTTTGCATTCAACAGATATCATTTCAGACTAGGTTGTAAGAGGTTTTGCAGGATAGCTGCAGATCTCCAGGTGGCACTGAAGCAGCCAGGATGATAAGTGCTTGAGGGCATCTCAACCGATTCCGATGCGGTTTTCTGTAATGGGTTTGTAGTTTATCGACGATGATTCTTAGATAGGTGTTTAATACCAATTTAGCCACTAGGGGGCGCTGCAGTTATCAAGTTCCCATTTATCTCCAGAACGGATTGACCGATTTAGATGCAGTTTTTAGAGTAGATAACGTATGAATTCTTCAAAGAGTTAAAAATATAAAGCAAATATAATAATTTAAAAAAAATAACCCACGACGGTTTTTAAAATAGTTATTCTTAATTGAAAAAGAGTTCAATATTTTTAACTCCTGACTATAAGTGATGTAGGTAAATACTATACATATTTATCAACCTATCCATAAATTACAAACGCAAGAAACATCCGTTGGAGCTGCCATTGCCATCTCTCTGTTTTATTTCAATTAATTTCGGGGCAGGTAATAATTTTTTAAATGCATTAACGGCGATTTCCCGAAAATTATAATTTCATTCAATAACTTTTATCGTTATAGTTTCGTGTATGATCCGATTAAGTACCATTTTAATTATTTAATTTTAAACCAAGCATCAATTGGTTATTACCCTAATTAACGACGTTCTAACAAATTATTTAAACTTAGTTTAGGCAGTAAGTGAATAATATTTAGGTCAATAAAAGCACCATGTGTGAAATGTGGTCGGTGTCAACGCTCGAGCCGTTATAAAAAGAAAGACCACAAACAAAATACCGGTCGGACGTAAAAGCCGGCTATTTTCAGGAGGTTTTTCCATACAAATGTAACTATAATTAAAAGCATGTCTGACACTAAAATATTTTATTCGAAAACCACTGGCAAAGAAAAAAATACTTCTCGCTTCCAAAACCCAGAAACTAGAGAGGTTTTTCCAGTTTTACTAATTTCTGTTCCACAGTTAGGTAGAGATCCATTCCTTACCAAACGGATATTTTCAGAAAAAACTAAACTTTTACAAACTTATGTTTCTAAACGTAAATATTTGATAGTTTACTTCGATATGAATGTATTATTCGTTCATGAATGTTCTATGTGGATAGAGTAAATTATTAAATATATGTAAGTGTGCAAAATAAATGAACGAATAATACATTCTAATTTCAGTCTTACTGTGATGCTGTAAAAATATCAGCACCATCATATCTTAAAAAGCTTTGATGTTTACAACGCATTCATATTGACAGAAACGTCATCGTATTTTTCACATACGAACAAGCAATATTTTTCATTGTAGGTACATTAAATTTCACATTGCATCTTTGATAGCTCGCTATTTTAGAATCTCTCTGAATAAACACCCTTGAACTCGATTTACTTTTAACCTTATTTTATCTTGTACATCTTTTTTTTTATTTTGTTTACGTTTGTGTTAAATTATTTGTTGTTTTTACTACATAAGTATTTATGCACTTTGATTCATCACCTTTCAGATAGATTTTTTTATAAATTTTATAAACATATTTAATAATGTACTCTATCCACATAGAATCGATATATTGTCGAATTAAGTCACAAAAAAATTTAGTCATTCAAAACTAAGTAACATTATCCAAATTATAGATAATTTTTTTGTAAAAGAAACAAAACAACTTTTTATTTATAACAAATAAGCGATGTATTTATAAATTATTCAGAAGAAAACAATGACAAAACTATATTTGTTTACAGTGTACAAACTATGGCATCATACTGCATAAATAATATCTATCTTGGGCTTAACTATACTAGTTTTTTTTCTATCTTTATTTTTATTTAGGAAGTTTAAATACAAAAACATGTCGGTTCCCTCGAACCCAAATACAAAAGCAATAATATTTTCAATACAATCACAATTTACATACCGATATTAGCAATTTTATCTTCAGATTTCATGGGCGGAATCTTCGAGAAAGAGTCACTCCTAATACGTCCACGCACTCTGGATATCATTCCCATGTTTACGTTTTTATTTAAATAGAAAAAACTTTCGAAGCACAATTATTAAAAACACAATTCGTGCACAGCCTATGCAGTCACTTGTTAATTCTGTTTAGTGGAGTAGCTCCGACTTGGAAGAAGCATTCGATACGAATGCGCATTTTGAGATGTTTGGGCGGGCGTCGCCTACGCAGGCGGGCGACGACGATGCCAACACTACGCTCAATCCTTTCACAACGACTCCAACCTATTTTTAAAGCAAAGACGCTTTATAGTGATATTCGAATAAACATTATTTAAATTCCCCTTCAATGAAATGAAATCCAAAACGAAAATCTCGCATCTAACTTCCCTCTACCCACTTTGCAATACCTTTTATTTTTACATTTAACTCCATGTCAGTGACTCGTTAAATGGAAACATGCTATTTTCATTTTGATAAAAGTCACATGAAATGCAGTTTTTAAGATGCACTGACTCTTCGTGATGCACTTTAAAGAAAATTCATACCTGAATAAATAGATATTGACATAGACGACCATTAACGCGGCAAAAACTGTTTTTATGTTATTCCCAGTGATATATAGTTATTTCAATACATAAAATATAGTGTGCAGGCAATATTTTTAATGGTGTAGTTCCATATCTACTTTTTTTCGGTCTGACTTTACAAAAGTTTTTTAAGGTACAAAATGGTTACGTGCGTTCAATCACGGCTATAACGAATCTCGCATTTACTTCATGTTTACTTCAAATAATTTGTTTGAAATACATTGCCAGTTTTGAATACGCTTTAGTTAATTTGTCCCGTCTCCGGATGTAATGTGAATCGAACTAGAAACACTACCTACTCTGTGATGAATGATGAATGTAAAAATATTTCATTCACAAGATAAACTAATTATGTTTGTCGTCCCACACGTCTTGTCTCGTGATTCCTCTGTTCTGTGCGAGCCCCCATCACATGAGCTTTGTTATGTAGGTTCGATATTGGTAACAGTTTTACTTATAGTTGCAGTATAGATGATCGAAGAATTATTTGAAATTAAAATATGACGCATTTGGAAAAATAAAATGACCTGTTTCTTTTAATTACAACTAGTTCGTGGCAAAAATCCTACTTAATAAGTCATCATAACAATCTCAAAATGCTTCAGTAAGGTGGTGGAAGACACTCATACATTGTTTGCGTCACGCTTACATTATTGATATACTTTACAATTGACGACCTCCGTGGTCGAGTGGTTTTGTACACCGGTTTTCAAGGTGTCGCCATCTCTGAGGTCCCAGGTTCGATCTCTGGTTGGGTCAATTTAGAAAACGAATTTTTCTATATTGGCTCAGGTCTGGGTGTTTGCGATACCACCGTTGTCTCTGATTTCCATAACACAAGTGCTTTAGCTACTTACTTTGGAATCGGAGCAATGTATGTGATGTTGTCAAATATTTATTTATTTTATTATTTATTTATTTACAATACTTTACAAATATGTGTATTGTATTTGGTCACGATATTTAAGTTTGTAAATATCGTTACTTATTTCTGTTAAAGCTGATAAGTTTCTTGCGCCTGTTCTTCTTGTCAGTTAAACTGGTGGTAGAAAAATATAGACGATTCAAAAGCGCTTAATTACTAAGTTTATTTGAATAAAGCAATTTTTTACTTTTTTACTTTACTTTACTTTAAATATAAAGGGAGAAAAAAGAAGCCCTTGACGAGTTTTTTGCCGGTTCTTCTCGTTACAAGGTCTTCCGCTTAGGGTTTGCGAACCGATGGCGTAGCTTCTTATTGACATTTACAAGTGCTTCTAACAGCCTAGACTGAATAAATGAGTGATGACTGAATAAATGAGTGATGACTGAATAAATGAGTGATGACTGAATAAATGAGTGATGACTGAATAAATGAATGTTTTTTTTTACTATACTCAATGAATTCATCAGCACTTTTAAGACACTTTCGCCCAATACTCCAGAACTCTGCATGCCGATGATGTATACCCTGGCGTTCCTGATGCTGACCGTCGGCACCTGCGCGGCGTACTACGGAGGGGGATACGAGGGCAGGAACCTCATTGTGAGGGAGGAGCCTCAGGATGACGAAGGGTCAGTATATAGAAACAGAATACGATAATATTAAAATGGAGTCTAAGACTAAGTTCAAACTTTTTAACACACTTTTTAATGTATCAAACTACCAGTCAACAAGTATAGATTACTGAAATAATAATAAAATTCTAGCATTACTCAAACCAATTATATTATATATTTTTATAGATCAGCATGTAATTGATTATTTTTCAAAACAAATCATTACATTATGCCAATCTGTGATAGATGGCGCTACATACTTACTTGGCAATTTTCTTCAAGCGGGATTCGAATTTTATTCTTTCAACTATGAGGAATATGATTCCTAGGGATTGATAAATTAAATATAATTCCGATAAATGGTAAGTCTCTAACATCTTTGTAACCAACTTCAAAAAAAGGAGGAGGTTCTTAGTTTGGTTGAATTTTTAAGTCTTTTAGAATCAGTTTACACATTCCTTTCGGAATTTGAAAGGATATTTGAAAGTCTCCAAGATTAAACCTTATTAAATCTAGGTAAAACCTATGTCAAAACTTATTAGTAATAAAAACAACTAAAAAAAAAAAAATCCGACAGAGAGCTGGTAGAATGTCCCGTATGCGTGGGCGCAAGGAACGGCGACTGGGTACCGAGCAACGAGGTGTGTCCCATAGTGAGGGGCAACAAGAGGTTCAAGCGGTGCCAGCGCGGGACGTACGTCAACGAGGTCTGCGACAACCGACTCGATTGTTACCGGGTACGTAATGAAAATATTTTTTTTATAATGCACGGGTCAACTTGGCAGCTTGGCTTGTCAACTCAAAGTATGACAAAAGAAGTTATCTATTATTAGCATTGATATTGTTATCTCCAAAACGCAGAGGTTTTTTTTCCATAAATTCATTAGGTAATCACCGCTGCGATCGTGCACTGATAAAACAATCAATTGTATCATACACTATTGTTTTATGTTTTTTAAGGAGGTATTCTAAATCTCCTCCTACTATTTTTACAATGCTATAGGATCCCAGAATTAAGTGCTATAGGATGTATAAAATCCGGGTCTAGTGTAAGTTGATGTTTTTACTTTTTACTATCGAAAATAATCGGATATACAACGTGTTGCAAAAGTACCTCTTATGCCGAATATGATAGATAGGGACCATATATCGAACTGAACTACTTTTACTATAGGACCAACTTGGAAATCGCGAAAAAGAAATCAGCTGTTTCATACAAAAAAATATTATGAAAATATCAAAATGTATGAAACAGCTGATTTTTTTTCGCGATTTCAGAGTTGTTTTTTTTTAAAGTAAATCTTGTACTATTATGTATTCTGTAGTACATCTAAAAAAGTAATGGTCTGATGAGTCTTCCCTCTAATCTATTTAGTACCTATGTGCTGTTAAAAGTTTCAATATTTCATAATTAGGGTTTGTTTGCGTCCCAAAATTTACTGATTCTGGATTTAGAGCTCAGTCATAAGACTTAACGCGTAATCAAACGTAAGTAAGTATACAATGTGTCTATGGGCGCCTCTTGCAATCTTAGCGAGTTTGCCGATTAACAAAGATTTTTTTTTCGTTATTTTCAAACTATATTTTTTTTCTACACATTATTCAGTAACGTGGTCTGATATCCTCATTTATAAGTACTTAAAATTTAACGGTGTAAGTCAAGGCGAATAAAAAAAGAGAAAACGATAGTGAAAAATTGAAACATTAACTCGCACTCTATCTACCATATTCGGGTTTAGGGGTTTTTCTTTTGTAACGGGTTGTATTGTATAGCACCTACTTACTTATAACATGATTTATTTTATGCAGGGACCTCGAGAGCCATGCACTGAGAAAATGGACTTCGATATTTACGGCCAGAAATGTGCCCCTGGTTACTACTGCAACAAGTTCCTGGGGGTCTGCACTGGGCTGGAGTACAACCCGGCCAGCAAGACTCAGTGGCTGCTCAACCCCCATCGCCGCTACACTCTACGAGAAGGACACTCTGTTTAAAACCTCTTTCACGCAGAAACGATAAAAAAACAAAAGAGTGCGCTTATCTAAAAGCCTATCTGAAGAGAGCTGTTTATCTGCCTACTTATGTTATCGACTTGTCTAGAAATTCAATAAGTAGGTACTTCCCTTAAGTAGATGACAGGCAATTAAAAGAGGTATTTTCCGGTTAATATAGCTCGGCAACTTCGCTTTGGTTTAATATGTGACGAAAGAAGAAGCGCTTAAGGTTGGAAAGCGATTTCTTTTTTCATTATTCATAAATATTTTTTTTAAGAATCATATAATTTAGATCGAAAACCTCATTAAATTATAGCTCGTCAGCGTTTAGACCACCATTTAATTTATATGCTTTTACAGGGCTCTACATTTGGATATAAGTATACTCACCTGTATGCTTAATATGGCATTTTTTTAAACTATTTATTTTATAATAAGACTGAACAACTTAAAAAAACATGGATGTTGTATTTAAAAAAGAAGTTGCATTCTTATGATATGTTATTATGTTAGGACTTATTGGTTATTTGCGCGCTAATGCGCCTAACAGTGTGGGGCTAAGTTTTATGACGCAGATTTTTTAATATTAAGTTACCATATTTATGTAATCACCTAGGTACTTACTTATTTATTATTCACTCTTCGATGTGCTAAGTTAAAGTTTTGTATTGCATTAGGAATTGTATTATTCTATAATTAAAGTATTTTGAAATGTTGTATTAAAATAAACAAAGCGCGTAAAGCAGCGTAGGCTAAATATTTAATTAATTAGAAATAAACGATCTCGTAAATTGATCTCACTTGTAATTTTGTTAATGGCATTTATAATTTATTAATGAATAAGTAAATCAAATCTTTCACGGTACGTAGCTTTTGTTTTTATTTTCCACTCTATGTTGTTTCCTTCTTAATTAACAAGTATATTTTTTCTATGCCCTTATTCATATTATAATCGATTAACGAATGTTTCCAATTTTACAACAAGAATAACAAGATAGACTGAGCGTAGTCCACAAATTATACATATACCTAGTTAATTGTAGGTATATATTTTAGAGGGAGATTACACAGTCAGTTTGCCGCCAGTCTTTTCATCAATCTGGTTAGACTGGCGGCAGACTAATTGTGTAATCTCCAGCATAGGGTAATATAATAAAGTACGTACACACGCCGGCACCTCAGACTATACATGTTGACCTTGAGACCGCCTTTATGCCCTACGTAATAAAAGCTGCTTTCGCAGTTTAACTGTATAACCTGACGTGCTGTCGTGCGTACATCGTAGAGCGATCAAATTGATAAGGAACCTCCTCCTGTTTTGAAGTCGGTTAATAATGGGCTCAAGTCAAGATTTCTATTTTGGTTCGTTTTAAATTAAATTACATTAAGTTAAGCATAAATAAGCTAAACTAAAAAAAATGTGTAAAAACCGTCCTTATTTATTTCGTTTTACTGTGCGCTGTGCGTGCTACCTAATTGAGCGCGCGCTCAGCGCCACGCGCCGGCCGGTGGGTCAAAGCGTCAAGCAAGCCATGCACTTTGATTTTTTTCCAGGCTGATGATCCAAGTAGGCTGATGGAATGGACTGATGCCAAACTGAACAGTCCCCCTACTCAAATGACCAACTTTCTATTACAACTACGTGTCGATGTCGTAGGCTTATCAATTTCAAACTACAACAATATCTGTGATTTACATAAGCTTGCGTCATGTGACTTGATCATCTTATTGTTTATTATTTATAACATTTAAGCTTTAAGCAAACGAATAGAATTTCGGCCATTTGAGTAGGGGGAGAGACAGATAAATATACCAAAGTCCAAAACGCCAAGCCAAGCCAGCACCAAGAAATTTGGATGTACACTTATGTCACGGCCACACTATCGTGATATATGCCATTAAATATTGGAATTGATGAACCTTATGCGTATAGGCATAAGAAAAATTATGGGCATAATTATTGCCATATCACGGTAGTGTGGCCGTAACATTAGGAGCAATGCACTAAGGAGGTACAACATCAACACAGAGATAGCCTTAGCGCATGCTCTAAGGGAGCGGCATTTTGGCACAGAATACATATTTTGCATACAATGGTGCATCGATTTGAGGTTTTTTTTGCGTACGAATAGCACTATTAGTAATCGCGCAGGCCACACACTTGCGCGAGTGGCGAGGCGAAAAAGCGGTTTTCAATGACACATTTAATTATACCTGAAAATCCGTAAGCTAAATAATTGATATTTTTCAGAATTATGAAAAAACTACTAGCTAGATCTCTGTAATTTTTTTATGGGACCACACACGAACTATTTTCTTTTAAATAAAAGAATAATTGAAATCAGTTAACAGCTGGTGAAGTTATGTTAAAACATACATAAAAAAATGTATTTAAATGTATTTGCAGGGTAAGTGCTCCAATGAATGAACCTGTTGCCAAAGGGCAAATATGTGAAAATATATGTTCTGCTTTTCGACACTATTATCATGAGGGAATATACATTATATATATATCCATACCAAGCTGATTTGAAATGTAAAAAATGGGCCACTGCCCTTAAACGGTCTCCTCATCTTCCCCTTATAACCGTCCCTTACCACCAGAACCATTTCATATCACCTTTGCATCGATAATGACATATTTATCATAAAACTATATTATGCTTAAATTGACTTACAAGAGCTCCGAAGTATCGCCCGTTTTACCCGGCATCTACACTTCGACTGACTCTACTGCGAGCTGTCGGAGAACTGACCGCTCCGCCATCTTGCTCCCCCCGCCTGGCTAACTACCTACCTACTTTGACATACCATTTGTAACGGTAGTTTATGTTTATTTTAATATCTGAGTATTTTATATTACATTTTAAATATTTTAGAATCGCTTTCGCGACACACCCGCCGGCGAAACATATTACTGTCTTGCCAAAAGTTGCTTTGTTAACTTTTTTAGTAAAGCTCTTGCTTTGACTGCTGCTATTCTTCGTGGTCTAGATTGGGTCTCCTTTACTGGGGACTTAGACGTTTTGTCGTCTGCTAATATGAGCGTCTCCTTTACTGGGGACTTCGACGTTTCGATATCTTCTATGGACTCATTATCAAGTTCGAGAGGGTACAAGTGAGCTATTGACCGCTTAAGTATATGTCCGTTATCAACCTGGACTTTTGCTACTCTAATATTACTATCTCTACTCCTATTCAATTCAACAATCTTACCAACTTTCCAGTTGGCTCGGTTACCACTGTCACCTTTGATCTGTACTATTTCACCTAACTTTGGCTCTCTATTGCATACTACTCGGGGCTCCTTATGAACAGAGCTCCTTTGTCTCAGGTACGGCAGGTATTGTCCAATAAACATCTTTGAGAACTCTTGTATGATTTTTTGACCCTTTTTCCATCCCTGGATCAAGTTTTCTTTTGTGCTAGTACATTGTATTAAGCTCTGTCCTTCAGAGCTTTTAGTAACTACTGGACCTCCAATTCGTAGGAAGTCAATCGGAGAGAGTACATGTTCTACTTCATCCGCTACATATGTAAGTGGTCGTGTATTTAGAACCGCTTCTATTTCCTTGACTGTCGTTAACAGCTGCTGATCGTTAAGTAGACGTTTCTCCAATGTCCTTTTCATACAATTTTTTATCAGACTCATTAACCGCTCATAAAAGCCACCGAACCAGGGGGCTAATTCTGGTATGAAACGCCACTTGACCTGGTTCTCAATGCATTGATGGCCAGTCATAACGTCAGCCATCAACTTCATCTGAGTAGCATTATCAGATGTTATTAACAAAGGCAGTCCTCTCACAGCAATGAATCTCCTAATGGCTAAGTTAAATTCTTCAGCTGTAAGGTTGTGTACCACTTCCATATGTATAGCTCTTGTTGACAAGCATGTTAGTACACAAATCCAACGTTTATCTCCCGAAGATGTCTTTAAAGGACCCATGTAGTCTGTGCCTGTATATGAAAATGCTGGACAGCATGTCACCCTTTCTTCAGGTAAGGGTGGCATCAGTGGTAGCTTGAAAGGCCCACCCGAATACTTATGACACTGTATACACTTTCTGATGACCTTCTGTACTGTTGATCTGCCTTTAGGAACCCAAAATCTTTTCCTCAGAAGAGCCAATGTATGAGACACTCCCACATGATAATTTGTCTCATGAATATTCTTTATTGCTGAATGAGTGAATTCTGCCTCTCTTGGTAATAGTATTGGAAACTTCTGTTCCTGTGACCATTCCGCGTTTTGAAATCTTCCTTTACATCTTAACAGGCCTTTCTTATCTTTATATAGCTGTAAAGATCTGGAGATGTCGGTTGTCCTTCCATTGTATTCCCGGGGGAAGTAATGTTTCTGAATGTCTCTTATCTTTGCAGACTCCTCATCACAAACGGGTTCCACTTCCTGTACGTCCTCTTCTTGACAACTGTTTCCCTCACCGTGACACGTGTCTTGTTCACCTACGAGAGTAGGGACCTCCCCAGCAAGGAGAGTGCTATCTGAGGTAGTTTGTGCTGGCCATTCCGATTCATTTTTTTTCAGAAATTGTGGTCCACATAGCCATATGGTTTGTGATAAAGGAGTTGTATGAGGTCTTGTTCCTACATCAGCTGGGTTATCTTTAGAGGGTACATATCGAAATTCAATTTTATTATTTTGCTTTATCTCATTAATTCTTCGAGCAACGAAAGGAGAAAGCAGTTTATTACTTTTTATCCAGCTTAATACAATTTGACTGTCAGTCCATAACACCTGCCTACTAATTGACAGTTGCAGTGATTTGTTTATATATTTCATTAAGCGGGAACCGATTAAAACACCAAGAAGTTCTAGCTTGGGGATCTTAAGATGCTCCTTCTCTTTTAGTGGTGCTATTCTACTCTTTGACATGACGATGTACACTGACTTTGTTTGAGCGTCTCGTAGATAAACAACGGCTACATATGCCTTTTCCGCAGCGTCAGCAAAACAATGCAGTTCATACATGCATCCTGTGAGAAAAATATAGCGTGGAATCCTTATTTCAGGAATCTCTTTTAATCCTTCCGAAGCTATTTTCCAAAGTTGTATGGAATCTTCAGATAATAATGTATTCCATTTTATATTCGGACAGAGACGTGTGGAAGGAGTTGGGGGAGGCTTTTACCCAAAGGGATTCAGACCCAAATTAGTTTTAGTACCTATATTAAGTATATTTGAATTATGAAAATAAGTCTGAAAATAAAAAGCTTTATTATTATTATATTATTATTATTTTATATTCTGTCTCCACAAATTTTGCAGGAAGAGCTTGATTGGCATTAATATAGGAGAAACCAATCCACAGGGGTCATATACCGAACCGAGTATCCGAAGTACATCTCTTTTAGTACTTATGGTAATATTTGCTGCTCCATTAGAATTATATTTAAGCTGTAGTGTCTTGCACAGTGTTCCATAGCATACCAAGGACTTTACACTGATCAATATCTTTTGACTTCAGCTCAGTTGGTATCTTCTTCATAAGGTCGGTGTCATTAGATAACCAATCCCTTATGTTCATTGAAAGATCGCCGAATACATCTCTGGTCTTCACAAAGAGCTCATAAGCTTCTTCGGTACACTTTGCTCCGGACACCAAGTTATCTGCATAGCATTTATTTGCTATCAGCCGTAGTAATTCGGGATCCTTCTTATTTATATGATACCTAACTGTGGCAGTCAGCAAGAACGGACTAGAAATTATTCCAAACGGAACTCTACAAAACCTCATATGAATAATATTATCTGGTGTGACCTCGCCTTTAGTGTCTTTAAGCCAGAGAAAACGTGTCACATCTCTGTCGTTTTCCTGAAGCCCGATCTGCAAGAAAGCTTTTTCAATATCTGCAGTTATGCCTACTTTGTGTATTCTGAAATTTATCAACAATGCAGTAAGATCTTCTAGCATCAACGGTCCTTTATAAAGGCACTCATTCAAGCTGTGATGTCCTTTTATTTTAGCCGATGCATCATATACAATACGACCTTTCTTACTGGCTTGATGAATTATGTGATGCGGAATATAGTGGATAGGTGAACAAGTTTGGTGAATTGGTTCCGGTGTTACTACTTCAACAATGTTATTCTTTATTTGTTCATCTAGGATGCTGTTATACTCTTGTATTGAATTTTGATCTAACCTTTTTATTAGACTCTTAAGTCTTCCAAATGCTAGACTATAATTTGTAGGTAAATCTGGTGGGAATTCAATCCAAGGCCACGTGACGTAATATCTATTACCTCTCATCTGAATAGTGCGGTTGAAGTTTTCTATAGCTTTTTCATCTCGCTTCGATTTTGGCGAATCCGTGATTCCGAGTGTTTCTAGTTCCCATATCTGATTAATGATACTCTCTTTAAGTGGTAAGTCAGGTATAACAAAATGATTGCTTAGGGCATGTACGGCTTCTTGAGAGTAAGTAATTACATTCATTGTTGGTGTACTTGATTTGTCAGGTTGGTACCTCCCTGTGGTTAGCCACCCAAAATCTGATTTAATTAAGAAAAGGTGTTCGTCAACTTGTACTCTTTCACTATGCACAAATTGAAAATAAAAATCGTTACCAATCAAAAGATCAACCTGTGTACCTATTGAGTAATCATCTGCCAATACTACTTTACTTTTGAATTTTTCTTGAATTAATTTTACTAATGACTTTGAAGAATGACTGTCGCCTACTCGATCTGTAATTAAAGGTATGATATTAGCTTCAATAGTTTTACAGATACCAGACTTTGTGAGCAAATTTACATTAACCAAAGGACTAATAATTTCTTTCGGTTTATTTGAACCAAAAGTGTAAATCATTAAACAGTTTTCCTCTATGCGTTTAAGTTTTAATTGTTTAGCTTTATTGCAAGTAATATATGACCGCTGACTACCGGAGTCAAGAAGTGCACGACATTTCACGAAATTATTATTTTCATAGCCTTGAACTGAAACTATTGCTGTTTGTAAACTAGTGCTATAGCTAACCAGGGTAGTAGTAGGGTTCCTTTTATTTTCTTTTAACTTATCACAAAGCGCTCTATTGTGGCTGTTTTTCTTACAGTGAAAACACCGTCTTTTGGTTTTACAGACTTTTGAAAAATGACCTTCTTTTAAACAATTGTAACATTTTCCTTTCTCCCTAAGTTTATCTTTTCTACTGTTTATGGAGAGAGGACAATCTTCATTATAATGTGCTTCTTGACAGAATATACAAGGCATGAGGGTTCTTTTCTTCTTCGGAGGCTCACCATTCACCTCAGTTTTCCTTTTCCTATTCATATGTTGTTTCTTAGGTACGTAGCGATTAGCACCAGCAGGCTTAGAAGATGTAGCAGTAGATACTAGAACCTCGGTAGTGAACTGATCAACAGGTGTTGAACGATGAGACATCTCGTTAGCACGGATGAGTAACTCCAAATGAGACCGTATATTTCCTACTGTCCTCTCATCTTCTTTGAGACGAAGGTTAAGTTCATACTTGAAATTTTCCGGAAATTTGTTTAAAATAACGGTTCGCAGGTGGTTGCCCGATGTGTCTTCGCCTAGAGCATGAAGTACTCTAAGGTGCCGTTCTATTTCATTGTAAGTCCTTCTGCATTCATTTATGTCTTGACTACATGTCTTCAAACTGTATAATGCACTGTAGTGGGAATCGATCAGAATAGATTTATTACCATAGCGGTCTCGCAGAGCTTTAAGTGCTATCTGATAATTAAGGTTTGTTGCTTGAATACCTTCTATAACTTCTTTAGCTTTCCCTTCGAGAACTGATTTTAAATATAACATTTTATCTACATCGCTCAAGTCCCTATTATCAATATTCGAACAAAATGTGTCGTGAAACTCTTGCCATCGTAATATGTCCCCGTCGAATTTAGTGAGTTCGAGGGTAGGAAGTTTGCTGGCTTTCTGCTCCGGCCCACGAGGGCCTTGAGACGAAAATAGTTCTAGTGCTGCTAACAGGTCTTCGCATTCTAATTGGAATTGAGTTAAGTAATTAACAATTTCTTCAGAATCACAATTTGTAAAGAGATTTGTAATTTCAATTATATAAGTTTGTAACTTTCTCTTAAATATGTTAATCTTTATTGGACAGTAATTATCCTGAGTAAATGTTCGGCATTGATTTGCTAATGTTTCTAATTGGTCCCTAATCAGATTGACCCTATACACTGAAGCTGGACTCGTAGAGTTCTCCATCTCACTGTAAAAGCGAAATCTGGTCTTACAAACCAAATAGTATCTTATAGAGGAAAAAAAAACCTTGTTAAGTATGAGAATGTCAGATAGGGTAAAGCTCTCGCCGGCTTTAAAAAAGTTACTTAGTATTTATTTACAAAACACCTATCAAATTTGCCATGTAAAAACATTAACAAACTATTAACAATTTAAACGATTATAGAGATAGGGTACCTACATACGACGCCATAACGCCATGTGCTATCAAGCAAGCATGTTCCTACCTATGCAGGTATCTACTAATAAAATTATTAACTTTTATCTTAAAAGCGTCTATATCAAATAAAAACAACAAGTTTTTTATTGAACAAAATAGTGGATTACGAGATTTAATCTAATAAAAACAAAACAAGACTTCAAAATACCGGCCGGCGAGGCGTCCATCACATTCGTCATAATCATGTGTTTTGCAAAAAATACTCACCGACAGGAGTCCTTCAGCTCACAATCGGTTTTTGTTATGTTAGTTTTGCAACTTTCACTACTACCACTTTATGATTTTGCACTTGGAACACTTTATTTATCGCAGGACACACGAATCCACGCAACGGCCAACGAACGATGCACCAACAAGAAAAGAATACCTAAACAAAAAAGGCGCGGAAACAGCAAATTTCCTGCCGGCGACAATGACAGGATAACAGAGAAGTAACATAGACTAGCAACCTGACGTTTCGATTCACGTAATCCTGATGATCAATATACAAAGTCGATAGCTCATCTCTTTCGTACCCCTCGTTTATGATACATCGAGTGTATAACTTCCGGTCGATATCAGTCGATACACCAACACAACAACTTTGCAGTTTTGTGCCTGTGCCTATGCGGTACGGCTTAAAAGGCGGGAAATTTGAATGTAATGTTTAGCGGCTTTTTTAAATTTGTTCGATCGATAGATAGGACTTGATTAATATATACTGCATGCATATTATTATTTAGATCAACGTTTTCTTTCTTTGAAAACTATTTGCAATTCCGATCTTTTTACTACTAACTTCAATCGTAGTTTTCTTTCGCTGAAAACCAGATTCCGATTTCTTTACTTGAAATCGAATAATGTCTTTAATCATAGTTTTCTTTTGCTGAAAACCAGATTCCGATTTCTTTACTTGAAATCGAATACTGTCTTTAATCATAGTTTTCTTTCGCTGAAAACCAGATACTTACTTACTGATTTCTTTACTTGAAATCTTAACAATTGACATATATATTTTAAACTATGTATATATATGTATATTTTTTTTTACACCTCAGCTTGTTTTTAAATCGAGAATTCTTTTTGAGAAATTTAAATACAACACATTCCCTCTTTAAAAAAAAAAGAAAAATAGTACGTCGCGTGATTTTCTTTTGAGCAATCGGCTTGGAAAGTTTTCTTTTTTGAAAACTCACGTGTTAGTTTTCTTTTGAGAATAAACACACGATTTCTTTTCGAGAAATCGTTCTCTTACCAGGATTCTATCCCAGCACCTCCACCATGTTGCCAAAGGGCAAATATGTGAAAATATATGTTCTGCTTTTCGACACTATTATCATGAGGGAATATACATTATATATATATCCATACCAAGCTGATTTGAAATGTAAAAAATGGGCCACTGCCCTTAAACGGTCTCCTCATCTTCCCCTTATAACCGTCCCTTACCACCAGAACCATTTCATATCACCTTTGCATCGATAATGACATATTTATCATAAAACTATATTATGCTTAAATTGACTTACAAGAGCTCCGAAGTATCGCCCGTTTTACCCGGCATCTACACTTCGACTGACTCTACTGCGAGCTGTCGGAGAACTGACCGCTCCGCCATCTTGCTCCCCCCGCCTGGCTAACTACCTACCTACTTTGACATACCATTTGTAACGGTAGTTTATGTTTATTTTAATATCTGAGTATTTTATATTACATTTTAAATATTTTAGAATCGCTTTCGCGACAGAACCCTTAAGCGATAAGTGGTTTGAAAGCTTTTAAATCTAATCTATATTTCGATACACATAAGACAAATAAAATAAAATGTTATACAACATGTTACAAAAATACTCCTAATGCCGAATATGGTATATAGGGACCATCAAACTGAATAACTTTTACTATAGGGCAAACTCTGAAATCGCGAAAAAAAATCTGCTGTTTCATACAAAAATTAAAATCAAAAAGATCAAAATGTATGTACGTACTTCGTTTTCGCACAAATAAAAACTAACCAAAGAAAAGTAGCAATGTATCACATACATCTGTCAAAATACAGTTAACATGAACTTCAATGTTTTTAGCCTTAGAGCATGGATGCACAGACTTATTAAGACTAGGGGCCACTCGGGCAAATTATGAACTGATGGTGGGCCACCAGAAGTATAGGTAATTAAAGACAATGAAAAATTGATAATAATGTATTCAAATTGAAAAAGAATTTATTAATTTGAAGCGTGGCACTGCATAGTGCTTACAATCTTTTTTATATTTGGCTCAAATTTACTTGTAGCAACACGTAAAACTGCTTCCAAACTTTCATTTGCAAGGCGGTTTCGATTTTTTGTTTTATTATTATTTAGGATTGAAAAGGTTTGTTCACATATATAGGTAGAACCAAATAAGCTTGCACATTTCAGAGCGTTTATGCGCAACTCTTTGTACGTATTTTTATCAATGCAGCGGTAAAAGTTCAGCAAGTCTCCTTCGTTGAATTTGTTGCGTAAATCTTGGTCGTTCTGAATGTCGATAATTTCTAACTGCATTAACTCTGGCGCATTTTCAACTGAAATCGTGAAAGGATTGCTAAATATGTCCAACAGAGGTTTCACTGTTTTAAACTCCGAAAATCTGTCTTGAAAAGATTGAATCAAAATATCTAGCTTTTTTACATAACTGAAATTAATAGCAGTTTTTTTGAATTTTTCAGCCATTTTCTTATAATTCGGAAAATGATTGTAATTTCCAGAATTCAATTGCGATCTGAAAAGTGTCAGCTTGCATTGAAAGGATGATACATGTGCGTAGAGCTGGGATATCAGTTGATTTTTGCCTTGAAGCCGTGTGTTCAAGACATTCAAATGATTTGTAATGTCAACTAAAAAAGCCAAATCACACAACCAATCAGGACTTTTAAGTTCCGGGACGTCCCTTTGCTTTTCCGCCAGAAAAATATCAATTTCTTCTATTAAATTTAAAAATCGTTCCAGTGTCAATCCACGACTTAGCCACCTTACTTCTGTATAATACAGTAAATCTCCATGTTCGCATTCAATGTCATCAAGGAATTGTTTGAATTGCCTGTGATTGAGTCCTCGTGATTTTATGAAATTCACAGTCGAAACTACCACTTTCATGACATTTTCAAATTAAATTTTTTTAGAACAGAGGGCTTCTTGGTGTATAATGCAGTGAAACTGCATGAGATCTTCAGCGTTTAAGTTTTTTTCTTGCAAATGCTTTTTCAACAAAGTAACTAGCCCAGAATTGACACCAATCATCGAAGGAGCACCGTCAGTCGAAACTCCCGATAATTTCGATAAGTCCAAATCAGTTTTTGAACACTCGTCCAAAAGTACATTGAGTATATCAACTCCTCTGGTTTGACCTTTCAATGAACACATTCCTAATAACTCTTCGAAGACTTCAAAATCTTGAGTAACACCTCGTATGAATATAAGAAGTTGAGCTGTGGAACTAATATCAGTGGATTCGTCGAGTGCTAATGAAAAAAAATCAATTATCTTAGTTTTTTCATTTAATTGTTCCGCAATATTATCTGACAAAGACATAATTCGTCTTTGGATGGTCATACGATTCAGTTGAATTTTCTCAAACTTTTTTGCTGCTTCTGGACACATTTTCTTAGCGGCAATTTCTATGCATTCTTTTACAAAATCCCCATCATTGAAGGGGCGACTCCGCTTTGCTATCATTCGAGAAATTTCATAACTAACTTCTGTAGCTGTTTCTGTATCTTGAATGGGTTTTGTAAACATAGCTTGTTGACCAATAAGCTCCCGTTTTAAAGACAAAACTTTTTGCTTTCTTAATTCGCCTGTAAACTTCGTAAAAGTAGGATGCTGCGTTTCATAGTGCCTTTTTACATTATATTCCTTTGCAATCGCAACAGAATTCTTGCAAATTAAACAAACGACTTTGTTATGCGACCATACAAAAAAGTATTTCTCAGTCCAAATTTCTTGAAACTGCCGATTTTCATCTTTAACCTTACGTTTTTACTAGTTCCTGGCATGTCCATGTTGCGTTTTAATCCTGACTAGGATTACCACAGCACCTAAAACCAATTACAGTTCCTAATTAATTACCAAAAATAATTGATAAAATATGTAGATAAAATTAATAACAGTTTTACTTACGATTTCACAACACAATTATACACGGCACTTGACGGGAAATCTACGTTGAATGTGGATCAAAATATATTATAATTATGACACCGGCTAGTCGAGTTAAAATCTACACTAGAACTAACGACACTTTACTCAAATTAAAACCGAACTGTCGGTCGCTGCGGTTAGCGTGGCTTTTATACCACGCGCATAGAGTCGAAAACTGTCTGGAGAAATCTCGAAACCGACTCTGGAAGCTTCGTGTATCTACCTACGCGAGCTATCGGGAATTTGGGACTATTGCTATCTCGCTCGCTCGAACAGTATAACGCGGCGCGCTTCCTCAAGAAAACGAATTTAACCGAGATCAGCACGAACATTACCGACCGCTGTTACCGACGCATGCACGGCGCACCGATAAGATTGATAGAGCGCGCGCGCGAGATTCAAATTACTTTTCGAACATTTGTTATTGGTTTTATTCTGGAATAGAACTCAATATTTTCGAATGTACGAGAGTATTATTTTTGCTGTCGGCGGGCCACCAGTATTCGACCGGCGGGCCGCATGCGGCCCGCGGGCCGTAGTCTGTGCATCCCTGCCTTAGAGCATTAAGAACGGGAGATGGCAAATACACGTTCCCCTTTCACCAAAGTACATGACCAATTTGATCGTGACAGTTTATAAAAACTAGTTGGTCTCGAACACCCGTCATTTTGTAAGAACACATGTCACCGATCGCAGCTCCGCAAAAATGGTGAATTGTGCAGTGTTTTCGTGCAAAAGACGATCTGAAAATTCAAATTTTACTAAGAACGGGATTTTCTATCACACGTAAGTATAATTTTATTACCAAACTATAATATAATTACGAAGAAAACGCACTTTGTTTGTGTAAGATAATGACGACATTGCGATAGCAAAACGATACCAAACACATGTCGAATACCATAATAAAAGTCGTAGTGCTGCGACAAAGAGAACGAGTGCTTATGCTCTAAGAACGAATGAATGATCAAGTGAATGAGTTTTAACTATTATTTTGATGTGATCAGACCAGCACATAAATTGTCAAAGATTATTTTTTATAATTAATACGTAATAGGTTGGTATTGACTTTTTTTGCAAAATCTATACATAGTATTAATTGGAGACACTGTTTTACGAGTGTGATGTTCTCCTTTTTTAATCTTCTCTTTCTTTTAGATCATCCCGGGATAGTTACTAGTCCTCGGCTGTCTGTCGGTTATGTAGAAGTGGAGAGAATCTTATAAATCAGTCCTGTCAAAGCCCGAGTATAGGACACCAAAATCATTAACCAAAATAAAGGAAACTGATGCCGAGATCCTCAAGTCAAATTGTTCCGATTGTGCAGCTTCTGCAGGTAAGAAATTTCAAAACTTTTGTTTACTTAAACTTTCCTTGCAAAAAAATTACTAACTACCAAAAAGGAAGTTTTCAATTCAACCAATATATATTTATTTGTAGATTATAGGTATTAACATATTATCATACCAACTTTTTCATTTTAAGGTGGCTGCAAGCATTCACTACTGCTTATATTTTGGCTTGAAAAGCGGAGCTGTGAGCCTTCCAGCACATCTACACAAGGCTTCTGGATAAAGCCTACCTTGGCATCGGAACGAACTAATCATGTTTTGGCAGAACATGTACACAAAAATTTAATAATACTTAATAAAAATGAAACACAAATCACTTGTTTTCCAAGCATTTATTATTTTATTTCACTTTTTTGTACTATTATGTTTTATTAACAACTCGTATTGTAGAGACCACGACGTTTCAATAGTAATACACAATCACGATTGTATGCACAATAAAGTATCATCTTGCTAATGCAAACCAATAGAAACGGTGCAACAGCAAAAGTATTTAGGCCTATCAATTGACAACCGCCACAACTGGGGTCCTCATATCGAAACTGTGTGCCATAACTTCGTGCTCTGTTAGCTAAATTTGTCATAATCAAAAATAAAATACCGTTCCAAGTTCTATTAATCCTGTACAAATCCTTGGTAGATCCTATAATTTCATATGGAATTTCAAGCTATGGACGCACATTTCAACCTACTTAGAGAAAATGTATAATCTACAATTACGAATATTAAAGCTTTTAGTTAGTATTAAAGTAAATCGTATCTATAAAGATAAGTGTGACGAACTCTTAAGGTAATGCAAGGTCATATCGGTTCATGACAAAGTGAGTTACGCAATTATAACTGAACAACTCGATAACGTTGCTTCTTTGCCGAGGATTAATCATAGAATACAAACAAGACAGATTACGCAGAAGAAACTTCTCAAGGGCCGCTCAAATAACTTTTACGGAAAGAGAAAATTTACTTGTCTTCTTCCTGTCATCATTAACAATCTACCTAAAGAATTAAAGGTTATTCTGGATGACCTCAAACACAAAAGTGTGAAGCAAAAACTCAAAATTTATTTTTCTACCAAAAATTTGCTTTAGAATTTCTCGTATTTAAACAAAAGTCAGCTTTTTCTTAACATCATCCTGTGCACACGCATTTACGATCAAATATTATGTTTATAAAGTATTTTTTAAGACCTTAAAATAATATACAAGGTGTTACAAAAGTACCCCTAATGCCGAATACGGTAGATAGGGACCATAAAACTGAACAACTTTTACTATGGGTCCAACACTGAAATCGCGAAAAAAAAATCAGCTGTTTCATACAAAAATTAAAATCGAAATATCAAAATGTATGAAACAGCTGATTTTTTTTTCGCGATTTCAGAGTTGGTCCCATAGTAAAAGTTGTTCAGTTTGATGGTCCCTATATACCATAATCGGCATTAGGGGTACTTTTGTAACACCTTGTATATATGTATACAACGTGTTACAAAAGTACCTCTAATGCCGAATATACGGGACTATCAAACTGAAATCGCGAAATCAAATCAGATCAAAATGTATGAAACAGCTGTTTTTTTATTTCGCGATTTGAGAGTTTAGTTTGATGGTCCCTATATACCATATTCGGCATTAGGGGTATTTTGTAACATGGTGTATACATTTTTATTTTTTTTATTCATAAGAATGAAGCAATTTGTTTTTTCTTTTCAATACTGCTTAGTTGTATACCGACTATCTATTTTGACGAATACGTAGTGACTGGACAAACCTAATCGGGTTTTACGTTTTAGTCGCTGGGTTTTTCTATAAATTGTATGTTTTACTTTGTTTAATAAATAAATAAAAAAAAATGTATGTTGAACATTTAATTATAAGCGCATTCAGTGATTGTTGGTGTATATCACAAAATCAAATGAAAACCATTTAACATAATCTTGTTCGTAATCAATCACTCATCTTAAAATCATTCAATTTCATCGGTCTTTTGACGGCACATCACTAGCTGTTTGTTGTCAGTTTGGCGCTGCCGTAGCGTGATCTGTCAGAATTTGTACTGAGATTTTTAGTTCCAAATTTGACCACCCACAATTATAACTGTGTGGGATTTTGTTTTTGTGTGCGTGTGTAACAACAAGCCTTTTTTCTACAAGAGTGTGCGTGAATATGAAGTTGTGTGCTGTGCGTGTTTACCTCGTCCCCCTCCAAAATCGGTGAACAAAATCTAGTGTAGAAGAGTGCTGTTGGCATCTCCCGTTCTTAATGCTCTAAGTTTTTAGCCGATACCGCCGCAGGGCACTCGTGCGTACTCTCGTACGAGTGCACTCGGGCGAGAGTACAGCCGCCTTTATATGTGTAATATTGAGAACCACAAGCAAGCCGATTAACGAACTTGCATGTCTACACAATGCTAGATCGCTATTCACCTTGCCGCTCGCGCGAATGTCTGCCCCACAGATGAATATACTAGTTAGTCTGCCTGCGGCATAATAAGTTTATTGTCTATGTTTCGGGGAATTTTCGTTTTTTCAAACGTCATTACTGAATTTGTCATTGTCAAGTTTAGCTTGTCTGTGGTGTACAGCAAAGTTGAATAAAAGTTGTTGGGCAGGGCACGACGCGTCCCAACCAACTCTCGGCCGACCTGGACCGCCTACTGGAGGCCCAGGAGGCTGCAAACGCCCCCACCCCACCGACCCCTCAGGTCACACCCGACCCCTCAGGTCACCCCCAACTCTCTACGGCTGGCCTCCCGTCTGGTAGTCAGTCGTCATAGTATAGTATTTTTTGTCATAACGGCCGGTGACCCCTCTGGTTGTCGGTCGTCCTCTAAGCGCATGCTCGCCTAGGTGAGTGACGCTCGCGCCACCCTCCCCTCGGGGGGCGGTCGCATTAGACGAAGGTTTCGAGGCTCTTCACAGCTGTCGGGTCGAAACCAACCTCAAAGGCGGTTTTAGTCAGTAGAAGTCTGACATGCCCCCCCATAGACCGTCTATGGGGGAAGTCCAATGAGGATTTCCGCCTCCTTCCCCTCGCGTGTCCGGGAAGGTTGCTCCGAGCCCTTCTGGTTGAGAGTGCAAAAAAAAAAAAAAAAAAAAGCACGACGCGATTCAATCAGTCACATTTTTCTGTCTTTGTAGCGTAGCGAATAGTTATGATGATTAGAGATTAGATTATACAGCAAACAAAGCAGGCAGTGTTAACTACAGCAGTACCATAGTGTCTACACTTAAGTGCGGTACGTTACGTTACAAATTTTATTACTTAACTCTTCGTAGCTTCAAAGGGTAATTTTATTAAGAAATCTCCTCTGATTCCAACCAAGTGATTTAAATTAACCCACGGTTATTTAATTTTAATAACCTGAGGGTAGATCTTGAACTTACTAGGCAAGGCACACTGCCCTGCACTGAACCTAACTCCGACCATCGTTTCGCTTTATACCACACGACACCAAAGAGACATTATACTTAGGTAGGTACCTACTTAATAATTGTTTTTCTCATCGCACACAAATTATTTTAAATTCAACCACCCAATAGGCACTGGTCACATAATACCTAGTTGTTGTTTAGACCAACCAGTTATAATCATTGAGATTCATTAAATGGTGTTTATTTATATGTAAGTATATTTCCATTTTTATTTATAAGTATATTTCCATTTCATTAATTACCTATATTAAAATAGGTACTGTAGAAATACTAAATTACCCACTACCTTTGCGATAAATTTTTTGAGAATAGTTAATGATAAATGTACATTTAAAACTGGAGAGTATGAATTTATTTGAAACACGTCTAACCTTGCAAGAGTTGCAGTGGGTGGGACAATGCCACTTACTAGGATTGACCCAGAATTCCAATGTGTAAGTTTCTCAGGTCCTAAATGTCTAGAAATGTCCCTATGTTTACATTACACCAACAAATCTGGCAACTCTAGCCCAACCAAATTGATTGCAGTTAGGAGTGCAAGGTGTGGGTGTCTTTCATTTTACAATACTAGTAGGTATAATTCGCGTGCGATGAGAATAGAATGGAACCTTATTAAATTGAGACGCGCACCATTCACCGGCCAGCTACAGGGATATCCAAAAACACGGTATCACACATCCGAGGTAAGGTAACTTTTGCTGAAGCAACTTCAAGTAAGACAACAAGTACTTAAACAATTAGTTGATTAATAAATTAAAATTGACCAATTAATCAATTTTCAATTTACTTTGATGAGTTTCATTTTCCCATTTTCCATCGCAAACGGATTATACTTATGTTTTGTCTGCAATACACATAGACTTGATGGACTGCAACTGTATTAGTGTGCTGTGCTCCAATCTTTGTACCTTGTTCAGATCACAGATTTAATTTATAATCATGTTTGTAAAATATGCTTCATTTTCTTAGTAAGTGACTCACAATAGGCAACTAAATTCCATGTAATCATTAAATGACTTGGATACCCATTTTTGAGACCATATTTTCATTTTGCTGAATTAAGAACAGAGATTATTAACTTTTTTATATCTTCTGATAGGTATGTTTTTATGTGATAAGTACATATTATCATTCCTTTGTTTTGAAAGTTAGAGGTAACATTAAATATATTTCATTTAGTGCTTACAATATAAAATACTATTACTTCTATTACCTATTTATAAAGAGTGGACTATAATATAATGTGATTATTACAGGAAAGATGGTGGTATGTGAATATTGCGGTATCGTGGATGAGCATTATGATGAATGTTCTGATGCTTTTCATAATTCTACCCCAAAACACATATGCAATAAGATTCTTTATGATTTCAAGCAGAACAAGTAAGTAAATAGTTGTAGTTAAAAAAGTCACCACGTGATTGTTTTAATAACACTGCATTTTAATCATGCCCTAAGCAGTAGTTGAAATGGACCGGAACGCCATTCTGGTTCGTGAAAAGTTGTCCTTACATCGTTCCATAATTTTTTGATCATCAAAAGTTATTAATAAGAATATATTTCAATAAGTTTTAGTATGTGTAATTGCTGACTGTACTTTTTTTACAGAAAAGGATTTAGCAAGAATCGGGATGGTATTTTGATTTTTTGTGATATTGAGAGAGATTCAAAGATTATAATTCAAGGTGCTGATACCCACAAGCTTAGAGTTTATGTAAGTTCTTACATCTTATTTTATTCAGTACAATGTCATGCTTTTATGGCTAGCTGGGTTTGCTCTTAGAATAATAACAATGCAATTGAGCAAAGTGTAAGTATTATGTGGTGAAATACTAATTCTGAAAAAATGGGAACATAAATGAGCTTTGACAAAGGCCATGGATTTGAGGAGCATATAATATTGATGGCATATACTTTGCAGGTTAAACCAAAAACAGTTGTGAAGTTTTTATTCACAATTTCAAATGACACAAGAAATGATGACATGTTGGTGGTTGGTTTTCAATTGGGTCACCCACAACCGCAATTCAATATGAAAAATCACCCTTACATCATAGGAGAGGAACCACATGTGTTAGAGAAAAGTAGGTACAATCGCAGAAGTTGCTGCTCTGCCACTTTGCAAACAAAATGCTTTGAACGGGCAAACACACTTTTTTGTCAATCAGACACATCTGCCTGCCGGTCGCGTGCCATAGCACAAGGCATAGCCACGATAGTGCTATGCACAAAAGCGAGTTATCAAATTAGTCTCTGAGAAGAGCCGCACCAGGTTCGAAAAATTTACATCAAGCCACACTGTTACCTGATGCGATTACGACGCGAGCGTCGACCTCCACTTAAAGTCTAACAACATTTGATTATTTCTGTTTCTATTTTAGAATCATCATTGCCCGATAAAATATCGATCACATTTTTAGTTGACGATATTGGGCATTACGAAATGCCCATCATGTTTACCTTTGTAAGGATGAGGGATGGAAAAAATCTAATTTTTGTGAGGGAACTGGTATGTACCTTTTTGTATTTTAATACTTAATAAATAAGAGGATTAATGTACATGTGACACCAGATACATGTTGACTTTGAGAACGTCTTTATGCCCTATGTAATAAAAGCTCTTTTTTCGCGGTTCAACTGTTTAACTTTATGTGGTATCTTGGGTACTTAGAAGCATTCAACGCGTGCTATGTCAACTCTACTAAGAACTGACTCAGCAGTTTTTTAGGTTTTGAATATTATTGTTTCAAATATAAGAGCTGATAGATAATATTATACAAATTCTTTTGCATTTTCAAATAAAATTAGAAGATACCATTTGGAACCTGTGATACAGCCCTTTATTCTAATATTCAGAGTTGGTTTAGATCTGTATCGTTGCCATCTGTGGTTTCCTAAAAAAGAGTTTACTCTCGTACATTTTTTAAAAAATTTCATTTTGACTTTTAATTATTTTTTTATATATTATGTATAGCCCGATTCAAACTTTATGCGCAGAACACTGATGAGTGTGTGAGAGAGACGTGTGGTAGGGCACGGCTACGCGCATAGGGCTAACCTGAATCGTATTGTATGTGTGTTATTTCCTCTTTAGGTAGTGATTGTACAGGAAAAGCCGTCAACTTATCAGAAGAAAAAAAGCCCTTACAAGGACTCTGAGTGGCAGTCGGCCGATCACTTCATGACATGTATCAATCATGTGTAAGTACTCATGATGACAAACACAAGCATGCCTTGTACAATGCGATTAATTTAAAAATGTACAACATACAACAGAAGTGTCCAACTTAAGATCAGAACGACGTATTTTAATCTGTAAAATTTACTCTTTGCCATACATTCTCGAGTGAAGTTGAAGCCTCTAACAATCTCCTCTTACTTGAATTCTCTTACAGACCCGCTGAGAATCGGTACAAAATCCCTAAACATTTGAAAACTATACTACCGCGTGGCCTGGAAGAAAAAGCTTTGGAAGGTTTGGGACTGGAACGTGAACAATTTGATAAATTGCGTCTGGTATTAATAGAAACCAGGTATAATACATAATATGTATACAGTCCGAGAAGTCGGCGCTCTGCCACTTAGCAATCAAAATGCTTTGCGCGGCTTTCGTCGGTTGTTCGCGCGCGCGTCTTTTATTTACTACGTCGTCGCTAGCGCAAGCAATAAAGGTGACAGAGCGCCAACTTCCGACATAGATACATATTTAAATCATGTTAAAACATTTTTCTTTTCTTTCTAAAATAAATATCACTTTTTATCTATTTTAGAGCAATAATGGACGAAGGCATTACTAAAGCTAATTATATGATTTACTTTCATCATCTTTTGTGGTGGGAAGAGATTATGACGAGGATCAATTTAAGGGTAAGTGTTTAAAATGATTTGTCTTTGTTGCAGTAGAACTGCTTTAAATATTATTTGTGTTAGTTTCTTTTCAGCATTCGTCTGTCGTTAAAATCATTAAAAATAAATTTCAATGACATTATCATAAAATCTCAATGTTTATTTTCAATAAAATTATACTTAAGTACAACCTTATTACAATTAAAAAAAAAACAATAATGACCTAAAAGTATTTTTTAATCGAGAAATTAATATTGAGTACAGCCTTTTGCGCATGTGACCTATGAATTAAACAGACATTGATAGAAAGCTATTATAGGAATATGTCCTTTTCCACAGAAATACAACATGAGTAACGTTAAACTGCAAAAAGTTAATATTAATGTGAAGCCTGGGTATCTGTTAGAAGTCCCTGGATTGGCAGAGAAACGACCTTCTTTAATGCGAGGTTAGTATAAATCACATGAAGTGTTTTTTTAAATAGAGTATAGTTGATTATCCCAAACCACAGCCTGTCGACTCTGTAACCAAACTCGCATCTCACTTCGAACCTCACTTCTCTTCGCGGACATTGTTTTTTATTTTATTTATTCATTAAATGTTATTAAACATTTGCTGAATATAGCTACTTTACCGATTGCAAAAGGTTTTAGGTAGCGACTGTAGCTATATAAAATCTTTTGTGATTAAAAAAATAACCTATCATTATCTCATTTATGATTTAAAATTCCCGCGCAGTGAAGTGAGGTTCGAGTTTGGTTACAGAATCGACAGGCAGAACAAAGATTTTTTTCCCGTGTCTCAAATACATCAAAAACGATCTTAAAACACACGATACTTGCCAGATCATACAGCCTCATTCGAATCCTGCAACAATTCCTTTTACATACTTTTTTTAACTTAAAAGCTTCTTCATTTAATCCTCTTATTTGTTTGTGCAAAAAAACATAGGTACATGTTTTATCTAGATGATTCACTTTACTTAACATTTTCTCTTTATAGGAGATCGTGTGTTAATCAGACCAAAGGCCAACGAAAAAGTAATTTTTGAAAGCATTGTTCAAGATTTACATGATGACAAAATTAGCATCGCAGATTTTGACGACAGGTACATCATTTATAGTTTAACTTTTCTAACATTGCTGCTGTTATTTTCACCTATCGTATATTGAACTAGCGACATCCCGCGCTTTGTCTGCGTGAACAGTTATGTTTCATCCTCTGAAACAGTACTGTTATTCTACTAGATGTGAGGTACCTTTGGTACCTCAGACAATTAGGATCCTAATTTTGAAACTTTAATATTATTTTCGTATGAGGATAAGTGGCCACTTCTGGTGTTATAGTTTATCAAGCCGCCTGTAAGACCTCTGACTTGGCTTAACGACTGTTATCAGAAGACATCAGACGGGACCGACGGTTTAACGTGCCCTCCGAAGCACGGGAGCGCTCAGTTGTAATGCCACTTAAGGGCCACCCATCCGACACCTGGCCGGACGAGCGTGCTTAACAAACGTGATCGAGTACGATCAGTCTGTGAAGCTCCGCCATTTTGAAACTCACGGACTTGGATACAAATTTTCATCCCCTATTTAACCTTAGGGGTGGAACTTCCAAAAATTCTTCTTTAGTGGGTGCCTACACCGTATAGTGTATATTATGCACTGTATAAGGTATATATGTGCAAAATTTTAAGTCTCTATGTTTAGCCGTTTAGGCTGTGCGATAAATCAACAGTTAGTTTCCCATTTTATATACAACTTGTTACAAAAATACGAGAAATGCTAATATGGTAGATAGGGACCATCAAATTGAGCAACTTTTACTATGAGACCAACTGAAATCTCGAAAAAAAACAGCTGTTTCATACATTTTGATATTTTCTTTATTTATTTTTATATGAAACAGCAGTTTTTTTTTCGCGATTTCAATGTTGGTTCCTTAGTAAAAGTTGTTCAGTTTGATGGCCCGAAGAAACGGTTTTCTCATTTTTGGTTCATTCATTAATACGTTGCGTATACAGTCAGATGTATTTTGGTTGGTTAGCTTTCACCAGTGGTACCACGAGGCGGCAGAGTTCGACGTCCACTTCATGATGTCGCGCGTGCCCATGGAGCGCATGCACGAGGCGGTCTCGCGCCTCTACACCTCCAAGCAGGATTGCCGTGTGTTCCCGGAGCCGAATAAACATAAAGTGCCCGTCAAACCCATCCCTAAGTAAGTAACCTCTTTCTCACAATAACAAAATGTGTGAAAACAGGTGTGTAAAAAAACCTCTTTAACCAAGGCGATATATTGTGCTCAGTGGCGCCCCCATCATAGAAAAACTTCATCATCGGCTATTTAATGCCCCATTATAAATAAATAATGCTTGGACGATTCCACACAGTGCCATCTAGCCCCAAACTAAGCAAAGCTTGTAATATGGGTGCTAGACAACTGATATTCTACTTATATACTTTCTTAAATATATACTTATTGTACATTGTAACACCCAGACCCGACACAATTTAAAATTCATCATTTCAATTTCTGCCCGGCCGGGAATCGAACCCGGGACCTCTTGCGTGGTAGACCGGCATGTTGACCATTGCACCACTCAAGTCGTCAAATTGCCTGGGCATATACATTCTTTATGGATGGAGAAGAGGACGGAACCCCGCGCCACGGCAAAGCAGAGCGGTGAGTGTTAACGTTAAAATGTAATCTACCTTTTGAAGCACTGAGGAGGGATAGTTGCATCACAGGCTGGATCCCCTAAGCCTCTGCGCCATGGAGTTCCTCAATCGACTTTCAATGGCAGGATAATTTGGTTGATTCATAAATTCTTCCACCTGACGCTTGGCGCTAGTGCAAATGTAGACCTGTCATTTTGTTCTTTACTATGTGTTTGCTATCAATTTTTGATGTTGGAGGCGAATTATCGTATATTATACAAAAAGTGACTTTTGTTCTTACAGATTTTACAATAGTTTAATTCAAATAAATACGGAACAAAGATCAGCCGTAGAGCACATAGTGTCGGGTACTTCTGGCTATGCCCCCTACATTGTGTTTGGACCTCCAGGAACAGGCAAAACTATGACCATAGTCGAGGCCATTATACAAGTTAGTACATAACTATAGAACTATTTTCATTCGAGTTAGTAAATTGACATTTAGAACTCAGGTAAGCGACCATTGTTCGTCATATCTGACAGTTCTAAATGTCAACATAGGTAAGCTCACTTTGTTGTTTTTTAACATTACGTGTTTTCCCGGTACTATTCACATTACTTGCTTAAGACATTTATGGACAAAACTTGTATGTTTAAACATACTGCAACCCTGCAATGTGGATTAAGAATTTGCTGCTAAGCGCGACTATCGCCTAACTAATGTGAAAGTACTATTATACAGGGTGTTAATGAATGAACCAAAAATAGTAAAAACCGTTTCTTCGGACTATTAAACCTGAACCAGTTTAACTATGGGACGAACTATGAAATCGCGAAAAAAAGAACAGTTTCATTTCATACATTTGGATATGAAAAACATGATTTCAGAGTTGGTCCCATGGTAAAAGTGGTTCAGTTTGACGGTCCGAAGAAACGGTTTTCCCATTCTGGGTTCATTCATTAACACATTGTATACTTATACAATATTCTTCTGTTACTTTTCCATTGCACATCTGATTATCACAAAATACAAAAACTAAATTTTTTGAATTTATATCATACAAGTTAAGGTTGATAATCAATAAAAAAAATCAATATTATGTGTATACAATTAATGATTCCGTGAATTTGAGTAAATACCTAATGTCGAAATGTTTTCGCAGCTTGTATTGAAAAAGGCAAAGAATCGTGTATTAGTGTGCACGGATTCGAATATGGCTGCTGACCATATCGCCCTAATGCTTCTGAAGTATAACAAACAGCTACATATTAACAACTTCCTCCTTCGCGCCAACTCTCGTAACAGGGAATGGTAAGATTTCATACTAACTTTAGACGAACTTGTTTTATGCAAATCACATTCTAAATTTTGTTTTTCATGTGATGTAACGTTAGACGTCACTATTCGCATATAGCACTATCCCACTTAAACAAAACATATACTTCAAAGTGTTTGGCCTACATAACCTCCAGTTTACTTATATTTAAACATACTTAAAAAATTTGGTATAGTACAGTCAGCAATGAAAGTCGATTTACACTTTATTACGTAGTCATAGCATTTTTTCTATCATTGTTTCAAACTGTGAGACATTCCGCCAAAAAGTTGCTACCTATGACAAAGTACTAAAGTTATAAACGTCTTTTGTTGCTGACCGCACAATGCGATGCAAACTAAACTAGCCGCTATACGCGGTGTTTATGCACTATTGACTGCTGACACTACTGACTGAACTACATAATTAGTATGCAATAAGGAGGTTTCATTAAGTCGAATTTTGACAAATTATATCATAAATATTTTAAGAACAAGCATTTAAACTTTAATATATGACAATCGTATAAATATGGAATCCATTAAAACTTTTTTGTTTTTTGACGTTTTTTGTGAGTAATATAAACATATTTTTACTGTTATGCGAACATAATTATTAAAATTAAATTTTAGAATCATAAAAAAATTTGAAGCGTACTTAATTTTGCGCAGCGACTTGCGCCTAACTTCACAGCCGCCATAAGCAACTGCAAACTTCACAGTTTGCATCGTACTCTAGGAATACTAAAACAAGTTCTCATTCGCCAGCGTTGTGGCTTGGATGCCACAACAAGCTGAGCTTGTCATCCCTTCCGGTTGTGGTTTAACATTACATTTTGGTTTTAAAATGCTTGTAGTGTAAAAAATATGTTGAGTAAAGTAGACACTTCACTCGAGGTTGAATAGAATTTACAACTTATTGGTTAATAATAATTATAAAATCGCAGGAACGTGATGCCGGCTGAGCTGCACGCAGTCTCGAACGGCACTAGCTACGATAATTTCTATTCGGTAAACAACCAAGATGTCAGTACCTACAGGATCGTGGTCACCACATTGTCGCATTCCGCTAAATATTCATCGTAAGTATATCATTTATTGACTGTTATTTATGATTATGAGAATCTACCATACAACATTTTTGGTCAGTGCCACTTAGGGCTGTGTCATAGGTTGCTGGTAGCACTTGTCTTCTGGTTTTTACCACAGAATACATAATAGTGCAAGTACAGAAGATGCACTCCGCAAAGTCATTTAAAAAACGTGTTTATTAATAGCGACTCTTGCTACGACACAATAAAGTGCAATTCAGGTCGCACAGCGCAGTTATATTCACCTAGAAGTTGCCTCTCTTTCTATTGCGTACTCTCTTCTGACGACGTTAGGGTTGTCTTTTTTAAAATGAACTGCGTAGCATATCGTAGAAAGCGATTGTACAGCTTGCGCAAAATAACTTGAACCCAACCATGGACAATTAAGCTTGCTCACTTAACATTTTTGTACCTAAAATTGCTACTGCGCAAGTCACGTGGTATTAAAATATGGGTGTATATGCGCGAGCTGTACTATGGTTAAAGAAAAGCTTACAAGAATATTCTACCTTCATACTTAAAGTGCGGAGTGCGCCTGCCGGGTTTTACTTGAAAATGGGACTCTGAAATTATCTATCAAGCCCCTATTTCACAGACGTTACAGTTGTAAATTGCAATGACAATTTTATGTATGTCGTACATTAAGTGATACTTAAAGCATAATGCAGCTCGATGAGACGCGACTAGCGAATTTCCTCTTTTTTGCGCCCTCATCGCCAGTTAACTCACACACGTCATGTATTACGAACGATTGATGTGATTTGTCCTTAATTAATATTATAAAAAATATTAAAAAAAGAAGGTCCAAAATGTATGAACCAGTAACACAAAAATCGGTCGAACTGTATTTCACTACTTCGGTTAAGTCGTCGGTTCTAAGCGACCGATCGACATACAGTTCGATCGTATCGACCAACTGAGTCAATCGTAATACCGTCTCCTTTCGCAGCCCGAGAAGTCAGCAAGTGCACAAGCTGCAGATGACGCACTTGTTCATAGACGAGGCGGCGCAGGCGTCGGAGCCGTCCGCGTTGATCCCCGCGACGGGGCTGCTGGCGCCCGGCGGCCGCCTGGTGCTGGCCGGCGACCCCAAGCAGCTGGGGCCCGTGTGCTTGTCCAGGGAGGCCAGTGCGCGCGGCCTCGGTGAGTACCGACAATCCTCCCTGAAAAGGTTACCTAAAAAATTACAGTATTTACAGGATCACTCGGAACCTACTGCACCGATTTAAAATTCTCAAAAAATGGGACCAATTTGGGAATACCTGATAAAGTAACGTTTGAATCGTGGCGATCGGTTCAGCCGGTTTTGAGTAATCGGCGGACAAACATAAAATAACAAATAAACTAACATAGAAACTCCTCCTTTTTTGAAGTCAGATAACGTCATTCTTGTTTCTCTTATAAAAAAAACATACTTTATTTTCACACCGGACCGATATTTTGTAAAGGAGACTGGGCCTTTTATGCTAAAGTTGTATACTTTTTTTTTATCTGTGATTCATAATCTGATGCATTTTTTCACTTATTAGTCTGTGGTATCTGTCAACCAAATGACAGGTCAATGTCAAATCAGAAGCCAGATAGACATTACGTTTTATTAATTTCGAAAAAAAGAAAAAAATATGATTTATTCAGCCATGCTTTTACATTTCATAGTGATTTTTGCCCTTTGAAAATTGAATGTGGATAACGGAACGTTTTTCAATGACTCGTTTTTCTGTAGTGTTTCCAAATCAAAATATATTCATAATTAAATAACTTTTTCTACATGCGCTAAAAATAAGACAGACAATGTAGCAAATTTATTTTAAGACTAAATTCAATCGTATGCAAGTTAAGCATTGTTCCTATGGCGAGTGCCGCTTCTCCTTTTTTATGTCGCAACCTTATTTACTGGCCTTAGCAGAGGTCGCTAATGTCGCAAATAGTTTTTCATGCATGACTTCATTGATTTAACTTCTGCCGCAGGTAAATCCCTTTTGCTGCGCCTGAGAGAGACGTATCAAAACTTATACGAAGACAACCCGGACTACATCACCATGTTGGTTAAGAACTTCAGATCGGACCCCGACATATTGAGGCTACCGAACGAGCTGTTTTATGGAGATAATTTGGAGGTACAGTCGACAGCACTTCAGACTATACATGTTGACCTTGAGGCCGTCTTTATGGCCAACGTAATAAAAGCTGTTTTCGTAGTTCAACTGTTAACTTACCGTGCTGTCGTGCTTACTTGAAATAAAAAATATCTGTTCCTTTTTAGGCACTAGCTAAACCCGATCCGTTGAGTAAAAAAAGCGTTTTGGGCCTGCCAGGCGGCGAAAGAGCTATCGTTTTTCATGCCGTGAACTCTATGGAGCAACGCATGGGTAAAGCTCCAAGGTATGTAAAATGTTTTATCTACACTCACAACGTAATGTTCCAAATATGATTTAAAAATAATAATATATAAACCCGTACTTTATTTTCGTGGATAGAAAAACCCATTACAGTTCAATCAACTGCATCATAAAATAACTTTTTAATTTTTATAGCACACTGTTACTTTTTAATTAACTGGCACGTATAGGGTTATTGACAATGTAGAAAAATAGTGTCTTCTTCTTTTTTTTGTTATGGCAATCTACTTTCGTCTAGGAAGTAATTTTTGCCAGTGTCAAGTGTTAAATAGTTCAGTGGTAGATATTGTTTAATTTTTCATTAGAATGCGGGTGCATCACATTCCAATGCTGCTTGGAGCATTTGGCACCAAGTATATCAAGACAGTTTACTCGGTTAGTTCTGCCGAGGAAGCCACCACTTCAATAAAAGTCTCAGCTTCACACAACCAAGATGGCACCTATTTCAATTATCTCACATATTGTTCTGTTGCGTAGACACTTGTACCATATAACTGCACCAATTTTAAGACACAATATCCACTATGAATCAATTTGAAAATAATTAAAATAGACACCAAACCGAACTCGACAAAATGGCGCCAAAAACTCAAAAATAGTGTCATTAGATGCATTTCAGCAGGCTAATCGCCGGGTATTCGATCGCCTTAGAGTGGATTTTAAAAATGGAAACTAATTTATTTTAATGGGTGAATTCCAAAATTCCAACACACCGATCGCTAGGGTAATCGATCGTCATAGAGTACATTTTAACCATGGAAAGTAATAAAAATTAAACATTAAAACTAATTACTTTCCATGGTTAATATGTACTCTATGGCGATCGATGACTCGGCGATTAGTCTGTTGGAATGCACCCATTGTCTATAGAAGCGCGTACTGTGCAGTCATGCGCAATGAGAATCTAAATTTCCCGCCATACCACATATTTTTGCCGTGGCTGTGAGTTGGAATAAATACACTTTTGTTTAATTTTAACTGTATCCCCTCGTTTTCACCAAGAAACAAGTAAAATATTAGTAGTAAACAAAACATGTAGGATACTTGTCTAAAACCAAACTTGTAGAATTATTTGTTCTATACATGTATTGCAACTGTCTGAAACATTGTTTCGTTCACACTGTGTCGCCAACAAGTATTTATACAAGTTTACAACGCATTGGTGTTTACACTTATGTCTGTGACATGTTCAAACTTGTCTAATACACTGACAGCGTTCTCACCTACAAAACACAGTTGTGTTAACTCGTGTTTTAGACAAGTATTGATTATTTTATTGAAATTTATGTAGAATACTAATTACAAACAAGTTTTAAACTTTATCCATGCTTGTTGGATAAAGTTTTAAACTTTTTCAACACACTTGCTCATAAAGTTAGCCTTAACATCGCCTAGGGCCATAAACCGAGCTATAATAACACACGTGCGTAATATATTATGCACTAGTGCGTAGAAATATTTCTACAAAGTTAAATTACTGCAAGTTATATGCGAGAAAACAGAGCATTCTCAATTTAACCGGGAGGTTTTAAGCCGTTGAAAATCCATATAAATTTTTGGAATAAATAAATGTGTATATCCTTAATTAAGTCAAACAAACATTTATTATTATCACTTTGTATACAATATACAATACAACAAAAATTCGCTTTTTAACCGACTTCAAAAAAGGAGGAGGTCGTATTCTACAAGTATTCACTACTCGTTTTCTACAAGTTTAGCTACAACATGTATAAAACATGAGATGTACATGTAGACAACTAGAAGCAAAACCTGTCCGAAACTTATTCAGTCAACCAACAAGTTTCATACAAGTTTTGTATACAACATGTTTGATACATGTTTATGAATGAGAACAAAAATCAAAACAATTGCAAAAAACTTGTATTATACTTGTGTTATACCTTGGTAAAAACGAGGGGTATGAGTGTAGTGTATGAAACTGCACATAACTATTAAAACAACTTTTAATACCCTTCATTATGCATCAGTTTCATAAACTACTATTGTCGAATTTTTTTTTTTATAGCTCATTTCCTTAAGAGTCCGGCGAACAGTAAGCTTCCCATATAAACGGAATACCAAAATGATTTGCAATTTGAGCATAATTAACTCTAATTATGTTATTCGGATTAAAAAAGTATTTGTCCAGGTTTCTATTTAATAAAAAATCCAAAATACTAAACAGTATATGTATAGAAACCTAGACATATACTGTCTTAATCCGAATAACATCACAATTCACAAGATTAGTTCATTATGCTCAAATTGCAAATCATTATGGTATTACGTTTGTACGGGAAGCTCACTGTTCGCCGGCATCTTAAGTTCTTGAAAGTATTTATTTTTTACAAACGAAAAGTTCTTTAAGTCTAGTTATAATATTATCTCTCATCTCACTTAAAAAAAATAATTATCACTGAAGCTTCTTTTAACTTTGATTTTTGTTGAGACGTTTTTGTTGAGACCGAGTAAAAAACGATTATTATGCGAGGCAAACCCTTTTTTTCTAATTATGTATGACTTTATTTTTACGAGAATAAGATTTATCAAATGCGACAATTAGTTAGGTTTATTTTTTTTTTCAGTTATTTTAATGAAAGAGAACTGGAAATGTTGAAGAGGTATGTTAAGGCTTTGCTTAATAACCATGCTGTGCAACCAGACGACATCGGCATCATCGCTCCCTATATTCGGCAGGTTAGTAGGTACATTTTTACTGGTATATTTTTAAAGAGTTGTATTACTGTACAGTCAACGACACCTAGGTTTACTGCAACATAATTTTATGCTTAAGTTGTATACTTTTTTGTTTTTAATCTATTATGATGCATGATTTGGCAACATGTATCTGTCACCCAATGACAGCTATCTTTGCCAAATTGAACTCAATTCGACTTCGTTTTCTTAATTTCGAAAAAGCAAAGGAATTGTGATATTATCAGCGACGTTTTCACATTTCATAGTGACATTTCTGCCCTTTAAATATTTAATGTGGATAACGGAATATTTTAGATGACTCGTTGTTTCCGTAGGGTTTCCATATAAAAAAAAAAATCATCGAATATTGAGTGTTGAACAAGAATTTTCCGTTTTATGCTCCTGACACGCGTTTCACAGGTGTATAAGATGAAAGCATGGTTATTAGATGAAAAGCAAGACAAAATAGAAGTGGGCACCGTGGAGGCGTTCCAGGGGAAGGAGAAGCGCGTCATTCTGGTCTCCACAGTGCGCGCCAACTGCAAATTGTTAGATTACGACGCGAAATACGGACTTGGATTCTTAGTAGATGATAAAGTAAGTATCTTGACATTTTAAGAATGAAATTAGCTTTCCGTATGTTAGCTAGACTCTAGCTAACATACGGAAAGCTAATTTCATTCTTCAAATCAAATCTAGCTGCTAGAGTATAAGACTATTTCGAATAAAGGGTATGTGCCTTTATTCGAAATAGTCTTATACTTTAGCTAACATACGGAAAGAATGTTTACTAAAAAACCTCCCGTTTATATAAATACGTTTTTATTGCACGTTTTATAAATACATGAATATCATTGATAGCTTACCTATGTTGTCCAAGTTGTATTTATGGTGTTAACTTAGTGAAACTGTATTTGTGAAATAATTACGAAAAATGCACAAAGTTTTGTTTGCAAACATTTTTTTCATAAATTTTTTTCTGGATGTTCCAAAACTGATGCTGTCACTTTTGTTTATTAGAAAGAAAAGGGTAACAACGTCAGTTTTAAAAAGTTGTTAAAGTATAGTTTTTATTTGAAAACATATTATTATTGCGTATCGCGAATGAATGTGACTTACTTTGTACATTATGTATTCTGTGTTTGGACTAAATTATTAATGATGTGCTTTGAAGATAGTCATTATTATTGCTTGGACCAACTAATATTAACAATAATTGTTTTTGCTCTTTCAGAGGTTTAACGTGGCTTTGACTCGAGCTAAGGCGAAAATTATTATCATAGGCAACCCTGCCTGCTTGACAAGAGATGAGAAATGGCGTAAATACATGTCTTTGTGTGAGGAATTCGACTCTTACTTCGGCAAGGAAATACAACAGCTACAAAGAAACTCAAACTTACTGCACGAAATTGCTCGTATCAGGTTTGATAAGTGTCGAATCACTGAAGAACTGAAGGCGATTAAAAAGAAGAAAACCAAAAGTATTGAATAATAACATCTGTTCCCCATCTTTGATTCTATTTTCTTAATTTGTGTTTTTAATCATTATTTTACTCTTTACTTTTATGTATCTTGTTAAAATTAATCATTAATATAATTATTATTTCTTGTAAGTACATTTTTCTACTATTTCCTATGGCTATGAAAAAGAAGAAAACCATAAGTACCTATTGAATAATAACTGTTCTTCCATATTCGATTCTATTTTCTTATACTAAATATTTTTTAAACTCTTTTCTTTTATACAATCTTGTTACAATTAATCATTATTACACTAATGTTTTTCAGTAAGTACACTTTTCACCATTTCTTAATAAGGTTTTGCTTCTCTTTAACCGCCATAGAGTGCTGCCACTTTTACATGGCAATACAGAGTAGATAGGCCAACGTACGTTCAGTTCGTATAAGTTTGAGCGACTTTCACGTTGCATTCGTTCCTTAAATAGCCACGGTCTTGTTGAGTCTATATTACTGTCCTGTAGAGTCCCTTGAAGACGCGGCGCTGATTTCGTTAAAGTCATTGGAAAAAAGGCTTTATAGTAATAGCAATTAGACATTTTATATTTTTCCGCGGGACTTCTTTCGTGGTGCGCACTACGACGAAACTTCGCCGATACTTTACTCGCGCTAGCGTGATATCTGTCCCTCTCACACCGCACCGGCGCAGCCTTACTACCACAAACGTGAGCAAACAGACATCGCGAGATGAGTGTCGACGAAATAGTCATGGTGCGTACAATGCGATTAAATTGACAATAGACAGTGATCCGCTGCTACTTCACTCGAGAATGTATAATAAAAAAAAGAGAAAATTTCATAAATTAAAATACGTCACACAGTGAACACTCACTGTAAAGCCTTTATTCTTTGTAGTATACAAAATCAATGTAATGTAATTAATTCGCTTGTAATGTGTAAATTATACACCAGGTGCACCAGGAGGGTGATGAACTTCGATAGAGACAGCATGACATTCGGTTACCACAAAATATCACGATAGAACATGTTATGGTTTAACATCAATGGAAGACGTTTGAGTAATTTTCCCAAGTGCACAAATTAGAGACGTAGTTTTAATAATGCATAAGTTAGTACTGAAGTGCCTTATAATCAGTAATTTTTATTACTGAAAGTATTTTTTTTTATAATATGGACTTTATGTTTTAGACGAGTTTATTATTAATAAGATTTTAAAGTTTTTGTGTGGGCTGCATATTAGAATATTTTGCCTCGTTCTCTTGAAAAGAATTGTCATTGAGAACTGAGACACAGGCGTTGTGTCCTAATATACTGCCGCATGCCGACTTGATGACTAGAACCTCCTAAGACCCACCATTTATATGACAATAGATTAATCGGATAAAATTTATGCATTTTACAAATAAATCATTATCAGGTGAAAGGCGAGTATAGGAGTGAAACTGGCGCCATTATCTTAAAAAAAGACACTCGCTAACTACATAAGTACAAACTATTAAAAATTCACAGATTGAAATGAGGGTGATGTAGGGAAGTAGTTTATTCAACAAGTTGTACCTATTAACTTTATAAAATATAGTTCACTGTAGTGAAATAGCAATAGTTCTAAACTTACAGCTCAAACACAGGATGCGGTAAGATCCGCAAATCTTTGCGATGTATGGAGATCTCTAATCCCTTTCACACTGGTTGCGTTCCTATCCCATATATCGCACAGATCGCAACGATCTGAAATCGGATCGCATGACCGGAACGCATCCTGTATGTTTGAGCTCTTAACCATTTTCACAGCTGTACTCGCCTGTCCGACCAGACTATCGGACCGATAGAATGTGTGGTCTTTGGTGGCTTATGACGTGTCTACTCTTGTAGACGAATAAAGTGAGATTATTTTTAAGGTCAAAAGTAGCTTGACTTATTTTGTTATTAACAGTTATGACCTCGTTTTTATTTTTCTCTCGTTCTTGTACACTGAACGAGGCAAGAAGAATAGGATTGGGGAAGACATTAACTGCTCGAGTTTTATTCCAATAGTCGTATATTCTTAATGCCTCTATAGACGGACTGCTTGAAGCAGTCAGTGCTGACTGGCTTAAAGTGGTCGCTGTTGGCCAATTTGCAAATTCCTTCGAGTACATGTCGTTCGCAAGACGCGTACCGCAAAAGTCGTTCGCAAGACGCATACCGCAAAAACAGTTAATATTGAAGGTAAACAAGATATCGACAGTGACTGCTTCGAGCAAGCACGTCTATAGAGGCCCTTAGGGATTTCTGCGACTGATTCCAAAGATATCGAGCGTAGTAAACTATATTTTTTAATTATTTCGAATTTGATTTAAAGTGTGTGTTACCATTATTTGAAATTAATCCATTTAAATAGAATTTAAGTGACATGTTTTATTGTACAAATAAATCAAATGAAACTTTATTCTATTATGTATGTTTTATTTCTGTTTACATTCTAGCCTTCTTCTACCCTTCTTATTAGTTAAATGTATTTTTCTGGACTACATACTTTTTCAAATGAATCCGTAGGTAATGTTTAAAAACTGTTGGTATTAATCCAGATGATTGAAACGTTGCCTCGTAGCGGATTTCCCACTCCTGCGCATGAAGTGGTAGCCCCACCGGATAATCAGAAAGAAAACCAACTCGGACACAGTCAGTAAAGACAGGCCGACGAGCAGGTGCGCTAGGCAGCTGATCTTAGCTGAAATTGTAACAGTTAGTTTAGTCAACTACCGGTGTGATTCAAACTTAATGGTGGTTGTAATGTACCGCTATGCGCGTAGCCGTGCGTGTCCCACCCTACGATCACTACGATAATAAAAAGAACCGATACGGCGCGCCGGCTGCGGGCGGTTGGCCGAGAAAGTACGGTTAGCACAAAACGGTTGCAATATTTAAAGTCGTCCTTTGTAGCACGTACAGTATTATTTTAACAATTTTCAATGGTTTTAACAAAATTAACCCGCTTATTTATGAGAATTGAAACAACAAGCCCTAAAAAGTCTACTTTTTCAGAACACCTAGGTATTTGGCGGTGGATGTCTTTTGGAAAAATGTTAACAAGGCATAAATCTTACCGAACGCCTCAGTAAAGCGGATGTTGATTTCAACGTTAAATTCTATGTGGTGGATAGAGTCGTAGTAGAACCGGAGAATCGTCGTGTTGTCTAATGGTAATCCAGAGCTATGACAATAGAAACAATATATAACTTTTCTTACCATTATCGACAGAAAAGAATAAAATTCATTAAAATCATTCCTAAAAATATACGAATTTTAAATCGTCCATAGTATGAAATACCACGTTCCACGTTGGGCGCCATTAAAATTAACTTACAACCACATCCACACAATAATATTACTTATATAAAATACGATTTTTATGTTACACACCACGCTGTAAGTGTAACCCAACTTATTTAGCGTTACTTACGTATACATGGTACGGGTTAGTTTCTTTGGGTAATAGTGCATTGTGTGATACGGCACTGTGGTGTGCCACTCACGCGCACAGTCTGGGATACAGTGCATGCACAGCTGGGAGTCCTGTCGCTCCTTGTCGAGGCGAGGGTCGGTCCCGCCTGGGTAGTAGTATAAAAGTTTCTCTGCAATTTAGAAACAATACCTGGATAGCTACGTAATACCATTTACCTGCCCCCTGATAACGTTACTCTGTTAAATTGAAATTTGTCAGTTTCAGTTGATAACAGAGTGCTATAATAGCACTTTGCTGATAAATGAAACTGACAAATTTCATTAATTTCAATTGATTTCAAACGAGAATTGTTTGCAACAGAGTTACGTAATCAGGGGGCTGATCCATAGTAAGAATTGCGCATATGGCTGGTGAAAGCTTACCCTTGTGCTTAGACAGGCATGATGTGATATTATAATCAGGAGTGCAGGTTTTGTCAGTAGCGTTCGGTAGCATCGTGTACGGCAGGCAGTTCAGAACGCGAAGATGGTGTGCCGGCGGCACTTCGTCAGACCACCATGTGTAGCAACTGAATTAGAACTGGAAAGCCGAAGCCTATTTGTCTTGTCCAAAAAATAAAATTACTAGTGACAGCTCACCCCTGTGCTTAGTCAGACAGATAAGATGCTCAGGAGTGCAGGTTTTATCAGTAGCGTTCGGTAGCAGGGTGAACGGCAGGCAGTTGCATAGCGCGAAGATGGTGCGCCGGCGGCACTCCGTCAGACACCACGTATAGCTGCTGAATTCATTGCGGGATTTGCCGTCCATCTGGCGGAGACGGCAGCGTCTCTGAAAAGGCAAACTTGGATTTTTTTAACCACCATAATTATATTATTGCTTGTCTAAGCTTGAAAAATTAATTGGATTAATTGTCACCAGCTAACATCATTAGGTAATTTATAATATCATATGGTGTACCCAGATGTTTGGTTTCAACTTGCCATAATAATTATTATATTATAGTGTTTTTCAATTATTACTTTTCTTATTTTTAGGTAGGTACCCATTTTTCGTTGTAGAGGCGTAGAGTCGAGGAGGGATGCTGCACATGCGCTTGCAGCGGAAAGTACACGGACTGGTTGCGACTGGCGGGCAGCAAGCGCACCAGGCCTGATTCTATCAGAGGGTACTGATTCCCTTCGAACATCAACACCTGGATGTTAAAACATTCGCATTAGTATAATACCATAACACATACCGCATGAGTGTTGGTAAACTGCCCACCGAAACACGGTATAGGTGCCAATGCCGGCACGAATCGTGAGCGGCGAGAGAAATTGGAGGTCATTACTGCGCATGTTTGCAGTCGCTCCGCCAATGAGACCAAATGACTTCTGCGCATTAAAATTTACTGCTCAAGATCCGTGCCGAGGCCAGTACCTATGTGCTACATCGATACTTAACAGTAAGAGTCTCCAGCCAATTTATTAAATAAGTACTGAGTAGAATTTTAAGTAGGTACATCTAAAAAAGTAAAGGGCGTATCTCTTCCCTTTACTAATCAATCAAGTAGATATGTGCAGTTAAATGTTTCAATAGTTCATAATTAGTCAAAATATTAAGGTTTTATTTATATTTCTGGATTTATTCATAGACTTAGCTACACGTGCGTAATCAAAAGAGACTATCTTGTTTACGTAAATTAGGGAAAGAATGAATGCATCTGCACACGCGTCTTGTTATCTTGCGAGTTTGCCGATTAATCAAGATTTATTTTCGATTTTTTTCAAACTACCTATTGATTTTAAGTTTTTAACTGCACATACATAATCAGTAACGTGGTCTGATATCCCCATTTCATTTTGAGATATACTTAAATATTAACGGTGTAGAAAAAGTCACATTCCACGTGGAATTGCCTCATGATCATAACAATAAATCCGGCGACTATCATGTCAACTAACTTTATGTCGAACGAAGTGTGCACCCATAGCGCAACTACTTTTTGTCGCTGTAATGTAGCAATTAAGTTGTGGCTGCTTTTGTTACTAGCGGATTTTATATTGCTTATGGATCTTGATCTGAACTAAAGTCTTATAAAGACTTACATCGAAACCAGCAGTGGGTCTTCGGAAAACAGCGGCGTCGTTGGGATTCTCGTTGACCACCACGACTAATCCGTTGTTGTGTCCCAACAAGCGTAGTGTCTGTGCCGGCTGTTGGATGTCTGCAGGACTGGAGTGTTAGAAACTTCTATCATAATACCTAATATATCGAAGGTTATAAAAATTGTTGATTACATCTTTCTTCATACCTACTTATTAGAAGATACCTAAGTAAGTACCTAGGTCTGTAATTTTTTATGATAGTCATGAAATGTTGCATAGATTTTTTTATCGTTCTGCTTAGTCAATGCGTTGCCAGCTGGGGCAAAGAGAAAGAAGGGGGAGAATAAGGGGTGGAACACGGAACACACCATATTATTCTAATTCGAAAAGAAAAAACCAACTGGTATCTGGAGTTGAAAACGCAGCAAAACCCGAACGGTGTGGGCCTCTCGGCGAACAGGCGGTCGCACTCCACCGTGTAGCCGCGCCATCCGCAGCGCCGGAGGATGTGCGTGCATCTCGGAGTGAACTGTCCAAAATATACAAAACCTTAAACACACCAAATAATCCAGTTGCAGTCCGTATGCGTTGCAGACGCAGATCGAGAGGACCAGCTAAAGTACGTACTTACGAAATTCTATAAAAGCCACACTTACAATACTTGGGTAATTTTCACCCATAAGTATTACACGCAAACACATAGGGTGTTTGAAAAATGTTTCCTTTTCTTTGCTTTTGTGGTCTTAATAATAATAATGTTTACCTTACCTTATACATAACATTAGTTACGTTGAAATTAGGGTCCATATCATAAACAAAACGCATAAATTCCGTATCAGGCTCTGGCCAACTGAGAGTGATCAAATTTCCAAACTTCATCAAATTGTTTTTGATCGTGGTATAGCCGTAGGTGTTGTTGTTAAGTTTTCTGGAAGACCTAAAAATATTTTGTTTATAAGTGTGTAAGAATAAGATGCTCTAAATAAATAACTTGCACACGTAAGAAAAAGATTGCAATTAGAGATGAATCATTGGATAACAACATCAAAAAATTAAAGAGAAAAACCTCCTTCAAAAAACCTTAAAAAAATTGCTATAAAAAACAGCTTCAAAAAACAACTCTAAAAAGCAAGAAATAATATTAAAATCTGCATAAGTATCTATGCATATCTTATATAAAATAACGTCTTTTGAAGTCGGGTGTCTTTTGAAGTAATGGGTAGTACTTACAAAAAATCTGTATACGCCTTAAGAGCCCTGTGGGTAATGATGGCATTACTACAGATGGCGATGGCCGGAAAGGGTACCACCGAATCCCGGTCTTTGCTGCGAACATTTATTTGCAATGGCGGCCTGCTCTCGAAGTCTACACTCATGTACGTCATGACTGACAGTCCGCATACGACCAAACACAATAGCAGGAGCCCGTGACACCACCTAAAATACAGCGCAGAAGACTGCCCGTGTACCATGGCACTTGATTTTTATACTATCCCACGATTTACAAAGGTAGTTTTTCTTTGTCTCTTCCAGCGAACTAAAATCTATGGACACGAAAATGACAATTAAGTGGGTGGAGCTAAAAATGCTGGCATTTACCTATGCAGCACAAAGCGACTGAACATTGGTTGCATAATAGCGACCATAATTTGTATAGGTACATACCTACTGATAGATATTTTCTAAAATTAAACGAAAAATATGATACGTTATTTCTGCATCGTTTTACTGCCTTCTTTGCGTCTTTTACACGATCTGACTACACAGGACGTCATTTCTAATAAACTCTCTTTACTTTACAGTATAAACTGTAATTATTGTAAAACAATACTAACTGCAATTATTGTACAGAAAGCCTGTCGCCGAGCGCGTGGTTGGCCCGACTAAATGCTGTGCGAGTTAATTATTCTTTAGTCCCATGGTGCCATTTTAAGCAATATTTGTTTGCAATTACACTTCGATAGATTTTAGTTCGCTGGTTTCTTCAGGGTGAGTGTTCTGAACCAGCCGGTAATATTTGTAAATTGGTATAATGTAAGTAAGTGCCTACATTATTAAAACTCCATTTCCAAAAACTGAAAGCATTTTCGGAAACTCTCACCTCGTATGTTTTTTGGCGTCAATGTCAAGGACGTACCGGAGACCTGGCATGGTGGTATGGCGCCAGAACTCACCAACAGCGTCTTTGAAACTGGCTCGTAATCTTCGTTCGATGGGCCCGCAGCGTCTAGTGTCCCTAGCGCTTGGTCCGCTAGTTGCCTTGTGTAATTTCTTGTACCACAACTCGGGGTCTACCGTCCTCATTTCTCAACCGGTCATAAAATCACAGGGTTTTACCAGGGGTTCAAGTCCAAAGGAATGGTTTTTGTAAGTTGTGATTAGAAAAGTGAAAGAAATCAACTACTTAAGTTAGGTAATCAGAAATTAAACCTAGCTATCTGAGAAGCGGATTAGACTTAAGAGTTCATTTTCAAAATTAATCCTCAAAGCAATATTTTTAACAGAGTTATCGCGAATTCACTTTCTTTTTAGTTCCTACTTACATGGAATATCTATCTGTTTCTCCAAATCAGTTAATTTTTTTGTTTTAAACTTATTTCACGCTAAGCTTATTTACACTTTCAGTCAGTCAATGGTTATGGCGTGACTAATGAATATACACAGAGTGATCGATATTTAACATTGAAACAAGTAGCTTGGTAGATTTATTGTAATTAAATAAAACACGCGAATTCATTGTGGTAACTTTATTTTGTTCATAACAATTTAAATCTAATATTTATATCTACTTATATGTATAGGTAGGTACAATATGAATAGATTTATACAATACTAAATATTATACCAAAAAAATTTTACTCGTCACCAGAATTGTCTCAGTCGGGAATCGAACCCACGACCTTTAGAAGTCCGGTCCAATCCAATGCTCTTACCAACTGAGCTACCGAGTCGCTGCATTGAGTCACGAGAGCTTTGGACCGGACTTTCAAAGGTCGCGGGTTCGATTCCCGCCTGAGACAATTCTGGTGACGAGTCAAATAATTTCTAGTATAGGTATATTATTTTATTTAGTATTGTATAAAAATAGCGTTGTGAACGCTAAAATATCAAATTTGAAAATGAATAGATTTGTCAACTTTTCATTTTGTTTTATTGAAATAACTTTTTTATGATTTTATAATTAATTCAGAAACATGACTTGGACTTATATTAATTAAATTGAAAATATACCTACATTATAATAAGTCATTTATTAATAACAAAAATAAGTAGTAATCAAAACATATAAATACAAAAAAACATATCTAAAACAAAACTTTCGGTAACTCGTGTCCTTTTCGTGCAAAAAATATGTAAATTTTATTAAAATAACATTTTGTTTCCATTTCATTATAACATGTTTTCATAACTAATTCCTTTGGCGTAATACCTAAATAATAAATAAATCACACGTAAAACGTGGTTGCTAACTTTGAATGTAACATAAAGTAACCAATGGCGTAAAATAGTCGCGTTTTTTCTACAAATTTGTGTTAACCGATGTCCAATATTTACAGCAAGTGTACAATGAAATCATTGTCCTTGCCAAATGATTTCACAGTTTATTTTGATATTTCCTATCACAGACTTCATTCCAGATACAGTTAAATATAGGATTGCATAAAAAACCCGAAGAAACAAATAAGATTCTATGAAAAAAGTTTACGTAATCGAACAGGATTATAAGCCAAAACTTGCACATTTGTTCCAAAACATGGGATTAAAATTAAACCTGGCTTATTACTGCCATTTCTATTCTTATCGAAAAAAGTGCCAGCATCAGTTAAATCAGTGTCATGTCATGTACACACGACAGCACGTCAGGTTATACAGTTAAACTGCGAAAACAGCTTTTATTACGTAGGGCATAAAGGTGGTCTCAAGGTCAACATGTATAATCTGAGGTGCCGTCGCGTGTACATTTTTGGTTTTAGGGCAATAACTTTAGGCAAGTGGGTACCTACCTACTTATTGATTTGTTTCAAAATTACATAAAGCAATAGTAGTAAGGCATCTTTCATTTCTTTTCTCAACATTCATAATAATAAAATAGTTCTCTAGAAAAATACATTGTAGGCTACAAACATTTGGTTAATGTCAAAAATTTATTAATTAGGCAACTGTATTGTATTATCGCGGTATTTACCAGAAAGTCAATATTTTCGTTTACTATCGGAGAAAAAGTGCAAGCGTTTTTTCGCAATCTTTTAATAAGTTTTTTTATAATTTGTATGGACTCGAAATATTTACCGCTTACGTTTGGTCGTTATTTGGTGAAGCATTGATTTACTTGCACATTAATCGATCACTGTCGCTCACGATCATCGGTCGGGGGTCATCACATACTTACTGCTAATCTACTGTGACCTGTTGATAAAAAAGTCGACATCACGATCAGAATGTTATTTTTGTCTGACAAAAATGTTAGGAAATCAGAAAGGTGTTTCGTCTAGACGTGTGCTGTCGGGCCGATGCCGGCAGGGGGCGCTCGTCACAGGCGGGCCACCAGCAGCAGCATCGACAGCAGCAGCAGCGACGCTCCGCTCACCCCCAGCCGCGTCGAACTTGACAAAAGGCTCTTCCCTGTAACGAAACGTTTGTATACATTAAAGCCCCGTTGAACTAGTTATTACAGACATCACAAAGTATACGCGGTCGAATACGCGGCAAGGGGAATCGTAACGGCGTTTTCTGGAGCTAAAGAGCTGTGCACTCTTTGAGCTGCGGTTACTGCTCAAAACATAACACAATCTGACTTTCGCTGGCCATTAGACTTTCTCATCATCCTCCCTTATTTGAATTTTATTTGGGATCGACGCATCATGTCTCTCTGCGCTAATTAGACTTATGTCACAGAAATACTCACATCTCTCAGCTAGTTTCCTGTGACAACAGCAGTCTCTGAGTCGGGCGTAACTCGCGCAGTCGTGAGCGCTCAGGTGGCAGCGGTCCCTGCCAATGTAGCACGTGTGGGGGAGCCAGGGGAATGGTTCGGAGAGGAATGCTCGCTCGCAGCAGCAGTGGTCAGCGAGCATGCGCGTCTCGCAGTACTCCATGTCGCTGCGACTGCACACTCCGCAACCATCGCGGGTTAACGGTACTGCAACGAAAGTAATTGATGATTGGTACACTTGATACGTCTTATGAAACAGTATGTATTGTCTAACTAAAGTATCTTGATGAAAGTAGATGAAACAAAAATAAATATGTATCGATCGTAGTAAGTGGAAAGAATTTAAAATCCAATTTTCAGCTTTTACAAGTTCCTAGCTTTCTAATCGCTGTCCGTTTCCAGAAGGTACAATAAGTTTGACGTGTGTAGGCAGGTACCAGAGAATGAGGTTGCAGTATTGATTAGATTCTGCGATAGTAGTCTTAGCCTAGTTCTAGAATACACAAAGACACGTCTCTAACTTTTCATTATTTTTCTTTTGTTAAATAACGTGTATTCTTATTTTGGTTAATGATGGATTTTAATAAATTATAAAGATGTTTCACGAGCACTTCGTTAGTCTGTCGATTGTCTGTATTTTATGGAAATGATGCATAATATAAAAAAAATATTAAATACTTAGATATAATAACCTACTTATACAAATATTGCAAAGGAGGCGAAGTTTGAGGAAAAATATTTTTTTGTCTAAAATTTTGCATTGGTACCTACCTACCTGTCATTACTTTTAACATTAAATATCGGATTATGAAAAAAATATCAGTGACGAATCGAAGGTTGCGCAAGCACAAAAAGCGGATACGCTCGACTAGCTTAGCTCAAGAAAAATACGGAAAAGTTTTCGTTCACGTTAAAATTTAAATCAACTATTTTACTGAGATTCTATTTTATGTATAAGCTGATTACAAGCACGTCGTCATAGAGAATTCTCGTAAAGCACTCCTACAGTAATTTAAACTGTTAAGGGCCTACCCAGATAGCAAACGTTTTAAAGCGTTTCTCTTTCTACAAGATACAATACAACGCTTTGACGTTAGCGATATTAATTTGGTACTCTACCGTACAAGATCTTTCGGGAATGCTCGTTTCTCCAATTGCTTCGATAAAACGCAAAATTTGTCTATGGTTTCGTTGCGAAACGTCAGTCGATATTTAGGGCGTTCGCGCACGATCGGTTTCGGTTCGAATTCGATACGTGAAAAGATGTCCGCAAAAGAACAATGACCACTTCACATACATCCCTCGCAGATAAAGAATGGGATTAAAAATATTCACTTCTCGCTCGCATACCAAACGCCACACCTATCGCTCTCTCACTCACACTCGTTGTTGAAAGCGCGGTGAGCCGCCATTTTCAATCCCAGGAACAGAAAAGGATATGTTCCCGTTTTCTTTCACACAGAGTCACAACGATTTATTACTCGTATCAACCTCCGTTCTCGAATGGCCTCATAAATTTTTCACAGCACGGCCAGCTAATTTTCCGCAGTCAATCATCATTTAATCACGGTGACAGCCTCTGTAATTAGTAGTTCCACGAGAGTGATTGCCTGGCTGGCCATTCAGCGCCAAGGCTGGGATCAATGCCAAAGGTACTGAGTTGCATTGTGATGCATAGATTGATGGTGATAGGCGTCGTCCTAATTGGCTACGAATGTACGAACAAACAATAGTTTTCGTCGCACGACGAGATTAAACACACGCATTTCTTTAGAGTTTCCTTATTGTCCTAGTCTGTAAAAATATGTCATCGTGCGGTGAAAACGTATCGTTTGCTCGTATGATCGAAGCCTATCAGCCTTCCTAGCATGACCACCGAATCACGATATAATATCACGTGATATAACGTTTTATCGACATTGAACTGTCAAAATACATTGTCTTTTGACTGTTAAACGTGATAGAACGCTATATCATATCGCGTTTCGGTAGTCATGCTAGGGGGGCAGGGGCCCAATGGCGCTAATTCTGAACGATAAAACCAAAACCCTTTGTCATTTAATTCATCAACGCCCGAGCGGCCTCGTGCGGCCGGATAATAATGGAATATCTATTGTGTCACATTTTCCGGGAGATGAAAGGTTAAGCTATATTTATTGTCTTCAGGCCATTTTTCTCCTAATCCGGCGTCAACCCAGAATCGTCAAATCGCTGCAACATGCGTTGTTGAAGCAGGGGTTATTCGATCCTAGCCCTCAACCATGCTCAACAATGTTTACAGTGAGTCAATGTTGCGGAAATCAGGTCAAAGGGGTTGATTTTACGGCGGAAAATTGCTGCTAACAATGACGTCAGAAGTGAGGGTGCGTGATGACGTCATATGATGGGATGTTAGTTTCATTTTGTAGTACCTATTCACCTTATGTATCACAAAAATTAAGTTAGGTACCGTGACTGACATACTTTTCTAAATTGTATTGTTTCTCTCTCACAAGTTACAACCTCATAACGCGCTATATGATTAATAAGTTGCAATATCCATGGCATTTGTGACCTTCCCTATAATACGCCGATTATTACGATTCGCCACGCCCTATTGTCGGGTTGGAAGCCAGCATTGTCACTGCGAAGGTTTGTGGGCGGTCAGTGGAAGCTAAATAACATGTTTGTTGTACCGCCAAAATGTAATCAAGGACGTGTGACATAAGTGCTTATTGTTGTTTACCAAAATACGCCAATTTCAGAAATTGGTCGCTTCCTAAGATGATAAATTCTACTTCTGCAACTCTGTTACCCTTGTCATTGAAACTCTCTGCCTATAAAATTAGTCAACATATTATCTTTATGTTCAATCTCGTCTTCTTTGATTTATTTATTTATTTAATTATTAATTGTAATGATAGTGAATTGAATAGGTAGTAGGATCTCTAATATTTTTACTGTGGTTGTTTTCAGGGTTTTCCGGGGCTGTATGCTTTGTACGGGGTTGTATCTACCATATTTAGCCATATTTAGTATTACCAAACACAGACCACTAAATAAATAGACCGCCGACTGTGGTCTATTTACATAATACCTATTCATTTACTAGCGACCGCCCGCGACTTCGTCTGCGTGGAAAATTTTTTTGCTATCCCTCGGGAACAATTTTTTTTTTCGGGATGAAAGGTACCTTCTCTGTACCCCTGACAATGTGTATGCAAATGATGATCGGTTCAGTAGTTAACACGTGAAGGCGTAACAATCAAACAAACGGACTTTCGCATTTATAATATTAGTAAGGATGAACATGCAAAACAAAAACCAGGTAAAAGTAGGTAGCTTCTGTCAAACCTATTAGGTGAGTTCTAGACTCATTTAATAGTTACACTGAGCAATTAAATCCACTAATGCTCGTGTCATAGTCTTTGCTTGCACTATCATAGTGTTTGTTAGTTAAGACACCACACACGGTCCAGCAAATAGACTAAACACAGCAATCTTACCGCTGTAAGCTGCTATAGTGTCGTAGGTAGCATTCAATTAGCACTCGCATTAATTCAAATCTGTACCTACCCAGTTTCATTGCAATTATAACTTACTAGTGGCCCGCCCCGGCTTCGCACGGGTACAATGTAGTTACTAATGTGGTGAGTGTGAAGTTATTATACTATACTACAGGATATCTATATAGGTATAGTAGTGGCCACAAAATTAAGGACGCCAGTCGATTTTCATACAAACGAAGTAACTTTTAAGCATTGCTTCTACGCCAGGGATTGACCGAGCGGTGATCTGGTGGTGGCCATCCAGGGAGTGAATGGAGGAGATCCAGATTTCTATACACACCCAAGTGATCTGACCAGCATTTTAAGAGATGTAAGGATATGTTTAAAAAAAACGCGAATATAGTATAGAAATGTATGAAAACTTGCAACTGTAAATTCTTATGCTTACATCTCTTAGAATGCTGACCAGATCAGTTGGGTGTGTATTGCTATCTGAATCTTCTCCATTCACTCCCTGGATGGCCATCATCAGATAACAGCTAGTTCAATCCCTAGCGGAAAACCAAGACTTCAAAATTACCTCGTTTGTATGAAAATCGACTTGTGTCCTTAATTATGTGGCCACCACTATATGTATATACGACGTACACAACATACGCAAGGGGTGTTATAAGTTTGACTTGTGTGTGTCTGTCTGTCTGAGGCAACCTAGCTCCCAAACTTATGGACCGATTTTGATGCGGTTTTTTATGCATAGTTTAAAAGATCTAAGTGTACAGACGGCGGGACTCCTAAACCATTGATCCGATTATGATGAAACTTTGGCGAGTTGTTCTGCTTACGAAAGAGAAAGTCCCTGGCTAAAAAAACGGAGCATTGCAATATACGCATGCCGGGTGCAGCTAGTTCTAAATAAAAATATGTTGTGCATTAACAGGATTCTCAATCTCGATCATCCAACACTTCTCTATAATAAAAATCAGCTGTTTCGTAAAAAAATTCAAATCGAAAATATCAAAATGTGTTTCATACGTTTTGATATTTTCGATTTGAATTTTTGCTGATTATTTTTTCGCGATTTGAGAGTCGGTGCCAATAGCAAAAGTTGTTCAGTTTGATGGTCCCTATATACCATATTCGGCATTAGGGGTATTTTTGTAACATGTTCTATACCTACCACATGTTATCCGGTTGCAAAATAAAAAGGCTATTCAGCGAGCTGACTCTCGAGCAGGCGACATTAGAGCTGGCCATGAGAGAAACAATCACTGCGCAGATCTACACCAGCCGCTCTTAATCTTTGTCCCTGTGCTTTATTAATTGTCATAGCATAGGCGACTTGACCGAATATTGTATTCTTTTAAAATTAAACTGATAATTAGATAGAATAATAATTTTGCACCTTATTACAACGCAAGGAAGGAAAAAATGACAGCACTGCCAACATAACGCCATAGGTACTATTCAATGAAATGCATTCTACCTACTCTCAGGGGAAATGACCAAAGAGAATGTAATACTACGTTGAGATGACAAATGATATTTATTTTTCATAATTAATCAATCAAATGCACAAAATAGTTTCAATTCCGACGTCGAAGTCAATCACAGCAAAATTAGCTTTCTATCACTTTTTAACCCTGTAAGGTGATAAATATTAAAAAAATACGAAACACGTGTTCAATTAATTTTGTGAAAGAATGTCTATGTCAAATTTCAAGTCAATCGGGCCAAGGAATCGCGTCCTCCCATACAAACTTTGCTACCCTGTTTCACCCCTTTAGGGGTTGAATTTCGCAAAATCCCGTCTTAGTGAGCACCTACGCCCTAAAAGGAACCCCCATGCAAAATTTGAGACTCCTAGCACTTGTAGTTTCTGAGATTTCGTGATCAGTGAGTGAGTGAGTGAGTGAGTGAGTGATTTTCCCTTTTATATATATAGATTTCGTTTGAAAATAATAATGTGTCTGAAGTTTGAACTGAATTAGAGGCATTCTTTTCTTTAGTTGCCACTACACTTAAGTACTTACTTTTATTTGTGATGGGAAAAATAAACAAACATTTCATTTCATTTCATTAGTGCTACGATTAAGTACTTTGTGGCGGGACTAATGAGAAAAAACTCTCATTAGTCCTACGGTAGAACTGCCCAGTGGAACAAGTGGGAACAAAACAAGGCATTGGCTTCTGCGATCATTTTGTTCTTGGATGCTTTGAGGCCTATTTTGGAATTTATTATGATTTAAATTAAATGAATGGTCCTTGTTTTGTCTTTAACACAAATAATTATTAACTTTATACGTATAAAACAATAATAAAAAATAACTTAGCTGCTGTTGAGAAAAAAAAAGGAAAATTACATCTGCCATTTGCCAAATTCCCAAAGAATAAGAAAAACAAGTTAATTCAGCTTTAAAATCGAATCTTCTAGTTGTGTGACAAGGTACTAAATCGTTTAGTAACGTTCAAATCTGACTGTATTTCACTAACGCAAGGCGGACTCGCACCACTAGCGATTACAAAGTAACATAAATTTGACAAATCTGATGATTAGTTGTAATTGCAAAGGCGCTTGATCAAGTTGTTGGTGAGTCAAGCAAATAGTTAACAACTCGACGCATTGTTGGTAACTCGTTAGAACCAATTAAGAGAAGTCACCGCTATATTAAGACTTACCAGCTATAAGCCAGCTCTGTGGATCCTAGTCGATACTATTCCTCCTGTTTCATCAAATAAACTTAAGATCTAAATAACACTATGTAAGCACAAGAGCATTTCCACAAGTCCTTGCCTACTACTATACACTGCTTACTTACATTACACACTTACTAGAAGTGAATTCTGTTTCCCCGTGTTTAGTTTATCTGTGCTAGAGCACAGATTTATTAGAATAAACAACAAGACTTCCAATATATCAATTGAAAAAGTTAATAAAAATCCAATCCCCGCCCACATTTAAGAAAGTCAATCTGCTATTAACATTAATTCAATGGTTACCCACAGAATTCTAATTGACTTATTTGACGGCATGAAGCATCCATTCATCATCCATCCAATTAGGAAAATACTAACATACCTTTATATCTATGACAAATGATGATGAAGCTTTGTTATAAAAACATCTTTCACCTTGAAGTCATAATGAAATGAAGTGACTCAATCATAAACCCAATGAGTTAGTTAAGACCCTATCCTAATTCCTTAATTAAGACTTACAATTGTTGCATCGCAGAAAACTGACTGTGAAGGCCGATAGGAAAAACTACTTACCTACCCACCTACCTACCTTCATCTTATCGAGATAAATATACCTATGGATATTGAAAAAGTATTTCTGTCGGAGTTGTGTTACTCACGCCCACAACCCCGCGACCATACCACGTAGTTTTGTTACACAGAAGTATATATGAGATGCCAAGCTGACGAAGTATTCCTCGTAGCGTAGGGTACCATGCTCTTATCGGCAGCCCACTGTTCGGAGTTGTTGCGACTCACTCACTGGATCTTTACGAGGAAAAAGAGTGGGCTTCCTTGCTCCTATCTCCATTTAACTTACCATTATCGAGGTTGAGTTCGGCGGCAGCTCGGCGCGCATCGGCGGAGGAGATGTCGTGCTCTACGAAGTATTCCTCGTAGCGTACGACGCTCTCTTCGCCAGCGGCCCACTGGTCGGAGGTGTTGCGACTCACGGTCGCGCGACCGGTCCCGACTGGCTTGGAGGCGGCTGCGTGCCGGACCTGGGAAGAGAGAAAGTCGGGTGTCACTGGTATCAATTTGAGAAACTGGTCGTTTCAGTTTGTTAAAAACAAAAAAAACCCATTATTTTCCAACAGCCAAATGGAAAATGACAACTTAGCGGTTTAATCATTTTAAGTATTAGATGTGAGTTCAGGGAAGGAACGACCAGCAGCGGCACGACAAGCTAATTCTCTGTCTACTGCGCGGTCGAAACGCTCACGACACAGCCGTTCTCGATCGTAACAATGGCGTTAGTGAACTGATGCCCCAGCATTACCAGCACTTCGGGTATCTTGAAGATGACGTCGGCGCTCGCGGCCGCCAGCGGCGCCAGCACGGCCGCCCATAGCAGCGCGCGCCGCACCGCCGCCATGACATTTCCCTCGGCTCCGACCACCTGAGACCTCCTGCAAAGAGGGAATGTTAATAAATGCTTTATCAGGTGGAACAAGTCACTAGGTACGAGAGGCATAATAGGAAATTATTGGTAATTGGAAACAATTATATTTCACGTTGAATTCGAAAAGGAAGGTAGGTAAGTACTATTTAAATATCTACACTTGAATCCTGTAAGAATTTCATTTTTGTTTAGTTATTTTACTTCATTCATTTACTTCGGTAGAAGTTGATGAGTTAGGTTTACATTACTGAAGACATTGTAAGTTGTTATTGAAGATAATTACAACTAAGTAGATTTGATTATAACAAAAAAAAGAGCCACCAACTTACTAGGTAACTAAATGAAAATAATAAATTGAGAATTAAAATGGCCTGAAGACAATAACTGCCATTCTTCCACGTATCAAACCGAAGGTGTCAACGGTGAGTCACTCGGTGCACCTAAGGCAATCCATAAAATGTCTTTACTGAGGCAGTTAGCATTCCTGGGAGTGCAGTGTCGGGTATAGACTTTCTATGAAATCACTCGGCCAAAATAAAGCGAAAGTGCATCTCAATCGGTTGAAAGTGGAGCTATGGGCCTATCGCGTTACGTATGATAGAGCAACAAACCTTATTTGTGAAATTTTAGCACTGTCGTTTGGTTCTATGATTCTATCAATCTTGTAAGCGCGCTCATTTGTATGCTAGCCATGACGCGGTGTCTGCGCTCCGCACCTGCTCAGATACTTAAGAATTTGTAGACATACATAGCTACTTCTAAAGAAAGAGAGAAATACAATCTTATAAGTAATACCCAACGAAAATAAAATAACATTCCGTTGTCTTGGTGTCAAGGCCAAGAAAGCCTATTTCCGTAGATAAACAACGGTTTCATCTTTGCAAATAACTTCGGTAACAAAACATAACAAAGTCTTCTGAGATATAAAATATGAGATCCGAACCATATTGTAACTAACCGACTTCAAAAGATGGCATTGATGGCGTCTGTGATTTACGAATCTTGAAACGCGCGCAACGCTAACAAGAAAAACGGTGTGACGAAATGGAACACTGCGTTTACATTTTCCCGTTCGAAATGTTAACTAGTTTCTTATTGTTTAACTAAATGTAACTGACCTAGCTACAATAGTGTTGAAATAGCATTTTAGGGTTTAATTTTCACTTTGAGATTGCAAATAAGAAAATCAAAACAGAAGAGAAAATAAAAATTTATTTTTTACTAGTCCTTAATATACTAGGTGTTACAAAAGTACCCCTAATGCCGAATATGGTAGATAGGGACCATCAAACTGAACAACTTTTACTATGGGACCAACTCAGAAATCGCGAAAAAAAAATCAGCTGTTTCATACGTTTTGATATTTTCGTAATTATTTTTTGTATGAAACAGCTGATTTTTTTTTCGCGATTTCAAAGTTGGTCCCATAGTAAAAGTTGTTCAGATTGATGGTCCCTATATACCATATTCGGCATTAGGGGTACTTTTGTAACACCTTGTATACAACGTGTTATAAAAGTACCCCTAATGCCGAATATGGTAAATAGACACCATCAAACTGAACAACTTTTACTATGGGACCAACTCTGAAATCGCGAAAAAAAAATCAGCTGTTTCATACATTTTGATATTTTCGTAATTAATTTTTGTATGAAACAGCTGATTTTATTTTCGCCCTTTTAAAGTTGGTCCCATAGTAAAAGTTGTTCAGTTTGATGTTCCCTATCTACCATATTCGGCGTTAGGGGTACTTTTGTAACAAGTTGTATACACTTTAGACTTGTATTTATGGAAATACATATCAGTAAATTGTAAATAGTAATTATTATTGTGAATTGTAAATAAAGCTTGGACAAATTCACACAGCACCATCTAGCCCTAGAATTAATTTATTAGTTTATTATTTTCCTTTTAAACATGTTGCAAAAACAAAGCCAAAAGTGAAAACAGCGTCCCTCTCAAACTGCGTCCCTCTTAACAAAAGTTAAAGTTTACGACGAGACATTAATATTGTCTTCAAACCACAGATAATATAATACATACTAGTCTTCAAAGTGTAAGCAAATGGAGTATAAGGTTCATTTAGTGGGTCAGTGGGACTAAAAGGGCCGGGAAGCGTGTGACAACGCACGTCCGTAGGATTTACATTAACGACCGTTAGAGAATGATAGTATCAACAATAAGTACCTTCAAAACTTGAAGAAAACACTATAACTCTCGTTCAAGCGGGAAAATTAGATACAGCCTTTCTATTGCCTAATTTCAAAATCAATCGCAATCGCTTTCAGATGAAACACATTGATGCTTCTTTTTGGCACAAATAAAAACTAACCAAAGAAATGCAGCAATGTGTCGGATCCAACTGTCAAATGAAAGCGATTGCGATACATTTTTAAATTAGACAATTAGCCTCCTGGTTAGTTTTCTATTATAATAAACTTTTGCACTAAAAATAACACTGCATGCAAAAATCTAAACTTGAAAATAATCGCGGCAAACACAAAATTAGTAACGGAAAGTTTTTTTTATACAGATTGTAAGATAATCGACTTTATAACTTTTTGTTGGATGCAAAAACAATATTAAGCAACAAGTTTCTTACTGTAGATGACAACATATTATGCAAGAAATCTGTGCAACAACCGCCCGCCCGCCCATAAATAAAATGCACATACAAATACATACCTGCAGTGTAGACACACTGACAGCAAGCAAATACACATTGCCCTTATAGCAAATACTCTACACGTGTTTCGCCCCTACACGGAGCATCATCTGGGCCCTATTTAATAACGTGACAATTTGTCAATTGTCATGACAACTTGGTTTACATTGCGGTGTAGCTATGAGTAGCTTGTTCTATTTTTTAAATTGGTTGACGCAATGGATATAAAATTGTCATGACAGGTGACAAATTGTCACGTTTACTAAATAGGGCCCAGAGCAGTTATAGATCGTTCAAGGCCAAGCACTCGGTTAAGTATTATCAATTATAAACTTTTTATTTTTTAGGGTTCCGTGCCCAAAGGGTAAAACGGGACCCTATTACTAAGACTCCGCTGTCCGTCCGTCTGTCTGTCTGTCCGTCTGTCACCAGCCTGTATTTTATGAACCGATAGTTAGATAGTTGAAATTTTCATAGATGATGTATTTCTGTTGCCGCTATAACAACAAATACTAAAAACAGAATAAAATAAATCTTTAAGGGGGCTCCCATACAACAAACGTGATTTTTACGGAACCCTTCGTGCGCGTGTCCGACTCGCACTTGGCCGGTTTTTTGTTTTCACCCGAATGTTTTATTTCGATTGAAATATCTCTGTTACAACAATATGCAATATATTTATCCCTATGATTTTACGCTATAATTTATTAATTTTAAATCTCGTAAAAAAATATGAGTCGTTACCAACCCTAGACCTTGAACTAATTTAGGTCGAAAATCCTTGATCCAAAAATCATTCATTCGATATTTTAAGTCGACGGATAGTTGTTCCATTATTTTTATAGATTGTTCTCGTTTTATCGGTTACATATCGAAAGTTTACTGGACGCCGATTTACGAGGTGTTAACAGCTGGATGAAGAGGCCCGGGACTTAAGATAAAGTGCTTCTCAAGGTCGGGACTAATCGGGACTTTTTATAGTTCCCCTATCGATGGCTTACTATAAGTTCAAACTTCAACCGTTCCATTTTTTTAATCACTTTCAGTGAATAGTTTTTATCAAGTTGCGTGTTGTATTATCTCAGCCAATAGTTCAGTATCAATGACAATAGTTGCATGTTGCTTAGTGCCATTTACACTCGGCTTGAGAAAAATAAACTCAGTAATTAAGTAATGCAAAGTATAGTTATTTTATCGAGATGAATCAAAGAAATAAAAACAAAAGAAAAATTTAATTTTGGTTTTAATTTAAGCTTCCCGCCCACGAGCGATTAATTACTGAGCAATTGTTTGTCGCCGAGAATAGAACATACAGAGTTCAATACATAAACGCCCACGAGCTACAAAAAGTAGCTCAGCGTCAAATCGTCCGCGAAATGACACTGACAAGAGGGCCAAAGGGTTTACTCAGCCAGCAAAAAAAATCGCGGCGATTAACAAAAAATCGCTCGTGGGCGGGAAGCCTTACCTTGATTTTATTTAAAATTTACTTTTTGCATTTAAAAACATATAGTTTCTAGCTAGTGCTCAATGTAATAAACTCCATGACATAGTTAGGTGTCGCATTAATTAAAATATTCGACAATTCAGAAGAGTTAATTATTTATATCTATAACTAATCAGTAAGTCCAAGTCACTGAATTAAAAATGAATCATCACCAACGCAGAGTTTTTGTACCCGTAACTAGCAACTTTTTAAATAACTTAATAAATATTATATTGTTTTTTGCATTCACCATTTTCAGGAAAAAAACTATCGCGCCAATCGCATCGTTTTTTTAGATAAGTTTTTAAAATTATTGGTTGTTAAGTTCTACCGTCTACGTCCTCGTTCTTTCTTTGGGTACTCTTGAGTCGACATGAATTGTTCCTATATGAAGTACTAGTGGACCCTGTGAACTTCGTATCACCTACAATTTATATGATAATCAATTTTACCTTGAGAATTTTTAAATATTGAAAACCAGCGCCATCTATAATAAGTTAACCAGACTTGGGGCGTTTTATTACCGACAAATCAGTTTTAAAAGAATAAACGTTTCATTTGACTAATATTACGGAAAAAAAGAAACGAAATGTCAGCTCGTGCGGTGACAATCAAGGAACATAGTGCGTTTCATTGAATAGTACCTAAGACGTTATGTTAGTTTTCCGAAAATCAACGTAATTTTGCACCTAATTCAGGTGTTGTTTTAGAATTATTTAGTTTGTATTTATTGGTTTTTAGAATTCCCGACGTTTCGACACCTTTCCAGGGGCCGTGGTCACAAACTAAATAATTCTAAAACAACACCTGAATTAATAATATACGCGCTGTAATCCGTAAAAAGTGTTTTATTTCTAATGAACTGTACGCGCGAAAATCTTAGAAGTGTATAGGTTAATTTATTATCCTTCCTCGCTTAAAAATGATTTTGATCGTCGTGTTACAACAAAATCTCGATATAAGTTGTAACAACACACGAACTAGAGTGTTGTAAGAGTTGACGACCGATAAGAATTAAAAAAAGTATAAATGGTTTATTACTTGCTTATCTATTTTTACTGAAATTAGTTAAACACAATGACGGTCAAAACCGGTTAAATGCGAATAAATACTATGGAAAAAGCGACATTTTAATTTTTTTATTGCCGACTAGAAAACTGAAATTCATATATATTTTTTCAGTGTGACATGGTGTTTCAGATTTTTTTGAAGCAGATCTTCTGGTATCACTTTTGCGGATAAAGGATTCAATGGTAGGTTGAGGGTCTTGATGTATTTTTCGTTCACGCCCCATTATTATTTTTCCGGTTTTTCATAGTAAAGACATCAACGAAATCAATATTTTGTGCAATAATCTCATAATAATTATTTGCCATTCTAAATGTTTGCTTTTCCTTAGTGTTTTAATTACCTACAGCAAAGTAGGAACATTGGCTGCAAGTTGTAACAATGCAACTTGAATCGAAGTAGGAAAAAAGGGCTGATGCAAAACCTTTCAATACCATAATGTTATATATCATATTTGATTATGAAGATTTATCTTGTGTAACTTCGAAGTCCAAAGTCCAATGCCAATGAAATAAAAAAAATGAGAATACCCTTAAGGTATCTTCATCTAAATCGGTTCTTAAACAAAGAAGTTATGTCTGAATATCCGTAAAAACTCGTGCAATAGTTAACTAAAAAATTACAGTTTTTTCAGGATTACTCGAAAACTACTAAACCGATTTAAAAAATTTCAAAAAATGGGACCAATTTGGGACCTTACCTGATGTTTGAATCATTTCAATAGGTCCAACCGTTTTCGAGTAATCGGAACACATACATAAAAAAAAAAATGATGTCGGTTAAAAAATGGATAAGATATATTTTACTACTTATATGCAAATGTAGTCTTTGTGGATTACGGGGCTGGTCAGGTTTTCCTGTGGATACTCTTCATGATCGTGTATATGTTACGGTAAATGTAATTATTGTGGCAATTATTAATAATAGCCGGTAAGTATTAATAATCAATGTGATCCATTAATAGTAAACTTTACAAAAACTTCGAATCGCTTCTGGCGCTTCGCCGGCCGATTCCGCGGCACGCTTGCTCTTTTGATCGCAGTCCTAACCTAACCTAACCTAATGAACTCTTTGATTATTAATGCACTGGCTATTATTAATAATTGCCACATTAATTACATTTATCGTATATAAGATATGTATAAGAGCTACTTTTCATATGCCCAAACGTTAGTAAAATTCATCTAAAAAACCACTATTATTACTTTTTCATCATATTTTATATGACATATTTTTCATTGTAAATGAAAAATTTGTAATATTGTGATTGTGACTGAAAGAAAGTGTAAGTAATATTAAATTTTAATATCTAGCTATGTCTAGAGGTAAAAACTGCATTTTTCTCAAGGAACGTTCTACCAGTTCTACGTAAAAAAGACTAGATACTATAGTTTGTTACGTAATATTAGGTCTATTTTCATTGTTTTTATTTTACAAAAGTACTAACAATAGAAATTGTAAGGAAATGTGACCTATTCTGACCCCTAATAAGTGGAATTCAACCCCCTTAGCCTTGAATTTAGATAAAAGCATGATATTTAAAAATAAAATACAGCTCTACATGATTTCGTAGAGACCAACTTATTGTGTTTCGTCGCAAAAACAAAAAAACTCGTCGCGTTAGTATTATTTTAGTTCTTAATTTAGATTTACCGACATTTTCAGCTGCCGTCACTGAATTACTATATTTTTTTAAATAACGCATTGCGCACTTTCAATAAATACGTTACTTTAAAATCTAAGAAGTAAATAACAGCGACAATGCTGACTGATTTAAAAAATACACATTGATTCATGGTACAATCCCGAAGGTACTATATCCTGTGGTATCAGAGGAGTGGTTTTCTTATCTTGCGTGCGGCAAACTTGGCTGGGTTTGTTCAGGCAACTCACACTACGGTATTGTAAATAATGCCGATCCCTTGCACTACTCAGTACAGTGGGTACACTGTTCATTGTTTACTCTATGGCCAGTCAGTTACGAAGAATTTTATTTATGATAGGTACCATACAGTTCAGCAAAGTAGAAGTAAGGAAAAACAAATTAAGACATATTCTAACAAACTTGAAACTGTGTTTTTGATGTGAATAATTAATGTACTTAGGTTAGGTACCCAAAATGCTAAAGATCTAAAAAGTTAATAGGAAAGCTAAGAAAAGTCTAATAAAATAAATATGTGGCTTATAAACTATTAAAAAGTCTGGTAGGAAAATATAGACGATTCAAAAGTGCTTTATTATTAAGTTTATTTGAATAATAGTAGATTATGCAATAAGGGCTTAAAGTGGTGTATTGTGTCCCGGGCGCTATTATTGCGCCCATGACAAATACACATTTAAGCCCGCGATGCATACTCTACTTTTTATACTTTCTGCGACGCAATTGAAACCAATGACTGTTATAAAGAAAGTACTTAAGTAATTATTTAAAGTTAGAATAATAAAATATGAAAAATTAAGGATATTTATTGAAAATTAAAAGTTATGTTAGAAACATTACACCAATTGTGCAACGACAAAGTTACATTCTTTGGTACATTTATAGTTGGGTTAGAGTTTATGTTTTTGTCGTCTATTCTGTAGTGGTCAGTTCGACATTCAAATAAATCCTTCTTGGTGCGTGGGTGAAAATGAATTTCGTAAAAAGTTTTCATGATAACATACAGCCTAACTCAGAATAAGATTTCATTGCACCTAAACTTTTTTGAAACCAACATCGATCAAGCACGACTACAAGGGTTGCATTCCAAATTCAAATCACATTATTCCCCATGGGAAAAATGACTTACTTTAGGAAAGGTTTGCATGACACATAATATGCCATTGACGAGCAGGTAGTATAAAAAGAAATTTTGACTATTGACTATTATGTTTGCTTTGAAAAACTCTAATTACTGAAACTAAATTTTGTATTTTTTCGGATAAATAGTATAAGGCAAGTTTGTAAATAAAATTACCAAATAGCAATGTCGTTGGTGATTCGTGCCTAAAAAATTTGGAGAAACTGTGTCAATCACACAAAAAGTTTTTTCTTGAATCGAAACACGATCGGTCACGGTTGTCTTTTTGCTTTCAGTTTTTTTATAACGGTATCAAATATCAATCAATGATATTAGAAACAGAATGCAACCAGTTTTCTTATATTTGCTCTTTTCATCAAGTTTTATCACAACATTGAGTGAAATGCAGTTGTTTAAACATATAGATAGTAGGCACAAGTACATACCAAATATTTATAGTGAATCTTTACTTTATCGTTTCTTTCACAGGTAACCGTTCAGACGGTTTATAGTTGATTAAGTTGCAATCCTAGATAGGTTGGAGTGTCATGGTAATGTCGAAAGCACATGTTTTTCCAAAACTGGGCTGTTCTCATAATTATAATAGGTAGATAGATTGGTCAAAGTCAAAGCCAAAAATATATTTATTAAAATAAACTTAGTAATTAAGCGCTTTTCAATCGTCTATATTTTCCCACCCGTTCCAGACTTTTTTAACTGACAAGAAGAACAGGCGCAAGAAACTTATCAGCTTTAAATATTTCTGTTAAAGCTGATAAGCTTCTTGCGCCTATTTACAAAAGTAACGATATTAACATACTTAACCGGTCACGTAGGTGACGGAAAAGGAATTGACTCTAAAAAAATTGCGAATGAGTTTGAGTCATTTGGCAAAAATGCCATCATAACGTCGATTTTTTGACCGAGCGAGCGCAACAAGCAAATCTTCTCCGTTTCAGCTTGGGCAAAAATGTTTTCGTATATCTGTCCGGCTGTCCGGCTTTCCGGCCGTCCGTCTGTTCTCCTCTACAGGTCGCATTTCTCAACCGATGTCTTGTGCATGATGATGATAGCAGGTTCTATAATTATATGTATATTGTTTGAAATTTTTCAAAATGGCGGAGATATGGGGAAAATCATATTTCAGTTAATTCGAAAAATATTCAAAAATGTCACAAGCGCGAGATTTACAGCTCTTCAGAGCCACTAGTTATAGTTTTGTCAAGTACCTTAACCGGTCTAGGACAGGGTTGCCAGATGGTCGGGATTCGTCGGGATTGTCACGACATTTCGTATGATGTCCAGAGTCCCGAAAAAATACAAAATGTCCCGACAAATAACCCCAAAACAAAAATTTTAAATAACATATTAATTAAACGAGTGTATATAAGAATAAGTTAAAATTCAAATAATCACAAAAGAAATACTTTTTTTGTGTTAACTAAGTTTTTTTTGTTAGTTTTTACTAAGATTTACTTATAACAAAAAGTAATTTATATTTCGTAATATTTATTTGTCCCGACCATAATCCCAAAATCCCGACTTTTTGAAATTTTGCCCGGACATTTTAGTCTTCCCATCTGGCAACCCTAGTCTTAGGACGAGATACACATACCTACCTACTACTGACAATGGCGCCACGGATCAGTGGTCAAGCGTGAGTGGCCGTCGACACTCGATACGCAACCTTTCCACTCATGCGTGGGATTGCAGTGTATTTCTTCAATACGCGTAATGATTCATATAAACCGCTCTCTACGCTAAGAGCTATCTTGAGATGCTCTTCTTGGAACAGCATCTCAGATCTCAAGATAGCTCTAAACGTAGTGAGCGGTTTGTAAACACGGGCCTTAATTAACTATTGGTAATACCTACTGATTAATCTTTTTGAAACTTCTTTCAGTGCAGCGCTAGTACTAAGTATTATTTATTCTGTGGTGCAGCTAATAAAATTGGTAGCGTAGTCACATTGATTGTTATCTGACGTTTGAAAATCAAACAATAATTGTGGTTTTATTTCGTATTTTAATTTCAATAAAGTCCCTCTTGCTCGTGGGAAGGGAATATGATATTTTGGTATCTATGGGTACAAATATTATACAAACAAACGTAAAGACCCTAGGAACTTTACTTGTCAACATTCTATACTTAATACGTTGACCTTCAGATATGAGGTCGTTGACCTCGGCCACCCTTGTACATACACCATAGCCCTTGACTGGGGCAGGTGTGGGCTCGCTCCCTCTAAAACATATGAAATTAGGTCAAGACGTGTTCAGTTGGATTCAGAATTGAATGTTTAACTTAAGGCTCCTATATACCTCAAGTGGCGCCCTCATTTTAATTAAGTTTATTGCTCGCTAAGTACACAATGTATCGAAAATTCACATGTACAGATTGAAGCTAAGGTTCTATAGTTTATTTACAAACAATAACCTCAGTAAAATTTTGTTCGTTGTAGTAGTAGTTCCTAAAAGTGCTAAAAGTGGCCACTTTTAGCACTTTTGCGAACTACTACTACAACGAACTGTATTTTAATGAAGTTATTGTTTGTAATTAAACTATAGAACCTTAGCTTCAATCTGTACATGTGAATTTTCGATACATTATGTACTTAGCGAGCAATAAATTTAATTAAAATGAGGGCGCCACTTGAGGTATATAGGGGCCTTAAACAGGAAGACATTAAATAAACAATAGAATTCGGTCCTTAATTTTTAAAAACTTCGTATAACTTGCTAAAATAGGTGATTTATTTAAAAAACGTTTTTTACCATGCTCTATAAAATCTCAGAATAACTTACCTTTTCCTTTAAAGACCTACTTATAGGGATATTTTTGTACTTATCTAATATCCTGGGTTTTGTGTGCCAACCTTTCCGTTCTTTTTAACCGACTTGAAAAAATCTATCAAGATAGGATGCTATCAAGTCGACGGTTTCCTTTATTTTTTTTATGTATGTTTAAAATAAATTCACCAGTTATCCGATTTCAATTATTCTTTTTTTATCTGAAAGAAAATATTTCATGTGTGGTCCCATAAAAAAAATACAGAGATATGTCTAGAAGTTTTTTTAATCCTGAAAAATATCAATTATTTAGCTTACCATCGCACGAGTTTTTACGGGTTCTCAGGCATAACTTCTTTTTTATCCAATTATTTGTTTTATTGGATATTTTGTCATGTTTTTTTATATACCACGCTAGTATTAATTCCGGTAAAGTGAAAAATATTGTGCCTCAGTTGACATTCATTTGACTCATCCTTGTTTTCCATACAGATAGATAAAACTTTATATAAACTCCAATGCCTCTTTATTATCTGTAGGTACAAAAGCACGTGTCGACATAGCTATAGGCAGGCTGCAGGCACCTTCCATTCATTCCGCTGAATACCGTACAATGGATGACAAGCCCTGTTCGCATACAAATGTCTGGTACTCTACACCTAGGTACTTATATGAGATAAGTATAAATCAATTATAGGTCCCAGTGGCGAGGTGAAATTATGGAGAAGGTAATTAAGCCGTTCTACAAAAAGAAGTACCTACCTGAAAATCCGTAAAAACTCGTGCGATTGTAAGCTAAATAATTGATATTTTTCAGGCTTATGAAAAAACTACTAGCCAGATCTCTGTATGTTTATGGGACCATACATGAATTATGTTCTTTCAAATAAAAAAATAATAATCATTGAAATCGGTTAACAACTGGTGAAGTTATGTTAAAACATACATTAAAAAACATACCGTCGACTTGATAACTTCTTCCTTTTTTGAAGTCGGTTAAAAAAAGGATCTGCATAGTTGATCAGTGGGGTGGGATTCTCATCGGCTTGTTAGATCCTTCGCCACTGATAGGTTTAGAATCACTAAAAGTAGCAAAATTATTATTGGTAATCTATGACAGCTATACAATTTGTATAGATTGAGTTATTCCGTTCATCTCATGACATCACATCCCACTTATTATTTTTTCCTTACTCAACCCAGTTTTGTTCCTTTCTCAACCCGCAACAATAATATCATTTTAAATTCCTTATACATCCCAAAAGTATTCCTAACTCAACCTATTACTTAAAACCACCTAAAAATTTAAGATTTATGTGTCTGTACGGTCTGAACAAAAATATTATCACTTATTAGAAATATTAAGTAGAGCCTTTTTAAATTTGAGATTTTACCATTCACAATGCTATTTGTATACAATACTAAATAAGTAATATGCTAGAAAAAACACGACACGCACCAGATCATATTCTCGGACGGGAATCGAACACGCCACCTTAGGATGTCCGGTCCTACTGTTAAGCTACCGAGCACTAGTGGCATCTCTTCCGGACCCAAGGCACAACTACTATGCTCAACTGGTTGTCGTCGAATTTCTTCTCGTATATCCCACTCACGCTGCAAGTCAGCGTTATTTCATCAATGTAAGGAATTATCTCGAAAAGTAATCTAAAATATCTTTCCAGATATTTTGACAATTTAGTATTGTATAATTACATGCTAGGTACATGTTGTATAAAGTGAATACGAAAGATATCTATAGTATATAGTATATATATAACAAAGTTTCTTTAACGTTCTATTAAAAAGGAAACTTTATTTTTCATCGAATTTTTCGTCCGCGCTTTAATTTTTTGAAGTCAGTTTATTTGTGTTTAATCTAAATTACCTTTAGTTAAGTAAGTTATCTTTATGATTAAGTATAATAACTTAAAAAGGACTTTTTACAAAAAATACCCCGAAGTTAGTCAGCAGATTACATTCATTATTTGTACGAATTCGCAAACAAACCATAAACGCCCACTGAGCCAATACGATTACACGGAAGTAGGCGCGCCAAAGCGCATGTATTATGCAATAAACGTATGTACTTATCCGCACATTGTGAACGAACGGTCCAAATCTTTTTTTATAGTTTTATATACAACAAGTACCTACCTACCTAAAGCAAACGACAATACAAGAGCTCACAAAAGACTAGACGCTATAAACGCTGCTTTGCAAACCATTTTAGCAGTTAGCGTTAACGTTTAAACGAATAGAAGTTTACCACTTGAATTCTCACCCTTTAATACCCTACTTACTGACAGAGTTAAATCACTATTATCTAATATCTCTGTGGATAAGTGCAGGAGATCCGCTACGAGATCGAAAAAAAACAGTACTCTACGACGAGATAAGATGATTGATCTTGAAATTAAGTGTTTCGACACTCGGATACAAATTACCGCAAGTAGGTAACTAGGTAGGTTGAAAGCCAGGAAATCCTATTTACTGGAACGAGGGAATCAGGCAAATTACCTGCTTGTGCGCTGTTTCTGTATTACAATTTTCTTGGATCATTTTCACGGTAATGGTAACAAGCAGGGATGGCAGTTCCTCTACAGAAAATCAACACTGGTATGTTAATTGCTACGATTCTTCAAGTAGGTATAGTAGTATTATTGTTGTCCTTCCTAAAAACTAAAGCAAGTGTTTAGACTCTTTCAATATTGGTTACGTGATTATCGTCAGCTAAGTAATATTATGGCGTCAAGTGATTTGCACACAATGCTGTCAGCCGTCGGTGAAAAACGCACGATGTAGCAAGGCAAGCAGCGATTGTCATCGGGTACTTTCTCACAGCTTGTCAATGCTAGGATTACGAAAAAAGTGTATTTTTTACAGTGTAGGTAGAATTAGAATACGACCCCATACATTGCACTATTAGTTTATTACTTTTAAGATTACTATTTGGTTCATTTATGTCGTGCTCGAAGGACCAATAGCGCTAGCGTTCGTTTTTTCTAATATTGACATAAATATTGTAAATGCACACGTTGTTTGTAGTCTCTGTAGTGCACAAATTAGATAATTGCAGATGCGTGTTTATTTATGTCGTTATACTTACTAAAAAAATAAATAAAATTCAAATCCTGTTTTTCGGTGCTCAATTCGGTTAGCCAAAGTAAATCACTTATTTCAATAGTTTTGTCTAAATAAAAACCTGAACAGACGGTAGGTAATGTTGGTATTTATTAAATGAATAATAAAATTATTGCATCATTTTTCCACGCTCATGGTAATGCGTAACGTAAATACTAAGTTATAGTTTTGATTTACAAGCAAGTTCAATGTAAGAATTCATTCGATATAAATATTTCTACTAATGAAAGTGTCACGACACGATCCTACTGTAGACGTAAGTGCTAAGTAGGCCTTGTGGTTACTGAGTTAGGTGACCATGTTGCATAATTTCAATCAAATATTAAATAGACCGGTGTAGCTAACATAAGTAAATCTAATTAACCTATTTTTACCTAGATATTCCTTCAAAATACCAAAAGCGCATGATTTTGGTTAATATTTTGAAATCACGGCCTATTTTTTTTGTTATTATTATTTGTTTCTCTCTTTTGGGCAGTATATTAATAATATTGTTATTTTGTTTCAGATAAAGAAGGAAAGAAGCAATTTGATACTTCTAACTGTTGTGGATCAACACAGCCAGTTAGGAAGTGCTTGTTAATTCGTTTTTTTTGTGTACCTAAAGATAAGCTCGCACATAGTGGCAGTGGCAGAGTAAAAGCTTGGTAAATTAATTAAACAGAGTTATCTGACACCATCGTAAACTGGTGTCTGTAAATAAGTATCTTTTAAGCCCTGGCTGCCGATTACACTCTTGCGAGGTGAGGTTACAAAGTACAATATCGATTGGGAAGTTATATAATAAAAGCTTAATATGGTAAGTAGCAGTCCACTGCAGGACAGTCCTCTTTGATGAGAGTATGTTGTTTCTCCCTCCACTCTTGGTAGGCGGGCCGAAGATCACAGTTGGTTCGTTTTCATAGGAAAACGCTGCCTCTCATTTGACCCTAAGTGTAAGTGAAGGGCCGAGTACAAGCATTAGTGTTATTTTTAAATTTAGAGATTTAAGCATTTACAATGCTATTTTATATAATACCAAATAATATACTAGAAAAAATAGGACTCGCACCAGATCATGCTGCTCTCGGACGAAAGCATGATCTGGTGCGAGTCATATTTTTCTAGTATATTATTTGGTATCATTAGTGTTATTTTAAGAAACCTTTTTTTTAAACACGTTTTTAAAACTAAAAACAAAAAAGTTTATTAGTCCTATTTTTATACTTTTTAGTTCGTTTAAAAAATGTTTTTGTTTTTTTTTTCAGTATATAATTATCATGACGAATCAAATGAGTCCAAACTCGATGGGGTTGCTTTACATGGTTTTATTACAGAGGTCATGTGGCCTTCTTCCGGCTTGATCATCAGATCAGCTCAATAACATCATATTGCATTGCCTTCCAGTTCTGACCTATGTTTAAAGTTTCAAGTCTAGCTCATCGGGAAGCTAGATTAAAATTGTTTGCAAAATTTGTGGACAAAGAAACAAACAAATAAATAAATAAACGAGAAAACAACCTATAAAAACGTATATAAAATATATAAAAGCATTGGACCGGATATCCAAAGGTCGCGGGTTCGATTCCCGTCCGTGCACATAATCTGGTGCGAGTCGTATTTTTTCTAGAATATTATTTAGTATTATATAAAAACGTTTTAATAAATACTTTTCTTTGATTATGGCGAAGTTCGCCATTGCGGGGGTATTCGTGCTAACAATCTGCCTAGGTCATCGCTAGCCACACGAAAATTTTACAGGTGATATTTCAGGTTTCAGCGTCGCAATTATTTTCTCTTTATTATAATTTTCGTCAGAAATGGGGTTATTCCGTGATCCGCTTAGGTAGTTATATTTTAGTAGGCAACAACCTTTGCAAGTTCGTGCGGTATGCTCGTAGACTTAGGACTAAAAAGTCGTTAATAAAAGCTCAAATATAATTTAAAAAACATTGCTACAATTTTACCTACACGGTATATAGTTTTGGTCATTGTTATAAATTGTCACAATCCCAAAAAAACAAATTAGTTCGGTGTTTTTTTTTCTACAAAAAGTTTTACTACGTGGTTTTAGTTCAATCAAACTCAGCTCTTCCAAGGTGGACTGCAGTAAGGTGAATTTTCACTGTAGCTGCCTGAATGAAGGCAATTCCAAAGTCATCATTTGTGTCCTACCTCTCTTATTTTCCTAGAAAGTTCTATAATTAAATAATAATATAATATAATAATATTTGACAACTTCACATACATTGCTCCGATTCCAAAGTAAGTAGTTAAAGCACTTGTTTTATGCAAATCGGAGACAACGGTGGTATCACAAACACCCAGACCTGAACCAATATAGAAAAGTTCGTTTTCTAAATTGACCCAACCGGGGATCGAACCCGGGACCTCAGAGATGGCGACCCCTTCAAAACCGGTGTACAAAGCCACTCGACCAAGGAGGTCGTCAAAAACGTCGTCTAGATAGGTAGGTAGAAATGATTACAACGGTATCTTAATGCTCTAAGACGTTATGTGATGGTATAATTGCATTAACTTTAAGATATGGCATTTGTGAAATGAAACGAACCCATGGCGATTGTCGGCAACCCGTAAAGAGCAATTGTCCTAATTGAGGCCATCGCACAACTGTGAAACTGCCAACCGAATTACAGAAGACACGCGACTTTACATTCATGTGGAACTCTAGACTTTAGCTTTGACTAGATAGGTAGGTAATACTGTATTTTTTTTAATTCTGAGGTTTTCTGATTACTTAGCGTTTTTTTACAATTCCTGTGTATAGCCATAGGATAGAAGCTCCTTCAACAAGTGTGAGTATTTCGAGGTAGTAATTTCTGGATATCAAAATGTAAAAAAATTACATTCTAATATTGTACAGCTTTATCTAATGACAAAATAATCCTTTTTAACCTTTATTTCTTTAGTGCTATTAAGTATTTGGACATTTTTAGGCTCGGCTTGAAATGTTGTTTTTGTTTATTATTTAGCCAAAGATAACTATTTATTAAAATACTGATAAAAATATTCGCTGTTCTGTGTTTTAATCACTTATTATTGGGGACCCTATATCATGACTACAACATGAGAATGTTTAACATTCTCTATGTTAGCGGCAAAACTCGGAAACTCGTTCAAAACGGCTTATACAACATGTTACAAAAATACCCCTAATGCCGAATATGGTATATAGAGACCATCAAACTGATCAACTTTTAATATGGAACCAACTCTGAAATCGCGAAAAAATTCAGCTTTTTCATACATTTTGACACTTTCGATTTTAAATTTTGTATGAAATAGCCGACTTTTTTTTCGCGATTTCAGAGTTGGTCCCATAGTAAAAGTTGTTCAGTTTGATGGTCCCTCTCTACCATATTCGGCATTAGGGGTATTTTTGTAACACGTTGTATTGGGACGCATATTAAAAACTTAAGCACTTATCCGGTGTACTGCTGCGGTACACGGATGCGTAGTTGTAAGCACAGAATAATTTATCTTTGGTGGGTTATAGGCATTGATTAATATTGTATGTTGTAATAAGTAACAGCTTATAAGCGTCCTTTGTGCTTGGTAGAGTGTGGTCAATCAGAAACGCTATAAGTACACGAAACCGTTGCTGCAAAACTATAATCCGTTTATCATCGAAGTAGGTAGAAGGTAGATCAACTTTGTTGCAAACAGTAGCTTTTTTAAGTAGCAGCGAAATAAGGGAAACACTGTAATTTAACCTTTTTAGGGTTCCATCCTGAAAATTAAAGAGGAACCTTTAAACTTTTGAAGTATCACGATGTTTTCTGTAGGCTTTTCTATTTGTCAGAGACTTCAAGAACGGTATGGATGTATCAAGTGGAAATTTATTTATTTAAAGGTTTTAACCCTTTACCGCATGGATTTTTTTAATCGTTTGCAAACAATATCGACCTTACCACAAAAGATTTTAAAACACTGTTCAACAAGTAGCTTAGACATTGTTTAAATGTGATGCTGTCACTTTTTTGACAGTATTGTTTGAAAAAGACGGCATTACATTTAAACAGTGTTTAAATTAAACAGTTCTTAGAATAAATATGACCATGTATAAATTAATAAATATTTATGAACAACATGCACTCTATATTTCTAAAATAGTGCTGTTTCATATTTGGCACATTATGCAGGTAGGGTATTATGTTTATGTACGAACTAGCTTCTGCTCGCGGCTCTGTCTGTGTAGACTCTGATTGTAGTAACACCCTTGCAAGAAAAAATTTTATGCAAGATTCTTTTAAACCCATTAAGTGGTTTTTACATAAGTCAAAAATTAAATTCGAAACAAAATCAGAGATGACCTAAGTTGTGATATAGAACACAAAAATGTAAGTGTTCCATATTTGGCACAGTATGCGGTAAAGGGTTAAGACAATAAAGCTGTAAAAAATAACAAGTTTCTAAAAATCAATAAGATAGAAAGATTTATGTTGCGAAGACATTTATGTTGAGATTTTGACTCAGAATAATCCAAATCTATGGGGACTCTCGTTGATCTAGACTCGTTATAAAAAAAAAAAATAGAATGCCTAATTGGTCCTATTTGGCAGGCATGCTTCCTGCACGACGGACTCACTTCTGCGAGACACCACAAGTAAGATAGAGGTAGTACCTAGGTAAAATAAAATGGAAAATCTTCATTTCCGAGTGTATTTAATTCGAAAATATTACCACTAGCGGCTCTGAGAGCTGTATTCCTCGCTTTAACAAAGTATCTCCGCCATTTTGAAAATTTTCGAAAACTTTAATCGACAATAAATATAATATAGTTATCGAACCTGCTCACCAAATTTCTCGAGAATCGGTTGAGATTTGCGACCTATAGAGAAGAACAGCTGGACAGCGGGACGGCCGGACATACGAAAGCACTTTTGCATTTTTTCTGAAACGGAGCTGAACGCTTCGCCTCAATCGTCACGGTCGCTCGGTCAAAAAAAATTTTTTAAGTAAGTTTCTACATTAAAAATACGGAACCTTCGAGCTCGAATAAGACTAGCACTTGTCAGATTATTTTAACGATGATCATCGGCTTGTAACGGACAATTAAATTGTTTGAGCGTGTTCGTTCATTGTCGCCGGTAAATTATTGTAATCCAATCAGTCGCTCGGCAGGATATTGTTTATTCAAATTAAGCTGTTTCTAAAGACCGCTTATTTAACTTTTTATGCCTTGATTGACATAGCATAGCGACTGCACTTCGATTCAGTTCAGTTTTAGGAAATTAACTGATACTGCAAGTTAGTAGTTAAGTATGAAATGGTTTTATAAAATGTAATGTAAGTAATCTATTTGATTGTAAACCGCAAGGTTAGGAAACCTATCTATAGAGTTTCGTTACTTTACAACCATCGACAACCACAGTTGAAGTTGGGTAGTCCATAACTACACAGCTTTTGAGTAAATAATAATAATAATAAAAAAAACAATAGCTTTAATGTGCGTTACAAAAACAACAATAATATCAACATGTAAGTACTTACAAATGCAACTTGCCGGTTTTTAGATTCCGGAGGGCTGCGAATTTAACCCTCCGATCGACTGTGTGGCGATAATTCACTTAAACAATAGTATTAGAAGCACTTGCACGATTTAAACACCGATTGTACTTTTCTTTTATAGTATAATAACAACAAGCAGATGCGATCGCGAATGCGTGCTTTGTTTGGACGCAGAGGCGCCGTGGTCACGCATGCGTCGCGCAGCGTGTCTGCCGCGCGATTGCCGCCTAACAAAACCGCGAGTTACTTAGTCCCTAGCTAGAAGAGGCGAATTCGCCGTAAACCGAGACGCTTCAGTAACACTGCTGTTAATGTTGCAAACGTTTACCAATACAACTCAGTCTAGCGGACAATGTAATACGAAACTTGTTTCATTCGCACATGCGCTTCGAGAGATCGAATCGCCTGACAGTTGGTAAGAGGAAAGTGTAAGGGATAGGTACGCAGGAAAATAGAGGCGATGACGACAGCCATTTACCAAAAGTGTGATGTTATGGGATTCAGAATTAGTATTTAATATGAATCATAACTTTGCTTTAATACTAAATACAATATTTTTGTTAGTTCTTATTTATGCGTATTTTTTTAAAAATTACCGTTTTTTTCTAACTTATTTATGGCATGGTGACATTGATTGGCATCCTGTTAATGAATTGTAAGGCAAAAGAAAAACACAATAGAATCTTTTTCCGGATTTTATTACGAAACAAATACACCTTGACATCGGGGGGTTAACTAATAACATGTTGTGTTTTTTTTTACATTCAACAAGGTAACAATAATTACATATTTAAACACAATACTTTTACTTAATGTATCACTTCTTGATCACAAAATATTATAAGGTAAAATTAAGAGCTTAGTTTGAAGCGGAAAGTCACCTATTATAAATTAACAATAATTTTAATAGAATAGCTTTGACTTTTTTTGCATCAAACAATAATTATTTATATAGGGTACACGAAATCCTTACGAAATCATAATTTGAGAAGAAAACTGACATAGATTTAATATTTAGCTTAATATTTTCCAAACGGATCCCTGAATCGAAAAGAGGTCTTCACAAACCTACAAAATTTTTAAAAGACCTCTAACGATACATTATGAAATTGATGAAAAAAAAATCTCCACTTTACACGTACACATATTTTTCAAGATTTTATTCTACCAGTTTTTCAGCGTTATTAATATAAATATTCATGCCAATTACAGCTTTCTCGTACTAAGGGCCTCTGAGCTAATCTGCAGACGGCCATGGCGAAACTATAAGGGTGTTATTGGCTTGACTACGGAACCCTAAAAAGGGTTAATTTCAAATATTATTATTCAATTAGTTTCAGGCAGATTTGGAAACGGAATTATTATTCGCTTCCGTATCTTTTCTCTTTATTTAAATGTCGAATTTCAAGTTTATTTACTTTGGATGGATTACCATCCACTAAAGTAAATAAACAGATAATTATAATTATAATGATGAAACCTAACAGACATTTTTGTTTCCTATATAACATGAAAAGCGATCAAATTAAAAATAACAACTATATCCTAACCTATGTTACTTCTTAACATAATTCAGTCTGACCGAAATCATCGAATGGTGAGTTGTTATGGTTTGCTTTCGTGGGTATTCGTTCTAAAACACTCGAAAATTATATTATGGCCGGTATTAGGATGCGAATAAGTAACACGGTCACGATATCTGTGGGCCTGATCATCCATCAGCGCTCTGTTATGGAGTGAAGAAAAAAAGAATCACTAAAAGAACAAAAGCTCACTTTTCCAAATGAAGTATGAATTTCATTTTATTTTTCGGAGCGGCTTATTGGCCCTTCACATGCACAGCTGGCCGGAAAGGCCGAGAGGGACGGAGCAATACAAAGGACAGATAAAGTTGTCGTATGTCCTTTTCTTTTGTATTGCTCCGTCGCTTTCGGCCTTCCGGCCGGGCCTGCGCATGTGTAAGGCCCATTAGGGGGATGCGGGAGGAAATGACATTCCAGCGAGGTCCACAAATATTGTGACCGAGTAATTTTCTCTATGTTAAAATATTAACCCATCAAGGCCCGGAAAATGAGATACAATAGATATTCTATTGTTGTTCGATCGCATTCGGCCGCTCGGGCTTTGATGAATTAACGGGCAGCGAGCGGGTACGTTGCGTACGCGGTTAGTTGTAATGTACCGGGTAATATAGAAAATGTCATACAATACCGTCGCACCGAGTAATGACAGCTCACTTATATAATCGAGTCACATCCCGCGCACGTATACTACAAACCGCGTGTGCGCGTGTATAGGCTAGCTAGCTCGTTTAGGCACGCCGAGTCGGGTCAGATGGAATCGTATCAATTCGCCTGCTTAAAGATTGACTATGAAAATGCGTCTATTATTACCAAAACGCCGAGTCGAGCGAGTTACCAAAAGATGAAGGAAGAAATGAGATTCGATTTGGCGCTTTTCCGCTGGGCACGCCAGAACTAATAACTGAAGTCTTGATGTCGAGTATTTCTAAATGAACCCACATAAGCGTTGCTCGATAACCCAATTCATGGAATTATCGCCCTTATATACTAAACTTACTCTACTGGCGGCATTTGAAAACAGTTACTCCCTTATACATAAAACATTTAAACAATTGTTTAGCTATAGCAGGCGTCATGTAAAAAGAGCGCTGATAAGTGGCTCAAATGTGAGCGAAAATGTAAATTCTTTGGAAAACAGTATAAATTACTCCATCAATTTTCCACAGATTAGGGCCTGGATTAACTTTTATCCTGGTCTTAGGTTCCATAGGGTCCAAGCGGATGAAGTCACGGGCAGCCTCTAGTTAATTTGTAATAAAATAATCACTTAACTAACTGTTAGTTACTAACACATAAACAGGTCTTTATGTTTGTGTATGTAGATACGGTCCAAAAATTATTAAATAAATTGTTAACAATGCCATTACTATTTAAAAAAAATACGTAATAACATTAGAATAATAACAACCTAGAACGATAGTTCCCTACAAAGCGCACTGTCAAAAAATACTGAGCCAAAATGGCTTAGTTTTCAGGTTTTTATCCTTCATAGTTACCTAATAGTACCTTTAAGAAAGAGTTTCAATTTTCCTACCTTTAGGGGATTAGTTACTATTTTATTGGATTTTAGTTACGATTAGGGTTACTTACGTACGTAATACTTTAGTATGTTGTCCTTCATACGTTAGTATGAAGGACATAAATCTGAGAACTAAGCCATTTTGGCTCAGTATTTTTTGCCTCACTTTACACACAAGGACACGGCTTCTAGATGTTATTATTCTAAGGTAATAACTATACAATTGCATCAACGCTTTCTCGTGATTTTGTATGGAAAAGTAACATCGCCGACATACTTTAGTAGGTTTTATTGATTAGCCTTATTTGCGCTGCCGATGTGTGACTGTTCATTCAACCATCGCTGCTTGGCTAACGCACTGGTACCCATACTTGATGAGGAAATGGAACCTAGAGTCGGAGCCGAGCTCTGCCAGCTCGCGAGCTGTTAGGATGTCTTCAGCTGGAGGGAGTAGCAGTTCTAAGTCACCACCTGTATTAACGAAAATATGAATGAATAACCAGTAAAGCCCTCCGTTAACGGACATTTGAGATTGTCAATTTTTACGTAATTGACGCTCACTGACGCGAAAATAGATTGTTTACATAAGCAATTGAAGCGATTGTCATGTTAATTGCTCTAACATCGACATATTTAACCCTAATTTCGCGCGGTATAAGAAGACTTTCTAACCCTCTTAAAGACCAGAGATCAATCCCACCTTAATCTTATAAAACTTAATTTGTATAATTACCTAAGATTTTATTGTTGATTTATTTTGTATTTTTATTTATTTGATTTGTCAAAAATAAGTTGTTTCCTACCTAACTGTTAACCTACATTTCGTTTGATTGTGAGTATTTGTTAGTTTTTACATTAGATAATAATTAATCATACTGTGTACACTACTTGTGGATTATTGTCTATCCTAGCTATATCTTACAGTGTACCTATTTATAAATAAATAAATAAACAATGGCATTGACGGAAAAATTGACAATCGCAATTGATCGTTACCGGAGCGCTTAATGCTTCCAGTGTTGCGAATGCCCGTAACGCCATTGATTTTAGTCTTATAAGTCTTAGGGTCAAATACTCAAACCATTCTTAAAGTTAAAGACATCTTAAGGGGAATGTCAGAAAAAAATCTAATTGGCTGATTTTTTTAGAAGAATAAGCTCCCTGTTTATTAATAGGAAAAAGTTTCAGAAATAACTTCATCTTCGCAAAGTAAGAAAGTAACAGCAGAATGGAGATTATTCCTTAGCCACCACCTGCTACAGTCACACAACATGTATTAAAAAAAGTTACGACACAATTATGCAGAAATGTCAAAAACTGAGGCAACACTTTTTTTTTATACATGTTGTGGTTGTGATAGGTGGTGCCTAAAGAATAACCTCCATTCTTAGCGAAAACAAAGGTGTTTTTATTTTTTTACGCAAACAAAAATTATGAAACTTTTTCATAGTAATAAGTAAGGGAACCTATAAAAAAAAGTCACATGATTTTTTTTCAGACATTCCTCATTGACAGCTTCCTTAAAGTAAGATCTCAGCAAAAGATTTTAGCCAAGAAGCGTTTGAGTATTCGGCCATTAGGGTTGCTTCATTATGGAGATATATCTCATCTCAATATGACCATTTTAAATATCCCTAACCTATTTCTCTGTCTCTAGACAGTAGTTTAGTTTTCATTACATAAGCGTTTAACTGCAGTTTTTTTCTGCATTTGAAAGAGGTTACAATTTGAATCCAGTGCTAGTCTCTTTAAAGTTCGTCATTTAAAATCAACTCTAAAATCTTACCCATAATGTGCACGAGCTCGATGAGTCTGAAGAACATCTTGTCTCGCAGGGCTGCGTCCGGTTCGTCGACGCGGCATGAAGTCCAATCATCGCGCCGAATACACGCACACCACACCTGCTCGTTGAGGTAAATAAAACTTTATTATAATAAGGATCGAGTTGATTTTTGACAAACAATAGGATTGAGTAAAAGCAAAAACTGGACAAAATAAAAATTATTACGTCTTCATTGAAGAAGAACTATCGTTTCTGAAATATTATAGTGTTTTAGTAATAGTATATAATCGAGATAGATTTTTAACCTTAACACAAAGCAACAAGGATGAAAACTAAGTTTATTTTTGACTGACCCTAAGACGCAAGTCATCGCGGCGCTCCATATCCCGCACGTAGTCAGTTAGATCCAGGGCTTTCTTCATATCGTACTCCGTTAAAGATTTGCTTTCTGATTCAATGTACATCTAAAACAAACGACATCAGTGAAAAATATATTAAAACAATGAGTCAGCGAAAAAGGTGACAACGAATTATTATTTTCGGAACATTCTTCGATTTCGAAGGTTGCGTTTTTTTCTTTTTAGTTACGAAACACTAAGGATACAGTTATAGGAGAAAACTGAACCATAAAATTATTTTCACTTATTTACTACATAATTATTTATTTAATTGAGATATATAAAATATAGTTATAAGCAGGCGATTCTCTTAACCTGGATCAGATCTTCTGGCTGCAAAACTTTCGTATCATCAGCGTCAAGTCCATAATGCACACGAATATCCCGCGGTAAGGCTTTATGCTGTTCAGCCAGTGACAAGCTACACTCGATCTTACGACGTAGGTCTGAAGGCTGAGATTCCGACTCATCTGAAGCTAGTAGGCAGAGTTTTGCAAGTGATGCCATAGTCTGAAAAAAAATGAGTTCAAAGGGCCGAATAATTCAACAAAGAAAAATTCTCACGCAATCAGTCTTGCTTGATCGATTTCACCTATCCATATGTATGGCCAATGGATAGAGATCGAGCAAGTCTTGATAGACCTGTACAAGTATCCTTGGCGATCGAGATATGGTTCGCCATTTTAAATTTCCCCCGAATGCAATCAAGAAAACGCGAAAAGATTTACGTTATTTCATTTTTTTTAATTAGATTTTTGTAGTAGAGGCAGAGAATAGATAATAGGACTAGCGTACAGAAGTTGCACTCCGCAAAAAAATTTAAATAAATAGCGACTTTTGCTCCGACACAATAAAGTGCAATTTAGGTCGCACAGCGCTCCGTTTCCTTCATTACATTTACCTAGTAGTTGCCTCTCTTTCTATCGCGTAGCTTTTATCTTTTCTGACTTAGAAATTGGTCCTCTCCTAGAACGCTGAGCGCTTCATTCTCACGCGCGTGACAGAGCCCTGGTAGAGGTACTAACCGTCATCCTGCCAACGGAGTCTGTCTCAGCGGCGGCTAAATGCGCTAACGCGGGCGCAGCGGCGGCTGCGTCGCCGACACAAAGCCGCTGCAGCGCTAGAAGCGACGCCCGCCCGGGGACCGCTCGCAGCCACGCGTACAGCCTCGGCGTCACACCGGGCCGCGTGCAGCGCAGTAGTTGCGGAACTAGCGCGCCGCCGCGCTCTACTATACGCGCGAATGACAACTCTGCTACACCCTATACGAGACAAGAACAACCAAAATACTTAGGACTATACAAAAACGAGCATTGGCACACGTGGGTCACGTGCACCGATCTTGGCACGTCGGAACCCATACATTTTATACAGGGACTAGTTGTTTCGAACTAAATTAGACGACCTCCGTGGTCGAGTTGCTTTGTACACCGGTTTTCAAGGTGTCGCCATCTCTGAGGTCCCGGGTTCGATCCCCGGTTGGGTCAATTTAGAAAACGAACTTTTCTATATTGGCTCAGGTCTGGGTGTTTGTGATACCACCGTTGTCTCTGGTTTCCATAACACAAGTGCTTTAGCTACTTACTTTGGAATCGGAGCAATGTATGTGATGTTGTCAAATATTTATTTATTTTGTTTATAAATTACATCCACGCGTTGCGACACGATGCCACGTTACGCAACGCATGAAAAGTATGTCTTTTGACACGCCCATAGAGTTCGTTATTTAACGATCCTAGATCGGCGTACGTGGCCCTCGTGTTCCAAATGTAGTTCCCGCTTTAACCTCCACGTTATACCGTACCTCGTGCAATGCCACAGTCACAGAACTAGTTCTACTTTGCGTGCATATGATAGTTTTGCTACACTCTGCACAAACTTTTTTTTTATTTATGGTGATGAATGGTAAAAAAAGATTGATCAAAGATTTTAACACAAAATTAAGATACAGTATCTACAGCCAACCAGAAAGAATTTATATAAAATCAGCAAAAAAGCCGATAGACAAAAAGCAAAGAAAATTATGCGACGAAACACTATGTAACTTACCTCATTAGCATATTTCTCGATATAAGTGTAGAGTCTTTCCAAGTCATTGTTGTTGATGCACATTTCAATCAACAATTCGTAGTCTTTGAACTTCTCAGCCAACACTGCAGCTCGCTCTACTAAACCTTCGTCCACTGCAATCAAATAAGATTCGTCACACAATGTACCTAATCTTTAAAATTGTAAAGGCGCGAATATATTAGAGGATTTTGTTACGGTACATAGCGCGGTCTGCCAGCGCGCGGTCGCATCGAGGCAGTTGTGTGATTGTCTATTAACACAAGTGTGTTGTCTGTAGTGACTGACCGAAGGGCTGTATGAGGTCGCGGCACAGCGCGGGCGGGGCGGGCGCGCGGTCTGCCAGCGCGCGGTCAGCTAGCGCACACGCTGCTTCCACCACTTGCCAGCGCGCAGTCGCGTCGGGGCAGTTGTGAGCTGATTGCCTGTTATAGACAAAAGTGTAACTTATATAATACTAAATAATATACTACAAAAAATAGGACTCGCACCAGATAATGTTCCCGGACGGGAATGAAGTATATCAACTTTTACGCTTGTAGCGTAAAAGTTGATATACTAGAAGAAATTCGACGTTCTCACTAGTGACTCGGTAGCTCAGCGGTCAGAGCATTGGACCGGATATCCAAAGGTCGCGGGTTCGATTCCCGTCCGAGAACATTATCTGGTGCGAGTCCTATTTTTTCTAGTATATTATTTAGTATTATATAAAAATAGCATTGTGAATGCTTAAATCTCAAAATTTCAAAAAGTGTAACTTATGTTGATCAAAATAAAAGTTAAAAATATAAAAGAGCGTGCATAAGAGTTTATGCCCAACAACTTCCTTTACCTTACAAGAAATTTATGTTGTGTTTGTCTACTACTATTCTTTCACTGTGCTTTTAATACGAGAAAATGTGTGCAGTATATTTTTTTAAGTGATGAAAAATTGCAAATTACGGATCCAATATACATAAATCCTTTCAAATTTTTTTACCATTTTTGTGACACAATAAAGGGAAGATCACCACGTTGTACCGTAAAACAGATAATAAATAAACTTACGCAAGCGCACGTCTAACGAGTTGCACGAGCGGCGGCACCAAGTCGCGCGGCAGCCCGGTAGAGGGGCCGTCTGACCACTGTGAACGCGCCTTATGGGCTTCACCTAACACGTTCTAGTAAACAAAAAATTTGGTAGTTTTAAATTTGTTTCAATGGCGTTGTGAAGTCGAATGATAAAAAAATAGATTTAAAATGTAAAATTGATAATACACATGTCAAAATGCAGATGGAGCCTGTGTAAAAGTGATTGCTCCCTAGATCAGCGGCTCTGCTCTAAACACATTTTAGTGACGCGGTGACACACGTCAAAGTAGCTACAGTTTTAAATTACCAACTAGAGGCCCTGTGAACTGCAGACCTCGCGTTTGTGTCATTTATTGAAATGGCTAAAATATGATTTTTCCACATATAGAACAAAAAAAACCTATTTATTTATCGAACCTGCTCACAAAATTTCTAGAGGTAGATTTCAGAATTGTAGAGGAGAACAAACGGACAGTCGGACGGTCATACGACAGCATTTTTGCCCAAGCTGAAACGAAGACGCTTCGCCCTCGCTCGGTCAATCACATAATATGTAATTATAGAAATCTGCGGTAGCACACGTCAGAGGGAGACAAGAGATAGTATTCTACTAGTCAATGAATAAACTTACATTGATGATGTTGATAGCAGCGGCGGCATGTAAAGCGGCGGCTCTAGCGTCGTGGGGCGCATGCGCGTGCGCACTCGCGGCTATTGCACGAATCACGCGCGTGATCTTAGTCACGCGGCGGTAGCACACGTCAGAGGGAGACAGAGCACCGGATGAGAGGGCCTCTTCTACTTCTGGCTCTTCTTCAACTTCGTTGTTATCGCCGCATATCACCTATGAGAATTGATTTAAGGTTCACATCGATAAATCTATCTCTAGTAAGAGATAGTTCTTATAATTTGTTGCCTAGATATTTGAAATAGAGATAAGAACAGTGCCTAGATTAGTAGCTGATCCATAGCAGACTCTTATTCGATTATCAAAACATGTGACAATCTGATTATATGAAACGAAACCTTATTCGTCGATCTATAAGTCTAAAATTACAGAATATTGAAATTGTACCGGTCTCATCTAAGAAAGCTTTATGTGAGTCTTATTTACCTATATCTAGATGTTTTCAAAGTAATAAATGCACCAATGAAAAATAGTTTTAAATAATATTACTGTCGTTGTTATCTTTATTGTATGTCAACCCAATATTTCTTCCTACCTGCTGTATGGCAGCGGTGATGAGTTGCGCGTCAGATCCGTCTTGTAGGCGACGTAGAGCGATCGCCATAGCCAACTTTTCAGCAAGCGCGCACAGCTCTTGGGCCGTACTTTTACCGCTTTCACCTGCCTCTGAACAAACCAAATATTTTTTTATTGACATGATCAGATCAGTATACTTCGATCAAGAATATTCTAGATAACGCTTCACGAACTAAAACAGCATGCAAATATGGCACCGACTGATAAAACTAGTAAATGAAACAAGAACCTACAGCGTCAATAAGTTTAAACTAATTTATGCCTTATCTGCCAACTCTTAAAGCTCAGATTTGTTTGTGTCAATATGCTCCCAGCTTGAAAGTGTGTCGCTATTCGAGGTACACGTTTTTGAGACTGATTGACCGGACATCTAGCTAAGGTATTCTTGATCGAAGTCGGTATATGCAATAATTTACGATAATGTTGACAGTTTACGCAAACTCGTACTAAAGGCACTTTTGTAGAAGTCTTTCGTGCTCGGCCAGACTGCAAACGCGGGCGTGGCTCGTCGTACTCTAATGAAAGAATTTCAATTAAGCGTCCATAGTGGGCACGCGGGGAGCGCGCGGGCAACTCACGCCATAGCTCGTTCATACAAGTGGCCGCAGTGAGTGCGCGGACGGCAAGCGGCAACCCGCGCGGGAGAGGGCAGCTCATACTAGTTCGAGCTAACTGTGCGCGTTGTGACGGGTTTAGTATAATTTTCTATATTTTGTAATACGAAGTCAAACGTACTCATTGACATTCTTGTATATTTAAAAAGCTTTTGAGGTTGCTCTCGCAATTTTCCATACAGTGAATACCTTCATCATTTTCTCTGGTTAAATTAATTTTATTAATTAAATTTTCCACTTCAACATCAAGACGACTGTCAAAGAAACGCGTCTTGGTGTGTTTGACACCTATTCATCGCCGGAGCTACAAGGATATGAGAATCGTAAAACGCTAGTGCTAGAACTGCTATTGTTCATAAGCTATGGTGCTTGTTTGTCCCTTTTTTGTTGCATAAAAAAGAAAAAATACACTACAAAAAAAAATTAAAACTATATAACAAACCATACCATGCAGCGCACCATGCGCGCGCAGGAAGTCTCTAAACAGCGCGAGCGCACGCTGTTTGTCGCGCAGTTGCTGCGAGTGCGCTAGTGCAGAGCTGCTGCCTAGAGGCACGCGGGTCCGAAGCCCACCCACGCGGGATTTCCACCTATTAACAACGTAACATTTGGAAGAACTAAATGAAAACCTTCACGAATAAAAGAAATACTACTTAAAAGATTCAATGCTATATAATTGTTATCCGACGTCAATAGGACTCTAACCTGGGGACCCTTTGCGTCGTATAATTTCATTTGTCCTAAAGTCACTTGGCATAACTCAATTGGCATAATAATCACAAAGCATATTATTATTCATTTAGCATTTTTTAACGCATAAACATTGTATTGCATAATTTTTAAAAAGCATAATATTTCTAAGCATAATTATTAGAATTCCTAATATCGAATGGCATATTGTCATTAAGCATATTTTGAAAGGCATAATTTTAGAATGCTTAATCATTGAATTGCATAACTTTTAAAAAGCATAATATATCTATGTAAAATCTAGGTAAATGTGTTATATCTATGTTATTGTATGTAAATTGTTGGAGTACCTTAAATACATAAATAAACTCTTACCTAGGGTCACCGGCGGGCGCATCGTCCAACATATCCGAAGCAATAGACACGGCGGCAGAAGGCAGCGCGGCCGCCGGAAGCTGTTGCAGTATATTGCGACACGACGCTTCTTCACGCCGCACGTAGAATAGGAACGCGGCTTTTAACTGACCACATAGGTCTGTAGTCACTGAGCTTACCTATAGGAATAAATAACAATACAAGATCATTCAACAATGAACTTTAAAAAAAGTAGCTAAGTGTAAATTCTTACGTAAATTAGAAACAAAATAATAGTAAAAAATAGATTTTTTAACAGTAGTAGAGAGTAAATAATGTAAATACTTACTTCGTGTGGATCAATTTCATACAGCGACAAATTCCCATCATACATATCAGATGGACAAGGCGAACCCATAGGGCTATCACAGACTGACCTAAAACAAAAACATAACTGTTTCATTATATCCTTACTAATATTATAAATGCGAAAGTCCGTTTGTTTGTTTCTTACGCCTTCACGTCATAACTACTGAACCGATCATCATGAAATTTTTCACACACGTTGTCAGGGGTACAGAGAAGGACATAGGGTACCTTTCATCCCGAAAAAAAATATTGTTCATGAGGGATAGCAAAAAAACTTTCCACGAAGTCGCGGGCGGTCGCTAGTATCTTTATAATTCACTGATATCTGCTAAAAATAGTGATTAATTCATAGTAAACACAAAGTAATTTTGGAACTAATTAACTAATTCGAAATATATAAATTCAATATGCCTTGTAGGCAATGCAGATTATCGAATACAAGAATAAGTATCAATAGTTTTACTATAAATAGTAAAAGTACTCACGGTGTAGGGACCAGACTATCAGAAGTGGACAGTGCTAGTACGCCATGTTTCCTACTAAAGATCAGCGGCACTCCGTCACAGAGCTCGGCGCCCAGTATGCGGTCACCCTCAGCGGACACGTCGATGATATCCACCTTGTCGCTTGACACTGTGCCTGTTAAAGGGAAATGAACCCTATTTAAATGCAGTGTTAGGGTAGTACTTACCCTTGCCGCGCAGACCGTACAGCTACGTCGTACAATGCGATTAATTTAAAACAATGTAAAACAGAAGTGACCAACTTCAGTGCGCGGTGCAAAACGATGTATTTTAATCTGTGAAATGTCTTTCATCCAACCGTTCGTTCTTCTTGAGTGACATCTCACTCACTCTCGCGTAGGTGCGAGCAGAACAGCTATATTGCGTGTACACATCAAAGAATGGGACATAATTAAAGGTTAGGAATGACGTACATATTTACAAGTACTCAAAAATAATGAAATTCCTTTTTAAATCCACCAAATGCTATTAATTATAATGTAGTGGTGTAAATTAAGTGGTCATTATTATACTTATTAGAAAAACAAACCAATATTTTATATTCAAAATAAAGCGTCGTGGGATAACAAACATCTAAACTTGCATACTAACAAACTTTTACATTTATAATATTAGCAGGATTCCTTACTTGACACTAAGGCGAGGTATGCAGGTGTGTAAAGTAGAGCGAGAGGTCCGAGCGGTAGGAATCTCGGCGGCAGTTGTTCGGCGTCGCACGGCCAATTGCGTAAGGGGACTAGTGACGTCACACGCGGGTTGGCTGGGTCTTCTACGGAGATGTGCGCTGGAGAGAGACAATAAAATGAAGTTCGAGTTCTTGACAGCGCCTTAAGCATTATTGAAAAAATAAATTAAACCTAATAGATGTCGCTACGAAGTTTTCAAAAGCACTATGTGTCGTTTGGTAGGTATTCTTTTATGATATCTATTCGAAGCTAGATGGCACTTCTAATTTTGAACATTTTTCGAAACGGGTGAAGCAGAGATGCTTATAATTATATACCTAAATAAAAGAAATAAATCTTTATTTTACCTATAGCGTATCTACGATCAGCCGCCACTAGCAGCAACAGCCCGTTATGGCCACTCGCGCGCACGTCTAGTGCAACCAGTTCTGCGCCGCTTAGATCACCTGAAACAAAGAAAGACATGAATAAAAGTGTCACGTAAGTAATCTCGGGCGTTCCCGTGCATTGAATGGATATAACTAGCGGGCCGCAATTCACTTTATTTAAACTGACTGATTTTTTACTTTTTCGTTTTGGTTCGTGAAGCGTTATCTTTGGTATTGTTGATCGAAGTTCTTTGTCAACTCCCCGCGAACACTACACAATACTCACCATGCCTCGCGTGTGCGTCAGTGAGTGGTCGCCGCAGACTATGTTCGTGCAGTTCGCCCGCCGTCCACACTTGTATCAGCGGGCCCCCGCCCGCGTTGCCCCCGCCCCCTACTAGAACTACGCAGCCTTCCTGCCCGCCTTCTTCCGTTGCATCAATTGAACCCTCTGATAGAACTACTACACCCACTAGTTTCTGCGGATGAAAACAAATGGTTTATAGTACTAACGAAGATGAGAAATATACCTAAAACCAATTTATATTTGGTTCTGCTGAGTACCTATATTTAGAATATGTACGATTACGTACAAATGAATATTTTGATCTGCTGACTACGCGACCTACTTTGGCGCGCCGCCGGTCGCCCGATCGTTTACATTATTATGAAATATTAATTAGTTCTATACTTGACTCATAACTGTTAACTGGTACTTATCTATTAAATTAAAATAACTTTAAACTCAGTGTTTCTACTATCTTCTTCTACTATCTTAATCTACACTCTTCAAGACCCATACATCTCTTTGTGGTCCTTCGAAGCTTTACAGGTACCTATATAGTAAATTTTGTTCGGTAGCGAATCGGTTTGTCTGGCCTCCCACAAGCGGGTCTCACCAGGCAAATTGAGACGGGCGCATATATCGTGCAAAAGGAACGGTTATAGGTACCTATAATTTACGTCCACGTAATCTGTGGCCGTAAAGAACCATCACCTATTGGAAAAGTTTTTGGTGAACTTACTAAAAACTTATTATGTCAACTGAAACTCAAGAACTCATATTGCGTCAGCAAGACAGCTTCCTAAAAATCAAGCAAATCTGCACCAACTTCAAGAAAGACAGTGCATCAAGAAAAACTTTAGAATATTTGGAAAAAAGACTTAGTGATTTAAAATCGCAATGGCAGGCATTCCAGAGGAATCATGAGGTACTTTTGCAATTAGAAGATAGGAATATAGACTACTTTAATGATAATATTTTTGAACGTACTAAATCTCTGTGTGAAGAAACTGAAAACGAGATTTTGAATTTGCAAAATGACATTGTTATGTCATTTAGAACTCCTTCTGCCTCTCAGGGAGTACAGAAAAATCCTGAAAAACGGGAATTGAAAGAAAGCACTGCTTCATCTGTGACTAACAAACGCAACGAACTTTTACGTTATCAGCAGTGTAATTTCAAGATGCTGCGACGCGCCTTATCTAAATACGAGACTGTCACTATAACTGAAAAATGGGAATTAGAAGATGCCTTGGGTGACATTAAATCAAAATGGCAAAGTATTGAAAAAACCCACTTCGAACTGGATTATTTGTCACCGGAAACAGATTACGTTTACGAACACGAGTACAGTGAGCTAGAAAAGTCATACGATAATATCAAAAAACAACTTAACCATAAAATATGGAATAACGTCCATTATGAAAAAGCAACTCCAAGAATAGAAATTCCAGACTTCTATGGAAATTATACCCAATGGTCTTCGTTTAAAGACCTTTTCGTCGAAAGCATTCACTCCAATCCCTTGCTGGCCAAGACTCAGAAGATGCAGCATTTGAAATCCAAACTGAAAGGAGAAGCTGAAAAACTTGTGCAGCATCTGAACGTCAGCGCGGAAAACTATGACGCGTGCTGGGACATCTTAACTCATCGCTATGACAATCAACGACTTTTGTTTACATCGTACATGAATACGATGCTCAACCAACCAACAATACAACATAATAATGCTTATTCCATCAAAAAGTTACATGACACCACTGTGGAGTGCTTAAACGGTCTCACTAACCTTGGATTGGAGCTATCGGCATCGCATTCGATTCTCGCGCATTTAATTTGCAAGAAACTTGATAGTGAGATTTATGCCGAGTATGTGAAGGGACTTAAGGCCCCAAGAGAGTTACCAAACTTAGAAGAGCTTTTAAACTTTTTGGAATCTAAGTTTATTGCACTCGAAACTTTGCAAAATGGTCAGAATCCTAGATCGTCAGCAGCATCCAGTCAAGTACCAAATCAAAAATATGTCAGTCAGAAGAAGCCTACTTTTTATAACAGATCTGAAAAAGCGCATAAAACTTATAATTTTACTTTCTCACTTCAACGGTGCCCGCTATGTAAACACAATGGACACGTTTTAATGCAATGTGACAAATTTTTAAATATGACTTATGACGCACGGCGCAGCGCTGTTGCAAAACTGCAATTTTGCAAAAACTGCTTATACAGTCACAAGAATAAGGCATGTAACTCCGATAAACGATGCAAATTATGTAATAAGGCTCATCACACATTATTACATGAAAATAATTCTGAAACTTCGACATCTCAAACTAAACCACCTGCCGTGAATAGCATTACAGATGAGAATAGAGAGATTTTGCTTACTACTGTACAACTGAAGGTGAAAAATATACATGGAAACTACGTCACCTTGAGAGCGCTCCTGGACCAGGGATCTCAAGTTAGTCTCATTACTGAAGATTCTGCTCAATTACTTCAACTTCCACGACAAAAAATGAGCGCTGTTGTATCTGGAGTTGGAAGCATCAGTGGAAACAGCAAAGGCTTATTACAATTAGAATGTAAATCAATACATTCTAAGTACACTTTCAAAACTGAAACTTTAATTATGAATAAGCTGACGAAGAAACTCCCCGCAACATCCTTTTCTGTTGACAACTGGAACTATCTCAATAACATCAAACTTGCCGACCCTGAGTTTAATATTTCGGGACCGGTAAACTTACTTCTTGGAGCTGATGTGTACTCAGAACTGATAATGGATGGAGTCATGAAGAGTGAAAAGAACCTTCCTATCGCTCAGCAAACTAAATTAGGATGGATTCTCTGCGGGAACGTTCAGACCTTTAACTGTTTTATTACTTTAAATGAACTTGAAAACATTACACACTTTTGGGAAACTGAAGATATTAACCAAAACAATCGCTGTGTAGAACTGAATGAAGAAGAATACTGCGAAAAATACTATACGAACACCACTGAAAGACAAAACGATGGAAAATACATTGTTAAAATGCCCATGAAACCTGATTTTGAAAAATACTTGGGAGACTCGAAGCCGCAAGCTATGTTGCAATTTTTTCAACTGGAAAGAAAAATGCAAAGACAGAATCATTTTGCAGCCCAGTACAAACTTTTTATGAAAGAATACAAGGAAATGGGACATATGAAACCTGTTTCTACAAAAACTGAAAATCAACCACAAGCGTATCTTCCTCATCATGGCGTGCTGAGAAACGATTCTACGACCACTAAGCTGCGAGTAGTTTTCAACGGCTCCCAGAAAGCTAAAAATAACTACAGCCTAAACGATTTGATGTATACTGGCCCTAACTTACAGAAAGATATAATGTCGCTAGTATCACAGTGGCGACTCCACCAATATGCCTTTACAGCTGACATGGAAAAAATGTACCGAAATATCTTGCTCCATGAAGATCAACAGCTACTTCAAAAGATCATATGGCGTGACACACCAAAAGAGCCGTTATGTGAGATGCAATTATGCACCGTAACGTATGGAACTAAGGCCGCACCATACTTCGCCATGCGAACTCTACAACAACTCGCACAAGATGACGGTCACAAGTACCCAGAAGCTGCAAAAGTGCTTTCATCATACTGTTACATGGATGATTTACTCTATGGAAGCGATACAATAGAGTCAGCAAAAAACTTAATTCAAGACCTTATACTACTAGCAAAAGGCGGGGGACTTAATTTAAGAAAATGGACAACCAATGAGCCTCTTATCTTACAACATCTTACTGAAGAGCAGAAATCTAAAACTGTTTTGAACTTTAAACAAGAAAACTCTGAAAAAACTAAAACTCTCGGCTTAAATTGGAACCCACAAAATGACTATTTCTATTTTGACTTCAAGCAACCGCCTTCTCAAAAACATACAAAGCGCACGTTGTTATCAGAGATAAGCTGCCTTTACGACCCCCTTGGATGGCTGTCACCGGTAATCATCAAAACTAAATTGCTTTTCCAAAAACTATGGCTCGATAACTATTCATGGGATGAAACTGTACCCGAAAAAATCTATAAAGAGTGGGAAAAGATAAGAAAAGACCTTGAAAACATTCAAACATTGAAACTGAACCGATGGCTGTCGACAAGTGGTGACGAAATTGAGCTTCACGGATTCTGCGATGCCAGCGAAAAGGCTTATGCGGCCGTGGTATACTGCCGAGCTCAAAATAAGAACGAAGTAAAAATCACATTAGTTGCTGCTAAAACTAAAGTGGCGCCTATCAAAACAAAGATAACTTTACCACAACTAGAATTATGTGGAGCTTTATTATTGGCTAAACTATTAGAAAAGCTCAATAATACTTTTAAAGATAAACAAATAACTTATCACTGTTGGACAGACTCGAAAGTGGTATTAGCATGGCTACAGCGTGACGTCAATAAGTCAGAGCGATACATCGCCAACCGCGTGAATCAAATACGCGCGATTATTCCTGTAACGCAATGGAGTTACGTGAAAAGCGAAGAAAACTCAGCTGACTGCGCTACCAGAGGTCTCCTTCCGTCGAAACTTTTGACATTCAACTTGTGGTGGGAAGGACCCCTATGGCTGAAAACATACAAAGGCTCTGAATCGCCAGATAAAAAACAATCATTCGTCACAGAGTTTGGAATGATTAGTAACTGTTGTTTCGCAACTAAAAATAATCAAGACAATAATACAATATTTAGTGCACTACTTATGAAATGCAGTTCTTTGACCCGTGCAATACGACTCGTCAGCTGGATACTTCGTTTCGTAGCAGCGACACGAAATAAAATATTTAATTGCACAAGTTATTTATCGAAACATGAGACATCCGCAGCTACGCTATTGATTGTGAAAAACGTTCAAGATCAATATTATCAAAAAGAAATAGAACTACTGAAGAAAACTGAAACTGTAAGAAAGGGTCCTCTGTCGAAATTAAGTCCGATACTGGATGAAACTGGTTTACTGAGAGTAGGAGGACGACTTCAAAATTCTACGCTTCCATATGAAACTAAACATCCACTTATTTTGCCGCCAAGTAAGCTGACTGAACTGATAATAGATTATAACCACAAACTAACACTACATGGTGGACCTCGTCTAACATTGGCACTAATTAGAGAAAAATACTGGATCGTGGGTGGCAATAAAACTGTTAAAAAGCAACTTCGACTTTGTGTTTGGTGTGCTCGATTCAAGTCACACCAAAATCAACAAATCATGGGCGAACTACCCAAAGCAAGGATAACACCGTCAAGGCCATTTACCAACACCGGTGTAGATTACACTGGTCACGTGGAACTGAAAATTAATAAAGGAAAGGGCGTACGAACTTGTAAGGGCTACATAGCCATATTTATTTGCATGGTGACCAAGGCCGTTCACCTGGAGTTGGTGTCGGACCTCAGCACCGAAGCTTTCCTGGCAGCATTGAAACGCATGTGTTCTAGGCGTGGCCGACCAAGAAACATGTACTCTGACAACGGTACAAACTTTGTGGGGGCTGCCAAAGTACTGAAAGAAGATTTTAAATACCACAAAACTTTTTCTTCTCAAGAATTTTATGATGCTGTAAATGAACTAGATATTGAGTGGCACTTCAACGCCCCACTGTGGCCAACTGCAGGTGGATTATGGGAGGCTGCAGTGAAATCAATGAAGTATCACTTACGCAGAGTCATCGGAGAACAGAAACTGACCTACGAGCAGTTCTCGACTTTACTTACTCAAGTTGAAGCGTGTATGAACTCACGCCCACTATGCGCTTTAACCGAAGATATTGAAGATCTTGATTATCTCACACCGGGGCACTTTCTAACCGGTAGACCAATCCTGTCAATACCATACGGCAGTGATGTTCATGATGGCAACCTAGATCTACGCAACCGCTGGAAACTGGTCGACCAAATGAATTTACATTTGTGGAAACGCTGGTCACAAGAGTATTTGCAACAACTGCAAATACGTAGCAAGTGGCAAAGTCCATCTAAAAATCTTGAAACTGGAGACATAGTGTTGCTAAAAGAAAATAACTTACCTCCTGGAAAATGGGCGCTCGGACGAGTCACTGAACTGCATCCTGGAGCCGACGGATATGTTCGAGTCGTCACCCTGAGATCAAAAAATGCCAGCCTGAAACGCCCTATCACAAAGCTTGCAAGATTGCCTATAGAAGAGAAAACTGCTACTTCAGATGAAAACTCAAGTCAAGCTGGAATAAAACAACGAAAAAACTCGATCAACAAAGGCTGTTTCGCGGTATTGATGACGTTACTATTTTTTTTTTGTCGCGCCTGCTAAATCCACTCACTTGCCGCAGCCAAGCTACAAAATAAACACCATCGAAAATCAGCCTATATATTTCGACGAAATCGGGAAGATACAACTGATACACGATGACTGGTCACTTCTCATTTACTACAATTTAACATCATACTGGAACTCAATGATTCGTATCCAAGCAAACGTCGAACACATACAAGAAATTTGCAGCACTATGAAAAGTGCGCCCTGTGACGTCATCGCAAACCAACTACGTCACGAACTTGGCTACTTATTAGAACGCAACGACTTATTACTTACCACGCCGAAGTTGAGACGCAAACGAGGATATTTCAATGGCGTTGGGAACTTAGCAAGAACATTATTTGGTACCCTTGATGAAAACTTCGCTATAAAATATGAAAAGGACATCGAAAATTTGAAGTCAAACGACAATTACTTAAAACATTTAATCAAGAACCAGACTCTAATTATCGAAGCTGAAAATAATATAGTAAAGAGAAACGAAAAATTCATTAACGACCAATTTGAAACAATGCACAATTATATGAATGAAACAAGATACGAAATACAACAACTTGAAACCAGAGTCGGCATGCTATTTGTTATGAATGACGTCAACGCGATGTCCCTTACCGCGAGCTTGATCCTTGCAAACTTACACAGAACTCAAGAAATGTTATTGAACGCGCTAGCCGACGTTTACAACGGGCATCTAGATATGCATTTATTTTCGGCTGAACAACTGATACAGCAACTTCACATCATATCTGGAAAACTACCGATTGGGTTGTCTTTACCTATTACAGAGAGTCAACAGGAAATAACTGAACTATATAAACTATTACACGTGAAAGCCCGAATAACGAAAAACTACTTTTTGTTTGAACTGCATATACCACTCGTCAGCGATGAAAAATACAACATCTATCGAGTGATTCCCGTACCATTCAAAAGGGAAGAACACTGGCATATGATAGCAACTATTACGTCATACATCGCCATAAATTTCGCGAAGAATTCATATCTGAACCTTCAAGAACAAGAACTGCAATCTTGTACTTTATATAACAAAGATAATTATATTTGCAGTTTACAACAGCCTATTTATAAACTACACAATCAAGACGCACCATGTGAAATAAAAGTATTCAATCAGAAAAGGTCATTGTCTTGCACTATTAATGAAATCGCGTGCAGTGATAAATGGGTCAAACTTCATAGGAGTAACATATGGTTATTCACGTGCTGCGACAAACACCTGTTACGGATTATATGCAGTGATCAAGTTACATCAGCTGCGATAACGGGAACGGGACTTATTGCATTACAAGAGGGATGTGCAATACAAAAAGAAGACGCGACTATTTACTCGTTCAACCATTTCGGGAGCGATTATAATTTAAAGACGAACGATGACGTATCGTCTCTTGACTCATCGATTAATAAAATAATGAATATCACATGGCACAACACGCAGCTCAAAATTGATTTTAGAAGGTTGAATAATTCTGAAGATTTTGCTAAAATTCAACAGAGTTTAATTGAGCAAAAACTGAAAGAACAAGAGTCACTACCGTCAGAAACTGATACTTTATCACTTCACGACGTTTTCCACTACTCGTTCTCTTGTGTCGTCGCGGGAGGAGCCGCTGTGTGTATAATATATTTTGTTATCAAGAAGCGAAACTTAAGACACACGAATACAGCGTCCATGCAGCAAGAAGTCACCGCCAACCAGCCACTAGAGATTGAGCTGCAAGAAATGAACACTGTGCCCGCGCAGCAACCCCGGAGTTCGGGGATAACTTTTGATTTTAATTAAGTTTTTAATATTGTGTAACTTTTTGCTTTATGTGTTTTTATATTTAACTTTACATTAATCTTTAGACATTTTTCTGTCATATTCATTTCATTTGTTATTCTAATGTAAGTAACTATAGATTTTTTACGTTTTCCCCTCGGGAGCATGTACGATTACGTACAAATGAATATTTTGATCTGCTGACTACGCGACCTACTTTGGCGCGCCGCCGGTCGCCCGATCGTTTACATTATTATGAAATATTAATTAGTTCTATACTTGACTCATAACTGTTAACTGGTACTTATCTATTAAATTAAAATAACTTTAAACTCAGTGTTTCTACTATCTTCTTCTACTATCTTAATCTACACTCTTCAAGACCCATACAGAATATTTAAATGAAAAGAGTTACTTTGTATTTACCTGGTCAATAAATGTAACTTTCGATAGCTTAGAGGACGACAAGGACATAGAACTTACTTCATCAAAAATAACAATCAAGCTTAGAATTTGAAATCAAATTAAAAACAACAATAGTGGACTTCAAAATTACTTAAAATACAAAGTAACTTACAGTATCAGCATGTGCAGGCATAGAACCAAAGAATAGTAAGGAAACACGGCGACCAATTCCGCCGAGCCAACCACTAGGCGGGCGAAGTACTCGACACGTAACAGTCGCTCGACCCTCTGCAATATATTGAAACAGGGATTATATTAGTCAAAATGAGTTTTATAAAATTTAAAAGTTTTATATCGCTCCGATTTTTTTTCTTAGCTCTTTCTCTTTCTGCCGCTTAAACATATCTTTCGCTAGAGCAAGAATACCCTTGATCGAAGCTAACGGAAAAATAGGGTACCATAGTTTCGACCCTAAAAAATAAAGCACTAATTTAATACGAAAGATATCCAACACTTACCATGTCTCTGTGGATGCAAAAGTACCACGGAGCATGTTGTAGTAGCTAACAGCAGATATTCCGACGTAGCGACAAGACGGTCACACTCTTGGCCGGCAAGATCACAGGACACGTCGACGGAGGCGCTCTCATGGCCAACCGACCACCAGTACCGTACAACACCTTCTGGTGAAACGCCTACGCAGGATGGCATCTGCAGGCAATCCGATAACATTGTATTATTTCAAAGATTTTTTATTGACTGATCAATAAATAAATAAACATAGAAAATGTTACGAATTTTCTCATGAATTGAAATATTTCGAAATAAATGTTAAAAAGACAATGTACAGTAAAGTCGAGAAATGAAAAAGTTTGTTACCTTCATTGAGATTTTTACTTGGACAAATAAACTTCGATTTTATGTATATGCTTAATTAATTAAATATTATTGTAAACATGTCTCTAGAAAAATTAGGAAATTTCACAAACTTTTGGCAAGGCCTTTGCCTGGCAAAGTGTAAAAAAATAGATAATATAACCTGTGCTCCATCTTCATAGAACAATTCAACCAGATCAGCCTTATGTGCTAAGTCCGTTTGCGGTAACGTTAACTCCCTTGCCGCAGGAGGCGCCCCGGCCGGCGACGGTGATGACACACCACCACTGCTAGTCGCTTCCCGCGGCCACGCGACCACGCGCCGTCCGGCCACCAACCAACACCAGCCGCATGGAGAGAGACGGACGCTCACTTCACCACTGGCTGTGACGTAATAACAGCTTTAAAATGAGGCACACCACCTCTGCTGGTCGCTTCCCGCGGCCAAGCGAAGACGCGTCGTCCGGCCATCAACAATCGATCCGGAGCGATGGATGCCCACTTTAACACTGGCTGTGATGGTATAAACAACTTTACAAATGATGAGGATATCTAGTTTCTTTTATTATTATTTGTAATTTTTTTAATTACAACAAAGACAAAACTCTAATTCATTTGGTTACAAAGCTTTATTGATTGTCTTTGTCAAACAACAAGTATTATACTCATTAAAACTCTTTATCTTCACTATTTAAGTTATTTTCAGAACTTTAACACTTTTGTTTAGTTGTTTAGTGTGATTCAAACACAGATATGAATTAGGTGTATCACAAACATTATAAGCTTGCACATTGGATGATTAATCAGCTTTGACAAATATAAATCTTTGATCTATACAATTTTATGGAACAACAGTATTATTATATAAAGAAATAATAACATACCAAAAGTGAGTGTCTCTGTGACCATGACCGGCAATGATGAGCCATATGTTTCAACAGTGCTCACTGGAGTTTTGTAGATCACATCTCCGCTCTGGGAACCTTGATTTTGAATAAATTTTCTAAAGACAAAAGATACAGTTTAAAACTATCTGTTTAAAAATAGTAAATAAGTACAATATAAATAATTTAACCAAAATGCACATACTAATGAGTAAAGGTGTTTCATAGCTAAAAAAGAATCAACAGTCAAATAACTACAAATAAATGAATATGATCATTGTATGACTGTCATCGTTCATGACAGAATAATGTAAGTGTTAAAAGAATTGGTAAGTGCATAGTCCCTACAAGTAGTTCAAGGTGAAACGACTCAGAATTAATATATGTATTGAAACAAAAATTGTGTAAGTACCAATAAGAATTTTGCTAAAGTTTATCAATTCATTACATATAAAATTTGATGTAAAATTATTAGAGGATAGGCTTTTTTCTTTACCATGACTTTTGTGATTATACTGTTAATAATATGTTGATCTTTATTTGTAATCCGAGATAACAGAACAGAGGTTATTAGGCCAGTAAAGAAGGATGCTGAATCTAAGGATATGCAACTTATAGGTTATGTTTTACCCCTGGTTTTTCCTCGCAGACATTCCAAGAGGCTTTCGGCCAGTTATTGACTGCCTGACCCGAGGAGAAAATGGACTTTTCATGCCGCCAGTGTTACTAAACTCCATTATATATTCTAAAACTTTACAATACAAACAAAATTAAATCGCAACATAAATTCAAACGACACGATTTCACAAAAAATAAAAACTGTCAGTCAGACAGGAGATCAGAGAGACAGAAAAGAACTAATCAATACTTTTATGATCCGAAACTTCAACAAGCTGTGTTTTGAAATCTTTAAAGTTTTATAAAATGTTATTTTTCTTTCGATTTTTTAAAGTTCCATTATCCATTATAACAAGGAACAAAAAAGCCACGTAAAATTATGCAATTTATAAACAAAATAAAAAATAGTTATAAAAAAATATTTATATAAGTTCATTCGCAGCACGACATTTCGGACCTTTGTGACAGTTTGCAGTTGATGTCAATTTGACATGACATTTAATTTTTGTGTGACAGTGAATTAGAGATGCGACATAAAAATGTCGCATTGCTCAGAAACGTAACCGTTGTGCTTAAACGAATAACGTTTGGAAGGCCCACAGCAAAGAGGGTTGCAATAATCTTGCCGTTTTGGAATGGCCCTCGAGAGATGTAATAATCCACGTTTTTTCACTTTTCTGCTATTTTCGATTCAATTAAATATTTTTCAAGTATTTTTAAAAAATATTCTTAGATAAAAAAAGTCAAAGTTCACAGCTGTTGACGTTTAGATGCGAAGTGTTTCAAAGTGTTTTATTTTTATTTTAAGAAGTGTCCATCGTTCCAGCAGCACTATGATCTCTGATTTGTGGGAATACATTATGAAGGCCAATTTTTGCTAGTCGGGGAAAAAATAGGTTTGACTTTTCTATTTCACGCAAGCTAACCACCTGTAAATGTCAACAGATTCAGGAGTAATCATGGGATACTGGTGATGCTGCTAGGCCCCAGCAATGCTACGGCTTGGGAAAGTTTCAGACGTTTGCAAATCAAGGCCCTGAAATGGTTCCATTCCGACATTTCCGACATGATTTTATCACCAGATCATCCTGATCTCAATGGATTTCTAAATTGGTTTTGTTTAAAATTATTGGAATAAGTTCGTCTGGGAATGAGACGATCTGGAAACGGGACATACCTGCCTACAATATGTACAGTAAAAAAACTAATAACTATAAGGGTGTTTAATACGGTAAAATTTAAAAAAACCTACTTTTTTATAGTATTAATCTCAAATCTTAATTAAAAAAAAATGACTGAACACTTTCTACAGTGTGTATTTATTATGAATAATACTCCCAGAGAAGAGGTAATCATAATAATTTTATTAACCATCCTGTACATACATTTGGAATATAGAACAAACAAGCACGCCAAGACTTATTAGTCACTCAGTCCTATCTGCGACAATGTTCCTAATCCACATCCGCATTTGCGTAAGTTTATTCTATCTCCACAGAAAATTGAAAAATAAGGTAAAACAAATGTTGAAAACCTGTAGTGGTTGTGGTAATAAGCTGGGTTTCCACCTTCAGTGAAATTTTGTGAAAACATTGAAAACACAAACAAAGATATGTGCTTACTCAAAACTTTGTTTAAGTATCAACATATTATTATTGCTTTATACATGGTTACACATATCGTTTACATACAGCTCGTACACAAAATATTTTATGCCAAATAATAAAAAAAACAGACAAAAACGCAGATACAGATGATAATACAGATAGATAATTGATGATGAATGACAGATTAAAACGTGTTGAATGTTTTCAAAAATTGGCGCTGGAGAACCAGCTTTATAAAACAACTGACGTTCTCTTCGTGAAAATATTGCTACTCGATAGCTGCGTTTTGTGAAAAATTGATAATTATTTAATTAAATAAATAGTTTGAAAACTAGTTATGCTTTTTAACGCCCAACACTACACAGTCGGTCATTCATTGTCTGTCATTGTCATTGTCATGTTAAGTAAAAAATTCCAATCCAACGGTTAGGCCAGTCACTAAAAAAAAAAAAAAAAAAATCCAACGGTTTCCTTCCCGCTTTTCGACGCTAAAAATATTGTTTGTTGTGGCTATCAACAATTATCTGTTACTTGTTATGTATTGCCGGTAACAAACAATTGTTGTTTCGTCGAACAAAATGTATATAAAGACAATTGTGTTGGACGGTTTCAAGTCCTACGGAAATCGCGTTGAAGTTACCGGTTTTGACCCCGAATTCAACGCTATCACAGGTTTGAATGGCACTGGAAAGTCTAATATACTAGATTCCATTTGTTTTGTGCTGGGGATAACGAATTTGTCAAACGTAAGTTGTTTATATTGTTTGTTTACACTCGCCTTTTTGGTTATTGAATTCCCGCCAAACCATTTTGGTGTAAATTTCTAGGTTCGAGCTGGTAGTCTCCAGGAGTTGATTTACAAACACGGTCAGGCTGGTATTACTAAAGCTACGGTTAGCATTACATTCGACAACAGAGACAAGAAGCAATGCCCCATCGGTTATGAGAACCATGATGAAATTACTGTAACCCGTCAGGTAAATAAGACCGATTGAAACTTTCTGATCTATCCATGATGTAGATTGCCTATTTATCCATCCATTTGTTGGTTTTTACAATTTTCCCGAGTAGTTTTTTTAATTGTGCAGTAGGTTAGTAAAATAAAATCTTTACAGGTGGTCATGGGAGGCAAAAATAAATATCTTATCAATGGAATAAATGTACAAAACAAGCGTGTTAGTGATCTGTTCTGCTCCGTGCAACTGAATGTGAACAACCCTCATTTTCTTATAATGCAAGGACGGATCACCAAAGTGCTTAACATGAAGCCTCCTGAGGTATGGAACTTGTATTTCCCTGTAATTTTTATATTTTTTGGAGTCAATACCTATGAGAGATTGGCCTGACCCTTTGTATTTTTATGTCAAAATTAATTAAAGCATTAATTGTATGAAACAATCACTGAATAATTTATTATAAATATTGTTGAATGATTGTTACATAATATTACAAAATTAGTGCTTGTGGCAGACCAATATAACTGATATGTGCATAACTAACTATTTCTACCTATTCTTTGAGTTTTCTTCTTCTTTGCAATATGGGTGGTTTCCGCAACTCGACGTCTTATTCTTCTTTTATTCTTTGAGTAAATTAATGTCTGAATCCATTATAGACTTATTAAAACGTTTAGATAACACTTTTGCCTTTTTAATACAGATTTTATCCATGGTGGAAGAGGCAGCCGGAACTAGGATGTATGAAGCTAAGAAACAAGCTGCACAGAAGACGATAGAAAAGAAAGATGCCAAGCTTAGAGAACTTAATGATGTAAGTGTAATAAAATATAGAATAAATAGTTAAATTAATTAAGAAATCAAATAAAAAAAATAATAATTGAATTTTCTAACTTAATGTTGGTTTATCCTTACTTGTCTTTGTTTACATTACAGCCAGAATTAATAATCAATCCACAGATTGGGTTAAGCCTGATCCAGATTAGTTGCTATCCGAGGATAAATGGATTATTTGTCAGTTTTTTCAGTCATTTCATTTCTCCATAAATCTTTAGCCTAAATAATGCTGAAAAGACTGATTACCCTTTAAAGATTTTTTTAAAGTGTGGTCAACAGCTCATATCATACCCAAAATTATCTTCTAATTTGCCTTTGACCTTAAATCTAATAATGGATTGAGGTTTAAAATTAATTAAAAACGTTTTTAAAATATTTGCTTAATTTGCAACTCATATTTACAGATAATAAAAGAAGACATAGCACCAAAGCTACAGAAACTTCAAGATGAAAGATCCCAATTTCAAGAATATCAAAAAGTTGTGAGAGAACTTGAGAATCTCACAAGATTATATGTAGCCTGGAAGTGAGTTTTTTTGTCTGATCCAATTATTTATTTTAGACATCAAGAGATATTAACACTAAAGAAAAAAGCTTGGCAAAGACTTTGCCAAGACTATTATAGATCACTTCCAAAAAGCTTTGCAAAATAAATTACATTTTCTCAAAATGGCCTGCCTTATACAAGGTGTTACAAAAATACCCCTAATGTCGAATATGGTATATAGGGACCATCAAACTGATCAACTTTAACTATGGGACTAATTTAATTTAAGGAATAAAAAATGTTTGTCAAGTACCCAATTGTTAAGTCAAAAGTTTAATAATTATCATGTTTGTTTTTCAGATATGTGAGTGCAGAGCAAAGTGCAAAAGAAGCAGAAGCAAAGGTCACGGAAGTTCAAGACGATATCAAAAGTAAAAAGGACACCATCAAAAACAATGAGAAAGAGGCAAAGGATTTGGATAAACAAGTTGTTGAACTCAATAAGAAGTTAGATGAAGTAATTATATGCATTAATTATAAATATTTTACAACTATAAACAATTATTTGGCACTTAATTTTCGTACTTTGATATATCTAGCTGAAGGGATAGCTAATTTGTAGACAATTTTTATGCTCAAAATAGCTGTTAAATCCCCTTATTTTAATTAGCTGTAAGTCTGTAACCAATATTTCATTATGTATAATTTTGGGCACTCGTTGTCTACACTATTTAACTATTTTATTTTAATATTTTTTTTTGGAATGACTATGTGCCAAAATAAATAGAAAAAGAAAAAAAAAGTAACAAGTTTTTCCGTTCAAGGAAAGCGGAAGTATTTTAAAAGACTTAGAAACAGAGATGCAAAGCTTGGAGAAGAACGAAGCGTCAGCAAGCGCGGCACATAAAGCGGCCAAAGAGTCTGTCGCTTCGCACGAGAAGAAGGCCCGACTGTTAGACCGAGCACTCGCCGACGATGAAGCGGCGCTATTGGCTAAGCGGAAGATTCTGGACCAGGTATGTTTATTTATTATTTTTAGTAGAAATGTAGTCTTCCTTTTTTAGGATTCCGTAGTCAACAAGAAAAATATTGTTTAGTTGTTAAAAAGTACCACAAAGCTTCTTCGGAGTGCACTACAATATATTAATAACTAGCAGACCCGACAGACTTCGTCCTGTCAAAAAGATTTGTAATGTGACAGTTTTTTGTTCCTACATATTTTATAGCCGGGGCAAAAAATTCTCCTAAAACAACCGTGAGTGCTTGTAATTTAATATGAACTTTATACAATAGTAATAAAGCTCAAATTGACTCTACGTTTTAGTTAGAAAACGTTTGTATGGGAAAGAGAAAAGGGCTGTTTTAAAGGATTTTCCGGTAGTTATTCGAATTTTTCTCGCCGTAAATTGAACTTCAACGAACATTTTTAAAAAAGAATTGGCCAAATTGGTCCAGGCGTTGTTGAGTTATGCGTTTAGCAACACATTTTGCGATTCATTTTTCATATTATAGATTTCGTCTTTATTTAAGCATTATGATTTTTTTCCAATGGCGGCGCTAGTGTGCAGACTAAGCGCTCATAATTTACGAACATAAATGTTTGTGGGATCAGAGTGATTATAGCTACCGTTATTTGTCTTCCATAATATGATGGAATTCACCGAAATCATGCCTTTTTAAATGTTATATTTTACGCATTCATTCGGTTCTACGACAGCGACTATTATTTCTCCGAGTAATTTAGATTTTTCATCGCGCTCTAACCAAAGATGACTTCACGAATACGATATCTGTACCTATTTGATGGAGTAAAACGTATTCAGTGTGCGCACTCAATTTGTACGATCAGGATCATACGTTACGATGCAAATTCGTGTCCAAAGTGCTCTCGGCCTAATGTATTTTGTCAATATTTCCTCGTATGTAGCTGTTTTAGCGATTTGCATTTGTTTACAGAATTCAAAACAAACATACTTATGGCCGAATACTCAAACGTCACTCAACTTTGAGAGGCGCTCAAACATCGTCCTGGCGCATTAAATGTCAAAGATACGACAAAGACAGCATGGTGTTTGAGCTGAGTTGATATCATCATCTTTGTTGAGTATCGTTTGAGTATTCGACCATTAGGGCCTCTTTCACAATGTAAAAGTAAGTTCTGAGTAGCTTACTTGACAGATGATTTGACATATTTTTCATATCAACTGTCAAATCATCTGTCAAGAAAGCTACTCAGAACTTACTTTTACATTGTGAAACAGGCCCTTAAAGAATTCAATAACTGTTATATACAGGAGTCGTCATCATGTGAAGGACTTAGGGCCGCAAGCGACGCCGCGGCGACAGCGCTAGCGGAAGCACAGCAGCGATTCCTAGCCGTCAGTACTGGTCTTGAAGGCGCCTCGGAATCTCTGCAAGATCAACTCATGGGTATGTATCATACCAAAAACATCATCATCATCCCCCTACCCTTATCCCAATTTATTTGGGGTCGGTGCAGTATGTCCTTCTTTTCCATTCCTTCCTGTCACTCGTCATCTCCCCATCCACTCCCTTTACATTCATATCATTCCTCACACAATCCATCCATCTTTTCTGTGGTCTTCCTCTTACTTTCCAACCCTCGACATCCATATCCATTACTCTTCTAGTAACATGCCCATACCAAGTCAGACGATTCCCTTTTAACTTTTCTATCACTGGTGCTACTTTCAAACTTCCTCTCACATACTCATTCCTAATTTTATCCATTCGCGTCACACCACTCACACCACACATCCACCTCAGCATTTTCATCTCTGCTACATGTAATTTTCTTTCATCCATCTTCTTCATAGCCCAACATTCTGATCCATACATGACTACTGGCCTTATTACGGACTTATAAATTTTGCCCTTTAACTTAAGAGGCATCCGCGGGTCACATGTCATCATCAAAATCAAAATTCTTTATTCAAATTATGGTACAATAATATACTGCGCCAGCCAGGTATAGCATTCCGAGACAGAGTTCATTCACCTTTAACTTGAACGATTTCGTTTGCTAACAGCCAAGTACTCTTAAGATATCAAAATATAGCTGGGTTGTTAGTTGTGTACAAACGCTCTGCGCATCGTTTACTCGTTGCGTTCAACGTACGCATCGGGCAGTAGGCATCTTCTGTGTGTATGTGTCGGACGTTTGAAGGGAAAAAATCATTATTTTATAGATTATCTTTATTTTTACATAATACCAAAACATTTATTAAAATTAAGTAAGTTAAAAGAATTGACGATTTAAAAATGCTTATTATGTGAGCTTATTTGAATAAATAATTTAATTCATTCATTCATAAATGAAGTATAATTAACTCATCTTTTTCGGCTTCAATTAAATTATACCTCTGAACAAAACGCAACGTATGTACATCAAGCACGCGCTGCTTATATGCGTTTATACGCGTCAACGACTACCTTTAACCCTTGATCACAACCGCTTCTCTGCGTTTGTCAGCTTCTATCGCTCAGGGCGCATGCTAAGTAAAAGTAAAGTGGTTGTATACCAATTGTCATTGCATTTTCCATCTTGATAACAAAGTATTAACTTTGAATTTGGTCATGAATTTGTTGTACAGCGGCAAAGGCAGCTGCCTCAGAAGCGGCCACTCGTATCGCCCAAAGCAGTATGGAGAGAACTCACGCGCAAAAGCGGCTAGAAACATTGCAGAAGGAAACCACTGCGTCGTCCGCGCAACACAAGCGCGACCAAGAAACGCTGCGAGTGCATGAAAATCAAGTGCAGAAACTACAGGTTAGTCTTACGTCTTATGTAGTCATTTTTTTTTTAATAAATAATCAAAAGAGCATTTGCCTTTCTCTTAAAAAATAAATTAACTTTTGAGTCAACGTGAATCGAAATAAACTGTTGATGTAGCCTTAATTTTTTAATTTGAAAGTTTAAAAAGAAGCAAGCGTGCATAGAACTGCTGTAAAAAGATAGTTAATAAACAAATAGGTAATTATTAAGTAAATATATCAGCATTCACTTGGTATACATTCATTTTGGTATGGAATAAAAATAGCATCGTGAATGCTAAAATCTCAAATTTAAAAATTATATTATAGCTGAAACATCTTAATCAATCAATTGTCAAAATATCTGGAAAGATATTTCAATTGAATGTCGAGGTAATTCCTCCATTTATGAAATAATGCTGGCTTGCAGCGTGGGTGGGATATACTAAAAGAAATTCGACGATGCCACTAGTGACTCGGTAGCTCAGTGGTAAGAGCATTGGACCGGACTTCCAAAGGTTGCGGGTTCGATTCCCGTCCGAGAATAGTGGTGCGAGTCAATTTTTTTTATTATATTATTTGGTATTATATAATTAAATATATCAGTCTAAAGTTACTTATAGTTGGCACTATCGACAATACCAGAAGAGGTAGGTAAGACTATGATTCTGAAATGCATTAACTATTTTTAACTCGTCCCAGTTTCGTCTCTGCCATAATAACCTAAACTGTCGGCAAGTATGACAAGACAAAGTAAGACAAGTTTTTCACTATCCAGTTAATTTTGCTAACAGGCGGAGCTCTCCAATATGAACTTCAGCGAAGAGCGCAACAACCACCTTAAAGAGAGCGCTCGCTCGCTCCAATCGCTCATACGCTCTAAGCGAGACACGGTTGACAATCTGTCCGCTAGATTACAACGATGCAACTTCAAGTATTCTCCGCCGCAGCCTAACTTCGACAAGAGACGAGTTTCAGGTATAACTCGCGCCAAACTTCTAGCTCGAAAATGCCTCGCGCATGCGCTGAGTGTATTTTTCGTACAAAGCGAGAAATTACGGATAGCCTCGTGGTTAGACGGAGCTAGAAATTTGGCGCGATCTATAAAAATGACAAAGATTTTATATAAATGTCATTGAGTTGATATTGTAAGATATGACTACTATTATTCGTGTAAATGTGCAATGCGTTTGAGTTAAGATTTATATAATAGACCTTAATACCATGATCATAATTTCTTAAGTTGAATGAATAAATAATAATAGTTTAACCAATGCTTTTGTTTATCAATGCTTATAAACTTAAGTGTGTTTTTCTCCTTATAGGTACGATTTGTAGGTTGATAGACGTGTGTGATCCGGTGTATTGCACGGCGTTAGAAACTGCAGCTGGTGGGAGGGTAAGTTCTAAACTATTTCCAATACAATGTGCCCAGTCATAAAGTACACAAACGAAAGAACGTGAAACTCAAATCTATCGTTAAAAAAATGGTTTGATTTTTTTAAAACTTTTTTATTTCTCAATTTATTGGCAATAACTTATAAATTATCAGTTAAAATCGCGAAATAACTATGAACTGTTTCATACATTTTGAAATATTAGCTATTAATTTTTGTATGAAACAGCTTTTTTTTCGTGGTTTCAGAGTTGGTCCCGTAGTAAAAGTTGTTCAGTTTGATGGTCCCTATCTACCAGATTCGGCTTTATAAGGCTAATTCCAAACACCCTGTAGATTTAAGTTTTATTATCACATATCGTTATTTTAAAGAATCAAAATCTATGGAGAGCTTTCCTATTATCATAAATTATTAAAATAGTGACGTGAAACCCCCTCCCCACAGTTGTACAACGTAGTGGTAGACACAGACGCGACGAGTAAGCTTCTGCTGCAACGCGGCAATCTTCAAACGCGTACCACTATCATTCCGCTCAATAAGATCACTGGGCATGTGATTGACGCAGCTACTGTACGGAGAGCGCAGCAGATTGTAAGTATTACTAAGTTATACACAAAAGTATCACATACAAAGTACAGATTGTAAGTATTATCAGGCCAGTGACACTCCACTTTAGGTGTGAAGCTATAAGTACGCGGCGGGTTCGACCGGCCGGGCCAATGTAGAGAGCTGCCGCGCGCCAAACGCGACCACGTTAGTTCGATACTTACGACGCCGTCGCTTATGGATGTTTAACAAAAATGTTCCAATATTGTTGTAAGCTTTTCTTTCACCATAGTACGTACAATTGCTTTCCTTTTATTGATTTAAAAGAAGACAACACTAACATCGTCAGAAGAGATGAGAGTACGCGATAGAAAGAGAGACAACTTCTAGGTGAATATAACTGTAGGGAAAGGAGCGCTGAGCGATCTGAATTGCACTTTATTGTGCCGGAGCAAGCGTCGCTATTTTTTTTTTTTTTACGGTTTGTCCCTTCTGTACTTGTTCTATAATGTATTCTGTGGTATTATACACAAAAGAAGGCACCACATACAAAGAGTATGATAAGATAAATCCCCATTATTTGAATTTGTGAGTTGAACAGTCTCCTATATAAATACCTGATGATAATATAAATTAGAATTCTTTGCCTATTCGCGCCTGCTTTTTTTATTTCACAGCTAATCAATCATTTTTTATAATTTGCTATGCAGAAAGTTTAGTTACTAAATTAAGCCGAAAAAAAGCAAAAGCTAACTCTGACTTATTTTAACAAACCAAACATACAAAATTGCTTGGATAGATTTCTAAAGTAAATTTTAATTTCAATAGGGAGGGGGTCCCGAAAACGTACAGCTAGCGTTAGACCTTATCACTTTTGAACCTCACTTACGACCGGCTATGGCGTGGGTGTTCGGAAGCACTCTAGTGTGTCGCGACTTGGAGACGGCGCGTCGAGTGACCTTCCACCCCGACGTGCGCCGCCGCTGCGTGACGCTGGACGGGGACGTGTGCGACCCGGCTGGTACATTGTCGGGAGGCGCGCGGGCTAAGGTTAGTTCAACAATAGCAAACGTGTCGCCACTTGGAGACGGCGCGTCGAGTGACCTTCCACCCCGACGTGCGCCGCCGCTGCGTGACGCTGGACGGGGACGTGTGCGACCCGGCTGGTACATTGTCGGGAGGCGCGCGGGCTAAGGTTAGTTCAACAATAGCAAACGTGTCGCCACTTGGAGACGGCGCGTCGAGTGACCTTCCACCCCGACGTGCGCCGCCGCTGCGTGACGCTGGACGGGGACGTGTGCGACCCGGCTGGTACATTGTCGGGAGGCGCGCGGGCTAAGGTTAGTTCAACAATAGCAAACGTGTCGCCACTTGGAGACGGCGCGTCGAGTGACCTTCCACCCCGACGTGCGCCGCCGCTGCGTGACGCTGGACGGGGACGTGTGCGACCCGGCTGGTACATTGTCGGGAGGCGCGCGGGCTAAGGTTAGTTCAACTGTGATATAGTGAATTACACTATCAGCACGTACTCAATAGTACGTGATAATTAAGGTCTTCCTGATAGTCAAGGCGTCCTTCCTCTAGTCACGTATAGATGTGATGTTAATTAGTATTTAAGATGATACACTAGAGGATAAAGATTATTCATTCAACGCAAGACATTGTTTCATTTCGGGTCTCCGTCCCAACGCCATTACATGGCGACCGTGACAGTCCGCGCCGCGAAATCGCCATTACATGGCGACCGTGACATGGTGTCACAAGTCCGCGCCGCGAAATCGCTAGTTGAAGTCTACAAAATATCAAGAAAATAGTGCTACACGGGCCTACAAGGACGAAGGAAATAAGAAGAAAAAACCGTAAGCCAAAATTGTCTTAACTATGGGAAACCCACAATCTAAAGACAATATTATTGTCAGACAATCACCAACTCAATCGGCGGCAGCATCAACTCCCTTGGCCGTTGGGACGGAGACCCTGGTGCACCTTCGAAGACCTTCGGAGACCTTCGGTTACGCACAACTATTAGAAGAGGTGGAACGCAGAGCAGTTCGACGGGCAATTGGACCAGCACAGAACGTGTAAGCCAGCACGAATTAATAGAACTATGCTACCAAGAACCTATGTGTGTGTGAGTGATATACTTTTTTTTTTCTCCTAAAGTGTGTTCATGGCAAATCTGTCAGAACTCTTGAGTGAGCTTAAGGCTATTAGAGACTCTATTATTAAATTAAGTAAGGACAAACGTTATTCCGCTCAGAGACAGAATAAGTTTTAAGAGCAAAGGAAATTAAAAATAATTTCGAACAAATATCTTCAGACTTATGTAAAAAAAGGAATAGATGTTGATGAATTACAAATAACAAAAGCAATCTCGTCAAAGTTTTATGTAATTTTGAAGAAATCGAGTCGCTCGTTAACTCGCATCATTCAGAAACGATAACAACTATGGCTATCAAGCGTTTCGCTGACGGCCTAAACAATGCTCGTACAAACATTATAGTTACGTCTAGATTCGTAAGCACAGTAAGTACAGGCAATAACTGTAGCTTTAAAACAAGAAGACTCGGTAGTGAAACCACAAATAAACAATTATGTTAACTATGTTCCGAACCAGCGATATGAAAAAATAAATAAAAACTATCATCAGCAATATACTAGCCTTTTCAGGGGAGGTGTGATATAGTGAATTACACTATCAGCACGTACTCAATAGTACGTGATAATTAAGGTCTTCCTGATAGTCAAGGCGTCCTTCCTCTAGTCACGTATAGATGTGATGTTAATTAGTATTTAAGATGATACACTAGAGGATAAAGATTATTCATTCAACGCAAGACATTGTTTCATTTCGGGTCTCCGTCCCAACGCCATTACACAACAATAGCAAACGTGTCGCCACTTGGAGACGGCGCGTCGAGTGACCTTCCACCCCGACGTGCGCCGCCGCTGCGTGACGCTGGACGGGGACGTGTGCGACCCGGCTGGTACATTGTCGGGAGGCGCGCGGGCTAAGGTTAGTTCAACAATAGCAAACGTGTCGCCACTTGGAGACGGCGCGTCGAGTGACCTTCCACCCCGACGTGCGCCGCCGCTGCGTGACGCTGGACGGGGACGTGTGCGACCCGGCTGGTACATTGTCGGGAGGCGCGCGGGCTAAGGTTAGTTCAACAATAGCAAATGTGTCGCCACTTGGAGACGGCGCGTCGAGTGACCTTCCACCCCGACGTGCGCCGCCGCTGCGTGACGCTGGACGGGGACGTGTGCGACCCGGCTGGTACATTGTCGGGAGGCGCGCGGGCTAAGGTTAGTTCAACAATAGCAAACGTGTCGCCACTTGGAGACGGCGCGTCGAGTGACCTTCCACCCCGACGTGCGCCGCCGCTGCGTGACGCTGGACGGGGACGTGTGCGACCCGGCTGGTACATTGTCGGGAGGCGCGCGGGCTAAGGTTAGTTCAACAATAGCAAATGTGTCGCCACTTGGAGACGGCGCGTCGAGTGACCTTCCACCCCGACGTGCGCCGCCGCTGCGTGACGCTGGACGGGGACGTGTGCGACCCGGCTGGTACATTGTCGGGAGGCGCGCGGGCTAAGGTTAGTTCAACAATAGCAAACGTGTCGCCACTTGGAGACGGCGCGTCGAGTGACCTTCCACCCCGACGTGCGCCGCCGCTGCGTGACGCTGGACGGGGACGTGTGCGACCCGGCTGGTACATTGTCGGGAGGCGCGCGGGCTAAGGTTAGTTCAACAATAGCAAATGTGTCGCCACTTGGAGACGGCGCGTCGAGTGACCTTCCACCCCGACGTGCGCCGCCGCTGCGTGACGCTGGACGGGGACGTGTGCGACCCGGCTGGTACATTGTCGGGAGGCGCGCGGGCTAAGGTTAGTTCAACAATAGCAAACGTGTCGCCACTTGGAGACGGCGCGTCGAGTGACCTTCCACCCCGACGTGCGCCGCCGCTGCGTGACGCTGGACGGGGACGTGTGCGACCCGGCTGGTACATTGTCGGGAGGCGCGCGGGCTAAGGTTAGTTCAACAATAGCAAACGTGTCGCCACTTGGAGACGGCGCGTCGAGTGACCTTCCACCCCGACGTGCGCCGCCGCTGCGTGACGCTGGACGGGGACGTGTGCGACCCGGCTGGTACATTGTCGGGAGGCGCGCGGGCTAAGGTTGTTTCAACAATAGCAAACGTGTCGCCACTTGGAGACGGCGCGTCGAGTGACCTTCCACCCCGACGTGCGCCGCCGCTGCGTGACGCTGGACGGGGACGTGTGCGACCCGGCTGGTACATTGTCGGGAGGCGCGCGGGCTAAGGTTAGTTCAACAATAGCAAATGTGTCGCCACTTGGAGACGGCGCGTCGAGTGACCTTCCACCCCGACGTGCGCCGCCGCTGCGTGACGCTGGACGGGGACGTGTGCGACCCGGCTGGTACATTGTCGGGAGGCGCGCGGGCTAAGGTTAGTTCAACAATAGCAAATGTGTCGCCACTTGGAGACGGCGCGTCGAGTGACCTTCCACCCCGACGTGCGCCGCCGCTGCGTGACGCTGGACGGGGACGTGTGCGACCCGGCTGGTACATTGTCGGGAGGCGCGCGGGCTAAGGTTAGTTCAACAATAGCAAACGTGTCGCCACTTGGAGACGGCGCGTCGAGTGACCTTCCACCCCGACGTGCGCCGCCGCTGCGTGACGCTGGACGGGGACGTGTGCGACCCGGCTGGTACATTGTCGGGAGGCGCGCGGGCTAAGGTTAGTTCAACAATAGCAAACGTGTCGCCACTTGGAGACGGCGCGTCGAGTGACCTTCCACCCCGACGTGCGCCGCCGCTGCGTGACGCTGGACGGGGACGTGTGCGACCCGGCTGGTACATTGTCGGGAGGCGCGCGGGCTAAGGTTAGTTCAACAATAGCAAATGTGTCGCCACTTGGAGACGGCGCGTCGAGTGACCTTCCACCCCGACGTGCGCCGCCGCTGCGTGACGCTGGACGGGGACGTGTGCGACCCGGCTGGTACATTGTCGGGAGGCGCGCGGGCTAAGGTTAGTTCAACAATAGCAAATGTGTCGCCACTTGGAGACGGCGCGTCGAGTGACCTTCCACCCCGACGTGCGCCGCCGCTGCGTGACGCTGGACGGGGACGTGTGCGACCCGGCTGGTACATTGTCGGGAGGCGCGCGGGCTAAGGTTAGTTCAACAATAGCAAATGTGTCGCCACTTGGAGACGGTGCTTTACTTGTGTGTTACTCTCAAGGAATTTATTAAGAAACAAAACCTCGGAAACGGGAAATCATTTACTCACTTAGTGTTAGTATAGATCATAAAAAATAAATATACCAAAAAGATTATTACCTTTTTACACTGGAGAAAGATGTACACATGAGTAATTGTAGTTGTGCGTAAAGAATAAAGAATCGATTGCTTATAAACCATCCAGGGAGGATCAGTGCTAGTCCAGCTGCAAGAGCTCAAAGAGGCAGAAGCCGCGTTGCAACAAGCGGAGGCACAATTCGGCCAATGCAGCTCGGAACTTGCTGCTATGCAGCACGCCGCGGAACAGTATGCCACTACGCAGCAGAGGTAAGTGTTTATGCGCGCAGATTTTCGAGGATTTATTTTATTTTATTTATTTATCAAAGGCAACAAATACAAACAGACCTAGAGTTCCATTGAAGTTAAAAAAATGAGTATGAATAAACTAGTGCCTTAATTAAGTACAATGCATAATATAATTATAATATTTTGACTTACTTACTCCGGTGGCTCAGCGACCCAAAGTGTGTCTTGGCTCGAAATAGATGTTATATACTTAATCAGCGCCTCCCGAAAACCATGAATTCTATACCCACACCGATTTTATTTAAAAAGTTCACATGTAGATCTGTTATTAATATGACATGTTATTAATATTATTATTATAACTCTTTTTTTTAATAAGTTGGGTTGCCAGGTATTTTTTTCAGAAACTCGGGACATGTACTTAAATTGAATAAAAAAAATCAGGACAAAGCATTTTGCCGCGGGACAACAAGAAATAAAAAGCTAAGAAAATGAAAAGTATATTTTTAATGAGAATAACATGTTAATTTGTTTAATACTATTATTTGTTATATTTTAATTCACTTTTTGCTCTTTTCAGCAATTGTTCGATTTCTTCACAGAATTGAAAAAGTCTTTACAAGATAGTTGAAAATTAAATGTTACCAGCAACTCCGATCGGATAAGCTTTTGTAAACTGCGATTTCGCACGTCTGTCCATTTAATATTCATTTGAGAGAGTACTCTCTCCACAGAACAATTGGTTGGGACTCCCAACCGATTGTATGGCAGCTTGGGCTCGCTACCGCCCCTCTCGCCCCGCGAACCTCTGATCTAACGAATTGCTCTGTCTAAACGTGTCCGTTAGCGGACTGTAAGTGAGAGGTTATGTGACTGTGTATCTGTTATAGTGGATTATGTTTTCATTGCGTAGATTAGAGATGGTTACGCACGAGCTAGGAGTAGCGCGAGCGAGACTCGCTACCACAACACACGCGCAGGCGCACAACGAAATAGAAGCGTTGCGGGCACAGGTGAGAAAACAAGTTCTTTGCATAAAAAAAAAAATGCATTTTCAATGTTGTTTATGAGTACAAAAAAGTCTATGGATTCAAAGGTTGTTGATTCAACTCCCTCCTAGTCTTGACGAGCTGGTTGATAAGTCGTTATATTCCAGAATATTATGTAACAATTTCTTTGAAGATTAAACGAGCCTTGTCAGGGTTTGATTTAAGGTAAGGGAAAAATTGGTCATAAAATGTCGAAATCACTACATTTTTATCACACGACTGCCCAAAACGACAGAGAGTGTAATGTGTTCATTGTTCATGTATGTTTGTATGTGAGTTTCTTTATTCCTCATAACTTCTAAATGCCTTAACGGATTTGGATGAATATCGTTAGAATCCTTACATCATCCCGAGTGATACTAGCTATAATAAAGTTTGAAAAAAAAAACAATATGGCGACGGTACGACGCCATTTTCAAATATGAAAAAAGTATAACTGTTTTTATCTTCAATTATTACAATTTGGGCATCAAATCCTTGAGCACATTCCAAAACTACATAATTTGTCACTAGAATGTGTTAAATAAATATAAATGAATTTAAAAAATATTAAAAACGATTGCCCTGCCAAAAACTAAAAATTTTAATAACAATCGTCATTGCAATCGGGGGACCTATTTCATTAAGAATAAAATTGTCCCCCGACTACAACATTTTAATTCGTCTTTGGCAGGGCAGTCGTGTTTTTAATATTTATTAACTTTATTTATTTTTATTATCAAGCAAGGTTCTTAGGCTTTGGAGAAGCGTTCTACACTGCCTTGACGTGGCTAACGCTCGCCCATGAAAGATTATATTATTACTTGTTAGGGACTAATTTCATGTTATATTACTTACCCCAGTCCCATGGTATAATTTTCCCTGTTTTTTTTAGGTTCAAGAGTTAGAAGCGGCAGTAGAAAGAGACAAAGTGACACAGAAAGAAACAGCAGCGCGTGCGAAAGAACTTGAGGCTAAAGTCAAAGACATAAAAGGGCATAGAGAAAGGTAAGTGCAGTAACAAAAGTGTTACTAATGCTAATTCATGTTCAATTCTTTTATTTTAAACCATCATCATTATATCTTCGACCTAATTCTTTTAAACAGAGAGTTCAAAAAAGCAGAAGACGCTTTAAAGAAGGCGAAAAAAGACGCAGAACTAAACAGCAATTCCTGGAAGCAGAGAGAACAAGAGTTTGAAACTCTGCGACTTGAAGTAGCTGAGCTCGAACAAGCTGTAAAAACTAGCAAACAAGCGCTGCAGGATACGAGGGAAGCCGCTAATGTGCTGCAAGAAACGTTACAGTCGGCAAAGGAAGAACATTCTAGAGCTACGGTACATGTGAACTAATGTTAATATTTTTTTGCTAGAGCGAGAATACACTCGGCAGTACAGGCAACTACAACGTTTAGCCCATGGTGACATTTTTTGAGCAATATTTAAATTTGCAATTACACTGCCAAAGATTTTAGTTTGCTGGTGGTAGCAGAGTTTTTCTTATCTAAGTAAACTATATGTCATAGAAATATAGATTTTTTTTTATAGGAAAGTGTCAAAGAAATTCAAGCACGAATAAAGAAGCAGAAAGCGGAAATAGCCAGTAAGAGTAGCGATATAGCGCGATTGCATCAAAAGAAAGAACAACTTGGCAAGAATAACAGTGAGCTAGAACTTAAGATTAAAGAGCTGGACTATAAGATTAAGGAATTGCAAGCAGAGGCTGTGGAGTGCTCCAAAAAGGTTAGTTATCTTATTACAAAAAAGAGACGGTCCAAAATACATGGACTAAAAACCCAGAATTGATACGAACAAGCTCTATACCAATAAATTGCTTAGATTGAGCGAAGCAATCCTATCTAAGTCATAGACCCCAAATCCATTGGGGATATAGGTTGACAAAATATGTATGAACTATAGGTACTAAATTCTAGCATCAGTTTTCACAACCTTAGTCATATAATATTGATTAATGATAGGCTTACTATAATAGCGAAAAGGTCTACGGATCTATTCCTTTCGAATACCAAAAACTAATACCAATGGTATTTGTTTATTACCGTTATAAAATTTCGATACCAAATTTATTAAAAAATATATTAAAAAGTTTTAAATTTTGGTATTCGTTGGGAATAGAAATTTTATAACGGTAATAAACAAATACCATTTGGTATTAGTTCTTGGTATTAGAAAGGAATAGATCATCTTTCGCTAGGTCTAAACAATCGATTGGTTTATATTTCGTTCGTATTGATTGATGTTAAATGCTGGACTTTACCTATATCCTATATTTCATACATACTTTGTCAGCGTATAATCTCCGATACTCCATGGATTTGTGGCCAGCAAAATAGGTAGGATTTTTTGTCCCGTTATATGCAATCGATTGTTAAATATCTTGTTCGTATTGTTCTCTTTTGCTTAACAATGTTGATACCTACCTCAGTGGCGAGGGGTGAATTTATGGCGAAGGTAAGCCATTTTACAAAAATGTTATGATCCTGGATCGGTGGGGTGACATTTTTAAAAGGTAAGCCGATGAGGATCGGCTTGTATGTATCCTTCGAGGAATTGATATTGATAAATGAAAAAATGTCAATAGATAAAATCATTAGAAGAGGAACACACTTGGATCCCATCAGAAAGGGAATACTTCGGCGCGGCAGGCGGTTTATATGACTTCGCGGCGCGGCAGGCGAGCGTCGCCGGACAACGGTTGCAACAGTTAGCGGCGCGGCGAGATAAACTGGCGCGTGGGCTTAATGCTAGAGCGCACACGTTATTAGGCAAGGAAGAGGAACAGGTGAGCATTTAATATAAAATCACTAGGTATTGACATTTTCAATACATTAAATCATCAGAAGAACACACGTGGAGCTGAAATCCTAGTGACTAATGAGCTTTAAGTCATTTTCAAATTTGAGATTTTAGCATTCACTATGCTATTTTTATACAATACTAAATAACACTACTAGTCACTAGTGACTAGGTAGCTCAGTGGTAAGAGCATTGGACCGGACTTCCATAGGTCGCGGGTTCGATTCCCGTCCGAGAATATGATCTAGTGTGAGTCGAATTTTTTTCTAGTATATTATTTAGTATAGCTTAATGTTACTTATGTTATTCAATGTTACCTACCAAACATCATAATCGAGTTCTCAAATCACATAGCGGCTTAAAGTTAATTCCACGATAGATGACAAAGCAGATTTTTTGCATATATTTTAGTTTTTATTCTTACTAAAAGTCACGACCAGAAAGTTGAGAATCCATAGTAATTTAGTTATTGATTAACAAAAATAAATCGGCAAAAATAGAGACAAATTTCTATAGATATTTTGCTGAAGTCAACAAAATGGTGGAGGCATCTCATCATGGAGTGTCACTTGCCAGAAGAATATTTTGCAGGTGTTAAAAAAAATACAATGATATCCGTTTTATACGTTCAGTATCAAGATGTGATGCGCAAAAAGAAAATAGTGGAAGCAGATCGCGCGAAACTAGTTCAAGTAATGGCAGAATTAGATGAGAAGAAGAAAAAGACGCTAGTAACGGCGTGCGAGCAAGTGAATAAGGACTTCGGATCAATATTCAGTACGTTACTGCCGGGCGCCCAAGCGAGATTGCGACCTCCGCCCGGCCTTACCGTTTTGGATGGCCTTGAGGTAAGTGAAATCATCATCGATATCATAACAGCCTATAGAGGGTGAAATCGAAGGCATCGGCAATAATCTAACCGCGATCAGAGAATATAATAATAGTACTAAACGTACAGAAGCCCATCCGCGCGAGGACAAAGGACAATCAAATAATAAGCCACTCTCGCTGCACGGCAATGAAGTACAATTTTAAATTGCACAGCGCTGCGTGCCTGTTATTATAAACACCTCCGAAACGCTTCTCTTTCTGTCGCGTAGCTCTGTCTCAACCGACACATGACATCCCTCGTGCGTTGGCTCGACTGAGTCAGCTGCGAGCAGTAGGCAATATAAAAGTTTTAAGCGCGGAGTGAGACCGCTACCGCGATATTGATAACTATCGCCCGGAAAACCCGTGGAGGTATTTACACGGGTCGATTTTACGTGCGACTAGCTAGGCGACTAGTCGAATAGGGCTGTTTATCGTAAAATCGAATCGCCACCTTATTGATTTTAGTTTTGCAAAGCCCTATTCGCTTTTGTTTCCCTCTTGGTTTAAAATATTGTCAATGAATTACTTCGATTTCTCCCTGTCCTGTTATAGTCCCCTGGAGGACGTGCATCTCTCGCGGGAGATAATATTCATCTTCACATCTAATAATAAATAAATAAATAATAATCTTCACATCTAGCAGGCGGGTTATAGCAGTGTTGGATCGTTTTCATCAGAAAACTTCAGAACTTTACTTAACTGTATTTCAACTTTCCTACATGTAAAGCACAATATTAACACATTTTGAGTATTTATTATCTATACGATTTTATATATTTATAGCATTATTTCATTGCTTAGGTAAAAGTTGGCTTCAACAATACTTGGAAAGAGTCGTTGGGTGAACTGAGCGGCGGGCAGCGGTCGCTAGTCGCTCTATCGCTAGTACTAGCCATGTTACTTTTCAAGCCAGCGCCCCTATACATTCTGGATGAGGTGGATGCCGCCTTAGACTTGTCCCACACCCAGAATATAGGATTAATGCTGAGGGACCACTTTAAGCATTCACAGGTATTTATAGCCTTGTTTTTAATAATAAGTAATCACAGATATCGTTATAAAGTGCATATAGTAAAATAGTAAAAGTATTTCAAAGAACCTAACGAGTATACAAATGTAATGTTATATAATACATTTGTATACATTCGTTACAAGCGAATGTCAACCTTATTAGTTAGCGCGTCTTTTCTTTTTCAGTTTATAATCGTATCGCTGAAAGACGGCATGTTCAACAACGCGAACGTTCTTTTCCGAACAAAGTTTGTGGATGGCATGTCTTCTGTGCAACGAACTGCCACTCACCGTCGATGACCAGATACTGGTTATTTATTATGCCATATCGATCAGTGTTTAAAAAGAGGTATGGAATATTCATATCTAGCGGGAAAGTGTAAATAGACCACAATATTTACCATGTTACATAGCTAGTACGCTCTCGGCAACAAGAGTTAATTAGTTATTATGCAACTGTAGTATAATGCGCGGGATTAAAACACGAATGTGATAAAAGTATCACATGAGTGTTTTAAAACTTAATTATGTACAGTTGCATATAAGACTTTTTATTTACACCCATGATATGAATCCTCTATAAAGGGTTTTGAAACGATGGCTTATTGCCAACATTGAAACAACCAGTGTGATGGTAGGTGTAATATCCTCCCGAGGTCGCGCCCCCCGCGCTCGCCTTTTTCATTATACAATGATATCATCCAAACGAGTGTTATAATGTTGTATTGAATTTTATAATGCAACTCGCGAGCGCGACCAGCCTTGACTCGTTCGGATATTATGGCTACTATGACACGTTGTATTAATGTTGGCTATAAGCTAAATGTTTCAGAACCTTTTATAGAGGATTTACAGCATGGGGGTAGTAGATAATAGTATAATAATTAGTTTCATATCACAAGAATAATTTTTGGCATTCTATAAAAGCATTGCCAGTAATTGTTCATAATAATTGTGATGCACCAATTCAGTTTACAAACTATAAAGTTTTTGACCTGGTGCTACCGTCTTCTAGGTATTGATATTTTTGTTGTAAAAAGAAAGAATGTTTGATTCGAAAATGTTTTTGTTAATTTTCTATTTTACGAAGTCTATTTATGCATTTCACATCTACTTATCTCAATGTAATCTCATCATGTAATAGAACGAAATATACTACTCAAAAGAAAATAGGAGCCAAAATATGTTTCTATAGAAAAGGGCTACGTTCTGAAAGATATTTTTCTTATAAATTCAATCGGACTTTATTTTAATTTGATATTGATCGAAAACCAAAGAGTCAACTTGCGGACTTTACAGTAGAATAAACAGAAATCGGAGTTTCATACAAAACTACGTGAAATTTAACATTTTAATTCTAACTGGCACACGGCGAAAATATACAGTAATTTCGACAGTAATGTCGGCAAGTTGACTGTTACAGCTTTCGAACTATATCAAATTCAAATTAAATCAGGGGGCCTTATCGGCTAACTATTCGAACTTCGGCGGGTCTGCCGAGCTTCATCTTAAAACAGATAAATCGAAGTAAGGAGTTTCGTATTGTACTATTCGCCTAAGTTATTTAGAAGATATCGATGTTCGTGTGACATCATGAATTGGGGTTCGCCATTTTGGCCTGATTGGGGCTCGATTTATCTTTTTTAATTTGAAGCCCGGCAGACTTTCCGAAGTTCGATATGTTAGCCGGTACAGTCCCAGATTGAATTTATTATAAAAATACATTTCTTAACTTAGCTGTTTTTTTATGGAAAATTGTTAGTTTAATTAAACTGTTAGTTCTAACAATAACAGTCCCTTGTAAATAAATTTGTAAAAATTTACCAACATATAAATTATAACACGTATAAATGCATTTAGTGGTTAGTTCTAATTAGCTCCTCAGTGCGTCGAAACTTTTACTGACTTTTTGCTATGTCTTGAAGCAAATACAAGGTGTTACAAAAATACTCCTAATGCCAAATATGGTATATAGGGACCATTACACAGAACAACTTTTACTATAGGGCCAACTCTGAAAAGGCGAAAAAAAAATCAGCTGTTTCATACATTTTAATATTTTCGATTTTAGTTTTTGTATGAAACAGCTGATTTTTTTTCGCGATTTCAGCGTTGGTCCCATAGTAAAAGTTGATCAGTTTGATGGTCCCAATATACCATATTCGGCATTAGGGGTATTTTTGTAACACCTTGTATAGTTCAGTAGACTTCGTAATATAGAAAAAATAAGGTAGTGACAGTGATTGTTGTATGTCACATAGATAAATGGGACCTTGAACTCTATATTTCGTGTTAGATATATGAAAATTAGTTGCAAAACCATTTCTTAAGACAATGTGTTGTAACACAGAGTCTGTTGTAAAGTAATACTTTTATGTAAAATTAAATTTTTGGTGTCAATTCTAGTGAAGCCGAAATATAATATTTTCCTGTATGGAGAAAATACAATTGTATTTGTAAATAGTCTTTTAAGCATCTTTGAATGTGGTTTACATTTAACGCGAGTTACTATAGCTTTAAGATCGTTCAAATACGAATAAAAGTACAATATTTTGCAAATTATGTTTTTCATTTTATACTTTCTATCTTAAATAAATAGTTAAGACTCCGGCGAACAATGAGCTTCCCATACAAACGTATTACCAAAATGATTTGCAATTTGAGCATAATTAACTCATCTTGTTATGTTATTCGGATTAAGACAGTATTTGTCTAGGTTTCTTATAATAAAAAAATCCAAAATCCTAAACCAAATAAAAATTAATGCGATTTACAGTTTTGTATGAAAAGATGTAATTGGCATTAACTTATTTTGAATTTCAACAATTTCATCCCAAGATTATGTCCGTAGCAGGGAGTAGTCAAAGTTATACTTCACTATAATTATAAAATACAAATAATTGTTTAGTCACTTAGGGAAACAAAAACAAAAAACAACCGAATCTCAACTTTAAAAATAAAAGATTCAGCATCTCCGTCGTATCGTGAATAGATTTTTAACCGGCAAATTAAGTCAAGTTTTTATTGGTGCAATAAAAAAGCAAGCCCGATCTTTACGCCTAAATGAATTAAAAAAGTTCGCTCATTCTCTGGAAAGATCGAGCAGTTATCGTAACCTACCTAGGGAGCTGCGTTTGTATTCATGAGGTGGCTTTGCCTTCGCGTCCATACGGCAATTCATCGTGAGTGAAAATTGTATTACGTTACCACTACAAACATAGCGACGCGCCCACCTGGCTCTCGGGAAATAAAAGTTTTACTATTTGAACCTGCTCTAATATCTGGAATTGATCCCTCACCTCGCCGCGATGTATAGTCGTTTTATTGGCCGAGCAATAAACTCCTTTAGATGTAAGATTTCATATTGGAGCTCCCTTGCGAGCCGCCGATATCTTGGATCGGCTGAATTCGCTGGCTGCATTGCGGACGAGGGGAAAATTGGAATTAGAGAGGGGGCTTTATTAAGTTAATTTTTAAGTAAACGTTTAAAATATTAATATGATTTCAGTGTATCATTTCGGTAATAGCTGATGGAGATGTTTACGGGATTGTATGTTTTTTTAATAAAATAAAAACGTTCTGTATATTGATATAGGTAGGTACTTAATAATTCTTTAGTTATTAGATTCGCAGGTTAGAGCACAAAATAAGTTATAGCACTGACTTAGATTTTGACAGGTTGGATTTGAGTTAAATATGCCTCGGTATCTTTGTTAAATTAAAATTTTAATTTTTTAGCTGTTTTTATTAGTGAATCTAGCAAAACTTGTTTTTGAAGACATTTCACTATGCCAAACCCACGCGCGTACTATTTTGCGTATCGTTTCTCTGACGTAAAAGGGTGATGTTTTAGGCTTAAATGCTGTCCTTTGCAAGCAATAATCTATGTCTTCAGATAATGCAAAGTTTGGATTTCCAAAGTTTTCTGATCACGGACATTATTGCTTGGTATAGACAGAATTTATACCAAAAAACATGGATCTGAAGCTTTTGAACCCAAAAGATGAAAATTTGCTGAACAGTCCGTACTAAGATGCGAGTACAATTTATTGCTCAAGCGATACGGCGCAGCGGCCACCTAGCGATTTCATACTGACTGAGCATGAAGCCAAAAGAGTACCTACACCTACCTAAAGAAACCAATAGTTGGTTTCTACGGAACCACGGAATATTCGTGATTTTTTGCAATTACTTATTGTTAAGTCAGAGATAATTTTTGAAAGATTTTACTAGTTGACCGAGCGAGCGCGATCCTAGATTTTTTTATCGATTCAGTTTTGCAATTTTTTTCGAAAAAAAAATATCATGTTTCAGCCATATCGAAAATTGATCAAATATGTCAGGTCTAGCTCACAGAGCCACTAGTTTATTATTTTATCAGTTTTTTGCGAAGGTCGTACCTATACTTACGCTAATTGGTATGTCTGATTCGAACAATTTATTTTCAAGCTTCCAAAAATCCCACTAACAATATCACCAATTACTTATTTACTCACATTTTGTACTTATTAGGATACTTCATGTATGAAGGTCATTACTAAACACATTAGTCGCCATTAGTATAAATATGAAATATTCCAAGGCCCAGTGTCCGGTGGGCCCCAGGGACAGTAAGTTTGATTGATGTCCTCTCGTACCCTCTATCTCCGGCGGCCGGTTTTTACGGTTTACCTAAGTATAATTCGGGAATTCGGGAATTTTCGAGAGCATTATGTCCAGCTGATTTATTGGCCGCCAGGTATCTCCAGAGGACACTCTGGAACGACGACATGTTATTTTTCTGGAGTTCTGGAGTGGGTAGGTATCACTAATAAGTATAAATTGTTTTTATTTGTATTAAATTCGCGTTTGTCTTATAATAATAACACCTTGAAACCGAGTCCTTGTATGTAAGTAAATGAAAAATAATGAGCCAAAATGGCGTAGTTTTCAGATTTAAATCCTACATATACCTTACTTATGCTCTTTAATAAATAAAGTTATCTATAAGGCTAAGGCCACACCGCACTATAGGTACCTACTCGTAGGTGCTATGTTTAGAGATTCGCTACCTACGCGACATGCGTGGTGGATTAATGGTGACTTGACTAACAAAGGCTTACCTATACGCATCGCTCGCAGTATGTGGTCAACTGCGATGTAAGCCTAAGCTTGGTAGGCATAATGTGACCTTAGCCTTACAAAAATGTGCATATCCTATCGCCATCGAAACAAAAAATAATTCGATGCCTATCGCATTTTTTGTCGCAGTACAGATAGTCGTAATTGATTGTAACAGACATTTACCAAAGAAGTTAACTATATCAAAAATATAAATAACAGACATTTATCACTTAGCAATTTCAACTACAATATAAATTAATGTAATGGAAAACTATCAAGTGCCTATTGCCTACTAGGTGATGTATTGTAGGCAGAAAATAATATTTTCAAAGCAATATTAATTTTTCTTACGATGACGGGCTTGGGAAATAGCTATATGCCTGAGCGTGTGGGGCTTCGCCCGCTAACGTGCTTTAGGAAGAAAATGAACCTGCCTGAAAAAATCAAGTTATTGGTTCAACTCGATATTAAACGCACGCTTAAATAAATTGATATTTTTGATTCCACACACGGAATAATAAAATAACGCGGTTTGATTTACACTTTTTGAGCTTCGCATGCATTACTCTGTTAATCGTATTTACGAATCGAGCCTACTCAAATGGGAATCGAACCAGAGCATTCATCCGCAGTGAGACAGGTGTAGCTTTTAGCAATCCGGATGAATAGGTACTCTAATTGCTTTCAAAGTACCTACCTATTAGTCTTATATTTAAACCCGTGTTTTAACAGAACGACGGTAAAGTAGCTTGTTGCGACAAACCTCGGAAATATTAAAGCTGAAACAATAACATCGCCGAAAACATGGGTCACCAGAAAATCTACAACCGCTCCGTTTAATCTGCAAGTAAAAACAAGAGCGTTAAGGCAAGGCAGTTCACAAAATCTACTCTTTCACTATCTCTTTAGAATGTGGTTGATTATTGCATAGCTTTAATTGTCGCTGCGCCAGAAATTTGACGTTAGTACATTTTTATTGATTTCTGGAATACTGGATCATTTATTAAAAATGTACTCGGTTATTGTGTTAGATAAAAAAAAAAGCTATTTTATTTGCATAGAAAACATATCAGTCATTGAAAATTACGAAATCTGACTATTGGAAGTTTATTTTTATAAGTTTTTATGGTGTTATTCAGGATGTTTTTTCAGAGTTACCAAGCCATTTTTCAATATTTTGTCCGGTTATTGTGTTTCTTTGTTTCTTTTTCAGTCTACAGTAATTTTTGTGAAGTAGAGTTCTATAACATTTCTTCACATTGGAATCTCAAAAATCAATATTATCACCAGGTCGTGAACTGGCCTCGCCTTAAGTATCATTTTTTCCGAATTTAAAGCTAACCGAGAGTGTTAAAAGCCTCTCGGGGAAAATGGAAGGAGGCCTAATCAAAAAATATATATTAGGCAGAAGAGCCGCTTCGAATAAATTGCGGTTTTCCGTGCACGCACACATAGGTAAGGTGGACATTTTGTAAAGGGCCGAATCGTGCTAATTTTCAACGATAAAACCAAAACTGTTAGTTTCAGTTTCGGTTACAGAAAATAATCGTTTAGTTTTATTAAAACTGTTGAAATCTATGCCTAGCGAGTCTAGGATGTCAGACAATTGTTGAAATGAAAATTCTAAAACCTCTAAATTTTTTAGGTAAATATAAAATGGGGGGGGGGGATTGAATTAGAAATTATGTGTACCGCTACAAAACAAATGACGGTAGCGTTTCCAAATAAGTACGGCCAGCCAGAGTGGACCTTCTAAAACAGAGAGACTTTTTATTTTGTGGCCTAATGGTCCAGTTTAGAGAATTTAAGCAAAACCCTCATCCGGCAAAGGACACGGCGAAATAAAGCAATCAACCGGTTTTGAGTAAATTTGCATTAATACGGATTCGTGTTGAGGTTGTACTTATGCTAGAATTTGTAGGGACTTTGGGTTTAACGAAAAAGGTCTGAACTTGCTGATTAACATTGATCAAGTAAAAACGTTCCGTAGAGGGACATTGCCTGGCATGTTCGTTGATTTTAAAAGAACGTCAAACACAACGTATTGTAACTCTAGGTATTGGAGCGTTATTTCTGGATCAATGTAGCCTATAGTAACTTAGATTGCGTGCTCTCAGTTGCGTGACCAATTTTCGTCTTGTTTCCGCGATAGTATCGATATACAGTACGGATTTTTAGGGTTCCGTACCAAAGGGGGTCTTAAAAATTCGAAGTGAGGCGACTAGGGCATAATGGGGTATCATATGAAAAAGCGCTGCTTGCACATTCTCAAACATATATTTTTATTTTTTTAGGCCGCTTAGTTTTCGACTTTTGATGAAAAATGAAAAAAAATACCGTTCCCCCCACCCTATCTCCGAAGTTTGCATAGAGAAAGATGTAAAGTAATGATGTGTATTTTATATGATAGAAGTTTATGTAAAGACTACAGGAAAAATAAAACGATGTCTCTAAATAGTACACTTTTTCAGAATGAAGATAAAAGGACGGAACCCTCGGTGCGCGAGTCCGACTCGCTCTTTACCGTTTTTTTTAGATTTTTAGGTATTTACCTACCTACTTGCCGAAAAGAGCAATCCCTTTAGCAAATTGCTAATATTGTTACAGCACAGAATAAATAATGTTACAGTTGAGTTTAAGCTCTGTTATCCCTTCCCTCCAAGTCAGTACATATTTCTTTTTTAAATTTCAGTACGGTATAAAGAGGAAAAATATGTCAGTGTAAGTAGTTAATTGTTTAGGTAGACATTTTAATTTTTAAGAAAGATTCTGTAAAAAAATAAGTTGGATATAGATACCGTATTCGAGAACAATACTCAAACGACCCTTGTCTATGGGAACGAAATAGAGCTTTGTGATTGATTCGTTTGTTTTACGTATAACCTGTGATTGGTAGTTGGGGACACTACGTCCGCGGGCATTGTGACACCTCATAGTAATGTTTGTGAATACGGGTGTTAGTCTACCACTAGCGAGTAGCGACTCGGTAGCATAATTGTTTAGTGCATTGGGCCGGAATCCCAAGAGTGCGGGTTCGAGTTCCGTCTGAGGTGCTACGGGTGAGTCCATTTTTTCTAGTATTTTTTCTAAAATTATTTATCTTAAGTCTACCAAGTTAAGATTTTTGGAATAATAACAAAACTTTATTAAAGTTTATGTCGACAGATCACTCAAATATCTAAGCAACAGGTCGTCGGAAACTAGACTAATCTAGCAGTCTTCGGATAGCAACACCCCAATTAAATTCTCAACAATAAGTAGTACCAATTAGGTAAGTACCTACCATAAAATACCTACCTAGGTACTCACGATGGCACCTCAGACTATACATGTTGACCTTGAGACCGCCTTTATGACTTACGTAATAAAAGCTGTTTTCGCAGTTTAACTGTATAAGCTGACGTGCTGTCGTGTGTACTTGGATTTTATATTCAGTACAAATATATCAAAAACTATAATCAAATCAAGTGTTGCCAGTATTTTTTCACACGCATCCACAGAATAGATATTAGTACGCGTCCTCCCTTAGCAATTTTCGAGGCAGCTGAGAAACTGGCAACATCTCTCGTGTTAATAATACATGACGACCTCTGGCTGGGTGGCATTTCAGTTAAGGCTGGCCCCAGACCTACCGGTTTCATTTCTTCGCTTTGCTGTTCGAAAAGTCTGCCGGGCTTCAACCTAAAACAGATAAATCGAAGGAAGCAGTTTCGTATTCTAGTTATTTAGAAGAAATCGATGTGGCTCGAATTGTCTGTTTTAATTTGAAGCTCGACTGATTTTCCGAAGTTCGATGCCCAGCTGGTAGCCCCTGTTCAACTAGAACAGCAAAGCAAAGAAATGAAACCGGTAGGTTTGGGGCCAGCCTAAGAGTTATTGCCGCATTCTTGCACAGATGCGATAGAATCCGTTTTTGAATAATAATACATTACCTTCTTTCTTAAATACGGTTTTCTCCTATGAGAAAAACACATTCTACTAATTGCGAAACTTCTAGTAGGTGCCGTTGATGATATTCAGATATAATTTTCTTTCATGTTTTCAGGTCATAAACACAACATCTTAAAAAGCACCTACTCAGTACCTAGGTATAAATAAAACAGGGCAAGCTAAATAAGACCGTTTTAAAATAGCTTCATTTCTAATCTCCCTTTTCAAAGCAAAGGCGCGATCATTGAAAGCCAACTTTTTCGATCTCGATTATAGAATAGTTCATTACGAAGTCCAATCCCGATCGCAATTTGGATTTAGTTCGATTGCTCCAAACTTAGCCGGCAATTTGCCTAGAGATATTTGTAAAAATTTACAACTTATCCCATCTTATCTATCTAAAGGATCCACTTTAACCTTATCACGGACAATCGCGCGCTCAATTTTGCGGTTTACTGTGATATAGAAATTTCTTCAATACCCACATTGAAGAAATTTGTATACTTATCACAGTAAACCGCAAAGGTACATTAAAGGTAGGAACGAAAAGACGAAAACTTATAAAAAAGAATAATTCGGCATAAGCCTTATTTCTACGGCATACTTTAGAAAGTGTTGTGCCTTCTCTGTACCCCTGACAACGTGTATGCAAAATTTCATTATGATCGGTTCAGTTGTTAAGACGTGCGGGCGTAACAAACAAACAAACGGACTTTCGCATTTATAATATTAGTAAGGATTTAGTACCTACAATTAGAGTTAATGATAAATAAAGAAAATTTTTAGAACTACCTAACTATAGCTACAATCTATCTATTCTATAATATCGCATGTCGTTAAGCTTAGAAATTGCAAGATTTTGAATGACAATTTTAACACGCTTTCGTCATAGCATTATGTCTAGAAAATTTACAAGTGGATGTGGAGACGACTGATGTGGTGATAACAAACGTTCAAAAAAAACTGAAATAATTCTCACAACTGGATTATTTTGTTAGAAACAAGGGGTTCTTGCATTGTAAGCGTATATTGCAGTTTTTAATAAGACAAAACATAATGAAATGAAACTCAAGACGTTACATAAAGCTCACATGAGCTTACGGGGGCGCAGACTTGAGAAGTTCTGAAGGGAAATTACTAAGTAAAGGCACTGTCTTTTGTACAAATTGGTGAGTTGCTAATTAAGAGCAATTTTCTAATTTAATTATCTGTTCGCAGTTTATTGGAAAAAATTAAAGCCGATGAAGTAATAAAGTTAGGGAGATTGGAGTTGGGCACTTAATGAAGTTAGCTAATTGAATAAAAGTAAAGTGTGCCGTTTTTCCAAAACTGGAATGGAACATCGGCAATTTTGCCGGTTGAAACACTTGTTCGCGTCAATATACAGCTAGGTATGCGCCATTGTCGTCCGTATATGTATATGCAGCTGTAATGTACCTTATGTATCTAACTTTATCAAATCTTATTGATGGATAGTAAAATAGCGTTAGTTGAAACAGATACCATCCATGCCCAAGTCCATAATATCCCAGTCCTTCTCACACTTACAGAGATATGCCTTGAGCTTGATATGCTTATCGATATCAGCCATTTTTAATGTCCCCACTGCTGGGGCACAGGCTTTACTTATGGGTGGATAAGGAGGATGGGCCATAACCCATACCATACCAATCATGGGTACCAATCTGCGTGGTGCAGATTGGTACCCATGATTGGTAAGTGTTAACGACTGCAAATGCAGCCGGGACCAACGGCTTAACGTGACTTCCAAAGCACGGAGGAACTCGAGATAATACATTTTTGTTCACCCATCCCGTGACCGACCCTAGCGAAAGTTGCTTAACCTCCGCAATCGCAGGGCCAGGCTCTAAACCACTGTTTAGATATTCACATATTGTGTTGTTAATAGCTGCTCAGTGTAAAAAAACTTTGAAAAAATTCATTCGAACAAAGCACACTTTTTAAATATTTTTTAAACGTTTCAATGACAAAATCACAAATTCAAATTGAAAATGAAAGTAAATCCTTCTATTTATAAATACTGAAGCTTATCACACAGTTTACGCTTCCATGTTTCACATAGTACTTATGAGCTTATAACTTAGTTGTTTTGTTTACAGCGAAGCGCGGATATTTAGCGATCAAAAAGGTTCAACGTTTTAGAAGTTGTATCCACGTAGAATAATTTTATAGATTTATTGGATATTGTTAGCGCTGAGAAGATATCATCCTTTGCAACACTACAAAATACGAAGCAGTAAAAAGTTTTCATAATAAAGATCCGATCCGCTTCTCGGATCCACTCCGAAACCTCCTTTTGCGAGATGACGTCCTCACAAAAAGAGACCATCGCTTGCCATGACCTGTCACTTCCCAGCATGGCGTTTACCACGCTGGGAAGCGAGAGGTCTCCTCCAACGACCGCCACCAACTCTTGTCGCTGTGACAACTGCGTCGGACACTCGACCAGTGCGCCACAGTCATGGCACGCCGGAGCGTATTCGACACAGAGTTTAAACTTATATTAATATGAATTTAAACTTCTTGATCAGCCCCAATGAGTACACCAGATTTTTCCAGTTGGAGCTGATCGGGGCTGATGTGTTGGGGTGTGTGCTTACATCATTTTATTAAGCTTACTCTCAATCTTAAAACAAACAAAGGAAAGAGGTGAAACCCAAGCGGACGGTAGTTGCATCGAATGTTATTCAAATTGTGTTTTATTTGTGCTTTCAGCATGCATTAGCATGCGGCAGGCGTCGTAGTGACCGTCATCCGCCATTTGTCTGGCTCGCCGCACCTTATTTATTGCTGAACACTCTTACGTATAAGACGATTTACGGGTTCCATTGCTTTTAGTAGCGTCGGGTACAGGTGGATTTCACAATGTTTTATGAGAAGATGGTGGTAAACCTTGGTTTAGAATGAACTGTGCGGTCAATGGTTTTTGCTGATTCAGTAACAGTATGTGCTTTTGTGAAATGTAGGTTACGATTACAATGATTTAAGTGTTAAAAAGATTTTCTGCTGTTTCTCCTGAGGGTTTACGATGCGTAAGTGCAATGTTGTAAAGTAAACGTAATTAAATAAGTATGTTATAAGAACAGTTTCGAGGAGGCAAACAATATTTTAAGGAAGAAGGAGTAACATGTTCCTTAAACAAAAGCAAACTGATTTGAAAACTCTTACCACGTTTTGTTTAACAAAAAGGCTTAGAAAACTTATCTCAACTTGAAATAGGTAGGTATGAATATGTTTGTAAATAAGAGTGATTATTTAATACAACACCCTGTTGTCAGAGTGATACGAGCGTACGCGGTACAGAGAAGGTAGAGATGACACCAGCACACAAAAAAATATCGGCAAGTCTTAAAAACGAAAAAACTTCACAACTTTAAAAAAACCGTTGTGCTTCAATTCAGAGTTCATAATTACGAACTGCTTGATTGTAAGCAACTGAAGCATCATATACTTAGCTGAACAAAAAGACAAAGCAAAAGCAAAGCGAGATAATGGAATAGCAACCTATTATTAGTTGTTACATCCGAGAATATTTGGCTTAATCCTACACTCAGATTGGTACCTAATGTGTGTACATAATTAATGACTTTTAATTTAGTTTGCATTATCCGTGAGCAACAACTCCGGCAAAATTAAGATAAGACTTAAGTTTTTAATTAAATGCAATTCCGCATGGCCATGTGTTTGGAATTGGACACATTTAAAGTTTAGACCATCCTCTATTGTGCTATGGAAGCAGATATCTTGTATATGTTACAAAAATACCCCTAATGCCTAATATGGTATAATATAGGGAATCAGCTGTTTCATACAAAAATTAAAATCGAAAATATCAAAATGTATGAAACAGCTGATTTTTCTTTCGCGATTTCAGAGTTGGTCCTATAGTAAAAGTTGTTCAGTTTGATGGTCCCCATATACCATATTCGGCATTAGGGGTATTTTTTGTAACACCGTGTATAGTAGGGCTGGCAATTCTACTTGCAGTGGGCGTCGTCGTGTAGCTCATACAGAAGATCTTGATTTAATTAACAAATTATCGCAATATGATAGTAATAGTAAAATCTAGATTATCAATCTTTTATTTCAATTCTCAAAGCAATAGAAACCTATAATTTTTCATTAAATGTTCGCATATTTATTTCGTATACCACAGATATATTAAATATTTTACGTATTTTGTGTATTTTTTGCTGGCTCTGTGGGTTCACTCGTGTACGTTCTCTTCGTTGTTGTGGTAACTATTGGATATGATATTACTCTTCTTTTAGGTAGTATCGAAACGTGACGGGCTTGCGTATGTAACAGTGATATTCGATACTCGATATTGTTTTGAGCAAAAGCTATTTGTTTATATAATAGCGAGAAAGGAAGGAAATGGGAACGATAATGATATAAATGCTTCACACAGCCTGTAAAGGGATTATTATTATGAATTATTAACTGGTAATTTTCTATGCTCGTAGTTACTTAACTAAATGTGACTTATAAATAAACAATAACAAATAATAATAATTTTACAACATCACATACCTACATTGCTCCGATTCCAAAGTAAGTAGCTAAAGCACTGTGTTATCAAATCAGAGACAACGGTGGTATCACAAACACCCAGACCTGAGCCAATATAGAAAAGTTAGTTTTCTAAATTAACCCAACCGGGGATCGAACCAGGAACCTCAGAGATGGCGATACCTTGAAAACCGGTGTACGAAGCCGCTCGACCACGGAAATCGTCATTATAAGTGTATTACTCTGTATTACCTGAATATATGTTAATTTAAGATACTCGAAGCCGGTACTTACATAAAATTACAAACTGGACAGTATCTACAATGTAACATTGGTAACATACTGTGACAATATAACTGCTATTTTGTTTGGAAATTAAAATAGCAGTAAGTCCTTTACACACAAGATTGTTTGTGGTTTCTCGGTACCAACAGGTACAGTCGAGTCGAGAGTTTTACAGGATGTTGACTTTTATTACAAAGGCATAAAGGTTGATGAACTATCAAAAGTGCCAACATATTAATGAACTCGACTGTACGTATAGGTATGCGAAGCAATGGCATACCTATGCCATTGCTTCCAGCTACCTAGCTGTTGAAGTGAATTTTCAATGTATTTATGAAATAAATCATTGATTGTTTTATAATCACGTCACGCAGAGAACCTTTGAAAATAATATTTTCTCGTCGTCGTAAAGGTTTTATATCGGTACGTGCAAAGGAATTTCATTTGAGTTTGAAGTATTTATTTAATAAAACATGAGGTTAAAGCATAAAATATACTACTTAATACTAGAATCCACATAACTTGGCTACGTTTAATTAAAATACCTAGGTAACTTTTAATATCATTTATCTGAAATCTAAATCCAAAATATCAAGAACAACAAAACATTTTACCACCTGGTTACATCAAATGAGAACGGTTTTCCATATTCCAGTTGGAATATTTTTTCCGTGTTATAAAATTCCGTGTGTTTTTCGGTACCTACGTTGGTGGAGGCGATCCAAACGGGCTAAAGTTAGAGATCACAACTGTAAGTTTGTAGTGAACATCCTTTAGAACCGCAAGCAGCAGTGTGTAATGTACAAGCGGAAACCTGTGACCAATAAGGAACAGCGTGTATGGGAACAAATGCTTGTGCTCATCACACTGACATCTGCCCCTACCAGGATTCGAACCCGAGACCTTTGGCGCAGAAGGTAGGATCGCCGTTGCACCAAGTGGAGGTCATGACAGAAATAAATAAGAATAATAGTTTTATTTTCAAAATGTTCACCTTTTCCTTGCATCACATTCATAAACAATACCTAATCGCGTAGCACCTGTAGCATGCACGCGCAATCGGTGTGGTAGCATCGTCCACCCGAATGTAGCGCGCTACGTAATTTTCGTAGTGCGGGCTGTGCTACGACCGCGCGATGTCCATGTCGGTCGCTCCATATGGAGGTTTCTTTTTGTGATGATACCATAATTATAGGTACTCATTTATTTTGTGCCAACAAGGACTTCTTTTGGGCTGGACCCACAACAAAATTGTCTAGACTACAGTGGCGAGGGGTGAAATTATGGCGAAGGTAAGCCGTTCTACAAAAATGTTATGATCTGCATAGTGCATCGGTGGGGTGGGATTTCTAAAAAGTAAGCCGATGGGAATCGGCTTGTATGGACACTTCGTCACTGCTAGACTAACTCTACATTACACGTAGAACTCTACATTATTTCTACATTACACGTTGTTCTATTAAAATAAAACGAAGTTTTCTTTGCATACTGTCATGTGTATTTTACTATAATGCGGTTAGTTCTCCACTGGTCGGTTCAACGTTAAACTCTAAGGAAAGTCCCAACTTTAGCGCGAGGTGTAAAATCCAATGTTTTCGCGGTAAAAGGCCAGCAGCGTCACAAAGTTGCTGGGGAAATAAGAAATATCGGTGTCTAAGTGATATTTGAAATGCAAAAGTTTGTTCAACTTTATGGATGATCGGAAAAAATTTACGGTCACAAAAATACGGTTGAGATACAGGGTTTAAATATAGATCCCTATAATTCCGTTTCCTTGCCGCAATCTTCGTTTGGTATGTTTATTTCAATACGCAAATTTTAATTAGTTAAAGTGGATAGCATAGAAGGTGAATGAATAATACTTTTCCTTAGCTGACAAAAAGCAATTAGTTTACTAAGTTAAATGTTGAACAGAATTTTTCATTGTTTTTTATGTTAATTTAGTTTTGTGTATCAAGTGTCTACTCAACTGGAAATAGATTGAATAACTAAAGTACGGATGGTCTCGGTTAAGAACAACTAGCAAAAAGGATCATCCGTAACGTTACAAAAACAATTGAATAACAATATACGAACTTTGTTGCTTTTGTTTCAAACCTGTTGTTTGGTTGAGAGCTAGCTTGCTGACGTCACACCTTCGTCAACACGAAGATGGTACGTCAGCGGCATATGCGCGGAGTGGCAGACACGCGTGACTCGGTAGCTCACGCGCGGTCCGGAATCATTCATCACCGAATTCATGGAAATTGTACGGAAATACGTTGCGTCCTTTGTTGTACGTTTGGGGCTTGTAAAAATTTCGATAAAAATTTAGATTTTTTAAAGCAAAAGGTAAAGACAATACAGTTCAGTACCTTTTTTATCTTCTGTTTGTCACATTTTCGTGAACACAAAGGTAGGACATAAATCCTACATATTTAAGTGCAATCTGACTAGTCTATTGAGTGGGATGTGTTACTATACAAAATATATCACAATCTAGATCTTATTTATTTAGGGGAATTATTTATGATTATCGATAGGTAATAGACCGCCTGCTAAACTGTGTGTCAGGCATCTAAATGTTGCCTTGCTGACCATCAGGCGAGAAGAGAGCAAAATAAATGCGTATAAATATGATTTAAAAAGTTCCAATGTTTTTAAACCGACCTTCTGTTTCGACCTATTTTATATTCAAACGCTGACTCCGCGAATGTCGGTGGCAGATTTTAGAACTTGACATTTAAATGCTCTTGCAAAATAAAAGTAAGCGCTTGGGTTTTCACTGTTTCATTCAGTGAATTGATATTTTATTCATGACCAGTTTCGCGCCACATCGAAACCTGACGTGAAATACGGATTACGCTGTCGTTTTTTCATGATTTGCAATATTTGACTTCTAATTTTTTTTCTTTCTAATTAGTTACATAACTCAATGATTTTGGCCGAATAACCTTTATAATAATATTTTAAATAAGTTGATTTAGCTTGAATATTTTATAGCTCCCAAGGGACCGGAAGAGAAACAGCTTAAATCAAGCATCCTATAGTAAACGCAAATAAAGATAAGGTAGAGATAGACTGATACACCCATTAAGTCCCAGTTAGCTCCGATTGCATTTTCCCTGGTATACCTAATTAGTTCTAAAGTAGATATCATTACTCCTACACAGAATTATACAGTTCCGAGTTCAAACAGAATCGATTTAAATGTAGTTTCCGAATCTATGAAGCCAATAACTCTTTCTGTTCGCTTATTGGCGTTCGAGTGCGTTTTAATAGTGATGCACTTCGAACTTTTATCAACCTTATCGCTTGGATATAAGTTCGTTATTCGTCGAGTTTTATCACGGAAATAACCTCTCGGAAGTCGTACACTATTTTTATTAGAGTGATTTTTAAAGAATTTTATAGTCGTTGGAGATTCGACTTTATGTTAAGGCCGAGTAAGCGAAATTTCAATTGACTGGTTCATAGGTAAATTAATTTAATTGTAGCAAGTAGGTATAGTTAAATCACTCTAAGTATACAATGGATGTGCTATTACCGATAACAGATTGCTCTTACAATATTTACGATTTACGGATATGAATTTATACCATAACGAACGAATTTTACTAACTTATATATTATCGTTATGATTATAAATAAATATATTTTTTCTTAACTTACAACTAATTCATTGTTTATAGGTATTTTTTAACTTGCCGTTTAGCAGCATAGTACCTATTATCAGTATTTCTAATCTATGACTCTATAGTGTTTGATGCTAAGGGTCCGGACAGACGTCAGCTTGGTCAGCTATTACTTAAAAAACGTAACGTACGATATTTAATACACTTAACCCTTTCAGATCACGTTTTAAGTTATTGATCACGTAGTTATCGGGATGCGGTGCGTCTGACCGCCGTCAGGAACCCGCATAAATAACTGAAAATTTTTAGATAAACCTATAGAATACTTTTTTAATATTGATTTGCGAACAAGCATACGACTTGTCTTTTAGGAATAACTTAAGTTATGTATGAATCTGGTGTTCATAACAAAGTAGCTGGTATAGTTCTTCTATCTCACGAAGACCGTTTTGCTGAGTTAGGCGTGCACATGCACATTGTTTAAGTGTGCTTCTGCACGCTCTCGTATCACGCACACTAAAATAATGTGCATGTGCACGCCTAACAACATTTATAGCAAAATAGCCTTCGTGAGATAGAACAACTATACTTGCACGCACAATAGCACAATAGTTAGCTTAATGTACTTCTAAACAAACAGAACAACTATTTCTAAGATCGATTGTAGGAAGTTTGCCATACAATTACATTAATACGCGTACTTGCTGTTTCGACACCCTGATGGTAGACAAACACGCATAAGTAATAAATAGACCGAGCGAGCGCGAAGCGCGAGCGAAGCGTCTCTGCTTCATATAGGAAAAAATGCTTTCGTATGTCCTTCCGGATACATATCTTTACCGTGCTTCCGGTGTCCGTCTGTCCGGTTGTTTTTCTCTATAGGTCGCATTTCTCAACCGATTTTCGTGAAATTTTGTGAGCAGGTTCGATAATTAAGTATATATAATTTTTTGATCGATTCAGTTTTTAGTTTTTTTTCAAAATGGCGGAGACATGTATGTTTTTTTGTTAGCGGTTCAAAACAAACTTTGTTTTTTATTTTTAGAAGATCTCAAAAGTTCGTAGTTCAAAATCAATCAAAACATTTCTGGCCAATATTCGAAATTTGAAAATAATAAAGTTGTGACAGAACTTATAACGTGTTATGACTGTGTATATTATTTATTTGTTTTTAAACAACATACAATTTGAGTTACTTTTAACGCGAGGTCTATAGCTTACGGAGTATAGTAGTATTAGGACTGTTATGACTGTGTATATTATTTATTTGTTTTTAAACAACATATTTGTGTAAGGACATAGAGTCAATATTATCATAGGACACTGCGATAACCCTTTGCAGAATAGATTCTTATATGCGGAATTTTTATACTCGTAGTTCGTGCCTGACATTTGATTGAGATTTCACTTGCAAATAGGAATATGGGATTGGTGGACGGACACCAATAGCATGTGTAAGTTTTTCGTATTTTAACCAACATTTTTACAGATTTTGCGCTTCTCACAACTATCGGAGGACATTGAAAATTAGCATCAAAAATAAAAAATACTATTAATAGTATCTAGTTCAGCTCGTCTATTGAAATCGGAGAGAGTATCTACTTTTCTGTAAGTATTGTATACATAACTTACACGACTAACCTTCAACACAATTAAAAAAATATCCCCAAACGCGATTATTTGTTCCCCAAAATGATACGTTTTGTATGAAGAGCAGATATTCTTTACTCCCCAATAATTATTTTTTTCCCCAAAATTTATTATTTTGAGTTAGTTTTTAACGCGAGGTCTTCAGCTCACGGAGTATAGTAGTATTATGAATGTTTTTTGGCAAAATATGCTAGATAGATGTAGATATTTTCCTCATACAGAAAATCCTTACACACCTTTGAGGGTATAAATATTTTGTTCTCCAAACATTCTCGTAGTTACTTTATTTCCTGAACAGTCACAAAGCAACGCCGATATATGGCTAACAAGCGTACAGTCCTATCCATTCTCCTCAGCCACGTATTTGCTTTATGGATCACGTCGGTGGACGACCCGTGTCCGACCGCTGTCGGCTGAGCAAACACCGCACCGGCTGCTGTCACGGCCGCGGCTATTGATGTCCGCATTGACAGGAGCTGGTTAGCGGCCATTTTCGTTTAGAAAATACTGGACGGTCAGGTCAGCTCTTTACGTATTTACAAACGTAGAGCTTAGTATAGTAATATTAAAGAAAATGACATCATAATACTGTAGCAGTATCTAGTAGCAATATACCTACCTAAGTATATTTTTTGTATAGCTGGTGCTTCATAGTAGCATCAGACAGGCGCTAAGCTAAGCCCCCTATATAACTCAAAGTGACACCCTCATCTTAATTAAATTTATTGCTCGCTAAGTACATAATGTATCGAAAATTCACATGTACAGATTGAAGTTAAGATTCAATAGTTTATTTACAAACAATAACCTCAATAAAATATAGTTCGTTGTAGTAGTAGCAAAATTATGAATTCCATAACATATCTCTACCCTTGTTACCGTTTAGTTAAGTAAATCAATAATTATAGGAACATTTAATTAAAAAATCAGTTAAGTACCCCCACCATTCACTGAACGGTATTCCCTGAATGGTTTGAAAAAGCTTGCGAAAAGATATAAAACCGCTTTTATTTAACACCTCATTCCTAAGATTGCGCAGTTTAAGCTTCGTTTCAGTTACAGTGAGCCTAGCTGAACGGCACTCACGTGCGCAAACACTAGACTAAACGCGCTAGCTGATAGACTCGTTCAGTTAACTGCTGCGCAAACGTTTGTGCACCGGCAGCCTATTATACGCGCACCGGTGAGGGCTTAGGCACAACGTTATTCTTCTGTTTTATTGATAGTGTTTTGTTTTAAATTCCCATTTTAATAGCAATAGAAACATTTCAAGTGCTATTACAATCCATGTTCTAGCTGAGCTACTTATGAACTCTTGTGCACCAGCAGCCTATTATCCGCACCGGTAAACGTATTCGTACGTTTTATTAATAGCATTTTATTTGTAATTTAAATTTTTGCGTTTCTGCCCGATTTTAATAGTTGATTAACAAAAAGTTAAATGTTGTCAATTCGGTTATGTTTGAAGTCTTTCCTTTAGTTTTTGGCAAAAGCTGTGCTTAGTAGAACCGGTCTAAGTAAATAAATTGAATATCCAGAATATTGTTTAATTAAGACCTATATATCTTTGTGGCTATACGTATTAGTTTGACTTATTTTTAAGGTTTTGTAAAGAAAATGCAAACAAAGTCGCGGTATTTAGCGAGTACAGAGCAAACAGTCCCACTTATATTCCAAATTTTAAGGAAGATGCCTGAGCTAATGGATTCTTGTATTAATTAAGTGTCCATTAATGCATAGTGAAATGAACAGCGAGAATTTCCAATTAAATTCTGCTAAAGAATATTGCTTAATATATAAGAAAAATGACGCTTTTGATATGACAGTCATAAAATTAAGATTGACCACGTACAGACGGAATTTTGATTCCGAATTCCGAAACGGAATCATTCCGAACGCACCTAATTCATACAAATCTGTGGACACATGCGGTATTTTTCCGGAATCTTCATACAATATCGATATTCCCGAATCAGTGGCCCTACCATGAGTTGATGATGCAAATTGTTTACACTACCGTAAACTATCGGATATACTGCTCACAGTCAATGCGAGTGAAAGAGAGAAAACGATGGTTTACGGTAATGTAAACAGTTTGCATCACATCAACTCATGGTAGGGCCCCAGATTCGGTCTATTTATGTGGCCGGCGTTATGTGTAATTGGTGGCAATTACCTTGCTCAGTGATTTATACAAAAAAATTGTCTACTTACGTCAGGATGTCATTTCTGACTTTTCGACGTAGAAAAAAAGGCGTTCTCGAGATAGTCTTGCCTGAGAGTCTGCCTGCTTCCTCAGATCAATCAATATGTGTGATGTTCTGATGTTGCCCTAAGTATGGGAATAATAATGCGACTTCAAAGTTAGACAAAGAAGATATTTTTCATTTTGTTCGTCTACTTTATCTAGGGTTTAGTGTAACAAACCTACTTCTAAAACCGACTGTAACTAACTTATGCTTTTAATTCCACATCTATTTAAGTTAGATATCGGTCTAGTTCGGTGTTCAGTCAAGTTAATTGCTTCACTCATCAAATACAATTGTAACTCGAGTAGTATAACTTAGACGGAAGCTCATGAAGTTTTGCTTCATTACACCATCAGATGATGTAGAACTATCAATATATCCACATCAGTAATTTTTAATGTCCCCACTGCTGGGGCACAGCACATATCTCCAATCTCCATTATGGTTGGATATGGGAGACCGAGTGGTGAAGCCTATTGAGAATTTGTGGGTGTAAACGATTGATAATGCAACTAGGACTAGTGCTTAACGTGCCTTCCGAAGTGCGGAGGAGCTTGATATAAAAAGACCGAAATATTTGACATTAATTTTAAACTGTTCTATCTACGCGATCCTGAGAAGAACGGTATACAAACGGACAACCGAGTAATTCTTTTAGCATACCGTTTTTCACCGAATCCAAAAAGGCGTTTAGTTTTTATGTATTTCCTTTTGACGTAGTAGGTACCTAATACCTACCAATTATTGATTATCCTTTCGCATTTGTACTCCAACTGAAGGTTGATTATCACATGGAACAGTTATGTGGGATTTTTTGCTCGCGTCAACGATATCGCGCAATCGAGTTGGCCTTTATTGGATTTTTCTTCTAAATGTAAATACAGTTACTGATCTTTCTTGTTAGAATTACCGTTACGTTTAATTACATTGCGTTTTAACGGTTTTGAATCAAACAAACCGTTGGTAAGTTGTTCATAGCACTCTGTCTATCAGTAGAAATAGGTGGAAAAATATTCCTCTCTTCCCACCAGCAGGGGAGATAAAAAAAGGGGACATTTAGTGCAACTGGGGGTGAATGTTAAGAACACTTTGTGTATTACACAGTGCTACAAAAGCCCCTGAATATGGTAGATAGGGACCATCAAACTGATCAACTTTTACTATGGGACCAACTCTGAAATCGCGAAAAATAAAATCAGCTGTTTCATACAAAAAAAAAAAAATGAAAATATCATCAAAATGAGCAAATATAAATATGTTTATATAAATATATTTATATTTGCTCTCCCCACTTTTCAGACACCTCACGCTCACACACGAGTAGGTATGACAATTAGCTACAAGGTATTGCCTCGAACTATCTGAGTATTACTATTACTTACCGTTTTCTCTTCCACTGCGTTAATGGTGAGCGAAATATGATTATTGTTTTATGTAATGCAATCTCATCGGATTTAATTATCTTCACCGTTCCTTAGAGAGCGGTAGGGTACGAGGGCTGCTCTGTTTTGATTGTTAATAATAATGTTATTTTGTCTCTGCTTAATTAGAAATAAAGTGGTGCTAAATTATGTTTCCCCTATGTTTCAAATTGATTTAAGGGGCTGACATGAGCCAACTAGCGCTGCCAGTCGACTTTATTTTATTTATTCTAAATAAGCCCAATTCCTTAAAAAAGGAATCAGTCATTTTTTTTAATAACGTCTAATATTTATTGAATAACTTAACACAGTATGAAAAGGCATTCAAACAGTTATAAAACGCGATTTTGTTAAAAGTGGCTACTGTTGGTTCGAACCCGTTTTTAAACTATTGCACGCATTTTGTAATGTTGTAACGTTATTCAATAAACGTTAGACTTCATTCACAAGACCTTGACTGATTCCTTTTTTAATAAATTGGGCTTATTTATAAGAAATAAAATAATATCGATTGGCGGCGCTAGTTGGCTCATGTCAGCCCCTTAAGTAATTGTATTATGGCATTTACAAAATTCGACTGTTAATTTGTATGCACATGGTTGAGAATAATTTAAAATTGGATTACTTCATATTAAAATGTTCTCACAATTTGAACAATACATAAAAAAATAAGTACCGATAGGTTCTTCCTTGTCTGTAGAGAATTCTATCATGTAATTTAGGGATAGAAAAATGTATGTACCTATGTACTTAAAAATAACATACACATAAGAGCCTATTCCATAATCCTTTATCGAAGCAACAGCTCGTTTCTCAAGAAGGTCCATCTCTTCCCGTCAAATGGCCAGTCATAAATAATTCCCCATAACAATGGGAAAACTGTTTCCCCTAACACTTAAGTTCACTAGGGGATAACTGAGGGTGGGTCATTGTTACTCCTCCATTGATAGATTTTCCATAAAGATCGCCATAAATTCTACAAACGTAATTTTTTTATTGTAGTTTACTTTAGCTTCAAAGCTGTTCCCGGAACTATTACCGACTGTAAAATTTTTAGGAATATTATTTAACAAGTCCCAAAAAAAAAGATCCCATTCCATCCCATCCATTGCTCATAGCTAATTTTAAGGTTTGAATTAAGAAAAAATTAACAGTTTAAGATTTGACTGTACTTTATATTAGTTTTAGTGATTTTATTGATACTATATCTCTGGTATTTTCAAGTGATACGGTAAATGACCTAGTGCTACACACATAATCAAACTAAAATTTAGAAATTGTATTTCTTTAGTCGATAAGCACTTGCATCCAATTCTAGTGTCATTTAAATTCAAGAACGGAACTACAAATAAAGCGGAACGTAAACACTTAACATAATATTCCTGGGACTGCTACATTCTTGTGACTGTAATAAAAACCTTTTAGTGCCGTCACAGTATAAATAATAACAGTAAGGAATATGGGTACACTTCGGTACGCAACGGTCGCGAGTGCGCCCGCAATAACACAGCACGGACGGACGCAGATGGTGTGCGATGCTCCCATTTTTATTTACGTACTTATGACGAAATTATCAACTATATTGTTTAGTTATTGATGTTTGAATTCATCTATAGAAAGTTATTTTTAAAATACCAACAATCTCGCAGGAGTAGATTACTAACATCATAAACAACAACATATCTTGTTCTACGACGTTTCCGAAACAGACAAAAAAAACTACTTTCCATACAAATGTCCGAACAACTGATCGAGTTTTGTATGAAGTCATTCTTTTTGTCTGTTTTCCGAAAAGTCGTAGAACAAATTGTTGTTGTTTATGATGTTAGTAATCTACTCCTGCGAGGTTGTTGGTGTTTTATAAATAACTCTGTATATATAAATGGAAACCAGTTTTAATATTTTTTAACTTAAGAGGGGTCAACAATCAATGGACAGCCCTAGTGCGTATTTCGTCAAATTATCATTATAACTCTTTCAAGAACATTAGCGAAATCCAAAAATTGTACTGGTATTAATTTTTACTATGGCACCGTAAAATGCGTGTGAACACACGCGACACACATTCGACTTATAAACGTAATGGAATAAAAATATGGCTGCGAAAATCGCACAAATTCATAACGAGAAGGAAATAGTAAAATTTAAATGTGTCATATAAAATGTGCCATCGGTGCCAACTCGGATTGGGGCCATTGGGTTAGACGAGTTACAGTTTATGTAGTTGAATAGTCACAATATACACCGTTATTTTTTTTGCCAAAGAAACATTATGTTTATATGTTATAATTTATAGAGTTTCGTTGTTTCTACTAAACGAGGGCAATCTATATTAAATTTCAACTCTTATTTTTTATGTAAAAGAAATGTGTTTTTTCTAGTTTTAAAAAGTACTTATTCCAAAGAAATTTAAAAGCACTACAGTAATCTTTTCTACGTTACACATAAAAAGTCCATTTCGCTACCATAACAGGACGCCTACGCCCAAATTACCATCTTAAATCACTTCCTTGACCACTTTGAAGACCAGAAAAGGTCGGCCTTTTCCCAGGCCGTCCCACACCGCTCATTTAGTGGCCCCAACACATTTTCCCGTAAAATATTGCACCTGCATTGCTATCCTGCGACCCTCCATTGAATATAGATGCACTCGTGTATGTCAAAACGTGCTTTATCTGGGTAATCTACCGATTTTGTTGTTACTTGAAGACAACGGAGTGACAGATTTTTCCAGTTTGCATCAAACAGTTTTTCTGGTTCATTTAAGTAGTTAGTTTTAAAGGCTCATATCTTTTAACATCACATTTATTGCTTCGATACCAAAGTAAGTAGCTATGCTAAAGCACGTGTTATGAAAATAAAAAACAATGATTGTAATAAACATCCAGACAATATAAAAAATGTTTTTTACGCTCGGACATTCTTTGTCATAAGCCAGTCTTTTCAAACTTAATATCTGAAAAAAAATGTCATTCCTTATTCTTCCTGCGTGGTCTTCAAGTATGATCTCGAGATAGCTCTCAACGTTGAGAGCGGTTTATAAATACGGACCTTAAACTCGGCGAGAGAACTAGCACTCTGCACGCGAAACCCGACGGCGGCAGCCGAAACATGGATGCCGAGTTACTAATAAAACAACCACAGTATACATTACAAACTATGCTGTTCTACACTCGGCCTGACAGAATAATTCATGTACCTACCTAACGCGGTTATATTAGAATTCGTGGAGGAACTATAAGTCATACAATCGATACATAGTGCGGAGGCAATATCTCTGTCGCTGTGATTTATGCGACTTTGGTATCACGTTACAAGTTGTAAGGAGACGCACAATAATGTGGCTCCTCATGAAATACGAATCGAGGGTCTATTCTAAATATTTAGGAAGGTATAAAACTCTTGGATAAAGTATGGAAAAAATCTTAAAGACTACCTACGGTGTAGTTAACGTATTTATGTTGTAACCGATTTTCAATATCAGCAACAACGCTGTCACTCATGTGTCCGTCTGTCCGTCCGTCAGCTGTCACAAAGCTCTAGCAGCAGCTAAATCATTGAAGCTACAATCTTCATATTAGCACCGAAAATGTGTCTCGCCGACCCAAAGCCAGGAAAAGTATAAAAAATATTTTAAAATATTTTAGATGGGCGCGAAAAAAAACTTTTTTTATACCCAAACAACAGTAGTGTGGGCTAACATTGTTTTATTATTTTTTAACGGATGTATCACATATAGTTTACAAACAAATGCCAATATTTTTGATTGATAAATATGAATGTTTCTTTTAAATTCCCATATTTTTCTATTACAAACTTAATTTTGCGGTCAAACGCGTAGCACAGATAAGCCCTTAGCCTTATTTGGCACGGTACCCTAAATGTGCGAAGTCAGACTCGCACTTGGCTGGTTTTTTAATTCATCCTTTGAATATATTCCGCAATGACAACTTATATATTTTTTGATAAACTTAACTCCCACCGCTTATCAAATGCTTAACCTCTACAATCCATTTTGTTAAACTTATCAGTCTATATTCTATAATTAGGACTAGATCAATCAAATTGTAGTTCGATTAACTAATTAATTATACAAAGCTGCCGGAACACGATCTCTGCTTGTTAATTCAGTTGTAATTGAGGACTCGGAGATTCGCTGTCTTGTTCCCGCTTTCCCCCTGGACCACTGCAACCTAACTATCGCCTCATAACTATTTCTGTGTTTCATATTTATGTAATCAAAGTTTCAATAATCAGACACCACAAACAATCCTTTATCAGAAACTAAACATTTATCCCGATTAATATGGAACTTCGATTCGAATTTCCAAAGTTGGTGACCCTACGCCGCCGGCGGCGTCACCGCTCGATAACAAAGTCGATCGAGCTGAAAATTAGTCCATACATCGCGGCCCCTACTCCACCGCTTCGTAATAAAGCCGTCTCGCTAATAAGCTTCGCCACCAATGTGGAATGTTCTTAGTTTTAACGTCGTACGAAATTGGTTCTTTTTCTTCAAAATCTTTTTGAAGTTGCAATCCGCAAATTACACTTTCGTTTAAAGTGCTTTCGTGGGATGGTTGTGAAACGTGTTCTTTTGTTTTGTTACATATATGAAGATTACAAGGTCTCGGGCTTAGAGCTTGCGAACCTTCGATCAAGAATACCCTAGATGTCCGGTCAGAGTCTCAAAAACGGCACCTCGAAATTACGCCCTTCTTTCAAACTGGGTTGTTATTTTGTACAAAGTATTCTCTTCTTTGTTTCTTACAATTTAAAGTTGAATTTGGAAAGAATAGTAATTACTACCCACATAAAAATATTCATGCGAGGATTCGAATTTTAAAATTTTGAATTGCTTTTTGTTTTGTTAGTCGGTGCCAGCGTAGTACGTATATCTATTCTGTGCCAGCGTGCTGTTTTAGTTCGTGAAGCGTTATTTTTCTAACCGATGGCGTGCCTTCTTCGTCTAATACTTCCGTTGTCTATAAAATAGGCTGCATAGATGTCAACAATCAAATACTGCGTTTTCCAATCTTACTCGCGTTTGGCAGGCAATGAGGTCGTCGTGCGCTTTAATAGTAGTAGTTTATGATACAAGGTTGGTTAGGGAGTTTAAAAAACCCTAACAACCGTGTACCATACGACATTTTTTAATACATTTGCGAGAAAAAATATTATATTTGTAGGCATGCAAAAAGTTTGGTTTTCAGTGTAAAGAAAGGCGAAGTCCTTCAAACAATTACCTTATACAACTTAGATAAAAAAAAATACAAAATGGTAAAAAACACTTCAAATCTTTTGTAATTTATTATAGTAATTAGCATTTATTGACAATTAAAACAATTCATTGCTTAATTTTATTTATTCCCCTAATTTTGTACTACGTATAAACTCGACATCTTTTGATTCTCATTTACAAAAACTCTTTGGTAGTAATCTTGTTAAAAGTATGTAAGTATTTAAAAAAAAACCATGAACAAATACACACGCACGACACAATACAACAGCACGGCGTGCGGTAAAATTAAATTTCCGCACGCTGTACTGTCATCGAAAGCACACATTTTCGAGCAACTCTATTGAAAAAACAATTTACTTACTAAACAAAACAATTAAGAAAATAAAAATATTTCCTTTTCTTCAGTTTTTATTAAATTCTTTTTATATTCTCAAAATTATCGTCAAATTAATTTCAAGTAATTTAAACACTGTTGCGGATTATTATCAGTTTAGTATGACGCTCAACTCAAGATATCACAGAGTTTCCCTCATATACCTAATTCTGTTCGTGTAAGTATTCAACACTGCGGCATTGTTACAAACTCTTCGGAAGTTTCATTACTTTGTTTTCAACAGAATAAGAGTAATATTTCTCCTGCCTATGAATGTTTCATTGTGTGCGATACATATTCAGGACCCTTACGGACCAATTTGTTAAGGAAATCCATATTCTATGCGTAAAATATATGTGGCATTATGATGGTGTTACCATGCGAATGCGAGTTACAATTTGATATTTAATTCATCATTTCAATTTCTGCCCGGCTGGGAATCGAACCCGGGACCTCTTGCGTGGTATACCTTGTTGACCACTGCACTACTCAGGTCGTCGAAAGGAACAAAGCTAGTTAAATACTGCGAAATTATAAGGTTTTTTTTACCAAGGTTATTGTTATTTTTAGGGTTCCGCACCTCAAAAGGAAAAAAACGGAATCCTTATAAGATCACTTTGTTGTCCGTCTGTTTGTCTATTTGTCTGTCAAGACCCTTTATCTCGGAAATGTTATCTCATCTATTTATAAAAAAGAAATGTGCGCAGTCCCACACGCTCTTAGCCGGTTTTTTTAGATGTTTGTCGTACTTCCAAAATGTTTGACCTTTTCAGGGCGTATAATGTACTTTTAATATACTACATTGTTGTACATATCATTGAGTACATAATGCACTTCTTAATTTTTTAGATATCGATAAAAACACCTCAGCATTTGCAATACAACCGTAGATATCACTATGAACTTAGTGACTAACAAAAATTCATAATGAAATCACCAATTGAAGAAATCCTGAAATGTTTGCCTACATGTATACAGTAAGCGCAACACGTCAGGTTATACACAACGCAAAAATATGCAATTTAACTTGAACCTTAAAATCACTGCATTTAAGTATACAATTGATTGAATATGATTACCCTGTCGTTGAAGCCCAGCGTGCCGTTCACTGTATATAATAATATTATACTTTTTAAAATTTTGAGATTTTAGCACTCACAATTTTATTTTTATACAATAATAAATAATATATTACAAAAAAAACGATTCGCACCAGATCATATTCTCGGATGAGAATCGAACCCGCGACCTTAGAAACGCTCTGACTGCTGAGATGATTAGTGGCCTCGGACCGGACAACCAAAGTTCGCTGGGTTCGATTCCCGTCCGAGAATATGATCTGGTGCGAATTTTTTTTAGTATATTATTTATTATTATGTACATATACGGTAAAATATGTATTATAGTACAGTAATATATATATTAGTTAATGCAAAATAGTCGCCGTATACGAATATTAAAAGTCATTAAATTGTAAGTTTACAGCTGGTGTTTCTGTGAAATTGCAGCATCTTATAAGAGAAGAGTTTCTCTACAATTCCAAGACTTGCTTCTATAAAAACTTTAGCTTTTGCGAGAAATAGAACTTCCGGATTTCAATACCAGCTTTTTATTTATTGCTTCGTTCGATTGTAAGTAGATATTTATGAACAACTGAATAAGTTAAAGCGCGAATGCAATATTGGATGGGAGTGAATAAAAATGATTTATTTATAGAAAAGTTATAAGAGAAGAACGAAATTTTGTATTGATGGATTTAAATATTCAATTTAAATATAAATAAATAAATATAAATATTTGACAACATCACATACACTACTTCGATTCCGAAGTAGGTAGCTAAAGCACTTGTGTTATGGAGACAACGGTGGTATCACAAACACCCAGACCTAAGCCAATATAGAAAAGTTCGTTTTCTAAATTGACCCAACCGGGGATCGAACCCGGGACCTCAGAGATGGCGACACCTTGGAAACCGGTGTACAAAGCCACTCGACCACGGAGGTCGTCAAATACTCAATTTTGAATGGCATACGGTTACTTGAAATATAATTAACTTGACAAAATGTTATACATACGTTTTTGATGTTTAATACTATTTAATTCAATTCAAAATAAACGGAATAAGTAGTGGATTTTTTTCCGGTCACGACTTTGTCTGCGTGGACAGCTGTTATTCCAAATTTTTTTTTCTGGATACGTACCTTTTTTTGACAACTTGTATGCAAAATTGAATCACCATGAGTAGTAACATACGTGACAGCGTAACAAACAAATTCACTTTCGCATTTAAAATATTACTTAGTTAGGATTGGAAATATTGGAATCATTCGAAGTCACTTCAACTCTAAAAAGACTGAAGACTGACGCATATACAACGTGTTACAAAAAAAACCGTAATGCCGAATATGATAGATAAGGACCATTAAACCGAACAACGTTTACTATGGGACCATTTCTGACATCCGTCACCGTCATCAACTACCGTCTTTTTTTCCACCCTATATATAATATAATTGTATATGCTATAATTACAGTACAAAAGTGTACTTAATTAAAAACTTCATTATGAATTGGATAAGAAAATTGTAAACTTTTTTCGTTGCAATAACAAGAAATATGATATAATATAAATGTTATCTTAATCAATTGTTTAAAAATATCTGGAAAGGTATTCAGTTGATGTCGAGGTAATTCCTTGTACAATGGTGAGATGGCGCTGGATTGCAGCGTAAGAGTTGATATACTAGGAGAAATTCGACGTTCCCACTAGTGACTCGGTAGCTCAGCGGTCAGAGCATTGGACCGGATATCCAAAGGTCGCGGGTTCGATTCCCGTCCGAGAATATGATCTGGTGCGAGTCGTATATTTTTTCTAGTATATTATTTGGTATTATATAAAAATAGCATTGTGAATGCTAAAATCTCAAAATTTATAAATTATATAAATGTTTTCATATTATGGTTAAAATAACCGCGATTTTCCATTGGTACAAAAAGTCATGCTAGTGACTCATAAATACATCACCCCATCGTCGAATTTTCAATGATCAATTGCAGGAGGTAAAGCATTCTAGCGATAGTGATGGGAAAATATTGAAGTCATTTAGCATATTGTGTAGCTCCGTGTTGAGTTAAATGATCATCATTTATATCCAGTACCTACTTATCTACTGATGACGCCACCTGCTAAGAGAAATTACCATGATATTTTAAGGCTTGCGTGAAACAAAGTGAGATAAAGATAATGTTTGATTTAGAAGTAAAAGGATTCTCATACGTTTCCAAGTTAATCAAATACATCTTATAAATACAAGAGTGAAGAGGTATAAAACTTACATAACCTAGTTTTCTAAACAGCACCTACATTCATTTAAAAATTGATCAGAATTTATTTGAAATTATCTGTGACTTGATAAAAAAATTGTTCCAAACCTGTGAATCTTGACATAAGTCTTACAACGTAATTATAAGTTTTAAAACAAAATAGTGTTTTCGGTATGAATGTAGTGGTCAGATCGGAGCAATATTTACGCACATTTTATAAATGCAGGTTTTTTTCAGAATAAAAGTCAGTGTTCGGTTCGTTAGTTCGTTCAGCTTGTCAATAAGGGCCGGCACTCGTGTTGACTTGTTCAAGTTAATTTTTAAGCTCAAAATTGCGTAGTCGTGGCTGTTGCTGGTTGAGGGAATTATGATAGGTACATTTGATGAGACGCTTATTCACTTATAAAAAAACTAAAATTATATCACACACACATACACGAAACTCGTGCTTAACATTGCAATCAATTCAATTTCAATTCAAACTCAATTAAAATTTTATTCAATTTCACTCAATTTTAATTCATTTTCAATTCAATTCAATTTTAATTCAAAATTAATACTATTTCAATTCAATTTCTATTCTAAGTAAAGTTATGCACCTATAAATAAAGCTTAATTGAATTTACTTAACTTACCTACTTTGTCAAGCTGTAGCGTATTCTACTTAGCATGATAACGATTGAATCTAAAGACACAGACACCGCTGAATCGTTTCCCTGATAAAGAACCACTGTCGACATTCCATTTAAGGCCAGGTCTTACTTGAAAATTCCAACGTAACGAAAAAAGGGTGAAATTTGATAAACACGATTAAAATCAAATCAAAATATTATAAAAAGTTCACATAATGAGCAGTGAATTAAAATTTTAAATCGTCAATGTTTTTACCCTACCACCCATTATGACGTCTTTTAGCTGACAAGAAAAATGGGCGCAAAAACTTCTCTTTTGTTTGAGAACAAGAATGAAAAAAAATAATTGGTTTAGGCTTTAAGTCTTCAAGGATTGAAACTATCTATTTTCAGAAGATATTTTAGTGTCTCTCAAAAGATGGACAGAGGTAATTTTTTTTTATTAGGAGAGACTTTAATTTTCATTTGTCATAAGAAGCATTAATTATTTGTGTCTATACCCGTCTGTGTTTTTCTTGTAAATCGTATTTATTAAGAGACCTTAAGTTTTATAAAAGGCTCTATTACAAGTTTTTCAAGTAAAACCTTGCTTTAAGACGGAGGGAAATCCTTTCCATCGATATACTTAAAGCTTTAATAAGTCGTCGCCGATTGAAATCGAAACGTACACACGACAGCACGTCAGTTTATTCAGTTAAACTGTGAAAACAGCTTTTATTACGTAAGGCAAAAAGGCGGTTTCAAGGTCAACATGTATAGTCTGAAAAAAAAGGTTCGTCGTGCGTACAAATGTGCATGTTTGTTTCGTGCGGAAAAGCAAGAGGAAAAGTGTTAATGTATTCTTTTATACTGAATAAGTACCTGTTGCTTTTAAATTTTTACTTTTGCAGAATTGATTCATAAGGCTTTTTTATTGTTAAAATATTAATTTCATAGTGTTTATAATTAAAGTAAAAAGGTATCATTTTTTAACAAAAGTAAGACCATAACTGACAATAAAATTATAAGCCAATCTTACAGCCAATCACTTGCACAAAATTATTTAAGGCGGGGTTAATGAAAATTAACACTTTTTGATGTAATGCTAAAGTTCGCTAAAAGATCATACGGATCTGAAATTAAGATCTTCTTTATATCTTTATCCGATATCGGAAGAGCTCGGTAGCGCAGTGGTTTAGTGGCTGGCCCTGCGATTGCAGATGTTAAGCAACTTTCGCAAGATTTGGTCAAGGGATGGGTAATCGAAAATTTATTATCTCGACTTCCTCCGTGCTTCGTAAGGCACTTTAAGCCGTTGTTGTTGTGTTGTTGAGTGAGATAAAATCGGCAATTTAATTAAATAAATATTTGACAACAGGACATACATTGCTCCGATTCCAAAGTAAGTAGCTAAAGCACTTGTGTTATGGAAATCAGAGACAACGGTGGTATCACAAACACCCAGACCTGAGCCAATATACAAAAGTTTGTTTTCTAAATTGACCGAACCAGGGATCGAACCCAGGACCTCAGAGATGGCGACACCTTGGAAACAAAGCCACTCGACCATGGAGGTCGTCCTTCATGGTCGTCGTCATTTCATACTTTAACCCCTATTTATGAAGTAAATTATGTATTATTGGAAATAGGATCGAAATAAAACACTTCCTTGTTCTTTCTTATTAAGAAATATTTAAAGGCGGAAACCCTTTCAAATAACTAGGTGCCTCGTCCCTTGAGATTTCCCTTGCTGAGGTTTCAATTTATATTCAGCTTTGCTTTTATATTAACTTCAATATCGGCTAACATAAAAGTAAATGTTTATTGTGAACAGTGAGTTTATTGCGTAATTCTGCCGAGTGTGTAATGAGCAGAGGTCACGAGTTTACATACGACGTTATTCAACACATTTGCGAAGAAAAAACAAAAAATTTACCACACAGCGACAAAATACGATAAATACAGAATATGAAAATGATGGGAAAAGGCGCGGAAGTTTTTTTTTCACGCGCCCAGTGCAAGAATATTTTGCGAACAAAGGGGTGATTGAACATACAGCCTACTTCAAATGCAAATATTTTTATATTTTATACCAAATTATCGTGAATTATTAATAATTATTTAATAAATGTTTGTTTGACTTAATTAAGGACGTCACATTTATATATTCAAATAAAACCTTTTTGTTGTTACAAAAAAAATTGAGAATGCTCTGTTTACTCGCATATAAACTTGCAGTAAGGTAATAATTTAACTTTGTAGGGTTAATTCTATTATGCACTAGTGTGTAGTATATTACACACGTGTGTGTTATAGCTAGGTTTATAGCCCTAAAAGCGATGTAATAAGGCTCACTTTACGAGCAAGTGTGTTGAAAATACGTATATTTTTACTTTGTCAAGTTTTGTAGTATATTGTCTTGGATCTCGCGCATTAATAGTTTAAAAAGACTACTGGACGTATTACGATGTACGTTGATCAATCAGACAGTCAGGAAAATTAATTTTATATTTATAGATGGATGTTGCTTGTGAGATGTTGTAGTTCAATTATGTTTTACTAGTGGCTGCCGCGATCTGCGACATCTTGTTTGTGAAATCCCACAAGGATGAATTCCTTATCTTACACTAATGAGTACATACCGACCTACCAAAATTCATCAAATTAATACAGCGCCTAAGACGTGAAAACGTAACAAATGAACAGACATGCGTTACTTTTGCATTCATAAAATTAGTCTGGATTGATTTTAAACATAATGTATAATTAATTTTGTACGGAATCGATGTGTTTATTATACAGTCGCTTCTTAGAGTGTATGCTAAACTTGATCAGTACTTGTAACAATAAAGACCAAAAACAGCTTAACTTGGCTTACACAACGCTCCTCCAACGCATTGACTGAGAAGGTGGGATGGGATCAAAATTAATCCTGGTTTAACTGCACGCTTAGCACGCGGCCTAAAGAAAGGCTTAGAGGGCGTAGTCTGCACACTAGCGCCGCCATTGGAAAAAAAGTCACAGTGATTCAATAAAGAAAAAAAAAGTGCTTAGATAAAGACGAAATTACGAATTATCTCTCCGTAGTGCACTCCGAGGAAGCTTTGTGATACTTTTAATCACTTACAAAATATTTTCTAGACTGTCGTTTAGATTAACGGAGTTTTATTGCTAAAAGTGGCCACTTTTCGCAAAAAAACTCCATTAAACTAAACGATAGGCTAGAAAATATTGTTTAAGCTATAAAAAGTACCAAAAAGCTTCTTCGGAGTGCACTACAGAGAGATAATTCGTAATTTCGTCTTTATCTAAGCACTATGTTTTTTTTCCAATGGCGGCGCTAGTGTGCAGTCTACGCGCCCTTAAAGTCACGGTTGTATGCAAATAATTAAAGAAGCCTTATTGTATGTGGGGCCATAAGCCACGTAAAAGTAACTGGATGGCGCAGTGGTTTAGAGCCTGGCTTGGGCGATTGCAGAGGTTAAGCAACTTTCGCAAGGGTCAGTTATGGGATGGGTGACCAAAAATGGATTATCTTGAGCTCCTCCATGCTTCGGAAGGCATGTTAAGCCTTTTGTCCAGTCGTTAACACCCACTAATCCGCATTGGGCCCGCGTGGTGCAATTAAAAGCATATGAAAATTTTAATAACGACCTCCGTGGTCGAGAAAACGAACTTTTCTATATTGGCTCAGGTCTGGGTGTTTGTGATACCACCGTTGTCTATGATTTCCATAACACAAGTGCTTTACCTACTTACTTTGGAATCGGAGCAATGTATGTGATGTTGTCAAATATTTATTATTATTATTAATATCCAGTTTTACAGTTAATGATATTTATTTACCGACAATAGTATACTTATTCTTAGAAATATTTCCACAGTCGGTCCTTGTAAATAAGTAAATATAAACGAATGTCTTACCGTCTTTGTTAAAGAAAAACAAAAATGTTTTTTTTGTGTGTCATGTTTGCTGTTTTTGTTAACATTACATTCAGTACATTAACAAACAGAAATATTGGTAAACTTAGAATTCACACAAGCCAACCAATTTAAATCTTATGTCAGAGGGATAAAGCTCATAAATCTATATCCCAGTCTTGTACGTGTCATTTCAACATTTTTTCTATTTCGATATTTCTGGTGTCACCGAAAATACTATCGGATAAATCATAGAATATTGGAAGCCTTGCTCTGTCATATTCAATTGTAAGCTAACTTCTTCCTGTTGGATTTTTTTGGAAAGTAAATTTTCTTGTGTTTGAATTAAGGTATATTGTTGAAAATCAGTTTCGATATCCTGTAGTATTGTCTCGTAAGAAATTATACGTTGGTTGTATGAATACGTTACACTAACCGCATACATTGGCCACACACACGTCATCATAGGTTCAGTACAAGAGAAGGGTGATGTAAAAAAGTGCCTTCTAACGGATTGGTCGATTTCTATTCCGATCGCAATTAGTTCACTTAAATACCGCACTGGTGTCGCAAATCAAGAGTATGGCACGTAACGATTCCAATGTCGACGATCGGTATTTATTCCAAGAGATAGCTCACAGGTCAATTTATGTATATTCTAGAAGAATATGTTGTCGTTTGTCTTAATAAATGGTGGCAAATTTGCATCGTTGTTTTTTTTCCATGGCACAAATACTTAATTTACTTTTTTGTGGTAAACATACTTGTTTACCACAAACCAAAACTTCTCATGAAAAATGATGGAAAGATAATATTTCCTTAGCACGTTTAATATGATGATGTTCAAGCTCATCTCCTATATTAATGTGGAACTTGATTCCTTGACACGTCGACATCATTACACTGAGGTATACGTACTCGAAACCATTTTTCCAAAAAAGTAGAGAGAATGGGAGAGAGATTACGATCAGCAAATGGAGAAAATGCACGGTTATAATGATAGTTTTTAGTTAAGATAAATTTTATACTAGAAAAAAAAACTAATTGTCTGTTCTCAGATGGGAACCGAACTCACGGTCAATGAAAGACGATAGTTGTATTATTATAAAATTCTGATAATTAAAAGAATGTTGTGAGCGCCAAATTTAAATTTAAGACTTTAGTTAGCTGAGGATATCGATGGCGTAGTGGGTTAGCGCATCGTCCTGCTTATTGTGAAAGTTAAGGCTCCTATAGAGCTTAAAGAGGCGCCCTCATCTCAATTTTTATTGCTCGCTAAGTACATAATGTATCGAAAATTCACATGCTAAGGTGCTATAGTTTATTTACAAACAATAGTCTCAGTAAAATATAGTTCGATGCAATAGTAGTAGGCACAAATGTAGGTTAATGTAAATGTAGGTTATTGTTTGTAAATAAACTATTTGACTTTAACTTAATTTTTTTCCTTTTGAATTTTCGATACATAATAGCTACAGAACTATTAAAAGTGGCGGTACCGCACCCCGCCCCGCACTAAGTTGGCGAGTTAGCTGTATCATTATTGATGGCCGTCGCCGTCCGACGACCGTCGCTTGGATCGACAGTTGCAAAGAGTACTTCTGCAATATGACAGTTGATAAAGATAATATGATAATTACGTAAAAGTTTTCATAACAATTAGCTTTTGAGCGAATGTTTGTAAGAGGTAAGTAGCCCTTCACCCACACATACGCAGTGTGTACAGACGTCATTCTGTTTATGTATTAGAAATAGGAGATATAAACGAGACGTTTATTTGGAGTGTGCGGGTCGTGACATAGCGAGCAATAAATTTAATTTAGATGTGGGCGCCACTTTGAGGGCTCTATAGCCCTCAAAGTGGCGCCCACATCTGCCAAAGTGACCGTGCCAAAGTTGCTTAAGGGCCCTATGGCCCTTAAGCAACTTTGGCACGGTCATGGGATGGATGACCAAAAACTTACTATCACGAGCATTGCGCCCGGCTGCACCTGTCGTTAACACCAATCCGTATCGGATCCGTGTGGTGGGTTTTGGCCTGTCCACTTAAGGAAGGCCTGTGTCGCAGCAGTGGAGACATTAAAAATTGCTCTAAGTAATTGAACAATGAAAGTTCAAATAAAGCGGTGACAAATGGAAAACCACGTGCAAAGGTTACATGTGAAGTGAGTTTAATATAATATACCTATCTAAGTTTTTAAATTTTTGAGATTTTAGCATTCACAATGCTATTTTTATATAATGCTAAACAATATACTAGAAAAAATACGACTCGCACCAGATCATGTTCTCGGACGGGAATCGAACCCGCGACCTTTGGATATCCAGTCCAATGCTCTGACCGCTGAGCTACCGAGTCACTAGTGGGAACGTCGAATTTCTTCTAGTATATCAACTCTTCGCTGCGAGCCAGCGCCATCTCACCAATGTACAAGGAACTACCTCGACATTCAACTGAACATCTTTCCAGATATTTTTAAACAGTTGATTAAGATGAGAAAGCTATATAAGTGTTTAAATTTATATAGCTTTCTTTTAAATGATCTGGTGCGAGGCGTATTTTTTCTAGTATATTATTTAGTATTATACCTATTTAAGATAATGAGAATTTAATGATAATGGCCGCTTGGAGTTTTGGCATAAAATTGTGAACAATAGAAGTTTTCCTAGTAAACAGTTTCTAGTAACTAGATTGTAATAATTTATGAGCATATTTTACGGTAATTTTCTCGATAAAAACACTCTATATTTGGGTCAGTACCAGGTCCTGTTTCCGGCATTATTTTAATTAAATTGCTTTAATTTTGTTAGCTCTTCAGATAAAACAACCGACGTTTCCCAAGGTCTTGGAGAGATGAAAAAATATTAATTCATTCGAATTAAGTGGGTAAGGAATTACGAAATTACTTAAAATAACAAATATAAATTATTATATATGAAATTTTTTGCTAGTCCGATTTGAATTGTATATTATCTCATTAAAACGACTTGGTTAACGCCTACATAAAACAAAAACAATTTTATATCGAAACGTCTGTAAATCGACGAATCAATTTCAAAGGATATCAGAAAACGAGTTTAATATTTTGACTTTTCTTTTTGTCCGTAGTTATAGTTAGTTCCGAATATAGTTCTACTAGTTAGTTCCGAACAACAAGTCAAGGCTGGTCGCGTCCACGCCCGCGAGTTGCATTATGTAATTCAGTACAACATAATAACACTCGTTAGGATGATATAACGACGGAGGCGCAAGTCCTGGTCGTATTGTCCGTTTAGTTCTATTTTTCGTACAGAAAATTAGTAGAACTAAAATGACTTTTTTCTCCGTTTAGTTCTACTAGTAGAACTGAACGATAAATAAATAAATATTTGACAACATCACATACATTGCTCCGATTCCAAAGTAAGTAGCTAAAGCACTTGTGATATGGAAATCGGAGACAACGGTGGTATCACAAACACCCAGACCTGAGCCAATATAGAAAAATTCGTTTTCTAAATTGACCCAACCGGGGATCGAACCCGGGACCTCTGAGATGGCGACACCTTGAAAACCGGTGTACAAAGCCACTCGACCAAGGAGGTCGCCATACTACTACAATATAACTATACGGATACAATCATCAATCAGAACGTCATTAAAAGCGTAGTAAACTCAATAAATAAATTGAACCAACTCGTAATTTAGAGTACCTAATAAATTCGAGTAGAAGCACCCACGTCGTGAATCCGAAAGAGTGTTTTTTCAATGAAGGTAAAGAAAAAACTCTAAAATGTATATTCTTTTGAAAACCTGAAACTATACTCGCTTCGCTGAACCATGAACTTAGCTTTTATGTCACATAGAAACGGTCCTTCCTTTCTTAAATCCATTAAATATGTACACTCACGTCTAAAAATATGTATACATATTTTACATAATCTTAATCAGTTGTTTAAAAATATCTGGAAAGATATTCAATTGAATGTCGAGGTAATTCCTTGCACATTGGTGAGTTGGCGCTGGCTTGCAGCGTAAAGAGTTGATATACTAGAAGAAATTCGACGTTCCCACTAGTGACTCGGTAGCTCAGCGGTCAGAGCATTGGACCGGATATCCAAAGGTCACGGGTTCGATTTCCATCTGAGAACATGATCTGGTGCGAGTCATATTTTTTTCTAGTATATTATTTAGTATAATATGTTTACAGCTTAGAACTTTGTCTCTCTAAAAGCTATTCATTTTTTGAACAGAAATAAATGACAAATGATAAATACAACAAAGTGATAAAGTTCTAAGCTGTATACATATGTTAGACGTGACTGTACCTACCTAGCTCAGAATCGTCAAATTTTGATATCAACATAGATTTTATTAGTTTGATAAAAAATTTTTTTTTATTTCTTATCAAACTGGTACTAATTTTACAATATACAGACCTTCCTTATATTTGGATCAGGAGATTGAATAGAATAGATTTTGGTAGATGTTAACGGCTGCAAATGCAGTAAGGACGTGCTTTCCGATGGCTGAAATAGTAAGTTTTTGGTCACCCATTCCATGGCAGACCCTAGCGAAGTTGCATGTGGAACGCCATAAACCACCGTACCAACGAGCTCCTTGGTAATGCCGTCGTCTAATACTTTACTCTTTGATACACATGACTGCTAACCTTGTGCAAATTAAAAAAAATACCTTCGCTTTCAATTTCTCTTCGTAATAACTATTTCAGTTACAAAGCAACTAAGCTGTTTCATTATTTAAATGCAAATTACGTTTACAAGGCGAGAAATTGAGATCTTGAATAAATAATAGACAAATGACAGTATATAGAGGTAATCAAATTTCCCTTTTAGTTGTTAATAAAAGGGTGACCCTTAAAATAATTAATTATACCCCTAAATTATTTAATTATACCTTCTCTGATGTGACATTGTGAACCAGAAAAGGAAAATTAAATATTATTGAATAATGTATGTCATTTGATTTCTAACTGGAAAATAGCAGAAGCTGCAGAATAATATCATGAAATAATATTTCAATATGTTTATAAATATTATTATTGTTGAATATACAATATATATTATATTATTTGTCACTATAAAATCTGAAAATGATACCTTGATATCGTAGTTTCCAAAAATGTACTTATAAAAGGAGTGAAATCTATTTAAATGAAAAAAACGAAAAGTGTACAAAACTTAACTTTATATGAATTCATTTTTCCCGCCCGTAGTCATTGTCTACGACGGCCGCGCTACGAGCAGCTACGGAATGCTACGTGTATAAATTAAAATTCGTAGTTAGTGCGAATATTGCATTTTGTGGTACAAAACAACAGAACCTTTTCATTCGTTCATGTGAACTCATGAGTTTTTGTGATCGAGAGTAATTACAGTCAGTTCCATTTGTGTCCATCGTGTACATAATAATGAAACATCTTCTGGAAGTTGCTCATAAACACTAGTAGGTAGATATTTGAGGAACTGAAATCTTGTGTAGTTTTAGTCATTAATAAAGTTTTCAAATCCAGTATACTAATGGACAAATAGATAAAGTTGAACTATAGGCAGGTTTGTAGATAGTCTGTCATAAAATAAGCCATTTTTTTCATTCAAAAATTTGAACGAAGAACTTGAATGAATGAATAAAATAAATATTTCATATCACTAGTTGGATAGACCTTTAATAACAAACGTCGCATTGAAAAGACACAAACACCTAATTGGGGCCGGGGTACTTAGAGAAAGTCTTAAGGTATAATTAAAGTCACGAGGTTCCGTAGAGCCACGTATAATGATGTGCTCTAATTAGTGGCTGCGTGTGGGCTGTGTTACTGCACTAACACAAAAAGGTAAGAAGCTGACAATATATTCAGCTATATAGTTGGCATAAATTTTCACCGGGCTGCAACACAAGTAAACCACGCACCACACCGCACTGCAACTCCGAATGCAACTTTTCGAACTTCGGCGGGTCTGCCGAGCTTCAACTTAAAACAGATAAATCGAAGTAAGGAGTCTCGCATTGTACTATTCGCCGAAGTTATTTAGAAGATATCGATGTTCGTGTGACATCATGAATTGGGGATCGCCATTGTGACCCGATTGGGGCTCGAATTATCTGTTTTAATTTGAAGCCCGGCAGACCTTCCGAGGTCGATGCGTTAGCCGGTACGGCCCCAGATCACAATTCGCAGTCCCACTCTCCAAAGGCCGCCACTTATAGTCCAACAGGGCGGGCACATGCACGCGGGCTGCGTTTAGCCATATAGTTGGTAGTTTATAGTGCTATTATAGTGTATTAATAATTATGTATATTTTCCTATGGTGATGTAACTCTTTTGTCTCGGCGATGAATGTTAGCGCATCACACTGCGCCAAAGAGCTCCTCAATTAGAGATTAAAAAAACTTAAAACATAATTTTAAAACTTGAATCAGCCATACCAGATACGAAAATAATTCAATTTATGTTCCATCACCATTTTGTGAGAAAGTAATTACTTGCTCCAGAATTTAATAAAAACTTATCCGTTTTTTTATTGTAAGTTATTCGGCAATATTTTATTTAAAGAGTGCAAATAATTTTTCACAGAAATTGAAATTAATTATTAACACAATGCAACGGTGATTTTGTAGTTTACAATTACTCGCTCACAATTATTATCAATGTCAGAATTAATGTGTTCAATAGATGACTATTATTATTATTATTTTTTTGCTTCTCTTGAAAGTTCAGAACGGTATATTTAATTACTTCCTAATGTGTAACTCTGGTTATATGTTCTCATATTAGCTTTCAGTTCATCCACAAATTACTTTGTCGACAGTCTATAGAAACAAGTGTGTTGCCGAGCCGGCCTTTTTTTACTAGTTTATGGTTTTTTTACTTTTAATTTATATTTTTTGAATTCTGTTCTTTTTATACTATAATATATTTTCCTTTGGAAATTGAAATTGAAAAATTCTTTATTCAAATAAGCTCACATAATAAGCATTTTTAAATCTTCAATTCTTTTATCCTACCACTTCTATGACGTCTTTTAGCTGACAAGAAAAATGGGTGCAAAAAACTTATCAGCTTTATTAGAAGGAACGATATTTACAAATATGTATATCGTTTGGTTTTGCACTTTGTGTCTTTGCCTTACGTATTTTTTTGTGTTTGCCTAATTAATTTAAATAATTAAATTGCTTTCCAACCCACATCGTCTTTCACTCATTTTTATCAAGTAACTGCCTCAGCAGCTCAGCCCATTAGTTCGCTCAGTTTCAAAGTGAATCACTGAGATTCCGGGAAAGATGGAACCAAAGCCCTATTTAATAAACGTGACAATTTGTCACCTGTCATGACAATGTCATGACCATTGTGTCAAACAATTTGAAAATAGAACAAACTACACATAGTGACACCGCAACGTAAACCAAATTATGACAATTGACGTAAACAAAATTGGAAGCGATTGTGATAGATGTTGAGTTACACAATTAAACTATTAAATCTTGCTTGTAAACTGTTAAATCAATCTTCAGTTGATCATCTAGAATTAATGAACGACATTGTTCAATCAGTAATTTCTAGTGATCGGTGTACAAGATTATTATTCGTATCAAGAAGGGCAAGGGAACAGAGAATTGAAACCTTCCTCAAGGGATGATTCGTACGGTCGACCTCAAAAGTAGATAAACAATTTAGAACTATGTGACGTCAATTATTATTCAAACTAGTAGGCCCCCTGATTTTGTAACTCTGTTGCAATCAACTTCTGATTGAAACTGACAGAAATTGCAGTTATATTGCTGCTTTAGTAAGGATCAATAAGACAACTATGTTACACAAAGCAGCAATGTAACTGCGATTTCTTTCAGTTTCAATCAAAAATTAGTAGTTAGCAACAGAGTTACATAATCGAAGGAGGGTTACAACACTAAATAAGTGTTATAATTTTCTATGACAAAGTATATTACCTTTTAGTTACTAACTATGTATTCAGTCATTTTTGCTTAGGGGTGAAATCATCGTGGTGGGCATATATTACCGGAGCGCTTTAGTTAAGTTAAGAATGAGTGTGGTTTGTAATATGTAATATTTCTTTGTCAATTTTTTCACTTTTAATTGAGGTAAAATCAGGACAATGGTTGTTCAAAAACAAACCTGTTTTAAAAAACCTGCTGTTTAAATAACATCTGAATTAATGCGAACGAAATAGCTCAAAAAAAAAATATTAGTGTAGGTACCTACACAAAGAAAGCGTTAGTTTTTTTTATTGAAAATAAGTAAGCATTGGTGTTGATGTGGAGTATGATAGAGCACTGTCTGCTTATTATTTATTGATCATGTTATTAAGCGATATGACACGAATAACATAGCAAAAATGTTTCACAGGTTGTCCATTTCTACTTTTAGAGGTAGTTAAAACTGTAAACCTAATGAAGTGAATCTCATTTCCAGCTGTGAAAATCTACTTAACCTGATCCCGTTTTTTTAATTCACTGACTTCTTTCATTCGCGTCTCTCTAGTGTGGGTAACGTAAATGTTGACACACATTTGGCTTTTCTTTATTTTAACTTAAGTAAGTAAGTATGTTCTAAGTAATATTAGCTCATAACAGCTCTAAAAATTTGCCATGATATTCACTAAGTAAATGCTTACTTATAGTTTTTTGTTTTTTTTTTCATTTTGACCGAAATACAGGAAAAAGATAGAGTTCTCGGCTCAAGCTCGAAAAAAACTACGTAAACAATGTATGTACGGGTTACGGGCGACCGAATCACTTTCTTTACATAGTGCAATATGAATCAGAAACATATATTATATTACCTACCATTACATTTTACTTTATTTAGAGGAAATATCATTGATAAGAAATATATTATTAACCCTTCAAGATACATTAGGGGACAAAATATACCGCAATATGTCCCACAACACTCAATCTACGTGGCGCTGCAATGTTGTTCAGTGACACGCAACATTTTTCTATGCATTTACGTGACATTTTGTAAGGGAAGACAATGTCTCGGTCATTTACATAGTTGTTGAGGGACATGTTCCGCAATATGTCCCCTAAGCATTCGAGGCTTTAAATTGATTTTGTCCAATCGCAGACGATATTTAATACTATATTAAGTATAAGTAAGTTGTTGTACCACAGAATTAATAATGTTGTACAAACGAAGCTTACACAATGCATTACTAAGCTGAGAAACTGACTTTAGGTTTTAAAGATCTTTAATTTATTATTACGAAAAACGAACTTGTTAATGTAAATAAAAATAAAAAACAAGGTATTTTAAGAAAAGCCATATTTTCTTTCTAAATGACCATAATAATCCCGCTGTGGTTCAACCAACCGTAAACGAAAGATGGTCTACCGTTCATTCTGCACCTAGAGAAATAATCCGAATGCTCCCGCAGTACCCACTGCAATGCAGGGTTGAACTATGGTGTTTTTCGGGTCTTTTCTATCCTACCAACGAACATGAATATTTTTCTATGACGGTCTGATATTCGACCATACTTTTGTAGTATCGCATGCTTTATTTTTTTAAATGTTCAGATTACAATAGTCATTTTCGGAAGTAGTTAAACAATGCAATACTTTGTTAGGTCAACTATTTATAAGGCACTCACTATACAAATAATACAATAATTGGCGTAGCATTGTACTGGAAAATTAGTAACTTCTGAGGCGAACTGTACAAGCTATCCTTGTGAATAGAATGGACCTAAATTGTGAAACAAGATAATACGAACACCGTTTGCAATTTGTGTCATAACTTGACTAAATTTCGATTTTTTTAACGTAGCTCAGTAGTCAGAGTCTCAGAGATCGCCGTTGGTCGGACAGCAAAAGGCTTCGGGTTTATTTCTCGTATCCAATTAGTAAGTACCTACTTATAGTATGAAATTGGATACGGGAAACATACCTACTCCTCAATGGTCAATTTGAATTCAAATCGGTCAGTTTAACCTGGTTATAGTAAATTATATTATTTTATTGAGACGATTATTTTATTAGACGGAGCAGCTGTTTATGTGGTTACGAAAATTACAGTAGTACATATTCCTAATAATCGCTATCATAAATCTGGATTTAAGTTCAATGACACCAAAATGAGACTTAATTTGTTGAGAGGAATAATTTTAGGATTGCGAGTAGAAAACCATAATGATCGGGTTTTGTAGGTAGATTAACTGGATTCAGTGAAATACGCGAAACTCTTACAAATAGTTGCTGTATTCTCGTATTATTGTTGGTAATTAAAATAATGTTTAATCTTTTGGTTAAGGTACTGTTCATAAAGTCTGATTTATACTAAAAAAAGAACAACGCACCAGATCATCAGATATTTTTGCTAGTATATTATTTAGAATAGTATTGTATAAAAACTGCACCGAAATGCTAAAATCTCAAAAACATTAGTATAATTAATATACTTGACGAGTAATTTCATATAAATTCTGTTCCATTTTAAAATTAAACCAGAAGTTAGTGCCTGTCATAGATTGTGAAACAGGCACTTAAGTGTACAATTAATGAGCTGCTATCATAATGAGAGCGGAACATCTATGACTATAAAATTGCATGAGCATCTATGACTATAAAATTGCATGAGCAATTGCATGAGCTCTTGACACAAATATTCAAACCCTAGGGACCTTAAACACTTAGACACGATAATTTCCGCTGCAAACTATTTAGTTAAAGTCATGATTGATTTTCAAAATATTCTTATTAACCTATTTTTCTAAGAAATATGGGGAAACCTTATCTATAGAATAATGTGGGTGAACAAAAGTAAGACAAAAATAATGACGGTAAAATCCTTAGTCATCAATATCGTATCAATCTGTAACCGTTGAAAATCCCAGATGATCGGAGAGACCCGTTAAAATTCCCCACCTAAGCGTACCGCGTAATGTTCGCGCGTTTATCATAGCCCCCACCAATCGCATCGCGATCTGTAGCCGCCATTACAGTAATTGAATTGAGAACGATTTGTTTTCTCTCAACAAATTGTTTATACGTTTACAAAGTTTTTTTACAGCAATCAGTCTTATACTAATCTTAACTACAAGGCTGTAAGGTTGAAATCCCTTTGCACGCACCAATCTGTAGTGTTGTTTAGAATATTGTTATCATCTATTCGGATTTTGATTTATTCTCGATACTATAGTTACGGTATTCGCCTATTCTTGAGCGGAGATATTCTCTCAAAATTTATGTTAACGAAAATTATTTATGCGCTCAAGTTAGGGTTGAGCTACTTTCATTTTGCGATATTTTCGCTTTTAAATATCTACATCACCTAAATTATTTGGTTGGACCATATTCGGTTGCAGCTCAAATCGGTAAAACCACTAAATTTATTATATTAACATTATGATAACTATTATCATTATTAAATTACGAATTATGATAACTATTAGGTACTCGACAATGCGGTATGAAAAAAGTAGCCTATTTGGTTAAAAATTCAGTTGAACCGAAGATGGTTGACGCATTCGGCCTACGACGACCTACAACGCATTCGGGAAATGCGCTACATTTGATTTCAGGATTCGTAGCGTTTCCCAGAAAAAATAAATGTTTCTATCAAAAAGATCAAGTTCGAGATACGTAACGTAAAATAATACTTATAAAATCTTCTAATCATTCCATTAGTCCTTTAAAAAAAGTAATTTTCTCTGAAATAAATTAGTTGTCGTCAGGGTGTCAGCTTTGATCACTTTTCAAATTAAAATAATATGTAAAACAGGAAAAAAGGTGGCATCAATATGCGTGAAGCTGCTGAAATTAATTACACAGAGTTTGTTTTGTAATTTAAAATTATTATACTTGTCACATCTAAGAATACCGCGCATACTTTAAATTTGAAATACTTTTCATGGATACAAACGGTTTGATTCAAACTTAAGTCTATCTTTAGGGCTTAAATTTCCAAAAATTAGGTAGTAAAAAAAAAGTATCAAAATTACTTTTTAAGAGAAATCAATGAAGAGTAGGATCCCATTGAGATGTGTCTATCCGTGGGGCCCAGTGGGATACTTTTAAAGAGTGTGAAAGTATAGCCATGTGATTTTCTCGCTCTATTGCGTGATGTTTTGTATGACGAAGAGAGATAGAACTATCGTAAAACCCGGTACTTGTAGAGTAAATAATGTAGAGTTGTGGTTCAAGCATTCAACCAATCAATCATACTGGCACGGTAAAGAAATCTACCAGTATTCTAACTTAGTACAAACGGTCGAAATGCGAGCCATACCTACCTACGCGCCTCGAGTTCGGTCTGCACTCAGTACACAACAGTTGCAAAGGCACCGCAGTGATATTTGTGATAAGTACCTGCTTATCACGGTATCACCATTAGTTTTTTTTCTAAAATATAACATACAATCACAAAATTAGAAACAAACTCAAGTAGGTACCTAGAGATAGGTACTATTATCTTAATTTTATCTACCTACTTGAGTATGTTTCTAGTTTTGTACACATACAGATGCGGGCAGCCCTATCGTATATGTTGACATACCGCGCGGCTCTAGGTATTTCAAGGACAGGGTCGAGTTAAAATACTGGTACATTTCTTTATCGTGATACTGGTTTACAAAAGAACTGGTCAAAATAAAAATAGTGAGTCAAGGATGTCACATCAACGACATGAAATTAAAGAGTACCGTGCCCGTTCCGACAACTTTTAACACACTTTGCTGCTAGTTTAGGGTTGCCCAGGGATCGACTTTGTCTACGCAATATCCGACCGGAAAGTTCCGGAATTTATATTCACAGCATTGTCACCGGCATAACTTTGAAAATGAGTTTCCGTATCAGAGCCTGCAGTTAGAGATCAAATTGCTGAAACTAAAAAGCAGATAGAACTTTAGGTACTGTTATGTATATGACGGAAACATTTGAATACTTATATGTTCTGTGTTTCTGCCAAGGGATATAAATTAATCATGGTATGAATTGCTGGCAAATCGTAGCGGAATTGTTGGTTGCTCACGGATAGAATATCTATTAATGAATATGAATACGTCTCTATCAGCAGCAGGTGCAGCATGAAAAACTTAATAAAATTGTTGTCTGCATCTAAATACCATTTTTGACAGATACACAAAAGGTAAAAGATACACTATGCCGGAACGTTATTTAAGACATTTCGACGTAGAAAAACCGCTCTCGAACTCGTCAAGCAACGTCTGTCAGAGGCATATTATTGATCAGAGCTTACGAGTACTTCCAAATCCTTTAATAAAATAAAGGGTGGTCAAAGAAGCCCCAAAATTAGATTTAAAATTGATCAGCTGATACCTGATAAAAATTCAACCGAACTGAGAACCTCCTCTTTTTTTGAAGTCGGTTAAAAATAAGAGAAGGTATTTATTGATAATCGAACTACAATTTCAGATCTAATACTTATCCATCTTTCTATGTAGGGTTATGACTTGACGCTGAAGAAGCAGGTACTTAACTACCTAAAAAAATGAAGATTTATTTGACTAAGAGAATATCGTATCTAAGTGTTCGAGAAAGAATATCCCAAGCGAGTTAAAATTATTACAATACGTTTTTCTGAACGAGCCAAAGAAAAGAGCTTATCAAACATCCAAAGATTACAACATCAAGGCTTGGAGATAATGATCTCTGAGGGAGAAAGAATCAATTAAGTGATTCCTGTCTCCCTTTAACCCTGTCGACGATCACGTAATTCAATAAAAGGGCTCATGTTCGCCGCAAAAACTCCCATTTGTGGGCGCGCTGTCACACCGAAATGAACATTTCAAGACATGTAGACTTTAATGGGTTGTATAAATAAATATAACAATTAGACGGTATTATTATTTGTACTGAAGAAATCATAGACTATTTCTCATGACATAACTAATGGCCAAATACTCAAACGTCACTCAACTTTGAGAGGCTCTCAAACATCGTCCTGTCGCATTAAATGTCAAAGATACGACAAAGACAGCATGATGTTTGAGCGCCCCTCAAAGTTGAGTATTGTTGGTATCGTTTGAGTATTCAGCCAAAACTCTATTTTTTGATTGACCGAGCGAGAGCGATGCGTTACTGTTTCAGCTTGGGCAACAATTATTTCGTATATCCATCCCTCTGAATAAGGAAACTAATGGAAGTGCCAATAACAACAATATCTACAAAAATACAAAGCATTCGTGACGTCAGGCGCTGCCGTGTCCGCCATATTGTGCCGCTGTCTGTTCTTACAATTTTACTCGATGCTGTTTACATTAGGTGTACACACACGTACACTAAGCTAACCCGCCATGATTTGGTGCAAGTCGTATTTTTTCTAGTATATTATTAGTATTGTATAAAAACAGTTGTTCAATTTGATGGTCCCTATCTACCATTTACGTTTTTTTGTAACACCTTGTATATCAGGTGAACTAGTGCCTTTTTAAAAATAGTTAGAAATACACCGGATGAAAAACAAAAGTTAAAAACGTGTTTAGTATAGGCAACAAGATGTGTAACTAAAAATGTCTATTTATATTAAGTAACTGCATTACGGGACCATGTCATACAGTGACACAAATGCGTTGCGCGTGCGTGACAAAATGATGCCGCGAGGCGAGCTCCACTGAGCTAATTACCGCGTTGCGCATCACAGCGAGACGCGAGAGGTATCATGAACACGTCATTATAAACATAAATATTATCATGGTACGATGTAGCGCGCTTTTTTTTAAATATGTAATTTTGAGACTTTTTGAAAAATATATTTAAAGAAACTCACGTTACAAGACCATGTGATACAGTGACACAAATGCGTCGCGCTCGCGCGTGACAAATGATGCCGCGAGATACACCGAGCTAATTACCGCGTGGCGCATCACGGCGAGACCCGAGAAGCATTATGAATACGTCATTATAAACATATAATGGTAGGAAGCTTTACAAAAACGGAGCTTCCGGTTTCTAAGATATTAAATGTATTGACTGGTTATACGTGCAAAAGCGGTTAGATATATTCGGCTGAAAGATTCATTTTTTAAATGGCTTAGCCAAATGCGTCGTCAGTGTTCAATCGGATTTCCATCTTAGATTTTTTATGTTTTTGTAATTTTCTGCTTATTAATCGTACGTACATGTTTATTTTATTCATGAATTGTTACAGTTGCATCTTTTCAACATTACAGAATAATATTAGGTTTTAATAATAAAAACATTATTTGAAAGAAACATTTGAATGAAGACCGAACATATTCCTTTTATTATCCATTATTAAAATTACGTCGAAAATGCTTCAAAAGAGGAAAACGAATACAATGGAAATTTTATTATTGCATTAGTATTATGTTGTTACAATAGTTTGAGGGCCATTCACAATGGTTTTAATCAGATGTTTGAAAATCATAAGAAGTAAATTATATTACTTGTTATTGTTGAAATCAATGAAATCATGAATACATTTATTATTCGAACTAGCTTCCACTCGCGACTTCGTCCGCGTGGACATTCGGAAAATCTCTAGGGAACTTTTGACCGGGATAAAAAGTGTCCAATATGTTTTAATCCAGGTTATAAACTATCTGTGTGCCAAATTTTATTCAAATCCGTCAAGTCGTTTTTGTGTGATTGAGTAACAAACATCCAAACATCTAACACATATAGTAGGAAAGGAAGTAGCATTATAAAATTATACTTAAGTCAATCTTCAAAATGTAGATTTGAAAACCAACCCAAAAAAGAAAAAATGCAGAGTGTTCATTCAGAACAGAAGTGTTGTGAAAAATCTTATTCGTTTGTGAAATCATCTTTTTCGTGAGCTGTAAAAGGTATAGAGTAGGCACGTGTATCGAAAGTTTAGGTAGGTCGCACGTCAGTAGCTTTCATGTTCTCGTCAGCTGATTTCTGACAAAAATAGTATGGCTTTTACGGCTAGTTCTTCTTGGAATCCGATTTCAATAATTGTTTATTTTACCGGAAAAATAGGGTAACCAGAATTCCACATTTCCTGGTTATTCACTCATGCGTGCAGTTTTGTCCATAAGGATCTTTTAGTAGTCGACCTTCACAAAGTTGCTGCTCCAAATTATGCAGTTCAATGATTTCGAAACCGACCTTCACTGACCAAATATAAGTTTCTCGTAAGAAGTCCGTTGTGTACATACCTACCTTACAGAAGGCTTGAGAATAGTCAATTTTGACATAAGTTCACAGAAAGCTTTATTTCTTGTTTGGTAAGAGTCAAAATCTGCTGATATTATAATTTTAATAATCATTGGCGTTAAAATGCAAGACTGAAGAAAGAAATACGGTTTGTAAATATGAGTTCCTAAACGGACTTACGGAATGTAAATTTCCATAACAACATTTTCTAGATTCTTGGTAGTTTAAAATGCCCTTATCAGTTAATTCCATGCGCTCCCAAGAAAATAAAATTAAACATCTATTGTCACTATTTTCTGTTAAGTTTTCTCGAGTCTTATAGTATTATAATAGCTAAACGCTAATGTAGTACCTAAGCTTTTTTTTAGGATTGTCTTTGATCCCGCAAGCTTACTTACTAATAATGAACTGTCTTTCTACAGAAGAATGAATAAATAATGACCTAGGTAGAGTAATAATTTCTGAAAAGTCCGTATCAGGATCGAAACAATATTTTGTATTCTGAATAAAATTTATTTTACTTTCTCTGTCTAAGATGCATAAGTTTTAAAACTATCTTTTTATATAAGAAGAGGTAATAACAGTAAATTTATACAAAATGCAAATACTACCGTAGGTATGGCATTATATTAGCATTTAATTTTGATTCCATTAATTTACATTATTCTTAAATATTTGTTGCTACTATACTCTTTCTTGACAATGTCTCATCTCGTTAATAATTCCATTATTTTACTCCTCTCATTAATTCCATTATTAAAAAATGAAGAATCATTAGTATCTATACTAATTATTAGGCCTAATGCAAAATTAAATTCACTTTAGAAACAGAATGGAGTTGTAAATCAAATGCAAACAATGGTTTCTAATATTTTAACAATTGAATATTTGCAACATGCACGTTTTGTTAACAATAATTATTAAAATAATAGTTATTGTGAATTGGAGACTCTAAGCTGCCCATTTCCCATGGCTGCTCTAAACTGCTTTGAGACAATTGTTATGCTACGGGTGAGTCGATTTTTTCTAGTATATTTTCTAATATATTATTTATCTTAATATTATAAGGTATTCGAAAATTTACACTTCAACGACAAACGCTCATTTCGCGCAGCGTTGTGGTACAAATAGTAAGTTATGGTCACAGTCAACCTTGTGCGTCGACTTTGTTTAAGACAAAAGAGAAAATTATGGTCACATTCATCCTCGCGCGTCGACTTTGTTTTAGACAATAGCATAGCTGATGTGTTGTCAACTGTACAGCACGAGTTATTGACGAGCATCTCCGGAACTATTCTGTAAATTCGCGCCTCTGCCGCTCACAGTATCATCTGCAATATGCGTTGGAATTGATGTCGATATTAGGCAATGAGGTGTATCACTCAAATCCTTTGTAGATGGCGTTCTCGGCAATGATACTGTAAGGATAGTTAATTTGTAGTTTGTAATCAGCGGGTAGTAAATGTTTACTCTGTATGTATGTAAGCCTTTTTAGAATAGATGATTATTTCAAATAATTGAGATAAAGTAAATTAAGAAAGAAGGCTTGCGACGTAATGTTTTGACAGTACTTTAAATAATAAACTCTTTCAGAATGTTGGTAACCCTCGGTGCGTGAATCCGACTCGCTCTTGACCGTTTTTTGTAATAGGCCCTCTGTTTCCATCATTAATGACCGCTAAAAATCAGTGGACATTCAAGGCAAATCAGTAAAAAAAACGCAAGAATATTCTATTAGGTACTCGGATACTCACGATGCTCACAATACTTAATGTTTTGTTCGTTTTCACCAACTGATTGAAGTTCAGTGTAGACATGCGCAAAATACTTCACTGAAGTGAAAAGAATGATATAGTTCAATTGGACTAGATGAAGTATATCACACATTCAGTTCATTTAGTTCATCTAGTTCACTTGGTACTTCAGTAGTCCATTTGAGTCACTTTGTCGTTATGTAAAACTAAGCCTTAATGTATGCGCAATAGAAGTTGAAGTCAAATTGAGTGCGGGCGGTCTCCGACTCCCGACCGACTGCTGGCCGCCGAGCCGTTCAACTGTCTCGCTTCCGCACGCGGTGTTCGTAATCTATCTGTCCGCTTTACTCTCCTTCAGTGAAGTGTGAACTAAATGAAGTACTGAAGTAATTGGGACCCGAATGAACGAGTGAAGGAGATATACTTGATAAGAGAACTAGTTCAATTGAAGGATTCATTCACGAACGACTCAACTCTAGTTCAGTGTTGATTTTACTCAGGTGAGCATACATTTTAATTCACTCAAGTCAGGAGTAATTTTTCCCTTAGTCCACCCCCTCGCTCCCGTCTAATCCAGGATTAACGCGCTCGTCGCAAATGAGAGCTTCCTCGACTGGTTCGTATTTTTAAGGTGCTTGTTAGCGAGTAACTTTGAGCGCGGCTCGCTTGTCGTTTTTTTACAAATATTTTCTTGTAAGAGACACTTTTTTGGTGTAACATAATACGAGTGAATTGCAACGACGAACAAAAATGCGATGCGTGGCGAGTGCTAATTCTTTTAAAGGTAATATACCAATAAAAAATTGGCTTAGATTGTAAAAGCTTTATTTGGGCTCTACGATGACAACTCGATCACAACACTATCCTTAGAATTTTTGTAGGAATTTGTGAGAAAACTTTACGGAAGTCAGGAGGCACTTATCAAATGCTATAACCGTTAGGGTGTACATTGAGCAACAAGTGTGAGATGGGAAGAGAAATATTTTTTCTCCTCTCCATTTGAAAAGTTTTATCCCGAACAAAAATGCGATACTCTGTATTTTAAATAACAGACGTGGTAAGTAAAGGATTTCTAGAAATCATTGAATAGTTGTTAGTTAGAGATTTAAAAATGGGTTTATACATTTTATAGTAATAATGATTAGATTATTATAAATTGTATTATTTAATAACTAGCAGGCGGCGTTTCTGCGGCTGGCGGACAGTGGGAAAGTATGGGAGGAAATTGTGAAAACTTCTTCTTATTATTTCAAATTTTTACTGTTTCATTGGCAAAATTCTAAGATTTTAAATGTATCAGTGAAACTAATATCTTGTATTCTTAAAAGGGAATAAAAAAAGAACTCTACATTTTCTTTTCTTCAACAAATATTTGAATATAGATCATAGAGATACTCGTAGAGTATCACTTTAACTATACGTCAAGATACCTTTAAGTGTAAGTAGGCATAAAGTTTTCCCGTAGTTGTAGGTAGTGAATAAATTTTAATATAATAATGTGAAAATACGTTGTGTTTTTTCTTCATTCATCATTCACGAAGAACTCACGAAATTTGCTTCATTTTCTTTTCTACAACAAACATTTATCCTTATCACCGTACACTAATTAGTAGAATATAGAGATAGTGGTATCACATTAGCTATACGTTAAGCTTACGGGCTTAGCGTAGCGTAGTTTCGTTGGCAAAGCTGTAGCCCGCGGCGCTCGTAATTAGCAAGCACCGGGAGCTCTCGACAAACATGTAAAGCGGCCTATGGAAGGTATTACAGATGTGCAATCAGAATTCGGGAAATCAACATGGCTATAATAATATTAATTATACTACAAAGAAATTCGACTCGTCACCTAATCATTTTCTCAGGCGGCCTACTTACGAGTACATTTAATATTAATAAAAATAGCATTGAATGCTAAAATCTAAAAATTAATTACTATATTTATGTAAGTATTGATTTTACGACAAATATAGATATACTGTATTTTTTTATTTGTTCATTAATAAATTCAACAGCCTTTTTGCTATGATCATTCTTAAAATATATACTTATAAGTTACACTTAGCCAACAACAAAGTTTCACCGCATGTCATAAAATTCTAAAGGCAAACTGATTTAGAAAAAAATGTTTAATCAATTAAGAGTAAAACATTTCTTGTTGTTTTGAATTTGAGTAAAAAAACTACTGGACTTAACGCTAAGTCCAGATTGTTTGTTAGAGTGAACATCGGTAGATGGTGGTCAAGTTTTCAAATTAAATAAAATGTTTTTTTTAATTGAAATTAAAGTTTGTTTTCATGAGTTAATCATATTTTAATGTTTCAAAATCCTTTATATGAATATATATAACTTTATACAATGATTACCAATACAAGATAAGTACATATGTATATCAAACACAATAAAACACGTTGTTAGTCCACGTTGAGCAGAACTTGAAGTAAGAAAAGTCTAGTAAAGTTACAAATAAATGAATAAGCTCTTTTAAAACATCGAAACGAACCCATAAAATCTCTCCTTTCATAGGAGTCTTTACTTTTCATAAGTAGAGGCGTTTTAAATGTGAAGGCGCGTTGAGTCGAGTCAGTTAGTTTTGTTAAGCGTGGTTAAAACGTGATAATAACGTCTCGTATGAGATTAGCTTCTACGAGGAAACTAGCGTTGTTTAAAGTCTGTAGCAAGTTCGTAAAATGTATATTTATAATTAAGCTTAGTCGACGACTACTTAATCAAGTGTTTGTGTTCAGTTAGAAAAGATTTGTTAACAAATATGCAAAAACAATGTGACGTTATAAAATATAAAAAGGACTAACAAGTACAAGAGGCATCATTATTTGAAGCATCTGTAAAAGGATTTCCTTCGACTCTGTTTTTTCTATAGACATTTATGACATTTTGTTGTTGACCTATTAAAATTTTAGTCCTTTATTAGAATAAACTATATCGGGATTTACACCATGTACCTGTTTATTTTTGAGACTCCGATATTTCGACACAGTTGCATGCGCCATGGTCACGGAAGAACTGTCGATTGTTGCGTGCGGGTAGATGTTATCGGCTGACGAATATCGGAGTCTCAAAAATAAATATAAATCCCGATATAGTTTATTCTAATGACGTCAATAACCATGGAAATTTAAAACATTATAGTTTTAGACCTTTGTTAAATTTTTGGTAATCTTTCAAGCTTGTTCAAATCTTTTCGAGATACTCGCGTCTCTTTGCGCATTGATGCCTCTCAGCATCCATCCTTGTCCAGGACGGAGAGGTTGTGATCCTAAGGGCACATCGTCAGCTGACGCCAGTTGAGCCAGAAGCATTCGCCGTGGCCGCTGTGAGTGGTTTGCAGTACTCCCATGAACCAGAAGATAAGAGAAGATCACAATATCCCCTCTGTCAGCAATGACAGGAGTTGCTTTCTCTATCGGGAATAGATTCTGGAAAAATAGAAAGTAGAATTTATCCCCCATTATCAATATGAAGATTGGAGAAGTCATTCTTTCTTATCGAACAACATAATCATCAATGAATATCGAACTCATGACATAATGATCAGTGCTACCTAAGTCTTTATTAGATTATTGTTACCCTGAATCTTTTTTAATCTATTCCCGATTTATTAACTCAAAAATCTTGGTCTAGCTTTGGAATTCCCATTTAAATTGTCCTAGATTGGCTCTCTAGGCATATAGCTTTCAATAATTTTAACAAAACTAAAGCGAGTATTTTTCTGTAAACGAAACTGAAATGGTGACGAATTGTTTTGGTTTTATCGTTGAAAATAAGCTCGATTAGGCCCTTGGTATTACACCGTCGGACCTTCAGTAGAAGACATCAAGTAATAGATCACAAATCTTGACAGTGAAACTACCGGTTTATATCATTGGGACGCTAAGTCAATTTTTTTTTCTTTGATCTTTGAATTCAGGGTTTCTATCTTATTCCGGGTCCTGATAAATTACTGAAGTTATTTTTGTGGTGAGGTAGTTGTTTATGATTTACATAAAGAAGTGTTTGTTATTTAGATACCAGAGAAATATAAACATGTATGTAAATTGTTATTGTTTAGCTTGTCGCAAAATTGCTGCACCCTTGCTCGTTATGAGTATCATTGATTGATAAACATTAAACACGGGAGAGATAGTATAAATACTATATCTATTAATACGCAATGATTCGCAGAGTTATTAGTATGAGCTAAGCTCAGATGACGATTGCAATAATCTCAGGATTTCAAACATCAAAATGATGATGCCTGCCATGTTAGTTTCCACTAAAATATAAAAAAATGTTGCCAGCTTCCAATTGTGCTTTAATGTATGCTTTCAATTTTTATTTAAAAACTTTATTTTTACAACAAATAAAGTATTTATTTTAATTTACTATGACATGGGTCTATGCGCATTTCAGAGAATTTCAGAAGACCGTCTTTCTTCCTCAAATAAGTATTACAAATTGTTTTTATTTTGTGTGTGTGGGTGTGTGTTCTGTGTGTTTTTGTGTGTGTGTGTGTGTGTGTGTGTGTGTGTGTGTGTGTGTGTGTGTGTGTGTGCGTGTGTGCGTGTGTGTGTGAATAGTTTTATGATAATTGATTGTGCAGTTAATAATAAATTTTAATCAATTTTATGAAGTCAATAATATTATTTAAATAATTAATTGTTCCATTTGTCTTTGACACCATAGAAGACTAGCAATTATCTTTATCAGGTTACAAGGGTGGAATCACAGTGAGAGATCGATAAAAGTTTTAGACAGTTCAGAAAATACAAAGCCTTACAAAGGAAATAAAATAAAAATGTACGTTTTACACTCAAGAGAGACCAACACCGCGTACTATGGGCAACAGAGACGCTTTACCAGTTAGCAACAGAATTCGAGCGCGCGTATCGCTCCTGCACATTTTTTTTCAATTATTTATTTTATTTTTATTGATTATTTTATGTTATTAATCTTGTTCAATAATTAATTAAATTTTTACCATAATGTTTTTAATGTATAAATTCACTTTTACTTTTTAATTTTCAGATAATTGATTATTATAACTATGTAGGTATTGCTAGCTTTTTATTGTATTTTTTCATGTATTTGACTTGAGGAATGTATTTTAATATTAATATCATTTAAAATATATTTTAATGCTAATGTCGTGTCACCTGTAAAGGTGTATGATTCAGCCTTACCTAATATGTATTTTTTAATTGTGTTAATGCATGCGCTGTTGGTGTCTTTTTTTATAAATAAATAAATGTATGTTGTGACGGCGCGGCGCGCGGCGTGCAAGTGATTTTAATCTTAGGAGTGGTATTGGTATTGGTATTGGTGGTGGGCACTTTTCTCCGCATTTAGACCAATTTGGTCCGTTATGCGTGAAACCTCATAGCATCGGAAATCATAGGAGTGGTAAAGCGACGCTGTTGCCCATGGTACATAAGTGAAGGGCGGGCGAGAGAAGGCATTTGAAACTTTTGATGTGACAGCGCACGCATCTAAATAGCTGCGTACAGAAAACTGCAACACCTGAATGACTTTCAGCCAATGCCTCTAGTAGACGAAGCTTGTCAAGGATAGACCCATCCTTGTATAGTTTTATTATACTTTACTATCCTGTGTAGTGTTTGTACTATGTAAATATCTATACTATGTTCTTAACTCTGCTCTATTCCTGTCACTTTTTCTATTGCTTAGCTTTTGTATGTAATTAATGTGTTTCTTTATTTTCAATATATCTTCCTTTTCCCCTTCCAACCGCCGTTTCCTTAGCTGTCTTCGACAAAACTATCTAAACGTTTAACTATATTGCTGATCATGATCACCAATTATTTTGTCGCTGCGATATGTATAACGTTTTGGCACGTGTGGATAAGCCCCTTTGATGTTAATTAATTTGAAAGCATATTAATCTATCTTTCAGCTATCAGAAATCCTATGCTATTTTACAAATTTTTAAATGCTATTTTGCAATTAATTTTACATACAATAAAAATAACAATGTTCGTCAGTACTTATCTCAAAAATCGCTGAACCGATTAGGTACACATGACGGCACCTCAGACTATACATGTTGACCTTGAGACCGCCGTTATGCCCTACGTAATCAAAGCTGTTTTCGCAGTTTAACTGTATAACCTGACGTGCTGTCGTGTGTACATTATATTACAGATAGAAGGCCGTACTATTTCCAAGTAGCGTAGGTATTACCGTAGATGGTTTTCTGGAATTTCCACGGAAACAATGCAATCAGATTGTGGCGCCCTCTAGAAACTAGAGTTTGGTATCTTGTAACAAATATATGTTTGTATCTTTAAAACTTGTTATTATAAATTCTTAAAGTGATGGAATAACAGTAAATAAGTATAAAATTTTAAAAATAAAATGCGTGCATATAAAGAGATGAAATGCTGCTGACTGTTAACGAAAAGTTAAACAGAACGAGAAATATTTGACAAGTGTTCTGGAGTTCCTACAGATATATTAGTTAAATTGCCATAGATTTTCGATTCTAACTGTGGGTTGACATCTTGGCATAAGTTTATTAAAGTACCATTTTAAAAATCCTAGTACCTGATCAACATAATGGTAGTTGCCTTCTAGCGCCCCAACATCTTCTTGAGGTCCTAGCTTGTGTGACCCTGGATATACGAATAGGCCACCATTTTCTGGGTTAGCCGCATCCAGGTGCAGGAATGCTGCTACCATCGAATCCTTTTCGTAAGGGAAGTAGTGGTAGTCCTGTAAATTATATTATACACAAAATATAACTTTCAAATAATGAAAATGTCAAAATACTGATAGTTTGAAATGATTTTTTCTCAGTAGTAGGTATAATTATTCCAGATGGAAGTCGACCCACAAAAGGGCTTTGTTTTTAATGCTAAACAAGTACAAGTTGACGACCTCCGTGGTCGAGTGGCTTTGTACACCGGTTTTCAAGGTGTCGCCATCTCTGAGGTCCCGGGATCGATCCCCGGTTGGGTCAATTTAGAAAACAAACTTTTCTATATTGGCTCAGGTCTGGGTGTTTGTGATACCACCATTGTCTCTGATTTCCATTACACAAGCTACTTACTTTGGAATCGGAGCAATGTATGTGATGTTGTCAAATATTTATTTATTTATTTATATTATTTATCAACATTTTATGAAATACGAATTCATAACTACCAAAGGGTTGTAATTCAATTTTAAGCCTCACCTAGCCCATACTTAGCTTGCGACAGTTGCACGGACTTACAAAAACCAGGAAACAGGATGAATAAAGCAGTTAATGCAGATGCTTTCATTTGCCAACGAGCCATGCAAAAAGATATACGCAAAACAGAAAGCGAATACGCTAGAGAGAAATTCTAGAGGAAATAACATGTATTTTATCCCAGCTTTACGACTGAACTCTATTAAACATCAACGGCATTTACGAATAACAGTCGTTCAGTGTTTTGTTCCCCTTCGTCGAAAATGAGACAATATTTGAGTGAAGAGAACGAAACCAAGTTTTTTGCAAGAAAAGAGTTTTTGCTACTCGTGATTTCCAGCTAGTCTTTAGTTTAACCAGAAAATTAATTAGAAATAAAACACTTTTTACGAGTTACAGCGCGTATTATTATTCAGTTTGTTATTTTAGAATTTTTTAGTTTAGATTTATTGGTTTTTTGAATTCCTGACTTTTCGATACCCTTACCAGGGACCGTGGTCACGGCCCTGGAAAAGTGTTTTGTTTCTAATTAATTGTACGTCAGGTTATACAAAACTGTCAAAAATCTGCAACTTAATTTGAACCTTAAAATCTCCGCGTTTAAGTATAAAATTGATTGAATATGATTACCTTGTTGTGGAAACCCAGCGTGTCGTTCACTGTACGCGCGGAAGTCTCAAAAGTGACATTGATTATTAATACTTAACGGCTATTATTAATAATTGCCAAATCAATTACATTTACCGTAACATATACTGAAAATAAATATTGGAAATATTCTTCTATTATTTACTAATTTTTTACTGATAATTTTCTCATTATCATTTGTAATTAGGTTAAAGATACAAAGGTGAATTTGAAAACACACCTTTGTATTGACAAGTTCGAGTCAGTAATGTAATTACAAGTTCTAGTTAAGTTCCCAATATCAAAACATACATTGCTGCAGATTGAACAACATGCATGAGTACTTAGATACTATCAGTGAATTTCGATTTGAATTCGTCCCGTTTCTCGCTTAGTTTGAAAATAAACGTTTCCCCTTATACGAGTAGCATTGGGAAAATACCGGTTTCCAATATACAAATTCTGTGTAGTTCAAAGCATGGAGTACGTACAGCAATAGTGTAGTGTAGCGTACTGAATTATTGTATAGTACAGGGGTTCCCTAACTTTTTGGGACGCGACCCTTTTCTAACAAATAAAAAAAATCCGCGCCCCCCCTCTACCCAGAAAAAATTTAGGTTAATAGAAGGTTTCTTGGTTATCTTTATATAAGGTCCTTAACTAGACAGTGGTTGCCAGCGCCCCCTTTGGAAAGTCTCTGCTCCCCACCAGGGGGCGCTGCAGCAACCAGATAAGTCGTACTTGAAAAGTTCTCAAAAACTACTAAACTGATTTCGATGCGGTTTTATGTACTGGGTGTGTGTAGGTTATTTATAAAATAAAAACATCAGAAGAGAACAGCTCGTTAACCAAACCATACGGAGAAGCTCTGAATGCATATCTGGCAGAACCAGATGTATCGCATTTGCGAAATAGCTTAATTACTGTATTCACCATCCTAAATGCGACCTCTCCTTTTCAGTTAGATGTTGAACTCAGTCCCTTTTGAAAGGTTAAGCAGTCACGTTCTATGTGATATGATATCTGTTACTTGTAACATACCTGGTGCATTGGATATGCCGCTCCTTTCTCTGGGGGCTTGTAATGGGCTTTCGTATGGTGGAGCATTATGTTTTTGTTCCCCATGACGTCTTCTAAGGCGTCCAGAAGTTTCTTGTTGAAGATGAACTTGTTGAAAACCGCGGAATGGTATTGGAGGTTGTGGATTCCTTTAACCTGTTAAATAAATGAAATTTAAATAAATATATATAGCGTCATTGTTAACCAAAAGGTAGGATTACTATTATTTTATTATACGTTTTGCTGGTCTCTTATAAGTTCCGAGATAAGTAATATCTACTCGTATGTAAGTAGCTAATTTGGCGATATACATGATCGAGTGTTAGCCAGTAATAGAATTATATGTCTAGGAAAAATTAACAGATTTCACGCTCCACGCAACTATCAGAGTACATTTAAAATGAACATAAAAAATAAAAATAACTCTTAATAGTATTTTTTTTTAAAGATTTTTGGCTTGGATACAACGCCAAGCCATGTCTTGGTGTCTTCTCATCTCTTTCACAACTTTTCTATATAATTGTAAAGCGGCACAAAGTTCAGCCACCTGCCCAGATGAGTACTTTCCGAGATATTGCTGTTTTAAGTATGACAGCTGTCATCTGAAATATGATATCACTAAAACCTTTCATTTCTTCAAAGAGACCATCAGTCTTGGATAAGTACTATCCGAGTTTTTTTTGCTGTTTTATGTTTGACAGCTGTCATCTGAAATAAAGATCTTCCCAAGACCTTTCATTTTTTTCAAAGACCCCATCAGTCTAGGATGAGTATACTTTCCAAGATATTGTTGTTTTAAGTTTGACAGCTGTCATCTGAAACGAAGATCTCGGTCTAAGAATAAGTTATTCTTCTGAGATCTCACCAAGACCTTTAATAATTTCGGTAAGTTAAAGTGTATAAAAGATTTTTTTTTCGAATCTCAGAAGACGGTTACAATTTGTGTACTCGGTTTGGTTGGTGGTAGGGCTTATTTTAAGTCCGCCTGGCTAGCTAACACTATTTTACCTAAGTCTGATGCCATAACAACAACAACAAATTAAAAATTGTTGTGTTCCGGCATTTAAAGGTAAGATAGACAGTTCATCAGTGGTGAGGATTCCGGATGTAGTGCGCTTACGCTTTCGGTCTTATCGTCACTTAACATAAAGTGAGATGAAGGCCAAGCGCTTTACCGATGTAGATTAAAAAAAAACGCAGATGAAGTTACAGGCGGATGCAAGTCTAATCAAAAGACAATATCATAGGCAATGACATAACAAATAGAGGTATATGATTTGATTTGATTCTATTTGATTTTATTTCTTTTGTTTGATTTTATTTCAATCATAATTAGATGCATGACGACTGAATTATTATTAGCATATCGCCAGAGAGCGGTAAAACATGTATATTATATAAACTTTATAAATTATGAGATCTGAATTGTACCATGTTTTCTGCGAATAAACGAATTCTATTCTATTCTATTCTGAATATACGCTCCTCCCCGTGTTCATCGTGAGTATCGTGACACTTATATATTTTTTTTCATCCATAAAACGTAATAGTAACAATTTATGAATTTAATAAAACTTTACCTCGGCTCAGTTCTGTATAGCTTTTATTCGGATTCACAACTTTTATTCCACACTTCGCTTTCAGCCTTAGTGGAAACAAATTCATCGCTTCTGACTAAACTTACCATAGTGTCCGGGCATACTCTTTGCATTTATAAATTTGCAATCTTATCTTTATAAAACTTTTGTATTTGAGTTGATTTTGTGACAATAAAATTGTTATGCGGCAGTGGAGTGACGCTGCGAAAATTTTGTTTGGCAAGTCATCATATTTTGGTCGCGTTGGGAGTCATGTTGTAGCATTGTTGCGCAACATTCAGTAATTAGGTAAAATCGTATTCTTGAAGTAGAATAAAGCAGTTCCTAATTTTAATTAACTATCTTTTTATTAGGTATGCAAAGGTTATTGAGCTGCATGGAGCGAGCGATGGTACTCGATCACGTTTGCTCGGTCCGGCCAGGTGTCGGATGGGTGACCGTCAAGTGGCATTACAACTGAGCGCTTCCGTGCTTCGGAGGGCACGTTAAACCGTCGGTCCCAGCTGTTGTCATCTGATAACAGTCGGTAAACCAAGTTAGAGGCCTTACAGGCGGCTTGATAAACTCTAACACGAGGTGGCCTCTAATACGATAATAGTAATAATAATTGAGCTGAATTGCATACGACTTTACTAAGCATTTTTATTGAAAGAACTCTCCAGTCCTCAAATTAGAAAATAAATAAACAATGTTAAAGGGAAACCAAGTAATACCAACTACTTACCGTAAGCGTACTATCTGTATGTCTATCGTTTTCGTCGGAACCCACCCACGAGCTCTCCATCTTTTCCTGATTCTTTCTTCTGAATAAATCATCGTACACTTTAATAATCTGCTTTAAGTCATCCTCATTAAGCACATTTTTCAAAACTATATACCCATTATCTTTATAAAATTGAATTTGTTCCTTCGTTAAACCACCCATAACAAAAATATTATTTTCTTAGAAATTCTTGAGTATCTTATTACGTCTTTATCAGTGAAGAGTCTAAAAATTACTGTCTTGCTCGTTATTATTTATAAAACAGATGATAGCAAAACATATTATTATTACTGAACATCCGCCTGTTATTTTAACGATTTACTTTGATAATACTTTTCTAACTACCAGATCTTTGGTATTTTATTTTAATTTTAATTGGAATGCATTTTAAATATATTTATTTTTAAAGTAGAATCAATAAACAGACAGCATTATAAATAATATGTTATTGAATTATTTTGTCCTGAGACTTGTACTATTATGTATTCTGTTTCCAGGGCCCTATTTAATAACTTGACGATTAAGTCATAAAATTTAATGATAAGTTAAATTTTAACTGGTGGTCAAGTGGCTTTGTACACCGGTTTATAAGGTATCACCATCTCTGAGGTCCCGGGTTCGAGCCCCGATTGGGTCATTTTAGAAAACGAACTTTACTATATTGGCTCAGATCTGGATGTTTGTGATACCACCGTTGTCTCTGATTTCCATAACACAAGTGCTTTAGCTACTTACTTTGGAATCGGAGCAATGTAAGTGATGTTGTGAAATATTTCTTTATATAGGTACCTATATACATATCTATCTATTCAATGGTATTTATACCTACGAAAACTTATTTAATAGGTATTGTTATGACTTAATAAATAAAAGTTGATCGACTATTATTGGTTAACTTGTAAGCTAGCCTACCTAGCAGTGATTTATTAACTTCGTTATAAAACTACTGTCCTAAATCTTTTCACGTATGCAAAAGCAACCGTTTACTTGATAGAGGGGGGGGAGGGGGGAACTTGACTCTAACAAAATTTTGCACTATAAAGCTAATATTTCGCAAACCAACCCTTGAATCAAAAAGTGGTAGTGACAATCCTACAATATTTTTAAGAGACCTATTTAACGAATTTTTTTTAATATTTTATTCTATCACTTTGTTGGTGTAAGTTACTTATATTTTTACTATCACTTTTATGCCAAATTACAGTTATCTACATAGTACCTAAGAACTTCGAGCTAAGCCGCGGACGGACAGACAGATAGACATGGCAAAACTATAAGGGTTCCTTGTTGACTTGACTACGGCACCCTAAAAATGTATTTTTGCCACTTTTCGTAACGGTGTTAGGGTTCCGTACCTCAAAGGGAAAAACGAAACCCTTATAGGATCACTTTGTCGGTCTGTCGGTCAAGAGCCTTTATTTTGGGCGTGTTGGGAGATATCGAGTTAATATTAAAACCATTTAAGTACTCAGGTCTAGTCTCTTTAAGCTGTGAAAAAAAACAAACTTCTAGGTAGGTAAGTAAGGTTTACACCGCAAAAATACATATTTCGACACTTTCAAGGAAATCAAAATTTATAGGGCACTTTCCGCTGACTTAAATCTATGAAATTTAGCAAGTAATATCGTCCTAAACTACAAATACAGGGAAAAATCTGAAAACTATACATTTGTAATTAAATCATAAAAAATATAGTCCTCTGTACGTCTGTCTGTCAAGACCCTTTATCTCAGGAACGCGTAAAGGTATCGAGTTAAAATTTAAATATAATACCATATACTCAAGTCTACAAGGAATTGTAGCTGTGAAAAAGTCAAACTTCTAAGTTAATGTAAAAAAAATACTTACGGCCATTTATACTGCAAAAAACGCGTATTTCGATAATCTCAATGGAATCAAAATTTATGGGGTACGTTCCGTTGACCTAGAACAATGAAATTTGGCAAGTAATATCGTCGTGTTTTCTAAAAAATCTGTAAGCTATATATTTGTAATTAAATCACAAAAAATATAGTCTTTATTTAAAGTAGGTACGTAATCAATCATCGAGGTTAAGCAACGGCATGCGCGGTCATAATTTAACTTCCAATTGACCTAAATTAACTTGAAATTTGGTGATAATGTTCATGATTACGTATATTCTATCAACAAATACTAATAATATTGATAGTTCTGTTTTTCTTTTTAAATTCCCCCATTTTCCTATTGCAAACCAACTTAATTTTGCGGTCAAACGCGTAGCACAGATAGCCCTTAACCCTATTTTGTACGAAACCCTAAATGTGCGAAGTCCGACACGCACTTGGCCGGTTTTTATTACTATAATAAAAACCTGTTTGATATTTCAATTAATATACGGGCAAACAGTGTTGAAGAAGTGTAAGCATAAAGTTCCAAATAAATGAATCCTTATTAATTTTCAGGAAAGCAGCGAGTTTCGTAAACAATAACAAGTTAATCTTCATTTATTAAAATATAATAATGTTACTGATTCTGCGTGCGTATCTCTTTTCTTTTAATGGTAGAGAATAACGAAATCAATTTTATTACTTCTTTCTTCTTGCGAATAAGAGAAAAATTATCATCATACCAAACTAATTTCGAAAGTGGTTTTTTTTTCTATACGAAATCTCAGTTTTTAAACCTTGTATGGGATATTTTAAATCATCCTCTCTAGAAAATGTCACATTTGCAAATCTTCGCTTTTGCTTCGCTACCAACAGTTGTATGAGTTTAATGTTTTTGATCGAGCAAGCGCGAAGCATCTCTGCTTTAGCTTGGGCAAAAATTCTTGCGTATGGCTGTTCTCCTCTACAGGTCGTATTTCTTAACCGATTCTCGTGAAATTTTGTGAGCAGATTCGATAGTTATATAGAACTTTTTTGTCGAGCCAGTTTATCGAAATTTTGCGAAAAAAATCACCCATTCGAAAAATGTGCAAAATTAAAAGCGCCAGCTAGCTTCGAATAGATAAAACAAAATAATACCTAACATACCAGACATCAAAAAGTACTACTTTTCAAAAGCAGTGTCGAACTCGTAGCGACATCTCTTAGATTAATTTTTAAACAACATACAATTAGCGAGGTCTACAGCTCACTGAGTCACTAGGTATAGTCGATGTTAGTTAAAACTTTCGATATTTAAGATTTGTGAATATGACATTGGCTACATGGCCAGGCCAGCTATTATAAGCCATAGACATCTCTATAGAGAAGGCTATGCAGCTATGTATGCTATTCTGTAGCGTATTCGTCGCTGCGACAGCGTTGACCGTTGTTTGGCAGGTGTCATAATACCATTTACAAAAATTTGCGAAATTTTGTCTAGTGACTCAGTATCTATGGTAATAATTACATCTTTTAGAAATCCGATGAATCGAATATTGACCGAAGAATCGCATTTATAGCAAAGCTGTAGCTTTGTTACTCTCCGAAGCGCTGCGGCAACGCTGTCTAGCAGGTGTCATAAAAAAATATTCACTGTTCATTACTTCTGTGTTAGATAATAGTTCTTGTAGTAACGAAACGGCCAAGCCACACATTTTGACTAAGGTGTAGAGTTGAAATTGAAATTGAAAAATTCTTTATTCAAATAAGCTCACATAACAAGCATTTTTGAATCGTCAATTCTTTTATCCTACCACCCATTATGACGTCTTTTAGCTGACAAGAAAAATGGGCGCAAAAAACTTATCAGCTTTATTAGAAGGAACGATATTTACAAATACGTATATCGTTTCCAGACATTACATTCAAACATGTTACCATTAACATAGATTCATAAATAAATAACATTATTTAATTAGCTCATTTAGTAGAGTTTGTTAAGTTAGGGCTTGTAGAGTAAGGGCGTGTAGAGTTAGAACCTTGGCTCTACATGAGGTCTGATAACTTTTTGACAGTGCGAGCTAGTGTTGTAAAAGAACTGAGTCTTTTAGTCCTAATATTGAGACTCGAGTCTTTTTTTGAAGACTCAAGTCATAAAAGAGTAAGTTAAAGCTCAAGCCTCTCTGAGTTTTTAGTCTTCTTAAAATAAACTCCAGTCTTGCCAAAGAGAACTCGAGACTGAGTCTTTTAAAAGAGCTCACTCTTTACAAAAAGAACTCCAGACTAAGTCCTTTAAATAAAAACTTAGCTTTCCTAAAAAGAACTAGCGACTGAGTCCTTTTAAAAAGAGCTCAGCCTTACGAAAAGAACTCGCGACTGAGTCCTTTTAAAAAGAGCTCAGTCTTTAACCAGCAGTCGTAGAAAGTCACACACACCCGCAAAAAAAAACAAAAAAAAACATTCAGACAATTTGAGTACCTCCTCCCTTTTTTTGAAGTCGGTTAACGTCACGATGGTTGACATTATTTTCTTTTTTTGAGACATATTTATTGTTATTTGAACTTACTATAAGTGATTACTATGACTGCAGTCCTCTACTTAAACAATTCAAATACTTCATGATGTGCGAGTCTTTTGATTGGGCTGGCAGTCCTCTACTTTATAGTTCACGACTCAAAGAACTCAAAGGCTTCATGACACGAGTCTTTTTGATTGGACTGCAGTCCTGCTGTATAATGCACACGACTCATAAGACTTCAAAGAACTTAAAGGACTCAACGAACTCAAGGGACTGAAAAAAAACGAAAGGACTTAGAATAAATCTAACGACTCAAGAAATTTTAGGACTGAAAGAACTGAAAAGACTCAAAAGAACTCAAGACTCAGGACTCCGAAGACTAATTAGTCGTGAGTTTTGCAAAAAGAACTTATAGTCGCAAAATTAGAACTAAAAGACTCAGTTCTTTTACAACACTAGTGCGAGCCATATGGTCTCGTCTTGGCAACATTTTACATAAAAATGTTTTTGGTGGGATTTTACTTCTTTTTGGATGTTGCTGCTTATGACAATATTTCCTTTTTTGTTTTTATTTTTATTTTTTTTGGTATGTATTTATTGCACATCACAGGTGCCTTTTTTCATAGTCCACTCTCTATCTTAACAAGGAGTCTATCTTTATCAATTTTCAGATCTCTAGTTGGGGTATAAAAGTTACAAGATTAAGAATTTTGTTGTTGTTTGTCTACTAATACTAGCTTACATACCAAATTTCAGTGCCCTTGCGCTTCGCTTGGTGCCCCCAGAAAAAAGTATTAATATCTACAGGAAGAAGAAAAAACCTATTTCGTATAATATGGCGTTACAGTGTGACCACGAGGACATGTATATCCTCGTGGCCATACTGGTATGACAAACTAGTATGACCACGAGGAAACGGGGGATTTACCCTATCAGGGAAAAACACTATGAATTGAAAGTTGGCAGTGCAATAAAATTGCATTAAAAGAATCGCACTGCAGCTTCACAATGCTAAACGTTCACACTACTAAAATCAATAAAATCAAGCATCCAAATGAATATATGAATCAGCAAATCTTGTATATAACTCATCACACTCGTGCGATTTTGGATTCAATTTGAATTTTCGCTCGTGCAATACGAATGGTCGAATTACGCGAAAAAATCTGTACCCATTGAGACGGCAAAATATTCTACATGAGAATGACAGACTACAAATGAATGGAAATTTAGCGCCTCCATTTTTTGTCGCTTAAATATTTTAACTGCAAAAAAGTCAAATATGCAACAATGTCAGTGATAAACTAATCGCAATTGCGGTTCTATTCAATTTAAAATATTGCATACAACTGTAACTTTTCCAAGGTACCTATTTATCCTAATAGGAAATTGTAAAACCTTAGCTTTTAATACACTTTAATTTGTTCGTTAGTGATGAGGTCACGGTTTGGCCCCAGTTTATTTTTAGTTCAGCGCCTTTGCCTTTATCATCTAAGATATTATTAAAAATGAAAGAAGAACTTAGGCAAAGTAACATTTGTTACGCCAGGGTGTAAGAGCTGTAAACAGTGAACTATACAAGGTATAACAATCAAGTGGAATAGCGATAGTACCTACTCGTAAAACTAAACAACTTTACCCAAGAGGTATCATAGGAAGAATAAGGGTTTTCCACACTAACTTATCGAATAGGTAAGAATTTTCATTGTGATAATAGTCGATGGTGTTTTTCCGGTTCATTTTCCGAATAATATCACCTCTTTTTAATAAGCTCTCCCTAATTCAAAGCATTTTTTAAACCATCAAACACTATATTTCAGCCTTTCAAACTATAACTTTTAGAATTACTAATCGTAGTTCTGATTATTTGTGACCCTCGTTCGAAATACTACTCTAAGCTGTACACAATAGGGGTCTACTTAAGATGATTTCCCTGAGAGGGCGATAATCGCAGCCATACGTCTACGTTATCTGCTCCCATGACGGACCGACCCTTTGCTATTCTTCGGCCATATGTGGCTCTTTATTTAAGTAGCTCACTTAAATAAACGGAATCGACCTGTAGATGTGTATACTTTTAGTTTTTATGCGCCACCAAGTTATTGCGTGTGAGGATGTTGTTGGTGTAGTTACGACTCTTCAATTTTCTTGTGATGACCCGTGTGAGCTGAGCAGATATCAGATTTTCTATCGGCCGATAGTTCAAAAGGGCTTTTCATGAAACTTAAAAAATCGAGTGATATAAAGTTGATAAATCTACATCCGTTGTTGATTAGCCAGCACACCTGATTTCCCTAACACAGGTACCTAGTTATGATCATGGGGCCAGAGAAATTAATGTATGATGATGTTCGATTTCATTAATTCGGTATTCGAGTAATTTTGTCAATTAACTGTTCATTAGAGCATAAAAGCAGATATATATTGTCACAACAAATTAGCATTGTTGCCTCATGGATAAGGAAGTCTGAATTCTTTGACGAAAAAAGTAGCCATAGAAATTCGCATCTCAGACACGACATCCATGATGTATTACCGAGTACCTTATTTTATTGCGGTCTGTTGAAGATTGTAGCGTTTTCACAAGTATTTTCCTCGGTCATTTACCAAAATAGCAACTGTTAGTAATCTTTTGTATATACATTTCCTTTATTTACCGCCAGGCTTCAGGCGATTCTTGAATTAAGAGCACTAATACATAAAAGAGGCGCCCTCATCTTAATTAAATTTATTGTTAAGTATTTGATTGAATCAGGTGTCACTTAGCGGAAGTCCCAAACCATTGTGAAAAAGAAATATAATATGTAGTAGTTTCGGTGTTGGTTAACGCACTATCTAACTCCTGAGGATGCTCCGGGTTGGGGCGAAACACGTGTAGAGTAGTCTAATTGGTGAATGTGCAAGGTGTGTTGCTGTCTTGTTAAATGCTTGTATTGTGCATTGATGTTTAGTGGTGCGCATTTTTTTGCGAGCGGGCGGGCGGTTCATCTTGCATATATTTTTTGCGGAAGTAAGCTATAATTATGTTTCTTTTTTCACAAATTTATTGCTCGCTGAGTACATAATGTATCGAAAATTCACATATTGTACAGATTGAAGCTAGGGTTTAGTTTAACAAATAATAACCTCGGTAAAATACATTTAGGAGGTTACGGGCAAAAATGGTACAAAATAATGTTATGTTATTAAAAAAAAATACCTTCACCTTTTGTGCTCAATTACGGCTTAATACTATGGGGAATTTCCACAGAGTTTGACAGAGCTTTCAGGCTACAAAAGAAATGCATAAGAGCTCTTTGTAATGCCGGATACCTTGACAGCTGCAAACCACTATTCAAACAATTAAACATACTCCCATTACGTTGCATGTATGTCCGTGAAGCATGTTATTTTGTTAAGCAATACCCTCAATATTTTAAATTGTATTCTGAAGTTACTAGCAGGCCTGTAATAGCACAGTACCAAAACTTCCTTCATCAGACTCCCTGCCGTAAATATATATACAGGAAAAATATACATAATATGTGTATAGAACTATATAACACTCTTGCAGACAGCATTAAATCTATACCTGCTTTAAACCAATTTAAAAGCAAATTGACTATGTGGCTACATGAAAGGTGCTTTTACAGCGTGAAAGAGTACATGGAGTTCAAATACTAGTGCCGTAGAAAACTTGATGTTAGATTTATAAATATTGACATGATACCCTTATATTATTTACTTATTTGAAATTTGACATTATCTTTATCTTATTTTGTTTGTAGTAATTCAATAATTTTGACATGTTTAATATGAAATCGAACTTAATATACTTAGCTTTAATTAGCTTTCATTTGAATTTTGTTAGTATCTAAATCTCATTTTACATATAATTTTAATTTTAATTTAATCCTGAAGTGTCTAATTTAATAATTGAATGTAATATGCTTATGCTTAAGGACAAAAATAAGACTTTTCACGTTTGCACGCAGGCTGACTACATCCAATTATATTTTAAGACCATTGTATATTTTGATGTTTTCATGCAAATAAATGATTTGATTGATTGATTCAAATATCCTATTAACAGTAGCAAGTGGCCAGTCTCCTTTGAACTGTAGCTGACGAGGCGAAAGTCATCTGGATGTCTTGGAGCGAAGTGACGAAGCATGGAGGTTCACTGTGGACGCCCTCTGCCCCATCTAGGGGTCACAGGATATTGAGTCAAGTCAAGTTTTTAAGTGGAATCAAATCAAAATAGATTATCAAAACTTTTTTTATGTTTGTTGAATTATTTGCATTTTTTACGAGTAGGAAAATTCGTCTATACATATCTTGCTCTTTTACTTTGTGACAGGTAAACTTGTTAATATTATTATATTTATTTTATTTTTCTTAAGATATTGTGTTATGGTAAAAACCTGTTTTCGCAGTATTAGTTGAGGCCTTTCAGCATTGACAATTTATAGAAGTTTGGTAGGCAATTATGACTTCTATGTGTAAGTATAATAGAAGTCATTGGTAGTCTACGATCACTGTTGCCAGTGTTTTTTTATGTCTATGCGACAGGGTATTTTATTTTGTTAATATTATATTTATACCCAATCAATAATTTTATTTTACATAAGATATTGTGTTATATTAAAAAACCTGTTTTCGCAGTAGTTGAGGCCTTTCAACATTGACAATTTGTAGAAGCTTGGTAGCCAACGACTGTTGTCAGTGTTTTTTTATCAAATCTATATTAATCAGATAAGACAATTTTTCCTTGCTCTGCTGCTTCAAAAAATGTAAGACAAAATAATGTTCTGTAAAAAAACATAAGTAACTATCTAAATAATTTTGTCTTGAAGAAATGATACTGTTTTTGAACAATATGGATGATCAGTGACATTAGCTCTTGAAGGCTCCTTTCCCCAGAGGATTTTGCTATATGAGTATGCTGTTATATGATGCTATATGATGCGCACTCAGAGTGATTCATTTCACCATTAAGACATTGTTAACAATAACTTTATTGCCTACTTTCGTATCTAAAGGAGATAATGCGAAGAAAATGTCTTCGGAATAATGCACTGACATGAAATTGAAATTTATTGTTTGTATATTAGCATCTCGCGCTTGTTTTGATGATAATATATCTCGTACTGCCGTCGCTTTCGACTTCATGAGAGGGTTTCTGAATTATTGATAAAATGTAAATTTTAGAAAAAAAAAGTTATATATAATTTTTTTTTTCACTAGTTGCTAATATTTTTCACAGAACATGATTTTCTCTTACATTTTTGGAGCAGCAGAACAAGGGGAAATTGTCTTATAACATTTACATAGATAGAAATTTTCATAAAAAAAAAACACGACTGTTGGCTACCAAGTTTTACAAATTATCAATGTTGAAAGGTCTCAATTACTGCGAAAACAGGTTTTTAACATAACACAATATCTTATGTAAAATAAAAATATTTATTAGGCATACATAAACAATTAACAGAATAAAATATCTTGTCACAAAGTAATAGAGCGAGATAGGTATTGACGAATTTCCCGACTCACAGTGTAATTGTGAGTATTCACGTTTTCATACATTAAAATGTATACACAGTAAACTATGGCATTACATTCTGGTGGCTTCCACAAATCGATCAGAACCTTTCGGTTCTGCATGGGACTTTTGGTATAAAAATTATGCCAATAATAATAAAATAAAGAAACAAAGAAAAAAACTTTTGCCCCTGAAAACGGAAATGGCTTTTTTAATTTGGCGCTGAATATGTTAAGAAAACACCATCAAATGAAATAGCAGGTAACTGTGACCAGTAAATTTTATTACGCGCAGCTACCGAAGACAATGGTTTGGATATTGCGAGGGTTAACTGTTAAGTTATGTGATCTACTCAAACAACAATTCGTTTCCAGGTCAGAATATTAATACCTCGAGAGAGTTGGCCAGTTTGTGCTTGAATATAATATATTCAACCACAAACTGGCCAACGATCTCGAGTATTTGCAGAGTGGCGTCTTGTCTCTTTTTTTATTGATGAAAATAGCGAAGAGCAATGGAGACAAAACGCCACCAATTTCTTCTCAGAAATAGGTGGTGTTTTATTTTGTCTCCATTGCTCTTCGCCACTGGCCAAGTTTCTCGAGTATTTGCAAGTCATTGGCATAAAGGTGGTAGAATAATACTCAATGCCACCTATTTCTTTTCAGAAATAGGTGGCGTTTTGTCTCCATTGCTCTTCGCTATTTTTATCAATATAAAACAGACTCAAAACGTCATCCTGCGGCACCCCAAAAGAAATATTTTTTATTAATTATTATTTTAACTCTTCGAAATAGTATCTATTATTCTTTGTTGTGATTCTTCTAGCCACGTTGTAACTCTATTAACAATGAAGGAGGCCGGCCAGGCTGGATAATGATATTCCTCTCTGGTCCTGCATTTCCCTAAGTGCAGTATATTCCACCCTGTGTAAGAAAGGACAAGAAGTAAACTGGCGTTAATTAATCATTATCATAAATCACCACAAAACGTCGGCTTATTGCAAGAACTCTAACTATACAAATAATCATCAAGTACACTGAACAGCACCGACGAATTCACCTGAACGAGTTTTCATAACATTTTAGATATAGCAAAAACTCATTATCTTCTAACTTTGTTTATTATACTAGCATCCGCCCGCGACTTCGTCCGCGTGGATATTCTATCTTTCCCTCTCTTTCCACCAATTTGAACCCTCATTTCGTTCTTTTAGGGGTTGAGTGAATCATGTCCACCGTGTTGGACTTCAAATAAATGACATTTTTGCAATCAACATCCTTTCATACAAAGTTTCATATACCCTATTATACCCCCTTGGGGATGAATTTTGAAAAATCTTTTTTAGTGCACCCCTAGACCTAGAACCTACCGTAGCGTATGGATATGCGGACAATAACCGTTGTCTTTTTGGACACTGGCTTTTTCTGGAGGTTGGTTGGAAGTCGTCAAATTCGCGAACGAGACGATTTTTAATAGCCCTCGTAATCAACTTATTACGAGCTTCTGGCTTGACAGAAGTGAGTGTCTCATCTTCAAGAGTGTCTGATTCATCACCTTGTACCTATGAGGTTCAGAATTAAATCACATGTTCCATGCCCTTGGCGTGCAACCTTCAAGGATGACGGAATCGGAAACTTTTGTCAGGAAAGCTTTAAGTATCGGCTTTCCCCCCGTTCTCAGAAGTTTTCTTGTGATTTCGCCGCCACCCACTGCCTCGTTTAATTGCTTGAGACCCACAATTATTTCATACAGTCTTACATCGGGGTTATACGTATTTAATTTGCATGGCTCTGGTATGGACTCCAATATTCAATTTACTTTAAGATAAAGTAGACAACTTTAAACAAATATTAAATTATTTGATATTACAAAGTAGCATACATAACATACATAACACTTGATACATGTCAGGTGCGTACGCGTCAACTTCTAACACAGATAAAAAATATTACGTGACGATTGGTAACGTTACTAGCGAAACGTTACCAATCGTCAGATCAATAATTTCATCGTCAATTCGATCGTCAGGTCAATTTGACGACCTCCGTGGTCGAGTGGCTTTGTACACTGGTTTTCAAGGTGTCGCCATTCCTGAGGTCCCGGGTTTGATCCCCGGTCGAGTCAATTTAGAAAACCGTTGGCTCTGATTTCCATGATGTGATGTTGTCAAATATTTATTTATTATTCATTTATAATCAATAAATTTTAATTCTACAAAATCATCCGTTTTGTTGTATGTTTCCACGATTTTTGGTTGATCGAACCAACTATCGGTAGGAACAATAACATCCCGTGGATTCTTATTTAAACTTTTACACTGTGCTCTCGCCATGAAATTTACAACACATTCATTTAAATCTTTCAACTCTTGAGATGTCACACATAACCTAGATAACGCGTCTGCAGCCGCTTATCTTTTCCTTTCACATGCTCAATTGTAAACTCATATTCTTCCAAAACCTAATTGGTCATTTATATTTTTGCCGAAACAAACTTAACGTCAACGTAAATAAGGCATTTTTCGTGTGTTAATCCTGTTACTGCTAAATTCATCATCCTTGAAATAGAGCTAGGGCTAGTCTTTAGCCCCATAGGCATTCTCGTCATTTGAAATTGCCCCGAACAAAATGCATTGTACTTGCGACTGTTTCGTTGTAACTCTACGTTATAATAGCCTTGGAATAAATCAAGATGAGAAAAATAAACACTACCGGATAACGCGTTTAATATTTCGTATACGTTGGGAAGAGGAAATTTATCATTATCTATACAATCAACCGCATCGTTTGAACCTGCTCTTCTCGCTATCCTCTTATTGAAACATTTATTGATGTATCGAGTCAATAAACAAATTAATCCAAAAGCTATCATAGCCTAACATGGCCAAGTATAAATCGACCATAACCAAGTTATACTCGTGATGCTGGTCAATCGAGTTCTTAAAGCCCACCTGGGGCCCTACCGGCTAACGCATCGAACTTCGGAAAGTCTGCCGGGCTTCAAATTAAAACAGATAAATCGAGCCCCAATCGGGCCAAAATGGCGAACCCCAATTCATGATGTCACACGAACATCGATATCTTCTAAATAACTTTAGCGAATAGTACAATACGAAACTCCTTACTTCGATTTATCTGTTTTAAGTTGAACCTCGGCAAACCCGCCGAAGTTCGAAAAGTTAGCCGGGCCCCTGGGTAAGTTCGCTCGCCGAAGGCGCAGGTTTGTTCGCTGCTAAACTACACATTTTCACTAATTTTCTTTATTTTTTGGTTGACGGCAGTCTCCCGTAAAAAGAACAAAGAACTGTCTGAGAAAATTATTTTTATTTAAAAATGGCAAGGTCGATGGCGCTACGAAGGTAATGAATTCACGAAATTGGCACAAAGACTGGACTTTATTGAATAAAATGCATGATTATATATTAGTTACATGTTCTTAATAATATAGATTATATAACATCTCTTACATCCAAAATAATATTCAAATTGTTAAGAAATTGACACGAATTTCTTATTTTATATGAAAAAAGAAATGTTCTGCTCTTAAGGCCGGATACTGGACAAGTCACCCTACATGACGTTATAATGTAAGAGCGGCTCGGGTCGTCATTATAAAGTGTACTACTTACCACAGATTACTAATTAGTTACATACAACTTCAAGTTTTATGTCACTGCCGGGTCGGTGCGGTAGTCGTACAGGGTGAGAGAGGGAGAGATGCGTGCGATATATACGACTGCGAAGCCCATAGACTTAGAAAAAATTTCGACATTCTATTTCTATGGCGAAGCCCATGATTCTACAACGTCAACGTCATCAACGTCATGTCATTTAATTCTACAATTGATGGGGGACACTAAAGACGCCGGCGAACAGTGAGATTCCCAAACAAACGTAATACCAAAATGATTTGCATTTTGAGCATAATTAATTCTTTTTGTGACGTTATTCGGATCAAGACAGTATTTGTCTACGTTTCAATGAAATAAAAAATCCAAAATACTAAACCTAATAAAAATTAATGCGATTTACAGTTTTGTAGGAAAAAAATAATTTGCATTAAATATTAAATATATATATATATATATATTATTTGTTAATTGTTTCTCGACGTTTCTACTCCTTTTCAAGGTGTTTTCAAGTGTGTACTACCGTTTTAGATGTACCAGAGGTATGATCAATCATATTAAAAACAATAAATTTTAATCGGAAACGGAAATGTTTATATAAATTAGAAATAAAAAATTAGGATGACTTACGTTCCAATGGTTGAAGTTTGCAATTTGTATCCAAGAATTCGCAGTATGAGCCGAAAGTTCTATAATTCTTTTCAAAATTGGTGATATTATCGAAATCATAATAACTTTGTGCAGACGGCGTAAGCCAAATATGTTGAGTGGCAAGATTTCCAGCACATAAAACTCTTACCCTGAAATATTTTGTAGTTATAACTACAAGCACAGTTTTAGGTAGTTTATAATACTGTGCTATCAGTTGCAGTGGCCACGCCACCGATTAGATTTAATAAATAAATATCGATATTAAGTACCTATGGGTTCAATTATTAAAATTAAAATCGATTCGAATTGATCGATACTAACAAAATTAAACTACCTTTCTGAAACACGAAAATAAAATTTTATTATTATAATATTATTCATATTATAATTATTTAATATATTCCTTATTCCTGTGTATAATATACCTATATCATATTATAATTAATGTTATGTTGTGCCATGTTGTATTGTTATGGTTATGCTGTGTTGAGAGCAATGAAATCAATTCGGCTAAGTTTCTTTAATATTTTTTCCAGCACAGAATTAATTGAATTTTAAGCTAGTTTTGTTGTGATTTAAAATATAATAAATGATAAGAGTACTGAAATTGTTGTCAATTGTATTGTCATTTCTAGTCTGCCGGAAATAAATTTTGATTAGATTAAAAGTCTATTTAATTACACTAAAAACAAAATTATCTTTGTTACTTGAAATTAATATTTTCCGGAAACGGATACGGTACACAATTATTTTGTACCAAAATTCTGGGTCGTATAAACTATTTTTTGCGTATTTCTGTATTTCGTATAATAATAATAATACAAATTGACAGAGAAAGAATTTCTGAGAAAAATTAACTCATTTTGGCCAAAATGGTTAATACGTATTAACCATTTTGCTATGTATAACACTGTAAAACGGTTGGGATAATGATCCCAACCGTTATACAGTGTAAAGCATCATAATGGTTTTGAAATGCCAATATAAAGCGTCAAGTTGGTCGGTGAACTTACACAAGAGTTTTTACCGACCTTAAGTTCTATATGAGTTTACTATTCGTTTGTTAGAATGCTTCCTGTGTTACTTGGGACGCCAATTGAACCCAAAGGTATCTGAATATTTAAATTTGAATTATGAAAATAGTTTTTTTTTAATTAGAAGAAGAATGAATTATTGTTATATACTAGTGGACCCTGTGAACTTCGTATCACCTACAATTTAATGATTATCAATTTTACCTTGAGAACCAGCGCCATCTTTTTAATTAGTAAGTTAATAACAAAGCGGCTGAATGTTAACCCCCCATTCCTATATTCGAGAAACGATTCGTTTTGCTTACACCCGTAAGAATTTTTGAGACATTTACTATGCACTTAATGTCAAAATACTACCATCCGTAAGCAAAACGAATCGAATATAGGAACCGGCCCAACACTACGGTCCTTTTATCATTACTCAATCATCCCAAACGTAGCTTTCTACCTCTTTTTAACCCTGTTAGGAGATAAAAATTAAAAAAAATACGAAACACGTATTTAATTAATTTTATGAAAGAATGTGTATGCCATTTTTCAAGTCAATTGGGCCAAGGAATCGCGTTCTCCCATACAAACTTTGCCACCCTGTTTCACCCCTTAAGGGTTGAATTTCGCAAAATCCCGTCTTAGTGAGCACCTACGTCCTAAAAGTAGCCCCCATGCAAAATTTGAGACTCCAAGCACTTGTAGTTTATGAGATTTCGTGATGATGGAGTGGGTGAGTGAGTCATTTTCACTTATATACAACAATGCCGAATATGGTATATAGGGACCATCAAACTGAATAACTTTTACTATGGGACCAACTCTGAAATCGCGAAAAAAAAAATCAGCTGTTTCATACATTTTGATATTTTCGCAATTAATTTTTGTATGAAACAGCTGTTTTTTTTCGCTATATCAGAGTTGGTCCCATAGAAAAAGTTGTTCAGTTTTATGGTCCCTATATACCATATTCGGCATAAGGGGTATTTTTGTAACATGTTGTATATAGATTAGCGGTAGTAGGAATAATGGAAGTTAAAAATGAGTTGCACTGACATCAAATGTTTAAACTTATTGGAACATGGATAGCTTGACTGAAGAGTCAATAAGGACAGATATGAATAAGAAAGATGTAAAAATTACCTCAAGTAGAGATAGCCACACTCATCACCACAAACTAACGGCATCTTCGTGGTAGTTTCTCCAGGTTTAAGGTCTGTATCGGGATGCTTGATGAGGTATTGACCGTCAGTCCAGTATGGTTCATAGCCGTAATGCGGGAAGTAGTGTATCTTTTCATCATATGACGTCACTAAGGGATCGTAGTTCAATCTAATAGTTCGAGCCTGCTTCTCCTCGCTAGGCTGTGTTCTATATTTTGGGACAGTACTTACGTTTAGTACAAAAAAATGTACATGATAAAATTGTGATGAGTTGGAGTGTCAGTTACGTGTTTAAAACAATCGAGCGCAATAAATGAAGCAGATAAGCATAATTTAATGTGTTCGATTGATGAAACGTGTTTTTGTTGTACTCATATAGAAACTGCGGGCTTACTCAACAGCACCTTTGCGATAACGAATTTTCGTGTCGTGATCGTCAATTTGACATTACAACGTTTGCGATGACCACGGCTTTACAATGCATGAATTTCTTTATTTCTTTCATTATTTCACATGCTAGTGTTCACCAAGTGTCCGTATGCGTGATTCTTAAAAATATTATAATTTCGTTTATGGTTCATGTAGGGTAACCCTAAGTAAGTGGCACTCAGAGTACCTATTTAACAGTCTTTGAAAATAGGTCCTAGCTATTTTTCTGTTCGAATAATTTAGGTATAGATCTATTCTTACACAGTTTCTGTTGTAGATGTTGATATTGTCACTGTAAGATAAACATTATCATACTTAGTTAAAATAACAGGAATTAAACGCGTAGTAACTAATGATAGGTATGGATACTGTTGTTAACCTTTCCCGCGAAAGATTAAATGAAACCATCGTTAATATCTTGGCTAAAGGCTTCGATTTCGTTCCAACTCCGAAACGAATCCCGTTCGAAAGTGTGATATTGGTAGTGTTGAAGAAATGATAGTACCTAGGGTCAGATGGCGAACAGTGAGCCAATGGTATACAGTGAACCAACGCTCATTCGTTGATGCAAGGTCAGTGCCGAAAAAAGTGAGAGTATATATTTTTTTCTACTACCATTTTATATTCAGTTACTCTATGTTTCATCAATTAAAAATAAAAAGTATATATTTTTTGATATTTTAGGTATTTTGTTACCGTTTGATATAGTTAAATGACCTTGAATGTAAAATAACGTTCCTTGTACACTGTGGCCCACTACCATGGGGTACACAGTGAACCATTGGTTCACATATTGATTTTGGACTCATAGATTAAAAAGAGGAAAACTTTAGTAATAATCTATTATCAAAGTTTAATTAGATTTATAAGCATAAATACCTGTTTTTGTACTGATTTTATGTGACATTATATGATTTTATAATAAAAACCTAACAAATGAGTTTATATGGTTAACTGTCGACTTACCTACCGGTTCACTGTGTGCCTATAGTACACAGTGATAACCCAATCGCCGTCTTTAAGAAATACCTATAATTACTATTATCTTGTAAGTTTTAAAGTTAAAATTTGTATAACAAACTAATATTTAATATGTTTTCTTTCGTCTAATCAAAAAAGTTCTTTAATACAATATCATAAGGTAGATTAATGAAGGTTCAAAGTTTTAGTGATTCACTATTGGCCATGTCACCCTACGTAATAAAATAGCACCAATTTTTAATTTTTGCTTTTGCCAGTTAACGGGATTGGTTATCTAAAAAATTGACTATTTGCGCCTAGGGTCACTTCATAGTTTTCTATACAAATAAAAAATAAAAAATCTCAGCTATTTTTAAATTTTGAGATTTTAGCATTCACAAGTGAATGATAAAATTAAAAATTATTTAGCTTTCTCATCTTAATCAATTGTTTAAAAATATCTGGAAAGATATTCAATTGAATGTCGAGGTAATTCCTTGTAATGTACAACAGGTTAGATGCACTGGCTTGCAGCGTAAGAGTTGATATACTAGAAGAAGTCAACGTTCCCACTAGTGACTCGGTAGCTCAGCGGTCAGAGCATTGGACCGGATATCCAAAGGTCGCGGGTTCGATTCCCGTCCAAGAACATGATCTGGGGGTCTACAATGAACACACGAAACCCGATCAAACTCCGGAATTTCGGGCTGTTACCACGAAAATACTACGGGCCCGTCAACGAAAGGAAATCGGCGTTTGACGTTTGATGTTACGGATAGCTTACTATGATCACTCGAGCCCGTCACGAAAATTCGATTTTGACATTTAGTTTTTCGGGCGTATAACCTCACTTCTCACGAGAACTCAAGTGCTACCGTAAGAGTTTCGGATTAACATTTTATTGCAGAAATAAGTAAGTTATTGACAAATTTTATATCAGTTTGGGTTTTGTTCGACTACTGAGAAGGTGTACTTAAGTATAATTTATTTTGCCTACATATTTGTTGAAGTTATCTCATTCGTGGTGGCTGTCCTGGAAGCCCTAAGAGAAGAGCGCCTTGAGCGAAGACGCCAACATCGCTGCCTGCGTGAGAACTATATTGAGCGAGCAGTGATTCCCGATATTGAGTTTATATTGCCTACATATTTGTTGTAGTTATGGCATTCATGGTGGCTGTCTTGGAAGCCCTAAGAGAAGAGCGCCTTAAAGGAAGACGCCAACATCGCTGCCTGTGTGAGAACTATATTAAGCGAGCAGTGATTCCCGATATTGAGTAGATATTGTGCCACTGATGCGATCTAGAATAAACCGGCGTGGAATGGAGCCCGTCACCAAGGTATCTACACATTTAATTAAAACTTTTACAATACTTACCTATATAAAAACCTATAGTTAATCTGCCTCTCTTAAACTTAGTACCTACTATATACTTATTAGAATGTCCTCGAGTTCAGTTAGCTGCTACTTATATTAATTTTAATTTCTTTTTTTCTCAGTTATTAACAGTCTTAAATGTTTATAGCCGGGGAAGCTACCAAGCATCAGTGGCACAGAATGTGGATGCTCCTATGTCACAGCAGGTGGTGTCACTATGTCTTGCCGAGGTGACTGCAGCACTTAATACACCCTGTTTACTGAGGAAGTACATTCGATTTCCACAGAACAGAACATGAATAAAAATATTATAGGAAAATATAAAATATACTCACATTTCATATTTAAAATGGATACGATTGCAATCAACAAATACATGACGAGAAACTGATTTAAGTCGCAAAAGCCAATGAAGTTTTAAAGATTTGTTATTGCAATAAAACTATAAAATCAATCCAATTGAATTAAAAGTCGCAAAAGCCAATCAAGTTTTAAAGATTGACACAGTGCGATTCAAACTTAATGGCGGTTGTGAAGTTAGCCACCACAACCCGCGCAGATAAAGAATGGGATTAGAAATGGCGTCGTTCAGATTCACTTTTCGCTTGCACACTAAACGGACCTATCGCTCTCTCAGTCACACTCGTTATGGTAAGCGCGGTGAGCCGCTATTTTCAATCCCATTCTTTATCTGCTCGGGTTGTATGTGCGTAGCTGTGCTCCACCACTAACTACCTCTCCCACCCTCTGACATCTAAAATTGTGTACTACGCATCAATCATCTCGCGCGATGTTTGATTCGCATTATACATTCATACCTGAAATTGGGTATTTTCGTATTTAGACCCGACTAGGACAAAAGCATTGTCTTGTAACCTGCATAGAGTTACTTAAACATTTACCCCCTTCCTAATATAAAGATTGTATAGCAGATGTATAGTATAGTACACAATGGATACTCTCTGTCTAACTATTTAAGTTTGACATAAAACATGAAGAAAGGGACAAAACACTGTGTAACATCTGCTATACAATCTTTATTAATAAGGGGGTTATTTTATAATACTTGTATGAAATATGGATATATTATTTTGACGATTCAAAAGAGCCCTTATTGACCATCAGCCATTTTAATGTCCCTAGTGCTAGGGCACAGACCTTCCTTATGGGTGGATAAGGAAGTGGGCCTTAACCCACCACGCGGGCCCTATGTGGATTGGTGGGTGTTAACGACTGCAAATGCAGCCGGGACCAACGGTTTAACATGCCTTCCAAAGTACGGAGGAGCTCGAGATAATAATTTTTTGGCCATCCATCCCAAGACCGATCTTTGTGAAAGTTGCTTAACCTCCGCAATAGCTGGGCCAGGCACTAAACACAGCGCCATCGAGCTCTCGCGCCTGTATAGGTTTTATAGAATAATTTGACTTTGACTTGAGAAAACTGCACTATTAATCGATACAGGCACTGCCACAGTATCTCCGCTATGGCGATGTTGGAAACGGTACTTTTTTCGAGATGAAAGTTAGGTAGGTGAATTAGGTATCCTATGTGCTTTGTCCTTTGTGTGTCCAACCGTGTATACATAATTTGATGATGTAGTTAAGACGCAAAAGCGTTCATATTATTATATATTTTATTTTTAATATTTAGGTTTAGGTTTTAAGTACTTCTTGTTCTTGTACAGTCTTGTTTTACATTGCTCTATGTTTTATACATAGCCCGGAATCAGTAGGGATATGTATATGGAACGGGGGGAAATTATTGTGAACCCTGAAAACCACTACTTTTTGATTTTTTTTTCTATTTATGGTAAACTGCATAATTGCAACCCTAGGTCGATATTGTGTTTTGCTCATTTATGGAGTTATATCGAAAATTAGTTTTTCATACAAATAAAAAAACAAAATTTCTCAGCCATGTGGTAGTTTTCAGGGTTTATAATAGTTTATATACCATATTCGGTTTTATAAGGATTTGATCCTGTATTTCATCGGTCAATACATCAAGTTCCATCAGTTTTTTTTAAGTCTTCATATTTTTTGCTATTTTATATGTATATTCTATCTTCATACAGTCCACGCTCCATCAGAGCTGAACTTTCTTTTGTTTCTTTTATGTTGTGGCGGCATCTACCTACGCCGCACATACCACAACATACGGTACAACAACAAGTTTTATCACCGTGCTCCATCAAGTGCCCTCACAACGGGGTAGCAGTTCTGCGCACCTCACCAGCCGCTCGCTTGAAGCACTCATGGCGGAGCTTGACAGACTGTTCGTACTCGATCACGTTTGCTAAGCAACGCTCAGTCCGGCCAGGTGTTGGATAGGTGCCCGTTAAGTGGCATAACAACTGAGCTCTTCCGTGCTTTGGAGGGCACTTTAAACCGTCGTTCCCGGCTGTTGTCATCTGATAACAGTCGTTAAGCCAAGTTAGAGGCCGTACAGGCGGCTTGATAAACTCTAACACCAGAGGTGGCCACTAATCCTCATACGATAAGAAGAAGACCAGCCGCTCGGACTCACCATCACTTTCTACTGTCCCGACTCACCGTGGACAGGTCCCGTCTCACCGTGGACACGAAATCTACCTGCAGCACTGGTGGACGCGCCCGCACCCCACAACGTTTCGACTCAAAGCAGACTGGGGCATCTCCTACAACACTCTACTTTGGCATTTACAAAGCTCTGACGCACTGACAGCTTAGCTTGGACTACCCTTGGACTATCGACATCCGGTCTCAGGGGGCGAGTGATGTGGCAGCATTTACCTACGTCGCATATACCACAACACACAACAACGACAAGTTTCATCACAGAGAGTGTTACTAGATGGCGCTAGTATCTAAGAAACGTGGAAATTAGTATGGCATAGCTTTCTGTAGTATAATAAAACCTACATCGCGCTAACGGAGTTCACTCAGCGACTCAGCATATATACAACTTCCAACCATCGTCGGTTAGCCCGCGGTCCCCTAATACCACCCAGCCTGGAGGAAGATCTTCCATTTGGCCTTCCTATTTCTTATCAGTGGCTATGTGCCCTCCATTCCTTCCACACTAAAATTATTCCTATAATGTTCTTAAGAGTGAAACGTGCCTACACTAGCACCACATAAAAAAACAACGAAAAACGTTGTTGAATAAAATTCTGATAAATAAGTATATTCCTAGTATTCATTATAAACAATTTTTCTATGCGTTTTCATCTGGTTAAAATATTTTTTTTTGTAAACTGTATACACCTTAATTTTGGTGTTCTAGAAGTTGTCTCAAAGTCTCATAAAATCTCGTGTCTGCGTCGTAAGTTATTTTATCTACACGCACAACGTAACTTATTTATATTACTACGGGAGTACATATAATAAGTTAATGGTATAAACACGTACTTTATTTTCGTGGATAGGTAAAATAAAAAAATAAAACCCAATACAGGTCAATCAACTGCATCATAAAAAAACTTTTTAATTTTTATAGCTCACTTTTACTTTTTAATTTATTGGCTCATTGACAATGTAGAAAAAAGTCTCGTAATCGCTGGGTCATCGATCGCCTTAGAGTGGATTTTAACCATGGAAACTATTTTTCTAGTATTTTATTTGGTAAATAGGTATATAACACTAAATAATATACTTAAAAAATGAGACTCGCACCAGATCCAAAAAAAAAAGGTATATGTTATAGGTGTAGAATAAAACCTCTTGATCTGGTCTCATTGGGGAAGTGGTGAGCAAGGTTTTCTAATGAATCTACGAAATAACGTGAGAAAGAAAGTCTAGTCGATCTCGTCACCCAGAGTAGACTTGTGAACTAGGGTTTTCTGATAATTAGGCGTGGAAAACCCAATTCAATTTCGTCTCTTCCTGCGGGGACGTGGCTTTATACCGACGGGCTGCATTAGCAGCCAGCTCGAAATGTCAGTTTGGATGTAGTTTGCACCTGCGTGGTTAGCATGGAATCTGAAAGTACAAGCTGCAAGCTACCTGTATCAAATCTTCAAGCTGACTGAGCGTTAGCTTGCAGTTAATAATAATAACAATAAAATAAGTTTATTTTCTCTTTACAAATATTCCCATGCTTAATAAAACAGTAAATACCATTAATTACTATGACACTTATTTGTAAGGAGACTGGCACCTAAACTAAGCCGAGGCCTGTATGATAGGATACCAGGATCTCCACCACTCGACGACAATATTTGGTAACACTAAGTAAATATATTCTTATTTAACTATCATGTGGAAACTAATTAAGTTTGCAGTTGGATGGCTATCCTATTGCAACTCATCTGTAAATGTTTAAGGACTGGTATTCATAACCAGTTAGGTAGGCTTCTTCAAGTTTTCTGTTTTTCTTCTCTGTGGGTAGAGGTTTGGATACCTTTCTTCGAATTGTGAAATGTGAATAGGAGCCATCGACTGCAATGGTATAGGTGTAATGGTACTGGATAACTGAGAGGTAAGATGTTTCAATTCAGGACGACATTCTCCTCGGTATACCGGAACCCAATCTGGTGAAAAAAAAAAAAGTTTTTCCATTGCGCAAAATGTTTACTAACAATATGATGATCTATACTCTTAACTCATAATTCGATGGCAGTGAAATGACACTACAAACTGGCAGTTCGTAAAAATATGTTGCCACCTCATGTCTACTAAAACCAACAAAAACTAATTGAAACGTGTTCAATTGGTTTGTTGTGGTGAAAGTGGTGGTGTTGTTTATTTAGGAATTAGTTTAAGTTATATTTTTATCCACTGCATTAGACACGCACGAGTTCTTTTATAACTAAATAGCTCACTGTTAGTAAAAAAAACACTATTGCAATTTAAATTCAGTTAAGTTCCATTAATATTGAAATAAAACTAGTGAATGTAGTATTAGGGATTTAAGTATGAAATTGCCGTTTTGTATGATTCTTTAGAATTTAAATTTTCCATACTAACATTTTCTTAACGTATTCCACTTAGTTTACGCGAAAAAAATAGTATCGGCTAAATTACAACGAAATAAGAGGTCATTTCTGCTAACAAAAAAAAGAGTTACTAATACTAAGGTACTTTTTTTAAAGTTAAGGAAAGAAAATCAGAAATATTTTTACCTAATATTCCAAATAATGTTCCAAATATGATTTCAAAAAAGATTGTATAAAAAATCTTACTTACTTTTGTGGATAGGTAAAATAAAAAAAAAACATTACAGTTCAATCAACTGCATCATAAAATCACTTTTAAATTTTAATAGCACACTTTTACTTTTTAATTTATTGACGCGTATGGGCTCATTGACAATGTAGAAAAATAGTGTCATTGGATGCATTTCAGCAGGTAATCGCTGGGTCATCGATCGCCTTAGAGTGGATTTTAACCTTGGAAACTAATTTATTTCAATGGGTTTTCACTTTTGTTTTAAACACACACTCGTATTTTAATACCCTTCATTAAGCATCAGTTTCATAAACTATTATTATTGCTAACCGTCATGATCATAATTCGAAATAAACAACCGAAGCATCTTTAACATCATAGAAGATATGAGAGTTTCTGAGTGTGAGAAAAAAATCGGCAATTTCATATTTTAACTCCTATTATAATCACACTATTGTTTATAATATTTGGCAGTTTTATAAAACTGGTTTAAGCACTAAACCTATGTAAAGTGAATACCTACACAATTTTTATTCTAATTTAGTTTAAGTTAATATTTTGCGTAAGTTGATTTAAAATTTGCCGATTTTTAACTAAATATGAATTGAATGAAAGAAATTGCTAAAGTGGTCACACTGGAGCTGTCAGTTTATTGCATGGAGTGTATAGGTCAGAGTATAAACCCTTACATTTTGTTAGGAATTACCAAGCGTAACTTTCATTGTTACAAGGGATGACTCTACACCGTGCCTGGTCGGAGGAGCCGAGTTTCGGCTAAACTAATATAGCATATAATTTGTAAAGACAGGCTCACGTAGAGTAAGTACTCTATAGTCTAAGTATATAAGTAGTATAAGTACTACAAGGATCTTTTGGCACATGGCGTATATCGGAACAAATCCACCGGGACTACTTCCACCAAAACTAGTGAGAACATTTGATTTTGCCAGCTATAATAAGGAACAGTTTCCAATGGGAAAGTGATCCTTGTAGCACTGTACACCGGGCGACAACCGAGCAAAAGACAGCGCTTGGATTGGAGATAGCAATTCGTTGGCAGTTAAAAGTTGACATTTTCCATGTCAATCCCACGAAAAAATATAGGGTAACAGGCATTATAATTATGATTTGTGATAATTCAAACGTACTTACTATCGTCATCAGCGCAATCGAAATGCCGCATCTCACATAAAGTATCAAACGTTTTAGTAATAAACTTCTTGTTCCTTCCACATATCTTACCGAATCTGAAATAAAAGAGCGGTTTTCAATCACACATTTAAGAAAAAAGACACGTAGCTAAAAAAATAGTATTATGTCAATGTCAAAGTTAAAATGTTTGCTGTTTTTTTACATCTTGTATACAGGCAACAAGAATAATAACTTAGGGTAAGTGCTCCGGTGAATGAACGAAAGTGTTATTTTCTTATAAAAAAATTTATTCTTTACGCACATTTTGTTACGTTACGTACAAAAACATTGCAAAATGCAATTTTGTCCACATATCTCAAAAACGTTTTAAACCCTTATATTACATATAATTTTTTGTTCGTCAATAATTATCCGTAATCGAAATATAAAAGTTTCATACTGCATTACGAATTTTAAACATAAGTAAGGTGCACTAGACGGATCTCATACTGTCACGCAGTCACCCACCATTTATGTAAGAGCGCATCATTATTTCGGCGAATAGTACTGTACGAAGCTCCTTACTTCGATTTATCTGTTTTATGTATCTAGTTTAGTTGAAGCTTGGCAGACCCGCCGAAGTTCGAAAAGTTAGCCGGTAGGGCCCCTGATAGTTCTTTCATTGTTCGATAGATGGCACAAATCATAAATATCAAGATAAAACCGCAACACCGGGCGACTAATAACTGGATTGGTGGCGCTAGTGGACGTCTGGGGACACCTTATACACATAAACAATCGACTATTAAAACAGGATCAAGACAGTTATTATTTAAAAATTGGCAGTATCGAGGAAATATTTTTACCTGTCATGCATCTCTACGCATTTTTCATCACACAGAGTCTCATTGCTCGTTTGGAACTTGTGGAACCACTCCAAAACCCAGTTGCCATCAATCCAGTATGGCTCGTATCCATAGTGTGGGTCGTAATGTTGGCTTTTTGGCGGACCTTCGTAATATTCAGTCTTCTCCTTTTGCTTTTTCTTCTTCTTTTCATCATCGTAAGCGTCAGTCCAATTCGGTAACTGTTGTCTGAAACATTAGAGATGATGATGATGAGATGCGTTTTTTACCAAAATTAATTTAATCCCTACTGATAATTTTATGAATGCGGAAATAACTCTGTTTGTTACGCTTTCACGCCTAAGCTACGGAACCGATTTTGATGAAATTTGGTACAAGGATAGAGTAGAGCTTGCAAAAGGACATCGATCTTTTATCGCGAAAAGAAGTCTTGAAGGAGTTGAAATAGGGGATGAAAGTTTATATGAAAGTCCCTTGGTTTCGAAGCTAGGATCTTCAAATCATCGTTATTGACAATTCCATTCCAGCCCCGAAGGGGTGAAAAGGCGGATGAAGCTGTGTATAGAAAATCCTTCATTTTCGAAGTAATAATCACTAAATTTAGGATAGGAATGGGGAAAGAGAAAGGGATAGGGATTGTGATAGGGATAGGAATAGGGAGCGTGTGGTGTGAGTGCCACTTTATTGAAAATCAATAAAAGTAGGTATACCGATAATTTAATACTTTTACTATAATGTTAATGAAAAATCTATTAACATTACAGTAAAAGTCTTAACGTCGAAATTTTTGTTGATCCCGAACAAAATTGTGGATGTATGATATTATCGCAAAACGCTTTCCTATTTTGTATAATCTTGGTTCAAAACGGGCCCACAATCCTCACACTTTGATTTTATAAGTGTAAGTAATGTAAGTGTTTTGCAAGCCTAGACCAGCCACCTAATTGTTTAACTCAACATTTATCGCAATCGCTTTCAATTTGGAACGAATGCTACCTCCCTCGCTGCAGCATTACAAGGCACTGTGACAGACTGTTTTGAGACCCAGTGATGGATGTATACGATTGCCAAATTAAAAGCGATCGTGATCGATTTTGAGTTAAGCAATAAAGCCCCAAAACGTCACAGACCAGACAGACAGACAGACAGCTCGGTTTGTTTTAATTTAGTTAGATTGTCATAAACCTACCAATATCTCATTCAGTATACATAATACATATTCTATTTGACTTTGAGGAGTTTCCCTGTGTATCTTCGAAGTCCAAGGTTTAAAACTAATGAAATTATAATGTGACTACTTTTGACGTTTAATACCCTTTTTAACACAAAAATAATCATTTAAATCGGTTCATAAACAAAGAAGTTATGCCTAAAAATCCGTAAAATCTCGTGCAATGGTAAGCAAAATAATTGATATTTTTCAAGATCATGAAAAAACAACTAGCTAGATCTATGTAAAAATCTCTGTTTAACTCTGTTCCTTCAGATAAAAAAATATTAGTAAAATCGGTTAGCAACTGGCGAATTTGTGGTAAAACATACAAAAAAATTAATAAAAAACCGTCGACTTGATAGCCTCCTCCTTTTTTTGAAGTAATATCTTAGTTCCAAGTTCCACAATTGTTGTTCGGGATTAACTTAGATTTTGACTTTAAGAATTTTACCGTAATGGTAATAGTTTATTCGTTACAGGCGTCTTTTATTTATCTATGTGAAAACTGAGGGCCCATTTCTACAACTAATAACTCGGTGAAGATGACTTTCACAAAGTCTATTCCAAGTTTTACATTTCTTTCATAATACACACTAAATCATCAGTAGTATACTTTTATTGATTTCCAATGAAGTGGCGCTCACACCTCACTCTCGCTCCTTATCCCTATCTAGAGCTGCAGTAATAGTAACGACCATTATTAGAACTGACATATCACTTATTTACGCTTATAAGTGGTTTCAAAAACACAAAGCGCTATCTTTCCTCTTTAAACAGCACTGAGAGATTTGTAATTAGAATAATATCTACTTATTATATAATTATTAAATTTAGATCTAAATCTAAATTTTATCTAATCTAGATGAAATTGCGCTGGCTTGCAACGAAGAAATAAAAAGTACTAGAAAATTTCGCCGCTCCCACCATCGACTCGGTAGCATAATTGGTCAGTGCATTGGGTCCCAAGGGTGCGGGTTCGTGTCCCGTCTGAGGTGCTACGGGTGAGTCGATTTTTTCTAGTATTTTTTATATTATTATTTACTTATTATATAGTTTAAATCGGCAACAGAAGCTTTACTACATTCACGCTAGTACAGTAGTACTACAAATTTAAAAACATGTTACTGGTCACTAAGCCTGAACTAGATGTATTCATTGACAGCCGTCAATCGCTATTAAGCAAAGTTGAGCATTGTTGTAAGTAATTAATTAAGCTTTAATAATTATGTAATCCCGTACTGTGTGTTAAACCCGTTTAATTGTGTTAAAAAAAAAATTGCGCTTATTTAACACATTACGGCCTAATGATGCCGTTTGCCACTCAGATTTTGATGTTATGTTTTCGTGCCCAGCTTACGATCTCCTTACCTTAATATTGGCAAATGTAACCATCGGCGATACAAAGGTGCTAAAATTTTGGATAACTTATTCAGTTTATCTGGGAAATAACTGCGAAGAGACGATTTCACGGTCGGAAGTTTTCGTTTGTTGTGCATTAGCTTCGACTCTATTTGGAAAGTCCATATTACCACTGAAACATGATAAGCTTAGCACCATTATCACAATTATTACAGTCGATCGTAGAATGTGGGCCTCTCCCATGATATAGTCAGCGCGCGATGAGAATGGGATGGAACCTTGTCATAGTAAATCGAAATACGTGATAAATAATTCATTTTAATGTAATTAATCAACTAATTGTTTACTTGTTATTTTACTTAAAGTTACTGCAGCAAAAGTTCCCTCACCTCGGATGCGTGACACCGTGTTTATTGATATTCCTGAGGGTGGCCGGCGAACAAACACGTCTCAGTTTGACAAGGTTCCATCCCATTCTCATCGTGCGCGGATTATAACAGGTTGTTGCCACAGTATCCACGCCTGGCAGCCCAGGCGGGTTGGAGATCGCAGTGATAGTGGTACCCGGACTGAAAATGGCGCCGCGCTGAATTTTATTATTATATTGTAATTATAATATATAATTTTAATTAAAGATTACGTGGAACTTTTAAGGCTTATAACACAGATTATATAAGTACATAAGAATAAGTACCCCATAGTCTAGTATTTTTTGAAGGTATCGTTACATTCTCTCGGGCCTCGTAGTCATTTCTAGTAGTAGATAGCAAAAATGCTAAAAGTGGTCGTTTTTGACACATTTGTTATTACGAATGACAACGAGGGAATGTACTAATACATTCTAAAAATACTATGTGTCTGACAAATTAAGTTTTATTAAAATTCTTTTCTATTTACTACTTATTAAACGAAAACCTTTGAGGGCGCCATTTTCGCTATAGGATGCACCTTAACGTATATATTTTTACATGGTTAATAAATATAATAATATTAGAATTAGAATTTATTTTTATTCATGACATAATTTATTTGTATTCATGACAAATGGTTTAACCATTAACGGCTAAGTAGCGATGCCATATTGCATCACTACTTCACCGTTCAAATTTTCTCGATTTTCTCGACAAAAACTTATATCAGCCAATCAACCAACCATAGTATTTCTTACTAGAGATGTGTAGTTCTATGTTGAATTTAGTTTATCAAATCTAATTGCATGGAAGATGAATAAAGTTCAGTGTCGAAAAAAACATCAAATATGAGCTCTATTTTCAGGTAAGTACCGTCCCAACCTTTCTTTTATTCTATATATTTTTTTACTTTTATGTTCTACTGAGTATTTTAGTGTGCTTCTGAGACTTTAACTTATACGTGATAAATGTGGAGTTTTATTTTATTTTTGTTTATACCAAGTGATAAAAGTGAGTGATGCCGAACGGCTTCACTAGCTGCAAACGATATAACTTTTTTTTATAAAGATTGTGTCACTTATATGTTTCGCAATGCTTCTATGACTTTGTTCATTATAATGTTGTTTGAAGTCAGGAATAATACTGGATACCAACTATATTGGCGCAGTTGTCGGTCTGCGGGTCAGGGGTCAGACCTCAGTCTTCCTGTCCGTCCGTTCCCTGATAGTCGTCTGTCCGTCTCTCCGGTACGTCATCCCTGTCAACCTCTGTCGTATGTCTGTAGTCGAAGGAGGCTGGACGCCGCGACACCAACATATTATCAAAAAATCAAGGGCTCGATCACATTTTCGGTTTATTTAAGATTCCACACAGTTTTCGTGGTCACAAATGTATGATTAACAGCCCTCAGGGCTACCCGACGCACAAGAAATCAAAACTCCTTGAATTATTTCCAGGCAAAATTACCTGACTTCTGGATTAATAAAAAATGTATATTTCAATTGTTAAAATATACTATTGTGGTAACTAAATGTCTTGATGACATCTTTTTTGTTAATTATGAAACTGTTTCCGAAAAGAGATTTAAATCATTAAAATATTTTTATAAAAATGACTTACGACCAACTAAGACATATTTCCAGTACATTTGTGTGAGTAATGTAAGATATAATCTTAAGTTAAAGTAAATATTATTTAAGTCTTTGAGTTTTCCACTTTTACGTAGATGGAATCTAAAAAACCAAGCTCGTCGTGGTTTTTTAAATCATTTTTGCGATCTGAAACAATATGATTAACAAAGTGATATTTACTCTTATTTTAAACACTTTGATTATTTAAAATACAAATTTATAGATACTGCTTACTCTTGATTGCTATTTTTATACAATAGAGCTTTGAATTTTTATGGCATGCTTAAACAATTTGAAAAAAAACATGAATAACTAATACATAGTTAACTCCAGCAGCAGCGAATACAAAATTATTTCACACAAATACTAAAGAAAAAGGAAGTACTAATAAAAAATAGTTATCATTAACCCCTCTCTACGAATTGTTTTCTTGTTCTTTATACAACAATCAATAATTATGTTTTGATCCCGTGCGGAACCGAATGCAATCAAACAGTGTTCTTTTACGATCAATATTACGCGTGTGACTATGTGATTTCTGTTTCTAATAAATTACTATAATGCTGGGGCCACACTAACGGCAAACGCCATTAAATATTGCAATAATTGATGAACCTTATGCGTGTAGGCATAAGGAAAAGAATAAGACGTTACCGGCCAGAAAGCAGATTTCGTACCAAACAGTTTATCTTAGGCATTATCAGTTTATTCTACGTATGCTAGGGTATTCTAGTATAGTCAATGACAATATAGATCAAATTATTTACTGAAAGGAAAACCAGGGCCCTATTTATAAACGTGACAATTTGTCACCGGTCATGACAATTAAATATCAATTGCGTCAACTAATTAGAAAATAAAACAAACTACTTAAAGCTACACCGCAATGTAAACTAAATTTTTAAATTTTGAGATTTAAGCACTCACAATGCTATTTTATATAATCTGACCGCTGAGCTACCGAGATTAGTGACTTGGTAGCTCAGCGGTCAGAGCATTGGACCGGATATCCAAAGGTCGCGGGTTCGATTCCCGTCCGAGAACATGATCTGGTGCGAATCGTATTTCTAGTATATTATAGTATATTATTTGGTAAACTAAATTGTCATGACAATTGAAAAATTTTCACGTTAGGCTTAATCTAAGTTGTTCACGTATATTTTTATAAGTGTTAAGGCAAAATTAGTTACTGGGTAGAAGTGATTAAATCGATACAAGTAAAATAAAACACGACTTTTGATTCCATATACCTACCTTCTTACTTAACCTTTAAGATCGGTGTACATCATATAATTTTTGTTTTTATTTTCGGAGCAGATATTCAAGATTGTAATTTGTCTACATTTACAGCTTAAACTCTTTCATAATCCTAAGATTCTGTTGACGTCACATCGACCAATGTTAATTTCCATACCTTTTTTTGTGATAATACAGTTTCTGTTAACTAGTTCGTTAGCGATATGACTTGACTACTTACGTTACGTGGCCTAAGGTTTTGAAAACGGTCGTAAAAACTGTCGATGTGGTGGCGAGCTCTCGATGGCAAATTCGTTGTGTGTATAGGATGTAAAGTCTTACACTCGCCACGATACACAATGTACCAATCTGAAAATATAATTCTATCATTATAATATGTATTTATTATGTACACACCACAGCACATTAATCTATATAAACAGATGAACTGCGAAAACAGCTTTTACTAGTAGCTCTGTGAGCTGCTGTAGACCAATGTCAAAAAAGGCGAGTTTTTGATATTTTTAAAACTTTTCGAAATGGCTAAAATAAGATTTTATTTCCTTACAATTTATTTAATTAAAAAAATTAAAAAGAAAAACCTCCTTCAAAAAACCTTACAAAAATTACTATAAAAACAGCTTCAAAAACAGCAGCTCTAAAAAGCAAGAAAAATATTCAAATCTGCATAATAGGGAATTACACCTTTTTTTGAAAACATGTTTATATTATTCCTGAGGTCGTAATAAACCAGCACAATTTTTATTTCAATTTTATAAAACCAAGAAATACCTTAAAAATGATTTTTTATTTATGATTTTGAATTATTGCGCAGAAACGCAAGCCGCCATGCTGTTTAGGCCCGTGACGTCACTCCGTCAGGCGTCAGGAAACAATCAAGATTGGTTACAATGTCTTTTTACAAAAGTAACGAAAGTTTTTAAAATAATGAGTTGTAATGTTTTATCATTGGTGTCTTGTGCCTGATTGCAGTAAAACAAGTGTAAAATCTCCACTAAAATAGTGGGTTCAAGTGCCAAGTGACATCAAAATGAGAAAAACTTGGTTGAAACGTAAGAAGAGATCCGAAGAAATCCAAAAAACAAACAAAATAATATCCTGTTCACCTGATGGTCTCGTGAATTTTGTGTCTACTGGATATGCAAGAAGGATAAGCGATGTGAACATAACCTAACACTTGCATTTTTTGATTCAAAATCAATCATGTGTTTTGAAGGATTAATACTTACACAGGCAACTTTGAGTTTATATAAAAGGTATTATTATATTATAATAAATAAATATATCAAATAATAAGTATAGTTTTTTTTATTTCCATGGTGCACTCACTGTATAAAGATGATGTTGGTCCATCACAGCCGAGTTGATTTGAAGAATGGGTCAACTTGGCCACCATAAAAATGTTAAGGATATAATAATGTTCATTTCAATGTCATGTGCATGTGGAAAATATGTGAATACATATGCACTATACATAGGGTAGGGTAGGAGAATAGTCAAAGCCAAAGTACAAAAAACTATTCAAATAAACTTAGTAATTAAGCGCTTCTGAATCATCTATATTTTCCACCCATTCCAGAGTTTTATAACTGACAAGAAGAACAGGTGCAAGAAACTTATCAGCTTTAACAGAAATAAGTTACAATATTTACAAACTTAAATATTATATCATGATCTGCTATTGTTAATCTGGCTGTCATCAGTCAAGTTTATGGTCACTCGGTTATGTCCTGTCTCTTTAACTTAAATTGGAAATTTGATTATATGAATAACAGAAATAAACACTTAACTAATTAAAATATATCTTTATTACTTTACAACAGTTACCAAATACAATACAACAGATTATAAACAACAAAGTAGGTACTTATATTTGCAAGCTATGTGTTACATTTTTTCCATGCATTTTGGTCTTTCAGATAATTGTCTACTTTATAATAACCATTACCCATGAGCGTCTTTTTAACATGATTTTTAAATTCATGCAAAGGTAGATCAATCACTTGTTGTGGAACTATACTAATCAAGGTTATGCGTTTCCCCATAAATTAACCTTTTGCATCGCACACTGCTGTCTGCAACCATCTCCTTAGATTTTCTTTTAGAAATTTCTTTTGCACACAAAATGTTTATCGATGAGCCAACCTTAGCCAGATTCGATTTCTTCCATTAAAACTCAACCGAAGTACACGACGACAGGGCTTCGGTTCGGCGGTGTACATCGTAACACCATGCTTGCAGCCACCTTCTGACGAGGGACAATCGTAGCACTTAACACTACTCACAGTCTCTTCCTGTTCATTCACATTATGTGTCAATCAGTACATAGGGCTTGGAACGCACTTTATGTTCCAGGCATACCGTACACTACAACGCACGTGTTTTGAACCCGTTTGAGCTGCACATAGCCTATTGCGTCGTCAGATTCCCTTCCGGACCTGATAACAAAATAAAATAAAAATAGGTTATGTTGGATTGTAATAGTAAACAAACACAGGGTATTATCGTGTTGTGTATTACTTAATGTTGGAAAAAACTTGATATGATAGGTACTTACATTGCTGTTTTAACATTTCTCCACAAAACCGTCTTCCATGATGCGATTTTAGTAAAATAAAGCATAAAAGTGATAATCACATAAAATTATAAAATAACACAGTACGACGAGTACGAAATCCTGTTTGCTTACTGTCGGGCTGACGTCACGTCGGAATCCAAAATGGCGAATGGCGTTTTGAACATTTGAAGAATAGATTAAAAAAGTCGATTTTTTAAATTGAATTATAAAATGTATATTGCATTTTTATGAATAAATATCGACGTTTCTCATTCACTTTTTATGAAATCTATCATAAACATGCATTTTTATATTGTTTCTTACATGGTGTAAAATACCCTATTACTATTCAAGTACCTACGCATATCTGATATTAAAAAAAACGTCTTTTGAAGTCGGGTGGGGCTAAAGATATTTTTCTTTTTATTAAATCATAATAACATTTATCGTGGTTTCTCTTTCTCAATTTGATTTTTTAATTCTTAAAGCAATGTAACGAATGTAACTTAAGTTACAACGGATAATGTGGTCATTTTCGCTAACAAAATTAGAAGTCACTTTCAAGGTATTTTTTTAATGCTAAGAAAACAAAATAAATAGACTTTAATGCTGCTGATTGTTGACGACTATGGCAAAGTTGAGCATTGTTGTAAGTAATTAATTAAGCTTTCATAATTATGTAATTGGGTTAATCCCGTTTAATTGTGTTAAAAAAAATATATGGCCTCAAAAGTGACTGAATACTTTAGTACCTTTTTTGTATTCACGTAGAGTTAATACTCGAATTAATATTAACAAGCACATAATATTGGTGTGACAATGTAAGTAAGTGTGAAGCCAGCCTTATCTTAAGCATTAATGTTGTGCTTGTTGATGTTCCATTTAAGTCTTACTATACCTTTTTAAAAACTTAGATTTTTAGAAATCTCAAGAAAAAATTGAATTATAACAAACCATTAACCCCATAACAGTCGATGACTTTTAATTCGCAATAATTTTTAAACGTTTTGTACTCGGAATATTTGTTTTTGCCACAAATGACACCAAATCTGAAAAACATTATTAATCAATATAACTTCCTCGTACGTAATGCGACCTTAATTGTGTGAAAGATATTAATAAGCTTTACAAAGAAATAGATTGTAAGTATATAATATTGATTGTTTATAAAACAGATTGTAAGCTGTTATTATATTTTACTTACATTACAGTTGCTTGAAAAGCGTAAAAACGTGAGATTTACTTTTTTCAGAATAATTGTCTTCTTTTCGTTAACTATATAAAGACGAAAAGAAGGAAGAACAAAGCCTGTCGATTCTGTAACCAAACTCGATCCTCACTTCGTAGGTTTTAGGTAGCTACGGTAGCTACATAAAACCTATTAAATTTAGATTTTTCGCATTCACAATGCTATTTTTATATTAAGATAAATAATATTAGAAAAAATACTAGAAAAAATTGACTCACCCGTAGCACGTAGCACCCGTCTAATGTGCTACGGGTAAGCCGATTTTTTCTAGTATTTTTTCTAATATTATTAATCTTACCTAAAACCTTTTGCAATCGGTAAAGTAGCTTATAAATATTTAGTTAATTTCTTATAAAAAATTCACGGGAAGTGAAGTGAGGTTCAAAGTGAGATGCGAGTTTAGTTACAAAATTAACAGGCTGGTAGTTACTGCACATTACAATATTGTGATGCCCTGACAGGGCGGATCATTATTTATTTAAATTGGAACCTGCGAATAAATTATTTGCAGCAGTTTTCTGAAACCTACCCTTCGTATATTGGGTAACATTTGTCATCGCACAGGCTATGAGTGCCGTTATTTTTACTTTGCTCCGCGAACCACTGCAGTGCAAAGTCTCCGCCTGGCCAGTAAGGTTCGTATCCAGAGTTAGGGTCATAATGTGGCCCTCTCGAGGGTGATGACAGATATCTTTGCCTACGATATAAAATTATTTAAAGATTTGCTACTTATTGTTTTATTATAATATTTTACAGTCAAATAATGGTGTGACAATTTATGATAATTAACGTTTATGTCACTTTTGGAATCGGAAATCTAATTTCAAGGAGGTAGCGATTTCAAGCAAGTCGCCAAGAAAATCGACCCGTGTAAATGCTTTATTACCACTACAGGTTTTTTCTTTGCTACTTAAATTGAAAGGCTGAGCTAATTTTTTGAACTTTTTTGCACTTTTTTGAATTACAAGAATTCGTGAAACCTAAATTACTTGGAATACGAATTGCACCTTAGAACAGTTTTCGTCCTGCCATGTCTGATGTGGTAAAATGTATTTGTAAAACGTTTCAATCCATGTAGATTGCCGTGCAGCGATTTCGCGGAGATTTGACGGATCCACAGAGTAGGTACTGTGAAGTACAACAATAAAATAAACAGAAGAAACACTCGGAACAAATAGCCGATTTCCATGCATACACAAGTGGATATTAGAAATAGGCAATCTCAGACCAAACCGGGCTACTCAGGCTTAAACACTCTAAATGACGGAAGTGATTTCGCTTCTGTACACACAGACTATATATTAATTGGTAAGATGATATCCAACCTACCTACCAATGCGTAAATTGTATTCCGTATTCTACCCACGAATATTTAATTCCGCTTTCTACCCAAAATCTATTCCGTTTTCTACCTGCGATATAATAAATTATTATATTTCCGTATTCTACCCAAAATGGGTGCCGGTTTCGACCCATAGCGGTTTATTCTAAAATGTTGTGATGACGGAAAAAAAAGTTTTGTGGGTTAAAAACGGAATTGTTTTAGAATTTGGGTAGAAAATGGAATTATAATAATTATAAGCTAGTGGGTAGAATACGGAATACATCAATGCTTAGGCGTGATTTGCAATATTCCTCCACGGGAGCAATTTACGTCATGATGATTATTGCTTAGAGTTGCGTTTTATAAATGGGCAATTATTTGCACTACTGATTTTACTAAGTTTCATTAAACCAAAAAAGAAATTATCTTACATTACACGTGTAAACCTTTACGTGCAGGCTAGATGTTGAAATATTTTATCAAAGACTTTTTGATTTTTGGTTTGGTTTATATTAGATTTTATATTTTCGTTACTTTTCGGCACTTTTTTGTGTTTTTGACACGCGGGACGGGAAAAAATTGCTATTAAAATACAGTTTTTTAGTGAAACTTTTACGCCACACAAACAGTTCACTGAACTCACCGAAAACATTGTCGCCAAAGTAACAATCACGCTATGTTAAAAAATGTTAACCTTTACAAGTTCCCTTTTTTTACTTACTGACAATAAAAAGTAATATCCAAAATAATAAGGAACAGTTATTTCCTTTTAACATCAATGTGGCTGGAAAATAACTGGTAAATACGAAAAATGTTATCATTTTTGTTTGATGAAAGCTGTATGCTTGATCGCCACTTAAATGGTATGAAGTTATTTTTTCAATATTATTATGAAATCAAAACATGAATACGAATCGAATTGTGAATAACAGTAATTTCGTTTGAACATTTTTATAAAAAAAAGACGATAAAAAAATCCGTTCAAATACCGGAAGTGGATTTTGTCTCGGAAGAATGGAATGTTTTTTTTTAACATAAAATATATCTATTTATCCTTTATCACAGAATATATGCCTTTATGCTAATCGAGGGAACGAACATACTGTCCTTGTTTTTCTACCGTTCCTAAACAATTAGGTACCTACCTACTGTTAGAGTTCTGTACCAAAATGGTAAAAAGGAACACTTATGGTGCGACTCAGTCTGTCTGTCTACAGTCACAGTTAGATATCTCGAGAACTACTAATGCTATCAACTTAAAATTTGGAATATTTTTAGATGAGGTTTGCCCAACTATTTTGCAAATAAGAGAGAAATAAATAAATATATATTTATTTTTGCAACAGGGACTGAAAGGGGGGTCTTTTTCTCTTTGTTCTTGAATTGGTGGTTGTGGTATAGCGTCTGGCCCAGCGATTGCGGAGGTTAGGCAACTTTCGCAAGGGTCGGTCATGGGATGGGTGACCAAGCATTTATTATCTCGAGCTCCTCCGTGGAAAAATGGCTGATGGTCACGAACTTTAAAATAAAAATTCTGCCACGTGGAAAAATAATTTCCCGTAGTCCACCCTGGAGGACCAAGTCGGTGGACCAAGGGCAATAAAGTAGCTAAATTGCTCTACTTACGGCCGATTTCAATAACCTATTCTCAGTAAGAGATAGGCTTACAAAAGATCTGTTGCCTAGATATAGACGACGGGCAATAACAACAGTTGCCTAGTAACAGATCCATAGTGGGCTAGGTTATTGAAATCGGCCGTTAGTGTGCCTAGTTCCTTTCCAAGTGTCACTAAGTTCTCTCGGGAGTCCATCTTTTGCCTGCTTTGCATTTCTGAGTTTGCGAATACCTATTCAACTCCTATTATTTTATTTATATACGTATGGTCATACGTACTTAACGAGGTAGGTTGTAGATAGTTTATACGATAATCAGCGAACAATCAAACCAGCACACGCTTTCAATGATTCATTTGAATAGCTTGGAGAGTTTAAGGCTAGATTAAAAATAAAAATAAGTTTCAGCAACTGGTGTTTAAGATAATTACGGTGTTAAAACAAATGAAAATCCTAAATTATTTTTTTATAAACCTAATGACAAAAACATTTTGTCAAAATCGAATTAATAATAAAAGCCGAAAGTGAGACCGGTCGAACAGAACAAAATAAATAGAACTACGTCAAGATTCGGCTTCACGGATTTTTTTATCATTTCACTTCGACCCGAGAGGTTCACTCCTAGAATAAATTACTCGCTCCGTTTACGCACATGACATGAATCAGAGTTTTAATAAAATTGTGTTGTCGGATTTTTTTGTTGACAACTACTTATGCCTAGTCTTCACTTAGCAACTTGACGACACGCACAAACGATACGCAATTATAGATTAGCAAGTTTAACAAAACATCTTGCAGCAACGTCACACGCTGGTTTTACAGACGTATCTTGTTTACTGACTAAAAGGCTTCTCAAATCTTTGTAGAACCTAAAAAAGTCATTCCTCTTAAAAAAATATCTTTCTTGGAGTGTACTGCAAACGACGTGTTTTCTATTAGTTGTTTAGTTAGTACTAAACATCGGATATTTGCATACAAGAGCCCTGATAATCCGAACACAGTCTGTATTTAAAAGAAATACAACACACAATGACCCGAAAGCTAAAATTTAATTAAAAACTTCTTTCACACAAAAAAGGCAAAGTAGAAACTGCAAGTACATCGCGCCTGCGCACCTGCAAATAAAATGCAAACGCATAAATGATGACACACTTTGCAAATAAATGCAAATCCCCAGACTCTGACGTACGTTACCAATGACACCAACTTTATTCATAAAGTTTCGGATCTGCGAGGGTTCAAATTATTTTTGTAAACGCAGCATAAACATATGAAAGCGTACGTAGCTCAAATAATACAATTCCCCACCGCGTACGAGCGAAACCGAGGAAAATACGAGCGACATTGTAATAAATACTTTACTGTAACAGAACTAGAGCAGGCAGCTTCTCTCTCGTGTTATTAAAATTTTATACGTGAACCAAGCTCGAGGTTACATTATAATAATCGATGGTGTCACTTAGGAGCATATGAATATTTTACATAGCTCATAAGTGCTGCTTCACAGTAATGTCCGACCGTAAATTTCGGTGCTGCGTAATTTCGCGTAACTAATGTTCTTGCTTGTAACGACAAGTTATTATGATAAATCAATTGCATACATCATTATGATCGTTTCATTAAACAGTTGGGTTAATGATAGTGTTGCTATTAATGAATTACACTCAAAGTAAATACACAATACACATTATAGCTACATTGACATGAAAACAAGAGAGAACAAAATACCGGACAAGTGCGAGTCGGACTCGCCCACCGAGGGTTCCGTACAAATTTTTAGGTACATTATTTATAAATAGTTCAGGAATCGAGTCTCGCAGTTTTTTCTGAGCTTGTCCCGATTTTTTTTTATGATTTAATTACAGCTCTATAGTTTTCAGATTTTTTCCTGTACTTATATTACTATACGATGATATTACTTGCCAAATGTCATAGTTCCAGGTCAGCGGAAAGTATTTATCAATAATTTGCATAAAATGCATTTTATGCAATGCATTTTATGCAAATTATCAAGGATCTTGAGCACTCAAGGGAGAGTGTCGAAAAATGCATTTTTTGCGGCATAAATTGTCGTATCTTCTTTTACGTTAACTTAAAAGTTTAATTTTTTCACAGCTTCAAGAGACTGTAGACTTGAGTAAATGGTTTTAATTTCAACTCGATACCTCCACGCGTTGCCGAGATTAAGGGTCTTGACAGACAGACGGACAACAAAGTGATCCTATAAGGGTTCCGCTTTTTCCTTTTGAGGTACGGAACCCTAAAAACAAGAGACAGTCAAGATCTTTGTTTAAATTTTTAACTAGCTACCAAGAGTATTGTTTTTTGTAGAGTTAATTGAGTCTACTTCAAAACAGAAGTTGTTGCGCTTTTGTAAGTGAGAAAGAGGAGCCCTAATGAGATAATGTTTTATTGAGGGAGTTAATTTAATAAGAGGAATTTTTGCGACAACTCTTAAGATATTCATTTAAATTATAAAGTATATCATATATTAATATTGTGCATGAAATTCTTAAGGTAAGTAACGTATTTAAGTTGATAACAATTAATACTGTATCTATCTATATAGCTTTCCAATTACCACATTGTGCGTGACCAAATTTTTAGATGATATAATGGGTATAGTAAGCTATTCTTATAAGATATTTTTCAATACAGTTACTCGGAAATGTGTGTTTTCGATGACAGTACAGCGTGCGGTAAGTTGATTTTACCGCACGCCACGCGTTTTTGTTTACTGTTTAGTATAGGGTGCGGAAAGTTAATTTTAAAACACGCCACCACCGTGCGTTTTTGTTTATTTATTTTATTTCAGAAGGTACCTATAATGTTTTCTCGCAAATATATTAAATAAAAGTAGCATGGCACACGATTGTTAAGGTTTTTTAAAACTCGTGAGGATTATTATTATTATTAAACGTCAACTCGTTTTAATAACCTTCTTACCAACCTTGTATCATAAACTACTAATAATATGCTATCGCCGACTTTTTTTATAGATCTATAAAAGAGGAATATCCCACCATGCATTGTTTTGTTATACAGCATGTTACAAAAATACCCCTAATGCCGAATATGGTATATAGGGACCATCAATCTGAACAACATTTACTATGGGCCCAACTCTGAAATAGCGAAAAAAAAGCAGCTGTTTCATACAAAAATTAAAATCAAAAATATCAAAATGTATGAAACAGCTGATTTTTTTTCGCGATGGTATTTTTGTAACTTGTTGTATATCAAAGGGATTATGCAGCGTTTTCGATGAAAACTCCCAGGTGGCTTGACTTTTTCTAACACTTCCAACAATCATCGCTATATTTCATCCAAGTAACACAAAACTTGAACAAAATTTATACTTAAACCTTCCTCATGAGTCACTAATCTATTGGTGAAAACCGCATGAAAAATCGTGCAGTAGTTTTTGAGTTTATCGCGAACAGACAGACAGACGCGGCGAAGAACTTTATTTATAATAATTTGTAGTGATAGGTCAGCGCTTGACCACTGTCTCTCACTCACTTGAGAATAGGATGCTACCTTTTGGAACTTTTGTAGTTGTTTTCTGTGCCAAATTCCATACAAAATTGCTTACTACAGTCACTATCGAGTAAAGTAAACGTAGCTGTGTACACTCATAATACAGGCATAGAGCTGAAAAAGTAAAAAAAAAATAGGTTACTGGCAGAACCGTCTGAGTCACCTGAGTTTATGCCGTAACTTTGATGTCTAAGAGCACCTTACGAACATCTGCGATGGCTGCCGAATTGAATTTCAAATTTATGCGTCATTTTGCGTCATAAAGCGTAACGGGCGAGGTGATCCGCGTAATGCGACGTTACGTCATGCCGCTTTTGCCGTCGTATGTTAATGGCAATACCGACGAAATGTCTTAAAACTGATTTTGTTCTGTCGTTTATCAGATTTTAGAACTGTTTTTTTGTATGTGGAAGGTTTAAGCGCTGGTTTTTTCTACAAACATTTTAAATCACAACATAATCTTATAACGTCTGCACGTACCTACCTTATTCTTTTTTACACTTCTACGAATAACTACCTCCATAATATTATTCATATCACAATACTGATATGGATGAAAAGTACTCTGTCTGTAACGTTCCCGCACCTAAACCACTGTACCTATTTTGATGAATTTTGATAGAGAGAGATTGAAACTTATCACTTAAGTTATGCCAACCAATGATAACCTTACTATGCCACCACTGGTAATGTAAATTGACTTACTGCAAAAATGTCATTCTCATTTCCAATATTATAAAATAAACTTCACCATAATATTAATTGGATCTAAATTGTTTTTATTGTATAGTATATTTTATTGATTGTTTATACATATGAAGGATTCATATGAATAAACAGCCCCACAACAGCCATAAAGTTTTGGTTATACGGAACTGCGCACGGCAATGGCCCACATTTACATATAACAAAACAGATATGATAAAGCAAAGTAGAACATAATATTTATAACGTAATGCTAATAAGTTCTGCTTGCACTATAGATTGTCGTGTATCCACATCGCAAGCCATTGCCAAGCAAGGCAGTTTCGCGACGTAGAAGCGCGCTTACCTTGCTCCCCAATGTGACAACTGGCGAGCAGCCTTGCGATGACGTCGATACACACGGCATAACCGTATGGTAGGAAAAGATATTGTTTTATTTATTATTAAAATAGTGTATTATCGTATGGCGTATTATGATCATTTGTAGGATATAGTGCGGTAACTCCTTTGGCTAAGCGATGAATGCAGACAAATGACGACTAGTTTTACAGTACCGCACTTTCAGTTGTGAAATGTTTATCATCATCATCATATCAGCTGCACTATTCCCACTGCTGGGCAAAGCCTTCCCCAAGTTCCGGTTCTGCGCTGCCCGCATCCAGAGGCTTCCCGTCACCATCACCAGATCCGCGGTCCATCTTGTCGGGGGCCTTCCCACGGAGCATCGTCCGGTGCACGGTTGTCATTGCAGAACCTTTCCGCGCCAACGGCCATCGGTTCTTTTTTATGTTAGACAGGCATAAACGCTTAACCGCTATCACGCCTGGTGGTAAGCGATGATGCGATCTGCGATGAAACGCGCTTGCCTAAAAGTAACCTATCCGTTCGCGACTTGAAGGCCCCTAGATTGTACCTATCAGGAAATATAGACTAAAGCAAGGAGTTCCTATCTCTAGCGGTACGGTTATAAAATTTGAAACTAAACGCTTAGTCTTTGGAATATCCATCAAAATCAGTGGCGCAGATTCAAAACTCAAAACTCATTTATTCAGTGTAGGCTTACAAGCACTTGTGAATGTCAAAGAAGCTACGCCGTCGGTTTGCAAACCCTTCGATTCGTGCTATGTATCACGCCCACAGCCATGGGTCCACTGTCGTGTGGACAACATTAGGAAAACCTGTCACTAATATCAATTTAGGAATCTAACACTCATAAACTAAAGCTGATAGTCCTAGGGTCGGTCAATCTACGTTCAAAGGCGTGCATCTATTTCACAATCCAACCACATTCCATTTACCTCAAGGGAAGTCAAAACAGCAAAATTCTTGCTGAAGTGCTCCGAGTATAATTGTATACACTGAGAGACGTGCAGCATAAATCATTTCAGGCGTCTGCACATAGACAAAGCTATCTCACTAATGTAATGCACTCGGTCGTTCCAAACGGAAAACCTTAATTTTTCAATCGCAACTGTAAAATTTGACGCATAGAATTTAAATGAGAACTTTACGTCAAACGTTTCGTCGTGAAATTTGAAGAGTTCGCAATTAATTTATTTTAACGTCAGGGTTAATTTTATGCGAAATGGTTGGACAGAGCTTCGTAATTTTTTTCTTTCTCTAATAATACGTTGTGACATCTGTCGACCTTATGACTTATGACGACCTCCGTGGTCGAGTGGCTTTGTACACCGGTTTTCAAGGTGTCGCCATCTCTGAGGTCCCGGGTTCGATCCCCGGTTGGGTCAATTTAGAAAACGAACTTTTCTATATTGGCTCAGGTCTGGGTGTTTGTGATACCACTGTTGTCTCTGATTTCCATAACACAAGTGCTTTATAGCTACTTACTTTGGAATCGGAGCAATGTATGTGATGTTGTCAAATATTATTATTACTATTTTTGTTCAGGGTTCCGTAGTCAAGTCAACAGGGAACCCTTATAGTTCCGCCATGTCCGTCTGTCCGTCGGCGGCTTAGTTCAGAGGCCATAAGTACTCTAGTACTTACTTAGTAGTAGTATCCTCCTCTACATGTAAAGTGGGGATGAAATTTTTATTCCTCATCAATCTCATAGTGTGGGGTATATCACTGCAAGGTAGGCTTTACCAGTTAAAGAGTAAATAGTCAATAAACTTATAAAATTGGAAAAGCTTGAATAGTTAGGTATTATACTTACTTAGTTTTAGTCGATAGTTGTGTAAAAATGGAATAAATATAAGTTTAAAGCCATACGGAATGGTATACGGTAACTACGGAACCCTACTGCGCGTGGCCCGACACGCACTTGGCCGGTTTTTCATCAGTGTTTCTGACGTTTTTGGCGTATCATTATCAAGGAACCAAGTTACGACGCTTTTTAAAGTTCCTTAAAAAGTGGTTGCTATGGACTGAAATGATTTTAATAATATAATGATTATTACTGATTGATTTACGGTGTAAAAAAATGAATTCTTGTATTTTTTTATCAATAATAATGTATGGTCTAGTTTGACGGTAATGCCTAAAACGAACAAGTGATTTAGGTATATATGAAAATATTCATAACCGTAAGTGATTATTCTTCTGTCATGAAGACACGTTCCTGAAATATAGAATTTAATATCTTTAATCTTACCTTAACTGTCAGGTTAAATATGGATTCTAGAGCCAATATGAAAAATACTGAACGCTAGAAATAAACTTGAGATAGACGTGATCCTGCCAAAAAGCGGGGAGCAGCTGCATAATATTAAAAAAAAAACATGCTCGTCAAATCACGAAAAAACATATCAGATGTGTTTTCATAATTATACCTATATGGGACAACAGATTTTTTCGACGGTTGTAAAGTATACTCAAATTAGAACAAATCTTTTTAAAATGTGACCAACACAGATTTTCCAAATTGATTTTCTAGCTACGTTTAATAGATATGTAAAACCGGGTTATTTTAAATCTAGATGACGATGACCTTTTCGTATCTAGCCGTATCGATTTCCATTGTTATGAAAATGGCAGCGTTAGATCGGATTTTATGCAAACGAAGCTAACATATAGAGAGAATAGAATGATCCAAAAAACTGGAACATATTGTAATGAATGCTTTATAAACTGGAAAAAAAAGTTTTACTGAACCCATTTTATTATATTCATTAGAGAATTTGCATTTTATCCTTCGAACCATAAATTTGATAAACGAACAGACCCATTTTAATTTATGCGTGTTACCTTAAGCATAGAAAACTAAGTATTATCCATAATTCTAGAATGGGATTCAAGTCACATTTTTAAAAAGGGTGGTTAGCGCTTCTCACACAAAAAGAAGACAGAAAGAGCCGTCGGAAATAAGTTACGAAGACCTGTACACAGGTCTTTCTTATTAGTTTCTTTAAATAGGTTACATTTGTACATTTTATAAATACATTTAATTTCATTAGTTGTTATTCTTCAAAATATTTACAATGGACACGCAATGGTCTGACTTTGACCGCTCTGACCTTGACGTCAGACAAACGTAGCATTCGAATTATTACTTTTCAGAACAATGGTAGAAATTAGACAGATAGAAATTCGAATAATATAAGAAAAAATACTAGAAAAAATCGACTCACCCGTAGCACCTCAGACGGGACTCGAACCCGCACCCTTGGGATTCCGGCCCAATGCACTGACCAATTATGCTACCGAGTCGCTAGTGGGAGCGGCGAAATTTTCTAGTATTTTTTACTTCTTCGCTGCAAGCCAGCGCAATTTCATCAATGTGAGGAAATACCCCCACATTCGAAAGGTTCCTTTCGATGCACGGAGGAGCTCGAGATAATAAATTTTAGGTTAACCTCCGTAATCGCTGGGTCAAGCCGTTGGTCCCGGCTGCATTTGCAGTCGTTAGCACCCACCGATCCGCATTGGGCCCACGTGGTGGGTCATGGCCCATCCTCCTTATCCACCCATTAGAAAGGCCTGTGCCCCAGCAGTGAGGACATTAAAAATGGCTGACGGTCATTATAATAATGTACATTTATAATTATTATCATTATAATATAATAATAATTATAAATGTACATTTGAGTGTAAAAATTACAAAGTTTTACAAACATCACCTGAGAAAAATATTGATACGTATTAGTTAATTTATTATTTAGTCAGATCTATAATCAAGTAATAAAGCGCATTATTTATAAGTGACGTGATAGTTAAGCAAGGGTGAGGAGTGTATATTAAAAAGTAAAGCTTGCTGTCGCTTATAGCCACTGCAGAAGTGCAGTCAGCTGCATTCAGTGACTGAACTTCGAGCTAAAACAGACCTTATTACCCTGCAATAAAATCTCACGATCCAGCTGTTATCACTGATGTGCAACGTACATTTACAAAGAAACCGTTGGAATGGAAATTTCGCACTGTTTACAATATTCCACTGGAATATAATTCTGATGCCAATATTTACCGAAACGCTTACTTATAAAATATAGGTGTAAACAAATACAACAATGGAAAATTTTCAATTTTGCTTGAAATATCATTATTTACTTTTTTTTCGGATTCGGACACACTGGAAAAGTACTGGTTTTTAACACGTTTTTATTAGGTTTTTTGTCCACAAATTTAGCAAACGATCTTTGACTATGTTCCCGATGAGCTAGAAGAGACTTGAAACTCTGAACATAGGTCAGAACTGGAAGGCATTGCAATATCATGGTGTCATTGAGCTGATCTGATGATGGAGCCGGAAGAATAGGCCACAGGAATCTGTAATAAAACCATGCGACCCCATCAAGTTTGGGCTCATTTGATTCGTCTTAACGAGTACTCTGTTGGGAAATAGTGTCCAGGGTCTGATGATGGAGCCGGAAGAAGGCCACAGGAACTCTATAATAATACCACACAACCCCATCGAGTTTGGGATCCGTTTGGGGAACTTATCGTTTGATAATTTACTGATTTTATTTTATTATAAAAAACACTTTTTTAAAACGGACTAAAAAGTATACAATAATTTCTTCCGTAAAGATTTATTACACTATGCAAAATTTTAAACCTAAAAAAGATGGACGGATGGACGGACAGACAGACGGACAAACAGACGGACAAATTCAAAACTCATTTATTCAGTCTAGGTTGTTACAAGCACTTGTGAATGTCAAAGAAGCTACGCCATCGGTTCGCAAACCCTAAGCGGGAGACCTTGTAACGAGAAGAACCGGCAAGAACATGACAAGACATGGCGAAACTATAAGGGTTTCTCGACTTGACTACGGAATCCTAAAAAGTGAATAGAGTCAGACCTGTACTTAGAACAATAGTAGTAGTAGATACAAAGTGTCTTCCCAAAAAACAATTTTTTTAGCTTAGGTATCTTTAAATTCATAAATATTTTTCGAGCATTAAATTAAAACCTTTAAAAAGCTATCGTGAACGTCAGTACCTACCTAATTTAATATTAAAAAAATACTAAAAATAGATAATACATTGGAGACAAAGTTTAAAAAAGAAGCTAAGTATCAAAACAACGTTTAATTTCGTAACTCATATTTAAAAAATCCATTTAAGATTCTAAAAAAAACCGATTCCCTCTTGACGAAAATTGGAGATAAAGACAAAGAGCAAATTGACTCGAGTTTAGTAAAGTTTAACGCGGTTTCGAACGGCTTCTGATAACAAGGCCTGAGTAATCTCCTTTAAAAAAACGCACATAAAAACGCCCGAGCCGTAAATATGTAAATATCGCTCATAAAATAACAGGGAAACAAAATGGCGTAAAAAGGCAAACTCCGAGCGAAAACCTCCCGCACACGTAACCTTAATACGTTACCACAGAGTACCTATTTACACTTAAGTGTGCAACCTCTAGGACAGCGTTTCCCAAATGGTGGGTCACAACCCGGCACCGGGCCACGAAAATAACCAGTTCGCAACATTGTCTACAATTAGTCAAATAGCTTCATACATCTCACTAAAATATGATCGTTACTGTGATTGATCTAATATTAGGTAAAATTCTTGTAAAATGTTACGTTTTTTACTTTAATACACTTTTATATTATGAACGCGTAGTCTGCGCACTAGCGCCGCCATTGGGAAAAAAATCATAGTGCTTAAATAAAGACAAATTTCTGAATTATCTCTCTGTAGTGAACTCCGACGAAGCTTTTTTTAAAATTTATTTTGGCAACTAACAGTCATGTATAATTGTAATGTTATTAACAAACAATACTATAGAAAAGACCTACAGTGTCCAAAAGCAATTTTTTACAAAACATTGTGTCTAAACGTTAAGACTTTATGGTGCTTTTTATCGCTAAAACAATATTGTCTGGCTTGTCATTTAGTTTAATGGAGTTTTTTTTGCTAAAAGTGGCCACTTTTCGCAATATAGCTCCATTAAACTAAACGACAGGTTAGATAATATTGTTTAAGTGATAAAAAGTACCACAAAGCTTCTTCGGAGTGCACTACAGAGAAATAATTCACAATTTAGTCTTTATTTAAGGACTATGTTTTTTTTCCCAATGGCGGCGCTAGTGTGCAGACTATGTGCTCTTAAATATGTTCTTTTAATTTTCCATATATATGCACAAGTAGGGTTAAAAAACTTATGGTGGGTCACGATGGGGAAACATTAAAATTACTGGGTCAGGGCATAATAAAGTTTGGGAAACGCTGATCCAGGAGATTGCTGGTAATTCAAACGGTTAAGAGATTTTGCTTTATTGCTCCTTTATTCTTTCAAGTTTAGTCAATGTTACCAGTTGAGGTGATGTTGTACTTACAACTTTGTCTTTTATCTGTAAGATTGTCTCTTGTTTAATATTTTCAGTGTGTGATTTGTTTTGTGTGATTCGATTGCTGCTTGTGTCTTTAGTAAGGTTATATCAAAATCTTCTTTTTTTCTTTAGATTGGATTTATAACATAGCCTATAGGTTTCTCTTTACCAATTTTGTATTGTCTAGCTTTTTAGCAATTGCAAATGTATCAATTGCGGTCCATGGTAGACGCGCAAAAATTTCTTCGCGGTGTCTGCTCTAGTACGTAGAAACAATTTATATTAGGTTCTTACTTATGATTGATTTATTCAAACTTTTTTAGCCTGTAACAAAAGAGTTACAGAATTTAAAAAGTTAGAATATGAGACTAAGGCCTACAGATAAAACGTCTTTGATATATTATTTAGACTTTATTTTATATTTTAGTCAGCTAATTATAAACCCGTAACTAAATCACTCTAGACATATTTTTTTCTTCTGTCCTGTCAGGACGAGCTTTCAAAGATAATTATAAATAAAACATTCTTTATTTAATTTACTACTTGCCAAATGGCCAAGAAGTTTGTAAGCGATGCAGTCAAGCATCACAATACACCATTTCACCCACCAATCCGCATTGGGCCCGCGTGGTGGGTCATGGCCCATCCTCCTTATAATAATCATAAGGAAGGCCTGTGCCCAACAGTGGGGACATCAAAAATAGCTGATGGTCAGGCAACATAATTTAAGCGAAAAAAATAAGTTTTGGCTAAGTTACAAATGGTGGTCATTTTCGTTAACAAAAAAGGAGTCAAATTCAAGCTATATTTTGAATGCTAAGAAAACAAAATAAATAGAGTTTAAAGGCTGATTGATGGCTAAACATAATTTGATGTAATATCCAGCAACTGATAAATATTTTAAATAACAGAAGTTATGAGGTTCTCTGTGTGAGAAAAAAAAAACACCAATTTCATAGGTAAGAACCCAATACCTCAGTAGATCGTAAACATAAAGTACATAGCGGCGTCGGTCCGCAGACAGAGAGCCCACTGCGAACAAAGCACCATTTTGCACGCACATATTGACATTACGATTTTACAGGGATTCTAGGGCAGTTTTGGACAGAGCTCAGTAGCGGCTGTCGCGAGTGCTACCGCGGGTAGTGATGAAAAAGAATAGAGTAAATCAAAAGCCTAATTTCAATTTAAGTTTAGGCTGAGTTTGCCTATCATAAATTTCACCGGTTTGCAAAATAGTGGGATACCAGTGGCGAAGAGTACATACAAGCCGATTCCCATCGGCTTAACTTTTAGAAATCCCACCTCACCGATCCACTATATAATACAGATCATAACATTACTGTTAACTGTTTCTATATGTTTAGTGAAAATAAGCTGCATTGCGATTCTGTAAGACATCATTCGTAACCTCGCATCTGAATCCGCTGTGAGTTTCTTGATTGGTATTTTCAAAACTCGCTTGATAATTCGCATGTGCACTAGCGCTGCACTTGCGAGCGTGTCAGCGAGTTGAACTAAATTGACCGCGAGAATTTTGACGGGAACCGATAACTTGTCCGAAATTTACTTGTCCTAATTTCATTTAACGGAAACGGTTGACCAAAGTTTTTGTTGCTATATGTATTGTTTGCCATATTTTTAAACCATCGAAATATCATTTGGCATATGTCTCATTTTACCGAACTACGTTTCACCGATTTTCAAAATGATTTTTTAGTATTGGCACCACCAGAACAACATTTTACCGAATACTATTTGGCCGCAACCGCAACTATGGTATATTTATATTATGTAGGTAACATTTGACATAATCGATATTTGTTATAATAATACATGTTTTATTAAGCAAGCATGCACCATGCATGCAAGCATTATAGAGCTGCGAATGGTCAAAACACTAACCTAACCTAACCTACTTAATGTATTCAAAGTTTTTCATTTGGTGAACTGAAAATATGACAAATAAATCAGTGGTGTAATGAATGTTCGGAAATATAATACTTCGACGAAATGTTCTTTCGACCGCGCATAACTTCGGTAAAAAGTTTTTCGACCAAATAAGACATCGAAGTAACGAAAAAAACGTAATTTCGACGAAGTCAAAAAAGGCGAAACGAAAACAGTCGAAAAGATTTCAGTAAAATGAAATTCGATCAAAAAAATTTCGACCTTGGGATAGGTTACCGATTTTGACAGATAAAGTATGAGATGATGTAAAAAGTGGCATTCTGTAAGGTATAGACCGAGAGGTGACAGGATTTTTCGTAACGATCAAGGAAACGATTACATTTACTTTTATGGGGTGTAGAGTGGTTGTAGAATGTCCCCTAATGTGAATGATGAATTTCCATAAAATATAATGCTATTTTCGCGGTTTTTTAGCATATCAAAACAGCTCTTAGAATCCTGATAGATCAGTTGTGTGTATTGCAATCTGGATCTCATCCATTCACTCCCTGGGTAGCTATCTTCAGATCGGCAGAGAACCAAGGCTTCAAAGTTATCTCGTTGGTATGAAAATTATCTGGTGCTTCTAATTATCTAAGGTGAAGGTGCAAGGTGTGTCGCTGTCTTGCTAAATGCAGGTATTGTGCACTGATATTTTTGTGGTGTGCATGTGCATTTTTTTGCGGGCAGGCGGGCGGTGCATCCTGCATATATATTTTTTGCGGGAGTAAGCTACATATATTTCTCTTTTCACAATTCTAATTATCCGTCCACCTCTCGAATTAAACAACCTCTCGCATCAGATCTCACTTCGCTACTCCCTTCACTCTCACTTAAATTTGCATTCTGTAAGCATCACCTATTTACTTGCGAAGTGAAGTGAGTTCTGTATTGTAGTGACTGCCACACTCAAAAAAATGTTAGTCGAGATTTATTGATTGCAGTTTTTTGATACAATTGTTGAGTTTTTGGTACAGAACTTTATAGCAAATATGCGTTTTTTTAATTAAAATTTCTTATTTTAAGGAATTTGAGGCAGCTAATAGTCTGCGTGTTGAATTAAAATTGACCGTGAGATTTTGACAGATGAAATATGAGATGACATAAGAAGTGGCATTCTGTAAGGAAATTCCGCCCTCACTTCGATGCTCACCTCGCAAGTGAACCCGATTCAAAGTGTCAAATAAAAAGTATCTATTTTACGAGTGAAAATAGAAGAAGTCCTCTACAAACAATGTTAAAATAATATTTTTTTTAGAAATAAAACACTTTTTACGGATTACAGCGCGTATATTATTAATTCAGGTGTTGTTTTAGAATTATTTAGTTTGTATTTATTGGTTTTTAGAATTCCCGACGTTTCGACACCTTTCCAGGGACCGTGGTCACGGGAGGACTGAAAGTGTTTAAAAAGTGTTTTATTTCTAATGAACTGTATACGAGCGAAAGTCTTAGAAGTGAATATTTTTTTATTTTTTAACACTGACAAGTAGTTTTAACCACAAATTATATAGCTATTTAATTTGTGAAAAACTATTTTTTTTTTATTATTTAACTTTACAAAAACAAAAATTTTTCATCGTAACAAACCAAAAACCACGGCGGTTTGTCCGGAATGCTAGACTTATACACTAACATTATTATATATTTATGGTAACAACAACATATTATAAAATAGGTCACTAGTAAACAATTTACCTGCGGTGATCGTCCAGTTTTAATATTACTTTCTGTAATGCTTTGTAAGAGATGTAAAGGATGGCGAGAAAAGCTTTGAGTTTATATATCCAGATGACTTGTATTTATTCTCAATAATCAGAACAACAGATAGGTGTGTCTGTCAACGGTTTGAATTTCTGGACAATTGCATTGCTATTATTGTTGTGCAAGCAAAGATGTTCATGAGCCACAAGCCTTCCACCACCACCACCTACAAGGATGTTATTTCAGAAAACATTTTTATTTTAATGTCAATTTTTTTTTACATGTTATTGTATAAAATTTGATAAAAAAAAATTTTTATATTGTTAGGTAAAACTTATTATACTGGTTTGTAAGACTCCTGGGAATAGAGGGATTTAGGTGCTTGTTAGTACACAGAATGCTCAATTATCATCCAGACATAGTTGCAAAAATAGTTATTGCATGCTGTGTTTTGCACAACATGTGCAATCGCGCAGAAATACCGGCTTTCACAATTTCAGAAGAAGAGAGACTAGAAGAGCTACAAACAATTGCTGAAGTTCAAAGGAGGCAAACTAGGGATTTGCCATCTTACGCCGATTTAGCTCTAGGGCAATAACGTAGACGAAATTTAGTAATAGCCTATGGCGTTCACGTCATATTTAATTTATCGGTGGTCAAAAACCCTTTACAAGTTTTCTTTCGTCATTTCATTCTTGGATAGGCCTTCCAATTTGTAAAATGGTAGTAGATTCAGTAGATTTATACATTTTTAACATGATGTGCTAACAGAAAACCTAAAAAAACTGCTAATTTTTTTTAAAGCTTTATTTATTTAATACCAAATAATATACTAGAAAAAATAAGACTTGCACCAGATCATGTTCTCGGACGGGAATCGAACCCGCGACCTTTGGATATCCGGTCCAATGCTCTGACCGCTGAGCTACCGAGCCACTCTTTTCTAGTATATGATTTGGTATTATATAAAAATAGCATTGTGAATGCTAAAATCTCAAAATTTAAAAAGCTTTATTTATTTTTAACATTTTTGGGGCTAGGCATATGTAAATATATGTAATAAAAATGTAAGCGATGATATAAATATATTTTATTAATATTTAAACGACAGTTGATCCTTTCAATCGGTTCAGCCGTCTTCGAGTAGTTCTGGTAGCTCTTCCTTCAGGTGTTCCTTCTGGAGTTCCCTGGTAAGTTCAGACCAGATGTTCTTCAATTTGCTAATATGTAGTGACACTTCACCACTGGATTGCACTGTGTAGCTGAAGAACTTCATGCACAGGCTTTACTCTTTTGCAAGCCATCATACAGGCGGTGTAGTTCTAGCCATACTTCCCTCGCTGTAGAATATCGCAAAACTTTCTCACAGTTGTCTTGTGACAAATTCGTAGTAATAAGTTCGCCTCATGAAGATCTCGTGTCTCCCACTTGGATTGTTGCTGATTCAACGATAGACTTTTCCATCAACTCTCGACGTAAATTCTATCTGAATTTTATTTCCGGTAACTTAACGCTCTGCTACCATATTAAAGTACATACTTTTTGATATTATAGGATCTTGGGAAAGAAAATAATAAAATTAAACTGTAAAAACTGTATTAAAAAACGCAAGGAAGAATATTGACAAACAAGACATTGACATTATATTCAATGAGCAATATATACAAAAAGAGTACTTAGGTCGATTTGCAGCAACATTTACTAAATCTCGATTTTGTTAAACCTATACTTTACTCATACGAATATGTAAAATTTTTAAATCGATATTTAAAATTTTCACAGTTTCATAAGGGCTACATCTAAGTTTAACAAAGTCGAGATTTAGTAAATGTTACTGCAAGTGGGCCTTAATATAGGTAACTATACAAAGCAGGATTCTTAACAAAATATTATAGGTCTGTCCACGGTCCGGTTTTTTCTTGGATGACGGATCCGAGCGTTTCGACGGAGACGGATGACGGAGACGGATCACGTTTGTCCATTGCGTCCGGATCCGATCCAATCCCGAACCACATATCACTCTGCGGTGCAACTGAGATGTCATGTGCACGTGCCTTTTTTTACGTTAGAATGCCGACAACTTCTTGCAATATACGTACAAAGACGCAGAAGACAAAAAAGTTTTGGGTTTCACCCTCTCCTACAAGAGAGATACCTCGATGGGGCATTTAATACACTATACGATAAATTACAACAACGTGAAGATATATAATACCAAATAATAAACTAGAAAAAATACGACTCGCACCAGATTATGTTCTCGGACGGAAATCGAACGGGACGGGAGCATTGTAAATGCTAAAATCTCAAATTTAAAAATGATGTAGCTTTCTTATCTTAATCAATTGTTTAAAAATATCTGGAAAGGTATTCAGTTGATGTCGAGGTAATTCCTTGTAATTGGTGAGATGGCGCTGGCTTGCAGCGTAAGAGTTGATATACTAGGAGAAATTCGACATTCCCACTAGTGACTCAGTAGCGCAGCGGTCAGAGCATTGGACCGGATATCCAAAGGTCGCAGGTTCGATTCCCGTCCGAGAACATGATCAGGTGCGAGTCGTATTTTTTCTTGTTTATTATTTGGTATTATATAAAAATAGCATTGTGAATGCTAAAATCTCAAATTTAAAAACGTGAAGATATTTTTTTAACATTTGTTTTTATTAGTAACTCCTTTTTGGTTAGCAGAAATGACCTTTTATTTCGTTGTGACTTAGCCGATACTTATTTTTTTCGCATAACCTAAGTGGCATACGTTATATTAGTGTGTAAACATTAGTGCAAAATGTTTTAAAACGTTAGCGTTCATGGTTGTTAAATAAATTAAGAAAATGTTAGTATGGAAAATTCAAATTCTTTAAAATTCTCCATACAAAACGGCAATTTCATACTTTAACCCCTAATATTAACTTGCCCTAAAAACTTTATTGTGTGAACAAAATAAAGTCGCAGCGCAAGTGCTTGTCGCAATAAGCAAGTTCGGCAAGTTGCAAAAGATGACGGTTGACGAAGACGGACGTCGGGTGGCTGCGCCGTGGACAAGTCCATATGTATTTTATATTCTAATGGGGTACTTCGAATCGAGGCTCCGGTTTAGCGGTTCATCCGATCAAGCAAAATCTTCGGAGCCCTTTCAAAAGAACGGATGACGGATTTCGGACGCCGGATGTCGAGTTGACAAAAGTTCATACAAATATAATATATAGGCCGCTATTCGGTCCGGTTTTTTCTCTCCGAGGAGACGGACGCCGTGGACATACAGTTTAAGGCATAGGGATTATATTCATGGCACGAATTAAGAGTTTTTTATTTTTTTTATTTTTGCTGCATCAAATTCCTTAAAATAAGAAATTTTAATTTAAAACTCATATATTAGCTAAACTGGAATCGATAAAACTCGACTAACATTTTGTTGAGTGTGGTTGTCACTAGGTACAACGCAAGTCAAGGTAAAGGTCAAGCGAGGTGAGATGCGAAGTGAGAGTGAATTGCGAAGGGAGTTGCGAGTTGTCGTCTGATTTTACAGAATCGCAGGGCAGAGGGTTGTTGTAACGATGCACAAGTATTTCCCAAGCAGTATCATAATTTTCCTCTGAAATATGTAAATGCTGAATGAGTCTTTCCGCTTCTCCCTTTACCTTTCCCTTTAAGTGTTGCATTTTCTGTGATTTTGTCAGCATATTGTTATTGTGGATAGCAGCCGAATATAAATCAAAAAATGTGGGCCATTGAACATAGCTTCCAGCGAAAATTGGAATTTCTAAGCGTGGAGTTGATTGCTGAAGGTGACTCGTAGATGATAGTTTCTGATTTAGTTTTCGCTTGATGTCCTTGAAAAGTTTCTCATGTTCATTCAACTCGATGTCATAATCACCGTTGCATCCTTGGGTGACGTTGTCAATATCTAAATGAAGGACGTCAATCGCATTCCATTTTAATTGAAGATTACGCAACTCATCCTCGATCTCCCATTTTTCTGTTAACAGGTCAAGGTTTATTCCGCTTAGTAATCGCTTAAATGCTCTGAAGTTAGTTTTCTGTTTAGATAGCAAATCTTGTAGAGGGTTGCTTCTTGGTGTTATTTTAGGTTCGGTGGGTGGTTGTTGTCTGTATAAAGATAGTACATGATAAGTATCCTGGTATATTTTCAATGTCTTCTCATAAACGTTTCCTGCGAAATATTCCTCATCTCTCGAATAATCACTCTCTAAAAGTCGATTATGGTTCTGATCAAACTCTCCCCAGAGGCTCTCTAGCGTGTCTATGCGTCTCTTGATGTAGTCAGGTGTCTTCCTGCTGTCGGAGTCCTTACTAAAGTTTGATTTAACTTGCTTGATGATTTCCAAAATTTCTGCTTGGCGGTTGATTATGGCTTCCATCTTAATGAGTTAGTAATAAAAAAGGAACAAGCTTACTGATAACTGCTGATGGTAACTGGATATCGTAATTCGGTTACGATTTTCTGCTCACGATGATGGCTGATACTGGTGCGTGGTGCTATTGCCTTTGCCGTGCAGCCTTGGGGCTCACAGACAAAAGACAAATCCAGGAAAAAATATAGTCTTCACTTAGTCATGAGACCGTATAGTAAAATTGCGCAATGCACTCGACAAACGCGATTCCCTATTCGACACGAATCCGCGCGCGTGCTCGATGTCGAAAAGGATTGATGATAGGTAAAAATAAAACAATGAAATGATATTTAAAATTATGATAAAATATAACAATGCGTGAACAAAAATATATATTATAATCGGAATATATTTTTATCGGATAGTCAAGGATCAAATGACTATAGATATGTTAGGATGCTGATAAAAGGATCGAAGGACCAAAATATGTAGGGTGTAGCCCTACACACTTAAGATGATAGGAATGATAAGAGTGATAGTTGATTGATCTATGATAAAGGGATGCTGTTCTGATATTTATATGATATAAGGGTGCTGATAGGAAATGATATATAGGAGTTCAAAATGATACAACCGTGTCGAGTGCTAATCGTAATAGAACTGATTTATTTTAGTTATAAATTAGGTGCAATAAACGCGTGTAAATAAAGTGCAAGTTCGCAAATTACAAATGTTGCAATAATTAGGTATTTCTTAGACCAATGTGCGGTTCACCGTACAGCTTACCTTCGCCATAATTTCACCCCTCGCCACAGTGGAATATTATACAAAAAACCCGCAATATTTTTAAAATTGCTATCCAACTGCTCGCACTATGGGGTAGACAAAAAAAAATCCCCACTTCACGTGTGGGTGGAGATAATAAAAAAAAAGTTTTTTCAAAATATAACTTTACCACTTTGATCACCGGCGTGATTAAATTAATTAATGAATGAATGCCAAATTACAGTTTTCAAGTACTAAGTGTCTATGAGCTAGGCTGGGGACGGACAGTCGGACTGACGGACATGGCGAAACTATAAGGGTTCCTTGTTGACTACGGAACCCTAAAAACACGAGTAGACGATTTTTTTCAATTTGTACAGCCAACTGTAAGGTGTAATGTGAATAGTGGCTGGATAAGAGCCGCCGACCACTTGTGTCGGCCGCACTAATGCGCAAACCGAACGCGTCATTTTATGACCCATTATTATTAAAAACATTTAAAGATTTGTATTAGTGATTTTATGAAAATTCTAAATCGGTAACATTAAGAAAAGTCTGCAATTCATTTCATATTGGAACCATGTTTGACATGATAACGTTTTATATTAAAATTCATGATTCATAGCATCAAAGGTGAAATGAATTATAGAATCTTGCTTTTTTAAACCCCTGAATCGTTGCCCCTGAATCCCTGAACCCCTGAATCTGAATCGTTGCGTATGGCACAATGTGAGAACCATCTAGACTCTAGGTCTAGGTTGTATATATTTTATTGGCTCTAGGTCCAGAAGTATTTATTAGGTACCTACTACAGTTAATATACAGTACCTACTACTATCAAGAGTGTCATAAAAATGAGTGTGGTATTTTGCAAGTTGGAACGTTTTCGGGATAAGTATTACTATTATCTCGCGTAATCGTTAACGTTTATTTAATTATCTATCGCGAAAGCATTTGAAGTAATTAAAATTCATTCTGCTTGTCGCTGAACTTGTATTTTTTTTAAATCACAAACATTGCTCTGTTTCCAAAATAAGTTGGCAAAGCACTTGTGTAATGGATATCAGAGACAACGGTGGAACTACAAACACCCAAACCTGAACCAATAACCAAAAGTTTGTTTTTCTAAATTGACCCAGCCGGGAATCGAAGGAGAGGAAATCTTGAAAACCGGTGTACAAACTGCTCGACCACAGGGGTCGTCAAAATGCAAAATTAAAAGCAAAATTCACAACAAAAAGCTGTGCTGTATGCTGTACTTCGTCTTTTCAAAAAGTATATTAAAACTCCAATTTAATAAATTATAATCACACAGTAGTTCACTGTATACCTATTGATTTAGTTGTTTTATTGCTTAAAGTGGAAACTTTCAGAGAAATTGTAAAAAAATCGTTAAAACGTCGTAAGTGTATAAAACTTCAGAGCTTTAGAGTGTTGAGACAACGGGTTTCTCGAAACTTGAATGATAGAAGTACTTTTGTTATGAACCTGAGTAGAATTAAGTAGAAAACCTTATTTTGCTCCAAATGAAATCTACTTTTTACACGGCTGCTTTAAAAAATTGAGAGTGTAATGTGTTCAGGGTTCATATATGTTTGTATGTGGTATGAGAATGTAAAAACACAATTGCCCTGCCAAAACCGAACTAAAATAGTTGAATAAAAAGTGTCAGTCGTGATTCTTGTATATTTTTTTGTTTTTGTTTTTTTTATCATTTAAGAAGTATTTAAACTTTCGCCTGTTTTCTCCGCACTATCATCATTTATTTTTCCAAAGACACATCTAGGTTCCATTTTTGAAATTTGAATTCGAAGCTGTCACATCGCTGCGCGTTTGTTCTCACGCCCTATCGGTTTTCGATCAGTGTGCCCGGCGGCATGGGGGCGTACGCACGCTTTGTTCGCTAACGGGCGTTTATCAAATCGCGTATTGTTTACAGACGTGTAACACGTGCTTTAAGCTCGTCCGCGCTTCACCGTAAACTTATGATGACTGATTTATCGTTAAAAGTGACGTTTACAAATTAGAACGGTCTTGTTTTTCGTTGAAAATTGTAACCAGCCAGACTTTAAATTTTTAAGGGAATGTAAACTTTTTAGTTTTATGATGTAGTTTCTAGTGATGATTAAAGTGAAGTGGTACGGAATGGAAATGTTCAGGAGATGTTTGCTTGGGAAACCAGGCTTGACATTTATGCTTGTTTTTCTTGCAATAACTGAAGTACCAGGATACGTGGAGACTGAGGAATTCATATCCGACTTGGATAAGCCCAGTAAGTAACATTTTTACTATTATTAGGTCCACACCTCTGAAATCGGCGTTTTGTATGGAGAATTTTTAAGAAGTTGCATTTCCCATACTAACATTTTCATAATTTATTTAACAACCATGAACGCTAATGTTTGAACATTAAGATCGTATGCCACTTTGGTTAGGCGAAAAAAATAAGTTTTGGTTAAAAACAAATAAAGTGGTCATTTCTGATAACAAAAAGAGGAGCCATTTTTAAGGTATTTTTTATGTTTAGAAAACTATATTAAAGATTTTTTACTATTGATAGTTGTCTATGATAGTCGTTATTCGATATAACATCAAGGAATTGATTAATATTTTAAATCATAGAAGTGACGAGAAATCGCCAATTTCATAGTTATGGGGACCCAATTTAAATGCGAAAGAAAGTTTGTTTGTTTGTTACGCTTTCACGCCTTACTACTCAACCGATCAACATGAAATTTGGCTAACATATTGTCAGGAGCACAGAAAAGGACATAGCTGATCACGCAGATGAAGACGCGGACGGCCGCTAGTTTAAATAATAATAAAAAATCCCTAAAGGTTTTTTTTAAATAAAAAGGTTGTTATTTTGTTTGATCATCAGCCATTTTTAATGTCCCCACTGCTAGAGTACAGGCCTTGTGGGTGGACAAGGAGGATGAGCCATAACACACGTGGGCCTAATGCGGATTTGTTGTTAACGACTGCAAATGCACCCGGGAACAGCGGCTTAACGTGCCTTCCGAAACACGGAGCTCGAGATAATCAATTTTTGGTCACCCATCCCGTGACCGACCCTTGCTAAAGTTGCCTAACCTCCGCAATCGCTGGGCCAGGTGCTAAGCCACTGTGCCATCGAGCTCCTATTTTGTTTACTCATAATTAAACGTCTTATAAATTACTGTAACAAAATATCTTATTTACATTGTATAATGAGGGTCGAGTATAATTGCTTTTATAAAACATCTAGAGTTACCTCCTTAATAATTATTGCTAACAATTTTGCTGACGACCCACAGCGGAGCTTTTAATCTTATTTTATTTTTTGCTCTGTTTTATACATATTAAATAACGTAATGATTTAATTTTGTCTGTGTTTATCCGACGACCTTCGTGGTCGAGTGGCTTTGTACACCGGTTTTCAAGGTGTAGCCATCTCTGAGTTCGAATCCGGGAGGATTCGATCCCCGGTTGGGTCAATCTAGAGAACGAACTTTTCTTTATCGGCTCAGGTCTGGGTGTTTGTGATACCACCGTTGTCTCTGATTTCCATAACACAAGTGCTTTAGCTACTTAATTTAGAATCGGAGCAATGTATGTGATGTTGTCAAATACATATTTATATAGGTCTTCTCAGTGAGCTATAAAAAAACTTTACAATAGTGTAAACTGTTAGTACTATACAAGAACACATTTCAAGTGTGTTCTTACGTACTTATTTAAAACATGGAATGTATTAGGTGGTATCAGTGTTAGTGACGAGTACTAAGCATTAGTAGCTAAGCTAGTGTAAAGATGGCATGATGTGATTACTATTACAATTTCTAACCTCAAACCATTCCTATATTAGAGAAGCGATTTAGTTTAATTAAGTTTAGTTTAATTTTGACACAATTTCTATGGACTTATGTCAAAACCCTACCATCCGTAAGCAAAATGAATCATTTTCGGATACTTTCCATATTTTCAGTCCTAAGTCATTAATTACCTAGGCTGTATTCAGACGATAACACATGACCCGAGCTCAACCCGAACTCAACTCAAACTCAACTCAATCCTAACTCAAACTCAACCCGGACTCACCTCAAACTCACCCCAAACTCAACTCAATTGCAGCCCGCGCCTTATTAATGTGTCGTAAGACTCAACATTTTAAGCTATGCATTTCAAGGAGTGGGCTGTGGTTAAATTGAGTTTAAGTTGAGTTGGGGTTGAGCTCTGGTCGTTTGTTATCGTCTGAACGCAGCCATGTTGATTAGAAATATTTTATTCTGCTATTAATTACACAGCTATTAATAAGTCATCGACATTATAGAAATATTATTAGATTCATATCTTTCGCTGTACTACAATAAATATTTTGCTGGCAAACCAATATAAACTCTGAGCCATTTTTTTACAAACGGACACTGCTATAACACCGTTAAAACTGTTGTTACCGTTAAATACCATTATTTTACCGTCATAGTACCGTAAAAATAACGTTAACAATAAAAAGACGTATTTTAGGCGTTATAATTGTTAACGACATTTCAATCTTTGCTAATAATAGCGCCATTAATAATAGCATTCACGAGAGGCGTCGTACCCAATACCGACATCAATTCCACGTGCAATAGATCAGCATTATACTTGTAGATTCGGTGGTGTTGTGTTTGTTTCCCTCGGACCTCAAGGGGTGAGAAATAGGCATTGTAGGACATCCCTCTTTGATACCCCTTATGATGTCACAAGTGTCGCAACCGTCTATTAACTACAGACAAATCACCGACCTACACAATTAAATAAACTAGAGTTATTAAGATAAAGTGAATAGCATTTTATTTGGCAACTCAACATAGTTACATCCAAAACAAAATAAGAACAAAAAAGAAAAGAACTTAGAAAAATCGGCCAAGTGCGAGTCGGACTCGCGCACGAAGGGTTCCGTGCCATTATCTATAAAAACGGCAAATAAGTCACGTTTGTTGTAATAGTATGTGAGCTCCATTAAATATTTATTTTATGTTGTTTTTTAGTATTTGTTGTTATAGTGGCAACAGAAATATATCATATGTGAAAATTTCAACTGTCTAACTATCACGGTTCATGAGATACAGCCTGGCGACAGACGGACAGACAGACAGACGGACGGACAGCGGAGTCTTAGTAATAGGGTCCCGTTTTACTCTTTGGGTACGGAATCCTAATAACATTAACTACATTTGAGACGATTGTAACACTGCACAATGCCAAAACTGACCTCAGCTCAGTTTATAATAGCTCAGCAGCAAATAAGTTGGCCACCGGGCGTATAGCGGATCCTATGCTTGTTGCCACCGCTTAGAAAATCAACTTCCTTTCTCTCTGTTACCTAAAATGTCCTAAAATGTCTAACTGTAAAAAAAACATCAACTACAAAAAATACAGTGCCAATTAACAAAAAATATTATAAATTGATATTTTAATACGACGATTAATACGACGAAATAACCGATACCAAAATAAACTCAAACTACCTTCCTCAAGTTTAAAACTAATATCAGACTCTCCGCACTCTATGTTAATTAAAATACACAATCATATTCCAAACAACATTAAAACATTAGAAAGAAATATTTATTTTGAAAAGAAGCTGAAAGAATATCTCATAAATAAATGTTACTACAGTATGTCCGAATTTTTTGAAGATAAAAATATGTGAATTATGATCATATTTTAACTTGCAACAGTTACCGCGAAGTCAAGGTGAAAGTTTTATATTGACATTATTTTGTAATCCCTGTATTTTTAGTGTACCTATATTTTTTTTTAATGTTATAAATTTTACTGAAGTGTTATATATAGTTTTAAAATGTGAATTTGAAGTTATAGGTATTGATAAAGTAAAATATTTAAGTTTAACAATAATAATAATTTTAGTTTTAATATGTTTCTAAATGTAAAACTTAAAAAAGACATTGCTACGCCCTTACAGGGTGTCACTTACGTTGTGTACCTACAATATAATAATATGTCATATTGTTAAACATGTGAGTGACTTGCAATAAATAAATAAAATAAATAAATATTTTGGTCCTTCGAGCCGGATAACTACAGAAAAAAAACAACGGTGAATGAACTATGATTTGGTGAATAAAATATAAAGCGATTGCAAAATGATGACCTGAGTGGTGCAGTGGTCAACATGCCGGTCTACCACGCAAGATGTCCCGGGTTCGAGTCCCGGCCAGGCAGAAATTGAAATGATGAATTTTAATTTCTGTGACGAGTCTGGGTGTTACTATGTATAATAAGTATATATTTAAAAGTATATCAGTTGTCTAGCACCCATATTACAAGCTTTGCTTAGTTTGGGGCTAGATAGCTCTGTGTGAAATTGTCCAAGCATTCAAGCATTCAAATAATTTGTCTAGTTTCTTCTTCAAATCCACTTATTAGCTAAACAAGACCAAAAAGCCCTTTTTTACCAACGTAGGTGTAACAAGTTACTTTTGTTTCAGAACAATGTTAATTTAAACTTATTGCCGTATGAGGATACGAGAAAAAGTCAACACCCTTCTCACACAATATCTCGAAAGAAACTTAGTATTCTGCGAGATCGAAAGTAACATTATTCACGTTACGAAAGATGTAAATGGTCCCGAATCCGAGTGTTTAACATTCAGGCGAGGTTCAGTAGTATTATAGTAAGTTTTCACTGAACTATTTCCACCCCAGAGATATATGGTAAGGCCGAGGTGACATGTGTCAAGCGTGCCACCTCAAATGTTTGGAGAAGGTTAAATAATATCCTGTGATTAATCCTGCACTCGAAGCTAATAAAGATATAAAATAGCAATCTTTATAAATAAAAATTAATCGCCGAAATGTCCGTAAGCATAACTTCAGAACGACTGCACCAAAGATAATTCTTTTTTTGTTGTGTTTGTTATTATTAGGAACAAAAAATAGTAAGTTTAAAAAAAAATTGTACGGAAAGACCTATTCCGTCATTTTAAATCACAATAATTAACTAATGAACAGCGCCACCCGTGCGAAGCCGGGGCGGGCAGCTAGTATCTTAATAAATATTGTCAGTTTTTACAAACTGACAATATATTTTTATTGGTTTATACCAATAAAAAAAATTAATACACAAAAAGGGAAAAACATAAATCAGCAGCTATTAATTATTTAGAAGTAAACTATAAATATTTCAATTAAAGAAACAGACACAAAGAAAAAAAAGCAATATTAAGTGGTCATTTTGTTTTATTTTTATTATTGGGAGATTTAACGATTTTTTTAAATGTAACATGTACTTTTAATAATTCTGTGACATAATGAATATAGTACTTGTCATTGACAATAGGCGTAATTTATAGACAGTTTTTAATTACTGTGTTAATTCCTGTTTTAAAATGTCTGTTTTTCTAAATAATTCTAAAACAAAACACGTACGAGTACGTACGTACACACCTAAATTAATAAAGTAACATGTTAATTTTTTGGTACGCGAAAAAATACTCAGTATTTTTCTGTACAGCTTTAAGGACTTTATGTCCTCGACAAGTTAATTAAAATGAAAGAACAAATTTCAGTAAGCAGGTACATACTTTAAAAAGCCAATTTGTAGTTCGAAGACGTTACGTGAACGTCCAAGTTCTGGTAATGGACTATTTTTCTGTTCCATTCGATGAAAAGCTTTCGAGGAAAATCGTTCTAAAAACACGTTGTCATACGAATGGACTGTAAACGTTATTTGAAGTCAATTGAAGTTATTGAACTGCAAAATCAGCCCTTTCAACTCGTTTTCCTGCAAATAAAAAAGCTATTCATTTTTTGTTGGAGTTTTATTAGATCTTCACACGCAAAATTGCGTTATTTATACTGTTTGATCATAATAATGTAGATAGATTTCATTGACATATTATACAGGATTATTTGCAAAACACCAGAAACCTCGCAGGAGTCTATTCACAGAACAAAAAAAACTACTTGTTCTGTGATTTCTACTACTAAAATCATAGAGTTTGTTGTATGACTTTAGTAAAAAGACAAAAAATCGATATGATTGAATTTTAATCGAGTCTCTTAATCAATCGAATCTTTTAATGGAAAAATATAATTTTTAGAATGGAAAACTCGAACAGCTGTATAGAAAGTCTATTTATTTTGTCTTTTTTCGGAAAACAAACGTTGTCGTCATGATGTTAGCAATCTACAAGGACCTGCGTGGTTTTTGGTGTTTTATTTAAAAATTTAAAAATCTTGGGAGTTAATCTCATGTAATAACGCTCGAATTTGAAATTTGAATTGGTTCAGCCATCTTTGAGTAATCGGCGAACAAACAAAAAAAACACAGATTAACAAAGAACCTTCTCCTATTTTGAAGTTGATTAAAAAGAATTTTGTATTAATGAAAATGTGAGAGGCTTTTAGTTTTAATAAATAATCAACTATCGGAAACCCGAGCCCGAGCTCGACCATCGATAACATATGTGTGCAATAAAGTGCCCAGCATTATGAGTTTTTATACAAATACTCGGATCGTAAATCACTATTGATTGTAGCTCACAAAATTTATACAGCCGTTGTTACTATCATATCCGTCAGTTTGTGAACTGACGTGAAATAGTGCGGACGAGTATATGGTGCCACCATCTTTCTCCGCGCTGGACTTCAAAATAAATGTAATTTTTACCGACTTAAAAAAAAACCTCAATAACGACATCCATATACTATAGATTTTTAGGTTTAGTTACCCATTTACCCCCTTAGGGGTTGATTTTCGGAAAATTACAAAATATGTTTGCAGAAGTACTCCTACGAAGTGTGAAGTTTGAAGAGTTTGATATTTTATATTATTTTTCCATAAAATTTGAACCCCAATTTCATCTCTTTAGGGTTTAAATCATGTCCACCGTATTGGATTTCAAAATAAATGTCATTTTCGCAATCAACATCTCAAAAAACACCAATAACGACATCCATATCGATTTTTAGGGTTATTTATCCCATTTCACTTTAAGGGTTGTAATTCCAATAGTACCGATATATGATTTCCAACCATAAGCCTAAATAATATACTTATTGAGTTATTTTTAACTTCGAAAAGGATAAGGATTCATTTTCGAAGGAATGAATAAGGGGAATGAAGTTGTGTATGGAAAGGATTTTCATTCCTTCAGGGGTGAAATTGTCAAAAACGCTGAAATACGTATTTATTCATTTTTAATCGTCAGCCTAAACACAAAAGTTTAGGATCCTAGCTTCGAAAGTGAGGGACTTTCTTACAAATTTTATCCCCTATTTTATCCCCTCTGGGGGTGAATGTTGAAAAATCCTTTCATAGTACACCCTTAGATCCTGTACAGAACCTACGTGTTCTTTTATATATATTTAGAAGATTGATTCTGTACTGAACAAAGTTGAAAGCAACAGCTGAGTCGATTTTTAATCTACCATTGTATAATGCCTTTCGCAATCCGGGCAAATGTTTTAACGACTCGGTAGCTCAGTCGATCAGACAAATTTTGTCTATAGAAAATCTTAGTTCGATTTTCAACGCTAGATGGCGCTGTACATAGTTCCCATAAAAATTACTCCATCGGTAATTTTTACGCGCTTTTTTAGATAGATGTTCGTGCCCCGGATATCGAACCCACAACGCGTCGTGGCAAAATAATAATAGGAGGTTTTCGCATCTCAATTAAATTGATTTATGCGTTACTCTTTTTAGCTTAGTAGAAATACAGGACTTTGATAAGGTACTATAATAATGTGTCAATAAAACAGACATGAAATACTAAACAGTACGTAGTACAATCAAAGTTTAATCAGAGAACAGTTTCATATAGTTTTGTGCAGCGCAGCGATCACAGTTTTAAAGTGGTAATTTTCCAAATTTAATAGATAGAAGTTGAGCAGTTAATTCCAACTACCTAATTTTATGTAGATTTCCTGTAATTTTATCGTTTGTTAACACATGAAAATAGCTTAGTGCGCCGCAGGGGAAAACAGTTTTGAAGCTTTGAAGGTCTTTACTGGCTTTTTCCTTCTATATAAAATGTGGTTTTGATAGGAGATTTTTTTATGGATTTACAAGGAAATGCGTTAGGTAGTTATTAACTTTTTTTTATTTTCGTTGATTTTTTCATGATATTTTAAGGCCAGTAGAGAGACAATTTGTATTTAATTAACCTGAAAATGTAAAAGTATAGGTTCCCCACCTATGAAATTGGCGTTTTTTTCTTACAAATAGAGAACCTCGTGATATTATATCAATTTATGTCCATCATAGATAACTAATAACAGTAAAAAATCCTTAGTATAATTTTCTAAACATACAAATAAATACCTTAAAAATGACTCTTCTTTTTGTTAGCAGAAATGACCACTTTAATTGTTTTTATTTTGCCCAAAACTTATTTTTTTCGAATTACATAAGTGACATACGTTATCTTAGTGTTTGAACATCAGTGCATAAAAGTTTTAAAACATTAGCGTTCATGGATGTTAAATAAATTAAGACTAAGATACATACTAACGTTATGGAAAATGCAACATCTTTAAATTTCTCCATACACTACGCCAATTTCATAGGTAAATCAATAATTAGTAATATTTAGGATTTCTTTTAATATTATTTTGCTTAATGTTCAAATCAAGCTTTTTGGAGTGCTGGTAGATAATAAAACTACAAGGCACTTTTTAAATCCAAGCACTAGCTATCTAGTGTTTTAACTATTTTAACTCTTAATGTTAATTCTTTTGCAAAAATTTCAAACAGAAAAATAAAAAGATATTGAAAATGCCTCTACATAACTGACTGTGTATCAAATATTATCATTTGCAAAACATTTTGTTTGTTCCAGTCAGGGTTAAGAGATAAAAAGTTAGTGAAGCACTTTCAAATATCTGCGTAAAAGAATAAACTGAAAGTGTTATTGAATATTGCACCTTAAAGTAGTCGAAAACTACCAGTCTACTGCATTATGACCCCTAGTCACGTTTTCCCGCGGAGTTTAAGAATATTAACAGCTATAAGTTTGTGTTAAACTTTTAGTGGGAAGTTTCTAGATGAAACCTGGAAGTGTTCCAAATCTGGAACACGTTATAATAGTACCGTGACATAAATGAAGTAACGTTTGTATAACAGTGTTTATCGCTTTTATCTTCTGTCTGTGATACCTAATATTTAGGTATTGAAATCATGACTGCGAATAATTTTACGTTATACCATAACTTTGTAAAACTTGTGCTTCAACGTGGGCTGAGCTTGTATAATTTTTTAGTTATTTCTCGATATTTCTCACAATCTTTGTGCTTAACAAAGGTGGACTGTGAATAATTTTACGTTATACCATAACTTTGTAAAACTTGTATTCAACGTGGGCTGAGCTTGTATAAATTTTTAGTTATTTCTCGATATTTCTTACAATCTTTGTGCTTAACAAAGGTGGCTATGTTACGTTTAGGCGCGAATTGACATGGATTTTAGGAGTTGGTCCCAAATTTTAAATTGTATTAATTTAAAAATATATTGACCAACCGCGAATTGCACCACCGCGAATTAGACTAAACGAGAATTGAATTAATCGCTAACTGCACACAACTATTATGGTAAATATTTATGTTCTCATCACTATCATCTATATATATTAAAATGCAATATCATGCATTGCATTGCATGATATTGCATTGCAGTAGTGTTAACTCATAAAATGAAATATAATAAAACTCGAGAAAAACTCATCATCTCGAAGATAAGTCGGCATTTACAACCCGGCAGTATTGCTTTGACCTCATTCCTAACAAAATTGTATGACCTGTCGTTATGAATTGTCATTAGACCATATTCCAGGCTTGAATGAGACGTGATTCCATTGTGGAGAAAATGCGCACCGACAATATGATAGTCATTTGTGTGTTTTCTCTCCGATTTGTATTTTTGTGACAAATGCTATTAAAGAAAGTAAATAATGTTTTGTTATGATGTTTTACTTAGAAATTCCTATTGCATTACTTATGGCCAGAAGTAATATAAAAGCTACTTAATTACTAGAAGTTAAAATCTAGTTCATTATTGTGATGGTAAATGAAATCTTTTTAAATGCTGAGGTCATTTTTCAATTTTTGACGACTCTCTATCAGTGGAAAAAGCAGTCCTTGACGAGATTCTTGTCGGTTCTTCTCGTTACAAGGTTTCCCGCTTAGGGTTTGCAAACCGATGGCGTAGCTTCTCGGACATTCACAAGTGCTTGTAATAGCCTAGACTGAATAAATGAGTATTGAATTTGTTTGAATTTCACTCGACCACATCTAAAGCTATTTTCCTTAATTTGTTTTCAGAGCAGGATCTAATCATCATTGAATTGTTCTTGACTCTTGTTTGAGTTAGTCACTGTTGCTTTGCGAGTACTAACAAAAGGAGGTGGTAACTTAAAAATCCGCCTCTGTAGTTCTGTGGTTCGCCTACCCGTGTAAGACGCAGGGGTTCCGGGTCTGATTTCCGGGAAGGGGTTTGTACTCGGTTTGGGTGGTAGTAGGCTTCAATCATATAAATCCTTAAATAAATAAATAATAAATAAATGCTTGGACAATTTCACACAGCGCCATCTAGCCCCAAACTAAGCAAAGCTTGCAATATGAGTGCTAGACAACTGATATACTACATAAATACTTTTTAAATACCTATATACTTATTATGCATAGTAACACCCAGGCCCGTCACAGAAATTAAAATTCATCATTTCAATTTCTGCCCGGCCGGGAATCGAACCCGGGACCTTGTGTGGTAGACCGGCATGTTGACCACTGCACCACTCAGGTCGTCAACCGTCACCGTCGTTAAAGGTGGTAAAGTTTATTTCCAGTCCGCCTGGCTAGCTACCTTGCTATCTAACTAGCTAGCTATTGTAAGATAGCTAGTTCCTCAGTGGTGAGGATTCCGGGTGTAGAGCGCTTACACTTTCAGCCTTATTATCACTTAATTAACATTAGGTGAAGTGAAGGCCAAGTTCAATCCCGTTGTGGATAAAAAAGATAACGTGACCCGCACTGACACTCTACAATCTCTTTTCATGAGTAACTCCTGCCTCCTGATTATGTAACTTTGTTGCAATCAACTCTGACAGAAATAGCAGTTACATTGCTGCATTAGTAAGAACCAATGTGACAATTCTATTTTACTTAAAGCAGCAATGTAACTGCGGTTTCAATTGATTTCAATCAAAAATTGTTAGCAACAGAGTTACGTAATCAGGGGGCTGTTATTAGCCGTACTAGTAGTTATAATTAGCAGTTAAAACAAATTGTGACACTATTGGTTTTCAAATAAAATTAGTGTTATAAGTCTGTTACAAATTCTTGGTGTAATAATTATATTCGGTATATGCCAGTCAGAAGTAGAGCTGACTGGCATATACCGAGGACAATAAAACAAAATGATAATCAATTTATTGGCTGAACCGTAATAATACCTAACAATTTCTTTGAGATAATCTGATTTGATCAGAAATCAAATATAGTCAATCAGTATGTTCAATTAATCTTGACAATTCGTAATCTTTCTCTTTATCTGTGAATAAATGTCTATTCTAAAAATCGGAAAAATATCTCATAAATAGACGCGTGTGTTATTATTAATCGAAGAACAGATACTATTATTATTAATCTTCCAACAAAAAAACGTTGATTCTAAATGTTTGGAAAATAGAGAGCTGAATTATATAAGAATTGAAATAATCTTACAAACACATGCAATTACTTTTGTTCACATAGTATTTTTTTTAACTGAAGACACACAACACTTGTAATCTCAACAAAAATAAGATAATTTTTAAAAGAAACTGATATATAACGAGAAAGATTATGACAACCTCCGTGGTCGAGTGGTTTGTACACCGGTTTTCAAGGTGTCGCCATCTCTGAGGTTCCGGGTTCAATTTCCGGCTGGGTCAATTTAGAAAACGAACTTCTCTATATAGGCTCAGGTCTGGGTGTTTGTAGTTCCACCGTTGTCTCTGATTTCCATGACACAAGTGCTTTAGCTGCTTACTTTGAAATCAAAGCAATGTTTATGATGTTGTCTAATATTTATTATTTTAAGGTGTTTACCTTAAGTTAATAATACCCAATAAACATGTTATGTACCACATCGTTTCTAGGGGAATAATAACATGACATGATTTTCTAGACAGGATCTTATTTTTATATTGATGGTAGAGATTGCATTTCTAACTCATCGTATACATTCTTGATTGAACTTTGATTTACGATTAACACATTTTGCTACGAATCCTATGACGAGACTATGACCAATCTAACGCCTAGGATTTTTTTATCGTTGTAGTATTGTATTATATCTATAAATACTTCGTGATTGTTAGTAATTGAAAATAGCACGCTCCTGGACTTCGGGCGTAATGTAGTAGATTATGCAACAAGGGCTTAAAGTAGTGTATTATGTAGGTTCAAGATCGCCCAAGACAAATACACATTTAACTACTTTTTATAACTTTACTGTTAAAAAGAAAGTATTAAGTATTTTTTTTGTCGTCTATTCTGTAGTGGTCAGTTCGATATTCGAATAAATCCTTCTTAGTGCACGGGTGAAAATTCATTTCGTAAAAAGTTTTCATGTTTTTATTTTTTTAATTTGTAGGCAGTGCAAAGAAAATGATAACATACAGCCTAACTCAGAATAAAATCTCATTGACCCTAAACATTTTTGAAACTAACCTCGATCAAGCACGACTACATGGGTTGCATTCCAAATTCAAATCACATTATTTCCCATGGGAAAAATGACTTACTTTAGGAAAGTTTGCATGACACATAATATGCGATTGACGAGCAGGTAGTATAAAAATATATTTTGTCCTTATGCTTAACTTGTTTCTCGAGTAGCATCATGTCCAATCGATATTCAGTACCCTATTTCCATCGCCGGTTTGTAGATAGATTGGAAATAGCTTTCAAGCTAGAATGCGGTTTGCGGACGGACAGATGCCCGTATGAGCGCATCTGGAGTAATAGGTAGCACTCTGCTCGGATAAACCCTAAATTATAACAGGACATGGTTTAACGCTGTGCGCTATTGGAAATGTTAATGAGGCCCTTGTCAAACGAAAATCATGCTTCCATTTTGTGTCTTCGAACATCAAAATTAAAATATCTTGTCTACTGCCTAAGTTTTTTAAGTTATATTTTATTGATAAGTAGTTACTTCAAGCTTTAGAATGAAAATTAAATATTGTCATTAAACTGAAAACTTAAATTTTATTTTAATAGGATTCCTTTAATAGACTTGCTCAGAAAAAGATAAATACACTTTATAATATTGCAACTGAGTTCAAAGAAAATATTATCATTTGAAAGGAACTTGTTTGAAACATGAAGCTTTGTTAGTGTTTGCTGCAAATAAATAATTTGCTTAGCATTCATAATAAACATTTGAAAATTAAATGTTAGTATTTATAATATTTTAATTCTCCTTTAAAATGATAGTACCTAAATAAAATAAATAACAGTAATGAATAATATAATGTACTATTATAATAATATAATCATGGCAAAGTATCTACTAATAAGGATTTAAGGGAGCTTATAGATGAGCGACAGCTTGTGGGGCATGACATTGACCGACACCATCTGTCACCGACAAGAGTCACGAGCTTTCGCTCGTCTGTAAGATTCCTAAATGAAAATGCTTTCTAACATCAAACTAATATTTTGAAACGAGGTAAAGAGACCCAAGAAGTTTAACAAAGCGTCTGAAGATGCGTAAAAGTTGGATATTTTAAAGGGAAACTTGAAATCGCTTCAACAAACAAAATTAAATATTTGTGTTAGTAAAATGGGCGCTTCGTAGAAATTCTAAATGTTACTTAACGGTGTAGAGAGCCAATAATAACCCTGTACTAATTAAGTGGAAATATAAGTTCATTAGTAGAACAACGATTCATGATGACCATTTGCAAAGCTTAGTTCCTTTGTTGAAAATCTGAAATTAGATACGTACTGCAATTAGTGTTCAGAAAAGAGCTCAAAGGATACTTTGCTATAGATGCGGTCTTGGTCGCAGTCTCGTTGGTTATAGTGAGAGACTTGTTAAATTTAAAGTAACCATACCAAATAATATACTAGAAAAAATACGACTCGCACCAGATCATGTTCTTGGACGGGAATCGAACCCGCGACCTTTGGATATCCGGTCCAATGCTCTGACCGCTGAGCTACCGAGTCACTAGTGGGAACGTAACCACCTTACTTGACCGCCGCAAGAAACATGACCTTATATTCTTACATAAGATACTGCATAGCTGCATAGATTCTCCTTGCCTCCTAGGTAACCTAAATATATTATCTACGATGCGAAACCCCCAAATACCTAACAAAACATTTTACTTACAAACATATCAATATAACACTTCTTTTTATAACCCCCTCGTGAGAATGTGTCGGCTTTACAACGAGATATCTGTAAAGAATCCGTGCATGGATATTTTTAATCCGAGACCTAGAATCTTTATGAAGTCAGTTAGACAACTAACTGTTTCTTAAATTTGTGCATGCCCATGGTTCAAGTTATTAAGTATTTACGTAATTAAGTGATATTTTTTTGTACTATATTTGTATAAGGTTATAATTTAAATAATCCATAAAGTATTTAAATCTATTTATTTTTGAAGAGTAGATCTTACTTGCTTAATACTTTGAAAATGATGTGTCAACATAGCTAGGGTTACGATAACTGTAATATTTTAACATGTCATCATATTATTATTTTTTCGATTGTTATCTGTTTTGTTGTCCATATGTATAATAAATAAATAAATAAAAAGATCGCCATTTTTCGACCTATGACGTAATATTGGTAATATAATGACGACAAATAAATCAAAATAAATAATTTGACAAATTCAAACAAACTAAATCCTAACTAGAATTATTAATGCGGAAGTCAATTTGTTTGTTATGATTTCAAGTTTTAACTACAATATATATATTTTGACGACCTTCGTGGTCGAGTGGTTTGTATGCCGGTTTTCAAGGTGTCGCCATCTCTGAGGTCCCGGGTTCGATCCCCGCCTGGGTCAATATTGGCTCAGGTCTGGGTTTTTGTAGTTTCACCGTTGTCTCTGATTTCCATAACACAAGTGCTTTAGCTACTTACTTTGGGATCAGAGCAATGTTTGTGATGTTGTCTAATATATAATATAAAAAAAATAAAAAAGAAAAAAAAACGCGCTCTAAAAAGTACGTAACAGGAAAATATTCTAGTCCAAAATTGAATAAAAAGGATAACCGTAGTCACACGCCACTTTGTCGTAGACACGGCTATAAGCTGGGTGGCAAGCGGCTACGGTTTTCCTTTTTATTGAATTTTGGACTAGAAAATTTTCTTGTTACGTACTTTTTAGAGCGCGATTTTTTTTTTATTTGTAATATATATATTTTTAGCAACAGGGTTCCGCTTTTTGAAATTAGTTCCTGTTTATAGGAAAGCACTTAACACTTGTTTACTACCTAGTTTATATGTGAAATGAAACCGATATATCTTTCACTCTCTTTGTTTGTTTACAAAACCTTTAATCCTCGACACATCAAAAAGAGCCAACGAGTGATTCAAATGGTGTTTTTTTAATAGTATCATACTTTTGAGAATTTTCGATGATGAATAATTAGTCTGTTTATGTATTTTTAAGATTTGTTTTAGCTGATGGTTTGATACTGATGACTTGTTTCTTTTTCAACGAATAAAAAAGGGAACTGGTCATCAGAAAAAAACACTTTTATAGTACCTACTTTTTATGACAGATAGGCCAGCGCTTAACAGCTAATACGCCTGATGGTAAATGATGATGCGATGAAACGCGCTTGCTTAGAAGATCGCGACTTGAAGGCCCCCAAATTGTACCTATCGGGAAACACAGATTCAAGCAAGGAGTAATACTCAAATACTCAAATCATTAATTGCATTTCATAGTTTTCATACACGTGGTACGAAAAGGCCAAGACGACCAAGCGCAGCGCAAGGACACTACCTACCTTTTTTCGAAGCGCATCGTCGTTTTTTTAAACCCTCATTAATTGACTTTGGATTATACCAGATAAACAAAATTCTCGGGATATGATGTCAATAGTAGACTTATTAAACATATAAAGTTTCAATTGGATAGCTCTTATACTTTAGATTTTATTGATATCTAAATAACCCCGATTTCGTCGCTGACTTACTGATGATCATCAAAAGTCTTAGACTACTTCCTGAAGTCATAGAAGCTGAAATTTGGTATGTAAGCATGAGTACACAAACAACAAAAAAGTTCTAAAACTTGGAACGTTTACCCTCTAACCCCTTACACTAGGGAATGGATGTTTGTACCGTCTTCCGCAATTGGTAGAAGTCTGAAAAATTAACGGGAAAGTTAACGGGAAAGACTGCGTCACTCAGAGGGACCTGAATGCGTCGTCTCTGCAACCCCGTCGTTTCCATCCAATCCCGAAACCCACTTCCGTAACAAAAAAGTTTTCAATAAAAAATATCTCTATGTATAAGTAAGTATGTTTTTATTCCAATTACCACACAATCTCATATCAACTCCCTGAGAGAAGCCGGGCACCACAGCTAGTATGCAATAATGAGTGAAACGCTTTATTTCAGTAGTGGTATAACAACAAATGTCAGCATTCTATATCACCCAGTTTCCTTACAAAAGGAAATTGGAGTAGAGCAGTCTTCTTTTTCTTTGATCTTAGCTAACGCAAACAATATTATGGTGAAATACGTACACCTGCAGGGATATTAATTTAAACTTTTGTCTGGCATATGGTATACATAAAATTAGGTAACTACTTGAATGGAAGATGCAATATAAAATTAATAATACTTACATTTTGATTAAATCCGCAATAAAATGCAAAAAGCTTTTGAACTATCTAAATATATTTTCTGAATGGTGTACACAAAATCACGTGTACCCTATAATTTCTATACACAGCTTAATTAAAACAACTGTCGAAAATAATAACTTTTGAAACATAATATTGTTTCAAAAAAGTTGCGTGATTTAAAAAAAACAAAAACAGGGATGCTCATATTTTCCGAATTTTGTATCAAAAGACAAAGTAATTTAATATGAGAAGTACAAAGTTGTGTCATTATTAAATAGATACTTATCCTTTGATAAATACTAGTGATAAAGTAAGGATAGAATTAATAATAATTTAACAAAGACTTTACAATAATAAGCTCGGATAATTCGCTATAAAATAAGTAAGTACCTTTTCTCGTCACTGTCTTTTCTTTACTTATTTTTATTTATTTATCCATTTGCCAGTAAAAAAATCTGCCATTACTGGTTTGTAGAAAATATTATATAAAATACTTCGTACAGAAAATATAGGTATATAAAATTTTCTCTACGAAAAATTATTGCCACGTTTTAGCTGTTCAAAAACGCATATACATCTTAACATGAAATTACGCTTACGTAATACCTCTAAAGACATATTTTGAGCCTAATTTGTATATAAAAGCAAAGGAGATAGGAGTTTCAAAGACAGTAACAATCAATATAACTAAGTATATCAACTTAACTAAGTGTAATGGCGGAACAAAGACTTTCACCTTTGGGAAGCGAAGAACTAATTTGCAAGTTGATTAAGCATGAAAGCCAACATGTTTCACGAACGGCCGGGTCACAGACTCACAGTGCATTATTGTCCAAGCGAGGGTGAAGCGTCTATACTTCAGCTTGGGCAAAAAATATTTCGTATGTCCTTCCGTCTGTCCGTCTGTTCTCCTCTACAGGTCGCATTTCTCAACCGATTCTCGTGAAATTTTGTGAGCAGGTTCGATAATTATATAGACATTTTTTGTCATGCAAGTTTTTCGAAATTTACTTATCGACATAAAATTCACCCATTACGAAAAATGTTTAAAATTAGAAGTGCCTTCTAGCTTCCACCCACTTTTACGGCATAGGTATACCTACTGATTCATGCTAAGTTACAGCTTTATAGTACTTAGGGCCTCTGAGCTAAGCCGCGGACGGACGGACAGACAGACGAACAGACGGACATAGCGAAACTATAAGGGTCCCATGTTGACTTGACTACGGAACCCTAACAAAGGTAGGTATTTATAAATTACATAATTGGTACATCACATTTTTGTGTAATTATTCTCAAATTTGTTTTTGTATGTTTAGAAGCGTGTTCGTGAATTCATGAATGATTCCGAAGGGATACAAATAATGCTCGTATTACAAATAGATTCTACTGTTGATAAAGTTAAAAATGTGCTGAATATCATCAGAAACATTTTATAAAATATGTTTTTCACAAATAACTTTTGCTCCCTAGAGGGAAACAGCGCTTGCCAAAATTTGTTAATCATAAGCACAACTCATATTACAAGGCCGCTTCATTTGTAACGAATAAAGTTTGGACACCGCTGATCCTGTTCATAAAGTGACGGATTAAGAATTCCATAACTCAACCAAGTTATATAGCAAAGTGTATTACAATAATTTGTATTCCATCTCGAGTTTCAAAACTGTTTACGGGAATATTTCTGATTTGGGCGAGAGTTGGCAATGTGATACAAAGACTGGACTCCACTCGAAATTTAATATTACTTGTAATAGCGTCTCTAATTACTCAGGCAATCAATCCAAATCATGAACATAATTAAATAACTATTATGACAAATATTATGACAAATATTATTACGACAATAACTATTATGACAAATATTGTCAATAAATAAAATCATTCGAATGGTTGAGTAAATGTATAGAATATGTCAACGAGCCTTTGAGGTAGTGGCAGCTCAGTGCACTCTGAGCACTCTGATGAGTGCTTAGATTGGGAGGGACGTGGGTTGGATTACCTCCCGAGCTATCTTGTGTACAACGTAAGATGTCCTGACTGTATGATCATCGTCACATTAATCATATCATAGTTCAAATCATTGGACAGACTAATTAATAAAAAACCCTAACCACCTTTTTAGGCTTTGTGCCTCAACAAAATAAAATCCAATAATATTGTATATTTTTTTATTCTTGACGACCTGAGTGGTGCAGTGGTCAACATGCCGGTCTACCACACAAGAGATCCCGGGTTCGATTGAAATGATGAATTTTATTTTTAAATTTTGAGATTTAAGCATTCACAATGCTATTTAGTATTGTATGATGAATTTTAATTTATTAGAAACAAATACTAAAAAGCTAAAAATAAATAATACATTTATCAATACAAAATAGGCTTTTAAATTTTGAGATTTTAGCATTCACAATGCTATTTTTATATAATACTAAATAATATACTAGAAAAAATACGACTCGCACCAGATCATGTTCTGATCAATCGCCGTTCCCACTAGTGACTCGGTAGCTACCGACCGCTCTGACCGCTGAGCTCAGCGGTCAGAGCATTGGACCGGATATCTAAAGGTCGCTGGTTCGATTCCCGTCCGAGAACATGATCTGGTGCGAGTCGTATTTTTTCTAGTATATTATTTAGTATTATACAAAATAGTCTCTTTTAAATATTCTACGCCCCCACACCTTATAGTATTATGGCAAATAAAGGAGTTTTGAAAATTCCAAGGGGATAGGAATTTTACGTGGACGAAGTCATGGGTAGAAGCTAGTTCCATTACAAAGTTTAACACAAAAACAGCATTGAGAATGTAAAAATCTAAAACATAGTTTCGTTTCATTGTGTACCTTGCAAAAGCGTGTGCTTAAAACGTCGTATAAATAACGCGATTGTCCCAAAGCTTGCGCGTGTGGGATTCGGATAAAAAGTGATTCTACTTCCATTATCACATAAAACCCTCTCTATGAAAGTGGCAGTTATTAAGAGGTCAAGATATCCTCTCTGACTTTTTTAGATTTCGTTGATTCAGCCAGTGACTTGCATTTTTTCACTTGCCTGTATATTTAAAGTTACCTTTTTTAATATACTTTGTTAGGTAGTTCAATGTAGTAGTAGGCAAAAGTTTAAATTTTTGACACTTTTGCCTATTACTACTACATGAACTATATTTTACTGACGTTATTGTTTTTTTAAATAAACTATAGAACCTTAGCTTTAATCTGTATATGTGAATTTTAGATACATTATTTACTTAGCGAACAATGAATTTGACTAAGATGAGGGCCTCACTTGAGGGCTATTCGAGCCTTAATCCACAGATTCAGTTGGTGAAACTGAGTATAAAAAAAATACAGAAGTAGCCGAGCGATATCCGTTATAATAAAAGTGATCGTTTTATACTTTTTATTTTCATTTGTGCATATTTCATTTCCCAGTTTTGAAATGTGTTATCTTCTTGGCAGCTGTTCAAGGTTTTCTTGACAGCAGCCTTTACTTCGTGATTGGATGAAAAAAGTGCATGATATTTTCTTTATTTAAGATTAGGTAAGTCAGCGATTCAGAAGTCAATTAAAGTTGAAGCATTTCATTTTACTTTTCGGTGCAAAGTCAAAATTGTAGACAATGTACGAAAAAAATGTTTTTAGCCGACTTCATAAAAAGGAGGAGGTTGTTTGTTCCAATACACGTACTTTTGTAAAGAGGCAGGCTCGTTTGACTCTAAGAAATTTTATATATGTATATATATCAAACATTTCCCTGATTCCAAAGTAAGTAGCTAAAGCACTTGTGTCATGGAAATCAGAGACAACAGTGGAACTACAAACACCCAGACCTGAGCCAATATAGAAAAGCTCGTTTTCTAAATTAATCACCTTGAAAACCAGTAAACAAACCACTCGACCACAGAGGTCAAAATGACCAGAGGTTTTCCGTCATGTCTAAACTTTTTACTTCAGCAGTTCGATTCTATCTACGCGCGGTGCCGGTGGTAATAAACCGATGTGTTATAAGTCATATCAGTTGCCGCCTAGCCACGCGAAAGTGTGTATGAATTCCTATTACATGGCGTTTGATGCCGCGAAATGTGAACGGTGAGCGAGTCGAACGCGTAATGAAGAGCGAATTCGCTGGTCGCATCGGAGTTCGCCACTTCCCGTAGCGGCCGTTAGAATTACTCAACATTGTTTTTCCAATTTGGACTAAAGTTATCCCCCAGGGTCAGTGTAACCACTTTTACCCAAAAACCTCATTGTTATAGATCTTACATTATTTACTTAAGAGATTGTGCACATAAAATATATCTGAAAAGAGTCTGATTTCCAATGTCAAAGGCGAAATTCATGAAACTGGCGGGATTATTTGCCGAAAGCCACCGCACGTAAGCGCAAGCCTACGTGTTTTCTTCGCGACAGTTATCACGAATCCCTTGGGACACTCGTAGATTCTGGAATAGTCGGGATAAAATCAGCCACAAATAGTAAAACAACTTGGGACTTGGAGCCTTAGGCTCAAAAACCAAAGCTTTTGAGCTCAAAGACAGTTGCATGTTTGTCATTCTGTATGCATTTCCTCACTAAAACTGTTTTTATTAGAAATTTATTTAAGATTTGTTATTATTATATGCATGAACCAATTCAGCATTTTGTGCTTCAATTTCTTTTTGTAACTATCAGAAAATAAGTTTCATTTACTGTCATATTAGAATGTCATGGGGTTTTACTGAAAACTTTATCATATTGTAATTATATTACAGGGGTGTCTCTTGATCCAAGATTTCGGAATTTTTAAAGACATCGATAGTAATGTATTCTCTGCATAATATTAGCTGTAAATGAGTAGCTTTTAGGCAAAATTATGTCCACATGATTTTTATCTCTGATAAATAGCTAAAACAGTTGAAATCAGAAATTCGCGTGAAATAATGGTGTTACAAACATCCAACAGTTTATAGTTGTTTGCTTAGCGGTATTCTATTTATTTATATTTTTGCAAGTATTATCCTGAGGGTTAATTATTTTCAACTACTTACTTACTTTACCGGCCTCGCATTTTGAGTCAGTTCTATCTTCTTCGCTTGCCAGTGACAAAATTCGCTAGACAACCGACTCCAGGATATGACAGCCGTGGTTGGCGGGGACCTCTCGCTTCCCAGCAGCGTTGCAAACGCCATGATGGGAAGTGACAGGTCCTGGCAGGCGGTGGTCTCCTTATCCATTGATTGAAACCCCAGCATGAATATATGGGAATGAATAATAAATGTACCTTTAATTTACCCTTATATTAAATGCTTTGGGGATGAATTTGCAGCTACGGAAATTCTAAAAGTAGTTCTTTTGTCGAGCAACCCAAAGAGTAAATCGCAAATAGATTGGTCCGTTGAATTCAATAATCCGACACCTGTCGTGACCAATGAAAGTGTTGTCACGGTAGTACATTAACGGTAAGCATTGTAGCATGATACTCCAGAACTTTAAGGTACTGCGACCACGGAAGGCTTCGATTAAACTACCCTTGATTACCCTTAATTGATATAGGGCTCTTTAACTTAATTGAGTGGAATCAGATGCTGCTTATCTGACTCTGTTACGTTCGTGGCATAATCCCTCAAGACTGAGTTTCGCAAAGTTTAACGAATATATCAAGTGGAAACATTTTTGGGATCGCGATAAGAAGTTTCGGAAATTTATTTCGCGCCGATTTGTGTCGCATTTTCATGCTGTAGTGACAGAACGGTGTTTGAAAATAGCTCTTTTTATCTGTTTACTGTAAAAATGACAAAATAAGGAAAAACTTGAATTATTCAAGCAGTAGTGAAAAAGCAACATTTAGGCAATTTTTGTGGTAAACACAGAAAAAATGTTAATTATTGGACATCTTTAATTTCTGTATAATAATCTCAATTTATAAAAGAAAAAGACTCTTGAGTGACTGACATAATATCAACGCCTAGCCCAAACTAGGAAACGCTAGGTTTAGAGATTCCTTTATCATGTAGGTTCCTTATGAGGGTACACTAAGTAAGGATTTTTCAAAATTATTCCCATAAAGGGGTGAAATAGGGGAAAGTTTGTACGAAAGTCTCTCAGTTTTGAAGCTGGCATATTACAATTTTTGTTTAGGCTGACGATTAAAAATTAAGTATTTATGTGTCTCAGCGTTTTTGTTAATACCACCCCCGAAGGGGTGAAAAGGGGGATGAAGTTGTGATTTTCTGTATCTAGTTGTGTATAGAACATTCCTAATTTTAAAATCACTAAATAATAGACTTATGGTTGGAAATTAACGCAAAGTATATCGGTACTGTTGGATTTTCAACCCTTAAGAGGGTAAAATAGGGCAAATTAACCTAAAAACCGATATGGATGTCGTTGTTAGGGTTTTATAGAATGTTAATTGCGAAAATGACATTAAGTTTAAAGTCCGATATGGTGGACATGATTCAACCCCTAGAAGGGTCAAATGGGAGTTCAAATTTTGTATGGGAAATTAATATGTAATAGACATTTCGACTTCAAACTTCGTAGGAGTACTTCTAGAAGCGAAAAAGAAAACATTTATTTATGATTTTCTGAAAATCAAAGAAAAACTGTTTAAGGGGTAAAGGGGGAAAAATTGAAAATCTATTTGGATGTCGTTATTTAAGTTTTATGGCATTTAAAAATGGCATTTATTTTGAAGTTTTTCTTTTGAATTAGGTAATTAAAGCTCTTTATGCCATTTTGCATGAATTATTTAATTGCCTGTAATTCAGGTAAAACCACAATGTAACTAAACTAGCATAAAAGTACTTAAAAAATAAAAAAGCAAGTTTCTATTTTATTGTTTTTAGAGGATTTCCAAAGTAAACAATTCTAGAGGCCAACTGTTTGAAACCAAAGTTTTTCGGTTTATGCAATCGCTAAAGTGGTTTTGAAAACAAAAATTAATGTAAGCGGTGGACTCACAACTGCGGCTGCAAATGTGCCGTAAGGTCGGGAAACTCAACAAAATCAAATAAGAAGTAACTTTAAGAAACCACGCTAATCCGTAAAAAGTGTTGCAATATAAAAATAATAATTTAACTACCTACGTTTTTTTTAATTTGCAAGCCTACTTTTGACTTATTTATTTTGAAAGCTTGAACAAAGTTATACCTCGAACAGACTGTGGTCAATAGACAATTTACGAGGAAACTCTTTTACAAATGACACGTCTTTAGGCTTTAAATATAGCGTTCTACCAGCAACTATTAGGTTAATTGTTGTCCCTTACCCTCTAAATGCCATTCCGGAGGCTTCGAGGGATTCCAATAGTGCGAGAAGTACTTAGCGAGTCACTTATAGAACTATTCAGACTTTCGAGACCATTAACGATCGAGTTTTATTTGGCTTGGTTCTTTCGTATTGGGGTTTATCTTATAGTGGAAAGCAAATAAAAGAAGCTCTTATCATGGTAGGTACTTTTTACGTGCTTTAACTTAAAAGTTTTCTGTTGTTTAAACGAGTATTTACTTATAGCATTTTTTACTTGCTCTCATTAAACACATAATCGTTGTAGGAAGCTAGTTTATAAATAGTTTACCCAACATAAGAAACACGTACCTAGTTTAAATTTTATCAGATAAGTACACTGCTTGTGAAACATCAATACTTTGGTGCCAATTTTAACTGAACACCGGTGACCCATTTCATTTCGACAAAATGTCTTTTATTACCTTTTATTGGTGCCAGTGCTTGCCATATTCTTATTTACTAAATTTTTAGGGAACGTTTGATACATATTGAACAAAGGATGAGAAATTCTAGAAACTGCATGAACAATAATTCGTATGAGGAATGGAACAAATTATTCTTTTAACTGTGGGTATTAGGAAGTTTAGTTTATGTTGTAGAAAATATAGTTGCTTAAAGTAGTCAAGTTATAAAGTAAAGTGATCGATTGAGATATGAGGAGATCCGTAGGAGAACTAAAGTACCTGACATCGCTCGAAGGATGGCTCAGGGGCCCTACCGGCTAACTTTTCAAACTTCGGCGGGTCTGCCGAGCTTCAACTTAAAACAGGTAAATCGAAGCAAAGGAGTTTCGTGTTGTACTATTCGCCGAAGTTATTTAGAAGATATCGATGTTCGTGTGAACCCCAATTGGGTTCGCCATTTTGGCCCGATTGGGGCTCGATTTATCTGTTTTAATTTGAAGCCCGGCAACCTTTCCGACGTTCGATGCGTTAGCCGGTACGGCCCCTGGTGAAGTGCCAGTGGGCGGGACACATAGCGAGAAGAACCTATAGCCCTTGGGGCGGAAAGGTTGGCGATCGCGCACCAGATGACGCTCCGTAGGTAAGCCCCCAACAAGGTGGACCGATGATCTGGTGAAGGTCACGGGAAGCCTATCTATTTTATCTTTATTAGTCAGTAATTAGTTGGTAATTAGTTAGTAATTAGTTAGTTCTTGCTTACTAATAGCTTAATTTTTTAGTGCATGCCGTGGCAATCTGTAAGTACGATAGCGCTTTAATATGTAACCTCTAGCATACGTTCTGCTGTATTGAATGTAATGCCGTTTATTGTGTTGGTTGTCCTAAATAAAAAAAAAAAAAAAAGCCGCTGGATACGGGCAGCGCGCAGAACCGATCGTTCTGGAACTTATGGAGATCCTTGGGGGCAGCCTATTCCCAGCAGTAGGTATCGTGCGGGTGTATGATCATGATGATGTTTAAGGGCTTCCACGTAGTGAAAAATTAAATCGTTTCTACCACTCATCTGAGTTTCAATCAATCATCTTAATGCGAGAGTTTGCGAACTCTTGAACTTAAAAGCTGTAGAATCTAGTAAAATTAAGTTAGCTCCCAGTTTACAAACTAGTGGTTTAATAATACAGCGTAAAGTTAAACTTGCGGCGAGGTTGCATAGCGTTGTCACTTGCCAAGTTATTAATAGCCAACTTAGCCTTATTTACTGCTTAGCCGGGAAGATTTTCTTTTGGAATGAGCTAGAGAACTACTTCAATGGCTCAGTGGGATTTTATCTAGTTTTACAAGAAAATTGATTCGATGTAAGCACCTATTCTCTCTCTCTCTCTCTTTCTCTCTGTAAATTTCTTCATGTAGCTTAAGATTGGTGAAATAACTATTGTAGAACATCATACACTTTCCTTTGATCCCAAATAAGTTTGTTATTTTATAAGCTTAATTTTATACTTTACGGTTGTAGATATCAAGTCGATCGGTCAATATAAAATAGATATAAGTATTAATACGCTATGCTATTGAGACTTATATAATGTATAAAAATAATTCCTTTTATCACTGTCCTTTTCAAGTTAAACCACGACCGCCGTATTCGGAAGAGTGCCAGCACATTTATTAAGACTTATCTTATTGCTGTGGGCTGTCGCATTTCAAATTAGTCTGGCAGCAAAAAGCTCACCAGAATCTACTTAGTTATAGGAAGCTGAAAAGTTATGATACTGTTTTGATTCAAACTACTTTAATTTCGACTCATCTTATTTGGCGACCTCTATTGAATATAACCTTATGAATGGGACGCTTTATATTAAACAAGATTGCTTGAAAGAGATTACTAGACGTAAAGCAAAAATGGCCATGTTGTGTACTTCAATATTTGTAACTTCTCTTTGTTTGTAATGTGTTTTGTGTTTAATTAGATTGTTTAGGATTGTTCTCCAGTCCATTTGTTATCCAGTTGAGTTATATTCTAAAAAGTTACGAGGAAAACACATTTACGAAAATCATTTCTTTGTCCAACTCTTACATCTTAGAAATAATGTTCAACTGTAGGAAATGTACAATTAATATACGTTGACACTAAGATACAATTTCATAGCTATAATATGAAAGCCCTATTTACAAGCTTTAGCTAAGCGGATTGAGCGTCGCTTCACGTCAGAAATCCTAACACATCGGAGAAAATCTTTTTATTTGGATGCCCAAAAGCCTCTTAAGCTCTTCCAATCTCATTGAGATGAGTATATGCAAATATTATTTTGCTCAACACTATTCTGATTTCTCATATTTTTTTGCTTCATATTTTATGTATGTACTCATGAAATATGATCGAATGTTTTGCATTTAAATCATATAATTTTAGATCCAGAAAATCAGGCTCGAAATCAGTGTAGGTATATTTTCTTCAATGCCGCTCCACATTTTAAATAACTATTTAAAATCAGTCCCATTTTCATAAAATGCTATTTTGAAAAAAACAGATAGGCATACAAAAAACTGGGGTCCAACATTTTTTAACCGTATTGTCAAGTCTGTCTATAGAGAATGTTTAATAATGAATCTAATGAAAAATTAATTAAAACACAATATTAATTTCCTGAATGAAAATGCAGTGCTGCATACAACAAACATAAATGACTTCCAAAAGTGTTCAACACATAATAAAACATAATAGCCCAAACGAAACATGCTAAGCTAAATTAAATCTTAAGCCTTAACATTAAAGTCCTCCAGATAATTGCGTCGTAGCTTCATTTAGTTGGATCTGTCGTCCGGGTTTCAGTAATAAACTTAGCTTGTAATGTCTCAAATTTGCCGGAACGCGAACGCGATTAAACGTAATGTTATTATGTTAACTTACGGACATAACTCTGCTCGTAAAGGTAAGGTTTAAAAATAATTTACTTCCCAACTTGCTTATAGTCTGTGATGTCAGTAGAGATTAATTAAACTATATCTGTGTTGCGTAGATTATTTCAGTATTGTATAGTGAACGGCACTTTAACTTAAACATTTTTAAGCTCTAAATGAATTGGAGATTTCTGACAGTTTTCTATAACTTTATGTGCTGCTGACTTTACAAAGCCTTGATTCGATATTTATTAATCTTTATAACAGTAAATTAGATGTGATTACAAGGCGAATTTAATGCTATAATTGCATTCTCTAAAATTTTGCATTCAATAAAATGTTTTGGTGAGAGTTTTCAGAAAATTATGATGGCAAATGATAACAATAACAATGTTTGAAATAAACGGTGTCAAAATTAAGAAGAAATTGATTTCATTTTGAAGCTCTAGCTGTCGTTGTGAAGTATTCATCAAATGAGTTTACACACATTCGAAAATAGAGTGAGCGAAGCGATTACATGTAAGTAATTACGAAACCACTACTACGAGTAGTTTCTGATGATATTTGTTTACTGTTGGTTGACTGGTAGAGAATGCTTTTAGCATTAAGTCCGCCATTTGTACCTTACTTTGTGTATTTGTACAATAAAGATTTATAAATAAATAAATAAAATAAATATTTGTTTATTGATATTGTCAGTACAGTATTGATAGAAAGAAAGTACAGCAAAAACTATTTAATTAATTAAAAAAGAAAGATTTGGTCTAACTGATTATTAATAGCATGAATATGAATGGCTCAAAAGCTAGGTAGAGTCTGTGCCAAGAGAAAAGTCCCTTGAATGTGGCGCTGGTATCGGTCGAGTCATTGGTAAAAAGTTGTACTCAAATAGCAATAGACATCATATATTTTAGTACATTTTTTACTGAAGGAGGAGAAAACAGGGGACTACAAAACGTTGATTTTGTCAACTTTCTATAGGAATTTTTCAATTCTCTCGACTGTGGTGTTTCCTCTTAATAGTAGGTACTTTTTATTATTGATATTAATTTTCAATGTACTCTGATCGTTGCATGGACCGTGAAAGATGTATTTTTTAATACCTTTGAATTTAAATTTATTTTCACTCGGTTACCTATGGAAAAGTGGTCTCAGTGTTGCCATGACTCTATAAGATCAATTATTCCATCAATATACTATAAGCGATTGATAAATGTTTAAGTAAGTATACCTAACCTAATAATGTTCAAAACGTACAATGACATCAAAGAAATATACCTACCCATAACTGCTTTTATGATTTTCTCAATTAAATACCTTTTATTGACCTTCTCGTCCCATAACAAGCAGTAAGAGTCATAAAAGAGAATAGGGTAAACTTTTAATTGATCCCGTTTGACCTACCGTAGAATGAAACGTGTTTGCCATGGTAACATTTAAATGTTACAGGTGAGTGAGAAATGTGATTGGCCCCGTTTGGTCCCAGTATTGACAGGTTCATTAATGTGTGAAACCGTTATAGGTACTTGTCTTATCTGTACAATGATAAACCTATTAGATTTAAATTTTCACTCGTTTGCATGGAGCTGGTGAAGTGGGACCGGGCTAATCCGTCACGCTCACTTGACTTTAAGCCCGATATTCGGGAATAACGACGATACTCGAGTGCTCTGTGCATGGCTGCGTAAAGCTAATATCTGTGTATGATCCAGAGCTCTATAGGCGTTGAGTCACAATATTATTATTAGTCCTCGTTATTAAGTATGGTATGTTTTTTTCTGCACAAACCTGGTTAAGCATATGCTGAGACGCAAATCCACGCCGAGCTCAGGGCAGAGAAGATTTTGGAATATGAACGTGCTGAGAGCTGCTTACGCTGCGGTAGCTCATGTCTGCGTCGTCGCCCAGATCTGCTCTGCTCTAAGCGCGTGTCATCTGCGTCCAGCATACGTTTACTCTTACTCGAGTTTCTCACGCATTTCTTTTGTTTCCTCTAAACCTTGCCGGTTCGACGCGTTGCATTGTGCGAGATGAAGAAAATTCACTGCTCGCGCACCGCTCAGTTTCCTTGAACTTATTTGGTGTTGTAAACGCACCCTTACCCGGGTATTCTGAGTCAGTTGCGGTTTGTATCATCCGCGTACATTTGTATTAAAACGATATTTCACTGGCTCCATTTTATTCATTTTTAGCCGGTTTTATTTTAAAATTTGTTTACACTTGATTCAGAAGGAAAAACCTAACCATGTTCTGTTGGAAAACAATGCCCCTTAAAATGTTTTTCCCAATCGAATAGATGTTGGTAATTTACGATTTTATCAAAAGCACTTTGATTGGCTAATTCGTACCATTGGGACGAACGTGTGGTGGGACGAATCACTGAATGACCCAAATCTACATTTGACGTATATTGTTTATTTTATTAGTCTATGAACAGCTTATATCAAATGCATTATCTTATGCAACAATGTAACGGTTATTTATGCACAATGTATTTCAGACAGACAATTTAATACAGAAAACAAATGTAAAAAACTCTATATTATTAAATAGAGTACACGATAACCAATAAATTATTGGAATCCGTCAAAGGGACTAAAAAGGGATATTTTTAATTGGAAGTAATTGTGGCAAAATTACCGAATACATAACGTTACCCGTCGGTTAAGTGAATTAAAACCTTTGCAGGTTTATTCTGTTACCACAAAGTATATAAAATTATTTAATTTGAAATATGTGGTTTCAATTGGGAAGCACTTTTAATAGTAGTAAGTAGTATTTTTACAGAATTTAAAGAAAAAAAATATGTTTGTCAGTCCACCTAATTGGGACTTATACAGGTACTAAGAAACTAATTTACTTAGAATCGATGAATTGTCGGTTATCGTTTAATTTTAATGACTTGCAAAGTCATAAATACAATTTATACAAATTACCAAAGTAATGCGAATTCATTAGAAAATTTATTTGTTAGAAAATTTCCGAGAACAAAGACTTTGCTCTGCCGAAGGCTTCATATAAGTTGTCTTTAGTTGCTTAGCAAACATTTTCTTTGATATCCAAAGTAACTTTGCGTAGGGCTGCCGATTTTCTATTAGATTGCTTAGAAAATATTTTTCTAAAGAGAATTCATTGCAAAGTAAAATGTCTTATTAAGAGTCGACAAAACAATAAAAGACGCAGATGAAAAATAAACAGTCGAACATAGAACCTCCTCCTTTTTTTGAAGTCGGTTAAAAAATAAGATGTCAAGTATAAAAAATGGCATAAAATGTTTTTGCGTATATCTGATAGTACGGTATTACAATAGGTACTATACCTATTTACCCCTAATGGAAGGCCTGTGCCCCAGCATTTGGGATAATAAAAATGGCTGATGTACTAAATAACTCTACTAGACAATACGGGGTTAGATTAAAGCAAAGACGTAACAACAGTAGGCACGGTAAAGAGAATCAAACAAATAATAGGGCAGATTTTTCAATCCTCAGTTAACAGATATCAGTCAAGATAAATAATATTAGAAAAAATACTAGAAAAAATAGACTCACCCGTAGCTGGATTTGGTAGCATAATTGGTCAGTGCATTAGGCCGGAATCCCAAGGGTGCGGGTTTGAGTCCCGTCTGAGGTGCTACGGATGAGTCGATTTTTTCTAGTATTTTTTCTAATATTATTTATCTTAATATAAAAATAGCATTGTGAATGCGAAAAATAAAAATTTAATAATAGATATCAGTCAGTTTAAATATTAACCAAATATAATAAGTAATTTTAAAAAAAGTGACAGACAAAATGAATGACAAATATTTTCAATTCGGCGATATAATACGCTATCAAATAGATAAAGCTTGAAATTTTTTATACGTGAAAATTATTTTGGAAAAAGTAGTACACCCCTAATCGTACGATTGCCGCCGAAAATTTAATAGGGTTGCCTTAAACCTTGTGGCTTATCCTCAGACGAACTTATAATGAAAAGTACTTCTTTTCAACATACAAAAAACCTTTGTGCCATAATAAATAATTCCTAATAATACTTTGAGAAGTTAGAAAAATAATTGGCTAACTTGTTTGAAATAACAATACGTTAGAAATTCGACATTACTATTAAACAAGTTATCATTTTCTTAAAATAATACATAGGTACGTACTATCAGATATACGCAAAAACTTTTTATGCCATTTTTATACTAATTGACATCCTATTTTGCATCTGCGTCTTTTCTTGTTTTGTCGACTCATAACAGGACATTTTACTTTGCTATGAATTATCTTTAGAAAAATATTTTCTATAACTAAAGTGTGGTATGATTCCTTGGTGTAATAACATTACGGCTATTGCTGGAATGAAAAGCTGATCGATATGTTAGGCTCAAAGACCGAGATCGCTTGAGCGAAAAAACCACCCACAAAACTTATAAACTAGATAAAATTCGGCTCGTTTTCAGATCATTTTCTTTCTCATGCTAGAATCGAATCTGTAATCTTTGAATGCCGGTCCAATGCTCTTCCAACTAAGCTACCGAGTAAGTTTTTGCTCCCATTTTTCTTGTCAGCTAAAAGACGCTATCATGCTTGGAGGGGTAAGAGAATTGACGATTTAAAAATGCTTATTATGTGAGCTTATTTGAATAAATAATTTCATTCTTTTATATCAAGTCACTGTGGCATCGTCGAATTTTTGCTAGTATATACTACTCTTTCGCTGCAAGCCAGCGTTATTTCATCAATGTGAGTAATTACCTCGACATCCAATTAAATTGACAATCAATTAAGATGAAACAGCTAAAAAATCATCTGATTAGAATAGTAGATAAAGAGTTGAACTAGGCACTAAAAAAATCAAATTGAATATTATTAGTAACGTGCAAAAAGTACTGCTTTTTTCCATAAGTTTGAAATTTGAGTTTTTTAACATTAATGAATTTCAATTGATTGTATGGACAACAAAAACCAAAGAACCAACTGAGTGTACGTTTTTTTTTGTTTTTTTGTAAAAAAAGCCCCAAAATTCAACATGTTTGCGAATTTTTAACGCAGAACAGAAGTATTGTTATGGAATATAGAATTTATCGTCAACTACTTTGGTCTTTGTAGTCTATAAAAAAAACAAAAGGTAGAAACGGCGAAGGCTCCTATGGGCTTCTGTGCTTTGTTACGCAAGGGCGGAAAAGCTGCACATTCCGCAGCGACGGAGCAGCAGTGTATTAGCAACTCATCAAACTCTTTAGCTAGATTTTTACGTTTACGTTAAGTTTTCTATATAAAGATAAGACAATCCCAGAATACATTTGCCTACTACCGACCATGACTTAACTGTCAAAATACATTGTATTTTTGACAGTTCCATCGATAAACCGCTATATTTTTGACCGAGTGAGTGCGAAGCACGAGCGAAGCGTCTCCGTTTCAGCTTGAACAAAAATGCTTTCGCATTCCGGTGTCCCGCTGTCCGGCTGTCCATCTGTTCTCCTCTACAGGTGATGATCAGGTTCAATAATTGTATTATAGATTTTTTTGTCAATTCAGTTTTTCTAAACTTTTCAAAATGGCGGAGAATGTTGAAGCGAGGTCTACAGCTCAGAGAGCCACTTGTTATTTTTACTTTTAATTTTTTTTGCAAATACTTTTGCATAATTAAAATGTATATCAAAGAATATTTATTGAAGGTTTAGATTTATACTCAAGCTGATTCAACACGAGTAAAATTAATGTTTACTCCCTAGTTACTTTGTGAAATAAGATTGAAATTCCTCGCTATCGGGAGATGTAAACATAATTATTTTAAGGTCAATATAAACTCTGAAATTGTCCATTCACAAGTCCAGTAATGTATTCCCGCGGAGCACTGGGGGTCACGAGAGTAAACAATACTTTGAGCTGGTCCAATTAACAAGATGAAGCGACAGCGGTTTTAACACCTGGGATTCTATATGGTGGGAATACCGTATCAGATGATTGTGAACAAAAAACAATGCTCAATTTTTTTAAATATATGAATTATCTATACCCTATCGTTTTAGCCCTTGCCACTTTCACTAATTAAATTACTCAATAAAATTTATTAATTGGCATAGGTATTCTCATGATCGGTTGATGTGAGTTTTGGATTTTTTGGAGTGGTGCATCATTTTAGGTATTTTCCTTTGAATTTAAATTTGACTGTCGCTCTTTACTAACCTATTTTAAACCTAGTTAGATTTTTATGCAACTGCACAAAAATAAATCAAATTCACGTTTCTAAAGTAACTTTATTATTTTCAAATAATGGTCCTAATATTAATCTGTTATAAAAACATATTAAAATATTATCAGATGTTTTAAATAACCAATTTCTAAGTAAAAGACTATCTTGAAACGACTTGAAAAACATAATGGTACAAAAAATATGTCTTAAAATGTGATTGCTTATCTGGCCTGTCTTGGGCCATAACCCATAAACCAATTGTGTAAACACAGCTTTACTGCGGTCCTTTTACCCCTGGATCGCACTTGCCGTGACGGAACCCAGCCGCGCTAGTCAGAACCGCTACAAATAGTTTTTTCCTTAACTGTACTAATAAGATAGGGATGTCACTTCTTGGAAGCTTTTATTGATCTTTGATGTTCGCTCACGACTTTTATAGTTTCTCTGGAGTTTTGCCGAAGACGAATAATAGAAAGTGAAATCAAGGGTGTACATACTTGACTCTATTTCAAATATTTTATGATGATTCTTATCAATACCAAAGTAGTATAAAATGTTAAAAAAATATCTGTTTTACTTCAAGATCTTTTTTTGGCGATCATAAAGAAACTATTTGTGTACTTACTGTAAACATTATTGATAAGATCATGAGTTTGAATATCTGAAAGTTTCTCTACTTTATAAAAATAATGCTTGTGGGCATTAATCGCGACTGCTGTGTGATATTGCATTCGTAGTCGTGATTGGTTTCAGGCAACCCTACCAAGAAATAGTTTTTTTCTCATTACTCAGTGCGGCGGACGTCCAATTGGTGAAATAAAGCCGTCAACTTGTCTACTTTATCGTCTTGAAATAACTTGTTTTAGGATGTTACAGGAACAGCTTGAAGGTCATTGCCGTTTTTCCTCGTGACTTGGAGATGCTGAAGTTAGAATTGGTGTTTTTTGTCAAAATTCCTGTGTTATCACGTTCATTGTGACAATAGTAAAATATAAGGGGGTGTTTTACTGGCAAATATTATTGTGTACAGCCGACTTTACCGTACTTGGAAGGTCTTTCACGATAAGATGACCACGGCTAAATTATATCAGTGAATAAAATGGTGACAGCGATTAATTTTTTTTCGTTTTATTCATTTTCTAAGATCTTCGGGCATCATATTATGTATTTTTTTCTCTAAGTTATAGAATAATACATAGTGAGTATTCAGACTATTTCACAATATATAGAATTAGGTACTCCAATAACATTAATTCGATCTGCTAGTAAAAATATCATTCAATGGCATTTATGGCAATATAAAAAATATTTTAACTTTGAAATAAATTTTGATACGAAAATAATTTGAAACAAATTATGATTTCTACTTTGTATAATACCAATGTCCTTATCGTGAGTTACTTTGATATTACGAAATTCAATAACATATATTACATCAAAGGAATTTATATCAGTTTTTACTCAGAACCTAAAATAATATTTAAAATTATAATACCTACTTCTATCTTATAAAACTCTTGAAAGTTTGCTTTGGGACCATTGATTACTTTGATATTATTTATTAGAATGAATTAAATTATAATTAATATGATTATGATGAATTATTAATATTATTATGACGATGAGGTTCAAAAGCGTGAGTCGTAATGCTTAAATTTTAATTTGGAAGTTGAAACCCACTACTAATAATGTTTGACAGATACTGGATGAACATACGACTTAGGGCCCTATCTTTGATTCATTCGTTTGAAAGCTCAAACACACAGGATGCGCTCCGGTTATGCGATCCGATCCGCAGATCGCTGCGACCTATGCGATGATTGCGTTCCGATCCCATATATCGCATAGATCGCAGCGGATCGGATCCCATGACCGGAACGCATCCTGTGCGTTTGAGCTATGAAATAGTTAGTGTGGACTTAAAGTCACATATGATATTGTAATGTCACAATTGTTAACAATACGCACTTGAACAGCATATCGCATGTGATTTAAGTCACATGAATGATTACAAACGAATGAATCAAAAGTAGGGCCCTCTTTAAATAAACTTTAAAACTTAACGAAGTTTAACTAAATAAATAAATATTTGACAACATCACATACATTGCTCCGATTCCAAAGTAAGTAGCTAAAGCACTTGTGTTATGGAAATCAGAGACAACGGTGGTATCACAAACACCCAGACCTGAGCCAATATAGAAAAGTTCGTTTTTCTAAATTGACCCAATTGGGGATCGAACTCGGGACCTCAGAGATGGCGACACCTTGAAAACCGGTGTACAATGCCACTCGACCACGGAGGTCGTCAACTAGATTCTTGTACCTATGAAACTGGCCCTTAAAATTTTAATAAAAGTGAAAGGTCAAGTAAATGTTGCCCGAGTTCTGACAGAAAAACAGGAAATCATCATTATAACTTTTAAGAAAGCTATCGCGATTCAGTAGACTAATTTTTAAATAAAACAGTTGTCCAAGTAACGTTTTTTGGCTTTTTATCTAAATGAGAAAGTTAAGGCACGCCCGAGTTTCGGATGTCATTCCAAACTTTTAACAACATACGACTTCTGATGCCCGTTTTAGATTTAGCAAGAAATTATTGTAATAATAAACTGTTGTTCTTTTATCTGGTCCTTGAAACAAGCTGTGTAAGGTTGTGTTCGACACAAGTATAAGAAAATGACTTGAATACTCGTATGTTAGCTGAATTATATCAATTCAACCTAAATAGAGTAACAAAGGAGCTCAATATTGTAAGGGGCGGAAAGGTGACTATTTTTTTTGTAAGATAGTCAAGTAGTACTCGTAGTAGTGTTTGACCGCTATTAGAGCTCAAACACACATGCGATCCAAACCGCAGATCGCTGCGATGTATGGAGTTTTTTTATCCCTTCCACACTGGTCGCGTTCCGATCCCATATATCTCATAGATCGCAGCGATCTGCGATCGGATCGCATGACCGGATCGCATCCTGTCTGTTTGAGCTTATACCGAGCGACGGAGGAGAGGTATTGATACTCCAGTGGATGTTGTAGAAGTATATTTTCTTATGTAAACTATGCGCTTAAATACTAAAATACAATAATGTCTTATCGCTAGTCTTACGCGCCTAATCTTATTTAGATAAGTAAATTGCTATCTATAAAATGTACGTGTGCTATCTTGTGCATACCGGCACAGTACTCCCCCCTTTTAAAAAAAAAAAAAAAAAAAATAATAATAATTTAAGTAATATAACAATAATGGAATAAAATTAAACACAAACAAATGAAACATTATTAAAAAGTTGCTGATACTAAACACTGACCTACGTTATGCTGTTGTCGTTTTGCTGAGCGCGCAAGAACATTGGCTTGCCTTGACTGTAAATATGCTGATGTCTGTTTTGCACAAATGCACAATGCGGTCGTGGTGTAGTTGTGGTTTCCGACGATTAGCCTTGACAGCCAGCGTGATTTTTTTTATTTGCCAGTGCCTTCATCCTCTTATCCAGCGTTGTGACAAATCCATATATGACGATTATAATTATTATAATAATCAGTCGCGCCAAGGTTATGTTGCGCGACCAGCGCAGCTCCTCCAGGATCTCTCTTCTTAATTTTTCTGCTTCGTCCTGGTTGAGGCAACTGTCCGCGTTGTAGATGATTTGGTCTTTCGAACTTTGGTTTCCCATTGTTGTAAATAATTATGTAATGCTTACTGGATACTGGAGTAGAGGTGAGTGACTGAGAGTGGATAAGTTACATTCTATATATATATGATTGTGATATTCTTAGTCAGCAATTTTAAAACGGACAACTGGTTTAATCGTTCTTCCTGATCTCGAAATCAACGTGCCTTTTTCTTTGCTGATAGGCACGTTTTCACAGTCATTATTCATAAGAAATGCTGGTTTTAATCTATCGATTGATATCACCAATTCTTTGCCTTTTATCTTAATTAAGAATGCTTTTTTCATTCTCTTAATGACTGGGAATGGCCCTTCATACGGTGGGCATAAGCTTTTTTGTAGCCTATCGCAACGAACGAAGACGTGAGAACATTCATTAAGTTCCGGATGCACGAAAATTGACTGTCTATGACACTGGCGTTTTGGAACTGATGTCATTTTTGCAATACTTTCTTGAATGCTTTTCATGATTTCTTCGTAGGTAGTGTGCGTACTGGATTGTTCAAAAAATTCGCCGGGCAGCTTCATCGGTGTGCCATAAACCATTTCAGCTGAACTATAGCCTGTGTCATCGCGAAAGCAATTTCTTAATCCAAAAAGTACTGAAGGTATTTCTTTGACCCAGTTAACGTTAGCATTTCTTGCCATAAGTGCTGCTTTTAACGTTCGGTGAAATCTTTCGACCATTCCGTTTGCTTGAGGGTGATAAGGAGTGGTTCTGATTTTGTGTACTCCTAGGAACTTAGAAAGTGCTTTGAAGGTAGCTGATTCGAATTGACGACCTTGGTCGGTGGTGATGCGTATGGGGCATCCAAACCTCGTTATCCAGCCTTCGTAAACAGTCTGAGCGATTGTTTCTGCAGTAATATCCCCCACTGGGAAAGCTTCGGGCCACGATGTACAACGATCTATTATTGTAACTAAATATCGCTTTCCTTGTGACATAGGCAGTGGACCAACAATGTCGATGTGAATATGTTCAAACCGCTGTGCAGGCAAAAAACTTCCTAGTGGTGAAATCGTATGCCTATGCACTTTAGATTTTTGACAGGCTAGGCAAGTTTTACACCAACTATTAATATCTTTGTTCATACTGGCCCATATGTATTTTTCCGTTATCATTTTTCGAGTTGTACGTGTGCCAGGGTGACTCAGCCCATGTGTGACGTCGAAAACTTGCTTCCGAAACTTCAATGGTAAGTAAGGTCGAGCTTTTCCCGTAGATGTATCGCATACGATGGAAGTGCTTGACCCTGGCAATGCGACCTCTTCGAAATGCAATCTTGCGTTTCTTTTCAGCTGTGATAATTCTGCGTCATTATGTTGATATTTTGATATCTCTTCGTAGCTAATGGGTGACGGAGTGTCGATTTGCTCGATTGTACGTGATAATGTATCGGCAACAATATTGTCACGTCCACTAATATGTTGGATATTAGTGCAATATTGTGATATGTAATCTAGTTGACGCACTCTGCGCGGAGTGTCGGTAACAGATGGCTTTTTGGAAAAAGCGTAAGTTAGTGGACGGTGGTCCGTAAAAATTGTAAACTCTCTTCCTTCAATTAATCTTTGGAAGTGCCGCACTGCCATGTAGATGCCCAGTAATTCTCTATCAAATGTTGAGTATTTTCTTTGCGCGTCGCTTAATTTTTGCGAGAAAAAACCAAGTGGTTCCCAGACATGCCTTACTCTCTGTTGCAAAACCGCGCCGACGCAGGTCGCGCTGGCGTCAGTCATAATCGCTAGCTCGGTGCTACGCGATGGGTGAGCGGTTAGTACTGCGTTCTTAATGCCTTCCTTGCACTTTTCATAAGCCTTTTCGGCCTCTGCTGTCCAAGAAATGGGCGAATTATCGTTCTTTTTTGAGTGCTTCATATACTCGTTGAGAATGCTTTGATATTCGGCGGCATGCGGTAGATTGTTTCTATAAAAATTAACCATCCCTAAAAATCTTCTTAATTCCTTTACTGTCTTTGGTTTAGGGAATTCGTCGATTGCTTTATATTTTTCCTCAGTCGGGCGTATTCCCTGGCTCGTTATATGATAACCTAGGAAATCCAATTCGCTCTGGAGGAAGCTGCATTTTTCTAAATTAATTGTAATTCCGTTTTTCTGTAGCCTTTGAAACACTGTTTCTAGTTGTTTGAGTGCGGTTTCTTCATTTGGGGCGCTTAACAATATATCATCGCAGAACACAAATGCGAAATCCAAGTCGCGAAATATGGAGTCCATGAATCGTTGAAACGTTTGACCGGCATTGCGTAGACCAAAAGGCATTTTTGGAAATTCAAATAGCCCAAACGGAGTGATAATCGCAGTTTTTTCGACTTCTTCCACAGGTATGCAAAAATAGGCCTTGCGGATATCAATTTTGCTGAATATCTTCCCGTTTTCCAAAATGTATGTGAAATCGCTTAATCGTGGCAATGGGTATTTATCTGGAACTGTGACCTTATTCAGCATTCTATAATCCCCACATGGCCTCCATTCACCATTTTTCTTTTTAACCATGTGCAGAGGGCTAGCCCATGGGCTGTCGGATGGGCGACAAATTCCAAGCTCCATCATATTCTGGAATTCCTTCTTTGCAATATGGTATTTATCGGGTGGGAGTGGTCTTGCTCGAGCGGAGACTGGGTGCCCTCTGGTGATGATGTGGTGTTTGACATTATGTTTGGGCGTGTTTGCTAAAGATGATGGACGAGTAATATCTTCGTATTTCTCCAAAATTTGCTTAATCTGCGGTTTAATTCCTGCGTCGATCGAACGGATGCTGTGATGTTCTGTTCGGCTTAAACCTGCAGGAGTTGTGAGTTCTGTTACTCGATCCATAAGTTTCTTTCCTGCCAAATCTACTAATATTTTGTAGTGCTCCAAAAAATCGGCTCCGATTATAGGCTGGGACACGTCAGCGACTATAAATGTCCACACAAAGTTTCGGCGCAACCCCAAGTTGAGAGTAAGTGTTTTTTCTCCATACGTATTTATTTTGGAGCCGTTCGCAGCGTAAAGTTTATACTGCTGATTAGGTGTCATTGACTTTCTGTGAGGCTTGCATATAACTGAAATATTTGCTCCCGTGTCGATCAAAAACCTCATACCACTTTTTCGGTCGGTAATGATGAGGCGGTTAGACGGGTGAATAGCACAGAGGTCCGCCGTAGTCTGTGCATTTTTTAGTTTCCCTGGTTCTGCGGGATGCCACCTTTCCTCCAATCGCACGGCTTAACACATTTCCGTGCGTATTCACGGAATTTATGATGATAATAACAAAACTGCCTGTCTCGGCTTTGCGACCTTGACCTCTGCCTTGGCTGGAAATAATGCTGATACGTGCCGCGTCGGATGTTTTGCCGTTCGTGCTTCAAGGCGCACATTTCTAACTGCATTTCTTTTAATTGTTTTAAAATGCAATTTGTCGTTTCGTTTCCATTATCGTTTGCCTTGATTGCTGAAACTTCGTTGATTCTTATATTTTCCATCATCTTGTCTGCGAGTTGACTGATTACATTCAAATCCGACGTTTCTGAGACAGCTAGGACAGTGGTGATTTGGGCCGGAAGTAATTTGAGCCACAAGACTCGAATGGTTTCATTTCCGACTGTTCCGCGCCCTAATTCCTGCATCCGACGCAGAAGGTGTGATGGCTTTTGATCTCCCAGGTCCATTTCGGTCAACAGCTTCTGAAGGCGTTGCTGCTCGGATTCTTCGAAACAGCTAATTAGGCGTTCTTTGATAGTCGCGTATTTTCCTGTCGTTGGGGGTGCCGTGATTATGTCGCTGACCAGGATAATTTCGTCCTTAGTTAACTTTGAGACGACGATGCTGTATTTGTACTCGTCGCCTTGTTTCTGAGGAGTGAGTACTGCTTCCAGTTGCGAGAACCATAGGCGAGGCTGATCCTTCCAAAATTCTGGAATCCTTGATGCGACGGTTGTAGTGGCCACTTCGTGAGATTCGGCGGAGCATGTGTTCGTTTTGCAGGGAGATGGTTGAGACATGTTGATTCCGTTTTTCAGACTCGCATGAACACTCTGTTCAGAAGGTATTGTTCTTTGTCGGGGTCACCAGATATACCGAGCGACGGAGGAGAGGTATTGATACTCCAGTGGATGTTGTAGAAGTATATTTTCTTATGTAAACTATGCGCTTAAATACTAAAATACAATAATGTCTTATCGCTAGTCTTACGCGCCTAATCTTATTTAGATAAGTAAATTGCTATCTATAAAATGTACGTGTGCTATCTTGTGCATACCGGCACAAGCTCTTAAGCTTGTTGGTAAGTAATGATGCTATCTACGATGAAACGCGCTTGCCTATATGTAAACTATTCACTTGCGGCTTGAAGGCCCCCAGATTGTACCTATCAGGAAACACAGGACTCAGGCAAGGAGTTCTCTAACGGTACCTACACATGATAAAATTTAAAGCAAAACGCTTAGTGTGTAAATAAGTTATCTCAATATCTTCAATCCTTAGGAATGCAAGTTAAGCTGTTAGTCCCGACTGCATTTTGCAGTCGTTAACATACACTAATTAGTATCAGTCCTTAACATTAAGAAGGCTTGTCTTAGCCATAAGAAAGGCTTATACCTCAGCAGTAAGTACATTAAAATGGCTAATGGTAAAGACAATTGAGCAGAATGCTGCACCAAACTGAAAAAATCACATAAGTATACAGAAGACTTAATATTTTCAGTCACTTAAAGGGTACTCCAACATTTGGCGAACAATAGCAGCAAAATTAGCTTTCAACCCCGCGACCACTGTCCGTACCAGACGTCGATAAAATCATCCATTAAACCTTATATACTACCGCGGATCGACCCGACCTTCGTGTAATAACTTGACTAAAAGGATCAGATTGTACACAAAGGGTCGATAAGACCTATAATTGCTTCCCCTAAAGCGACTCTGCGAATGCCCCAGGTGCTGAAGTTCAGTTGTTATCTTCAGCAATATCTGGTAATAGCTTACACGATGGTAAAGTGCCATCTAAACTATTCTCTTACATATCAGAATTTTGATACGACGGCGCACTTGCGTAATTGGTATCTTCTGTAACGTATAGAATAACATTGAATGTCGCCAAAGATATGAACCAATCTTGGCAGACACAAACTAAAGATAGACAGCAGAACGTCTTTTTAACTAAATAATAAAAAGAACTCACCACAGTCACCACTAGCAAACACTAGTGAAGACTTCCTACTGTTTATATGGTTAGAAAGAGATTTAGAGCAAAGGTTCCATAGTCAGAACCTTTAATATGACCTAAAGCTATGTATTAACACTTACTTGACTGACTGTCAAATTTAAAATGGATTTTTGGGTGTTGTGTTACGCTGGTCATCCTACGGGGGCATAACAAATAACTTCTAGCTACTCCAATAATGGTTATTATTACCAACTGCTTATTTGAATAGTGGAAAGTGAGAGAAAGTCACGGTCCGCAAGTTTTATTAAATAAATATGACCGGGTGCAGCGAATGCGGCCTGTTCCAGTTTTTTATTTCGTATCACAAAATTAAAAGATTATACGGCAACTTGACGGCAACCTTTTTATCGGTTTAACTGTAGCCTGCAATTACAATTGCTTTGGGCTAAAGTTTTACTGCTAAATCTGAAAAACTATGTGATTTAACACTGAAAATTATTATTCTCACATAACAATGATTTGTAGATCAAATTTTAATATGCAATGCAAGGAAACGTTTTTTCATGTTAAAAAAAGGGGTAATAAAACGCTTGAGAAACTTACTTCCACACTTTCCCATGCAGTTGTTGTGGTTGCGAAATAAATCATAATTGAGCACCGAATTAATATTCGTAAAAACATAGCTTATTCTTTAGCGATAAAGTCCAGAATCTTGTGTATTACAATTTCACCCACAGCTGAATTTGTTTGTTTATTAAGGAGCACATTTCGCCCCACCGCATACAAGACTGAAACTAAACAACGTAAGCTCCTTAAGAACATTTATTTATGAAGCTGGTTAACCATATGGGTTATACGAGTTCGAGACATTTTTCTAGATAAGCATGGGATTTCCTGTCAATAATGTTCCTAATTTAGGTTTTGTTTACGCTTGATAAAATCCAATATACTATTACACATAGCTTACTTAAAAATTTAGATTAATTTATTAGTTAAACAGAGAGATCGGGACAAAGAAGATTTTTGTTAAGTAAGATACCTATTTGAGCAGACCACTACTAGGTAGGTACTTACATTTTGCCGATTGATACCAACTGAACTTATTATTTTTAATCCTTACAAGGCCATTACCGATATTTCAGGTTTTTTCCTTGTAAATAAAAAAAAGGTTACTTTTCAGCCTAAAATAATAGGCATAGTTCATAAAATCGTTTTCACTTCTCATGCTCGTAAAGTTCGTCTTAATGTTGGGCATAGGCTGCATAAAATCGCTTTTCATGCTCTAGTGCATAAAGTTAAATTTTCATCTAAGTCTCAGACTCTAAGACAAAGGTCGTCAGGTAAACAGCTACACACGTAAATAAACTTGTTATTTCATTCTGTTTCTGCATTTTTATACATAGTCCATGTTATAATACTAAATTTATAAAACTAGGCAATATTAATGAGTTTTCTAAGAAATAAGTATTTCAAGAGGAATATGGACTACGATCAATGCTAAGTCACTGTGCTGCCACTGCCACGTATAAAAAAAGAAAAAAAAGTATATTATATAAGTCCTTATTTTTTATTTGTGTTGCAATGTGAAATTGTTTTACAATATTTACGTTTAATTTCCTCACAATCGAAGTGAATAGTAGAGTGTATAACTCGTGCATAAAACCCATTCTCTCGGGTAAAATGGTGCGTTTTATGCACTTGTTGTACAATCTACTATTTTTCTTCTTCAAAAAATAACCCTCAATATTTTAATATTATGAGTTTTTTCCTGGTAAAAGCTATTAGTTTCGACTTTTCATTAATGTTAAGTAAGTAATCAAAATGAGGAAAGAATTTTGACAAACGCCTTTGTGAAAATTGAGGCTTAGAGGTGTTTGTTTCCTTTGTATTATACGAGACCTATGGGATATAATGGTTTACAAATAGAGATCATTTTGTTTTTTAAAATACTTCTAACTTCCACATGATAAATTAAACCTTTTTACTAACACTCAAAGTAAAAAATGCAGTGATGGTGTTTTATCACTAGAATGAAACCGCAGACCGCAAAATAACAACACAACAAAATATACATTCAGTTTTGCTTGCCACACTTATATTCCTCATATTTAATCCGTTTTTGTGCAACTTGGTCACAAAGCTAGGTACCTATTTGTCAGTACACTGTTGTGCTATCTGTTTATCCTTACTATATATAATATTATAAATGCGAAAGTCCGTTTGTTTGTTTGTTACGCCTTCACGTTTTAACTACTGAAGCGATCATCATGAAATTTTGCATACACGTTGTCAGGAGTACAGAGAAGGGTTTAGGATACCTTTCATCCCGAAAAAAAATATTTGTTCCCGAGGGATAGCAAAAAAACTTTCCACACAAACGAAGTCGCGGGCGGTCGCTAGTATTTAGTTAAAAGTTTCATAGTGAATCTTGCTGACAGCAGAAATGATTTTCTGCTAACTTACTTAATACTGAAAATCAAAATTTTTATTCCCATAAATTCTACAAACAATTTCTTATAGTGCAACCGCTCTAAACAACATTTCAGGTGGAGCATCTTGCTCGTTCCGTTTGGTGCCCCCAAGATGGATGGCCCTTTTCCGATAAACACTTAATTAATACAAAATCTGGTCAGAGCGTGTATGTTTTTTGGCAAATGTTTCTTTCGGGAATTCTAGCAGTAAATAAATGAAGATGGTATCTGAAATACAACGGAATTGTTTAGAGTTTAGTTCGATGTTTACTTAGAAGTCATAAAGTTTAAAAACTAAAACCCAACTACGGAAAAATCGTGCTCTGAAAAGTACTACTACTAGGTACTACTACTACTGCGCTGGCTCAGCGACCCGAAGTGGATCTTGGCCTCCGACATTAAAGTGCGCCATTCCTTCCTGATTTGTGCCAAGTGAGACCAGTCGGGCACTTCCAGCTCTTTCAGGCCTTTGACAACTTCATCTTTCCAGCGGTATCTTGGACGACCCACTGGGCGTCATACAGATGGTTGGCCAAGATACGCTCTTTTGGCAACTCGATCTTCATCCATTCTCTCTACGTGCCCCAGCCAGCGAAGTCGGGCAGCTTTTATTTCCCCAATGATATTCAGCTCGGACACCAGCTGTTCTATCTCCCGGTTAAACCTCTGCCTCCACTCCCCGTCATCGCCTCTTGTTGGTCCCAGTATCTTTCGTAGGATTTTTAAAAAGTACTATAAAAAAGAAAATATTCATGTCCTAAATTCAATATAAAGAATAACCGTAGTCGCTTGCTACTCCAGCCCTAAGTGGTGCGTGTCTACAACAAAGTGGCATGCCATTAAATTTTGGACTCGAATATTTCTTGTTTCGTACGTTTTAGAACGTGATCTTTCCGTAGTTGGGTTATAGTTTTTAAACTATTTTTTAATTTTAATATCTTGGGGTTGTAAATCGGGTAAAAAACACTTTGCTTACATTCACCCGAAATGAAAAGAAGGTGCTAATGAAGCCCTTTCATGATACCCGACACAGCATCATTAGGAAATATTTTCTTTAGTGCACTACTTTAAGTGCTCTAGAGGACGCTATATTCAATATAATGTGACGTCACATAGCCAGCATGGTTATACCAGCGGACGATTAAGATGCTTCTAAGGATAACTCATTTGTCAAAATATAATAAGTAGTTTGGGAACAGATGAACATACATACATACATAGGTAAATACCGGTGAAAATCATAACCCTCCGTTTTGCTTCGCCGTAGTCAGGTAATTAGTTATATTAATTTTAAAAATTACACCTTTAAGTTTTATTCCTTCCAAATGTAAATAATTAATATCAAAATTGTGGTTATTTATAATCATGTAGATAATTTCGTCATTTATTATCGTCCCTTACTAATTATGTCTGAACCAGCAGATTATCTTGCAAAGTAAAGGAGTAAAGAATTTGAAAAGAACTCGATGTAACAAAGTTTTGTTCGAAAATAGACAGTTTCTAAATCAGCCATCATTAACCACTGAAATGAGTTTTACCAAATTGTTCGAAGAAAAAAAATTTGCTCCACGAAATTGACTGAAAAGAAAAACGGACAAGTTTCTTACGATCATTAAAAATGTATTCGTAGTTCTAGAGATAGAGTTTTGAAGACGTTTCTGCCGTTTTATGGTAATTGACTGAAGGAAGTCTAGTTTGCAAGGAAATTTTTGTCATGTAAGTATTAAATGGATCACTTAAGAGTAAAACTGCATTAAACCGCTGGGATATGTGGAGCCGGATTTTCCCTAAGCGACAGAAAGTAGCAGAAACCGAACCCTTGCTAGTGCCAAATAGCACGGATGATATACTAACACTGTTAGAATAAACTATATCGGGATTTACACCATGTACCTGTTTATTTTTGAGACTCCGATATTTCGGCGCAGTTGCATGCGCCATGGTCACGGAAGAACTGTCGATTGTTGCGTGCGGGTAGATGTTATTGGCAGACAAATCGGTCTACCCTCCGTCTAAGTCTTTTATTATTACGTTCGATACCGGTACCACTGTCTGCAAACTCACTACTCACTCGAATCTGTTCACGACACACGACACTCACTGTATCTGTACGCGAAACGGCGCTTTTACATTTCATGTTGTTTTTACACAAACGGATTACGGGGTTCCAAACACTCGACAATTTAAACCCATCTTCACGATTGAAATTTTTGTATTTGGTAATTTCAATCGCTTCTCTGACCATTCTTGGTATGTAGTGGCGTTCTGTTGAGATAATCTGAGGGTTATGAAACTCGATCCAGTGATTTGTGTCCGAATAAATTAAATGTTCAGCGATGGCCGATTTTTGCGTATCGTTGTTTTTGACCGCTTTTATGTGCTCCTTTATACGGCATGCTATTGTGCGTTTAGTTTGGCCGATATATGAACTACCTCAACTGCAGTCGATCTTATAAACACCAGGTTTCTCCAAAGGAAAACTATCTTTCGGGGGCCATAGACATTGCGATACCTTTTTCAATATAGTTTATTCTAATAACGTCAAAAACCATGGAAATTTAAAACATTATATACTAACACTGGTTGTCATTTCTCGTATATAAGAAATCTTTATAATATAACAAATCTTTAGTAGGCCATTGACAAGAAGTTGACATTCTCCTAAATGGAATGATTGTAAATGAAAGTATTCCAAATAGCATACCCCTCTTGCATTTGGATGTACCAAAGCTGGTTGTGGTTGTGCTTAAATCTGGTCGTACTTCCATTTGGAATTATTCTATTTAGGTGTTTGCCAAATGGAAGTCTAGTCAGTGGCTAGTTTTAGTAGGAATCAGTGACGAGGGGTGAAATTATGGCAAAGGTAAGCCGTTCTACAAAAATGTTATGATCTGCATAGTGAATCAGTCTGGTAGATTTTTTAAAAGGTAAGCCGATGGGAATCGGTTTGTATGGACCCTTTGCCATTGGTAGAGATAGCGGTTATTAAAATTTTCTATTAGTAAATCAATAGAGAATTACATGCGGAAATATAAGATGTAGATAGGTAATTTTACTTTCCACCTTCGAATATTTATGTACTCAAAAAAGTTCCTACTCCACCAACTTCTTTTACCACTGAACCAATACAATATTATACGCTTTTCCTGAATAAGCATACGAGCACGTAAAAGTGTAAATTCCCATTTCCCATAAGTTATTTATCGTTTGCGCAAACATTAACGTTTACGTACAGGTATAGGGTGCGCGAGAAGTGCGCCGCTCCGCTAACATAGTCATTCAATATGTATCAAGTCAGATATGGTATATTCCTGTCGAGTTTTTGTGTGATATATTGTTTTTTGTACTGTCCGTCCGACGAAAAGGATTATTAACAACAAATCTTGTTATCATATGAAATGTTAATTCGTATGTTGGTTGGTTCTGTAAAGATATGAAGGAAAACTAACTTTCATAGAATCCTTCGAGAACACTGAAGAACAACTATATAATAGGTAGTATTGATTTAAGTATCTTAAAAAGAAAATTTGGCCTGTATTATGAGAAAAGGATTTTTACGAAGAAATTATGTTTGAGAGTCTTTGAAGATTAACTTTGACTAAAAATAAGCTTTTGTTGTATTTCATTCTAAAAACTAACAAGAGAGTTAATGTAAAATATAGACGTTTGAAACTGCTGTTAACATATAAAACAATTAATGTAAGTAAGATCACTGGAAAGAAAATGTCATGTTGTGATTTTCTTTCTTGTTCAACCTACGTTAGAAAAAAACAAGGGCCAAACTACTATTGTCTTAGTAGCTTTTACAAATTGAATTATATTATAGATGTGTTGTTTTTTTTTTAAATATTTTGATTTTCTCGACAATCTAGATAATAAATATACAAAAAAAAATCAAATTTCAGACAAGTGCGAGCCGTTCCGGATTAATAATTTCGTTTAACTCTAAAATCTTTTTGTTAACTGTATTTTTAATGCAACACTAACAATAAACTTGGATGGAAAACAAACGCACTATTCTTTCTCAATTCAGTTAGCGAAAAATGTAAAAAAAGCTTTTAAAAATACTCCTAGGAAGTTAGATGCAAAATACCAAATAATATACTAGAAAAACTGTACTAGAAAAAATACGACTCGCACCAGACTCGGTAGCTCAGCGGTCAGAGCATTGGACCGGATATCCAAAGGTCGCGGGTTCGATTCCCATCCGAGAACATGATCTGGTGCGAGTCGTATTTTTTCTAGTATATTATTTGGCATTATATAAAATAGCATTGTGAATGCTTAAATCTCAAAATTTAAAAAGTTAGATGCAAAAATCAATATCTGAATGTATCTTTCACAGTTTACATATACTTGATAATTCTAGTTAGAGTTAAATCCTTACCTATGAAATTGGTGTTTTTTTCTCTCACACACACAGAGAACCTCATAACTTCTATGATTTAAAATATTTATCAGTTGCTAGATAACATCAAATTATGACTATAGCCGTCAACTATCAGCATCATTAAAGTCTAAGTATTGATTAAAAAAATACCTTGAATTAAAAATAATTCCTTTTTTTGGTAGCGAAAATGACCACTTTATCTGTTGTAACTTAGCCGAAACGTATTTTTTTCGCTTAAGTTATGTTACCTAACCTAGCTTAATGTTTAAACACTTTAACATAAAAAGTTTTGATACAATAGCGTTCACGGTTGTTAAAGAAATTATGAAAATGCTAGTATGGAAAATGCACTTTGTTAAAAATTCTCCATACAAAACGTCAAATTCATATGTTTCTTATATGAAGGACATAATAATAATGCCTTTATATAAATTTGCATTTCTGCTGCAGGAATATTTACGTAATTGGGGTGTCACACCGTCTAACTAAATAGCGGCCATAACAACCCTCTGTATGTATATTGACACCACCGCCCCTAACGAGCTTACAACCAAGGTGACAACCCTATGTCTAGTATGTATTTTAATATAGTATCTATCGAGTAGAAAGCAAAATAAATTCTCACACACGTGCATTTAGGTTTATTCTTGTTGGTGATTCCAACAAATTAGATATTACACTCGATTGGATATTACACAATAGTGTAGCAAACCGTTTGAACACTATTATTACTCAAAACACTTCTTCAAAATCTTCGCTTACAAAGACAATATTATCGGAATCTTCAAGAAATCAAATCAAACGTCCTTTTCGAGTACCAAAAACCCTAAACTCGAGCGTTTTCTCCAGAAAACATTTCTAGAATGGAGACCGGCTGAAACAATACGGGCGTATCAACAACGTCCGGGCTGACCAAACACTCGAGCTCAAGTGATGCTGGAGATAACGGATTAGCTGAAGGAAACCTTTATGATATAGCGGAGGGGGGACATTTTTAGTGGGGATGTTGATTTATCTAAGCACTACTTGTGAACTGTACGAAGTTTATCGGTCCTTGAGCATTGAGGGGATAGTTTTGAGTCTTTATTTGCGAATGAAGCTTGAAAGTGAAAAGAAAGCTTACTACCTATATTTATTAGTACCTACCTATTGCAACAGATATCATGCACGTTTGCTTGTAAATATATTTAACCTATTTTAAACGTTAGGTACTATCTAAAAACACTATAATGTACCTGTTTTTAGATTTTTCATTCATCTCATTTCATCAGATTTATGGACGACCTCCGTGGTCGAGTGGCTTTGTACACCGGTTTTCAAGGTGTCGCCATCTCTGAGGTCCCGGGTTCGAACCCCGGTTGGGTCAATTTATATAAAACTAACTTTTCTATATTGGCTCTGGTCTGGGTGTTTGTGATACCACCGTTGTCTCTAATTTCCATAACACAAGTGAAAGTAGCTAAAGGCTACTTTGGAATCGGAGCAATGTATGTGATGTTGTCAAATATTTATTTATTATTTATTATCACAACTATTACAGCTTCTCATGTGACTAGCTCAAAACATCGCGTCCGAAACGCTTAAATGATTACTTAAAACTGTCGATCGTTAAATTTTATCATTCTCTGTCTCACAAACAAAATTTTATGAAAATTGTTCAAGAGGCATGATAATCTAATGAAAATTTTAAAACATTTGCTTTAACAAGAGTTATTTGTTAGTTTATAACTCCAAGCTATTAAGAACTGTCGCGGTACAAGGACACCCTCGCCCAAAATCGAATAAGTAATTAAATCTAAGTTGGTGAGTAACTTGATATGAAATCTGTGTTGAGTTCTCAGTCATGTGACACCATGCGACGTCCCGCTTCGCTGGTGACAGACGAAACGTTACACATATGTGGGAACTGTCACTCGATTCAAAAAGTATATCAATTTATTGTTTGCATTGATTTGAGTCGAATAATTTGTTATTTTTTCCGTTCTCACATTATAAATGAAATTGGAGAAAACTATCTAGATTCGAAAATTATCTTAAAATTAGATGTTTTCTTTTCAAGGTGATATTCCGGGTAATGTTTCACGTATTCCGTAGGTTACTTCAATAAATACTGCGATCAATCAGCCAGACCACAGAATGCCAGATTTACGTTTCTGTACTACACATTATAAATTGGCAGCTGTGGTGCCATATGTATTGATTGCTTTATTTGAAATTATTGTAAATTCACCTATCAGCAGAGGCGCTTCACCCAAATACTATATAAATATTCTAAACAATGGTTTGCAGACAATTTCATTAGCTTTTCAATCAAGGAGTGACATCAGCCAATGTGGCAGATTACATGCCTGACACTTGCTGGCCAGTACCAGCGAGTCCTAGCCAGCCAGTCCTCGCATCCTCCAACAGAAATCAAACATTGTTAAATCGCTAAAACCTTTTAAAATTTATTTCGTCTTTTGTTTCAGTTCCCACTGCCCATGTGCAGGGTGTGCTGGGCAAGAAGGCTGCACTGCCTTGTGACATCCAGCCTTTAGCGGCAGGTGACCACGTCTCCATGGTCCTGTGGTTTAAGGAGGCGGATGGAGAACCATTGTACAGGTATTTATTTTATTTTTCAATACAGTTGCTCGAAAATGTGTGTTTTCGATGACAGTATAGCGTGCGGTAAGTTGACTTTACCGCACGCCGTGCGTTTTTGTTTACGGTTTAGTACAGTGTGCGGGAAGTTAATATTACCGCACGCCGCCATCGTGCGTTTTTGTTTACATATTTTTTTTCAGATGGTACCTTTAATGTTTTCTTGCGAATATATTGAAAAATGTTGTGTAGAACACCGTTGTTGACGTTTTAAAAACCTCCTCACCAACCTTGTAACATAAACTACTATTATCGTCATATATCAGCCTTACGACGCCCACTGCTATGTATAGGCTTCCCTCTAATATTTCCACGCCGATAAATCCTGCGCATATTCGCAGCTTCCTGCTACCTCCACCAGATCGTTAGGATACCAGTGAGGACTATACTTACAAGAATAGGAACTATATCAGTCAGCGCGATGGCTGTTAACGATATTAGAACTAGAATTTGCAAAGCGCAGCTCAATAAATACGCTGATATGTCTGAACCAGAATATTTCATCGTTTATTTTAATTCTGAGTTATTTTAACTCTTAGTATATACACTTCTAAGACTTTAGCGCGTACAGTTCATTAGAAGTAAAACACTTTTTACGGATTACAGCGCGTATATTATTAATTCAGGTATTGTTTTGGAATTATTTAGTTTGTATTTATTGAATTTTTAGTTATGTTCAATTGTTAAGGTAATATCTTAGTATATGTTCAATTGTTAAGGTAATATCTTTTGGCTTCGAAATAAATAAATAATAAATAAATAAATTTGACAACATCACATACATTGCTCCGATGCCAAAGTAAGTAGCTAAAGCACTTGTGTTATGGATATCAGAGACAACGGTGGTATCACAAACACCCAGACCTGAGCCAATATAGAAAAGTTCGTTTTTCTAAATTGACCCAACCGGGGATCGAACCCGGGACCTCAGAGATGGCGACACCTTGAAAACCGGTGTACAAAGCCACTCGACCACGGAGGTCGTCAAAAATGAAAAACAATTTCTTCTAGACCTATACATATTTGAAGTAGGACGTTAAATAGTTCAATATAGACTAAGTTTAATCCGATACGAATTTATCACTCCCTGTCAATTTGATCGACGTTCGCAGGTTTGAGTCTGAAGATAATATCGATTATACTTTGTGTTCCGGGTATGTAAACTATCTAACAATATTAAGTTTAACTAACCGAACATAATAGGGAAGCAATATATCACGGATATATCAAAGTCCCGTGACCCAAAATAAATTTTACTTAATAGTACAATTCCAATGCAGTAGCCATGACGGTTGCGTAATAATAGAATTGTACCGTTAAACAAGTGATATAATGCGACATATATGTAACACATTTTGTATGTTTCGATGTTCATATATTACTCGTCATACTCGTACTTGGTACTGTGACGCCTTAAGCGTCATATGCAGACTATTTGGGTTCTGTAACTATTTTTACGTTACAGTCTAAAAAAGCTATTGCAGATCATTCTAGGCTACGCCACACCGTGATTGTGGCGGGTTGACCTTATATTAAAATATATATAAAAGGGAAAATCACTCACTCACTCACTGATCACGAAATCTCAGAAACTACAAGTGCTAGGAGTCTCAAATTTTGCATTATCGGAATTGAAACTTCTTAGTGCATTTGATTGATTAGTTAAGAAAAATCAATTCAATTACACCTTAACTTGATCGAAACATGGCTCGAGAAGTGGCGCATCAAAGCCAACACAGATAAATCGGTACAAGTAACCTTTACACTAAAAAAAAAATACTTGCCCACCTTTGAAACTTTGTAGTGCTGAGATCCCACAATCAGATAATGCTAAATACTTAGGAATACATCTTGAACGTCGTCTCACTTAGTGCACACACATATGGACCAAGAGAAAACAATTAGACTGTAAGCTTCGAAGCATATACTGGCTGATCGGACGCAAGTCACAGCTAACAGACGCCAGTAAAATGGCTATCTATAAGGCAATACTGAAGCCTGTATGGCATACAGCTATGGGGAACAACCAGCCTTAGTAATATAGAAATACTGGAAAGATTTCAAAGTAAAACAATGAGAGCCATGTTCAATATACCACAGTACATAAGCAATCAATACGTGAACCTAGATTTGAAACTGCGAACAGTGAAGTAAGAAATAGAGTCATATAGCAAAAAATATCAAATGAGGCTAGAACAACATATTAACCAGTTAGCTGCTGAACTGTAGGGAGTGGGCAGCCTAAGATACTCTCGCCTGAAGAGGAATAGCATATCAGACCTGGCAACCAGATTTGCAGACATGTGATGAGGATGGCATCAATGGGTGCACAACTCTGCTTATGAAACCTTTCTGATGAAAATCTGACAACATTTTAGATTATTGTTTCCAGGAAACAGATTGCTAAGTAGCGGGAGATATAAAAAAATAAAAAGTTAAGAAAAATAAGTATCATTTGTCATCTCAACGTAGTATTATATTCTCTTTGGACATTTCCCCTGAGAGTAGGCAGAATGCGTTTCATTGATTAGCGAATATTCAATGAAACGTACGTACTATGAACATTGGCTATTTTGTATGAGAATCGCCATTTCGGGTAACTTTTGACAGCTAACTTTTGATAAAGAGGTTTAAGTCTAAATAATGATCTTAGTAATGTTGGATAAAAGGAGCGTAGTGTTGCTTTCGTTTTAGTACTCAGCTGCTTTGTTATTAACTTACTAATTAAAAAGATAGCGCAGGTTCTCAAGGTAAAATTGATAATCATTAAATTGTAGGTGATACGAAGTTCACAGGGTCCACTAGTTTTAAAATATATAGCAGTTTAAAGTGAAAAAGATTTTATTATTTCTCGCCTTCGATCCAACAGTACCTAGCGGGCGATTCACTACGCTCGGTATGCGGTAGCGGTAGCCACTGCAAAGGCCGCCGCATACTCCGCTTCAACTGGCGTCAGCTATAATATAATCATCATTTTCTCCAACATGTCTTGTAAATCTGCCAATACCTGATAGTCCATATGATACTGCATAATAATAGCCACTTATTTTTCCAGTTACGATGTCCGTGGCCGCCTTGCAACACAGCCGAAGCTGTGGTCATCGCCGTCAGTCTTCGGCACCAGAGCTTACTTCAGAGCGGTGGCCAGCCCAGCAGTGCTGTTCTTAGACAACGTAGTCACGACTGATGCAGGCATATATCGCTGTAGGGTGGACTTTAAGAATTCCCCTACGAGAAACCTGAGGCTCAACTTTACGGTCATCAGTAAGTTTTGTTAGATATCTTGAAATAATTTAAGGTACCTATAAAATACCTTTCATTAGTTTAACACACATTTACACTAAACTTAAAAATCGCCTAAGCCTTTTCCTACCTACAACTCGACCAAATCAAAACGGTGTCATAAACTTAGCTATCATGCAGCTGTCAGTCGCCTAATTATCTTGGCCGAGTTGTAGTTAGGGAAAGACTTAGGCGATTCTTAAGTTTAGTGCAAACGGGTGTAAGTTTGGGACAGCTCAACACAGCCATTTAGTCTCAAGCTAATCAAGGTTTCTTCTTTGTATTAAGTATAATCGACCTGTCACGTGCTTTGCCTTTGCAGCTTTGCAGAAATGTCGATTGTACGTGTAATAGAATTCAATAAAGGAGGATGAATAATTGGTATTGGTGGTGGGCACTTTTCTCCGCATTTAGACCAATTTGGTCCGTTATGCTAAGGAGAGTGAAGCTTCTTCAACTTTTAATTGATACGAATCTTCAATCTCAACGAAAAATAAATTATTGACTGTTACTGCTACCGCAGCAATTTAGTGTGCAAGTTCATACAATTTGACGACCTTAGTGGTGCAGTGGTCAACATGTCGCGTCTACCACGCAAGCGGGTTCGATTTTCGGCAGGGCAGAAATTGAAATGATGAATTTTAATTTTTGTGACGGGTCTGGGAGTTACTATGTATAATCAGTTAGTATTTATTTAAAAAGTATATAAGTAGTATATCAGTTGTCTAGCACTCATATTACAAGCTTTGCTTAGTTTTGGGCTAGAGGTGCTATGTGAAATTGTCCAACCATTTATTATTATTATACAATGTGATACACCCCACGCAAATAGACCCCATTAATCCTTTATGTACATCTAACCCTTATCAACAAAACGAGAAAGTCTTACATAGTATACATATTTCGATTGCCTCAAGCTATTTGAATGGTGTATAAATAAACATTAATATGTTGTTTGTTACAATAATTTGTAACTAATCATTCACTTCTAAAGCTTTCGAAGTCAAAGAAAACAGATGTTATTTAACAATGAGGACTTGAATTGACAAACTATAGTAAAATGGGTTTGTATGTCAACCCCTAATCATCCCTTACGTGATTACTGGGGCAGTTTCTGTTACCAACCACTAGAATGTGGCAGCGTGTTTAATTCAATTTGTAGCTACTGAAATCTAATGGACAACAGTGACGTGAGCGGCCTCCCTAATACTAATGGCCAATTGTCTTAATTAATTCAATGAGCTCTAATAAATGAAGCTGCTTCCTTGGAAATTATAGCTTTAAAACCCATTCGAAACATGATCGTTTCAACGTTGACCATTAATGAGCGATGTTAGTGGTAATATGGTTTGATTAGGTATTTGATTGCACGTTTCGGCCATCAATTGGCTGTTATTCACGAAAATGGCGGCAGCGTTAGTGTGGTTGACTTGGGTGAAACTAATTTAATGGGGTGGAAAAAAGAAATGTTTTTTTTTTTCGGAGATTGAAAACGTTATTTTGCATTAACGTTATTAGCTGTTATTACCGTTATTGTCTTGTGTTATTTTACCTTTAAAATACCGTTAGTAATAATATTAAGTATTAAATAACATCTATATATATAAAAGGGAAAATCACTCACTCACTCACTGATCACGAAATCTCAGAAACTACAAGTGCTAGGAGTCTCAAATTCTGCATGGGGGCTCCTTTTAGGGCGTAGGTGCTCACTAAGACGGGATTTTGCGAAATTCAATCCCTAAAGGGGTGAAACAGGGTGGCAAAGTTTGTATGGGAGGACGCGATTCCTTGGCCCGATTGACTTGAAATTTGGCATAGACATTCTTTCACAAAATTAATTGAACACGTGTTTCGTATTTTTTTAATATTTATCACCTAACAGGGTTAAAAAGTGATATAAAGTTAATTTTGCTGTGATTGACTTCGACGTCGGAATTGAAACTTTTTTGTGCATTTGATTGATTAATTAAGAAAAATAAATATCATTTGTCATCTCAACGTAGTATTACATTCTCTTTGGTCCCCTGAGAGTAGGTAGAATGCATTTCATTGAATAGTATCTATGGCGTTATGTTGGCAGTGCTGTAATTTTTTCCTTCCTTTCGTTGTAATAAAGTGCAAAATTATTCCATCAAATTATCAGTTTAATTTTAAAAGAATACAATATTCGGTCAAGTCGCCTATGCTATGACAATTAATAAAGCACAGGGACAAAGTTTAAGAGCGGCTGGTGTAGATTTGCAGTGATTGTTTCTCCCATGGCCAGCTCTAATGTCGCCTGCTCGAGAGTCAGCTCGCCGAATAGCCTTTTTATTTTGCAACCGGATAACATGACAAGAAATGTGGTAGGTATAGAACATGTGACAAAAATACCCCTAATGCCGAATATGGTATATAGGGACCATCAAACTGAACAACTTTTACTATTGGGACCAACTCTCAAATCGCGAAAAAATAATCAGCAAAAGTTCAAATCGAAAATATCAAAACGTATGAAACACATTTTGATATTTTCGATTTGAATTTTTGTATGAAACAGCTGATTTTTATTATAGAGAAGTGTTGGATGATCGAGATTGAGAATCCTGTTAATGCACAACATATTTTTATTTAGAACTAGCTGCCCGGCATGGGTATATTGCAATGCTCCGTTTTGGGACTTTCTCGGTCGTAAGCAGCAACAACTCGCCAAAGTTTCAACATAATCGGATCAATGGTTTAGGAGTCCCGCCGTCTGTACACTTAGATCTTTTAAACTATGCATAAAAAACCGCATCAAAATCGGTCCATAAGTTTGGGAGCTAGGTTGCCTCAGACAGACAGACACACACAAGTCAAACTTATAACACCCCTTGCGTATGTTGTGTACGTCGTATATACATATAGTGGTGGCCACATAATTAAGGACACAAGTAGATTTTCATACAAACGAGGTAATTTTGAAGTCTTGGTTTTCCGCTAGAATAAGAATTTACAGTTGCAAGTTTTCATACATTTTTATACTTTATTCGCGGTTTTTTTAAACATATCCTTACATCTCTTAAAATGCTGGTCAGATCACTTGGGTGTGTAGAGAAATCACCAGATCACCGCTCGGTCAATCCCTGGCGGAGAAGCAATGCTTAAAAGTTACTTCGTTTGTATGAAAATCGACTGGCGTCCTTAATTTTGTGGCCACTACTATACCTAAATAGATATCCTGTAGTATAGTCTAATAACTTCACACTCACCACATTAGTAACTACATTGTACCCGTGCGAAGCCGGGGCGGGCCACTAGTTATTAATATTACCTATACCGTTAAATATCGTAAAAATTACGTTAATGTGTTTTTTTTTTTTATTTAAGAGTACTCCGATTACAAAATTATGGTTAGGAAGAGAGGGTTATGTCGAACACAGTTTAATCGATTGACTTCTAGTTGGGTTGATTCACCAATTTAGGGATCTATCAGACAGAAACGGCAGTACAAACCTTAGAATAATAACAACCTAGAACGATAGTTCCCTACAAACCACACTGTCAAAAGTGAGGCAAATAAAACTGTGCGCAAATGGATTAGTTTTTAGATTTTTATCCTTCATTGGATTTAAGTTTTTCACTTCACATGCAAGGACTCGGCTTCCAGGTTTGTAGGAAATTATCGTTCTAGGTTGTTATTATTTTAAGGTTTTATACTGCCATTTCTGACTGATAGATCCCTAAATTGGTGAATCAACCCATCTAGAAGTCAATCGATTAAGCTGTGTTCGACATAGCCCTCTCTTCCTTAAGATAAATAATATTAGAAAAAATACTAGAAAAAATCGAGTCACCCGTAGCACCTCAGACGGGACTCGAAACCGCACCCGCACTCTCTTCCTTACTCTTTGCATTTTATTATTAGTACTACATATTTGACTAACATACTTTTTGGTATCGAACGATTAAAATAAAAAAATATATTTGGAATGGATCCCATGTCCAGAACGAATAAGTGAAAAAGATAAACCTAAATGGTGAAGTAACAAAGCTACAGAAAACAAAAACCTACATAACTCCATAGCGTTTATTTTCACGAGTAACAAAAACCATTTTATTATTATCGTAATGATTTACTACGTCTACGGAGTTGTGACAAAGAGATTTATTAGCTGCCATTGTCTCTTGTTGGAGAGGAAAAGCATAAATGAATATTTGAAGTTTGATTTTATGACCTATTTCGTTGGATTTTTATCGGGAATTCGAACCTAATAAGTGTTTTGTCCCATTGCCGGCGTTCACCGACGACTTATCACTAGGTAACAATAAACGCCGATGACTTTGCGATTTCAATTTTGTTAGTAGGGTTGCTAATATTTTATACAGAATGATCCTAAATTTTAGGATTGAATGGACTATTTTTATTTATTTTATCAACGTTATAAAGTACAAAGCAAAAAATAATGATTCGTCACATTCACATTATTCGTTATCCTCTACATTTCGGTAAGTTACCTCGAAAGTGTTTTTTTATAGTAAATTGAGGCAACTGTTCACTTCTTTTTATTTCTTATATTCTAACTTGGTAGTCAATATCTTATATCATGCTTTACATATTGGGTTGGTTTGAAACCATGATAAAACCAATATGTAAAGTATAAATTGGGTTGATTCGAAAGTTTTAGTGTTCGGTTAGTTAGTGGTTAGGGCTTACTGTATTGCCGCCAGGCTAGCTTTTTGATCCATTGTCTCTATTTCAAAAATATAATTATATTAATAAATATATTTTTTTTTCTCTAAAATATCAGAGTAATTTTCAAAGAGAGTGAGCTTTGAATAACTTTAAATAAGTACAACTATACAATACTAAATAATAAACTAGAAAAAAATCGACTCGCAGCAGATCATATTCTCTGACGGGAATCGACTCGGGAGTTCAGTGGTAAGAGCATTGGACCGGACTTCCAAAGGTCACGGGTTCGATTTTCGAGTCGATTTTTTTTTAGTATATTATTAAGTATGGTATAAAAATAGCATTGTGAATGCTAAAATCTCAAATTTCTAAAGTACAACAGCTATTTTATATTAGATACTTTTATCTGACAACCCTGTTTGTTAGCAACTTGAAACATTGCTGGAGGCGCCATAAAAGAACACTTTCAATGTAAAACCCTTATCAAGATAGTGTGTTACCGACTGTCGGTGAAATAGGTACGTATATTTTAACTTTACACTTTTCTTTCACTACCAAGTTTCCCGGCGCATATCAAAATGGCTGAAATATGTTTTGTTTTACTTTTTCAACCCCTTGTGGCGAAAATTCCATTTTAATGAGCATAATCAATTTTTATTTTTCATTAATTCTTCCAATAACAAAATTTTCCTTCACGTTTAAAACTTCAAAGATGTTATTTAGATTAATCGAAACAGTAGCAAAATTAGCTATACAATTTTGAATAGCGGACTTCAATTTCCAGGGCTTTTTTTAATAACAAACGGACTGAGACACGTAGAGCCATTTGCGTTTCATTAAAATACGACGCGATCAAAGAACATCCCAATTTTCGTAGCGTCCGACCGTAAGAAAATTCCATAGTATATTAATACATTCAGTATTTTAACATTTAAAATTTTTCATTTATAGTTTTTTTTTTGTCCAAACTGACAAGACTGTAAGTATTTTGATAATAACGCGATAGTCATTTGTTGCTGGACATTATACCATGTTGAGGTTATGCTTTCTTTTCAATAATCGAGAGATTATTGGACGTTTGCCAAATCAATACAAATGGAAAATTCGACTGTCCAACATACCGAAGGTTTCTACGCATGTGAAGCAATCAATTTGCAAACAATCCTAAGTTTTTAGAAAAGCTTCTTACAAAAAGAACTTTAATTATAACATTTAATGATTTGCCTGATTCATAATAATTATGATAGCTGGTGTTGGTGATCGAAAAGCATACTATGGACACATACGGTCATACCACAAATCACTGTTTAATAAGTGTTGTGTTTAATGTGATGCTGTCACTTTTTTGACAATATTGTTTGTAAGAGACAGCATCACATTTAAAAAGTGTCTAAATTAAACAGTGTTTTAAAATCTTCTGTGGTAAGGCCGATACAATCCACAATAATCGGCACAGTAGATAGGCACCGGTTATATGGAATTTAGGATACCAACTGCTTAATAATAGTTTCCAATAAGCTTAAATACCATTGATTAACTGGTCATTGGTCATCATGAAACCAATAAAATTAAGGTCAGAGTCATTCAGCATGAGGGTATGGATCAAACAAGAAACGGAAAGCCGAAGTGTATTATCGAAACAATGAAAATACCAACTGTAGGAACATCAGCCAAAATATTCGACCTTTATTTACTCACTGAATAAATAAGAAAAAGAAATGATATAGCGACTTGTTCATGGACTTGGATTAATTAATAGTTATAGATGAGTTCTGTAAGTCCAGCAGTCTAGACATAACACCGTTAGGCATTCTGTTGAATAAATCTGACAGCTTCATTTATGATAACCTGGTTGTATATTGCATTTCATTGGGTAAATCTTTTTTGACTTTTCACTGTTCATAATAATCTGTCTCAGATTTTAAAAGTCCTTCGTATAAATCCTTTCAACACTTGGCTAATTTGAATAGTCAAAAAGTTCTATAAGCCAGATTGAAAATCATGCTGAATGCCTAGTTAATGTTGGGACAACTATACTCAAAGTTATTGACCATTAAGTAAGGTAGGTTAATCTTTTAGAAAGAGATCTCTCGTCAAATACAACTCTAAAATGGCCAGCATTTGGACAGCTTCGGAAAATCTTTACGTCCCACCTCTCCAGTATTTCAAGATGACCAAGTCTTTTGCCAGTGTGTGTTGACCCGAGTGTGTGATAGTAATGACTGAAACGTGGTCACTAAATATGGGCCTCTAAAGGCTTAAGATGCAATGAAGAAAAAGCCATGTTTTGCTGTTCCATATAATTAAAAAAGGAGATCTAAAGGAGAAAATACCGATATCGCTCAAAATAGCTCAGTTGAAATGGCAGTGGATGAGACACAAAGCGAGAAGAACTGATGGCCATTGGGGTGGAAGGTTTCTATAATAATAACGGCCGTGGACCAGACCACGTCATTGAATTGTCATTATATACTTATCATTTTGTCGGTCGGAATATCATCTTGACGGTCCATCTTGTCGGGTAGGTCCCCGACAATAAGATGGACCGAAGATGTGGTGAAGGTTGCGGAAATTATTCACCTCTTTCACCATAACAATGATGTCAATGTTACTGTCTCCCGGCAGTTTGAGATCCGATTAACAGATCTTTATCAGTTTGGATACCAAATGAAGGAAATTTCCACCTTCAGTTTTATTGCTACTTAAAATTCATCGGTTCAGAGCTGTGGATAAAAATATCACCAACTTACAATTCTTTATATTTTATTAGGTACACATTTTAGCTCGAGTAATAATATAACTTCGTATTTATTATTCAGTCAATGTGTACAGCTAGTATTTGCGAATAAACGTGACCAATCAGCAACGTGTCAAAAATGTTTACTACTGCTGTTGTGCTTGTTATGATGCGATTCGAATCAAATTTTACCACTCAAGTCATTCGAGTCATTGTATAATATCATTCAAACTCGAAACAGCAAAGCAAAGAAATGAAACTGATAGGTCTGGGGCCAGCCTGATCAGATTCAATAGGCATAGTAAGAGCCTAATGCGAACATTTAACCGACATCGGGAGCAGGAATTATTATCAGACATAGTTTTGAATGTGTCACATCCAATCAGTTGTTCTTCTATTCATATTGAGTCGTACAAAGCCTCTTTCATATAAAAGTTTTGTAACACCGGGTCCTTGCGGAAACACCTCGGCCAGTACTGCTACATTTTATCTCATAACAGCGTATTCAATAATACTCGGGCGAAATTAGTTTCCTGCCCGAACACCAATTGGAGCGATAGAAACGGAATAATAAAAAAAATGTAACGATTCCTTTTTCGCCTTTTTTTTCTCGGGGCCATTTCCTTTTGTTCTCACATTTTAATTTATGACCGGTTTGTGATAATACTTCGGAAAGGTGGCGAGACGAGCAGTTAACATTGCTTCGGAAAATTTATTAAAGAACTTTTCTTTTTTTTACTATATTGTTTACGATGACGTAATATACTATGGGTAGATTATATGTTTCAAGTTTCGGTTACGATCCTCTAGTAACTACTTGATATTTCAATTTGTCTATGCTGAAATATTAACTTAATTTGATTTTTGGGTTCACGAGTTTGTTTGTTTTACTTTGTTTTCCCAAAACAACATAATATTATTTTATGCAGAAAATAATGGTTAAATATATAATTTACACTACCAATATTATCCTACGATGTTTTAGGGTTCCGTACCTCAAAGGAAAAAAACGGTACCTTATAGGATCACTTTGTTGTCCGTCTGTCTGTCTGTCAAGACTCTTTATCTCGGAAACGCGTGGAGTTGAAATTATATCGAGGTATCGAGTTGAAATTATAACCATATAGGTACTCAGGTCTACTTGAAATTTAAAAAAAAACGCATATTTCGACACTCTCAAGGGAATCAAAATTTACAGGGTACATCCCGTTGACCTATGAAATTTGGCAAGTAATATCGTCTTATACTACAAGTACAGGGAAAAGTCTGAAAACTACACATTTGTAGTTGAATCATAAAAAATATAGTCTTTATTTAAGTACGCACAGCAGCATATCAAGGTATACACTATACATATCTATAACTACGACACGCTATACAGTGTTAGAAAGAAAGTCACCTTGTCATCATTGGTGGATTTGTTTAGTGTGTGCAAATTTGCCAATGACTGCTTAGCTGTCAAAATTAAGGCCAATTACTGATCAGCTGTCAAAATATTGACGTTAGTGGGCAACGCCCCCGGCGCATACGTCACCACCCGCCCCGTCTCGCTGCTCGCGTGACGTCATCAGTCAGTCAGTTGACCTCAGTAGACAGTGCGCACAGTTTTTAGTGTCGTGTTGCGGCTAGTGAAGTTTATTTTATAAAAAAAAGTTAAAAAATTTACAACAAACTGGAGTATCGGTAAGTAACTTTTTATAGTATTTCTAAGTAAAAATTTATCAAAAGTGTTAGTCTTTTTAAACAAATCGAGTTGACGAAATACGGCATTTCATAACAACTTTCAAGTTCTTATTTATAAAAAATAATGAATTTAATGAAACTTCATACACATAAGTAAAATATATTGGTCTCTAAAGTTAATAGAACTCATTTTTGATAAATAGTATAACATCTAGTTAGACAGATTTTAAATTTTCCATAGAAACAGAAATTTCCAATTATCTTTTTTAAATTAAGACATTTCAAAAATGTTCCTTGCTAACTTTTTAAACCTACATATCCTGCTTATGCTTATCAAGTTTCATTAAAATCGGTTAATTCATTTCGAAAAATAAGGACTTGAAAATGACGTTTTCGTCAATGCCCCTATCTCGAATTTATCGCGTTTCTTTTCAATGGTTTCATAATTATTATTATTATGATCGATAAGTGTAGTCTTAAATAGTTAATTCGCTTTTTAATAACTTGGCATGATAGATATATTATGATTACGAGTAGCCATCGAGCTTCTCTTAGATCGATTTAAATTCTAATATTACTATTTTTTTCTTAATTTTGTTTTGGTTTTGTTATAACTTTATTATTATTAAATGTTATGTTTTTGCTGTAGAGACGAACCATCTGGCTGCGGCGGTGGGAAGAGGGTCCATCACGATAGCGCTACGAGAAGGCCATGGGTAGATAGTCTGACCCATATTTAAGCACAAGAACATAAGAACATCCTCTTCAAATTGATAATGTGAGTAATTATCTTAGTCTCTTACATCTGCCCCCTAGTCAAAAGTAAAATTTTTGCAATCATGATGATGTTTTAAAATTCGATGGTAACGAAAACTTTTGTCAATCCAATGCATCTTTCGAAAGCGAAGCAATTACGAAGATTTTTAAATGTAGGTTTGTCAAGGCCTTCTTGTGTGTTTTAAAAAATGTTGCAGCAGTATATAAAATAATTTCATTAGGTTAGGCATAATTATCGTGACCATTCGTCCCGTTTTCGAATAAAACATCTTTCCAGATGTTTTGACAATCGATAAAGATGAAATAGCTAAGCATATAATTATTAAATTGAGATTTTGCGCTTTCACAATGCTATTTTTATATTAAGATAAATAATTATATTAGAAAAATACTAGAAAATATAGAGCACCTCAGACGAGACTCGAACCCGCACTTATTAGTTCTCATTTTTCTTCTTTTAAAATATTATATCGTATCATATCGTATTTAAAATAAAAATAATTCATAAGTAGTTTTTGTTCTCATGACTTGGTAATTTTCCAAACATAAGCAGACAGCTGTGATTTGATTCTTTGAACTTGCCGCCCATGAAAGAAACAAAAGGCGACGGATTCTTTTTTTTGAGTGTGAGAGCATTCGAATATGTAAACATTTTTTTTACTTATCGGTTTAAACTTAAACTAAAACAAAATATGCGAGTCATTGATAATCTAAACATTTTGAACCGTTTATGTTTTGATTCTTTGAAAAAAAAAATTGTTTTAAATAGTAGTGTGATTGGAAGTGTTTTTTGTTTTAGATTTCCGTGGACATTGTGCGGCGGAGGTCAAAAGAAGCTAGAAAGAAGCGAAAAAATTGAAGTAATGCCGCACCACACAGAGACAAGAAATGGTGGATGAGCTCCTCGGGTCATGAGCATCTTTGTTATTCTAACACGTTTTGATTTAGAGTTTATTTATAATTTACTAAATCCTGAACATGCACTAATTTTTATCGATGCCGATCTTATTACCTCTGAATGAAAATCGACATTGTGGTGTTAATAACTAACGTGGATTAACGTTTGCCTTATTAAAATTTATTTTAAAAATAATACTATTTCATGGTAAATTATAATACTTACTTACTCTCGGCCAACATTAATTCTTGCTTCTCGGCACGGGGCGCACCATTTCATTCTATTATTAAAAATTTTTTACATGTTACTTTTAATTTTTTCTTAGATATACTTGCATAAATAATATCACGTTTTATTTATTCATCTTGTGTTTTGTTTAGTTATCAATGTGTGTATTCTATGTTTAAATAAGATAGGAAAAATAAGTATTGTCAAAAGGTTTAATCAGTTTTGGACTTAGCTTACGTCATCTTCGCTATCGGTATTGAAAAAACAAATCACAATCAAAAAGCGACTCACTAAATTAAATAATTACTTATTGTTTTATTTAAAACAACTTATTTATATGACTATGCTTATACATTACGTTTTTATATTATATTCCTGATTTCTGATGGTCTACAAACAAGTGCCCACAGGCACACATTTACTAGCGAGCATGACAAAAGTATCGTAAGTCCTTTGACTAGACCGACAATCTACCGCTGTTGTTCATTCAATTATGCTCTTTAAAGGTATGACGATAATGTTCACTTTACGTTTCCAAAATTGTTACAATAGAACAGAACAATGCAACCGTTTTTTTTTTGTTTGTGAATGTTTTGCGTTTAACAACCTACTTTTATTGCTTTACTTACCTATTTGCAATATTTGTGTGAATATTTTTTATTAGTCCAGTCCAGCGAGTCATTTTTATTTCTATTATAATTATTAACACTATTTTTATTATTAAATTGTTACATGTTGTTACTTATACAATACTAAAAAAAATACGACTCGCTCCAGATCATATTTTCGGACGGGAATCGAACCCGAGACCTTTGGATGTCGGTCCAATGCTCTGAACGCTGAGGTACCGAGTCACTATCTTTTTAGATATTTTGACAATTGATTAAAATGAAACAGCTAAATCATTTTTAAATTTAAGATTTTTCAAAAGATAAGATTAGAGATAAATTTTTTCGAAAGATATTTCAATTGAATGTTGAATTCAGTTGAATTCCTTGCATTGATGAATTAACGCTGGCTTGCAGCGTAAGAGTGGAATATACTAGAAGCAATTCGACGATGCCACTAGTGATTCGGTAGCTCAGCGATCAGGGGATTGGATCGGACATCCAAAGGTCGCGGATTCGATTCCCGTCCGAGAATATGATCTGGTGTGAGTCGTATTTTTTCTAGTTTATTATTTGGTATTGTATAAAAATAGCATTGGGAATACTAAAATCTCAAAATTAAAAATGTTGTTGCTTCCTCAAAAAGTTGATTTTATTTACCCAGATTTTTAAATCTTAGTCGATATACTACCTACCTACCAACTGTAGAATCAGAAACATTGATAAAACAAGAAAAAAGCAATAAGCTTTTATTATGCCGTTTTGTTAGTTCTTTCGTTATAATTGATATAATAGAAAAAGGTTTTATTGTGATAGTAATAATAAATTATTTAATTACCGTATAAACGTAAGTGTTTTATTTCTCATTTACTACCTACACGATATAGTGTATGATCAAGCAAGACATTCAAGAAAAATACCGAATTGTAAGCCTTATCTTGCATATTATCACTTGAAAGACGCGCAGCCTATTATTTCAATTTTATGCATTACCTATTGACAGTGAACAATTTTATGATGTGTATTGTCTTGCTTGACCTTGACCGACAGAGCTGCAAAAGGGTGAACGTCAGGATGGCTTGTTGTCTGCATCGGTTCGCGTCAAGCTGGTGACCAAAAATTGTTACCTATTGGTTACTATTTGCTACCTACAGTCAGTTAATTGCTACCTAACTATAAACCAAAATAAACGGATTGCAAAATGTCCAGCCATTCTGATATCAAGATGGCTGGTCCACTCTCCGTTTGTGTAAACTATACAAATTCTTGTTATTATTTCTTCTTTACTTCAGTAATTGCTACCTGATTGCTACCCTTACGTTTAACAATGTCTACCTTGTAGCTGTAACAAGTAAAAAGTTAAATCATTTGAAAATTTTACAGGGAATGGACTAAGGGTATTGAAATAAGCTAAAACGATTTCAACAATGTTTTATTGAAATACATTTTTTTATGAAATAATATCTATTTACTAAAGTCATCCTTATATCAGAATGGTTGGACATTTTACAATCCCTTTATTTTGGTTTATAATTAGGTAGCAATTAACTGACTGTAGGTAGCAATTTTTGGTCACCAGCTTGACGCTAACCGATGCAGACAACCAGCCATCCTGACGCTCACGCAAAAGGCTCGTAGAATTCGTTTCACTCGCATGCAAAACCAAATATTATCTTCACTTTGTTAGTTTTAACTTAGCCTAAACATAATATGTTTTTATTCATTTTAGTGGCACTACTTAGCTTAGTGTTCAATCAGTCCGTTACATAAAAGTTTTGTAACATTAGAGAGTTCGAGTTGTGAAATTAAGATTATGGAAAAAGCTCCTTTAAAATTCTTCACAAACAGTTAATTTTGTAGATCACAGATAAGCAACATTTTCCTTAAAATAATGAAAGATATATTTTATATCTTATTTGCCTCTTATCAAAGTCAATAAGTCAAAAATTTTTATTCAAATAAATTTAGAACTTAATGCTTTTGCATTGTCTATATTTTCCTATCATTCGTTAGTGACTTTTTTATATTTTTTGTGTAAATCATAAATTAAACACTATTTTAAATACTAAGATAATTAACGTAAGTATTTCCTCATTTAAAAGCTCGTTTACCATTCCAGCATACATAAGTAAATCATTATAAAATTAATAAAATAAGTAAACGTCTCAGACAGTCATTTTTAGTTCCCGTCTCGTTAAATACACAATTAGGTTAGTAAATCGGCGATGAGCATGCTTGAAATACAGTGTTCAATACAAATTTCTTTTGCACGGCAAACTCATTGAATTAGCAGCCGCACCCGACGCGCACTACTATAATCTATTTTAAATAAACTAGAAGCGCATGACGCACACATGCAGAGTCGGTCGAGCACCACGACTTAGTCGAGACGGAATTACGAAAACACTATTTGTCTCATGCGACCGATTCTCCCTGTTCATTCGCATTCGGGTTCAAGGTCAAAGTGTATACACTTGATGTGCTGCCCACTGTACCTACGAATTTGTACGGAACCCTCTGTGGTGAGTCCGACTCGCACTTGTCCGGTTTTTTTTAATGAATAAGGAAAATTTTCACATCCTCGTAATTTTATTTTATAAATTGTATAAATTGAGTTTCATGTTATATTATTGGACTGATAACATGGAGAATCGTGATTTATATTTCTGGTTGCACTTATTACAAAATACTTACTAATAAATAAATATTCAATTCAATTCATTTATTGGTTCATAAACATGAGTATTACTAGATTTTAGGTACAGAATATTCAGCAGAACTAATAGTAAATAATTTAATTTATGAAGATCAATATTAGACTTGAGTTAATTAACAATGTTTTATACAATAACAGAGTCTAATGATATTAAATATTCACGCATACTTTCATTCCGCATAAATACTATTTATCATAATTATAAAAAAGCATAAAATGTCATTGCATTGATTTTACCCATAACGATTACTAATCCTAACGTTTATTAGTATTACAACTTGTGGCATAATGCATATACGCCAGCAAGTCAGTTCTAGCACTTCGCCGGCCGCTGTCACGGCACACTTGTTTCACTCGCTCGACGCATGCGTTGTTGGTCTCAATAGAACCTAACCTCATCTTCGCTCGTTACGCTCACTCGTTGCCGCACCTGTACCAATCAAATGTTTTTATAGTGCCAAGCGAATTATGACTATAAAGCTTAAAGTAATAAATTATGCCATTTGTACATATATAACAATATTACTATTATGCGTATTGAAGTTATGCGTTTAACATTTATACTCTCCTAATTTATGTCAAATTAAATAAGCACTAGTAATCGTCATCCTAATGAAATCATTTAGTAAATATAACATTATGGGAATAAGCCATTAAGTAAAAAACTTTATGTCATTCCTGTTATGCCAAACCATATTATGACAAAAAAAATTATGCGAGCGAAATGATACTTCGCAATTTGTAAAATGTTTTGTAGCAACGAAGGATTTAAAGTTACTCTGTCTTCGGAATAAAGTTCAATTTGCTTTGACAGCTCAGGCCGATGTTGAGCGTCGGTGTTTATTACTGAGTGAGTGTAAAAGTTCGCAAAGAGGGCCACTAATTGATGTTAATATTACCTTGAGGTAGGTATAATCAAGTGAAGTCAATTTTGAAAACCTTATATTTAAAAAAAAATCACGGCCCGAGCAAGAAAACAAATCCAATATCTAATAATAGTCGTTCCAATTGTCAAGTAACATTCGCCATTGATCACATAGCGACGGTCAACGACTTTGAATATTCAGGAGTAACAATGCCAAAGTCTCTTTGATGTGAAATATGAAACTGCGCTGTTATTAGAAGATGCCGGGAGTAAATATAATAAAGATACTGTACTCCGTCCACTCTCTTGGAAGAGATTGCGAATTGATTACGTAGGTACTGAGATTTTCAGTGTATAAACCTTTTCAGGTGACACTAATGATTGTGGATGGGAATGTTGTTATTGAAGAAATTAAACCACTATTATTTAACTTGTAAAGGTACTTTAGTTATATTTGGAAATAGTCTTGCTAAGTAAAACGTAGCACATTTTAAATATTATAAGATATTGCTTGCCTAATGTTAAGTAAAACTACTATTATTGTTTAATTTTTAAAGTTAAAGGGACTTCAGTGTGACTTTTAAAGTGGTCTTGCTAAATTGGTGGTGTAAAGAATATTGATTGGAAATGTGTAAATGCCGCCGGGAGTAAAATCAATAGTAATATAAGAGGAAAGATTTGTAAATGTTACCAGCAATGTGTGAAATTCAGGTAGGTATTGTATAACAATACCCTAGGGGTTGTATACATTACCTAGCTAAAGTATAAAAGGGACAATAATATTCATATTATTTCATGCATTACCTGAAAGGCTAGGTATTTTTTATTTGCATCAACTCCCCGCTTTTTGGCAGGACTTTTTTAGACATTTTTTTTTCTTTTTGCTTAAAAGCATTTTTCTTTTCATTTCTTTAATAGTTTAATGATAACACGACGGACAGGTAATTGAAGTGTCCAATTACTAATAATTTGTATTCAACAATTTGTTGATTAGTAAGTAGATTTTTATAATTATTTAAAGTAAATTGCAGGTGTTTTTTTTAAATCAACATAATAATAAGGTTACGAATTGTTGAACACAAAAAATCAGTCATTGGAAATCACAGTTGCCTATGTCGGTCATGTAATGGTTGCACCAACTAGTGCTCAAAACGCGTCATGGCTTTTCTTCATTGCCACAACGCGTGGTGGCTGTTTGGTATGATGTCTACGACGCGAATTTCGCTTTGTGGTCTTTCTGTCATTACCACAATGCGTCATGAGCGTTTTTAGAAGAACCACAACACGAATTTCACGTTTTGGATTTTTGGGAGTGTCCACTAAGCGTTGTTAGTGGTTTTTTCGTTCAATCAGCGATTACGGTCTTTAAACCTAACATATTATTTTAATATTATTTTTTTATTATTCTAAGTATTTCAAATCGTATTTCTTTAATGTTTAATAAAATATTTTTCTTTACATTTTGAATGTGACATATTTAAATATGTTTTTTTTCTTTTCTGTTTCAGAAACTGTTTCAATTTATTACGTTTTCAGCCACTAATTTCGCAAATTCCATGAATAATTTTCTTTCTTTTTTTCTAACAATCTCCTTCAGGGTGTCTTTGCTCAGTTTTGTGTCTAGTTTCTATTGTAGAGTGTACCTATCAACGATGGGCGAAGCCCCCGTCTTAAAGAGTTCATTAGGTAAGGTTAGAACTGCGACCAAAAATGCGCAAGCGAGCAGAGCGAGCGTGCCACGGGAGTGGCGGACGAATCGCCAGAAACGACGTTTTTGTAAAATTTACTATCAAGAGAGGTCTTCTGATGAAACAAAACCACACTGCTTAATAGAAAAAAAAATCTATCTGTCTGGGTGCATCGATAAATCGACACTTCCTATCTATAACTACAGTAAAATCACAATAAAGTCAACGTGAAACTTCCCTGCTCTCGTCTTTTACACATATTCGGTATGCATTCGGTATTGTATAGAATATCTAGATAATAAAAGTATAAAATGAATAATATTTCATACATTACTTGAACCATCCTGAACGTTTATTCTATAACTCGGTATTTGGTATTCTATACATCACCTAGGTAATTTATACAACACCGGATTATACACATTGCCGGTAACATATATAATAAAGTTAGTCGGACCACTGGCTTGGAAAGATTGCAAGTTGATTACGGACCAAGATTTTCAGTTTATAAATATTTGCAGGTGAAACTAATTATTGTGGATGGAAATGTCATTTTCAAAGAAGTGAAACTACAATAATTATTAGAATAAACTATATTGGGATTTACACCATGTACCCGTTTTTTTTATATATATAGTTTATTCTAATAACCTCAAAAACCATGGAAATTTAAAACATTATACAATAATTATTGTAAAGGTACCTATAGGAACTTTAGTATTTTGGAAATAGATTTATCAAATAAAACGTCATTTTATATTTTAATAGACATTGCTTGAAAATGTTCAATGAAACTTTCTATTATTACATTTTCAAAGTTAAAGGGACTTTATTATTGTTTCGAAAATGGTCTTTAAATATATCTACTAAGTTAGTGTTACCTTCTACCTACTGAATACAATATTGATTGAACATTGTGTAAATTCCGGGAGTAAATATAATATAGAGACTCGGTCCACTCTCTTAGAAGAGATTGCGGGTTGATTATGTACTGCGAGATTTTCAGTTTATAAACCTTTTCAGGTGAAACTAATAATTGTGGATTAGAAAATTGACATCGAAGTTTAACCATTGGAACTTGTATAGTAAACTATATAGTATACTTGTATTGTAAAAGTATAGTTACTTGTATTATAAAGTATAAGTCCACTAATAATGAACTTGTGCCCGTATATATAAACCACTCTCAACGTTAAGAGCAATCTTGAGATCATACCTGAGATGCTGTTCATATAAAAAGAGCATATCAAATATGATCTCAAGATAGCTCTCAACGTTGAGAGTGGTTTATAAATACGGGCCTTAATGTTATTTAGCAATAGTGCTGTCGGTTATTGAAAAGAAACACAAGAAAACAGAAGTTATTGAATAGATAAATATACAAGAACAAGACTGTGTGTGTATGTGTTTGTGTGTGTGTGTGTGTGTGTGTGTGTGTATGGGTGGGTATATACGTGCATTTTAAGCAGATTATTTCTTACTGTAAAAAAATAAAATCTTTACTTCGACAAATTTACTTTTTAATTTCAATCTTCGCACTAGAAAGAAATGGATTCATGGAAAAAGCTTCAAGCTATATTTTACCACGCGAAATAACATCAAAGCACGCGTTGACGAGCCAACTTATCAAAGCAGTCTTATTTTTTTTTATTTGTTTGCTTCATCTGAATACAATGTTTATTTTCACCTGTTTAAGATTTCGGGAGATTCGTAAAGAAAAAATTTAATGATGTGCAAACAGCTTCCTTTTCAGAGACTTTTTTTATTAAAAATAAATTACTTTGGTGGCTTACACACTTTGTATATACCAACGAGTATTACACTTTAGACCTTGGAAGTGACCATAATTAATATGTCTGTAGTACATACGAGATATTTAAGAAAAAAAACAATGATAGGATTTTATTACAACAATTAATTTTATAATTTTTAAGGTTTCGTCCGTTTTACCTTTTGAGGTCAAAAGGAAAAAACGGAACTCCTATAAGATCACTTTGTTGTCCGTCTGTCTTTCTGCCTGTCAAGACCCTTTATTTCGGGAACGCGTGGGGGTATCGTGTTGAAATATCGTGTTGAAATAAAAACCATATAGGTACTCAGGTCTACTTGAAAATGTGAAAAAATCAGACTTCTACGTTAACTTAAATAAAATATAAAAATACACTCTCAAGGGAATTAAAATTTATAGGGTACATCCCGTTGACCTAGAACGATAAAATTTGGCAAGTAATTGTCTTATACTACAAGTACAAGAAAAAGTCTGAAAACTATACATTTGTAATGAAATCATAAAAAATATAGTCTTTGTAAGTACTTTGTACGGAACAACGGTGGGCGAGTCCGACTCGCACTTGTCCTGTTTTGATAGATAGGAGATAGATAGTCACACTTTTGTCAGTTTGCCTGCCTTACCTGCATTCTTAATGTTTGTACACACATCACGCAAAAACTACTGCACCAAATTGGATGCGGTTTTCATGTATTACTGAAAGTCGTCTGGCAGTCTGATATGCCAACTAAAACAAAGTCCACACGGACAAAGTCGCAGGCGGCCACTAGTTTACAATAGGTTCATTATGTTATGTCAATTCCTAATTCAGCTTTAACAAGCTGCTAAAGCTCGGCAAGTTCTTAAATAAAATGTTTTAGAGCATTTATTTAATAAATAGGAAATATAGTCTATATTGTCGACGGTTATACGAAAAAATTGAAAAAAAAAAAAATATTTTTGAGTTCACACATTTTTGTAAAATTGATACATCATATCGTAGAAAATACGTGACACGAAAAGCCTGAAGAAATTACTCAAGCGCACCTGACACTTCATTTATAAGGCAGTCATTTATAACGCGTCACTTTTCACATGAGCGTTCTCTAGAACAGGTGTGGTCTCCATTATCCGTCATTGTTGTCGGGACTCGATATTTCAATAGCTTTGACACCGAAAAATAGCCTAGAAGACCTAATCAGAATATGGCGGAAATTTAAATAATAAAGAAAGTGTTAAACGCTCTTCTGGCTTAAGTCGAGGCAACTAGTGTTTATTAAAAAGACTATGAAAGTTTAATGGTCTCAATTAACCGTCGTTGTTGTCAAAACTCGATATTTTGACACCGAAAAATAGCCCGATGGCGGAAACACGTTGGAGTGTCATCGAATGATTCGCAGTGAAATACGGGTATGTGGTTAAAGTATTTAGAAAAAAGTAGACATTTCCGATCTTTACTTACAAAATTGGTATTTCTTTATCACACACTAAATTAATTTCGTAATCAATTGCTAATATATCAATTTACGGTCATTACAATAGACTCAATTTTTTCATAAAAATATAGTATTTATTGTTTGTAGTGACACTATTTTTTCTTAACACAATGTCCAGTCCATACGAACTTACCTCCCGTTTTATTTACCAAAGAACTTGAACTATAATTAAAACTGTCCTTTCATAAGAAAGGACAAGAGCACGAAATATGAAACTACACTAGTCGTAGTGTGGACGGATAAGAAAGAAATGCAAGGTGTATTTTGAATTTCAGAGAAAAAAAGACAATATTAATTAATAAATATATCGTGTTCATATGTGTACTAGGTACTGCGCATGTCCAAGCCATTACATTTGTACTTAACATCGGTTTTCCATCGAGGGAACGTTTTCATTGTATGTAATCTAGGATGACAAGCTCATTCTGCTCCTTTTATCACAAAGAGTTCTTATCAGTAAAGTAAGGCATAGTTATTTTTGCCTGTTCTTGAGCTTCAATTTTATATATTTTTTTCCAATTAAATTGTACTGTTTTATTTTTGAGGACCACGAAAAGGACAATCACAATTTTGTAATCAACACCTCAAATCACGATTAGATTATTCTTATTACAACTTTAGGAGCTCATGGTTTTAGCTTACAAATTCTGTTAGTTTCATAAATTATATCATATTTTATAAAAACGATAAAACATTGTGCTTAGCATCTTGTAGTGTAGGTTATTGACTAGGCTCAGACTAAAAACTATGTTTTTTCAATTCTTTTTTATGATACGTGTCACACAATTCGTCACTAATGCACAGTTTTTTTTACACAATTAAACTTTATGTATTTCTATACTAGATCTCATGAGCTTTAGATGCAATGACTTCATTTACATCAACTGTTTCTCTCGGTCGCTCGCAATAGACTAAAGGAGTTGCGGTGCATGCACCGTAACTTAATGAGCAATTTTTTGGTACTGTACAGCCTGTCTAGTGTAGTATACACATAAAAGTCTTTGTTTATATATGATGAATTATCAATATCACTAGCTATCGATCTGACGTTTTCGATGTCATGAACGTCGATGTGTTTTGATTTGATGTCTAGACCCAGACCCGACAGTGAAATTGATATTCCACACAAAGTTTGTGTAACGCAAGAATGGAATTTCTTTTGTCTTGAGCTTGGGCAACTATAGACTAGAATTCTATATAAGTTCATGTAGAATTTATCTCTAATATGTAACATTTAATATTTGTGATAATAAATTATTATTATTATTATAAAATTATTATTATTATCTATTATTATACCTTAATAGAAGAACGATGAGTAACGTTTTAAGTTAGTTAGTTTCAATCAACTTACATTCATTGTTTGCAGACAAATAACTTTACTGTAGCTCCATTTGTATGTAGGAACCCCATCTAAAACTTTATCTATCAAATGGATTTGTATTCCAAGGGTCAATTTCACATTTTCCAGATATGTCCCGGTTAACATAACTTACAAATAATTTTACACAAATGCTGTTCCAAACCAAAAGATTATGTGCTATCCGAAACATGTGGCACAGACCCTAAGCCTTAATATATGATTGCCATATTAAAAGTTAAAGTAATGTAAGTACGGTGCTTAATGAAATATTTTTATTTTATTTTATTTATACTTATGTATTGAATTGATGTAAGAAAAATAACGTCTTTAGATAATGTAAGTATAAACAGTTTCTACAAAGGTAAATATCACCGAGTTTCCGAACGATCGAAAATGCTTGTATTAAGTCCTCTTTACTGAAACAAATAATATTTTTCTGTTGTAACTTTTCAGTGAAAAAATACCACCATACCGTTTTCTCGGAATGTTTATTTTTGGTAAAATGGAAAAATGATTTCCTATAAAAGAAACGTTAACGCTTTTGTGACCTAAATACATTTGTGATATTTTTCAATATCTTTCAATACGGCTGAATATTATTTTGCGTTTGAAAAATTTTGAAATTATACTACCTGCTCGTCAATGGCATATTATGTGTCATGCAAACCTTTCCTAAAGTAAGTCATTTTTCCCCATGGGAATAATGTGATTTGAATTTGGAATGCAACCTATGTAGTCGTGCTTGATCGAGGTTGGTTTCAAAAATGTAAGGTGCAATGAGATTTTATTCAGAGTTAGGCTGTATGTTGACGACCTCCGTGGTCGAGTGGCTTTGTACACCGGTTTTCAAGATGTCGCCATCTCTGAGGTCCCGGGTTCGATCCCCAGCTGGGTCAATTTAGAAAACGAACTTTTCTATATTGGCTCAGGTCTGGGTGTTTGTGATACCACCGTTGTCTCTGATTTCCAAAACACAAGTGCTTTAGCTGCTTACTTTGGAATCGGAGCAATGTATGTGATGTTGTCAAATATTTATTATTTAAAAAAAATAATGAGATTTTATTCTGAGTTAGGCTGCATGTTATCATTTTCTTTGCACTGCCTATACAAATTAAAAAAAGAAAAACGTAAACTTTTTACGAAATTTATTTTCACCAGCGCATCAAGAAGGATTTATTCGAATGTCGAACTGACCACTACAGAATAGATGAAAAAAAAATACTTAAGTACTTTCTTTATAACAGTCATTGGTTTAAGTTGCCTCGCAGAAAGTATAAAAAGTAGAGTATGCATCGCGGGCTTAAATGTGTATTTGTCTTGGGCGATCTTGAACACCTCGTACTCAGGATTCTAGCCTTAACTCCCTCGCTCCGCTCGGGAGTTAACCATAGGATCCCTCGTACTCGGGGTTCAATATAGCGCCCGGGACAGAATACACTACTTTAAGCCCTTATTGCATAATCTACTATTATGCACCAATGTTTTAACACTAAGATAACGTATGCCACTTGGGTTTGACGAAAAAAATAAGTTTTGGCTAAGTTAAAACAAATTAAGAGGTCATTTCTGCTTAACAAAAAGAGGAGTCATTTATAAGGTTATTTTCATATTTAGATAACTATAACAAGGATTTTTTACTATTGAAAGTTGTCTATGATGGTCATTATTCAAAATATTATCAAGGAATTCATGAATATTTTAAATCATAGAAAAGACGAGGTTCTTGAGAGAAAAACATCGCCAATTTCATAGGTAAAACCTATTACGTTACTCAATCACTTAAGTATAAGAAGCAAAACCTCTTGCTAATTTGCGACGCCTCGTTACTCCTCGGATAAAGCCAATTTTATAGCGTCATCGTTAATTTTTATCGTACTTCTAACATCATAAAATGATACGTAACTTTATTATCTGAAAAGTTCCGAAACGTGCCCATCGCTCCGTAAATAATGAAATAAGAGGCTAAAAACTTTGTTGAAGATTTGAGCATAAGAGCAGGAGCGCGTCTTTCTAATACGTTTTGTATGATTATATTTGAGTACATTATAAAAAGTTTCAGAAATATATGGGGAAATCATAGTAAAGTAAAGTATCTCTGACTTAATATTGGGTCCTTACCTATGAAATTGGTGTTTTTTCTCACACACACAGAGAACCTCATAGTTTCTGTGGTTCAAAATATATATCAGTGGCTGGATATTACATCAAATTATGACCATAGCCGTCAACTATGAGCATAATTAAAGTCTATTTATTTTGTTCTCTTAACTTTAAAAAAAAAACCTTAAAAAAACTGCTATAAAAACAGCTTCAAAAAGCGACAGCTCTAACAAGCAAGAAATAATATTCGAAACTGCATAATTACTATTCAAGTACGCATAACTGATATTAAAAAAACGATTTTTGAAGTCGTCTCCTCCTTTTTTTGAAGTCGGTTAAAAAGTACCTTGCAACGTGACTCCTTTTTTTAGCGAAATTGACGTTTTTTCCGTTGTAATTTAACCTAAACTAATTTTTTTCGCCTAAGTTATGTTGCCTAAGTTAGCTTAATGTTCAAACATTTACACATAAAAGTTTTGTTACTTGTTAACGGTTGTTATATGAATAATGTAAATGCTAGTATAGAAACTGCGATTTTTTAAAAATTCTCCATACAAAACGTCAATTTCATATGTAAGAACCTAATAATATGGCAAACATGTCCCTTGACATACCGATATTGCAAGTTTGTTTCTTTTTTTCTCCTTTTTTTCCTGTTTTCGCCAGTTTGATCATCTAACGATGAAATGAATGACTAACGAGGACGTAATATTTTTTTTTATTAAGTTTTTGAACACAAACTTTTTAATGATCGGTATATGAATTCGATTCAATTCCATAGTTTTACGTCATAAAAACTGATTTTGATTTTTAACACTGAAATTTAAGTTACTCCTTTGCAATGTAACCATGTTTAAATATTAATTCATAATTATCTGCAATTCGAATGAAAACGCAATCGAAATTGACTAAATACTCACATTTATGTCATTAAACAAACTCAAACATCTAGGTATACCTTAAATTAAAGGCTCAACTGAAGCGAGGAAAATAATAACTGACAAATAGATGAATGTTTATTTGCCGTCAACAAAGTAAATTAGAAATTTTCGTACATTTTAAGTACACACGTTAATTCTGAACGTCATGTGCTAAGACAATAAGCGGTGTAATTAATGGCGAAACGCCTTAAACTGTTACAACATACGCGTAATGTTTGTTTAAGGAATATTATTATCTATAAACAATGAATGTTGAAACAGGTTATTGTAACATACGAGCCAATTACTGTGAACTTAATGATATATATCACGATAAAAGCTATATTAACTCTCCTTATGTAACTGCTTTCACTTAAAATAAACCATTATTTTGAATTTCGCCAGATTTATGACAAGGTAAAGTGGTAATTGGTTTGGTTTTGATTTTATTTTTTATTTTTTCTCATGTTTCGGCACTTGATCATAGCAATTGGAGAGGTACAAAGATTTTAATACCTTTTGAAGCGGAGCTTCCTAGCACAAGCAATCACTTGCTTAAAAGGAAACTCCAGCCACAGTATATTGTTAACTTTTAACAAAGTTACTGAAATAAAATTTTGAATATTTATCAAATAGTATCAACAATCTATCAAGGTATCAAGCCTTTGATGTACAAAGATCGAAGTATTGATCATCGACAAAACCCATCTCTGGGTTCGATATCATAAATCGAATCTTTACCATGTCACAAATCTGGTGATATTCAAAATAATGGTTTACTTCAAGTAAAACGACGACCTCCGTGGTCGATTGGTTTGTACACCGGTTTTCAAGGTGTCGCCATCTCTGAGGTCCCGGGTTCGATCCCCGGTTGGGTCAATTTAGAAAACGAACTTTTCTTTATTGGCTCAGGTCTGAGTGTTTGTGATACCACTGTCTCCGATTTCCATAACACAAGTGCTTTAGCTACTTACTTTGGAATCGGAGCAATGTATGTGATGTTGTCAAATAAAAAAAAAAAAATAATAAAAAAACAGTTCTTTGCAAACTAGCGCGGTTTAAGCTAAAACTGCGCTAGTATCCGTTGAATGTGTTTTATTTCAATGTCTAGTACCTTGAAAGTGAATAAGGTAATCAATTTTAACATGCCTTCTAAAACACTATGACTGTTGCGTAACCGCAGGTCGAAATGCGACTAATAACTGCACCATCAAACTTCTAGACTTAGGTGTTTACTGTGACATATATTCGATATCAATTTACCATAGGTGCGTTAATCTTAAACAGATATTTGCTAGAATTACCCGAATCCGACTCGATGAGACGATTACGAATTGTATAGACACGTGTGTCAAATTAGACGGTGGTGTTAAATTTGAACATTTCCAAATCACTGAACCAGCAATGTAGAGTTGCCCTTTACAAAAGATAATTACTCCGCATTTGTTTTACTTTTATATCGAGAGTTCGAGTAATACAAAGCAATAATTTGGAATTTAATAAAATTACTCAGTGGGTTTATTACGCTAACAATATTATTGCGAAATTTGGATCCGGTATTGCAATAATATTATAAGTATAAATGTATCTTTATTGTTTGACGAACTCCGTGGTCGAGTGGTTTGTACGCACAGCAGCATATCAAGGTATACACTATACATATCTATAACTACGACACGCTATACAGTGTTAGAAAGAAAGTCACCTTGTCAGCATTGGTGGATTTGCTTAGTGTATGCAAATTCGCCAATGACTGTTCAGCTGTCAAAATTAAGGGCCAATGACCGATCAGCTGTCATAATATTGACGGGAGTGGGCAACGCCTCCTGCGCATACGGCACCAACCACCCCGTCGCTGCTTGTCGGTGACGTCAGTCAGTCAGTTGACGACAGTGTTCATGCAGTGCACACGGTCTTTTAGTGACGTAGTTTCTCGTGGTCGTTAATAAATATTTAAATGGCGCCTCATCTCACAAATGTTGAAAGGCAGCGCATTATAGCGCTGCGACTAAGTGGTTGCCGTGTAATCGACATTTGTCGACAAACGGGAGTATCGGTAAGTAACTTAAATTATTATTTTATTTAAATAAATACTTACCTCAATACAGTGTCTCTAAATTATTACTGTTATTTTTTTAAATGTAAACAAATCGAGTATAAAACAAACGCGGAACTAATTTCGCGTTTCCATTCAATGGTAAATCGGGATTAAGTTATTTCATCTTTTATGATCGACAATAAATGAAATAACTTAAGACATTGTCTTAAATATTTTATATTCGCTTTTTAATAACTTGGTATGATAGATAATAATATGATTCGAGTAGCCATCAAGCTTCTCTCAGCGATAGATAAAATTAAAATTTTCTACTTTGTTTTTTTTTGTTTTGGTTTTGTTATTACTATAACATTGTTAAATGTTATGTTTTTGTTGTAGAGACGAACCGTATATTTCTGGCTGCGGCGGTGGGAAGAGGCCGGGAGCATTGAATCCCATCACCGACAGCGCTACGAGAGAGCCACCACCGCGGAGCAAGACGCGGCCATAGTCACTGCACACTCGGCTAACCCATTTTTAAGCACACGAACATCCTCTTCAAATTATAACGTGAGTAATTATCTCAGTCTCTGCTTTACACCTGCCCCCCTAGTCAAAAGTAACATTTTTGCAACCAAGGATATGAAGTTTTAAAAATCGATGATAACGAAAACTTACGTCAATTATTATATTATATTCATCTCTCAAAAGCGAAGTGTATCGAAGATTTTCAAATGTGTGTTTTAAAAATGTAACAGCAGTGGCCCTACTATGAGTTGATGTAAAGTGTTTTCGATACCGTAATTTTGATTATAAGAAGTTGAAAGTAAGGTGTTCCTAATTTTTTACTTTATGGAAGGTAAAAAGCGTTTGTCTCTAATGAATAGGAATAACGATATTCAAGAAAATCTTATTAGATTGAAACAAGCTATCACACCTCATACAACTTTTATGAATAAAACAAGAGACTGATGGTCTACAGTATTATTAAATTATCAATTCTTCAAGTAGCCAAAAAATAATGCAACCGATTAAATTATCTTTTTTTCAATTTTGTATTTCATTTGTTAATTTCTTTTGCACTAAAGTAAGCAGGCTTCACCGCCAAAGGCAGCTAGTCTACGTGCCATTCATGATCAAAGGTGATTCGTCTCAGGGAGATTGGATGCTCGTCCGATGATTGATCGTGCGTGGGGCTATAATAAAATTAACGTTTAGCGCAAAAAAAATAAAGTTCGAAATATGAACAAAAAACCAACATTGAAACATCATGGTTATTAATTATTACTACTAATTATACAGGGTTATTTGTAAAACACCAACAACCTCGCAGGAGCGTGTTACTAATATTTATAAACGTAATGAAAGTAGTTTTTTTTTGTCTTTATTCGGAAAAGTCGTAAAACAAATGTAGTTTTTTTATGATGTTAGTAATCTACTCCTGAGCTTATTGGTGTTTTACAAATAACCCTTTATAAAAATATCAGATTAGGTGTTAGATATTTATTTAAAAATGTCATTTTCAAACAAAACGTCGAATTAACTAACTAATGATGTGAAATTAATCAGTGAAAACATTATTCTTTTTATCGTGTTTGTTTACATTCCCTTTCATGAGTTTTAAAGGCCTTAATAGAATAAAAAATATACTGCTCAAAAGAAAATAAGTACTGCTGAAAATAAATAACTGAAAAATTATAAATTTCGCGTATTTTTGTATGAAACAGCACGGCAAATAGAAAAAAATAAACAGTAAATGAGACAGTAAAGTCTGCAAATTGACTATTACAGGCTTTAATAGTCAACTTGCGAACTTTACTGTAATTTACAGCTGTCGAACAATATCAAATTCAAATAAAATCAGATTGAATTTATATTTAAAAAACCTTTTAGAACTTAGCTCGTTTGTATGGAAAACCATATGATTTTCTTTTGAGTAGTATACAACATAATCATTATAATCATAATATAAATTGAAAATAAAAAAAAATAAAAAAAATCATAAGTTCATAATTATGTTCTCATGACTTATGATAATTTTCCAAACATAAGCAAAGCGGACTCCAGTGATTTGATTCTTTGAACTTGCCGCCCGTGATTGAAACAAAAGCAACGGATTTTGTTTGTTGTAGGTAGTGAGAGTGATTTTTTTACTTATTCTCACGGTTTATACCAAAAACAAAAAATATCAACTACTCCCACAGAATAAATGTGTGAAACATAAACCTACCTAGTTTATATTTCGAATTAAATTTATTTGATTACTTAATCATTTGGTAAAGAATTCATATTACTTATTTTATGATTATTTATTTATTGACTATCGCACTTGATTATTTATTATTTATTTAACTAGTTTCTCTCCGGTGTTGTAGTGGAGCTTATTATATAATCAACAATTTCATATTTCAAGGAATTAAAACAAAAATGGTTCCAATAGTTTAGAATTAGATTACCAACGTAATAATCAATAACTTATAATTAATAAAAGGCTAATGTGTTAATCGATCCACAAAATTTTAATAAATCAACGTCCAAAATAAATCAACAATCAATACAAAATGATAACTAAGCAATACTGCAATTATATGATTTTTTATATGATGAAAGTCATTGGTTATGAGAGACGTTCATCATATAAACTTTACATTTTGAACCTTTTATGTTTTGATTCATTGAAATATTAAATAGTTGATTATTATGGTGATTTTGCATTTTCATCGTAGGATATTTTGGTTGTCGATATTAAGTAGTAAATCCGGTGTAGTGGAACCATGCTCACCGTGGGTGGGCGTGGTTCTAGCTTAGATATTATTGAAAATATTAGTAATTAGGTGAAAATTGAAAAAAGAAAGTCGAAAATGATTTCATTGATAATCAAATAAATCTCGTCAATAATTAATACACAAAATGATCATTTTTTGGCAAACAGAGGAAAAAAGAACTGTCTTTGCCTATGTAGACAAGATAATAGATGATGCATATTTTGTGAGTTGTAGCATTTATTCCAATTTCGACCCACGTGTTTGGACCCACTTATTAAAATTCTTATTTCACCTAACTTTTTATGCTATGCACCTAAATGTTATTTAAGTTGACCCACTTAATTTTATATAGGTAGATAAAATATTCTTATTTTTAAGCCTCCTTTTGCCCCACATTGTTTGTATAGGCACTTGAATTATCTTTAAGTAGGAAACAGTACAGTCGGCAATATAATGTGAAGAACAAACTCCTGGTTTAGTTACTTCAAGCTTTGTGTGATTATATCATTGGATATGTTATTTGAGCCGAAAATAGCTACGCAGGCGCTACGCGCAGACAATTTTTTTTATCATGCTTTTAATCTATTTTATTTATTTTTTTTGCATCTTTAGGCTTACAAAATCTTACATAGCCGGCGTCATCTTTTAAATGGCCGCTACGGTCATCTTGCGAACATTCACACAATCGCCCAGAGTCACTCGTATTACTCGATTCCAATTTGTCGTTAATTAAAACCCTTAGACACCGTGAGTAAACAGTATGGAACTATTGAAAATCATAATAATAATCGCGTTAGTGCATAAAATAAAATAAAACTAAATATAGATAAATAAATAAAGATAAATATAGTTCAGTTTTACTTTATTTTTTTACTAATTTTCTTTTCGCTTGGCAAGATTTGTTATCAATCATAACAAATTGGAAACCGCGATTTTCAAATTCTTTTTAAATCAACGTTTTCCTAAAATTTTCAGTAATTTAATTATTGGTCGGACTTATGATGATGGAGGAATCTATACTGTTTTCCAAAGACAAAATTTTCATTTTTGCTCATCCTTGAGGCACTTATAACCGCTCTTTTTACATGACGCCTACTTTATGGACGGACATCACGGTATGAACATCATCGAATGTAATAAATAAAATAAAATAAATTTAATTGCAAATTTTGCATTTTGCATTGTTTTCGTTTACACCGTGAGAATAAGTAAAAAAAATAGCTCTCAATAACACCAAAAGAAGTCGCCGCGCCGCCGCCTTTTGTTTCTATTCATGAGCGGCAAACTCAAAGAATCAAAGCACAATAGAACGGTTAAATAGTGTCGCCCTTTTATCGCGCCGCCTTTGCACGTGCCGCTTCTTGTCAAAGGATACCGCGCGCGGCGCATACACCGCAAGTGAATTTGGATTTTGGCAGTTGACATCGAAAGGTTGTGTTTTACTGGTACTCCTGTCTCTGAACACAAGTGCTTGTGGGTGTACCGACACTATCGAAGCGAACGGACTTTATATCTAGTCAAGGTTTAAAAAAAAAACAAAAAGCCGCAATTATACTTAGCCACCGCCAAGTGTAGTCATGAAAACATTGGCCCACATTTTGAATTATTCGTTTAAAATCGTTCGTGTGACTTTAGTATCATGCGGCATAATGTTACAGTTGACAATTAAATGTCACTCCAAAACCGCTGACCAAAGACATGAATGACAACTGGCTGTCCAACAGCCGATTCAAAAGTCGAAGAAATCGAATGAAAATGAATAGTAAAAAGATAATTTATAATCATGTAAAATATATTTTTGAATATTGTTTTTTTTATATTTCGCACAATTTAGTTTAATTGATGGCGCATTCACAGAATTGGTGTGATCGTTTATAGCTGCCAATGCCGGCGCAACGACCATCGCGCGATCATCCAATGGCCAACCTCTCGATTGCTTGCACGTATTCAGTTAGACTAGCTGCACATGACGGGCGGTGAAGCTTGCTTACCTACTTGATTTAACTGACTCCTATATAGCGTCATTTCGTTGAAAACATATTAAAATAGCTTTAAATAGTTTAGTAGTTTGATTGGAAGTGTTTTTGTTTTAGATTTCCGTGGACACTGTGCGGCGGAGATTAAAAGAAGCTGGGAAGAAGTGCCGCCGCCCAGCGAAAAAAATTGAATTAATGCCGCACCACAAAGAGGCGAGAATTAGTTTTTGCTTGGAGTATTATAATTTTGATTGGGTTAACAATATTGTAATTTTTGTAGACGAGAAAAGTTTCCGTTCAGATATAGACGGTAGAAAAATTTTATGGCGGAACGACAACGAACGATATGTCGAATTAAATACTCTCCCTAATCGGGCTAGTGGTAGGATAAGTTTGAATTTTTGGGGGTGGATGAGCTCCATGGGTCCAGGGGAGCTGGTAGAGGTGAGTGGACGGATGACCGGGGACCAGTACGTCGAAATTCTTCGAGATGTGATGATCCCCACCGTCCGTCTCCACTATCCCGAGGGCATTATTTACCTGTGCCAAGATAACTGCAGAGTGCATACGTGCAGAGTGGTGGAACAGTGGTTCGCATCACAGGAGGATGTCGTTCGGCTACCATGGCCTGCAAAGAGTCCCGATCTAAACCCGATCGAGAATTTATGGGGCCTCATGGTTCTCGATTAGGATGCCTCAGAAATACGTAATAATGAAAACTTACGGCGTGAGGCGCATGCGACGTGGGAAAGCCTCCGGGGCAAGGATACGTGCTGGAACATGGTGGCCGGCATGAGGGGAAGGTTGGACGCCGTTTTAGACGCTCACGGTGGCCCCACTAGATATTAACCTTTTTTATATTTCGTTATAATAATTTATTAATAATCCTTAACCTTTAATTCACCTTTGTTATTTTAAAACGTTTAAATCTTTCTAATATTCTATTACAGACTGTCACTTTTTTTTATTTAGAGTTTATTTATTTGATATTTTTCCGAGCATGCAGTGTTTATCGATGCCGATCTTATTACGTGTTTTTGTGGTTATGTTGGGTGCTCTTTGAAGGCCATGGATTTACTTTTTTGCTAACAACATCTAAGCAAACTTTAGCTGACGAATCCTCTGAATGAAAATCGATATTGTGGTGTTATTATGTCATAATTAAAACGTGGATCAAAGTTTGTCTTATTAAAATTCTATTTAAAAAAATACTATTTCATTCTGTTGGTAAACTGTTTTCGAGGTAGCATTATTTTTAAATAGTGCTTTACTTAGACAACATTGAGACAAGTTTTCATAATAACACCACTTTGATTAAATTAATACAGGTAAATAATGCACAAGCCTTTCAGACCTATCGCAATATGATAAAATATAGGTGTGACACCATGACATCTGGATTATATTTTATCACTTATTTTAAACTGAAATACCTATTCTAATACCTTATTGGGTTATTGCCGTGTATTGCTCAGACTTTATCTTCTCTAGCTCGATTTTGGAGAGTCTGTTCAGGCATATCGTTCGTTAATGTTCAAACACTTTGCATTTTTTTTATCATCCATTTTTTTATCATCTTTTGCTTCTTTTATAACTTAATAATTTATCACCTTTCTGTTTGCTGATTTTATAAAAATCCATTCAAATTATAATACTCTAGGCAAACATTAATTCTAGCTTCTCGGCTCAGCACGGCACCATTTGATTTTATTATTACTTTTGTTTTTTACTGTGTTAATTTTATGTTTCATAGATATATTTGCTTAAATAATATCACGTTATATTTATTCGTCTTGTTTTTTGTTAAGTTTGCATTTTAGTTGGAATGATAAGTATTGTTAAAATTTTTTATAGTTTTTGAACTTGACTCGACTAAATGAGTTACTTATCTAAGAATATAAATCCCTTTTTTTAAGCAAAATATTTACTTAACTGACTATAATTAAATATTACGTTTGATATTATATTCCTGATTTCTAATTAAGTATCTACAAATAAGTGTCCACAGGATCAGGTGCACATTTACTAACGAACATGACAAATAAGTTTTATTATTGTAATTCCTTGGGCAAGAATGCTAGACCAAAAATCTACCGCTGTTGTTCATTCAATTGTGCTCTCTAAAGCTATGAAAATAATATTCACTTTACGTTTCCAAAATTGTTATAATAGAACACCTGCAATACAATGCAACCGTTTTTTTGGTTGTTTGTCTACTTTTTTTATGCAGGATTTGCGTTAAACAATCCACTTACTTTACCTGTTTGCAATATTTGTGTGAATAATTTTTATTAATCCAGCCAGTCGTTGTAGGATATATGTTCACTTTTATTTCCATTTTAACTATACAGTCTGTTTGGTTAGCGATGCCGGAGCTTTTAAAGACAGATAATATTATATACACTTCTAAGACTTTCGCGCGTACAGTTCATTAGAAATAAAACACTTTTTACGGATTACAGCGCGTATATTATTAATTCAGGTGTTGTTTTGGAATTATTTAGTTTGTATTTATTGGTTTTTTAGAATTGGGTAATTTCATACAAATATGAGCAGCCTTTTTGCTTTAGTCCTCCCGTGACCACGGCCCCTGGAAAGGTGTCGAAACGTCGGGAATTCTAAAAAACCAATAAATACAAACTAAATAATTCCAAAACAACACCTGAATTAATAATATACGCGCTGTAATCCGTAAAAAGTGTTTTAGATAATATTATGATCAATTTTATCGACAAAAACACCTACATGTTGGGGTCTATCCCCTCTCCTGTTGAAAAGACCACCATTTTAAATTAGACTTTTATTATAGATGATCTTGCCGAAAAAACATTATTCTAAGCGAAAAATATTAATTTCGTCGGATTTAAGAGTCCTACAGTTATAAAAAAATACTATTCAAAAGCTATTAATACCACCTATCAAGTAAAAAGAAAAACTAAATGTTAACTTTCAACTTTAATAATATATTGTCATAAAAAATTACTTAAGTCAATTTAATCCGAAACTTGTTTTTTTATGTTTTTCTTAAATATTTCAATAACTAGGAATTGAATGTGAATTTTTGTTGCATTATTCTGATACACAGGGGTATTATCTACAAAACGACATTAAAATCATTGCTCTGTGTTTCATATTCCGAGAGTTATTGTTGTTTGAATATGACCCTTATGTAACCAACAAAATTTTAATTTAAAAAATGGGCACCATTAAAACGTCTTGATTTTTTAAAAATTAGGTTGATATTTTTATCTGCATAAACGATGAAAACAAGTTTTTATGATTTTTATCCATTTTCGAGTTGACTTTAGTTACTTTTTATTACGTATTAAAGTTAAAAGTTTACATCTAGGTTTTTTCTTGATAGGTGGTATAATAGCTTTTGAATACTTAGTATTTTTTTTATAACTGTAAGACTTCTAAATCAATATTTTTCGGCAGGGTCATCTAAAATAAAAAGTCAAATTTAAAATAGCGGTCATTCCAACAGTAGAGGGGTTAGACCCCAACATGTGGGTGTTTTTGTCGATAAGATTGATCATATTATCTACCTTTAAAAGCTCCGGCAACGCTAACCAAACAGACTGTATAACATTAATTATTAATAAACTGTTTCATGTTCTTACTCTCTCAAAAGTTGATTTTATTTATCTACTCTGATTTGAAACTTTTAGTCAATCTACTAGCTGTAGAAGGAGAATTGATGATAAAATAAGAATAAAACAATAAGTATTTTATACCGTTTTGTTACTTCCTTCATTATTATTTGATATATTTAATAAAAAAATGTCTTGTGATAGTAGTAATAAATATTTACCGTATGAACGTAAGTGTTTTATTTCCCATTTACTACACGATGATAATGGATGATCAAAACTTAAAAATTAAATTAGTGTTTTTAAGTTTGAGATTTAAGCATTCACAATGCTATTTTTCTACAATACTAAATAATATACTAAAAATAATTCGACTTGCACCAGGGTGTCTAGCCAAAGTAACATTTACAAATTTTCGCTATCGCTTCACTTCGAAAAATGTATGGATTTGACGTTTTTAATTTCGATTGATAACGAAACCTTTTGTCAATCCCTTACATGTTTCAAAATCGAAGCGATAACGAAGATTTGCAAATGTCACTTTGGCTGGACCCCCAGATCATGTTCTCGGACGGGAATCGAACCCGCGACCTTTGGATATCCGGTCCAATGCTCTGACCGCTGAACTACCGAGTCACTAGTGGCATCGTCGAATTTCTTCTAGCATATTTACGCTGCAAGCCAGCGTTAATTCACAAATGTAAGGAATTAACCTCGACATTCAATTGAAATATCTTTACAGATATTTTGACAATTGATTAAGATGAAACAGCTATATAATTTTTAAATTTGAGATTTGAGCATTCACAAAGCTATTTTTATACAATACTAAATAATATACTAGAAAAAATACGACTCTCACATTCTCGGACGGGAAACGAACCCGACGATGCCACTAGTGACTCAGTAGCTCAGCGGTCAGAGCATTGGACCGGGGGGCTGATTACGTAATTCTGTTGCTAACAATTCTCGATTGAAACCGCAGTTATATTGCTGCTTTAAGTAAGATAGTTGTCACATTAGTTCTTACTAAAGCAGCAATGTAACTGCGATTTCTGTCAGAGTTGATTGCAACAAAGTTACATAATCAGGAGGCGGATATCTAAAGGTCGCTGGTTCGATTCCCGTCCGAGAATATGATCTGGTGCGAATCGTATTTTTTCTAGTATATTATTTAGTATTAAATTATTGCTTTTTATGTCTATAAGTATTTTCCTATCACCCATAAGTGTCATTTTTTTCTTTTTGGTGTAAATCTTAAATTAATCATTACTATAAAATAATAATATAATTATAGTTAGTATTCCCTCATTCAAAAGCTCGTTTACTATTTTCATCCAGCATAAGTAATTAATTATAAAATTAATAATTGTCAGACAGTAATATTTTTATCCCGACTCGTTAAAAACAATTAGGTTAGTAATAGGTACGCGATTAATCAGCGATATGCATGTTTTAAATATTCAATACAATTTATTATTGCGCGGCAAACTCTTGAATTCACCGCCGCCGCCGAGCATCACACTACTGTAATCTAATTAAATAAACAAGAAGCACATCAGGCACACATGCACAGTCGGTCGAGCAGCACGACTTAGTCGAGACGGAAATACGAAAACACTATTTGTCTCATGCGACCGATTCTCTCTGTTCATTCGCATTCGGGTTCAAGGTCAAAGTGTATACACTTGATGTGCTGCCCACTGTACGCCGGTTTTCAAGGTGTTGCCATCTCTGAGGTACCGGGTTCGATCCCCGGCTCTTTTGAAACTGCAACCGCTAAAGTTTAGCGGTTGCAGTTTTCAAAAAAGTTTGTCGATTTTCCTTGATATTCTGAAGTACCTACCTATTCTAGAACTTTCTCTTACCTATTCTACCAATCACACTTACAAATTAGTTCAAATATATGAGTTGTGAGGAAATATACAGAGGTTGTTTTTCTTAGTATACTTAATTTTCTTCGATTGGTCGTATAAAAAGTTTTTATTCCTCATTGCTGGCCAAAACGTCGCCGACAGTCGCCTACGAATCTCCAATGCTAAGAACAATGACTGGCTAATTTTCTTACTCCCCAAAAGTTTCTCTTTGTTCGCAAAAGACGCAAAGAGTCACGTAAAAAGTTTGTTATGCTGTACGTGCCACTTCCAGCTTGTTGGTTTGTTACTTTTCCTTTAAATCGTTGTAAGGAATTAATCACGAGAAACCATTTCCTAAACAGTTGCCTTTTGTTTAGTGTTTGGAATTAAGATTACTGTTTATAAGATAAATCTTATTCCAATATATTTGCTCGAAAATGTGTGTTTTTGATGACTGTACAGCGTGCGGTAAGTTGATTTTACCACACGCCGTGCGTTTTGTTTACGGTTTAGTACAGCGTGCGGAAAGTTAATTTTACCGCACGACACAACCGTGCGTTTTTGTTTATGGTTTTTATTTTATTTTAGAAGGTACCCACTTTTAATGTTTTCTCGCAAATTTATTGAAAAACGTAGTATGGCACACGGTTGTTAAGGTTTTTTAAAACCTCTTTACCAACTTTGTATCAACTATTATGATTTTTTGACGACCTCCGTGGTCGAGTGGTTTGCACGCCGGTTTTCAAAGCGTCACTGGGCGGCCCCATTCGATCGGCTGGGTCAATGTAGAAAATGATTTTTTCTATATTGTCTCAGGTCTGGGTGTTAGTGATAAACACTCTTGTCTCTGATTTCCATAATATAAGTGCTTTAGCTACTTACTTTGGAATGGGAGCAATGTATGTGTTGTTGTCAAATATTTATTTATTTATATTTATTTTATAGAAACTGATAATTTTATACTTACAACACTTTCCTAAGTAGTTATATCTATCTACTACTGTATAATTGTATTTTTCATTGTTCATTTAATTAATAATAAAACATTGATATTACTGTCGAGGTATTTTAGACATTTCAAGTATTCATTCGAAGTGTTATCCTTTCGAAGTAATGAATTATTGAGATAATTTCAACTAAAGTAGATGTCGTTTATAAAAGGAATTGATAATTTATTTTGCTCAAGATTATTATTTTCGCTCAAGATAAACATCAGAAAGTAAAAGATTTTTCTAGTAAAACATTTTTACTTAGTAGGTACTTTATAAATCTTCCAAAATTAAAAACAAGGGCGTAAGAAATTTAGCACTTATTCCTTAAAAGTTTTTCTTTGTTCTAATAAAAAACGGATGCCGCGTAAAAACTTCAAACTTTGTGGTTAAAACTCGCGATTCTTTACTCAAGGGCTATTGCTTTGTTATTTTTAAAATAACGACTATTTTTCCAAGAAGTTAGGACTACGAGATTGATGAAAAAGAACAAATATTGTTTTAGACGATTTCTTTTGAAGTGCCGTGTGTTTACGATTCCGATTTTTTAAGTTAGACTTTCCAAAGAATCAACCTCATTATAAAGGTTTTGATGAATTGGCTCCGTAGGGAAAATTCGCTTATATCAAGTGGATAGGCAGGTTTCCCTTTATACAATTTACGTCTAATATATTCCTTTATTTTGTATCAATTTTTGACCTTTAAAGTTTCATAGCCATATCAGCATATCAATTTTTAAATTAATAGCTTTTAAACAGGTTTTGTAATTTAAGTAACTCAATAAAATATTCACCATTTCTCAGAACAGTAAATATTCATGGAAATATGTTACTTTCATTGAAAGCGTTTTAGCGAAATCCTAACAGGCTTGTAAAATGTCACCTCTTAACGGTAAACGCACGGTAAAAGTGAGCCCCCAAAAGGTAAAATTACCGTATAAAGTGTCATAATGTAGCTTTCAAAATTGCCTTCGCAACGTCGAGCTAGGTATTTTATTTGACGTATTGAATTGATTCATTACTTTATTTTGACAATTATTTGGTTCCACTCCCAGATAATGTTTCGTTCGGCTTACAAAAGCGAACAATTGGATATTTTCTACCGAGTTGATTTTGTTTAACATTTCTTTATTACGGTAACTGTACCCTTTTGAAACAGTATTGTTGGAATTAAAAACATATTTCAGTGTTTCTGGGAGGTCTGAAGTTCGTGGTAGGAACGTGTTAAAAGTTTTCAAGTAAAAATAATTATTATGAGACTTAAAAAAGATTATTTCTGTAAGTATGAGATGAAAGTCAACTAGCGAATTAATATAGTTCTATAACATCTATTAGAACATTCATGATATTATGATTAAGAATACTTATTTAATAATAATAATGAATAAGGAAGGCCTGTGCCCCAGCAGTGGGGACATCAAAAATGGCTGATGATCACCTAGGTACAGTGAAAGGCACGCTAGGCTTCAACGACAGGGTAATCATATTCAATCAATTTAATACTCAAATGCGATGACATTATGGTTAAAATTAAACTGCAGATTTTTGACAGTGTTGTATAACCTGACGTGCTGCTCACTGTACAAGCATTTAAAGTTTGTATGACATTAGTACAAGTGTTCACTTACCTCTGAGGCTAAAATACCTTTGTAATTGTAGGTACTTTTTGTTACAGCTCCACCTAACCGACCAACTATAATGGATGCTAAAACAAGAGACCAAATGCGTCTTCTAGAGCCGTACAATGAAGGTGATACACTGGAGCTGGTATGCGAAGTTTATGGAGGCGAGTATTTATTAAAACCTAACGTTATCCTAACGGTAATGTCACTTTATGTCGAAAGAAAAACTAGCGACAATCACTGGTGGTCAATATTGGCTGTGTAGCACCTTAAATAACAGTGAAACAGTGATTTCAAGTTCATTATTTCTTAGGGAGTGCAAGGGGGTCCACCCACCGAGACACTTGGCTGGGTGGGATCACGGAAGGCGGTCGTGGAGGGAGCCGCAACGCTGAATATTGCGGTCCCTTCCTGGCGAGCCCCACATATGAGCTTTTGCTCACCTGCAGGGGGGGAAATGCGTTAATGCATGCCCGATAGATGCGGGCAGCGCAAGACCGATCGTTGTGGAGATCCTTGAGGGGGGGCCTATACCCAGCAGTAGGTGTCGTGCGGCTGATATATTTTAATACCCACATAATAACAATTATATTTTAATACCCACTATTATAGTGCTCAATAATTCAAATGCGACGATAAACTAATTTTCCTTTTAAATGAAATATTAACAATGAGAAAACTTTTTACACATGATATAGTTAAAAAATTTAATCAAAGTACTTTCACAGGGGACCCTAGACCTCGTGTGACTTGGTACTTGGAAAACACCGTCATTGACGACTCGTTTGAGCAGAGGTCTGATGGAGTCACCACCAACACCCTCACTTTTCCTAGCGTTGGGAGACAACATCTCAACGCCCGACTGGTCTGCCAAGCTGCAAACACCAACCTTGCACCGCCGGAGACGAAGCTGCTCATACTGGATATCAATTGTGAGATACTTGTTTTAACCACCTTTTTTACGCCTCACACTAAAAGTATTTATTTAACCTTCTTAATTCTCATGTAGTATCGCGGGTTACACTTAAACACTTAAACTTAAGTTTTATTGTTGACCGGATACAGTGACTAGATCAGGTAGACGTAAAATGATGCCTTGCAATTCCTAACCTTATCAGTCTTGCTTTGATCATTCTTATGGTGGATGGCCTATCGAAAGTGGCGCCCTCAGAGGTTTTTATTTAATAATTTGTTAATATAAAAAGACTAAAGCTAAACGTGGAATCATTACAATATTGGTTCTTACAAAAGCCACTTTTAGTTTTATTGAAATAAGGTTATTTAATTACAGTATTAATGAAATTCACCGCGGTTGCGCTAAGTAATTAATTAGCAAAGTTTATGTATGATGTAACGAAAGAGAATCAGTAATGCTTTGTTGACCGTATGTAGGTACTCTAGCTAAGGGGATGTGGTTTTTGCTTTGAAAAAGATGGGACTTCAGTCATAGATAACTTAATTTGACAATAAAACCAGTCAAACTGCATGCATATTTTGAAAAACAAATACTTTTGTTCAACTAATAAACAACATTATAAAAGGCTATAGAACACTGTCCGAGTGCGAAAACATGGCAGAATGATTTATTCATTGAGGAAAATAATTATCGCGTTCAGAAACGCTGTTTTGTGATGGCTGCTAATAGCCTTGTGAAGAGAAAATAATTCTTAAATTTAGTATTCATTATTTTTGATATGTAATTATTTTGTTAGCGTAATGAATAGTATCTAAGAATTATAACAATCACTATACTTAATAATTCGCCATCTAAAGTTTTATTTAAGAATATTTTACATTTTTACAAAAAAATGCTTGAAACGGGAAAACAAGCAAACTCTTCACTATGTCTTATAATATTTTAGCGACATTCAACAGTAATATATTTATGAACTTTTTAACATATAGATAATACGCATTTATAATATTTAAAAAAAAATGGGGATCTCACTTACTCATCAAGTTTGTTGCAGTAAGGCCACTGACCGTCCAGATCCTCAACAAGAGCAGGCAACTCTCTGCAGACAGGAGCTATGAAGTGGAATGCAAGAGCACAGGATCCAGACCTGATGCTCAGATCACGTGGTGGAAAGGCGGGCGGCAGATGAAGAGAAGTGCGAAGAACGTAAGTTATAGCAATGTCCTTTTTTAGGGTTCCGTACCTCAAAAGGAAAAAACAAAACCCTTATGTTACGGCCACACTACCGTGATATGCCAATGAATATTGCAATTGATGAACCTTATGCGTATAGGCATAAGAAAAATTATGGGCATAATTATTGCCATATCGCGGTAGTGTGCCCGTAACATTAAAGGATCACTTTGTTTTCCGTCTGTCTGTCTGTCAAGACTCTTTATCTCGAGAATGCGGGGAGGTATCGGGTTAAAATTAAAACCATATACTCAGGTCTATATTCCCTTGAAGCTGTAAACGAAAAAAGATACGGCAGTTTATGCTGCAAAAAAACGCATATATTTCGACACTCTCAAGGGAATCAAATTTATCCGTTTGTATATCAACTTTCCGTTGACCTAGAACTATGGCAACTAATATCTTATACTACAAGTACAGGGAAAAATCTCAAAACTATACATTTGTAATTTAATCATGAAATAAAATTAAAAGATTTTTTTAATACAAGGTTTTATTACTGGTTAATAAAAAAAGAACTAAAATATAGTCTTTATTTAAAGTACGAGTACTTTTGTACGGAACCCTCGGTGGGCGAGTCCGATTCGCACTTGTCCGGTTTTTTTTAGTATGGAGAATGCTGTTGCTCCAGTTATTGCTGACAGCGCTAGCAGCTACCCTCCACGAACGTTTCACGTGATTCCAGCCTTTTGTAAAGCAGCTCAATGGGATCTCGGGAGGGGGAAATATTGTGGTACTCGTCCTGAGTAGGGGAGCACCTACTAAATTCCTACTATGCACCCTCGGAGGCTACCCTGGATGAGCAGAGTCTGAAGTGGATCAATATTTTGGAAACAATACCCTTAAGAATGTCTAAAACATGGACTCTACGGAGTAGAAATTTTAAGATAAAAGGCCTGTTTCACCGGTTTTCGATTAAATTCCTTAATAGAAAACGATTACCTTACTTTACAGATTATTCCATAGAAATTCGATTCCATTTTAAATTAAACTAGGAAATTAGTGTTCTCACAAACCTGTGTAACAGATTCATAAAATTCATTCTAAGATTTCTTACAAGTCTGTATACTTAATTTACCAAGAATAACAAACCCTTTTATGTTTTTTGAACTGAAAAAATATAACATAAATATCGTTTTCAAGACAATCGAAAAAGTCATTGAATAAGAAAACAAAAATATAGTATAGTATATTCCAATTAAAGGAAGATTTATCTTGACAAAAAACACATAGATTAGAAAGACCCTGAAATCAGCTGAGTTCTCCTGCAGAGACAATTCAAAGTCAACAACTAGGTACTTTATCAACATTCATTACTCTTCAGTGATCACCTCTGTCTCACCTGTCTCAGCGACTGAACCCATGAGAAATTCTAATGCATCCACAAAGGCTCTTTAGAGCACAACCCACAAGAGTTAATTACGTGATGCATAAACCTTGTGCTGCTTAGAGAGACATACCAAAGCCCGTCAACCACAATGAGTGTTTTTAGGGTTCCGTACCTCAAAAGGAAAAAAACGGAACTCTTATAGGATCACTTTGTTGTCCGTCTGTCTGTCTGTCTCTCTGTCTGTCCGTCTGTCAAGACCCTTTATCTCAGGAACGCGTGGAGGTATCGAGTTGAAATTAAAACCATATACTCAAATCTACGAGTACTTGCAGCTGTGAAAAAATCAAATTTCTAATTTAACGTAAAAAAAGATACGGCCATTAATGCCTCGAAAAACGCATATTTCAACACCCTCAAAGGAGACAAAATTCATAGGGTACTTCCCGTTGACCTCGAACTTTGAAATTTGGCAAATAATATCGTCTTATACTACAAGTACAGGAAAAAATCTGAAAACTATACATTTGTAATGAAATCATTAACTGTCTGTCTGTCCGTCTGTCTGTCAAGACCCTTATCTCAAGAACGCGTGCAGGTATCGAGTTGAAATTAAAACCATATACTCAAATCAAGCGAAAAACATGCATCGTTCGTTACTATTACTAATTTAAGTCTTTATTCACACGATGTTTACCAAAATATCTTTACGACCTTTAAGGTTACGACACCGTGCAGTGCCATCTAGACTAATTTTAATAACAGATAACTCGTAAAAAAGCACAACTCTTGCTTACTTAAATTATTTTTAAGTTAGTTCAACACAAATGCTAGATGGCGTAGCTTTGTACTTACTAAAAATTATTGTGTCATCATAGGTACTACACAATAAATAAATGATTTCACAAAATAGAATTTTAAGTAGATAATTACTTTGATTATGTTTTCTACCTAACTAATTTAGGTATGAACTGTGTAGTTAGTATAACCACAGTATCACTTATAAAACACAAAATTACAAGTTTTGGGAACTGAATTTTGGGAAAAGTTCGGAAAAAAACTGCGAGACTCGATTTCGATTGACGACCTCCGTCGTCGAGTGGTTTCTACGTTAGTTTTCAAAGTGTTGCCATCTCTGAAGTCCCGAGTTCGATCCCCGGCTGGGTCAAATAGAAAACTAACTTTTCTATATTGGCTCAGGTCTGGGTGGTATTTACCACCGTTGTCTCTGATTTCCATAACACAAGTGCTCTTGCTACTTTGGGATCGGAGCAATGTTTGTGATGTTGTCTAATATAAAAAAAATCTGAACTATTTATAATGTAGGTAGGTACGGAACCCTCGGTGGACGAGTCCGACTCGCACTTGTCCGGTTTTTTTTTTAATTTAAAGGGCTTAGAAGGATATCCTGTATTTTATTACATTTCTGAGGAGGTTTAGAAAAATATACAGTAAAAGTTATTAGTTGTGTATTTTTTGGTGATCTATGACCCAATGTGGATTTCGGTGTAATAATTTTGCACCTGGACGACGTCGGGTTAAGTTTACAGAATGATAAACTTTTCACTTTATACAAATAAACTTTAATTTAAAACAATACCACTATTACTGATTTCTCCTTGAAACGTCAAAACTCAATTTTCACAGACTGTTCCGAATAATTTGTAACTCAAGTAAAGCGAAGTTTCTAGACTCGGAATCTGAATTTGGATCTTGATTTCAATTCATTTAAACATAGACAATGTCCATTGTTGCTGTTAGCTTCATTGCTACAATTTGTAGGAATCAGCTTAGATCTCAAACAAACAATCATTATGAAGCGAAGTAAATATTTATGTCAAATCACTAATGGCTTCTAGCAAATGTTTTAAAGCGAATTTACTTTAATTCGTTATCAAAAACGACAGCTCAAAAGCATTTCATTTCATTTCATTTTATTATTTTGCTATATTTGTTATAATTACAACTGTCTGCTCGCGACTTCGTCTGCGTAGAACTTAACATTCCTTGTGTCTACAACAAATAGTATAATTCTATGCGCCTTTCAGTCCGCTCCTTCCAGTGATTTAAGCTTTGCGATGATGAATTAGTGAGTCAATCAGGACAAATATATTTAAGAAATTCTAATGTGTTTGTAGTTTACACCCGAGTAGTATGTACGCCGACGCGTTTGCATGCGGTTGATGTGCAAATCATTGTGGAAGTGAAACATCTGCAAAACATGCCTAGAGTGCGTTTTGGTGTAAAGGCTGGTTTATACGAGGTAATCGACTGACTCCAAAATCCAGACAAGTCAGCGCTGACCCAAAAAAACCCAATGTAAATTGGTTTGAAGTCAGTACAGCGGCATGAAATCAGCGCTGACTTGAAAATTCCCACACGAATATTTTGCAGTCAGTCGGTGCCCCCCGCTACTGACTTCTCTACTGACCCTGTGTAAACTTGTCTCGACGACAATTTCACAGTTACCTGCAAAACAGTACCGAATATGACTCAACTATCTCATCTCGCTATAACTTGCGAAACGCTGCAATACTTGTAGAATTGACACTTTTTTCGTTGACTCACTATATACTACATACAGATACGTCGGTGTACTACGGTGCGGGCGTTATTTCTAGACCTCTTTTCGAAAAAAGAACTGACTAAAAATAATACTCATTTTTAACATCTTATACTTACTTAAATTCTTATAGAAAGAATGTGTTTCGATCTCAGGCAACCCACTTTCTAGTAGTCGTCCCCTAGACGTGTTTTAAGATAACAATGTAATGCCTAATGGAAAACTATACGTCTGGAATCAAATACATAAAAAAAACTAAAAGAGACCAAAAGTCTCCAATACAAGCTATTTTAATTCGCCGCACATATAAACAGACGCCTACATTACTATTGACAGCATAAAAATATAAAAACAAACTACCTGCGGCTGTGTATTGCTCAGTCACAATGATAGATCGGTTTTCAAACAAACGTGTATTGATTTCTTAATTAATACCATGTTTTGAACGATGAGCTTGAGATTTATCACGTTGGGTTGGGAGGGAATGACATGGGTAAGCATTTTCTGAATTCCCACGGGAATGTCGTTTTGTTTATTAAGTTGGTTTCAATGGGTCTAAATAACTGGCCATTTATTTTGTTACAGTTTTTGTAGTGACGGAGTTATTAATACTAAAAAACTTAATTGCACACAAGACAAGCACAGAGAAGAATAGTAAGTAAAGTAAAGTAAAGTAAAAATTGCTTTATTCAAATAAACTTTTAAATAAATTAACCGCTTTTGAATCCTTTCTATTTTTCTACCACCCGTTCCAGACTTTTTTAACTGACAAGAAAAACAAATCAATAAATAAGAGAGAAGAGACCCAAAAATAGTAAGAGAAACTTCTACTAAACCAATTGCCATGTAACATGACATGTTATATTACATTATTTTGTCAATTTTTGAAAATGAATCCTATTTATAAAAGGTTTAAAAGTGACAGTACGCGTCGTAAAACAAGAACCACGTTTCATGACTTTAGCGTAGATCCCTTTTACAATTTTATAAAGGCAGCATCGACAGAAAACAAACCGTAACTTGTGGCTGAGTGTTTGTGTGTTAAAAAGTATCTCAAATTGTTTTTAAAAAATAATCTAAAATATGTCGCCACGAGTTTTCAAAGCAAGTACTATGTGCTGTTTGATATAATGGAAGCTAGATGGCGTTTCTAATTTTGAAAATTTTTCGAATGGTTTTTTTTTCGATAAGTAAATAACTAAAAACGGGCTCGTCAAAAAAAATAATATCGAACCTGCTCATAAAATTTTACGAGAATTGGTTGAGTAATGCGATCTGTAGAGGAGAACCGACGGATAGCCGGAAAGACATACAAAATAATTTTTGTCCAAGCTGAAGCAGAGACGCTTCGCTAGCGCTTCGCGCTCGCTCAGTCATAAGTTATTTCGGTTTGTTTCTAATAAATGATTACGTGTCGTTTCTGTAAATAATTAAAAGCTGTTGAAAGAATAATAGGAATTATATTATCAATCATCCTGGTCTAGACTTACTAGTATTGTAGAAGGTATTGTAAAAAATACATTTATCCAATTTACAATAAGCTCGAAAGTGACTTATGAATAAAAAAACAATTAATCGTCACGCTTGTCAACACCAAGACGGCGGATAAAAATAATTTATTATATCAGCAATGATTTGCCTAATTTTGATCTCGGTATCCTTGGCAGTAGTGACAAAGGCAATGAATAATGAGTAGGACAAAGAATCTATTGTTCCTTTGACATTCTCCTAACGTTTTGACAGAATTGTGTTATAATTAACATGATACGTTGAAACAAACACTATGGAATAGCAAAATAGATTGATAAGGGCGGCGGTAGGTTATATGTAATCTTAAAATACAAAGTCTATGTTACCCAGAAGCGCTATACTGGCCTTGTTTTCATACAATATTTATGATAGCTTTCGAGTATATTGGTAGAGACAACATAAATGAACTTGTTTTTTGATGGGTTCACTTAAGCCGGTACCCAGACCGAAAGAATGCGACGCGGTGAATTTTATTTAATACCAGCTGCTCGCCTCGGCTTCGCATGGGTGGCGCCATCTTTTAATTATACTGTGATTTAAATTGACGGAAAAGTGAAAAATAAATTACGTCCTTATGTAAATTTTTTGAAAATTTTCTTTTAAACAAACCTTGTACTGACAAACAACAAAAAATTTATTAACTTATTTGGTGCAGTCGTTCTGAAGTTATGCGCTTACATTCATTTCGGCGAAGCATTTTTATTTGTATAGATTGTAATAATAATATAAAAATTTCAATAAAACTAAACGTGGAGTTTTTAAAACACATAGTCTAGTATTATTAGAATTTGTAATAACATTCCCTTGTAGTCATTTCCCGAAGTACACTAGTAGTACAAAGTACAAAGCTGCCATTTGTTCCGAACGGTTATTCTGTTTACCCACTTAATATTTTGTGATGTAGGTAATCACTAGTAAAGTAATGACTAGGTATAGTTATAATATTACGTCTATTTTAGCCTCGAAGGTAACCTTGACGTGTGTTGACAGGTTTCGAGAGCTTTGCCAATATCGTTAAAGGATACTCGTGAATATCCGATAATCCAAACGATGCCATTCAGTTCAATGATATGGTGTCACCTTATCTATGACAATTTGGCGTTTACAAGGAGACGACGTGAAATTTAATACATGACACGTGTACCTAGCGGCCTATATTCGGACTTTCGTGCTGGGAAACAGGGTTAGAGAATATAATAATGATAGAAGTGTTTGTGTGTTTTAGACAGTAGCGCCGCTTTAAAAAAAATACATTTTATTTAATAGCGCCGTATTCAAAAATACGTTCGTCATTTGTTTTTTTGTTATTGCGAGAACTAATTAATTAACGAGAATTTAACTAACTAACTAGGTAGCAGACACACAGTACTGACTATAGTCTGATTTATCCTTAGATTGCCAATTTATTTAGTCTGTGTAATCCACAAAACATATCCCATAGATAGGATAAACGTTTCAACAAATCTGTGATACCAATCTAATTTTTACAAAATCCCAATTCATTCAATATCAATACAGGAATTAATGTTATAAATGTTCCTTGAATAAGTAATCAACATTTTATTCACAAAAAGTATAACTGATATACTATCAGTTGTAACTCGTACAAGCCTTGCTGGTTTGGGGCTAGATGGCGCTGTGTAAAATTGTCCAAGCATTTATTAGTATTATTATTATAAAAAGACTCCGGCTATTAATTATGTAGTTTAACTTGTTAAGCAATAATAAAATGTATTTATGTACTTGTGAATGAGTCACTTATCTGCATTATCGATTATTAAAATAGTAATAATAACGCTTTATTGCACACTAGAAAAAGATATTACGAAGAGCGCAAAAAATAAAAATGGACAAGCACACAAAAGGCAGCCTTATCGCTATGTAGCAATCTCTTCCAGGCAACCTTGAGTAGAGAAATATTAACGAGGAGAGGACAGGGGTGGGTGGGTGCAAAAATACTGGTAGGACAACAGATATAGATGTACATAAGTAAAGAAGAGAGACAATGTAAGTAAATAAAATGACAGTTGAAAGGGAGATATGGGAAAAAAGTGGTTTTCATAGAAAGGAAATGTCTTCTAACTTGATCGCTGAAAGCTCAAGGTACGAGTTGTACGGATGCCTTCAGGAAGTGCGTTCCACAAACTATATGTATGGATAATTATCTTTTAAAGTACCAAAATAAATACAGAATACACCTCGATAAGAAACGATCCTTTCTTTCAGCTTATTAACGGTTATTATTAGCGTTTTGTAACGGTATATGGGGGTTTTGATAAGCAAATTAACCCGTATAAAGCTGAAAGTGCTTCTTCATAATTCCTTATTTGAGTCAGAAAATATTTTGTACTTATTTTTAGGAACACGATTGAAGCCAATGCAAACATATTAAATACATCTAAATCTACTCGTATATCGTCGTGTAAGGAATATTGTGCGAGTGCGAGTCGGACTCGCGCACGAAGGGTTCCGTACCATTACCTATAAGAAGGGCAAAAAAAAAACATATCTGTTGTATGGCATCCCATTTTTTTTATTTTAATTTAATTATTTATTTTTAAAGTGAACATGTAACTAAATACTCTGTGAATATTTCAAGCGTCTACCTGTTGCGGTTATCAATATCGAGCAAAACGAGCAAAAAAATCACTTTTGTTGTATGGGAGCCACCTTAAATATTTATTTTATTCTGTTTTTTAGTATTTTTTGTTACAGCGGCAACAGAAATACATCATCTGTGAAAATTTAAACTGTCTAACTATCATGGTTCATGAGATACAGCCTGGTGACAGACGGACAGACAGACAGACGGACAGCGGAGTCTTAGTAATGGGGTTCCCGTTTCACCCTTTGGGTACGGAACCCTAAAAACTAATTCGGAAAACAAACAGGCCTTGTGCAATGAATGAGCATGGTTAGGTTGGTGGTAGATTATCAAGTCCGACTGGCTAGCTATACCACCATCTTAGAGTATAACGACATAACAGCAATTTTAAAATTCTTGAGTGGCGGGTGTTGAGGTAGGTATACAACATAGTCAATTGATCAGTGATTAAGGATTGCAGGTGTAGTGTGCTTTCACATTCAGCCTAATCCATACTTAGTTTAAAGCCCAAACTCTAACCCGTTATAGATAAAAAAGCATAAATAGACGAACCACACGACCACAGAAACGGTTAAAAACGTGATGAAGATTGTGCTTATCTTTCAACTTACCTACTGTGAAACCTACACGTATTAAATTGAAATTTTTTGCATGATCACAATGCTTTTCTATATTAAAATAATTAATATATTAGAAAATAACCACCTTTTTTGAAGTCGGTTATAAATACTAGAGTCCCGTCTGAGGTGCTACGGGTGAGTCAATTTTTTCTAGTACTTTTTCTTATATATCAATTATCTAAAACTTAGTGTACGTGTAGTACACTGATTAATTAGATGGTGACTGACTTTGGGTAATAAAACATTCCTAAAAACGTTTATTTGAATTAGACCAAAGAAAAGAAAATTCGTTTATATAAATTACTTTAATCTACTGAATTAAAACGGAAACGTGTTTTAGTTCTGTCGTTAAGTTGCAAAACAATTCAACGCGCGTTTAATTTTAAATAGCTTTTGTGTATAAATGGAATATTTTAAACCGTTTTCGCTCAACAGCTACACGAGAAAATTAATTTAATGATAAACGCAGATTATACAACTTTTTTGCTTATTTAACTAAGGGGGTTAATGGTCTTCGACAGCTCTTATTATGAAAATAAACAATAATCTTGTTATCTTTTAATCACCAACTTTTTGGCGAATATTGGCGAAATAGCTTTTGCGTATAAAATTGAAGGGTTACTATACCGACTATTGAAATGTTTAGATGAATAAAAGTTCATTTCTCAGACACAATACATTAAATACATTATTGGAGCTACCTAGTCAGCATAATAAATAATATACTTATGGCAGGTAGTTCTACTCCTTCGTGTAAACCTTACACAGTATGCGTACACAGTAAACCCTCGGTGCGCGAATCCGACTCGCTCTTGACCGTTTTATTTTAATGTAAGTGGCTGTGGCCTGTTATTTAGAGCTTTCTTACAATCTTTAACTTTAATGGGTAAAATTAAACTCTTTATTAATACGCGTTTATATAATACAAGCATTTCTCATCATCAGCCATTTTGATTTAATTGTTCTTACTGCTGGGATACAGGCCTTTCTTATGGGTGGATACGGACGATGGGCCGTAACCGTAACCCACCTTGAAGGCTCAATGCGGATGGCTTCGGCTTAAAGGGTCTTCTGAAGCATAGAAAAGCCCAATATTATTAAATATTTGGTCATCCATTCTATGACCGATCGCAGTGAAAGTTGTTTAAACGTTGCAATCACATTTCAAATGCGTTAAGACACTACGCCCTCAAACTCCTACATAAGTAGCTTATTATGACTGTCTCAGAATACTCAATGTATAGAAGTGCACCTGATCTTTAAGACGATAAGGCTAAGTACTTACTAGCTTTTGCCCCTAAAGCCGGAACTATACAACGATTACACTGCTGATGTAGCGACAGGATTAGATAAGATAGTGGTAGCTAGTTTGTTGAACTCAGAAATAGTCTCAACATCAAAAGGTAGGTATTTGATATCTTTGTAAATAAGATCGTGAAAGTTTGATATTAATAGGTATGTTAAAAAGAGCTTTGTGATTTGATTACAATGACTATGTTATATATGAATATTCATACACATTAAGTTAGTAAGCGTAATACAGTTTCTACCAGATTTGCTTAAATGCTCATATCATTTTCCTTAAAGCTAAAGAAGATCTCGAATTTCACGTTCATTCTAACGGTTAAAGCAAGGAAACTGTTCTAAAAGATAGTTAGTATAAATATAAAATAACGATTAAATCCGAGAACGGGCAGTTTAGTTTTAAGGTTTTATTTTGCAAGGGATTTATCCTTTCTAACAATTATTGCCTGAATTTTTGGTTATAAGTAGCTCTGAAAAACAGCTGTGTGGATTAGTATTTAGTCAGGCAGGCTGCTATTAAAAAAACCTAAGGATAATTCTTTTTATTTTTCTTCTCTAGTTTTCTGAGAGTAACTCGACGGTCAGCATATTGACCTTGGTGCCAGTGGCGGAAGACCACGACCGTTCGCTGGTCTGCCGAGCGGAGAACCCTCGCGTGCCTGATGCTGTGCTAGAAGACAGGTGGAAACTTAACGTTCACTGTGAGTTATTAGTAATCTGAGTATATTTATACGACGACCTGAGACGAGACGACCTCCGTGGTCGAGTGGTTTGTACGCCGGTTTTCAAGGTGTCGCCATCTCTGAGGTCCCGGGTTCGATCCTCGGTTGGGCCAATTTGCTGTCTCTGATTTCCATAACAAAAGTGCTTTAGCCACTTACTTTGGAATCAGAGCAATGTTGGTGATGTTGTCTAATATTTATTTATTATTCATTTATATTTCTAGAACTCGATGATACAGTGGCTTGACGTATTTGGTCAGCGATTGCAGCATTTGGTCATTATCCTGGAGATAGTCGCAGGGCTCTATTTGATAGCCCTAATAAACGTGACAATTTGTCAATTGTCATGACATTTTTATAATCGTTGCGTCAACCAATTTGAAAATAGAACAACCTATACTCATAGTTTTACCGCAATGTAAACCAAATAGTCATAGCAACTAACAAATTTTCACCTAATTAAATAGGGCCCAGATATTTTCATCTTGAACTACCCAGTGACGTTGGTTCAAGCAGCATTTGCACTCGTTAACACCCACTCCCCGACATGGTGATTGATATAAATGAAAATTTAGTGTGTCAGTTGCAATAAAACCAAAGATATTAAAAAAAACCAAGGACATAATTATTAACAAAATTTTGTCGTAACTTTGTTTCGAACGTAATTCTTATGATTCTGATTCTGATTCTGATGTTCTTTTTTAATCGCCCGAGCGGCCAAATGCGGCCAGACAACAATATAATATCTATTGTGTCTCATTTTCCGGGCCTAGGGGTTATTATTTGAAGGGTTAAAAGAATAAATATTATCAATCACCAAGTGCTACTTTGATGAAGTTGTAATTGATAGACGTATTTGTCGTCAACTGTTTATTAATGGTAATAATAAAACACAAAGCATATAAAGGAATAGACAAATTAAAGGAGGTTGGCTTGATCGTCAACATAAGCTGAAAGTTGTTTCAATTCATAAAACTTTGTAAATAACGGAATTCACTCTGAACTTGTAGTTAAATACTATAGAAACAATTTGTCCTACCGATCCATTGAGGCCCGTTTATCTACCGCTGGCTTTACGCGTCAGAGAGTCGTCAAGAGCCCTTGCATCTGACAACGAGTCGAAAGCCGGCCTTAAAGCTATATCTCTGCAAGCCCCGGGATCACGAGATTTGTATTACGATTGTTGTTAGTTACTTTTGTTTCGATAAGAAGGAAATGTGTTGCCTCAGGAGTATTTTACAAAACCTTACATAATCCATTGTATTTATTAATAAATTTTGTATTTTTGCATTTCCAATGCTAAAAAAATATTTATTATTTTACAAAGTAAGCTAGAAAATATATGGTTTTTTTGGTATTACATTTCCCAAAGTTTTATTTTAAAGTAACTTAGAATACCGTTACTCTATCGTTACGTTTTAAGTTATAATAATGTAGTAGTGAATTTAATTTTAATTTTGAGTAAGTATAATAGATAAGTTAAAAAAAATCGTTTTAGACACCCCTTAGGGTGTCGGCCCTTAATCCGATTTTTCAATCCTCAGATGACAGATATCAGTCAGTTAAATTATTAACCAAATAAAATAAAAGCTATCCAAAAATGTTTACAGACAAACGAATGACAAACATCTTCAATTTGGCGGTATAATACGTTATGAAACAAATAAATTTTATTTGGGCATTGAAAATTCAGCCCTAAGTGTAGTATTCAAAACTTAAATGATTATTGAGTAGATAATTTTAAAAATGAATCAATCAGCATTCTAAGAATTGTGTTTGAAAGCAGTGGAGATCAAATTCATAACTGATGGGTAAAGCTAGCGTTATTTTCAAAGCTTTCAACTCAAACTCAACCAACTGCAAAATTCAATGAAAACAGAAAATCTTATTTTTAATGTTTATGTAAATTTGAGGTAATGTTTTCCTTACGCACGAGCTCAATCATATTTTGAATTAGCAAATGTTATTCTAACATAGCTGTTAATTACGATGCGATGGTGCGTTTGTAATTTAAGTGATGAATTCTTAATTACTAACGGTTCGAATTTGTTTTGTTAATTGAAATTCAATGGAAATTTTAATTGGGGTTTGCGTTTTTTTTATTTTGTAACATGTTTCATTTAATTTTGTACTTCCATTGTCACAGGTTCCACATTTTGGTCTTATGATGGTTGAGTAATATTGCCAATGTAAAAATTTAAGTAAGAACTTCCTACGCACAGAATCTAGAAAAATAAAATCTATCCATTAAAAATGAAAGAAAAATATTCCTCCTCGTTTATGTCTTGCAGTTTGAACACTCATTCTATTCAACATCTAACAGTATTTTAAAGAAACAATCCCGATCGTCTTTTGTTTGATATTGCAAACTTTTGCATTTTGTAAAAGTTTGTCGCGGTTTGGCAAATGTCTGTCCCCATTTCATAGAGACGTGACAATTGCAAATTGGTACGTTGCGGTGTTTGTGAGTAGTTTGATTAGTATATTTTATAGTTTCAAATTGACTGACGCCATGGACACCAAATTGTCATTGTCATTTATAATACAATTATTGTCACAACTGTGAAATAGGGGCCTGGACGCTGTGTCTGTAACATCCAAGCGCGTGCGTTTTTAAGTATTTTTGAGGCCACTACGATGATAGTTTTTCACTATGTTGACACATGCTAACACTTACCTATTGTCAACAGATGTCCCATTAGTGAACTTAAAACTAGGGACCAGCCTAAACCCGAATTTCATCAAGGAAGGAGATGATGTCTATTTTGAGTGCAGTGTCAAAGCTAATCCGAAGACTCATAGGCTCACATGGTATAAAGGGGTAAGTAATATTTTTACGTACATTTTTTAAATTGGATGAAAAAACGAAGCTGAGGAAAGAACAATGGGCAAAACGCGCACACCGGATACCGATTTTTAACGTAAATCAATGCAAAGTTCCCAACTAGATTATTCATTCATTGTGTGACGGCAAATTTGTAAAGGCCCTAGGAAAGAGAGCTTAATAAAAATTCAACTCATGTCTTATAAAAGCTGTAGGTATAAAAGTTTCAATATGATATTCTTGACGACCTCCGTGGTCGAGTGGTTTGTACGCCGGTTTTCAAGGTGTCGCCATCTCAGAGGTTTCGATCCCGGCAGAGTCAATTAAGAAAACGAACTTTTCTATATTGGCTTAGGTGTTTGTAGTTCTACCGTTGTCTCTGATTTCCATAACACAAGTGCTTCAGCTACTTACTTTGGGATCAGAGCAATGTTTGTGATGTTGTCCAATATTTATTATTATTATTATTAATATTCCATGACTTCTGCCATGACTTCTGCTACAAAGTAAAATGTTTCCCACGTAGCTCACATACGATATGTCTTTTATCTGATTTTTCCTATCGACGATTCCAGACTAACTACAATTTTGTTCCTGTCATTTACAGTGTATTTACACATACATATAACAAAAGTGAATTGTTATGTGTATGTGTATAACGATGAATTTTCGTCAATATTCAATTCAGAATGGGCTCTAAATATCTCCAGTTTTTATTAAAGCCCCTGCTATATTGTTTGCACAGCTTTTGCCCTATTGGATTATGGAGCACTCCATTGTGCTGTTCATATCTGCATACTCACTACAAACAAAGATTGAAAGTTTCGCGCTTATTATTTATCGAAATAAGGCAATTCTTTCAGAATATTTTACACAAATATTTTATTTCAATTATTTATGTAGGTAATTTTGAAATAATACAGAACGGTGTTATACTTATTTCTCTTGCTACGTTCAGATAAATTAATTCTCTTGATATTGTTTTTTTAAGAAGTTTAAAGCAGTCGTTCTGTATACGTAGATAGTCTCGAATTTCAAGCCATCCTAAGATGGGTGGCACATAATATCAGATCATATCAGACAGATATCAGATTTTAGAAGAAAATCACGCAATTGCATTTTGCGTTGTAGCTTGGTGCGTGGTAGTGTGTGTGATCCACCTTAGGTACAGTCGAGTCCATCTTTGATATTTCATCAACCTTATAATGCCTTTGTAATAGAAGTCAACATCTGACAAAAGTGCTTACATATTTATGAACTCGACTGTATATGTATTAAGACTCACTTGGCCTTACCACAAGAGATTTTAAAACACTGTTCAACAAGTGTTTAACTTTGACAGTGTTTAAAGGTGATGCTGTCACTTTTTTGACAATATGATTTGAAAAAGACGGCTTCGCATTTAAACAGTGTCTAAATTAAAGAGTGTTTTAAAATCTTTTGTGGTAAGGCCGATTATTTCTAACTTGTCAACAAGTTACAATGTTTTTATTTATTTATCAATAGAGCAAAGAGATCCACCACAACGCAAGCGCCGGCATCATACTAAGTGACCAAAGCTTAGTCCTGCAGAGTGTGAGTAGGACAGCTGCTGGCGACTACAGCTGTCTCGCTTACAACAGCGAGGGCAGCGCTACCAGCAATCCAGTTTCTCTGCAGATCAGATGTATGGAACAAGTTATCGTCATTTTTCTGTTTCTTATTATATCTGATAAGAGTTAGTAACAAAAATACGGAAGCCAATGTCTGATAACAATACTGACACTGGTAAACTGTTGCTTATTCCTAGGTCACCAAAAATACTCGCAACTCCTTTGACCGTTGAAAACTCATGCGTGTTGGTTATGAATCTGAAAGTCTGAAATCTGAATGAAAGACATCGTAATGTTTCTCAAGAAGCTTTTTATTTGAAGTTTCCGATATTGATTGGTTTGTGGCTTGTGGCAGATGCTCCAATGTGTATGACGATGAATGAGGGGGATGTCTACGGTGCATTAAAACAAGAGACAGTGCAACTACATTGCGCGGTTGACTCCAGCCCGCCGCCAAGTTCGTTCAGTTGGATCTTCAACAATTCGGGAGAGCAGACGCATATACCTGTCAAGTAAGTAAAATTCGTTGACAGTCTAATTTATGTTTTGACAGTCCCTAGACAAATCTATCATACATCACAGATTAAGGTTAAAGAGTTTTCAGCAGTAACACCCTATTAAATAAACGTGACGATTTGTCACCTGTCATGACAATTTTATATCCATTGCCTCAACCGATTTGAAAATAGAACAAACTACTCATAGCTACACCGCAATTGAAACCAAATTGTCACGTTAGTAAATAGGGCCCCTGTCTGTTCTTTATATCGTTGGCTGGTAGGTGTTTATATTTATAGTTGAGACTTGAAAAATATCTTGAGACAGCTAGTGTTAAATAAGCTCTTTCACATAGTGGGCTAGTGCATTTTCACAATCACGCGGTCGTACACAACCACAGTGCTTCTAATGGCACTAGAGTAGATGTAATTCTTGTGTGTACTTTATTGCGTCGTTACGAGAGTAGCTTTTTCTTTAAGTGAATATACGAAGTGAGTTTTCCTTACTTTGGTTTTTCACCGAATGGTTTAAAGTACACTCACATTTCCTATGGACCGATTTCCGCTACAAAACTTCATACATGTGAAGATAAGCCACCTCAAGGGCGCTTTTGCACTCATACGTAAAGTATTCGGTTGGTGTTCGTTTTGGACATCCTAGTAATTTATTGTATGGACGTTGTTAAGGCAGGATCTCTTCGCCATATGTTCAGCGAAGAGGGAAGTACTTCCGCCGAGCTAGGTGTCTGTGCTCGGGGACCGCGGTCCAACTGTTCGATGTTGGAATTTGTATTTATGCGAAGTGCTTAGAAAACTTCGATATCGTGAGTCAGGTCTTCATACATTTTTTCCTTGATGTTAGCTTGACGTAGTGCGACGTCACGTCTGCGTAATGTTTACATATTATTGTACTTTTCGCTGATCCTGCATTTCTTCGTCATTCGTCGATTTGCTTATGTAGCGGTATGATCGCGCCGCTACAGACGTTTTGTACATTCGAAGGTTTAGGGATTCCTAAATTTCCATACAATACTAGGACGGCCAAACCGAATCAGAAACGAACACGAACCGAATACGTAGAAGGGCAAAAGTACTTAAAAGTACCTAAAGGAAGTAAGTGCAAGGAAGTCATAAAAGCAAAGACGCTCATTATATTTGATATGCCAATTTGTAAGCAACTGAAATGTAAAGTTGGATTTATTTAGTTTATGCAGCAACATATTTAACAACACGTGTAAGAAATTATACCAATTCAACTTCGCTTATGAAACTCTCAAGTTTCAAACACGACAAGTTAAAATAAATGAGAAGGTTTAGTTGTAAAACTTAAGGGACGAATCCAAAGTTCAAGCCTTTTTATACTTTTGTCTGTCTACTTACATCATTCGGTGATGTAATCTTAATTGAAAAACTTCGTTTACGCTCCACTGACGTCACATAATTTCCTTTTTTTTAATTGACTATTTTTGTCGCAGCTTATACACGACGTCTGGTTTTACTTCGACTCTCCGCTTCACTCCCACTACGGACATGGACTTTGGTACTGTGCTATGCTTGGCGAGTAATTCTGTTGGCACGCAGGAGATACCATGCTTTTATAAGCTGGTGGCTGCTGGTAAGACTGTTTGTTTTTTTTATTGTCCAATTAAGTAAAGGATGCAAATAAGAACACCAAATTTTCAGGACACTCTTTAGTTTGCTGCCGGCTGCGATCGCGGGATTGTTACGACTACTGTAGTTAAAATGGCGGGTGGTCAGATCGAAAACGACGCGCAACCCTTCTTTATTTGAATTTATATGGCTTATGTGATTTTTACATCAGGTTTAGGTATTTTCTTATAAAGTTTATGTATTTTATTTTAAGTGAATTCCTTACAGGGTCATTAGTAAAACATCAACACAGACCAAAACCACAAACAACCTCGCAGGAGTAGATTACGAACATCATAATTAAACAACAACGTTTGTTGCCAAATACCTAATCTAGTACTTATTATCAACTTAAATTCATTCTGATATTACTCACTACTCGCTTAATTTAAATATACATTCAAAAGCGAACAAATAAAATCGACGAAAAATATTCGAATATTCATTAAAACAATAGCAAGGATACCGAATATTGTAGCCAATAGCGAATATTTTTTCTCTCCAATTGAAAATTTCACGAGATGCGGGTTGGCTCAAATATTGGTATAGGAAACAAATATCCAATCGGCTTTTTATATTTTTTGGTCCATTCTTTCTTAATTTAACAAAGCATTTTCACACACATGCTAAAGAGCTTTGAATTAAATTTTGGCATTTCAAAGTTAGTATAATACCTACTCCAAAACTCGTAAACTAATATTGAACCCCTACCATACTCGATAACGAATATTTAATTATTGACAATAGTTTGTGCAATGTTAATAGTTTGGAATACGTACTATATATAATTAGTTCTGAAGAACCTTCAGGCAACGACTTTACGAATCTGTTCGCTATTACAATGTAATAAAGATCATATTGTGAAATACTACATCGGTTGGTTGCAGGTATTTCAAACTTTGATTTCTGAAACGAGTTAAAAACCGATACCTAGATCTTTTTCTTTTCATTTTAAAGTGTTCACAACACTCAACTTTTATGTCAGTTGAAAATGTTTTGCCAAAAAGCTCGCCCGATTGGAAATGGTTGATTGGCTTTAATTATTTCTAAAACTAATAGCAAAAATATTTGATTTTGAAAATTTTTGTACTTCAAACGTTGATAAAATATGGACAAACATAAATGCTGCTTGCAAATACAGTATTAAAGTATGTATATATTTAAAAAAATATCACTTATATATAGATATATGGTATCATAGAACTTTACAAAAATTAATAGCGAAAATCGGAAGATGGTTGTCGTTCTATTTACTTAATTTTAAATAATGACTGAATATTGTTATGGATTAGGGCGAACATCGTCCGAGTATTATGATGTTTTTTAAGTACTCTGACACACAGAAATAGCTATTTATTTTCTTTACGAGTAGATTCTATGCTCTGTCACGTCTGAAGAATCACACAATCTGAAATTGGTTAATAAACAAAACGAATAATGGAAATTAGGAAGTAAGTAATGTGTTTTATATTTTTATGTCCAGGTCACCCAATGCCCCTGGAAAACTGTACAGTACTAAATCATAGTGCAGCTGGACTTCAGGTCTCGTGTGATGAGGGGTTTGATGGTGGCTTACACCAAATATTTTTCTTAGAGGTGTATGAACTACCTTCTGCAGTTGTAAGTAAGATAAATCAAAAATGTACTGATTTTATTGTAACTTTAAACTTCGTTTTGAAAATGAATGTTTGTTCTTGTAATGTTATATTGATATTTGAATAGTCAACTCTAAAAAATAAAAGATAGATAGATAGATATATGGATCGTTTATTGCTGCTTTTTAACACATATATAACATTCCTTCTACATTGGTGAGATGGCGCTGGCTTGCAGCGTAAGAGTTGATATACTAGAAGAAATTCGACGTTCTCACTAGTGACTCGGTAGCTCCGAACATTGGACCGGATATCCAAAGGTCGCGGGTTCGATTCCCGTCCGAGAACATGATCTGGTGCGAGTCCTATTTTTTCTAGTGTATTATTTAGTATTACATATATAACATAATTTACATTAAAAATACAAATAAAAACAAAACATGATCTTATATAATATGTGCGCAGCAGCAACAGGGCCAAGGCTCAGCGTAGTATTCGCTAATAGCAAAAACGCCGATTTTCAGCCATCACTCTAAAATAAAAATATATATATATTAGACAACATCAGAAATATTGCTCTGATCCCAAAGAAAGTAGCTAAAGCACTTGTGTTATGGAAATCAGAGTCAACGGTGGTTAACACACACATCCAGACCTGAGCCAATATAGAAAAGTTAGTTTTCTAAATTGACCCAGCCGGGAATCGAACCTGGGACCTCAGAGATGGCGACACCTTGAAAATCGGCGTACAAACCACTCGAACACGCAGATTGTCTACTCTATTATTACCAATATGTAAAAGTCTCCCAAGGCATAGCTTTCAACAATTTTAACAAATTAAAGCTGGTATTTTTTTGTAAACAAAACTCGATTTAGCTTTGATTTTATCTTTAAAAAACCGGCCAAGGTTTCTATTAAATAAAAATTCCAAAATACTAACCCCATTCAAAATAAATGCCAATTAAATGTTTTTATACAAAACTATTTTTATTTGGATGAGTATTTTGGATTTTTTATTTAATAGAGACCTAGACAAATATTGTCTTAATCCGAATAGCATCACAATAAGAGTTAATAATGCTCAAATTGCAAATCATTTTGGTATTACGTTTGTATGGGAAGCTCACTGTTCGCGTCTTAAATAATGTCTACAAGTGTTTAAATGTTATTTTATCTAAGTATATAAATTCATTGAATCAAAATGTTATCGAGATTGCATAATCTGTTAATAAACTATAATTTCCAGGGCCCTATTTAAGGTCCCATTCGTGTAAAAGCTAACTACGTGACATTGGCGGAATTGTGCATAGACCACAGAGCAAGCCACTCATTAAGAAGAAGAAGAAGAATAAACGTGACAATTTGTCACCTGTCATGATAATTTTATATCCATTGCGTCAACCAATTTGAATATAAAACAAACTACTTATAGCTACACCGCAATGTAAACCAAATTGTGATAACAATTTATAAATTGTCCCGTTATTAAATTAGGCTCAGGGGCCCAATCGCGTTCAATTTCAACGATAAAACCAAAACTAAATCGTTTCCGTTTCATTATCATTTACAGATAAATACTCGTTGAATGCCTAGGATACCAATCTTGGACAATTTGAATGAGAATACTAAATAATATACTAAAAAATACGACTCGCACCAGATGATGTTCTCGGACGGGAATCGAACCCGCGACCTTTTTGTAAATTGGTGAGATGGCGCTGGCTTCCAGCGTAAGAGTTGATATACTAGAAGAAATTCGACGTTCCCACTAGTGACTCGGTAGCTCAACGTTCAGAGCATTGGACCGGATATCCAAAGGTCGCGGGTTCAATTCCCGTCCGAGAACATGATCTGGTGCGAGTCGTATTTTTTCTAGTATATTATTTAGTATTATATAAAAATAGCATTGTGAATGCTAAAATCTTAAATTTAAAAAATAAAAAAAAAGAGAATCCTAAAGCTACACCAAAGATTCTTAGGTAAATTAACTTAAATGACAACGTAACGGTTTTGGTTTTATCGGTCAGAATCAGCGCGATTGGGCCCCATGGACATCAATCAATATGTTAATGCTATGCAAACGTATGCAGAGAGCGTTTTTTCTATTAGTTATTTTTCCACCTATACCGTTGGTAGTATCTTAGTGAGTTCTTCATGTTTTATCGAAGTTGAATAATTTATATGTCTTATAATTTCTAGATTCGGGCAAACGTGACATCAAACCACACGCCTACCTTTGAAGTGCCAGGACTCGACACTCAGCGAAGTTATACCCTCATTGTGTACGCTGCCAACGCGAAGGGTAGAAGTGAAGCAGTCTCACTGTACACGGTTGCACTGAGATCACCTGACAAGTATACGGGAACGGGTGAGTTCGTAAACATCGTTACTTTTATTATCAGCCATACGGCGCCTTAGTACAGAGTAAACAATAAAGAGCTGAGAAAAATCTTCGTTCCAAAGATGTATGAAATACATCTCAAACCCCAACGTATCAGTCAGTATGCACCCCAGCGGGCGCCCGCTGGTTTTAGGTTTTAGGCACAGAATTAGTGCGTGTAGTAGTGTACCCGTGCTATTATTTTGTTCTAAGCTTTAATAGTACTTGTTTATTATTCCTATGATAAATCAAACAACGCTCATAAAAATACTGTATAGTTTTCTTATCATAGTACGACTTATTGTTGCGATTCAAATAATGCTACAGTGTTTCGTAGCAATCTCTCGTAGCGCGTCTAGAATGCATTCAACACTTATCTGCCAATACATTAGAGAGCGTGAGCTGTATAGTGGAAAGAAAAAAACAAGCACAGTTACATATTTTTACATATTAAGGCGGAAACAGATGCTCGCAAGAGGTTTGTAGTGGAAAAAGAAGTTCGGGCTCGCGATGCGTTCACGATTGCAACGAACATAACATGAAACCATTAGGCAATACTGATCATGATTTTAACCAAAATATAAAAACTATTTAATAAAAACACTTAACATTATGACTACCTACTTAAAGTTTTCTATTTATATCTCGAGCTCACAAATATGTCAATCAAATTGAAATACAATAGGGCAATGTAACATAATTACCAAAATATTTCCCTTTCGGAGGAGAATAAGAAACATTTTCCCAAAACACGCAGACAGTCTCGATAAAAAGTTATCCGGCGAATAGTTGTTTTTTAATGCAAAAAGAAATAGTAATTTATGTCTGTTACAGTAGTGTTCGTTTTTCATTCATCGAATAGACATTACTGTCAATTTGGTATTTGCTTTGCTCTTCATAATGAGAAGATTTCCCGTTTGTGATAAATGAAGTGGAACGTCGGGACCCGAAATATTGAACGGATAAAGAAATGAAGCGACAACAGCGAATTAGGATTTGCGTCGAAATTGAATATTACCCCATTTCGTCTTAGGGAAAAATATTTACCTACCAAAATAATATTCCGGTTTTATCATGTGGCCACTTCTTATTATTTAAATATTATCCGTAACATTATTTACTGATCATTGTGCGATTTTGTGCCGTATACCCAATTGATATGAATCGACATCAGCTATTTTTAATGTCCCCATTGCTAGAGCATAGGCTTTCCTTATGAATGGATAAAGAGGATGTGTATGAATCTGAATTGATATGGTGTGTATAATTTGTGTATTACAACCAAAACCTTCTGAGCAAAACATAACTCTGTTCGTCAAATTCAAGGTTGAAAATCGGTTGACTAAATTAATAATTTTTGAACAGGCTGATCTACCGTTCGTTGTTCTGCCTTTTGTCCACCGTGTTCCGCTGTCAACCGCCAATAGCCTATCAATCATTCTTCGAATTCCAGCTTAAGGAGACTCAAAATCAATCATCAGGCTTAAGATACGGTTACCTACAAGCTGTTGATCATTTTATATAATCGATTAAAAAACCTAATCTAGTTCCTCGTTTAAGGAAGCAAAAAATAACACCCTTTTCAAGTGTAGATTTCATATTATCAAAACGGGGCTTGGTAGCCAAACCAATTGTTATGAGAAAATTGCGCTAAGATATTATTAGTGAAACTTTATTTAATATATATTAAAATATGAAGTGCTTAAAACCAATCCAATTACTCGAAAGATTCTCAAACGTAGTCAATTCGTAAAATTAGTGTGTCGTGATTTTAAAAATTATACTTCGACTACTTACTCTTTTTTCATAGAAGGAATATTTCTTACCCTGTTTATAATAAACGAACATTGTTAGAATAATATAGTAAGATAAAGAATATGCACAACAATATGTTGACATGTCCTTATCCTTAATAATATTTGCGAAAGTAAAATCCTGAAAAAAATTATAGATCCCTATGGATAGAAAAATAATTGTCCACGCAGACGAAGTACCTATTGGCAAATTATAACTGTACTTCATTACCCAAAGAAGTATTTTCTAAAAGGTATTCGCTTGAATGAGGTTGGTTGGTAAGTAGTTTAGGCACAGGAATAATGAACTCGGAAGATTTATGTATACCCTGTGGTTCTGGGTCTCAGTATTTAATTTCATAGGAATTTTGTAAACTGCTACGTGTGACATGTTTTTTCATTCTATTTTGATGTATTTATTATATTCACTGGCGGTGACTGTTTGACTCACAGAACAAAGAAAAAAATTCCCCCCCGTTGTTCTGTAGTTTGACTTGATAAATTAAATGTGCCCTATGGCCGTCTCCCAAAAAACTGCAATTACATCTGAAATTTTATACCAGGTATGACCACTTCGATACCCTTGTCTCCAATGCTGGCATCTTTACTGGCAGTTATCGCATTGCTGTGTACGGGCATTTGCGGCGTCATCACTGCCTTATATCGAAGGCATACTGCTAGAAGATTGGATAGAGACAAACAACCACCTACTGCGTAAGTAACAAAAGCAATATTGGCAGATTTTGACACGCAAATATCATGATTTGAATGTATGCATAATATTGACCATTTAGTTGAAACCCTCATAACAAAAATTTAGCATTAATGAATGTGTAGAGTTAAATGTTCGCTGCTTCGGTAAGAGCAAATGAGCCAGTTCATCTGCATATACAAATCGCATAGGACTGTCGCCATTAACATATTTTATCGATTACTTTGACCAGGGCACTGTACATCGACCAAAGCGTAGATTCCCTGTCAAAGGATCACATGAACACTTACTGTGGATCTCCGAAACTGGACTATTGCAGTCAGTATGAGCTGAAAATGGATGGGGAAATAGAAGAGACGGACCCTGACATTATACCATGTCATTATGGTGAGGAAAGTCTTAGCTTCGAATATTTTCTTAATATATTTTTTGTTTAATGAAATGGGACATTAAGGTTTTTCTCAAGAACAGTCTACCGTCTACTTATTATTTTTAAATAACGAGGTATGTCCTTAGAATTTAGTAAAGCATTTTAATTCTCAATGTATTTCATTAAAAAATAAGGTCAATTACTTTGAAAGTTTTGCTTGATGTGTGTCAAAGATTAACTCCTGGAACTATTAAGTTTCAAGATTACGATAAAGTGTGTTTATATTGTCTTTCATGAGGATGGCTGTTGGAAATTCTAATACATCCTTTCTCAGGCTTTTATCTGTTTAACGAAATATGGTGATGATAATTTTTTTACAGATAAAAAATCAATTGCTGAGTTAAGTAATCTGCCCACACCGGGGATGGATATAGATCCCAATAGGATATTTAGCGAACAGCCGCTTGGCTTTCCTACAAGTGCTGTAAGTATACAACTTTTGTCAAATTAACTTTTTTGACTTAATGTTTCAAACTGTGAGACATCAGTAAAAAAGTTGCCACGACAAAGTACTACAGTGGTTAATCTTCGTTGCTGTTGCTGGTTTCTGTACCAGAAAATTAGGTTCACAATACATTTACATCCATCGGTGCTGTTTTATTCCAGACCATCAGCCATTTTTAATGTCCCCACTGCTGGGGCACAGGTCATCCTTATGGTTGAATAAGGAGGATGGGCCATAACCTACCACGAGGGCCTAATGCGGATTGGTGGATGTTATCGACTGCAAATTCAGCCGGGACCACAGGTTAACGTGCCTTCCGAAGCACAGAGGAGCTCGATATAATACATTTTTGCTCACGCTTCCCTTGACCGACCCTTGCGAAAGTTGCTTAACCTCCGCAATAGCTGGCCCAGGTGCTAAAGCACTGCGCCATCGAACTCCTCAAGGAGCTGTTTTAAAAAACTCATATTAACTACTTAGCAGTGGCGAAGGGTCGTATTGATGATGATGAGGTCATGATCATAACATTTTTGTAGGACCTACTTGTACAAAACCCTTGGTGGGCGAGACCAACACGCACTTGTCCAGGTTTTTTATTGAAACCCTTTACAGACAAGGGTGCCTTCTAGTGGTCGTGATCTTTTGTTTTTTTTTTTAAGTGCTAATGTTGGACCACTTGCGTCTAAGCTTTATGAAACATGCATAAAGAAAAACATATTTTTTATTATTTTATTACTAATTTTCTTTAGAAATCAATCCAAAAGTTTAATATAAATGAAATTGATATCAATTTTATAGAAATTAATAAATAATCAAAATATACAAAATGAATTACATAAAATTGCAATTCGTAATTGGAGATTATTCATTCTGGACCAATTCTGTAATTATCGGCCAACGAAAAAAAATGGTACGTATTGCTAGAACTAGCCATTTGGAGCAATAGTTATTAATAATGATAATTGCTTCGAATGATTAGTTTCAATAATATGTATCATTATTTGATGTTTCCCAGCACTTTCAGGATTCAATAAAATTATTATTGTATGAAAATGACGAATCTTCGAACTTGGATTACTTGGCTCAGAGTAATCCTACAACTTTTGTGCAATATTAGCTATTGCCATTTTTTACCGTTGACCGGCACTTTTAGAAAGACTCAAAATTGTATGGTACCTGAATTATTCTCCTTTAAGATAAATAATATTAGAAAAAATACTAGAAAAAATTGACTCACCCGTAGCACCTCAGACAGAAAGGAAAGAAATGTGGGGAATTCACAAATAGCATTGTGAATGCGAAAAATCTAAATTTAATAATTATATAGCTGTTTCATCTTTATCGATTGTCAAAACATCTCGAAAGATGTTTCTTTCGAATGTGGGGGTATTTCCTCACATTGATGAAATTGCGCTGGCTTGCAGCGAAGAAGTAAAAAGTACAAGAAAATTTCGCCGCTCCCACTAGAGACTCGGTAGCATAATTGGTCAGTGCATTGGGCCGGAGTCCCAAGGGTGCGGGTTCGAGTCCCGTCTGAGGTGCTACGGGTGAGTCGATTTTTTCTAGTATTTTTTCTAATATTATTTATCTTAATATAAAAATAGCATTGTGAATGCGAAAAATCTAAATTTGATGATTCTCCTTTATTAATTTCGTGTACCTATTCAATATCGCAATTCTACGATTTTCGTCCTATCTCAAAAATCTATTTAATTTTAAAATTGAATTGAAAAAGCGATTCAATTTCGAATGTAAATTATTAGTTCAATTATTTACGGAGACAAATTAATGTATTTTTGTTCAGAGGATCAAGTTTCTGAAATTCTCAGTTTTCGATTGTCAAACTTTGTATAACAATGGCCTTTAAATAATAGCGAACTAATAAGTAATAAGTTTGCTGTGACTGATGTTGGCGTAAAGGCTAGCTCTAGTTCTGGTTTGAAATGCAAAATAGTAAATTATAGACCTCTCGACCGATAGAATTTCTCATGTATAAAAATACAAGAGAAGAGTCAAGTTATTAAGTTGAACAAAAGTTCTAGACACTACCATCAATATGTTCTATTTTTTAAGAAATAACCTTTTTTTTTATTATACTTTTGTGTAGCCTAATTAACACATTGATAATCAATTGAGGACGACACATTAGATATAATATAATATTGTTTATTATTTATTGTCCAACTTGACAGTTAACGGGTTCAAAACGAGATACCTACCCTTTGGATTAAATACGCGTATTACAAACAAGTCGGAACTAAACAGGCCTCCTAATATGTTTTATTGCACTAAAGCTTAGTACTAGATAACACTCAAGTTACATGCATGATTAGTTGCAATAGTTTTTGTCAAGGTCTGCCACACACACAGTATCAGTAACAGTATAATATTATAATCCGTAGACATGTCATGGCTCTTAAAATACTAATTTTGAACTGATGGTCAAATTTAATTGAAAATATAATTTATGAGCTAAATTATTTTTTGTGACATATTTAGGCATAATCTATATATATATATCGCGCGATTAGAATGGGATGGGACCTTGAAGTAAATCGAAAATGACAGTTAAGCAGTCAAGTAACGTTAGCAAAAAAATCTGAATCTATTTAAATAAAAATTAAATTTAAAAAAGTCAAAAGATTTACCCCTTTTTTCACTCATTATTAATTAATCACTAAAATAATCACAATAATATATGTATCTCGCATTTAAAATAAAACTCGAGCAGAAATCTACGCGCACAGTTCTACACACTAGACTTTGCCGACGCTACGGCTGGCCGACGGACCGTGAGCGTCTCAGTTCCAAAAGGTAGCATCCGATTCTATTTACCGTTCTATATGATCGTGTTAGATCTGGGGCAGTTAATATTATTAATTCTGTGCCCAATCAAGCTAATTTTCAACGATAAAACAAAAACTAAATCATTACCGTTTCAGTTTCGTTTGCAGAATAATACTCGATTACGTTTTGTTAAAATAGTTGAAAGCTATGCATAGGGAGCTTAGGATGCCAATTTTGGACAATTTTAATAAGAATTTTATAGCTAAACCAAAGATTTTTAGGTAAATTTAATCTAAATTACAACGTAACGGTTTTAGTTTTATCGTTTAGAAATAGTGCGTTTGGGCCCTAGGTATATTTATTGTTGTAAATAAATAGATTATGTTTAATCCTGTATATCGCATAAGTATTACATTTATATTGTATTTTTCTCTCCAGTCTTCATCATCTAATATATCAGTGGTGAATCGAGGCGTGTGCGCAAGAAGCTCAGACATAGCCGCAGCACGCCATCTAGCGAGCGCTAATGTTCGAGAGAGCTGTATATAGATATATTTATATTAAATATAGATAGGTCATTATTTCTGTGCTCATAGCATGAAAGTTTGTCGAAATAGTTGAGATTACGAGTACGAATGCTCATACTAATTAATGGAGTTGATTTCGATAGACTTTTCGTGGTAAGGGTTAGTAAAATAAGGTTAACTTTTAATTATTACATTTTTAAGTTGAAATATATTAGAATTCGAATAGAATAATTTTGTATGATACATTTATTACAATGATTGTGAAGTAAATTTTTAAACAAGGTACTTATTTTTGTATTTGCCACAGATTGACTTTCTTTGACATTACGGCCTGGGCCCTATTTAATAAACGTGACAATTTGTCACCTGTCATGACAATTTTATACCCATTGCATCCACCAATTTGAGAATGAACAAACTACTCATAGCTACACCGCAATGTAAAGCGACTTGTCAAGACAATTGACAAATGGTCACGTTATTAAATAGAGACCTGACGGTCAAGCACGTGCACCGCGACATGCAGACACTCAAATCTTGTTTTCTCGTATCACAGTGAGTTGAGTCGTGTGGCTAATCAGCAAGACAGTAGAGCTTCTAATGTACCTAAATCAACTAAGCCAGTGGTACCAATTAGTTTTTTCTGCGTATTACCCCTTCAAGAAAGACCTCAAATTCGCGTACCTCTAATTGCAGAAATGATAAATAAAAAAGTTTCTTTTCTGATATAATATTGTTCCGCGTACCCCTTGATGCAACCTCGCGTACCCCCAGACGCGTACCACTAATTGAGAAACACTGGCCTAAGCGCTCTAAAACTTGTTAGATCTATGGTTGTAGTGACATCTTACAGATGAGTGGTGCTGCGTGTTGGACGTGGTTAGGTGGGCGACACCCATTTGTTACAAGTCAAGTAGCCAGACTGTGATTTAGTAGTGTTTCCACTTGGAACTGAAATCACCATGTATTTTGACCGTTGTGACCGTTAGGTTTCCGAGCTCATTAGGACCTGTCTCACAATCAAAAGTAAGTTCTTAGTAGCTTATTTGACAAATGATTTGACATATTTTCTATATCACAACAGGCCCATGTGTGAGATTTCTACGTCTTCTTCATAGGTCTTTGATAAAAAAATAAGTAGTTGTAGTATTTAAAAAAAAAAACCTATTTTTGTTTTTAGAAAAAAATATGCTTATAATTTCTATTACGTCATTAGTAATTACAAAGAATTGGCTTCGTTATTGCTTGCTTGTATTGTTAAAAGCTAGTTATTTTAATGTACAGTCGAGTTCATTAATATGTTGGCACTTGTGACAGGATTTTGACTTTTATTACAAAGGCATAAAGGTTGATGAACTGTAAAGGTGCGTATACAGAAAAAAATCAGCTGTTTCATACATATTGATATTTTCGATTTTAATTGTATGAAACAGCTGATTTTTTTTCGCGATTTCAGAGTTGGTCCCATAGTAAAAGTTGTCCAGTTTGATGGTCCCTATCTATATATATAAAAGGGTAAATCACTCACTCACTGATCACGAAATCTCAGAAACTACAAGTGCTAGGAGTCTCAAAATTTGCATGGGGGCTCCTTTTAGGGCGTAGGTGCTCACTAAGACGGGATTTTGCGAAATTCAACCCCTAAAGGGGTGAAACAGGGTGGCAAAGTTTGTATGGGAGAACGCGATTTCTTGGCCCGATTGACTTGAAATTTGGCATACACATTCTTTTACAAAATTAATTGAATACCTGTTTCGTATTTTTTAAATATTTATCCCCTAACAGGGTTAAAAAGTGATAAAAAGCTCCTTTTGGGGTGCTTGACTTCGACGTCGGAATTGAAACTTCTTTGTGCACTTGATTGATTAATTAAGAAAAATAAATATCATTTGTCATCTCAACGTAGTATTACATTCTCTTTTGTCAATTTCCCTGAGAGTAGGTAGAATGGTTTTCATTGAATAGTACCTATGGCGTTATGTTGGCAGTGCTGTCATTTTTCCTTATTGCGTTGTAATAAGGTGCAAAATTATTCCATCTGATCATCACATTAATTTTAAAAGAATACAATATCCGGTCAAGTCGCCTATGCTATGGCAATTAATAAAGCACAGGGACAAAGTTTAAGAGCGGCTGGTGTAGATCTGCGCAGTGATTGTTTCTCCCATGGCCAGCTCTAATGTCGCCTGCTTGAGAGTCAGCTCGCCGAATAGCCTTTTTATTTTGCAACCGGATGAAATGACAAGAAATGTGGTAGGTATTTAGAGAAGTGTTGGATGATCGATCGAGATTGATAATCCTGATAATGCATAACATATTTTTATTTAGAACTGCTCCCGGCATGCGTATTGCAATGCTCCGTTTTTTTAGCCAGGGACCTTCTCGGTCCTAAGCAGAACAACTCACCAAAGTTTCATCATAATCGGATAAAATGTTTAAGGAGTCCCGCCGTCTGTACACTTAGATCTTTTAAACTATGCATAAAAAACCGCATCAAAATCGGTCCATAAGTTTGGGAGCTAGGTTGCCTCAGACAGACAGACACCCACACAGGTCAAACTTATAACACCGCTTGCGTTAGTTGTGTACGTCGTATATACATATACATATAGTTAATTATGGACACAAGTCGATTTTCATACAAATGAGGTAATTTTGAAGTCTTGGTTTTTCACTAGGGATTGAACTAGCTGTGATCTGATGATGGCCATCCAGGAAGTGAATGGAGAAGATTCGGATCGCAATACACACCCAACTGATCTGGTCGGCATTCTAAGAGATGTAAGCATCAAAATTGTCAGTTGCAAGATTTTCATACATTTTAATGCTATATTCGCGGTTTTTGCCGAATATGGTATATAAGGACCATCAAACTGAACAACTTTTACTATTGGACCAACTCTCAAATAGCGAAAAAAATCAGCTGTTTCATACAATTTTGATATTTTAGATTTTAATTTTTGTATGAAACAGCTGATTTTATTTTCGCGATTCCAGAGTTGGTCCGATAGTAAAAGTTGATCAAGTTAATGGTACCTATGTACCATAATCGGCATAAGGGGTATTTTTGTAACATGTTGTATAAGATATCCTGTAGTATAGTCTAATAAGATCACACTCACCACATTAGTAACTATATTGTACCCGTGCGAAGCCGGGGCGGGCCGCTAGTATACCATATTCGGCATTAGGAGTATTTTTGTAACATGTTGTATATTGAACTCGACTGTACCTACCGAAGTTTCTACAAAATAATATGGACGAAGTTAACGACGCAAACAATTACATAATCTTATTAAATTTAAATGATTGATCTTAAATTGAAATTGTAAGTGCAAAGGAAAATTTTAATAATTTAACGTGTAAAAAATATTTGAACTGAATTAGTATTACAATTTTCTTTCACAAAATTTTATACAAAGTTATTACTAGCACGTACCAAAGTAAAATAAATTAGTATCTTAAAACTATTATAAGTACCTATAGATAAATCAGTTGTTAACCAGCTGGTAATTAATGTACATTTGTATTATTGTAAGAAAATGTATGTCCGCCCACTTAAAAAATATAGATTTATGGAAATTACATTTTCTAATTTAATGCTAAAATTATGTACAATATTATTATTAACATCACTGCTGGCGACCATCTTTATACTAAGTATCGTATAAATTAATTAAATACCGAGTTATTCCGTACGTCCTGTGTCTCTTTACTTTGTTTAAATAGAATCAAATTTATAGGAGTACTTAACCAATACAGTGTGAATATTATATTAAAGACTCCAATTCTTGCATATAGTAATGTTTAGGTTTTTGTAATTAATTCAAAATTTAAACTACCTCTCGAAGAAACAAAGTAAGATAATGCTGACACAAAGATGGGTAAGTTTAATTAATAATAATTGGTTTGTTTCTTACCCTTATTTCTAATTTGTAATATTGTGATCATTATGTTTGAAGTGTAGTTTATAGCAAAATGTATTTTCACAACAATTTGCAATGCTTTTTTAACTTATTATTTCAAGCTACACTTAAGTGTAACTATATATAAGTAAATAAGATATAAATATTAAGGAAAAAATATTGTCGATTTTCAAAATATGGTCCCTTTCTACCTGTAATGTAGTCAGTTAAAATTAATTATGTTTACTTAATATATATATTTATTATGTAGTCCACGCGGGCGAAGCTGCCGGCGGAAAGCTAGTAAGGAATAAATCCATACTGGCCATGTCATTAACTAAACAATTACTTATATCAGACAGATAGACAACCAAATGGCTTCATGCGGTTGGCTCTGGAGTTCGACTGGAGATGGACCGTAGTAAGACTTGAGCTGGACTGGGGCCGGACCGGAGCTCATCCGATGCTGGACCGGATCTGAACCGGAGCCAGACCGGAGAATAACATGATCTGCCCTACGCTGTGATTTCAGAACAAAATGACGTCTCTAGCCTGGTTCCGATCGATCACCGGTCGATATCCGGTGCCGTCTACACGAACTCCGATTTTTGCTTTTAAGGTACAGAGTACTATAAAAGCACTTTCTGAAATTTTAATTGAAAGCTTAATATATTAAAAAAGAACAATCAATCTCATTATAATACTGCTTACATTCAATCACATCCTAACAATATTCTTCTCTAAAAAATATCAATAACGTACTTACTCACACAGCGTTTTTCAAGAATTGAGTAGGTAACAAGATATTGTGCATAATAAAATTGAACTGAAGGAGTGCTATCCAAAATAACCAATTTATTCTTATTACGAAAGAAAATGGCAAAAAATATCTGTTATTTGTAAAGCCCCATTTTATCTTAATATCTTTTCTACCTGCTGAGCAGCTGAGGGACGTATTAAAAACAGCTACGATATCTGCTTTTATGAATACCCATTATTCGTTTCCACTATTATTATCATTGTATATTAATGTGAGTTTCAATGTACAGTAAATAAGGGTGTAATTTTAGAATACGTACTTATAAAAGCCATTTAGTTTTTAAGCAAATAAAATTGTCGCAGTTATATTTTTCCATATCGAGTAAGTTAAAAGGTAATCTAATACTCTTTAGGGCGGCGTTCAGACGATAACACATGACCTGATCTCAACCCGAACTCAACTCCAGCTCAACTTAAACGCAACCCACCTTGAAACACATTGCTTAGAATTTTGAGTCTTATGACACATTAATAAGCTTCGGTGTAATGTTAAGGTGAGTTTGAGGTTAGTTTGGGTTGAGTTTGAGGCGAGTTCGGGTTGAGTTTGAGGTGAGTTCGGGTTGAGTTTGAGTTGAGTTCGGGTTGAGGTCGGGTCGTGTGTTATCGTCTGAACGTAGCCTTAGGCTACTACCTACTATTTGTTGAAGCTAATCCGCGAATCAAATCATGTAAAAGTACTAAAATAGTTAAAATAATAGCTAATCGGTCATTCGTGGACACGCTTAACCTCAATGATTTTCAAATTCATATTTGACGACCTCCGTGGTCGAGTGATTTATACGCCGGTTTTCAAGGTGTCACCATCTCTGAAGTCCCGGGTTCGATCCCCGGCTGGGTCAATTAAAAAAACTACCTTTTCTATATTGGCTCAGGTCTGGGTATGTGTGTTTACCACCGTTGTCTCTGATTTCCATAACACAAGTGCTTTAGCTACTTACTTTGGGATCAGAGCAATGTTTGTGATGTTGTCTCTAATATTTAATATTTATATTATCAAAGCAAACCTAAGAATTTTATTACTTCCGGCGATAATCACTCTCATTATTTTTAGAAGAAATAATTAGTTTCAAACGATAACTGCGACATATTTTAAGTCGCACTGTATTGTTAAATATAAAAAAAATGTTGGTTGTTAAAAGTTTCTAAATAAGGCGTTGTTTTAGGCGAAACCCGACTGAAATTATTTATAGTGATATTGTAACGATGATTGTGAATGTTTTATTAAAATAAATATGAAAACTGTATTGTTTTAATTTTTTTTAAAGAGCAGACACAACTGTAGAATTTAATAATAGATAGAGGGATATTATCTCCCCCGATTTTCTCTTGTTTTATTATTTTTCAAATAGCCAACGTGAAGAAAGTCTAAAACCAAAAAGTGAGGTGAAAAACTCATTTTGAAAAGGTGAAAATTTGCTTAATGAGATTCAAGAACACTAATATGGATACGACAAATCAAATTATTATTTAAAATCTGCATTGTACCATATTGTACTAATTCATTCATGATTCTGAGTAATTTAATTGCAGCTTACTTATAAGTTTCATGATAAAAAATATAAAACAGTTAAAATTCTTGGAAATTATAAACATATTTTACTTTTATGTCATATCCACAATTTTCATTTCATTTATCCTCTGGAGGAATCAAGGGATAATTTTAATCCTCCATAATGACCATAGTGTAAAACGTAACCAGTAGGTAGTTTTGTTGTTTTCAGTAAATATATTGTTCAGTTTGATGTTTTCAGGGTTTGATTTTGCCCTTGGGATTCTACATTGCCAACTGTAAATCAATTGAAGTAATTATGTAACCTTCCAATATCAACCTTTTCCTAAAGACAATGTTTTTTTATCCTTACCATTTCAAAATGCATCTCAATAAAATCCTACTAACTTTATAAATGTGAAATTTTGTCAAAGTGAGTGTGTTAGCTCTTCACGACTAACAGCTGGACGAATTTGGATGTTAGTAAATAGATTAGGACTTGATTAACATATAGGCTACTTTTTATACTGTTCAAAGGTTTCCTAGCTAGTTAATAAAATATTTTCTTAAATAATTTAGAGGATGAGCTACTGTTTTCCTTTTTAACTTTAACCCCCCTTCAACGAGGCGCACTCAGCCATGGTTTCCGTGTCGTAACGAGCCGTTTCCACGAACAAACCGTTTGTGCCATGGTCTGTTTTGCCACAATGGCTTTTTATCTCTCGCAAATGATTTCATTAGACGTTGAGGTCAGAACTGCACTTTTAATGAAGATAACGACGCTTTTGTTTTTGATAAAACGTGCTTATTCTGTGATATCACAATTTGAAAGGATCCTCAAGTCTCCATTACTTTGTTTGGTCAATAAACGGCACCAAGTTTATTAAGACATCGTAGGTAGTAGTAACGATACCGTTCTTAAATAAAAGAGATACTCTAAGAGATTAAATAATGTAAAAAAAGACTTGATAATCAAAGATGATTCTTGCACTATTAGAAGATACGTATTCATTATAATGATTAATTTATTTAATTACAATGCCTTACACATCAAAGGATTTTCCATATATGTATTTTTAGTTTTTGGTTCTGTAAAGTATTCCATCTTTAAATTGAAATCCTCTATAAAAGGTTCTGAATCAGTTAGCTTATTGCCAACATTAAAACAATCAGTGACATAGTAACCATAATTCTGAAGGAGTAATAGGCTTTTAAACAATGAATCATAAACTAATTTAATTAGATAAACTGACTTTCAATGTTAAAATCAGATACATTTTGTTACACAAAATAAATGCCCAGATAAATGCTATATGGGAGGGCCGAATATGGTAGATAGGGTACTTACCACAAAACAAAGATTTTTTTTTCTGTGGTACTTAACATGCATACGACCCCGAAAAATTATTATAAGCGTCAGCGCCTACGAGCGACTTTTTGAAGCTGCGATTATCGCGGCGTTATCCGCGGCGTTTTTTTGTCGCTGGCTAAGTAAACCCTTTGTCAGTGTCATTTCGCGGGGGAGATTAGCCGCTGAGCTTCTTTTTGTAGCTCGTGGGCGTTTACCTATTGAACTCTGTATGTTTTATTCTCAGCGACAAAAAATCGCTCAGCGATTGATCGCTCGTGGGCGGGAAGCCTAAAAACCGCGTTAGTACAACATTATAACACTCGTTTGAATGATATAATGGCTACAATGAAACGGTTGTTTTAATGTTGGAGTGCCATTACGAAATTAAGTAGAACATTATAACACTCGTTTGGATGATATAATGGTTCCTATGACACTGGTTGTTTTAATGTTGGCAATAAACTTACTGTTTCAGAAACTCTTATAGAGGATTTAAAGCATGGGTGTAGATAAATAACTAAGGTCTATACTGAAAAGCAAAAGCAAAACCTTTTTTTTTTTAATTTATGGGACCAAAAAACTTGCATAAAAAGACTCATTAAAGAAAATTGATCAGATTGTTCAAGTTTAACATTCTCAATTATCTCGAATGGGAGCATTAACGCCATTTTGATTATAAAAGGTCACAGCTAATGTCGTTAAGAGTATAACAGTTGATCAAAATAATTTACTTTATTTTACATTTTCGATTGAAACCTTCAAGTGAAAACTGTATTTGTCTTAATGCTACTGCCGAAATAAATTATACTACCCTTGAATTTCACCAGTGCGATTATTTATAGCAATGGTATTTACTAAATTCAATGGTAAACGCTTATTTGTAACGGACTTTCTCAGCCATTTTGTGTTTCTGATACCTTCAGAGCAGTAATTATGTGCTTCGTTTATTTAAGACAATGTTGTCATTTGCACAAGCAAAATGTTTTGTGAGAACTAATTGAATAATTATGAATGGCTTTACTGAGTCTAATAATTTTAATGACGATTTGTAAACGATAAGCAAAATCTTATGTTTGACAACATTTGCATTTCGAATGCCGATTCGAAATTTAGCGTCGTCAATATTTTGATCCCAGGTTCGTTTACCGGGCTAATTTGGTTAGATTGAGGAAATTTTTGACCGAGCGAGTGCGAAGCGTTTCTGCTTCAACTTGGCAAAAATGCTTTCGTATGTCTGTCCCGCAGTCCGGTTCTCCGTTTGTTTTCCTCTACAGGTCGCATTTCTCAACCGTTTCTCGTGAAATTTGGTGAACAGGTTCGATAATTATATTATTATGTAGACTAGGTTTTTTTTCTAGAGCCAGTTTTTCGACATTTTTCGTAATAATAATAAAAATTCACCCATTTCGAATTATGTTCAAAATTAGAAGCACCATCTAGCCTCGAATAGATATAACAAAAGAATACCTACCAAACTGCACTCTTTGTACTGCTTTGAAAACTAGCTAGCTATTCGATTAATTTTTAAACAACTTACTTTTTCAGCTACTTTTAACGCACAAACGTGAGGTCTACAGCTCCCTGAGCCACTAAGATAAATCTTATAGATAATTATTCATGACTTCCTCTTGGGTTTGTTAAAGCCAACTTGTTCATTATAAACATTTTGACAAGAGTTGTGTTCTCACTACAAAGCAATTGACTAGTTGCGAATTTCAATTCTGTCATAAGACTCTGTTTCGAAACAGTGTTTAAAACATTGTTAATTGACTAGTGGAAACGCACGGTACCTACTAAAGACTTGTTGTCTAGATTTGTGTTAAATGACGGGAATAACAACTGATCCGTAGCTGTTGCCCTATCTAAAGCAAGAAGATCTATAGAAATCGACCGATTGCAATTAGTCACATTTTTGGTTTGCAAGCAAAAAAAATAAAACTTTGTTTTGCAAACAAAATCAAATTTCGTCTTAAAATATGTACTGTAAGGATAGTTAATTTGTAGGCTGTGATTAACTTATAATAAATGATTACTCTGTAAGTAGGTAGGCCTTTTTAGAATGGATATGATTATTTGAAAAGTAAATTAAGAAAGAAGGCTTGCGATGTAGTTTTTGACGGTTTCTGATTTGGACCGGCATCGAGCCAGGTCATGCGAGATCAGTAGGAAATATTATAAAAAATAAACTGAAATAAATTATTTTATCCTATCTTCTATTTAATTTAATAGGGAGACCTAATAAAGGTCTTCACAGTACATACCACTTCTTAGTAAAGCTAAACCCGAATAAATACAGAATAACATAACACAATTTCGAAATGCTCATCCAGAAATAACCCCAAATATGATGAGTAGAATATTACCAACACAAAAACGTCTTGAATCCCAACACAAAGGTCGATCTTGAGCCATTCTTCACGGCGCTTCATTCCAAAAAGGAAATCTCGTTATTACAGGCAATTAAACACCAGGAGGAGGGCTTGCTGTGAAAATACTGAATGGGTAAGACATTGCTTATTTAGCGGTATTCAACGGGTCATCTCAAAACAGTGTTTTTAAGACTAATAGCTGTTTAACGTCAATAGGCACTTTCACTTTAACCTTTATAAGTGGAATGCTATTCAGACATTATACATATGTGGCGTTTGCAAAGAGGTCACCACTCCTCTATGGTTAATAAGCAGAAAAGGAAATGATTGTTGAACTTCTGTTATTTTCGGGCTGATGTCACAGAATTTTATCGTTGCGATTTTGCTATTGGAAATTAATATTATTCCTGCCTATTATAATGTGACTCATCTTTGTAAATATTCACTGTACATAACATATGTGAAGTAAACATAGAGCTAAAACCACGCTAGCTGTCTTTCTACTTAAACCCCTAGTCAATTTGCCAGGGGCATTCTACAACTCACTTCCATCATCATATTATAACAACGAACGCAAGTAAAGTGCGGGCGAGAATCAAAGCCCGCACACATACGGCCTTACCACAAAAGATTTTAAAACACTGTTCAACAAGTGTTTAACTTAGACACTGTTTAATTCATCAACGCCCGAGTGGCAGGCAGCTGGATCACAATGGAATATCTATTGTGTCTCATTTTCCGGGCGTTGAAGGGTTAAATGTGATGTGTGTTAAAAAAATACACGATATACTTTTCATTAAAACATGGCATTTAATGTAATAAGTGATTAATGAGCGGCACCCGCACCGGTCCTTGCCTCTACGAGGCCTGTAACTTAGGAAATGCGTAAGGTCTCCTGTCGCACAGAGTTAATCAAATTTCAACTCAGTGCGTTCGTTACCTAGGGATCTAATTGGTCACTAATAATATTTTATTGTGAGAATCAGATACCATTCTAATGAGACTTAAAATATTATATTCGTCTCTTTCCCACGCTTATAATTAAAGATATAGTAGCTTCTCGCACAGAGCGAGAGAAGATATTGAACCCCGCAAAGGCTGAATGTTACGTAGGAGATTCTTTATACACCTTAACGCATGGAACGTGTCTTCACCTTAACGCATGCATCGTCTCTTTTATAATTAAAGATAAAGTAGCTTCTCGCACAGAGCGAGAGGAGACATTGAACCCCGCAAACGCTGAATGTTACGCAGGAGATTCTTTATACACCTTAACGCATGGAACGTGTCTTCACCTTAACGCATGCATCGTCTCTTTTATAATTAAAGATAAAGTAGCTTCTCGCACAGAGCGAGAGGAGACATTGAACCCCGCAAACGCTGAATGTTACGCAGGAGATTCTTTATACACCTTAACGCATGGAACGTGTCTTCACCTTAACGCATGCATCGTCTCTTTTATAATTAAAGATAAAGTAGCTTCTCGCACAGAGCGAGAGGAGACATTGAACCCCGCAAACGCTGAATGTTACGCAGGAGATTCTTTATACACCTTAACGCATGGAACGTGTCTCCACCTTAATGCATGCATCGTCTCTTTTATAATTAAAGATAAAGTAGCTTCTCGCACAGAGCGAGAGGAGATATTGAACCCCGCAAACGCTGAATGTTACGTAGGAGATTCTTTATACACCTTAACGCATGGAACGTGTCTCCACCTTAACGCATGCATCGTCTCTTTTATAATTAAAGATAAAGTAGCTTCTCGCACAGACCGAGAGAAGATATTGAACCCCGCAAACGCTGAATGTTACGTAGGAGATTCTTTATACTAGTAATGGCAATTAATGCTAATTTTTATTAATTTCATTAGCATGCTAATTTTCATAATTAGCGTACTATGTGCTATTGCTATGCTAATTGCTAATATGAATTTTAATTATGAATTTTAATATGAATTTTAATATGAATTTTAATATGAATTTTAATTATGAATTTTAATATGAATTTTAATATAAATTTTAAAATGATTTTTCGTATGATTTTTAATATGACTTTTCATACGATCATGAATTAATAGTAGCTGTGATTTGTGAAATGCTTGTGTTTTTCACTATTTAGGTACTTCTGAGTTTATTTTCACAAAAACACTAAAACAGTAATTTGAAATATGCATTTACACGTTAAAATTAAATTAGTTAGGTTAAAAAAGTAAATACAATGGTTTTTTGTAAATAATTTACTAAATAACACTTGATTTACACTATTTCTTTAATTTTTATTGACATGACACCCAAACAATTATTTGAATTACGTATTTACACGTAAAAATCAAACCTATCATTTACACAACACGTCAGTATAAATTTAAATGCCAATTAATCACACGCGACGCGATCGATGTCACAGCAATGAAATTATTGACTGACCTACGACCTGCGACAAGTAAATCATTTCTAAACAAAATTAACCAAAGAATAATGAACTCTAAACAAAAGCATTTCACTTAACTTTTTAAGAAATTGCACTGCATGCGTGCACTCTTCCCTTTCACTCACTCACTCGTATACATTCGATAAATCATCGTCCACTGTCGGAAATTAATTCACGAACGAAATTATTTAGCAGCAGCCGACAGTTCGCGGCGCGATGCTAATGAGCGCAGTCGCATTATTTCATATCGGAGACGAATTCATTCGTAATGATATTTCGCGCCGCGTGCTAATTAGCGCGGTCGTATTATTTCATATGATAGCAGCAGGACGCGAACGCAGACGATTTCGCGCGGTTTGATGATAATTAGCATTCATTATTTTTAGCAACTATGATTAATTTAATGAATGCTAAATGACGAATAGCAATTAATTATGAATGCTAATGCTAATTGTTCCATTACTACTTTATACACCTTAACGCATGGAACGTGTCTCCACCTTAACGCATGCATCGTCTCTTTTATAATTAAAGATAAAGTAGCTTCTCGCACAGAGTGAGAGAAGATATTGAACTCCGCAAAGGCTGAATGTTACGTAGGAGATTCTTTATACACCCTAACGCATGGAACGCGTTAATTGCCAATTATAAATCTAAAGTATTGCAATTATTGCAGGTAATATCTATTTACGAGGAGCCCGATGGCGTAGTGGTATAGCGCCTGGCCCAGCGATTGCGGAGGATAAGCAACTTTCGCAAGGGGTTTTGGGATGGGTGATGAAAAACGTATTGTCTCGAGCTCCTCCGTGCTTCGAAAGGCACGTTAAGCCGTTGGTCCCGGCTGCATTTGCAGTCGCTAACACCCACTAATCCGGATTGAGCCCTCCTTATCCACTCATAAGGAAGGCCCACACTAGTCCCCACTAGTGCCCCACTAGTGGGGACATTAAAAATGGCTGATGGTCAATATCTATCACCTTAGCAGATCAGATAATGGGCAGCAGATGTTTTTTACGACTGCGACTGATAAGTAGCTACTACTAATGCTGTGATAGTAGCCATCGGTCAGAATAGCAGAATTCAAAAGCCATCAGTCATTTATGTATGAAGACTGGCATACCTACCTGTCCGCCATTTTGAAAGTTGGTTTTGGAGGCCTGTGCTAAAAGTGTGTGTCAATTGATAGAATAAATAATTACAAACAAAAAGTAATAAGTAAAAAAATCTCGTAAGTGATACACTTACTGAGATGTATGAGTTTGAAGTTGAAAACAAAATCTGTCGTTCTTTGGCTTAATCAATAGAATAAGTCATTACTAACAAAAAGTTATAAGAAAAAATCTCGCAAGTGATATACTTACTGAGATATCACAGGCCTCCAAAACCGACTTTTTTCAAAGTCGGACAGGTAGGTATGCCAAAAGCACATGATGCTCTTTTAATAGAACTAAATGCTGTCATGATGTTCATTACGTAGTTTATTAGCTAAATGGTTTCTATGAAACGGATATACGCAACATTATATCGTTTTAGAGAGGAAATAGTCCAAATAAAGGCCAGTACTTACTGACCGAAACCGCATCATTCCATGAATGAGACATTCATTTACAAGTATAGAGGTTGAATGACTATTGCATCAAATACGTGCTTTTCGCGCCAAACCGCAGTGACAAATGATTGAAAGCTCTGTCACATTAAAATAATAAATGACAGGAAATAAAGAAAAGCTCTGTCGCAGGTTTCGGCATGGTTTTAATCCGTTGAAACAAGCCCTAAGTGCCTATTTATCTTTCAAATATTGTAAAATTAGGCTAACTCGGTTTTTAAGTGCTTATTTGTGATATTGCTTTGCCGCCGTTTTTCAATGTTTTCTCAAGATGATAAAAACGATTATTTAAATGATTGAGTAAATCTGTTTAAGTAAATAAAAGTGGCTGAGCTTTCTTAATTTTATTTTATTCTGAGGTTAGAACGTTTTTAGAACATCTAATTTCTGTTGAAAATCGTACCTTGAAATGTGCAATAGTCCAGATCTATGTGCAAACTTACCTATCTACCCTCATTTCTTTTGTTTTTAATATGAGTTATCTGTCTCTTTTCTTCCCGCTGCTGCTCTATACTACCACAGATAATACTGTCAGTGAGTGGGTCAGTCTACATCGCGCCGCGGGGCACATTCTTACTTATCCTATTTGGTGAACAATCTTCATTCCAACTCTTTTTTTAAATAATCATTTAAAAAAATACAACATATGGTTTTTCACACATAGAATACGAAAGATGATTTGATTTAATAAGACTTTTATATTTATCAATAGCGATTTAAGTTTAACATACTTATGACAACTGTTAAAAACTGTTTTAAGTAGGATAAGTAAGGATAAACAAACAACCCATCCCTGAGTAGTTCTGCAGCTACTCTGAAAATGATCATTAACACGTTGTTCTGATTGAATTGGACTAGAACATCCTTATTCCAAAACCTGGACTAAAGAAAAGTGACACTTAAAAGTCTACGTAAGTGGAAAAAGAGATGTGTGTCTTTAAAGTGTGTGTGATGTGATACATGTGTTGATTGTGCGATGTGTGTGGTTGATAATAGTGTGTGCGATTGTCATCATCGGCTAAAAGGTGGTCTCATTTGAATGCTACTTTATTAACAACACTGCTACCCATCATCGCCTGCTGTTGGAGATCTCGAGCCTGGTGACGTCACCGGTGGAAGTTAATAGGAGTTTACCGAAGACACTCTGGTAATCAACCTCCAAGGTAAGTCGTAGTATAATTCTAGCGTAAAGTCTCCCTCTCTTTCATCATTAGAATTCGAAATTCAAAATTCAAAACTCATTTATTCAATCTAGGCTGTTACAAGCACTTGTGAATGTCAAAGAAGCTACGCCATCGGTTCGCAAACCCTAAGCGGGAGACCTTGTAACGAGAAGAGCCGGCAAGAAACTCGTCAAGGTCTGCTTTTTTCTCCCTGTATATTTCATACAGAGTCGTCAAAAGAGGGCCTAACTATTATGATATAATGCAGTCAGCCAGTAATATATTACAGTAAGTTTTACATTAAGATAGAATAGGATTGACAAAAAGTACCTATTACGTACCATATGGCAGAATATGTTTAGTTTAAGGTGCTTAAAATATTTACATATAGAAAGATAGGCTTCATACAAGCGTTCTGTCAAAAGTGGAGCACTTAACCGTTTCTCACAGGTAGGCGTAACGATTACTTGCTTACGCTCTGCGGCACGCACGTACACTTGTAACTCCGTAGTGTACATTAAAAAAAAATCGCCCAAGTGAGAGTTGGACTCGCGCACGAAGGGTTACGGAACCCTTCGTTCATACATAGGTAATGGTACGGACCATTACCTATAAAAACGGCAAAAAACATATCTGTTGTATGGGAGCCCCCCTTCAATATTCTTTTTATTTTAATTTAATTATTTATTTTTAAAGTGAATATATAACTAAATAGTTTGTGACTATTTCAAGCGTCTACCTGTTGCCGTTATCAATAACGAGCAAAAACGAGCAAAAAAAATCTTATTTGTTGTATGGGAGCCCCCTTAAATGTTTATTTTATTCTGTTTTTTTAGTTTCTGTTGTTATAGCGGCAACAGAAATACGAGTACATCATCTGTGAAAATTTTAACGGTCTAACTACCACGGTTCATGAGATACAGCCTGGTAACAGACGGACAGACAGACAGACGGACAGCGGAGTCTTAGTAATAGGGTTCCCGTTTTACCCTTTGGGTACGGAACCCTAATACGGCGTTTGGAGTCATATCTGACTCCGAAAAGGTGCTTCAAAATGGGTGTGTGGACTTACTTTCTATGCGTAAATATTCTAAAGGTAAAGTGTGAATATGAAAGTCTACAAGACTTCCTGTGATTACTATAACAAGATTATAAATGAAGCCCAATAAGCCATCCAACGGGTGACCACAATCAACTTTAAAATTGAACAGTATAGGTTTCTTTTGTGGTTAAAAAATGTGTAAGTTACTATAAATCTTATGTATGGGCACTAGAGTAGCAATATCACCAGTTTCTAAAATTATCCTTTATGAAATCTAAAAATCAACAATAATATGTGGCAAATTCGCTCATTAGTCTAATGAAAATTTATATTTTCTTTCAAAGTATTTTTATTTATTTATTCCAAGTTATGTTCAGAGTTATACAAAATTATAATCTGTTTATCCAAAATCGGTTCATAAACAAAAAAATCGTTGAACATCCTTCTGAATTCGAATTTTCGAATTCGTAAAAATTAGGAAGAAATTTTCAGGATAAAAATTGGGAAGAAACTTTAAAAACCTTACGGGAGATAACATTTGAATCATTTCAGTCGGTTCAGCTTTCTTTGAGTCATCGGTGTACCGAAAAAAATATACGCGACGAATAGATAAAATTCAAAATAAGAATAAAAACCCAAAAATACTCTAGAAAACTTTATTTCTTTATATTTTATTATAATCGGGATTTCTTTGTTCTTTGTTGAAATTTATTCTACTTACCTTTTGTTACTTACAATATAGGCTTTACTATAAACCATTACCTTTCATGTCTTCAGATATTTTTATGGTAAGTACAAAATACATTTTGAGTTATGTTATCTTTTATTTAAAAAAACGCAATGTAAATCTGAAAAGGAAAAATACTTATCAGTTTAGTTACTGTTTAAATAAACATAGATGTTGATTGTTATGTTTCATAATAATTCTCTTGATTCTGAAAATACATGTTGCTTATTATTTAGTAATAATAATTCTCTGAGTTCGGCATTTAAAACGCACTTAATATTTAATGGCGTACTAAAACCAAGAAACTAAATGCTTTTAACGACCATTTACAGTTTCGCTTATTGATTTGGACCTTCGAATAATATTACAAAAGTAAACAAAGCTCCTACAGGCCAATTTGAGTACCGAGGGTGCCGCAATGCTTTTCAGGCAACGCTGAAGTCTGTTAGTTCCAGCTGTGTCGCACAGATGGCGTTATATTGAGTTTCCACTGCGACAAAATGTTTTCAGCAACTTGCTGCGTACTTGATAAAATCGTCATAAAGCGATGGAACTTTTTAAATCATGAAAATTTATTGTTTTTTACACTGTTTGTTTTTAAATAAATCCATTTATATTTTTATAAAATTGTTCGAAGGAGGATTAAATACAAATTATTATTAGGTATTAAGAACTTAATATTTCAATTCAATCACCTCGCTGTTTACGAAAGAAAATATATACTTAGGTAGGTATTTAGTTAATTTCATAATTTTTGGCGAATACCCATGTCCGCCTATTCAAAGTTAAGTCACACAGCTTATTGTGTACTTACATTCATTGCTTTTTCCTGGAATAATTTCACTTACGTAGTACTTCAAGTTAGTTAGTACACTAACTAACTACTTTCTTTGTTTCAAGCAAATCAAAACAAATGACAGAAGAGTATTCGAATACGGCCAACCCCCTAGCATGGCCACCAAAACAATGATATAGCGATTTATTATTAACTGACAAAAGACAATGGATTTTGACAGTTGAGTATCGATACAATGCTACACGCTATATAATAATTGTGTTTCGGTGGCCATGCTAGGGGGGCGGAATGGCGCGGCATTGTTTCGAACACTTTGTGCTTCAATTTTATTGCTACTCTAAAAACTCACCTGAACAATAATGAGTACGTAGTTGATACAGATGTCAATGAGTTGCAAAGGCACGGCTAAATTCAGGCTCATTAGCCTGCCGCTGAGAAAACTAGGCCGATCCGCCTTCAAACAAGAGTACCAGCGGTATAAGTACTGGTACTGAGATGATTTAGGATCTGCAAATATTTGTAAGACTTCTGAAGAGCTTTTTTCAATAAGCAATTTAACTTCAACTTGAAAAAGGGGATGAATTTGGAACTATACGTAGGTAACTGTTTCTGTAACTTAGCTGTGATTGTAGTACCTAAGTATAGTTTATTTAAAATTTAAATGTAGTTTACGGATGTTTTTCAACACAGTATACAGTAGTTTTATAACTGGGAGAAGCTCGGAGGCGCAGTGGTATAGCTCCTGACCCAGCAGTAGCGGAGGTTAAGCTACTTTCGCAACGGTCAATCGTGGGATGGGTGACCAAAAATTGACTATCTCGAGCTCCTCCGTCCAATCTGAATTGAGCCCGCGTGGTGGGTCATGGCCCATCCTCTTTATCCACCCATAAGAAAGGCCTGGGCCTCACATTAACAAGGCTGATAATTGAAAAAATTGCTGTCATACAGCAAACAAAACACAATATTTAGAAAATAAAATAAAAAAAATCTCTCTTTTTTCGTATATTTTTACCAACCTTTGTTTATTTTAGAATCGAACACTAATTTATTAGCCAAACGAGATGTGATCTTTTTTAAGATCAATTCGGTTTGTGCGGACTCTGAGCACATGCTATAAATGAAATAAGCTGACTTGACATGTAAACACATGAAATAAATATTTTGTATGTTGGTCTGAAACAAAAAAAAGCGACTTAAATTATGATTTAAGTACTTACCCATCTGATTTATTCAATTTGTTTAGGAACACAAAATTATGTCTTCTAATAACATTAATATTGTTTTTGTTTTTTATTACAACGGTACTGATTAGACAATTGTAAAATAGTAAGCTATTATTTATTTTTTAATTAGATATTATGTAAAAAGAATTCTGTTAAGAGATTGAGCCACAAATTAGTTTAATTAATATTTTCGATAAATAGATTTTTATTGCTTTATAAAGGATCTCTAAACAAAATCCATTTTCTATATAATTATATCTACTTACCATTGTATTAAACAGAATGACATACACGATGTAAACCATAATTTTGAAAAATGTTGCAATTATTATAATTCGGATCTGGAAACAGATAGTTTAGTGTACTTTTATAGTTTAGTTCATAAAAAAAACATTTCTGAAAAAAATCCACTTACTTCAGTGGTGAAATCTTCACTCATGTTCGTAGTAGCAATAAATATATGAGCGTAAACATTAGATGCAAAATTTAATGGCACTTTATTCAAACTAGCCAATCTTAAATTTATAGCCTTTATCAATAAATTGTATAATAGAAATTCAGAATCATGAGCTACAGATGAAATAAAGAAAGTGAGTGTTACTGTCGGTATAAATATGTCCAAAGCAAAAGCAATAGAATACAAAACTACCGAAACGATGTTCTCAAAAACAGTTTTTCTCGCTGCTCTTTTAAAGTTTGATCCAAACTTTTCATCAAAAATAAACATTTCGTCCAATTCTTCGATTTTCTTGAAACATTTTTTGTGTTTAGCGAATTTCGCTAAGTATGCAATTTTAAGACTTGAAAGAAATTGAATGATCCGAATATTCGTGCTAACATAGCTGTCACTAAAGAAAATATCGTAAATAAAGGTAAACGCCTTCACAATTATAACGATAGCTACTACCACGTTGCAAAATAATCGTAACTTTTTATTCTCAATGAGGTAAGACCTATTTATGCAAAAAAAGCTCTGCACCGTAATAAAGACTCGAAGCGCCGAACTTGTTTTGAAAACTTGCATTGAAAACATTTTAACAGAGCTATGGTAATACCATGATTTTACTGTACTAAAAACCCAGTAGTTCCTTTATAAGTCAACTCACAATTGCCCTCGATTTAGACTTTTTACTGAAAAAATACTTTCGTAATTTCTCTTGGGACCAAACACTGATTATTTTTTTATTGATTTGTGTCATTTTTCATGCAAGTTTATTTGTTGAACATTATACTGTAAGCTGCGAGTTTAGAACCACTATTCAAATAGAAAACTTTAAAATAGTTTAAAAGCTCAGGCATCGCCCTAATTGGTTAACGACCGTACGAGCAAATGATGCGTTTTCGTCGCACGATGAAATTAAACACAACTTTTCTTTAGTGTCCTAATTGAAGCTTGCAAGTCATCGCACGGCACTCTATAGAAATGTGTCATCATGTGACAAAATCGCATCGTTTGCTCGTGTGATCACAGCCAACTCACGACGGGTAACGCTGTAACGGTCACGTCACGGGGTCACCAATGTTGAGGCAGGATTTCTTCGCCATATATTCAGTGAAAAGGGAAGTACTTCCGCCGAGCTAGGAGTCTTTGCTCGGGGACCGCGGTCCTACTTATCAATGTTGTATTTTTTATTTATGCGAAGTGCTTAGAAAACTTACGATATCGGGAGTCAGGTTTCGATACATTTTTGCCTTGATTATTAGCTTGACGTAGTTCGCACTACGAACGTCACGTCTGCGTAATGTTTACATATTGTACTTTTTGCTGATCCTGCATTTCTTCGTCATTCGTCGATTGCCTATGTAGCGGTATGATCGCGCCGCTACAATGCTAACTTCTTCCTTTTTGACCATCCATTAGAAAGGCCTTTACTCCATCGATGATGATATCTTATTAATGAATGAATGAATGAAATTCTTTATTCAAATAAACGAATTATTCCCAACCGACCACAAGCCGCTGCCCTCATGAGGGGACCGTTTGGATCTTCAAACTCACATAATAAGCATTTTTAAATCGTCAGTTCTTTACCCTACTACCCATTATGACGTCTTTAAGCTGACAAGAAAAATGGGCGCAAAATCAAAGCGTTATATTCCTGAGCAAAGTTTTTGGTTAAACAAGTTAAGTATAAAAAAAATCCACCGGATGTGGAAATCCACTCGGACAACGTCACCGCGGAAACCAGTTACAATAGGAAATAATTGAATGACAAGATGAGATAATAGAAGTTTAATATTATTTAATTAACAATTAAAATTGGATACCAGGCAGCGGTATGAAATCGAAACTATTTCGTATTACACATCAACTTGATACAGTCGGTCACAAAAGTAGCTGAACTATTTAGTACTTTGTCATACCAAATATAAGTTTCGTTCAGTAACACATTTCTACTATTATGAGTGCAATAACTGGTGCGACATGGTACTAATATGTTAGTTACTTTAAAGGCTAACTGTACAGCTCCTATACTGAGCTTTTGTTAATTAATTTCACATTGTGATCCTTCTAAGAAGACTGAAACTGTTTAACGAGGTTTGTTACATTATACATTGTATTTGAACTTAATTGCGAACCTGCTAGTGATTGTGGATTCCATACAATTTTACATTATCATTATGAGTAGGGGTTAACATAGAAATGCAGTAAATAGTAACCCCCTTACTAATAAAGATTGTAAAACAGATGTATAAGTTACACAGAGAGTAACCATTGCGTAACTATTGTGTATACATCTGCTATACAATCTTTATTAGTAAGGGGGTGAGTAAATAAGTAAGTATTCATTTATTCGGAGTTTTAAATCTTACGGTTAAAATATTTTTTACGAAATTCCCCCGACTAAAAGTGAAGTAGGTAAGTACTATACATATTTATCCACCTATTCATAAAATATTACAAACGCAAGAAAAATCCGTCGGGGCTGACATTACCTGCAACGAAATTAATTTAAATAGCACAGAGAGATGGCAATGGCAGCTTCCGACGGATTTTTCTTGCGTTTGTTTTTATGAATAGGTGGATAAATATGTAAGCTACTTACCTAATTCATTTTTAGTCAAGGGGTTTTCGTAACTAATGTTTAACTTTTTTCAATTAACTATTTTAAGCGTTAATTTTGCTTTTTATTTTAAACCTTTTAAAGAATTCATACGTTATCTACTCTAAAAACCGCATCTAAATCGGTCAACCCGTTCTGAAGATAAATGGGAACAAGATAACTGCAGCGCCCCCAGTTGTTTCCGAGAAAAATGGTTATAGACATACATACATACATACAAACAAACAAACAACCTCTAACCCCAAACGCATATACCGCGACCGTTCAGTTCCGTCCGTCGTGGTTAAAAAAATATACTTTTATGTTTATATTTTAAAAACATTAAAAATAGTACATAAATTTAATCCTCCCATACAAAATGTGTTGGTCAGCTGATCGACTTAGTATGGAAAGGCGAAAAAAGTTCGATTTTCGACCTTATGTTCCTTGGAGAAAGTTGTTCAGTTTAAGCAATACTTAATAATAATATTTAATTCAATAATTGTTTATTTTACGTCTAAGTTTTCGGCGCTTATTATTCATTGAAATAAAAAAGGACGAATTTCAACGAGTTTTTCAATATTATAGTTTAGCTTTCCCAACTCGAAGAGTTTTATTTCAGTGTCAACTTTCAATTTTCCTTTTGTTTTCATTTGTAAGTTAAGTATAGGAATAATTTTAATATTGTTAAAAATTTGTTCAACATAAATTTCTTCATATCAAAATTGTAACAGCTTTTTAGGTCGCTTTTTTCAATTTCTTTGGTTACGACATTACGTTCATCATACTGTACAAAAGAAAATAGAGACCATAATATTATGATTTTTCATACAAAACAGGTAAGTTCTGAAAGATATATATTTCTGATTAATTCAATCTAATTGTATTTGAATTTGATATTGTTCGAAAACTGTAATATTCAACTTTACTGTCAAATTGACAGTATAATTAAAATTAAAAAATGATGAATATTTTCGCGTATTTCTTTTTATTCTAACTGACACATGGCGAATAGGAAAAAATATAAGTACAGTCAAGTCAGCATGTTGACTTACAGCTTTCGAACAATATCTAATTCAAATAAAATTAGATTAAATTTATCAAAAAAATACCTTGTAAAACTTAGCTCATTTGTATGGAAAATCATATGGTGGCCACCATTTTGTTTTGAGCAGTATATATTGAGTAGCTAATGCTATAAATAGGTGGTGAAAATATATAATGTTACCCATATTTAACTGCATTACACATTTTTACTTTTCCAAAATAAAGTACGTAAGCCAAGCGTAAGGCATGCGACAAAAACATATACATAATTCATAATGACATTTGGAAGTGCTCCAACAAAATTTTCGCATTTCTAAAATGCAAAACCGATAGTACCTTTCGAACCGGCCGTTATCCACATACTAAGCGCACAGTTAATGTAGCCTTTTCAGTTAAAAACGATACAAACAAGCTCAGGGCAGACAGACGGATAAACAGTTCTTTGTGATGCAAATCCCCGCACTTCAGCTGAAATTTAGGGGGATAGCTGAAATGCTGAAAAAGACGCTCTCTCCGTGGAACGCGCTACGAATATTTAAGTTCTGTTTATAATATCGAGCTCTATAAAGGGTTATGTTTGCCATTTTAAAATTCAGCGAGAATCACCCGTTTGAAGATCGCTTGTGTGAAGCTATTGTAATGTTTGAACGTTAAAGTATAGGGTGAGATGTTCACTGAAGATTAAAGCGGCAACAGCATCACACTGCACTGACGAGCAAAATATGTAGACACTAACACCCGTATTCACAGACATTAAGTACTATGAAGTCTCACAGTGCCCGAGAACCCACAGCGTCCAATTACTAATCACACGTCATACGTAAAACAAACGAGCCAATCATAGCCAGGCCCATTTTTCACACTAAGCACTCTGGGCACGTGCCCAGGGCCCCGCGATTGGTAGAGGCCCCTAGTACCTGCCAGATCGCTAAACGATAAAGTATGCTTATTACCAAAAAACATATTATTTAAAACATATTTAGGTATTTCGAAAACTTAAACAATAATTACTGACTACAAATACTACTTGCTTACTAGCTTTTGCATGCGCATAGCTATTCTACTCTTGCCCGAATATCAGGCTTTCTGATCTGATATTTTATGATTCTGATCTTGTTTAGATAAATTTAAGTCAAGATCATAGGGGCCCTTAAATGTGCCCAGGGCCTCTAATAGGTTAAAAACGGCCTTGATCACAGCCTTCTATTTTAACGCAGTTAGCTCGCATAGGCAGGGGTCATTGTTCTTAAATACGGTGTCAGTCGCATGTTGAATATGATACAATGAATAATTTATTCAACCTAGTAAGTCAAAAAGTAATATTGTAAATATTTTATGAAATTACACTTTGGTAAGTAATTTAACACTTAACAAGTAATTATTATGTGCCCAGGGCCTCAAATAGGTTGAAAACGGCCTTGATCACAGCCTTCTATTTCAACGCAGTTAGCTCGCATAGGCAGAGGTCATTGTTCTTAAATACGGTGTCAGTCGCATGTTGAATATGATACAATGAATAATTTATTCAACCTAGTAAGTCAAAAAAGTAATATTGTAAATATTTTATGAAATTACACTTTGGTATGAAATTTAACACTTAACAAGTAATTATTATGTGCCCAGGGCCTCAAATAGGTTAAAAACGGCCTTGATCACAGCCTTCTATTTCAACGCAGTTAGCTCGCATAGGCAGGGGTCATTGTTCTTAAATACGGTGTCAGTCGCATGTTGAATATGATACAATGAATAATTTATTCAACCTAGTAAATCAAAAAATAATATTGTAATTATTTTATGAAATTACACTTTGGTAAGTAATTTAACACTTAACAAGTAATTATAAAAAAAAATCCTTCCGTCTGTTTTTATGAAACTTCAAAATGATAGTGTCTGCTTTTGCACGTCTGCTATTTATTCTTTATTTACCAGAATAATACAAGATCTAATATTGAGTGTTTAAAATTAAAATTACATAATTACATTCTTTATTTAATGTATACTCAATAAGTTAATAAAAATTAATAAACATCAGTACTATGTACTTCATACATTCTGTAATCTCTAAATAAATAACTGTCTAAGCGGTTGTATTATGGAAATCAGAAACAATGAGGGTACCAAAGGCTGTATTATGAGTCACCGAGTCGACACTCGTTAGTGAGTTCTATTGTTCGCATTTACTGCGCATTTGACAAACTGAAAAGCACGTAAACGTTTTTGACGTATCCGTCAAGTGTTTTCCATTTTTTTTAGTTTTTGCCGTGAGGGTTGCGACTTTTTGTCAACTTTGAGTTATTTAATAATAAATTGTACTTTTTGGTACCTACCAGTGGCGAAGGGTTCATACAAGCCGATTCTCGTCGGCTTACCTTTAAGAAATCCCTTCCCACCGATGCACTATGCAGATCATAACATTTCTGTAGAACGGCTTACCTTCGCCATAATTTCACTCCTCGCCTCTGGTACCTACCTATGTGACCTCGTATTTTGAGATAGGATCTCATTTTTTTTAAATAAAAATCAGCATATTTATTATCCTAGCCTTAGTTAAGGGATATTCAATTCATAAAATCATCATAAACTAGTTATATATTTTTAGAGTAAATAAATTAAACAAATATTTGACAACATCACATACATTACTCCGATTCCAAAGTAAGTAGCTAAAGCACTTGTGTTATGGAAATATATATTTATATATTGGTATCACAAACACCCAGACCTGAGCCAATATAGAAAAGTTCGTTTTCTAAATTGACCCAACCGGGGATCGAACCCGGGACCTCAGAGATGACGACACCTTGAAAACCGGTGCCACTCGACCACGGAGATTGTCATTTCGCGTTCGTACCTGTACACATATACGACATGTTACAAAAAACCCCTAATTCCGAATATGGTGTATAGGGACCATCAAACTGATCAACTTTTACTATGGGGCCAACTCTCAAATCGCGAAAAAAAAATCAGCTGTTTCATACAAAAATTAAAATCTAAAATATCAAAATGTATGAAACAGCTGTTTTTTTTCAGGTTTTGAGAGTTGGTGCCGTAATAAAAGTTGTTCAGTTTGATGGTCCCAATATACCATATTTGGCATTAGGGGTATTTTTGTAACATGTTGTGTATGTTCGGTGTTGGTTCACGCACGATCTAACTCCTGAGGATGCTCCGGGTTGGGGCGATACACGTGTAGAGGTGTGTCGCTGTCATGCTAAATGCAAGTATTGTGCACTGATATTTTTGTGGTGTGCATGTGCATTTTTTTGCGGGCGGGCGGGCGGTGCATCCTGCATATATTTTTTGCGGGAGTAAGCTACATATATTTCTCTTTTCACAATAGTTTGGGACTTCCGCCAAGTAATGCCTGATTCAATCAAATACATGTTGTATTCATACATTAAGTACAGTAGCAATCTCGGACCAACTGCGGCACTCTAGTTGTAGAGCTACCACACTCCAAAATACGTTTTAACGAAAGCTGAAAATTTAACTTGTTTTACTAGCATACTATTCAAAACGAGTGTTTGATGTAGCGTGCGCTGTAAAGCGACATTTTGTCGCACGAGTGTTTGCGAACTTTCGCAATGTTTACTTCGTTTAGAAAATTACTTTGTCACTTTAGTTTAGGAATTAGCTTTTTGGGCGCCAGATTCAGTGATTCTATTAGAAAAAACTCTTGCGAAATCTGTATACTTACCTAGATTAATTTTTTCTCTAATTTCTATGTGATGAAATTTATATGGGCCTTTTCTATGTTTTTTTTTGATGTCACGTTAAGTAAGTAGATTGTGAGGCTCATATAAAAATGAAGGCGGAAATGAATCATTTGAAAAAAAATCTCATAACCCAAAGATCCTGACTTCAAAAAAAAAAGACCATGTTACAAAATAGCGATACAGAAATGAATAAACTTCGAGACATACAATAAAATTATAGTTTCAAAGGAAAATACACCATTTCCTGGAACACGGATCTAATACTGAAGTTAATATAAGACCAAGGTCCGTAGCGGGATACATGCATGGAATATTTCCCTATGGACTATAAGTAACCACCGTAAGTTGACCTATACACGCAGTGCCTTCAGAATGAGTCATATTAAGGAAAACATAAAGAAAAAGTAGAGGACGTGTTAAAATTGGCATCATTATAACGATAAACGGATAGAAGTAGTAAAGAGAGAAACGCTATTCATTTATTCACATTTGGGCCCATAGCACCACCGGCTTGCACCACCGGTTGCGCCGAACAAAGACTTCTATGTGTATACTACACTAGACAGGTTGTACAGTACCGAAAAATTTGCTCATTATGTTACGGTGCATGCACCGCAACTCCTTACGTAGACCGATAGAAACAGTTGATGCGCCGCAAAGGTTGGTTGTGACACAATTTCAATATTAAACAGCTCGTCTATGTAATTGAAGTCATTGGTCACGAACCTTCTTGCTATGACACGATACGCGCAGATGTGACCGGCCGGTATCGGGTATCGTCGCGAACATTCGGGCTGCGTGTGCGTTATTATCGCTCGGGTGGCGGTACATCAAAGGGTTTTAGCGCGCTAACATATCGCGCTGCGTGGTCGAACTAGCGTTGTTCATTTCTGCGTTTGTTTTCGATTTGTTCAGACGCGTGCTGTCCTGTAAGTATAGCATATGATCGAAGGCTGTTACAGTTTATGAGTAAAAATCGAGTGGAGCGAAGAAATGGTGTTAGACTTTTTACATAATTATTTCAGTTAAGCATTAGTAATTGTTAGCACACATGTAAAAGTATAGAAACTCGTCGTCCATAGTTAAACGTCTGGATATGATTTCGGCCATTTTGGATTATTGAACGATAGTTCACGAAAAACATCGACTCCGCTAATATGACCACCGTTATATCGTGATAAGTTTTTAGTGTACTAAACGTACGAAGCTTCGGCACGCATTGCTTTGGGACGATAGGCGCAGGTGCGGCCCTAGCATGAAAACATACCCTTATTATTATACTAAACTTAAACTAAAAATTTGTCAAACACGAAAATATTTAATTGTTGTACTTAAATATTTTACTAGAATATTTTTTCTCGCTTAGGCTCGGAAATGTTATCATTTCATTTGAAAAAAGAAATGCGAGGCGTTCCACATTTACGTGGTGGCTCATCACGTTCTAAATTTGAAATTCAGTGCGGGGAATGAATTTCAATACTTACTTCCCGAACAATTACCTATTCCAAATTCAGAACGGTAGAAGTCATCAGCTAGCGTAATTTTCATGAAACTTTATAGCTGCATGACTGGTTACACGAACCGAGTCAAAATTTTTATTTTTTATTTTGAGATTTTAGCATTCACCATGCTATTTTTATATAATACTAAATAATATACTAGAAAAAATACGACTCGCACCAGTGGGGCTACCGCGTAAGTGTCGTCGACTTCGCCGTCGGCTTCATTTGACAGATGGATGTGATACATTGCTACTTTTCTTTGGTAGGTTTTTATTTGTGCCAAAAAGAAGTAGCACTGTATCTCATCCATCTGTCAAATGAAGCCGACGGCGAAGTCGACGACACTTGCGCGGTAGGGCCCCAGATCATGTTCTCGGACGAGTCACTCGGTAGCTCAGCGGTCAAAGCATTGGACCGGATATCCAAAGGTTGCGGTTTCGATTCCCGTCCGAGAATATAATCTGGTGCGAGTCGAATTTTTTAGTAAATTAATTAGTATTGTATAAAAATGATTTTGTTGATAATTTATGTACCTATAAGTAAGTTTGTTAAGTCAAAGTTAAAAATAAAACAGTTTGATGCAAATAATCTTAACCACTGATAGTTAATTCACAAATTATTATTTAGAACCCGTTAATTATAATTCTATCCGGTCATATGGTAAGATGGTTAACCAAAATATCAAAACTAGCGTTGGAAAATGTAAAAGTGTATATAATATTAGTTAAACTAGTGCGCGCGTGCGCGTGCATTACGTTTGTGATTAAGTACCTAGTAGGACCGTCAACTCATTTTAAACTTTGTGTCTCTTAAAGCGTTAAGCGTCCTTGTCGTGTTTGAGCCACTCATCCTATATACCTTCTATATGCAAATTAAGGCCGGAATAGAGAGGGGCTAAAAATTGACACTTGCCTCCCACAGTAATTAAACCGGGATTGTTGCTGCTAAATTACATGCCCCAGAGTTTACACTGTACTGTGCCTTTAACAAGTTTCTTGTGTATTTAAAGTTGTGAAAAGCAAAAAATTACTTTTGAAATTTTTTAATTTTAGTATTCACAATGCTATTTTTTATATATTATACTAGAAAAAATACGACTCGCACCAGATGTTCTCGGACGGGAATCGAACCCGCGACCTTTGGATATCCGGTCCAATGCCAACCGCGGGTTCGATTCCCGTCCGAGAATATGATCTGGTGCGAGTCGTATTTTTTCTAGTATATTATTTAGTATTATATAAGCAAAAAATGTTTTAGGTAAGTTAGTAAAGTGAGCGATGATTTTTATATTTGTATTTTAAAAGCATTGTTATGAAATATTTAGTAATGAATTCTAATACATAACTTTTTTATATCCATAGTCCCTATTTTTAAACGGTGAACAGTTTTATTTACGTACACTCTATTATGACAATCAGCCATTGTAATATCCCCATTGCTGGGGCACAGGTGGATGGATAAGGAGGATGGACCATGACACACCACGCGGGCCCAATGTGGATTGGTGGGTGCTAACGACTGAAAATGAGCCGGGACCAATGGCTTGACGTGCCTTCCGAAGCACGGAGGAGCTCGATAATAATAAATTGCTAGTCATCCATCTCATTACCTTTACGAAAGTTGCTTAACCTCCGCAATCGATGGACCAGGCGCTATACCACTGCGCCACCGAGCTTTTCGCTATTATATACACTATTATATCACAACATTATAAGACAATAATAATTAAGTAATCCGATTCACAATATTGCAACACAATACTCGGCACGTTTACAAACAAAACAAACTTCTCTTTAGAGTTATCGAGATTTTTTTTTTTCATCACGCGCACTTCGTTAGTCGAGTCCGGACTATAATGATATAAGTTCGCATTTTTAATGAATGCCGTCTCGTGAAATATGAACACAATGGGTGCTGTGACAATGGCGCTTAACGACCTGAAATCATTCCTCATCAGCCTATAAATTGGTTCGTATACACTTGTTGGACGCGCAAATAAGTCACCTTATTAATTTCAGCAGGTAAAGTGTTAAATAAACTTGATATATACGAGCAATGATAACTGAAACAAAAGAGAGTTTTTTTTTTAAAGAGGTATCGTAGTTTTTATTATTCTCAGTGTCAATCACACATATAAGATACAATAACCGCAATTAAGAGTCCTACGGACAGCGAGCTTCCCATGCAAATTTAATACCAAAATGATTTGCAATTTGAGTATAATAAAATCTTCTTGTGATGTTATTCGGATTAAGACAGTATTTGTCTCGGATTTTATTAAATAAGAAATCCAAAATACTGACCCAATTTTAAATAAATGCCAATTACATTTTTTCATAAAAACTGTAAAAAGCATTCATTTGTATAGTTTGATGGTTCCTATCTACCATATTCGGCATTAGGGGTACTTTTGTAACACGTTGTAGAACCCTAGACAAATACTGTCTTAATCCGAATAACATCACAAGAAGAGTTAAATATGCTCAAATTGCAAATCATTTTGGTATAACGTTTGTATGGAAAGCTCACTGTTCGCCGGACTCTTACGTGGTAACACAGAACAGTTTTGTTGGAGTTTCATCCAGTTGCGTTGTTCAACTACAAGATGTCGATAATAATAGGTTGCATTGTACGACTAAATGTGGGTGCAAATAAATCAACACATTTATTAAAAAATCAGCACCCGCTTTTAAATTACTGAAATATAAATAAACACTTCTTGTTTTATCCCAACAAATAAGGTAATCATAATAATGCACAAATAATAAAATTCACCAACAACATTTAAATCTAAGAAAATTTCCGGTTGAACAAGTATTTCTCATTCTATTTTCAATGCAAGGAGCCTTAAAGGCTTTATGAACGTTTTCAATTTACAGCGTTCTTCACCTTCGTGTCGAAATGAAAAATAAATTTTATTTCTCTCCCCTATTGTGTTAGAGAAACACCAGTATTTAATATAGACGAATGGAAAAATCATTCTGTATTTTTTCCATAGAAATTGCTGTACAATAAAAATAATTATTACTTGACGATAAAAATTCTCTTTTAACTGTACAAACCACGATTGCTATAAAATGTCTCACAAAATGCGCAATAAAAAAAATAGTTGCCAGCCCAAATTTCATATTTGGTTAGAGGTAAAGCTTGTGGAAAGCTCGCCAGTCTAGCTATCATTATCTTACCTAAATCTTATCCATAATTAACATTTAAAATATCCCTAAGACGGTATTCACACGGGTCGACTTGGCAGGCGTCCTGGCAGGCGATTTTAGTCAATTAGCGCTTTCTATCGACAATGAATTGTAAAATCGAATCGCTAATTCATTGAAATCAGGTTTTCGATAGGATTTCACAAGCTTTTGTCGATAAAAAGCGCTTTATACACAATAGCTTGTATAATCCGCCTGCCAAGTTGCCTGTCAAGTCGACTCGTGTAAATACCACATAATGGTTGAGGATTCTGGGTGAAGTGCGCTTTCACCTTCGCCACGTCATCAGGTGAGATAAGCACACCCGTTGGTAGTTAAAATGTAGGTATGTATGTTAGTCTGTAAGGTATATCTTGTATAGGCCTAGTTGCCTGAATTAAAAAAAAGACAGTGTAAACGTGCCATTACTGCATCCCCATTGATAGACAAACGACTCTTTTTTCAACATAAGGAGATATCGCATTGTCATTACACTTAAGATGGAGACACACGGACGTAAACATCAAAAACTGTATCTTTTTGAGCATTAAATGGTAAACATTTCTGCGAAACCATTTATATTTATAAAATAAAATCATCAAAGCATTATGGGCATTTTTGCGGTAAGTTTTATCCACATGCTTTAACGTAACGTTATAATCGAATAGGCGTTGTGCGAATAACTGTCTCGTATACGGTGAAACCGTATACGTGAAAAAATCGAATCGAATAGTCGCCGTGTGAACGTAGCCTTAGTCACTAGACCACGCAGGTCGTTGATAAATCAACGACCTGCGTGGTCTAGTGACTTTGACTAGTGAAACATTGCTCGTGAGAAAACTGGCGTCATTATCACAATGTTATCACGTTCTAATTTAGAGTCATTAAAACTCTAAGATTGACTTATTTTACATTTGAGTAGACAAAAGCAGGCAAGTTTTGATCAAGCAAGTTGCCTAGCTGTGTGTCGCGCTATCGGCATCACTGCTCGAGTGAGCACTCGTGATGACGTCATAATCACATCACGTCCACACTTTACCTAACAAACGGAACCACTTCTATATGTGATTTTTATTAACGACCTCCTTTCGGATTTATGTCTGCATTTGTTTTTATAACCTCTTATACTTTAGCATGGTCGTGTGGCGACTGGCAAAGTAGAATAGCATCAACCCTTCACACTCACACTTAGGAGATCATAAAACGCGACTAATGGACTTAGAGTTAGTTAATTGAACAACATAGACCAAAAAAAGGGACAGCCGAGTTTTTCGATAATAATTTGCCAATACTGCAATCCCCAACCCACCCGCCAAGCGTGGAGATTATGCCTGAATCTTCCAACAGGAAATACCAAGTTCTGTAGTGGATTAAAATGACTGTTTTGACGATGATGATGATACCCTAGCACAGTGGTTCTTAACCTTTTAGTGATGAGGGACCATTTGACAAAATTTCTGTCTTGCCATGGCCCATCCACTGCTTAGATTGGAGGTTACAGTAAATATAAGTGAACAAACCTCAATGCTTAACCCAAAGAGGTAAAACCTCTTTATAGCATGGTGTTCGCAAGAACCGATTTTATTTCATAAAAACAAAAGAACACCGTTTAAGACACAATACTTGTCATATTACTTTAATTAAACATAAAGATTTTTCTGTAAACAATAAACATTATTACTATTCATTTGACGAGTTATAATTTTGTCGCAAGCAAGGTTTAACAGTAAGCAAATGAATGAAGGGTTGTTATTTTAGGATGGCTGCGCGGACCTCTTCTGGTGCTTCTGGGGACCTCCAGTAGTCCGCGGACTACAGGTTAAGAACCACTGGTCTAGCATAATGTACAAAGTTACAATACCTGCTTTTAGAGCCAGTTTCACAGGATCTGAATAAGTTTTGTATCAGAATTCTGATCTATTTTTACCAATAAAATAAATACAATAAAATGAGATATTAAGGAAATTCTAATCATATAAATATCAAAGTTGATATTTAAATTGAATAAAGTGTAAATAATAAAAAGAGCTCGGTTACAGAGGGCAGTTCATTGATATTGGGGAATCTCTCCTTTAAACATTTTCCAATTATTTACTGTCTTATTCTGAATGTATAACGAAAGTCAATAACAACGATTTCGTAGAATATAAATATCTGCATTATGTAAATAATATATCCCTCCATCAAAAGACGGATATTCAAAATATGACAGTCTTCCGCTCAAAATGTATGGGAACAATAGCAAATTATTAGTGGTGTTAGTATGCATATCGACAATTTATAATCGCGAGTAGCTCAAGAGTCTAGTGAAGTGGGTGTAGGGCAATTTGTATGCAAATATCGATGGAACTCGAGTGCTTCCACTGTTGGGTTCGATGCAAGATGAAGGAGATAGCGATTTTTATTTAAAAAAACTGTACCGGAAATGTTTAATAATAAATTTCCTATTAATTACTTTCTTTCCTTCAATAACATTTGAATTATCTATTGACTGAAACTAGGTAAGTACGTACAAACTAGCTCGGTGGCGCAGTGGTAAAGCGCCTGGCTCATCGATTCGCAAGGGTCGGTCATGGGATAGGTGACCAAAAATTTATTATCTCGAGCCGTGCTTCGGAAGGCACGTTAAGCCGTTGGTCCCAGCTGCATTTGCGTGGTGGGTCATGACCCATCCTACTTATCCACCCATAAGGAAGGCCTGTACCCCAATAGTGGGGATATAAAAATGGCTGATGGTCCCGTACAAACTGTTTATGTTTATGTACACATTTCACCTATAACAAGTGGTAGAAACCAATACATACATACGTATTATTTGATATTGTTTGTTTGCCTTCTATCTATTCCTTTATAACATTGTCTCGTATGTTGCATGTATCACGTTTAGTTAATTTCTTCCGTTTTTTTTCACCTTTCATTTTATTTCCAGTTAGGTAATATCATCTAGTGTTACACCTAACCATAAAATAAATCATGTCAACAGAGAGCCTGTTACTTTTACCATACTAAAGTAAGATAAACTTCGTTCTCTGGTCATATATTATAACACTGAGTTATTGCCCACCAATTATTAAATTATGCAACTACCATAATTTTGAGATATTTTTTTGCGTATCTGTATCTGGGAACTGAAGAATTATAATGAGTTGATTAGGTATTTACACGGGTTGACTTGGCAGGTGATTTTAGTCGATTGGCGCTTTTTATCGACAATCGCTTGTAAAATCGAATAACCACCTCATTAGAATTAGGTTTGCGATTAGATTTTTATTTGATATTTAACCATCTTACTCATTGGCAGAAACAGAATATCATCATAGCGTTGGTGTACTGCATTTTCCCCAAAAAAACAAGTAAAATGATTTACATGCTGGGGACTTATCAATTTAACAATTTGTAAAGCCAACCCTTGGCGAGTTTTCTGCTTGCCTGCTTCCGCTATTTATTGAATATACAGATATCAAAAAAGGTGTTTCGTATGAGGTCTTCTAAAACAGGGGTGTCATACTGATTTTTCTATAATATACCCTTTGATATAAGGAGTCATCATGAGCTTGAGGATTTGAAATATGAGTATTTTGTGTAATACCTGAGGTCGATTCTTTTATTATCTTACAATACTCTTATTATCTTACCTTACAACATGTAGTGGCATCAAATGCTGTTTAAAATCCTCACTGGATAGATTCTGGTAGACGCTGGCCGTATTGAGATGGCTTGCGGTTCGGATGCAGCCCCCGGGCCGTATCTCTGATACCCCTGTTCTCAAAATTACAAAATTCAACCACAGAGCAATGAACTTATATTCAATTAGGGCCCAATCGCGATAATTCTGGACGATAAAACTAAAACCGTTAAATTGTCTAAGATTGACATCTTAGGATCACTAGGCGTAGCTTTCAACAATTAACAAAACTAAAAATAGTATTTTTCCATAAACGAAACTGGAAGGTTATTGATTTTGTTTTGGTTTTATTGTTGAAAATTAGCGCGATTAGGCTCCTGTTCGGGTTGTTCCGTTCTTACAAAAAAGTGAATGTACTTAACTGTCAGTTTTGATACAAAATACCTTAAAATAAATAAAAACAAAAGCATGTAGCGGATCACGTATATAGAGCCATTTTATCAGTATCTTCTGCCCCATTCGCGGGGCAACCGTGTGTGCAGATTGTTTTAAGAACGGCATCGTAGGGCCACCCGCATTTGTCACTCGGGGACCCGGCAATTTCTCTCTGGGGACATTTGGACCGATCTTGATTATGTATCGATGGCGGAATGGATGCAAGGGTTAAGAATTTTGTACGAGGAATGTCCAAATTTGTGTTTTATTTGTGTAAACCCGTGATTTAGATTAGTTTTTTTTAGATTTATTGATTGTGAATTATTTCTCTCGCGAATATTAGCTCACTGCTTGCATAGTTTGAATTTTATTTAAATTACCCTTGTGTTGTAGATTATCGATATCTCAACAAAGGTCCCGGGTTCGATTGCCTGGACTGAGGTAGATTTTTAACTCGGTATCAAAATACACTCGCTTTGATGTAGAGTCTTTTAAACTGGGCTGGCTTTTATTTTAATATTTTTGTGTAGGTAGTTAGAACTAAAACTAGCCAGCGTTTCTCAGATTACCCGTGATTAAAAATTACCCGTGTAAATGCCCCATAACTACAAAACAAATTTTCATACATTTTTTATCGTAGTTTTACTTATTTTTTACTTATCTTATAAGTCAGGGCTTTAACGTTTTTGTAATGCTTAAGTGTTGCAATAAACATTTTATTCATTTTTCATTTTCAGTGTTATAGCTCTAACCTCGTTTTTGAAATATATGTTTCTAATAAATTCAATGGTTACAAACGGAAAGGGTTCAGCCCGAATCCCACTACTTTTCTGATAAGATTCGCGATAAATCAATCCTAGTACCTACAGTATTTTATGGTACAGTCAGCCTCAGAAGAAACCGAACACTTGATTACTTTGTAAGAGCAACTATAAGGTAGAGAGCAGAGGTTCATTGCCTGGCATGTTCGTTGATTTTAAAAGAACGTCAAACACAGCAGACAGTGTACGTCTCTACTCTTTACTAATAGCTAAGATAACGCATATTCAGAAAAAAATACAAGAAAAAACAACTGAATATCTAGATAAATAAAAAAGTGGGATTTATTTTACTGTGTTAGAGCATAGGTGAATTATTTTGGGTTTTCAGAAAAGGCACCGGAATAAAAATCAGATTGTTTTTTTCTCTTCCAGTTCAGAGGACTTTGTCGCCACAAGATCGACCCCATCCAAAGTTCCTAGACCTTTGGTTATCACCGTTATTTTTTACATATAAAATACGGTCTTGAAGGAGTCCGGCCCGTCTACGGAGTTTCATCAAGCATAATATTGCTTCCCATAAATCTACTCCTGTATGTTGAGTGGGTATTTACCGTGACGAGGCGATATATATCAGGAGGCGAGCCAATTTCTTGACCAAAAAATTTATAACGGTTTCCTTTCCTGATTTATAGAGGGCGCTGGGAGCGCTGTGAGCGATGTGGATTTGTCATAGGTGACATTTTTGGACAATCTGTCGCCTATGATTTAGACGTTGAAAGGGTTTCTTTTAATAGTTTACAGAGGCTGTGTCACTAGCTCCATCTGTTGTTTTAAAAAAGTTTGAATTAAGTTGCTACGTTCATTATTATATTATTACGTTCATTATTATATTATATTATTACGTTAATTAATCATAATTCGCGTAAAAGTCACTTAAATAAAACATTCTTTATTATACCATTGTATATTCACCTTTGTTTTAAATAATGGATTGCTGAACACTGATATGTTCTGAAAATTTTAAAATTTTGTAACATTTATATTATTTTGCACATTAATCAGTTTTTACACGATGAAAACAATAAAAGGTTTTAAATCAAGTTCATTTTTTTTACCACAACATTATTTTATTAAAATTCATGTCTAGTTAATTAACATAAATGCGATATCCTTGAAAACAGTCCAGCCCAAAAAGGCCTGTTGATAAAAATGGCCGCTCAATTTTTTCCAATGGCAAGCAAATATGTAAATAGGATCACCATTTTGCTGACGTGGCGATCGTAATTTACGGCTGGCAAGAAGAGACGAGAATCAGCACTAAGAAATTCGGTGGACTGGCAGTACTTAAAATATTTGCTTTGGGTCTCTTTTTCTTTTGAAAACAAAATTGAATCTTGTACATACTTAATATTTTTAATTCGATTTCATTCAACTTTATTTTGTCTCATACAAACACAAAATAAATAAATATTTGACAACATCACATACATTGCTCCGATGTCAAAGTAAGTAGCTAAAGCACTTGTGTTATGGAAATCAGAGACAACGGTGGTATCACAAACACCCAGACCTGAGCCAATATAGAAAAGTTCGTTTTTCTAAATTGACCCAACCGGGGATCGAACCCGGGACCTCAGAGATGGCGACACCTTGAAAACCGGTGTACAAAGCCACTCGACCACGGAGGTCGTCAAAATATTATTATATTAATATTCTTTGGTACTTGTGAAGTGGTCTTGTTGATGTTGGTACTTCACTTCAATAATAAGTCTGACTCTAGTTTACTTACGGAAATATATTTCCATAAAACATTCATTTGCACAATATTACAGCACAATATCTATAAAATACCAAATAATATACTAGAAAAAATACGACTCGCACCAGATGAAGTTCTCGGACGGGAATCGAACCCGCGACCTTTGGATATCCGGTCCAATGCTCTGACCGCTGAGGTACCGAGTCACTAGCGGTCACGAATCACTAGCGGAACATGATCTGGTGCGAGTCGTATTTTTTCTAGTATATTATTTGGTATTATATAAAAATAAAATTGTGAATGCTAAAATATCAAATTTAAAAAAAAACAATATTTTAATTTCAATGGTATTAAATACCATTGAATTCACCGATTAACAATTATCTATAATGTTTACAACAAGCGTTTTACTTAGCACTGTCGCAAACTCAACAAGAAGATAGTCGCTAACTCGGAGAACTATAGAACTGGAATATGCAAAGACCGCCCCAGGTGCAGCGTAGTAAGTACAAATTAATAACTTTTGCATTTACAATATTTGTAAATGCAAAAGTTTACTTTAAATTATTAAATTTTAATAAGTTTACTTTTTTAACATAGGTACTTTAAATTAAATATTTATAAATAGTGTTACATAAATTACAGTTAAAATATATTTCTTTTATTTTCTATGAAGTTATACAACATGTAACAAAAATACCCCTAATGCCGAATATGGTATATAGAGACCATCAAACTGAACAACTTTTACTATGGGACCAACTCTGAAATCGCGAAAAAATCAGCTGTTTCATACATTTTGATATTTTCGATTTCTAAGTTTGTCCCGTAGTAAAAGTTGTTCAGTTTGATGGTCCCTATCTACCATATTCGGCATTAGGGGTAATTTTTGTAACACGTTGTTTAAATGATGATTGTTTTTACATGTGTAATTTTATAGTTTTAGAAAAGTATTTACTTATACAATCTTAATTGCTTATTTATATAATTTTAATTTTATTTTTTCTGATGCAGCTCACTTGCCTAGTTGATTTGTATTGTTATACCAGGTACTGTACCCTTCTTAGCACGAACATCTATCGAGAAAAAAAAACGCGCTTAAAAGTACTCGATACAATAATTATCTATGGACATTTCGCTTTTCGGCTGTAGATGGCGCTGTATAGATTTTCCATACAAATTTTTTTACGCGCGTTATGCTAAGGGTATACATAAGTGAAATGTAACATCCACTGTAACTAAAAGTACGCATAAAAAATTGTCGCGTAAAAATTACTACAAGTGTGCTACCTGCCTTGCGTACGTTTAGTACTATTATTTATGTCCTGTGCTTGCGTGTTATAGTAACAATGTATACGGCCAATTCTAGCAAGTACTAAAATTATGAATACTTGACACATATGTAATGTTTCACTAGTCTGTACACGGCATTACTTTTATGAATATGTAAGGAAAAACGTGGTTGTTTGTGTCAGTGATGTGTGGAATGTCAAACAAATTATCTACGTTTACATATGGCTGAAAAAAAAAATTGGAACACTTAGGAAAACATTAAAATAAGAATAAAGACGTAAATTATTAATACTTACCTCTAACTTTATTATTCGAATTTGTTTTCATGTTGACCAACTATGAATTTATTTGCCTAACAAAAATTGATACTTACGTGAACATAAAAAACTATTTTGAAGACAGAGGGTACATTCGGTGCAGACGTAATCCTGTTTATTCTTCGCTCCGCGATGAGGACGTGACGCGCCCGTGGCGTTTCGATGTCACCAAAGATGATGTAGAGACAGTGAGGTAAGGGGGAGTTCAATGCCTAATTCTAGATGCTACGTTTTACATAATTGTCTTTATAAAATACATTATTAGATCTAAATAATGGCTTCTAATAAAACCTTTTGCTAAATGTTACATAGACGTCTATCATTAAATCTTTGATAATTTAAGCATCATGCCTGAAGTAGGGTGGGTGTAAAGACTTTTTATGCCGAGAAAAAATTATCTTTACGTATGCACCGCCTGTTGGTTAGCAGGAGGATCGTATGTGGGGCTCACCAGGAGGGGGCCGCTGAACCCTCCATGACCACCTTCCGTGATCCCACCCAGCCCCTTGTGGGCTCGATAGGACCTAGGGAGGGAAGACATACCCACACTTGCCCTCGCTCCGCCGTTGGTTTACAAGAGACTATTGTGACAATCACCCCATAAATGACCCGGCTAACCGGGCCTCTCGGTAGGTAGATGGTCGAGCCATCTGCCCAGAGCGCCGGAACCGTGCGAGGTGAGCGATGGGTCACCCCCCATCGCCACTTGATTCCAGTTAAGGAGCAATGAGATGCGCGTAGCGCTTCCTCCTTCCTTCCGGTCGTCTCTGTCGAAGCGGGTCTGCATGCACATCCGCCTCTTGGACCCGCTCTGCGACCTCCTTCTGTGGCATCACATCCTCACCGAGAAGACCACCGCCTGCCGCCTAGAAGAATTAACAGACTTATGGCCGAATACTCAAACGATACTCAACTTTGAGGGGCGCTCAAACATCATGCTGTCTTTGGCGTATCTTTGATATTTAATGCGACAAGACGATGTTTGAGAGCCTCTCAAAGTTGAGTGACGTTTGAGTATTCGGTCATTTCTCTCACATGACGCTTATTTTAGGTATTTGCTTGTAATTTGAACTTTCGTTTACAGCGGGTGTCGCTTGTTACAAGGAGTACCCTTAAATATTGCTGGCCTGCATTGCAGGTCAATCACAGTTCCATGTCTGTGATCTCTTTGCTCTTTGACTACTGTTCAGTCCGTTTTCATTTAGTATTCAGGCCCATTACTTTAATCCGTCGTCAGGTCGTGGTCCGCGCGCTATACGCATCTAAATTCCCTTTTGTCTTGCTTAGGTGACGAACAAGTTTTATTTTATTTCGGTTAGACCTAATGCGGTTAAAACGTAAAAACCTCGAGATGTTAATTATGGGAAGAGAATGATATAGAAGTTGGTAACCTTATTTTAGTATGAGCGCTTTTTGACTAAAAAGTTTTAGTTGACGTTTTATTTTAAGTACGTGACGAAATGAGTATTATAAATAAATAAATATAAGACATCACATACATTGCTCTGATTCCAAAGTAAGTAGCAAAAGCACTTGTATTATGGGAATCAGAGACAACGGTAGAATTACAAATATCCAGACCTGAGTCTATATAGACAAGTTCGTTTTCTAAATTAACTTAGCCGGGGATCGAACCCGGGACCTCAGACAGGAATACCTTGAAAACTGGTGAACAACTGAAGTTATTTAATACCAAATAATATACTAGAAAAAATACGACTCGCACCAGATCATGTTCTCGGACGGGAATCGAACTCGCGACCTTTGGATATCCGGTCCAATGCTCTGACCGCTGAGCTACCGAGTCACTAGTGGGAACGTTGAATTTCTCCTAGTATATCAACTCTTACGCTGCAAGCCAGCGCCATCTAACCATTGTACAAGGAATTACCTCGACATCAACTGAATACCTTTCCAGATATTTTTAAACAATTGATTAAGATGAGAAAGCTATATAACTTTTTAAATTTTGAGATTTAAGCATTCACAGTGCTATTTTATATAATTCCAAATAATATACTAGAAAAAATACGACTCGCACCAGATCATGTTCTCGGACGGGAATCGAACCCGCGACCTTTGGATATCCGGTCCAATGCTCTGACCGCTGAGCTACCGAGTCACTAGTGGGAACGTCGAATTTCTCCTAGTATATCAACTCTGACGCTGCAAGCCAGCCATTATTTGGTATTATATAAAATAGCACTGTGAATGCTTAAATCTCAAAATTTAAAAATGAAGTTATTTATTTAACTCTAATTTAACTGTTTTGTCATTAGTGTGCACTAAACATGTAAACTCAATGAAATCTTTAGTAGGGTTGTGTCAAAATGTATGCATAATTATTTTGAATCAAATTCAAAAAGATATTGAATTTTCTCTGTAACAACAGAAAGTTAACGTAAACAGGTTTATTGCAAATAGGGTTATTAATTTAAATCGACCTTATCATAAAACATTTTTAGCAAGTCAAATCCTTAAAAATCTTTAGATCCGCAAGAAAATCAAATTATAAAGGCAAAAATTTAAAATACACTATATCAAAACTACCGGCGAGATTTTATCAAACTTAAACAACCGTTATTAATATCTGAGGTGCACTCAAACACGACGCATTGTTCCTGAAATTTCCTTTTTAACACCCAGCATCCATTAACGTCTTTACTAAAGGGGAGCAAACAGCCCGTTGAAAAAAATAATTTCAATATAAACGCGACGCGAGAGGAAGGGTTAAATGTTGGAGTTGGATGCAAATTGCTCTCAAGGGTTAGCGAGGCCCTTTAAAATAATACACAGAAACGAGCTTATTCTGCGATCGAATATCAGTTACACGTTGTTTGGAGAGCCCAATTTTATTATTTTATTTTTGGATGAGTTTTTATATGCTGGTGAATATACAAGGTGTTTGGTAATAGCCTTATGAAGCCGAATATGGTAGAGAGAGTACCATAAATACAACCCTGGAAATTTATTACAAACCCTGAATACCGCCACATGGCTCAGTGTTTTTTTTATTTGTATGGAAAAATAAAAAATGGCAGCCCTTGACGCAAATAGACTATTGTATTTGATAATAAACCCCATCAATGTGCAAAATCAAAACACAATTTCGGTCTAAGGTTGCCATCTACGCAGTTAATATAAAAAAAATATTTCAAAGATGTAAAAACATCTACTGTTTGTTTAAAATCAAAACGTCAAAATATTTTGCGTTGATGAAACTAGCGTACGTGGATAAAGAAATATTAGCGCGACAATAATGGCGATAAGTAGTTGTATTAAATCTGCTCAATGATTATGGATTGAAACCTAGCCCTTATAAAGATTATAAGTACCTAATACGAAACCTTATTTTTTACGAAACTTACCTTGTAGTTGCAATAATTCCGAAAAGTCAATAACACAAGGAAATGTTTAAAAAAACCACGAAATTAGCATAAAAATGTATGGAAATCCTGGAACTGAAAACTCTGATCTTTATACAATACTAAATAATATACTAGAAAAATAGGACTCGCACCAGATCATGTTCTCGGACGGGAATCGAACCCGCGACCTTTGGATATCCGGTCCAATGCTCTGACCGCTGAGCTACCGAGTCGCTAGTGGGAACGTCGAATTTCTTCTAGTATATCAACTCTTACGCTGCAAGCCAGCGCCATCTCACCAATGTAGAAGGAATTAACTTCGACATTCAACTGAACATCTTTCCAGATATTTTTAAACAGTTGATTAAGATGAGAAAGCTATATAACTTTTTAAATTTTGAGATTTAAGCATTCACAATGCTATTTTTATACAATACTAAATAATATACTAGAAAAATAGGACTCGCACCAGATCATGTTCTCGGACGGGAATCGAACCCGCGACCTTTGGATATCCGGTCCAATGCTCTGACCGCTGAGCTACCGAGTCGCTAGTGGGAACGTCGAATTTCTTCTAGTATATCAACTCTTACGCTGCAAGCCAGCGCCATCTCACCAATGTAGAAGGAATTAACTTCGACATTCAACTGAACATCTTTATATCTCTTAGAATGCTGATGATCAGTTAGGTGTGTTTAGCGAGCTGAATATCCTCCATTCACTTCCTGGATAGCCATCATCAGATCACAGCTAGGTCAATCCTTAGCGAAGAACCAAGTTACTTCGTTTGTATGAAAATTAACTGGTGTCTTTAATTATGTGACACTGTATATCATACACAAAAAAGATACATTCGTAGCTTTTTCCAATGAAACGTAACAATTGCGATTTCAACAATGTTGGCCAGTAATGCCGCTGCCGTTGCTCTGTATGTGTCCGATATTTGAGAGCCTGTAATTGATCAGTTCAGTTATTGAAAGCTGCTCCAATTTCCACGCTCTGACTGCTTTTAGTGTTGCGGCATAAGCGTATGTTACCGTCTGTTGCTTTTAAATCTCGTTGCTGCGAATTCGTTATTTTGAAAGAGAAACCATACTTTGATTTAAATAATATTCAATTTAGATTGACAGGTTTGTGGCCACTTTTAGCTTTTAGTTTAATGGATGAACTAAACGACAGGCTAGAAAATATTGTTTAAAAAACATACAAAAATACCATCGACTTGATAACCTCCTCCTTTTTTTTGAAGTCGGTTACAAAAGCGATATAAAGTACCACAAAGCTTCTTCGGAGTGCTCTACAGGGATATAATTCACAATTTCGTCTTTGTTTAATCACTAAGTTTTATTTTCCAATGGCGGCGCTAGTGTGTAGACTATGCTCTCTTAAATAAAGACGAAACTGTGAAACTGTGAATTATCTCCCTGTCTGTAGTGCATTCCGCAGAAGCTTTGTGGTACTTTTTATCGCTTAAATTAAACAATAATTTCTAGCCTGTTGTTTAGTTCAATGATTTTTTTTTGCTAAAAGTGGCCACTTTTTGCAAAAATCTTGGTTTTTTAACGTTTTTACTTGATGCCTACTAGGTGTAATTTTATTAATTTAGATTTAATTTTGTGCTCGTAAATTTCCTGGGGGGTTACATACATCATCAGTCCTAGTCAGGCGTCGAGCAGCCATCGAAACTTTAATTAAAGCGAAACGAATAAGGTGTAATATTTCTCGCGATATCGCCGGGCACACTTGCAACGTCGGCTTTTCTGAAAATAAATTATTTAATTTCTTTAACCCTTGATATTGTGTGCAGGTGGCTTAATCAAGAAAAGCGCAGTTGGTTGTTTTATAAAATTCTGATTTCCAATATAGTATGGAGAGTGCTTGTAAAAATGTTGATGATTATTGAAAACTGTTATAATATACCTGTACGACTGTAACTTCATTTTGATTGTATGGAACAAATTAATATAAGTTATCTAGTGGACGTTTAGCACTATTATATACTCTGTTCTAGTGGTTCTTTTTTCATTGAAAAGCAACCTCGAGCTATTTTACTTTCAAAAATTGTATGTTACCTATCAACTTTGTTTGTGTGAAATAAAATAAATAAATAAATAAATAAAAATAAACCTTATCTAAATGAGGACGAAATTCGACGACCTCCGTGGTCGAGTGGCTTTGTACACCGGTTTTCGAGGTGTCGCCATCTCTGAGGTTCCGGGTTCGATCCCCGGTTGGGTCAATTTAGAAAACGAACTTTTCTATATTGGCTTAGGTCTGGGTGTTTGTGATACCACCTCTGTCTCTGATTTCCATAACACAAGTGCTTTAGCTACTTACTTTGGAATCAGAGCAATGTATGTGATGTTGTCAAATATTTATTATTTATTTATTAAATGAAAGCTAAATTAATATAAATATGATTATCATAGCATTAGGACAATGGAATAGTAAAATAGTTTATAAAGCTGGCATCATAGTACACACACACAATACTTGACTTTATAAAACCTATTTGAAAGAGCAGTTGCTTCAAGAAGCATTTGTGTAAAGTAAATTCGCGTGGCATCTGCTCGGTACCCGTCACGGGCAATAAAACGCATGCGATACGGCGCCTGCTCAGTATCAGGTGACAGAAGTTGTGGAGAGTACTAAGGAAGTGACAACTTTCTATGTTACTTATGGTACTTATAATACGCAAACGAAGATTAAGCGTAAGGGCATGTATTGTGAAACAAAAACAAAACATTAATTACGGTATTCTATTTTTATTTACGTGGTTTTTTTAAATTTACGTGTAGTTTATTTTTGCATTCATATCTACTTAAATGTATAATTATACATATCATACATCATACATACGTAGGATGTGTAAATAGAAAATATTTGATTGGATTGATTGGATCATCCCTGCAATGTGTTTGGGATCTAAATAACAACTGAATGCGATCAATAACTCTTTTATTGTTCTCCGTAAATATGAGGAGAGATGAGTGTGTGAGCATATACTTTAGTACACAAACTACATCCCCAAGTTATTTTTAGTATAATTTTAATATTATAAAATTATACACCGTTATTTTTTAAGTATATAAAAAAATGAAATCGGGATTTCAAACGACGTGAATGAACAACTTTTACTATGGGGCCAACCATAGTAAAAGTTGTAAGTCGACTATAATGTATGGAACAGCTGATTCTTTCTTCGCGAATCTGTTGTTGGCCCCATAGCAATAGTTGTTCATTCATGTGGTCTGAAATACCCATTTCATTTTTAGATATATTTAAAAAATAACGGTGTATAAAGAAAGATTGTGTCCCAACAGCGAAGACACAAAAAATTTTTTGTCAAAGTTTCTAGCCTCAAATTTTAGAGGGGTAAAATGTTTGAGCGATGATCATAAGCATTTATTCTTGAGACTTTAAAGCTTAAATTTCTACCTAAATGTTTTTGATTAAATATGGATCTAATACTAAAATACACGCACACAATCAGAACCATTCGAACTTTACGTAATCCAGTCAAATTGTAGAAGAACGATTTGCTTACAGTAAAAACAAAAAAGACGCTGCCGATTCTAAAATACGTGTTTATTTTCAGCGTTTTTTATGATAATTATATTTCGATGGGTACATTTTTCTCAGTTTTCACGGCGAGTGCTACATTTTCCCGCTGCCTACATTTGAATTTCAAATTAAGTACAAATCCTGTTCCACGGTTATTCAAATTTATATTCGGTTGAGGGCCAATGACGCAAAAATATGAGTGTGATCTTTCATTTTGTTACGTGAATTTACTTGGAACGCTGTTGTTGCGTTTGCTTTATGATCCAAAATAAAAACGGCATGACTATTTGTGCATAACTATTTAAAAAAAAGTTTTTCGTTTTAAAGAAAAAACGATCATAGCTCGTGCAGCCCTAGACTACCCTTTTAGTCGACCTTTCTTTATCGAGGTTAATACATTGTGAATTCGAATCTATCTTTTCAGACTGCCAGTTTCAGCTCTCTAATCAAATTTAAGTACCATCCTTAGTCCTACTATGTAGATATTGAATATAGATAATTAATATTATTCTATCGTCGAAAACGCAATAAATAACAGCGCTTTCTTTAAAGAACAATGACCACTTTCCATACAAGTGATGTCAAATAGCTTTTTTTTAAAGTGGATGTATAATGTGGTAATATTTAATGCAATTTTATAACCTATATTACTTCTCTGTAGACGATAAATTTAAAATAAACATTTTGATAGGTCTTAAAAGGGCATCGTTCTTTCAATACTAAATAATATACTAGAAAAAATACGACTCGCACCAGAATGTGACTGCTAAAATGTCAAATTTAAACATCCTTCTTTCAATTTATCAGCTGAAAGTTGGTGGTCAAAACAACAAAACCCTGTTGTTGTAACTCAGATGAAAATCATAATACCGTAGCAACACAAAAAAGAAAAAGAAACTATGCATGAAAATAGAAATGTTTCCCAAAGACCGCTGTCAAACGCCCATATCTTTACTTATGCAACATTTAATTTTCATTTCATACAACCTGAAGGAAAATGTAATTTGACGCTCTGCACGGATGCTATCGAGACAAACTAAGAATATTTTCGCGAAACACTGCAACATTTTGTTTGTTCAAAATAGTTGTAGTTGAACTATTTTGTATTGGCTGTTTTAAACATGTTTTTATTCGCAATTTTAGTGAAAAATAACTAGCCTGTACCTATTAAGAGTCCGGCGAACACTGAGCTTCCCATACAAACGTAAAACCAAAAATGATTTACAATTTGAGCATAATTAACTCTTCTTGTGATGTTGTTCGGATTAAGACAGTATTTGTCTAGGGTTCTATTAAATAAAAAATCCAAAATTCTAACCCAATTCAAAATAAATGCTGATTAATTTTTTTCAAACTAAACTGTAAAGAGCATTTTTTTTTTGGTTTGGTATTTTGGATTTTTTATTTAATAGGACCCTATTATAGCCCCACCGCTAACGCGCAGGTGAGATTTAACTAACTTTTTCCTACTGAATGCGCGGTACTGTAGAATGGTCGAAAGGAAATATACGAAAATATTTTCGTAATAAAAGGTGTACAGAGTTATTTGTTAAACACCAACAACCTCGCAGGAATAGATTACTAACATCATAAACAACTCTTTTTGTTCTACAACTTCTCCAAAAACAGACAAAAAAACTACTTTCCACACAAACATGTCCGAACAGCTGATCGAGATTTTATATGAAAAGTCTTTTTTTTCTGTTTTCGGAAAAGTCGTAGAACAAAATATGTTGTTGTTTATGATGTTAGTAATCTACTCCTGCGAGGTTGTTGGTGTTTTACAAATAACCCTGTATACTTATAATTACCTACCTACACTATAATAAAAGTGTGCCAATTCTCGACATCATAACTATCGCCACCTATCGCGACGTATCGCAAATGTGTCGCGGACAGTGACGCGCCATAAACTGGCTAAATCGCGCGTATTCAGCCATTTTGCATAAACATAAACGGATCGTTGCGCGCGCGCGCAAAGCAATAATAGCTACATCGATAGCGCATAGTGGAAATAATGGAAGTTCTTTTCAGCTAGTGTTTGTGGTATTCATTCTTTTGTCTATTTAGGCTATTATCATGGTTTACGCATCGCTTGTTTCTGTACCTGAGATATCAGTTTGAATTGAGTTGACGATCAACTGTGAACGATATGACGAACAATAAATAAACACAAACAAAATAATGTTCACTCGTTTGATTACTTATAATTCTATTAAGTGTGACCATCAGCCATTTATAATGTCCCACTGCTAACCCAGCAGCTACTACAGGCCTTTCTTATGGACAGATAATGCGGATTGGTGGGTTCTAATGACTGCAAGTGCAGCTGAGACAACAGCTTAACGTGCCTTCCGTAGCACGGAGGGACTCGAGATAATACATTTTTGGTCACCCATCCCAGGACGACCCTTGCGAAAGTGGCTTAATCTCCGCAATCGCTGGGCAAGGCGCTATATACCACTGCGCCACCGTGCAGTGGTATATAGCGCCTGGCCCAGCGATTGCCTCCTATTTCTGTTAAGCTTACCTTTTGAAAATGAGAACTTACTCAAAAGGGTAGGCGTCATAAATTATAGTATGATAACGTAACGAGTGTCATATTGTTAAGCGAGATTGATAGTTCACTTCGCTAGTATGAGAGGGCAATCATGAAATATGCTGGGTCATTTGGTAGTTTCGAAATCACAGTGGCATGTAAGTGTGCTTAGTGCGATAATTTAACTAGTTTTGTACTAAATATTTCATTTGGTGTAATGAATGATAGCGGTCCCTCCCCAAGTTTCGGGTTCGATTCCTGATGAGCATAATCCTTTGCTAAAAAGTCATGGATGTTTATAACTTTTATAAGTAGCTGAATTTAGTTTGCGACTAAAAGTTTTTTTTTATATTATGTTAGTTGTTCTTTATTTGTTGGTTTTAGGGTTCCGTACCCTAAGGGCAAAACGGGACCCTATTACTAGGACTCCGCTGTCCATCCGTCTGTCTGTCACCAGGCTATATCTCATGAACCGTAATAGTTAGACAGTTAAAATATTCACAGATGATGTATTTCTGTTGCCGCTATAACAACAAATACTTAAAAAACAGAATAAAATAAATATTTAAGGGGCTCCCATACAACAGGCATGTTTTTTTGCCGTTTTTAAAGATAATGGTACGGAACCCTTCGTGCGCGACTCCGACTCGCACTTGTTAAATTTTATTATAGAGATCTATTATAGACTAGATTAGCGTGATGATTTAAATTCCTAAAACATTGAAAACCTCCATCAAACGATTTTTTGAATTTTGAGATTTTAGCATTCACAATGCTATTTTTATATAATACTAAATAATATACTAGAAAAAATAGGACTCGCACCAGATCATGTTCTCGGACGGGAATCGAACCCGCGACCTTTGGATATCCGGTCCAATGCTCTGACCGCTGAGCTACCGAGTAAAAATAGCATTGTGAATGCTAAAATCTCAAAATTCAAAAAGTTATATAGCTTTCTCATCTTAATCAACTGTTTAAAAATATCTGGAAATGTCCAGGTAATATAATTCCTTCTACATTGGTGAGATGGCGCCGGCTTGCAGCGTAAGAGTTGATATACTAGAAGAAATTCGACGTTCCCACTAGTGACTCGGTAGCTCAGCGGTCAGAGCATTGGACCGGATATCCAAAGGTCGCGGGTTCGATTCCCGTCCGAGAACATGATCTGGTGCGAGTCCTACTCCACCAAACGAATTAAGCGCAAAATATTATGATGTTTTATTACAATAAATTCATACATATAACTTATTAACATACCTACATTAATTTTGTAGAAAACGTAGCAAACTTGAAAGCTCGTATTGGATCGTGTGTGGCTTTTATCGTTGCAGCAAGATTAGGTTTGGAGTCAAAAAAAAGTCAGAATATTTCAAACGGCATAATTACTTAAAAGCATATGCCTTCAGTTGTTTTAATTAAGTTAAGAGTCAGGTGAACAGTGAGCTTTCATAACTTTACAAACCTTTGATGATTTGCAATTTGAGCTTATTTAACTCTTCTTGTGATGTTGTGTATGTATTTATCTAGAGTTCTATTAATTAAAAATCCAAAGTACCAAACCAAATAAAAATTAATGCTTTTTACAGTTTTGTATAAAACAATGTTATTGGCGTTTATTTTGAATTGGGTGAGTATTTTGGAATTTTTATTTAATAAAAACCAAGACAAATACTATCTTAATCCGAATAACGTCATAAGAAGAGTTAATTATGCTAAAAATGCAAATCATTTTGGTATTACGTTTGTATGGGAAGCTCACTGTTCACGGCCTTACCACAAAAGAAATTAATACACTGTTCAACAAGTGTTTAACTTAGACACTGTTTAAATGTGATGCTATCACTTTTTTGACAATATGATTTGAATGAGACGGCATCACATTTGAACAGTGTCTAAATTAAAGAGTGTTTTAAAATCTCTTGCGGTAAGGCTGTTAAGGTACAAAGACACTAGCCGGAGCTGAGAGCTCACGGGTTAATTCGTTTGAAGCCGTGCAGAAATCCTCTCTATTACTTTAATTACCCGCTCTCTTTTATAATTCGTCCTAACGTCCTCTTTACTCTTTGGTCCTGACCAAACAGTATATTGGTTAACGCTGCTTAGAAAGAGTGATTATTCTTTTGATCGTATCACATAGGCAAAGAGACGAAAGACTTTTAATTAACCGTCCGTGTTTTAGGGTTAAAAAGGATTTGCTCTTTTATTTATAATAAGTTTAAGTTGTTCCAGTATCGTTTTCAATACAGTTACTCGAAAATGTGTGTTTTTGATAACAGTACAGCGTGCAGTGATTTTACCGCACGCTATCACCGTGCGTTTTTGTTTACGGTTTTTTATTTTATTTCAGAAGAAGGTACCTATAATGTTTTCTCGCAAATATATTTAAAAACGTAGTATTATGGCACACGGTTGTTAAGGTTTTTTACGCACCTCCTTACGAACCTTGTATCATAAACTACTATTAAGATCTACTTGGAAGTGCTTATAATACGACTGTTTTACGGCTTTAACTCAGTGAAGTTTTTTTTTTTAAATAAAATAAAAAGAAATCTTAATTTTAGTAGTATTAAAATTTGTTTTACTTTTTCAGTATTAATTGGAAATACGTTGACTATTTTTAGTGACCTTATTTTTTTGAACTTGAAGTAAAAAAATATGAAACTTTGAAGTTAATATGCTACGTTATGTGGTCGCAAACCTAATTTCAATGAGGTGGTGAGTCGATTTTCAAGCGATTGACGATAAAAAGCGATATTTGACTAAAATCGCCTGTCAAGTCACCTGCTTAATAGACCGGTGTAAATACCGCCTTAAATATTAATAAAGTTATCCTTTGAAGTTTTCAGACGTCTCGTTTGAAAAGTTATCGAACAAAAACGCAACGCTCCTAAAACTCTATACCTAGCTATAGACTTTTCTTTATTCCCACTAAACGTTAAAAAATATACATTTTAATATTTTCAATTTATTTTTTTGTAAGAAACAGCTGATTTTTTTTTTCGAGATTTCAGAGTTAGTCCCATAGTAAAATTTGATCAGTTTGATGGTCCCTATGTACCATATTCGGCATTAAGGGTACTTTTGTAACATGTTGTATAACAAATAGATTAAATTATAGTAGAAAAAAAACTCTGCATTTATAATGTTTCTCTAATAACAATGTTCTTGAATGAAATACATTCTCCTTGATCAACCCTTCACGTTAATTAATAAATTAAAAGCAGCCCTGTTTCAACGGGGCACAAATTAACGACTTTAAAAACCGTTATATTTTCATTGCCCGATCATATTTTTTTTATTATAATGGAAGTTAATGGCTGGAAGTAGTCCGAAGAAAAATAACCATTTACGGTTACTACGATCGCTGTTATTTCGGAGTACCTAATTACTCTGTTTTAATAACTTTTTTATGTTTTCGATAAAAAAGCTTTTGAGTTAGTTGAAAAGAAGTATACTTGCGTTATAATAAAGTTTCAGTTAACTACAAAGAGATGATAACTGAAATATTATAATAATATACTTTATCTACTTTAATATCGTAAAGTTCGAATTACAAACTTCAGAACGAGTTTATATTGAAACATACGTATATACGCAATATTTCAATTTGAAAAAACAAAAATTATAGCACTTCTTCGCTAACAAAACAATGTTATAAAATAACTTTTTTACCATTACGATACGGGAACCATGGATTTAGTACATTACTCCTTTGTAGTATCTATGATAATTATTAGGTAGTATCGCTTAAGACGCCGGCGAACATACAAACGTAATACCAAAATGATTTGCAATTTGAGCATAATTAACTCTTCTTGTGATGTTATTCGGATTAAAACAGTATTTGTTTAGGTTTCTATTAAATAAAAGTTAATTATGCTCAAATTGCAAATCATTTTAGTATTACGTTTGTATGGGAAACTCACTATTCGCCTGACTCTTAACCGGGGCGCGCCAACCACGCCATTTTTAAAACAATTGGATTGGATTAAAGAATTAGGATTCTTTTTATTCTTGCTTCAAAATGTCTGATAGCAGTGAATGTGAAGAAAATTTGACTCCGACCGATATTTAAAATGCAGCGACGGAAATGACTCATGATCAAGGTATTAACAGCGAAGCCTCTCTCTCTTTTTTAACATTGATCTTTCTCTTCTCTTCGATCCTAATTGTTTAAAAAAGATGAAGAAGTGAATGAAACATGCACAACTAGGTGTTAAAACACTCGTGTGATACTATTAATATTTGATCATTTAAACACACACTCGTGTTTTAATACCCCTCATTAAGCAACAGTTTCATAAACTACTATTTTGTGTTATTTAAATTTAAACCTAATAACAGTATTATAAAGTTACAAAATCATTTAAGGAAAGTGTGTGAGATTTGTGACGATTTGGATTTTGTGGGCAGGGAACGTTTTGCTAAAAAGTTTCACGTGTAGTTTTCGAAACAATTAAATTATGGGTTTGCAAGCGTCCCTCTCAACGGAGTTACTAGCTCTTTAGCGGCAGGTCGTAACACACTTATAAAGTTCGGATTTGCGGAATACACTTAACTCTCTCGTGAAACGTAAACGTAAACTAATACGTTAGTTAGGGGCACGGGCTGTTATTTATTATAAACAATTTATTGTTTATCATACTCTGGGGGAATGTAATAAAAACTTCAAGAAATACGGAAACGGTTGATTGTTTAAAACCTGGAAATAAATTTTCTTTATGATTTTATTTATTTTATATTATTATCTTTGGGGAGCTAACAGCATCATTTACAAGTTAACTAAAAGAGAAAAATACTTAAAAGCTAATTACAAGCTTACACAGATAAAAGTTACGTAGTGCACAATACTTAGACTTAAAGTTAAATAAACATTATAAACTGAAAAATTAATTTATAAATAAATTAATAATTGACAACATCACATACATTGCTCCGATTCTAAAGTAAGTTAGCTAAAGCACTTGTGTTATGGAAATCAGAGACAACGGTGGTATTGCAAACACCCAGATTTGAGCCTATATAGAAAAGTTCGTTTTCTAAATTGACCCAACCGGGGATCGAACCCGGGACCTCAGAGATGGCGACACCTTGAAAACCGGCGTACAAAGCCACTCGACCACGGAGGTCGTCAAATTATTAAGCTTTAATGAAAATCAGTGTTAACGGTTATTAAACTTTTGATTTTGATTTTAATTAAAAAACTCACAATTAATTTTTTTAAACTATTTGCATGATCGAATAAGAAAATGGTAATAGGTATAATGAATTATTAGAATTAGAAAGTAGCTGTATTATAACATTTGCGTGTTCTGTTTTTAGGTCTACAGAATAGAAGGATTGTATAAAGACAAAGGCGTATTAGAGCCATGCGTTGTATATAAAGCTCTTATTGACCATCAATTATTGCTTATCCTTCCGTAATCTGCTCCGTTTATGCCGATTCTGGCATGCGTCCGTGCGTCCCGAATTTGAAATTCAGATTATTTTTTTTTATTTTCGCCAAATCCGCAGCGCCATTATTCAAATTTATTTTTGTGTCGAAGCACAATGAAGGAGCATTGTGCACAATCACCGGGATTGAGTTTTCCGGTATTCTGATGTGGAATGACCGGGGATAATAAGTCAAATCTTTTGGAATAAAAAAATATTATTCCTATTTTAATTACCGATGTATAATGCCCAAAATTATAATGCCGATGGTAAATAAAAAAGCGAAGGTTAGGTTGAAGAAAATGTAATATACAACATGTAACGAAAATATCAAAATGTATGAAACAGCTGATTTTTATTCGCGATTTCAGAGTTGGTCCCATAGTAAAAGTGGTTCAGTTTGATGGTCTCTATCTACCATATTCAGCATTAGGTACTTTTGTATCACGTTGTATATTTATAGGTTGCGAATACTGTGTCTGCTGGGACCACGGATGTTATCAAGTAGGTAATAACTATTTATTATAACTGCAAACATACTCTACTATAAACATAAATCCACTTCATTCTTGTACCATTCAATTTGTAAAAGTTGCTTTCTAGCAACTTTTTGTTCTGTTGCGTAACCTCGTGCAACATGTTCTGCAACATGTATTTTGCGCCAAATTTTGTTTAGTGAATACGAAGCATGTATTCGCAAAAATATTAATATTTTTTCCAAACACCCAAACCCAATTTACAAGTCAATCAATAATTATTATACCCATAAAATAAAATCGTCAGTCAAAAACATATTTTACGGGCGTGTCGTTTGCACGATCAATTTCATAAAACTCACAGCGAATGGGCTTTATTTACGAATGTACCACCACCAAATTAAGTCTGGACGCATAAAAAATATAAATGTTTATTAAAGTGTCGGAACACGGTGCCGTGACTGTAATTTGGGATTTAATACGTTCTCTGACCGAACCAATTCGCACATAAACGATGGATACCGTTTCAACTGTTGTCACCCTCTTTTTTATACTTCACTTGCGTAGACATTCGGAACCTTTGACCGGGATAAAAAAAAATAGTTTTAATACAGGTTGTAAACTATCTGAATGCAATATTTCATCCAAATCCGCTTAGCCGTTTTTGCTTGATTGTGTAACAAACATACAAACTTTCACCACCTTTCACTTTACAATATTAGTCAGATTTAGATTTTACAGGGAAAACAGTTAGGTTATAAGAATGTTGTTCCTCACAAGAAAAAAAATAACCTTTTGTTATCTTTTCCGCAGTAAATAAAAATATATTAAAATGCAGTGTCTCTTAAACAGGCCAAGTCACTAGAGGTGGAAATTTCAAATCTCATCAACTACCTCAACAGGCAAAGTTATTAAAAAAGTCATTAACACGCTTTTAAAAGGTATGTCGTGTCCGAAATATCATTACTTACTTCGTTTCCTCTGGATTTTGCAAGGCTCATTAACTCGAAAAAACGAATCATCAAAATATTCGGTGAAAACGGTAATAACGCTGGGGCGTTTCCCCAAATCATCTTATACGAGTGTCACGTCCATTCGCGATTCAGGCCTGTCACAGCTTGCGACAGGCACTCGAGTTTAAGCACAGCCCCCTGATTATGTAGCTTTGTTGCAATCAACTCTGACAGAAATCGCAGTTACATTGCTGCTTTAGTAAGAACCAATGTGACAACTATCTTTCTTAAAGCAGCAATGTAACTGCGGTTTCAATCGATTTCAATCGAGAATTGTTAGCAACAGAGTTACGTAATCAGCCCCCGGATATTAATGGTTTGCTTCAGACACTTACCGAGCCTCCTTAGTGGCGGCGCATCGCGTATGCAGTTGCAGAGCGGCTGGCTATTACCGATTTTCAAGTGACATTCGCAATCGCTAAGTTGTCAAACAGCAGTAATTGTAAAACTTTCATATGACTCCGACACAATTGTAAAACTCCGAACTAAGGTGAATCCTAAGATTTTCCCGATTTACCAACTCTTAATGGTAAAAGTCCTAACTGTCCTGTGATAATCATTTATTGCAAACTATTGGCACCATTTACTCGGTAAATCATAGGTGTTACTGCAAACCTCGTAGCAACATCTATTAGTCGACATCGACAATGGAGTGGCGTTAATAATTTACATACTCATTACGTATTTGACAACTCAAAGTCCGTGAAAGATTTATAAAACTTTTATATAATTTTGTAATTAGTTTCCATGTTGGTAATTTACTAAAACATTCAAGGTGATGGTGATACCCCTATTATTATATTATCCCGTGTATTTAGCTACTTAATTTTGCAATGCTCAGCAAAACACTTATCTAATTAAAACCTAATAGTCATACAAATAAAGGCTATCTACTTTCAGTAATACCATGGCTCTCCGTATTATTGCCCCGATCTCGATTTTACGAGTTGCCGTAAAAAAAGTCGCGATTAGAATGAATATATCTAAGGGATATCTATTTTATCTGTCCTTATACTTCATAATAACGGTTTATCTGTCACTTTCGCTCGGTTAAACGTTAATAAAAGAAAGGAGTTAGCTGTAGAGCGGCTGTAAATCATAAAGAAGTGGCAAAGACATTTACACGTTACGATTCGTGAACATAACGTGTTCGACACGCTAGGAGATTTCACCAGCTTTGGTGAAATCTCCTAGCGTAAATTTAATGTAAATTTAAGCTTTTAAATTTACACTAAATTTTGATATTCCTTAGCCTCTATTCCTATTAGCCCTTCAAATCAAAAAAAAAAAAAAGATTATTTGGTTCAAAAAAGATTGTTTTCAAAGATGTGAGTGAGAAGGGTGTGCGCATTAATACAACTAGAGATATATAATATTATATAGTCACTATAAATGATGTAATTTTTATTGTACACACGACGGCACCTAAGACTATACATCTTGACCTTGAGACCGCCTTTATGCCTTACGTAATAAAAGCTGTTTTCGTAGTTTAACTGTATAACCTGACGTGCTGTCGTGTGTACCAACCAACTCATCTTTACCATAATATTTTCTTAAGCAAAAAGCTGTTTTTGCTTTTATAAAATTTTTCGATAGAAATCTTCTAAAATTCGTATCGTGTGTTGTAAATTTCCTTTAAACCGTTCGCTGAGTTGACTCAGAAACGCGTGTGCTTTATGAGGGCTCGAGAAATATCGGTCCTTTTATTTGAATCGCAATGTTATCATCCCGTCCGATAGATGGCGGAGCTGAGCACCTAAAGAGATTTGGCCCACATTCTTTCAGGGTTTTGTTTCGGGGTTATTAGAAGGGTTGCGATAAGTAAGCCTTTATGTAAGTGCGGTGCTTGGTGTGGATGAGCTCTGTTTTCATAATTCATGTTAATTTAGATTTTTACTTGAGCAATAATAGTGTTTAAATTATTGAACCTTATGTGTGAATTTCTTCGCTCTATCATTTTCGATGAAAGTCATGATTTTGTCGCATGCATTACGCGTGGGTTGGTAATTTGTGCAATCTATGTTCAACTCTCGAAACCTAATAACTGATCCCACGGGATAAGATCTAAAATAAAACCGGTAGGTAGGAGAATAGGATGAAGAGTGGCAGAAAGAGATGTCACAAAGTAACAATGCATTTTAACATTATGTAATTTTATAAAAATAGCATTGTGAATACTAAAATCTCAAAATTTTAAAAAAATATGTAGGTATTTTAAATAAAGCAGACCTACAAAAATTACATAGAATCACAATTTATTATTATGTATAGCAGTAATTTTAACCACTACAGTTTATCAATGGGAAAGCTACTAAAAGCTTATTTGAGTGCCTCCAAAATTTGGTAGTTAATATAAAGCCTCATACAAGCTTAACCGCTAATCGACGTTAAATGGTTTTCAAAGCGATATTGCTGAAAGTTACATGCAAACTCATTCCATGAGTACCTACAAGTACTTGTATTATCAATAAATAGTAACATAATACTAAATAATATACTAGAAAAAATACGACTCTCACCAGATCATGTTCTCGGACGGGAATCGAACCCGCGACCTTTGGATATCCGGTCCAATGCTCTGACCGCTGAGCTACCGAGTCACTATAGCTGTGTGAGTGACTCGGTAGCATTGTGAATGCTAAAATCTCAAAATTTAAGAATAGTAACATTTTGTAGTAGCTAGATCTATTTTACTTAAAAACACCACGGTCGAAAGGATTCAAAAAAATCCTATTGAAAGTGGACAAAATCAACATTTCGTAGTCCTCTGTTTCCTCCTCCAAAACTAGACCAATTTAAATACGTTTTACATAAAAAAAATAAAGGAAGGATTTGGCTGTGTTCCAATGTTTTGCTTTTTTATATAATCTCGTAAAATTTGATTACTGGATGTCTAAACAATGTCAATTTTTTTAGGTTTTTGGAGATTAATATCTCTTTTAATAATTATTTTGTGAAAAAAAAAAGAAAACATAGGAACACAGCCAATTCATTCCTTTTAATGAAAAAAATATTTAAATCGGTCTAGTTTTGGAGGAGGAAACAGGGACTACCAAACGTTAATTTTGTCAACTTTCTATAGGATTTTTTCAATTCTCTCGATCTTGGTGTTTCCTCTTAATTTAAATGTAGGTATTTCATTTTCGTTTCCAGTCGATTCATAATAAATTAAGTATTAAAACCACTCTACATTAGAAATAAACGGTTTTCATTGGGGTATATATGAAACTTAATTTTTCATGTTAATGTTGCCTAAAGTGGCCACCTTTTGCTCTTTTGCATACTACTACTACTACCACGAACTATATTTTAATGAGGTTATTGTTTGTAAGTAAACTAAAGAACTTTAGCTTCAATCTGTACATGTGAATTTTCGATACATTATGTAGTTAGCAAGCAATAATTTAATTAAGATGAGGGCGCCATTTGAAATCTATAGGATCCTCAATGGAGTTTTTTTATAGCTTTTGTTGAAATTATAAGAAAATTACACAATTATTTTCTGTATATTATGGATGTAATGATATTAGTTTAAAAAAAAATATTTTTTGGTATTGTAATATTTTAAAATAACTTCATATTTTTTTTAGATCTAAGCAAAGGCAATTACTAGTCTACGTAGGTACTTAAAGTCTTCAAAACCAAGATTATAGTCAAAACACAATGGATCATCTCGTTTTTTCCCGTCTCCCTTTTCTTTCATAACAACAATAAAAACTGTCTTCGTGACCCGCACAAAATGCCCATTAACACGTTGTTATAAAGTTCATAAAAAGCCCATTCTGGACTCTTCAAAAGGTCAGTTGTTACAGAAAGGGTTCTGTACGTTATGGGGCTATAATAGCCTTTTTAAGGACTGTCAATTACAACGTGCTTTGAAACTTCTTTTGAATACGTTTGGATGATGCTTATGAACATTATTGGAACATATCTCTATATTATTGTAATGAAAAAAATCTGTGATATTAAAATGCTCTCACTCAAAGAGATAGATTTAATATACCTATTTAAATAAAGTTATAAATAGAAGATTATGGTTGTATATTTTACGGGGTGTCATTTACCGTTTTTGCTGCAAATAGCACATAATTCACATTATTTAATAATAAAATAAAACAATTAAACATGATCAGATGGAAAATGAAGCCGTGTATTTTTAGCTGGTATTTTTTACGAAACTAGTAGGTAATAAAATATAAAAGTTTTAATGCCATTCTCCTGACAATTTTTGAGGATAAAAGAGTATGTTATATCAAACAAGCATGTGATCATGATATACAGGGTCATTTTTAATTCATTTAAAACCTCTCGTGGGGTTGATCAGACCATCAAACTGAACAACTTTCATTATTGGACCAACCTTGAATCGCGAAAAAAAAACCGTTGTTTCATATAAAAGTACAATGCCTACTCCATCGAAATGTATGAAACAGCTGTTTTTTTTCGCGATTTCAAGGTTGGTCCCATAATGAAAGTTGTTCAGTTTGATGGTCTAATCAACCCCACGAGAGGTTTTAAATGAATTAAAAATAACCCTGTATACTGAGTATTCTAACTTAACAGAGTCTAATCTTAATAAAGGTCCTAAACTGTCGTGAGATGATATACTGGGAATTTGTCACCGCAACAATGCGCGAACTCAGTTCTATGAAGTATAATTTATACGGAATAGTAATACTCAACTAGGAATTTAATATACAGCAATAATCTCGAGACCTTACAGCTTCAAATTATATTAGTCTAAGTTTCCAGAGCCTTGAAACGTTTGTCATTAGGTAAATCATAATATATTATTTACAATAAATATGTGATATCTACCTATTTACATAATTAAAAGTAGTTTAAACATGAACTTAATTATTAATACCACATTTTTTTTACTTGTAACATTCCAAAAACGAATCGCAATTTTCATGAAAAAAATGTGGGTAGGTATTGGCCAGTGCTCACTCGCAATACGACGTTGCAAAAATACAATTATTAAAAGTAGTTATTACATTAAAATCAATGTGTAGTGATAGGCATTGATAAAATATAAAATAACGCGTTTCTTATCTAAAAAAAAAGCAAAAAAAACTTTAATCAATAATTCTGATAGATTTTAACTCTTTTAAACATTAGCACTTACCTTTACCTTTATTATTAACACGTTTTTATTAGGTAATAAAAACGTGTTATATAATCAATAATTACTAAATTATTTAATTTAGTAATTTTTGTGGACAAACAACCAAACAAATAAGAACAAGCAACCTTGCTTTTTTATTTGTTTGGTTGTTTGTCCACAAAAGCAAACGATATTATACTATCTTTTCGATGAGCTAGAGACTTGAAACTTTGAACATTAGTCAGAACTGGAAGGCAATGCAATATTATGGTGCCATTGAGTTGATCTGATGATGGAGCCGGAAGAAGACCACAGGAACTCTGTAGTAAAACCATGCAACTCCATCGAGTTGGGGCTCGTTTATATTGTCTTGACGAGTACTCTGTTGGGAAATAGTGTCCAGGGTCTGATGATTGAGCCGGAAGAAGGCCTCAGGAACTCTGTAATAAAACCATGCAACCCTATCGAGTTTGAGCTCGTATAATGTCTTGACGAGTACTCGTCGACTAAAAAGCAGAAAATAATAATTTAATAAAAAAACACGTTTTAAAATGGACTAAAAAGTATATAATAATTTCTCCCGTAAAGATTTATAACCTTATACAAACGTTTTAAACCTAAAAACGTGGGATGCAAAAGACAATTGAAAAAATAAACTCTAAATTAAAATAGATACCTATAAGATAATGATTGTCTTAGTTTTAAATTAATAACTTGAAATCTGATGAAACTATGAAATGAAGATGGCAGGGACTTACGACAGTTAGCAGTTGTTTTATATTTGTAATCTCAAGTATTTCTATGAGCCCATCAAAACTTAATCCTTAGTAGTATAACGATGTTTGAAAACAAGAGATATATAATACCGAAAGAAAACAGATGATGACACACGTGAACGAATTAAGCACGCCATGTTTTTTTTGCATTCATATCGCTATTTTTAAATGTTTATTATGCGGGGTCCACACCAACGGCAAACGCCGTTGAATTTTCAAATTGATGAACCTTATGCGTATAGGCATATGAAAATTAGCGCGATTAAGTGTGGCCCCAGCATCAGAAATATATAATAGTACCTCGTCCATCATTAAAGTAGAAAAATACTTCTTTGGATTCTTTTGAAAAAAATTGGATGATACTATGATCACTGAGTTACTGTTTTGTTAGAAGATTCGTTGAGATTGGCATTGGCTATACTACACAGTATGTAGATTAACTAAAGGCAATCCTTTTGACCAGGCTGTGTGTAGGTTGAGAAGAAGCCAACAGTAAAAATTTGACAAGAAGTAACATCAAACTGTCAAATAATTGTCAATAAAATAATATAAACTTCTTGCTGTTTTCATTTCAAAACAAGAAGTTTGTTATGATGCCTACTCTATTTTACAGATTGATGTCAAATTGATGTAATTTCTTCCGAAATATTACAAAAAACTGAGTTCTATATAATTATCGAACCTACTCACAAAATTTCACGAGAATCGGTTGGGAAATGCAACCTTTAGAGGAAAACAAACGGACATACGAAAGCATTTTTGCCCAAGCTGAAGCAGAAACGGTTCGCTCGCGTTTCGCACTCGCTCAGTACTATTTTAGAACAGTCACTTTTTGCGAGGCCATGCTGCATTTCATTAGAAATCAAAAAGCAGACGTCTGCAATGTCTGGTTGTATGTTTTCAATAATAGTCGCTTGTATGTTCGAGAGGTGATTCTTTTAATTGCCCCACGTCTCTGGAGAGGGCGTGGAGACTAGAAATTGGACCCATTTAAAGTTTTTCGATTTGCCATCCACAGAAATGTCTGGGCTAAGTCGAGCTTGTGCTCTCGTATGACCTGATATTTACTGTTCGAACTGTGTTTGTTGAAATTCGACATAATTCTATTGTTATTCGAAAAATATGCATCATCATGAATGAAAAAACACACCTACATGAACCTGAATACAATACATTACTTTTTTGGTCAGTTTTAACATAAAAAACATTGAAAACAGTCTAGTCTAGGCAGTTATTAGCGCGATGTGAAAGTCGAAGAAGTTGAATACAAAAGCTATGGCGGGAGACACCAAGCTACAAGCCAAGAACATAAAGCAGAAGAGGCCTTAATTACACCCCATATGGATTGTAGGTTGGAAATGCATATTAAGGCAGCGGCCAATAAAATGTGATCAACCATCTGATGAACAGCCATTGTCAAATAATGTTAATCTCTCCAATTCGAACATAATGTTCCTACCAGGGTTCTTCCTCATCAGAGTTCTCCTGACCAATTACCAATCCACCAATTTAGTCCAAAAACAATAATTAATTAACTTTTAGTATTTCTATTTCAATGTAACCACCTAAGTTCACTGCGTGCATTAGGATCGCTTCTAAGAAAGATTAGGAGACTACGAAGCGACTAGAACATCTGAAGCAAAATGTAAATTACTTCTGGAAAGTGAAATGGCACTGGAACTAACGAGTCGAGTCTCCTCAAGTTGCAGTGTTAGTTCTGCCAAAGGCTTGGCTTAGCTTTTGATAACATGAGTTGTTTAATTGTTTGATTGGCATGATGGAAGAACTAATTCTGGTGGTAATATTTACGCTGTCACTGTATATTCCGTTTGAAATTAGCTTCTATGATTTTAGTTACTTCATGTGTGGATGATAAAATATTATAAGGGGACACAGAAAATCTATTCACCATTTTAGAAAATAAAGAGCACTGAATCTGACAAATTCCAATCCAATGTCAATCTCAATCGGTGTTAAATTTCAATGTTGACAAAAACTGATATCTTGAACTCGAGATCTCGTCAAGAAAGAAAGAGAGAGAGAGTCTCTTTCGTCGGATTGCACGTTTTCTATCCCAATCGCAATTAGTTCACTAAATTACCGCACCATATTGGCTTAATACGCCGCTGCCTGCTAATATTGGGTGGGTGCTACCGACTGCAAATGAAGCCAGCTTGATGGGCCAGGCGCTATACCACAAACCGGGCAGGCTCCTGTACAGGGCGAGTGCGTCTGTTTCGTATCCCGCATGTGCAGGGTAGCCTTTGAGAGCGCTAAGTAGGGAGTTTAGTGGGTATGGTTTCATCAAGGCAAATCCCACATTACCCGTTGCTAACCAGGCACGGAGCATGCGTAAATGCATTCTCCCTACTATAAAAAAAAAACGTGCTATACCACTGCGCCACCGAACTCCTCAATATGTAGTACGAAACTTCACAATTTCAATGTCGATCGATCGGGATTATACCCAAATACCAATAAATCAGATCCAATCCCCAAGTTTCAGAAAGAATCCCCTCTAATTAATGTCTTTTTAATAAAACCCCGAACGATCGGAAAGTGAATGCATCGTTGAATAGGGAATTGAAGGTCGGCCCTTAGCGGTAACTTGCCTCGAAGTTAATTAAGTGAGTAAGTTGGGCTAAGTTTCCGGGACATGAATGAAGCGGTTACTGCGGGCTAATATCTTGTTAGCAGAAGCCTTCTTGACGTCAATCGTGTTAAATTAGTTGCGTTAAGTAACAGCAAAAGGCATCTTTTAGGTTATAATTATTTATTTAGTTTAATTATTAAACATAAACCGGGTTATTACAAAAGATTTTGTTTTTAAAACTATTTAATAAACGTGATAATTTGTCACCATGATAACTTTATATCCATTGCGTCACCTAATTTAAGCTACACCGCAATGTACACCAAATTGTCATGACAATTGACAAATTGTAACGTTATTAAATAGGGCCCTGTTTTAATGTGATGCATCACATTTAGCGTCAGCGCCCACGAGCGACATTTTGTAGCTGCAATTATCGCGGCGTTAATCGCAGCATTAAAAGCGGCATTAATCGCGGCGATAATCGCGGCGTTTTTTTGTCGCCCTTTGTCACTCTTGTCAGTGTCATTTCGTGGGCGATTAGTCGCTGAGCTATACTTTTTGCAGCTCGTAGGCGTTTACGTATTGCTCTGTATTTTCTATTCTCGGCGACAAAAATCACTCAGTGATTAATCGGTCGCGGGCGGGAAGCCTTAAACAGGTGTCTAACTTAAACAGTGTTTAAAAAACCTTTTGTTATTACAAAAGATTTTTAAACATGGTTTATATCTAAGCATAAAGTTTATGCCAGTTCTAACTTATTTTGTATATACGAGTTACACTTTGTTTCTCCACAACGGGACAGTGCTTGGCCTTCACGACGACCTGAGTGGTGCAGTGGTCAACATGCCAGTCTACCACGCAACTGGTTCGATTCCCGGCCGGGCAGAAATTGGAATGATAAATTTTAATTTCTGTGGCGGGTCTGGGTGTTACTATGTGTAATACGTATATGTTTAAAAAGTATTATATCAGTAGTATATCAGTTGTCTAGCACCCATATTACAAGCTTTGCTTAGTTTGGGGCTAGATGGCGCTGTGTGAAATTGTCCAAGCATTTATTTATTCAGTGTACTTACACTACACCCAGAATCTTCACCACTGAGGAACTGCCTATCTTACCTCTAATCGCTGGAACACAACAATGTTTAAATTGTTGTTATTGCGTCAGACTTAGGTAATCGAACCCGGGTCCGCGTCTTACACGTGTCGGCGAACCACTGACTGACTTTTATCAGGTGAAAGCTCATGTTTTATTTTATAAAAGTACTTATCTATATTTTCCAAACGAAATGACATAATTGGTATTTATAACCACAAGAAATAGAAAAATACAGTTTTTTTCATTAATTTTGAAGAGTTTGTATAGCCATTCTAATTTCAATCTCATAAAGGTTATTAAAAAAAAATAAAGAACAATTTTTTTTTTATTATTTTCTGTTACATTGATTCAAACATCTCTATTAACCTCAAGTTAAGATCTATATTCCAAAACCCCAACCCTGCCACTCGATTTTTAACTCTTCACTTTTAATACGTTTTCATAATTCACTTCCGATAATAATTTCCCAAGTTCGTTCTCGAACGCAATTTCGCCATTATAAATTTAGTAACCTCTTTTACAGTCGTCATTAATTTTGCTCCACCATTTAACTTATAAAGGACGGCCCCAATTATTGCTGAACAAAAGAGGTCGTGTAATCTCAGCGAGACCGGTGCAAAGTCACAGCGCGAAAACTTACAAGTTCAAAAGTGTATAGAGTCGTACAATAATTTTATTTGAACCTTTTTTGTGAATGCTGTTGAAAAATGAAGTAAGAACGTCATATTTTTTATTATCCAAACGTCTATTGATTTTGTACCACTCACTGTGACGATGAAGACCATCAATCAGTTTCTCGCACAGTCAAATTAAGATCAAGATACCTTTTTTACATTTAGTCCGGTAATTGTATGTTTTCAGACAAACAAATAAATAAAGTTGAAACTTATGTGGTGTGATACATTTGGGTTTGCTGTTCAAAACTCACAACTCTCCTCCTCTTTCCACCTGACACTCCCCCCCCCCCCACCGTGAAATTAGTCTCCTTTTCGCAAAATACTTAAAAAAGTTGTTAACAGTTTTTTAAGTATTTTGCGAAATATACAAAAAAGGGTCAAAGGTAAAAATTATCCTCATTAAATTGGAAACAAAATATGTCCTATATCTTATCTTTTGATTAACTTGACGGTTTTCGAGCTGTAGCTAGTTTGAAAAATATACTGCTCGAAAGAAAAAAGGGGCCACTATATGGTTTTCCATACAAACGCGCGCTTTTGCGACGTTTTTATATAGAAGAGATACTGCATATTGTCTGTACTATCAGCTGAGAGAGAGACTCGATGCCGTAACCTCGTTTAGCACTTAACGTGTTGGTTGGTGCGCCGTACAATAGATGGCGCCGTATGTTATCGCTTTAAAATGTTACGGCGTTTGCTTTGTGGCCCGTCTGTCGTCTATATTGTGTGGAAAACAATCGCATTGAAACCGTGACGTTGGGCACTGCACTGATGCATTTTTTGTGTAATGCACTAATTTGATCTATTAGCCATTCGTCCGAATGAATTTCAATAAACATCGAACACAGATCACTCGAAATGCTCCCTTACCACAAAAAAATAATAATCGTACTAACGTCCCTTACCTAGTAGCATAATACAACGTGTTACAAAATAACCTCTAATGGTAGGGGTATTCCATACCATACCATACCATACCATGCCGAATACGGCATTAGGGGTATTTTTGTAACACGTATAATAGTAGCAAAGTGAGCTGTGTAGCCTCGCGTTTGTGCGTTAAAAAGGAGCGAAAATTATATGTTGTTTAATTAACTATTAATCTAGATGTCGCTCGAGGCTATCAAAAGCGTTTGGTAACGACGGCTGTAAACCTTATCGGGCATTGGGTTGGGTGCCTTCTCGGAGGACCCCGAATACATACATACAAATTGCATCGCCCTTGAGCTCACACAACACGGCCTTTGAGGCCAAGTGCATGGGCATAATTATGGCGGCTGGGGTAATCGAAACAAGGGAGGTAAAAGACCGCGACATCTTAATTCTCTCTGACAGCAAATCCATTCTACGAGCTCTCCAGGGCAGTCGCATCACATCGAGCCTTTTACAGTAGATGCACTTAATAATAACTATCCGATGGATCAATGGACAGTGGATCACGGGGAAACGATGCAGCCGACGAACTGGCTAGATGCACATTTGGTTCGACGCCTTGGCCCGAAACCGATCGGCAGCCTATCTGAGCTGTTAAATATGAAAACGCTCTTAGGGCCTGTTTCACAATCAAAATATAAGTTCTGAGTAGTTACTTGACAGTTGATTTGACAGTTGGGATATGAAGAATAAGTCAAATCATCTGTCAAGTACACTACTCAGAACTTTTATGTATTCTAATAATATGAATTGACTGTGTATCTAGCATATTTAGATTTTAGTAATAACCATTAAAGACACATACGTATCGCGTTATGTTAAACTTGTTAATATATACAAAAGTTACTTTAAAACAAATTATATTCATAAACAATAACGGATAAAATGACAGCTGAAATATTTAGCTAAAAGCATGAATGAATCTTAACTCGTCGTTCATTTAAATATTCCACCGAAACTAAAGACTTAAAGTCTGAACTGTTACATTTGAAATTCGTCTCAAACGTCTCTAGTAATTGTTGAATCGTGTAATTGCCATAGACTGCACAAAAAATAGACATGGCGTCACACAGATAAGATAACTGTTTTTAACACTATTTAAATATATATACTTACGAGCAATTACTTATTTAAATTAAACTCAACTCTACTGCAGACTAAGTAGCCTAAGATCATTTATCACATGGACAAGACAGCAATTGAAAAATTGTCTAACAGGTTATTATGTCATAATAATTTATCAGGATACATAATAATTATATAAACATAACTTTACCTATATGATCCGTTAAATTATTTTTATTTGTGCAGTCTATGGCAATTACACGATTCAACAATTACTAGAGACGTTTTAGACGAATTTCAAATGTAACAGTTCGGATTTTAAGTCTTTAGTTTCGGTGGAATATTTAAATGAACGTCGAGTTAAGATTCATTCATGCTTTTAACTAAATATTTCAGCTGTCATTTTCCACTTGTCCACCACTATCCCACTGGCGTTTTCCAAGCATTGGTGGTGGTTCTCGAACGTCTGATCAGCAAAAACGCCAGTGAAATAGCGGCCTAAGCATGATTTCTATAGTTATGGATGTTTATATTAATGTTTATGTATTTATAGCAATATTACAAGCTCTGCCCCATTTAGGTCTCAATGACAGGTGTGAGTATCTGAAATTGTTTTTTTATTTATTATTATTGCGTTATTAAATCTATGGTACTCGCTAAAGGAAGTGCTGCCATCTGCCACTATTTACGAGAACTAACTCAATTCTTCGCAGCGACGGCGCGCCTTGGACGGCAGTCTTCCAATGGCAAATTATTTTCAGCAACAGCTCTGCAGTGAAATTAAATTTTTGGCTGTTATTAAATTTTGAGTAATTAACACCCATTTGCACTCAACTTAAGAATCGCCAAATTCTTAATTTGACCACATTAAAACGGTGTCATGGCATGCAGCCCAGTCATCGTTTTTCGACCTTTGTTCCTTGGAGAAAATTGTTCAGTTTAATTAACACTATCACCTGTTTCAGTATTGTTACTTAATTTGGTTCCACCTTATATAATACTTATCTTGAAAAAGACAATAAAATACAAGTGACATAAAATAGGATACGAAAAACTCCAATGAACTTACCATTAAGTACGCTCTACACAACTGTATACTGCCACAGAATAAATAATAGTACTAGCGTCTCTAATGCCTTCCATTTTGTTTTCAGTTCAACCACATTGTTAACCTTTCTCTTTCTTAACCTTTTGTAAAGCGTCCACTTGTATCTCACAAGCCCAAGTAGTTACAAGTACAGCCATCTCAGACGTCTCCTGCTGCTTGGCACGTACACAGTAATGACACCGCTACAATAATTATAACCGCAAGTAAAAAAACAGTATTTACGTCATGCATGCTCACTAAGTAAATGTGCCTAAAAGTATGGAAATTTATGTTGAAATATGAAACCTTTTTAACATTATGTTGCGGTCAAAATGTCATCATTGAGGAGCTCGGTTGCGTAGTGGTATAGCGCCGAGCTCCTCCACTGCACTCGAAATTTTCGAGTTATGTCGTTGTTCCAAAACATATGCGCCGATTTGTCGCTTCGCCAAACCACATCTGATGTATATTGTAATATTGTAGAGTAGAGGAATACTGTAATATTGTGTGAGTATACTGTAATATCGTGCGACTCGATTAATGATTCTCTATAATCAGCCGTGTGCTCTATGTTATACTAAACGATGCTAATATCGTTAACATAGCAATTAAATAATTTCTACAATACTAAATAATAAACTAGAAAAATACGACTCGCATCAGATCATTATTCTCGGACGGGAATCGAACCCGCGACTTTTGGAAGTCCTGCCCAATGCTCCTACCGCTGAGCTAGCGAGTCACTAGTGGTAATTCCTCACACTGATGATAACGCTGGCTTGCAGCGTAAGAATGGGATATACTAGAAGAAATTCGAAACCACGTAAGTACAAGGATAAATTGATAAAATTAAGTACAAAGTTCATTAGTATTTCTTGCACACAGCGAATGAATTTAATCTGCATTTGTGGTAAAAACAAACAATTACACATAAACCTTCATACATTACTCGGCGAGTACGCACTTGATTTACGCTACAATTTGTCGCCGCGCCAAACCGCGGCTGATTTACACCATCGTGTTTTGTTATATCCCTTACTAACATTCTGTAATTTTATAGGAAACAATCCGTTCGTAGTAGAATTCGTAGATTAATTGTTATTTGTAAAATTTCAGACCATAAGTCCTCATACCTAGCCATTATCTTTTAAAGAATTTAAGGACTTCGTAATATTGTGACCACTACTGCCTAAATCGAGAAGCTTGATGGCGCAGTGGTTTAGCGCCTGGTCTGGCGAATGCGGAGGTAAAGAACATTTTGCAAGGGTAGGTCGTGGAATGGGTGACCAAAAATGCATTATCTCGAGCTCCTCCGTGCTTCGGAAGGCACGTACGTTGGTCTCGGCTGCATTTGCAGACGTTAACACTCCACCAATCTGCATTGGGCCCGCGTGGTGGGTTTCCACCCATCTTCCTTATCCATCCTTAAAGAAGACCCCTAGCAGTGGGGACAGTAAAACGGGTGATGGTCATCGCCCAAATCAAAGTAAAACATCCAATGGATGATTATTAATTTCATTTACAGCTGGATATCTCGAGAAACTCGACTTTTGATGGAAAAAAAACTTTCTCCCCCCCTTTTCTCCGAAGTTTGCATAGAGAAAAATCTGAAATTATTTTATGTGATAGAAGTTTATGTAAAGATTACCTTTTATTAGAATTATGTTACGGAACCCTCAGTACGCGAGTCCGACTCGCTCTTGACCGTTTTTATAAAGAGTTGTAAGTACCAAAATCATTTTCCTCCTATTTACTCAGTATTAAAACGTCATATGCAAGAAAACGCGTAATTCACCAACTTCACACTGACATAAGACAAAATTATTATTAAACAAGATAACATCATGATCAAATAATTGTTTTTTTTTTTCAAGAAAAGGTACTCGGTATTAATATGACTAAACCAGAAAATCTGTATTTGCTAGCGATAGTCCGCTCCGCTGTAGCGGCTGAATAATGCCGCTACAGCGGTGTGGCGGCAGGCACGTGCTAGTGTTTTATGACGCTCTTACACCAAAAGTGTCTGACCAGTCAGTAATGGCATTCTATTCGTTCCGAAGAGATTTCCATTTACTATCGAGTCGTTACATTTATATGGCAATGGTTGGCAGCTGTCTTATTAAAAGTGCGGAAGTAAACTTGCAGATGTATAATTAGCAGTTTTATTACTATTGGGCATTAAAAACCTATTTCAGTTGAACAAAGTTTGTAGGAAATACATAAATGTGTTAGTAGGTACTTTAAGATTTAGTGCAAAATAATTATCAGTGTGTATCAATGTGTGCAAAATAATTTAACACTACACTTGAGGTTTGAGACAATTATTTCTCTAAAAGAATTTACATTCACTTACAAGAGAAATACATTATAAACTTAAAATAAAACTCAGAAACTAATAGGTGCATGCAACATATAAGTTCGTAATTACATGTATTAGATTTTTTAAATGTTACCCAAATTGCATTTGTAAAACAATTTCTTGCAATAACAAGTTGGTATCAATTACGTATCGCTTAGTTGTCGCCATGTAACTTACTTCTAATAGACATTGGATAGCAATTAATGGTAATGCATTAAAAACAAACAGCATTTAATAACGCTTACCTATCACCATAATAGAACTTACGAGTAAAGTCATAATAATATTTAGTCAATAAAATTCTTAATACTTTAAGATAAATAAAGATAAAAATTAATAAATTGTCTTGTAAGATTACCTACTATACAACTACCTTTATTATTATTTATTATTATATATCAAAATATATTAATAAACAAAAACATTATTATTGCTAATCGTAAGGTATCCGGCATCAAAAATATTAAAAACTTCCCATTTTGCAAGTAGATGGTAATAGTCCATTTCCTGATTTATAAAAGTGTCATTAAAAAGACAAGCAAGATAATACTCCGTATATTACCATCTAAATAACACCTGGCACTTTTGTTTACCATAATATTAACCCTGGATCATGCAGCTAATAATTATGAAGAGGCCCTCGAAGACGTTTTATAACCGGACCACAGAATATAATATAAGTACCGCGTACAGAAAGGACACTTTCCGCCCCGCCCTAGAAACAATCTTACCCCTCCCCGCGAGTTCATATGCTGATTCGTATGCTAGTTACCGGACCGGATGGTATAACCGGACGTAAAAAAGTTAAGGCTGGCCCCAGACCTACCGGTTTCATTTCTTTGCTTTGCTGTTCTAGTAGAACAGGGGGCCGTACCGGCTAACGCATCGAACTTCGGAAAGTCTGCCGGGCTTCAACTTTGTGAATTGTCCAAGAATTTATTGTTATTATCATTATTAATAAAATGTCACGTACCTTTTTATGTTACTATTATGAAACTTATGACTTCACAGTAACATTTTTTATTTATTTTTTAAACATAGGTTCATTGAAAAAATAAAATATAAATAAAAAGTTAAAGGAAAGGAAAGTATTTTTTACACTACCTGCTCGTCAATGGCATATTATGTGTCATGCAAACCTTTCCTACAGTAATTCATTTTTCACAAGGGAAATAATTTGATTTGAATTTGGAATGCAACTCATGTAGTCGTGCTTGATTGAGGTTGGTTTCAAAAATGTTTAGGTGCAATGAGATTTTATTCTGAGTTAGGCTGCGTGTTATTTTATGTACAAATTAAAAAAAAGAAAAATATGAAAACTTTTTACGAAATTCATTTTCACTCGCGCATCAAGAAGGATTTATTCGAATGTCGAACTGTGGTCAATTCGACATTCGAATACAAAATAGACAAAAAAAAAAAAACTTAAGTACTTTCTTTATAACAGTCATTGGTTTCAATTTGCAGAAAGTATAAAAAGTAGAATATGCATCGCGGGCTTAAATGTGTATTTGTCTTGGGCGATCTTGAACACCTCGAACTCGGGGTTCAATATAGCGCCCGGGACATAATACACTACTTTAAGCCCTTATTGCATAATCTACTATTATCTGATGAAACATTTTCGCATTGACCAATTGAAACCTGAAGAGCTGTTAAGCTCAATAATCATTTATGTACTCAGCTTGCAGAAAATATTGAACTAGTCATTTTAAAGCATCAACGTTCCCGCGCCACGTTATTCAACCTCAATTATTGACAATCGATTAGATTTAGCATCAGATTGCAAAAAAACTTTTTTTTTTAATAGATACATCAATTGGTTTTTAAGTTGCTATTTTATGTCACGTTTTTCTATCGCTCATGTTTATCTACCGTTTTATGAAATAGAGGTATTTATTTTATCTCATTCTAACTGGAGTAGCTCATCACATCAAATGAATAGAGGCAAAAAGGGATACGATTAATAATATTCAATTTAAACTTATTTTTAAATAAAATATTTTGTGGTGCCATTTTTATGTTAAAGTTTGACCTCTGAAATTATTTTTATTCAATATTTACACAGTCCGATATTTTATTAATCTATCAAACATAAAAAAAATATTCTATCAACACGTTATTTTCATAAAGGTTTTATTGGCGTCAGTTTTACTTTTTGGTTCTGATTGCGTGTCCCGCAGATAGCGTCATTTTTTTTACCAGACACCACTATTTGGCAAGCGCGACACCAATCATTCGTTCGCACTTTCATTTCGCGGTTTTAGAGTGAAATAGGCGACAAACAGTCAGTTGCGGGCACAGAGGAAGGATAAAAAAAATGGCAGCACGGGATGCCTGTTCGAAATTCAAATGTTGGCGTATTTGTACTGGTCAGCCTTTGGCAAAATGAAATAAAGAAAAAGAATTTCGTTTTGTGGCACTTTATTTCTAAAAATGCATATGACGTAACGTGACTTAACTATAAGTGCTTTTGTTGGCATAAACTGTATTGTCGGTATTTGAACTGTTGTAGCTCTATTACTGTTGTAGGTATTCGGAATTATTCAGAATTCAAAGAAAGAAAGAAATAAGCTTATGATGAATGTCAAACCGTGCCGTCTCGTCTAATTAAATAAGTCTATTTTACTCACTAAAGTTGACTTTGAAACCTATTGCTTGAAATTATCGCACAGTCCGATAGTTGTATCACTGATAGAGTAAAATCCAAAACGCACACTGACCCAATTTTATGAAACCTATTGCATTGTTTCCCGTTATGAAGCTAAACCATTTATAAATCGAAAACTTCAAAATGGACACTCAAAAATATTTTAGTGCCTAACGCAATTAGAGGAATAAAGCGAAACTCTCGAAACGAACATGTCACTATGAGAGCCAGTTATTTGACTGCTATCTTTTATTTACACGTAGATATTGCATATTGGACCCTATAGTTCGGATTTTAAGGGTGTTAGCGGATTTCTGCGTGTCAGGTCCGATTTTGCAATGCAGTGCAAGCCAGAGACAAATGACAGTGATATTGGCAGTTAAACCGACCGGCGTTTTTGTCCAGCGCTTTTAAGTTCGTCCCACTGTGCGGGAGATGCACGAGGTAAGTGCAACGTTGATTTTGTTTTCAAAATTCGAACGCAATATTTTCTATACCGGTGGTGGAGACATGGTACATTTTGCGTTGCGTCCGATTTCAAACTTTATTTGCATCACTAAACATAGATTAAAATTAACTTTATACCGATTCCAAAATTCACGACTAAAAACATTGTGCCATAAGATAGTAATTTTTGTTACAAAATAGTAAAACTATTTGATAATAGTCTTGAGCGAATATTTAAAATCGTCTTATGGCGTTTGTCTATTTATTAATAGTTTAAAAATGTAACGTTAAAAAAGACTGCAAAAATATCTCGTAAAATAACTCAGTAATTATGAGTTAAATTTTCCTTTTCCCATAACTGTCCTTATTTATATTTGGATTTGCGCCAGTGACAAATACTCCCAATTAAAGAAGTTCAGAGAGACCAAAGTTAATTCTAATTAGAAAAGTTTCTCCGTTTACTTATTTGGACATCTCAAATGGCCAAATACGACTGCTTATTTTTTACGGCGAATTTGGAGGGAATCGTCGGCTTCTAGAATTTTCTTTTGTTACACAAGTTTTGTACAAGTAGTGTACACAGCATGATTAATTATTATCTAATGTAAAAACTAACAAATACTCACAATCAAACGAAAAGTAGGTTAACAGTTAGGTAGGGAATAACTTATTTTTAACAAATCCATGATATAATAATATAAATATATAATTTTAAGAGATTTTGACGCTGTTTATTAATATTAGAAAGAAATAAAACCCATTTGTTGAGCGCAACAACAAAGAAAGCAGTGAAGTGATTAAAATATAAAAAGATGAATAGCTAAACAAAAAAAAAATACAATCTTAAAACTAATTTGTGTGCAGCCAATAAGGCCCCATCCTCTGAAATGGCATACCAGAGCATGCTCCTTTATAAATAAATAAATAAATATAAAATTTATTTAAAATAAATAAATATATATTTCACAACATCACAAACATTGCTCCAATTCCAAAGTAAGTAGCTAAAGCACTTGTGTTATGGAAATCATAGACAACGGTGGTATCACAAACACCCAGACCTGAGCCAATATAGAAAAGTTCGTTTTCTAAATTGACCCAACCGGGGATCGAACCCGGGACCTCAGAGATGGTGACACCTTGAAAACCGGTGTACAAAGCCACTCGACCACGGAGGTTGCCACTTTAGCACTGCAACTGTAACTGAATACTGCAACATTGGTATTCTGAAGGAGCCTAATTGGTGACGACAACGGACAGACAAACAATTTTTTTTAATATTAATTCTACCCCCTATAAAAAACAGAAGAGATAATTTTAACGAAATAATAGCTTTAATATTAATACCAATAAGCAACGATTAATTATACAAGGCACAAACAAAAAAAATCGTAAAAAGGAAATAAAATATTATTATGATTCGTTTACTGAACTTTTACAGCTTTCTTTATCAATTGTTAATATTATTAATATAATTACTATAATATAATTACCATTTAATATTGATTGAAATTGATTACCATATTATAAATTACCATATAATTACTATATTATATAATTACCATTTAATTTTAGTTAACTGCCTATAGCATGGAATCCTAAATTTGTAATTTGTATTAGTGCTAGTATGTAATAACCATTTTTCTTGTCAGCTAAAAGACATCATAATGGGTGATAGGGTAAAAGAATTGACAATTTAAAAATGCTTTTTATGTGAGCTTATTTGAATAAAAAATAATGTCATTTTATTGCCTTAGTAAGGACAACAGCATGACTTAAATGAATTAAAATTTTGTTTAAACCATATTTTTAGTCCCTAATTTCCAACTTTAAAAAAAATAAAATAATTAAAAATTATACTATTATTATACTCCATGTTTCTTCTTTTTACCTCTAATCTAATCTAATCGTTTCAGATTTTTTTCAAACTACGATGCTGTATTATGTGTCTACGACTAACGCTACGAGCTACGGGAAAACTGTTCGTAGCAAACAGTACGGGTCAACGAATGGCTGTATTAGTTTATAAATCTGTACTAGGCGAAAATACTAGTTAGTTCTCGTTTATAATTACGCAGCGTCTAGAACAATAGAGATCGCTTGCCGCGCGACGTTACTCATTTTAATGAGCCTATTACAAGACAGCGGTACACGGCGCGTGCCATGTTCCCAATCTAATATTTTAGGTGCTGAGCCAGCGCTTAGTACGACTAATTAGGGCTGCAAACTATTTAGCTAAATTCATTTTACATTGCGATCTAATTATTAACAAAAAAATAGTTAAACATAAGTATTTTACTTGAATATTTCAGTTTTTCACTCCAATTTTTTATTAAAGACCTAAAGTATTAAGATAAATAATATTAGAAAAAATCGACTCACCCGTTTGATTAAAGGTCTACGTGTAATTGACACTGCAAAACATAAAATCCTTACAAGATTTTAATTCTACAACTACCATGATTGCAGGTACAAAAACGTGGCTCTATCGGTATTTAAACTTTATGCTTATGACGTCATCTAATAAAAACTTTTAACTAGTCGTATCCAACTATCCGTATTGGGCCCTCTTATGACATTTAGATGGAAAGCCAACAGCCATCCACAATTCTCTATTAATATTATATATCATTTTTACCTACTCAGCTAGCATAAAATAAAACATTTTTAAAGTCAATAAATGAGGAACTATTTTGGTCATGGTGGTGAGGAGCTCGGGTGGCGCAGTGGTATAGCGCCTGGCCCAGCGATTGCGGAGGTTAAGCAATTTTTGCAAGGGTCAGTCATGGGATGGGCGACGAAAAATTTATTATCTCAAGCTCCTCCATGCTTCGGAAGGCACGTTAAGCTGTTGGTCCCGGCAGCATTTGCAATCGTATGCACCCACCAATCCACATTGGGCTCGCGTGGTGGGGACATTAAAAATGGCTGATGGCCCTTAGCTAAAAATCGCCTAGTCTTTTCCTAACTACATCTCGATCAAGGTGGCGCATAACAGCTAAGTTTATAAACCGTTTTGGATAATACTTACATAGTTTGATTGAGTTGAAGTTAGGAACAGACTTTAAGCGATTCTTAAGTTTAGTGCAAACGGGTAATTCTTTGGTAGAATTAAAAAGTTACAGGCAGTGTATCTTCCGCTCCAACCTCCAAAATAGATCAACGTGAAAGCTGTCTTAATATGCAATTAAGTAACTTTCTTCCCTTAAATTAATTACCTCCTCACGGTTACTTGCACGCTAAATGAATGAGCGATGGTGAAGATTGAAAATTGTTAAAAACTAGCTGTCAAATTTTAGTTCATTGAAAAAAAAAACACTTTACAGCTACTTGTGTGATTTTAATACAGATTTTTGTAGAATATTTTATTTGATTTTTGGTTTCTTGGCGTGACTCGTAACGGCAGATGTTAAATTGCCAAAGCGCCGGAAGACCCAAAAGTTGAAAAAAAAAGTTTGATGAAACCACGCTAGTGCCCAGAAGTTGGTCAAGCTTTTTTATTGCATAACGAAAGTGTAAAAAGTGTTTTATCGATCTATTCTTTTATACTTTGAAATACGGTACTGAAGTCAAGCTTATATTTACGTTTACAACATAAACAATTAACAACATTAATGTTAATTAATCTCACAGAAATGAGGCATAACTCTCTAAGGGAAGGCAGCGACATGTAAATAAATAACGCAAGAACATTTTTCCTACTAATATTCCCAGCGTAAACTATGCATGTGTGTGCTGAAAAATGAAGGTCCTACTGAATTTATGAGTGTCGCTTTTACATCATACGATTTCTTATTTATATTAATATATATTTAAATTTTTTGCCCTTCTTTTAATTATATACACCAAAATTATAAAAATAACAGTAGTCTACTTCTTTAAGATCTCAAATCTAAATATTTAGTTGGCCTTACTTGCATTGCTTCTGCAAAAAGTATGACATCCATATTCTATTGTATACTCAAACGACCCTTGCCTATGTGAACGCACTGCTTTGAAATAGAGCTCTGTAATTGGTTCGTTTGTTTTACGTATTACGTGTGATAGGTAGTTGGGACGCTGTGCATCTGCAGGCATTATGCATACGAACGAACAGGCTCTATGTAGGTTAAAGGTTTAATCTGCAACTGAAACATGGCTGAATAAATAAGTTGAGAGAGCTGAGAACAGTAAAAGAAATGATGCGTAAAATTAAAAACATAAATTTTTATGATCTTAGATATTTACTTAGATTTTTACTACATCTTGCGATGCAGTTTTTCTCTTCTGCCTGATAATTTTGAACAAGTGAAGTTTTGTAAAACCCTACGCTCTTTAACTACGGTAAGTAGGATACCAGAAAAAACCGGTGCGTGTTTCGCTCAACGTAGCGTAGGACTATAATCGTACGTTGATCGGATCGTACCTTGTAAAGGGTATTTTTGTTTATGATGCAGTGCGAGTAGTGCACATGGCGTGGACCGCGGTCGCATGATTAATCGTCGAATTAGCTGGCACCTCGGGGGCTCGCTCATACGTACTGAGAGAAAAAGGGACGGCACTATGATAATGGCTCTGTTAACGTACGACGTTGTTGTAATAGTAGTGAGAGATGGCTGAGATGTCGACGAGTTTTAATAGGTATATAGTTCTGAAAAGAGATTTCACAAAGTTTGCAATTTTTCCCATAAAATAATAATGTTGGGCGGGAAGGGCGGAAATAAATATGAAAACTGATTTCATAGATAGCGCTGAGAATAACCTTTACACGGTCAAGTTGTATTTTTAATATAAAAAAAATTAAGTAGTTTCAATGAAATTCTTGTTTTTCGATAACAAAATATATTGAATTTTGAATTACTTACTTACTTAAAACAACATCTACCAGTAGATTATTGGATTCAGTTAGCTTTTTCTAATTAACTTTTATCAATTTAATTCAGTAATAATAATTAAAATTAGAACGCAGCTATTAAATAATGTAATAAACTTGAATGCATTTTTATAAAGATCCGAGCGGATAATTTCATAAAAATATGAGCAGCCTTTTTGCTTTAGTCCCCCCATGACCACGGCCCCTGGAAAAGTGTCGAAACGTCAGGAATTCAAAACCAATAAATCCAAACCAAATAATACTAAAATAACAACTGAATTAATAATGCACGCGCTGTAATCCGTAACAAGTGTTTTTATCTACCAATACAAGTTTTCACAATGAAATAATTATTTTTGGTTTGGTTTTTTTTATAAATTCAACCTTTTATTCATAAATGAATGTTTATAATTTTTTGCTGCTTTATTTATCAAACAAGCTAGAATTTTAAGACAAAGACAAATAATAGTACCGTGAAGAAAAAACTCGGTTCATGAGTCGGTTGTATTTTATAAAAATGGCCGAGCTTTTGGCTTTACAGAAGCCCGCACTTACATTAAGCGCGCAACCAGTAATAGTTGTTAGATATATAGCGGGTGTTGTTGTAATTAATCACCGAGCTAATCCTACGGGAAACAGTTTGTTTTATGGAAAATGCGAATCGCCCTGTATATCTCCTGCTCACATACATCTGTTCGGGTTTTGTTTTGTGGTTTTGTTATGTTTGGAATGTTATTAAATTTTAACACAAACATTCACCTTTTACGCCGGCTATGGTATGATTTGGTTCTGGGAAATGTATAAGTATTTTGGGACTAAGAATAATACTGTATTCTTAAAAAACATTGTTTCAATATCACACTTTTCGTACCTTAAAAGTATTCATTTGTAACTTAAGAGTGCGTAGTCTGACCACTAGCGCCGCCATCGAAAAAAAACAACTTTTGTCAAAAAACTCCAATCAATTGAAGGTCAGGCTAAAAAATATTGTTTAAGCGATAAAATGTATCATAAAGCTTCTTCGTAATGCACTACAGAGAAATAATTCACAATTTCGTAATTTTGTAAACTATGATTTTTTTCCAATGGCGGTGCTAGTGAGCAGACTAGACGCGCTCTTAATTATATTTCAAATACTATTGTTTATTAGAGAATGGTTAAAAATCTAAATAGCCTTGAAAAAAATCCTTCAGTCTCACATCTCGAAAATTTGCTTCTTTCCGCAGTGTAACGTAAAATTTATTATAAGTACAAAGATTCAAACGACAAAATAAAGTATGACATTAAATTTGCCGCCACCATAACAACTGCCGCAGCATATTTCACCCGGCCGCTACAAGGTGGGGCAGGGGCAAAGCGCATACCCGGGGCATGCAGGTGCAACCGCGGCCAAACTGATTTATGCACCGATTTGTCATCGCGCCAAACCGCGCGATATCGCGCGAAGCGAGGATGCGGCTGTACCGGTCACGCGTGTAGCCTTGCTTGTGGCGCAAATTTTGTCGATAATGAGGCTAAAACGCTTTCACTGTATTTGTCGAATAAGTGCGTATATCGCCAGAAAGAGACGATGAATAGCGTTGTGACTTAGTCACTAAGCCACTAAGCTATTGATCGTCTCTTAACTGCACTAAGTCTTAGTGCATTTAGCCTGCTATTGTAGCGGTTAAATCAATAAAGTAAATAAAATAAAATAAAAAATAAGCAACTTTCGTCAGTCAAAAGTTACCAAATTGGTGACCAAAAATTAATTAACTCGAATTAATCCGTTTTTAACCGACTTCAAAAAAGAGGTGGTTCTCTGTTCGTCTGTAAGTTTGCTTTTTTGGGTTTTACCTATTATTCAAACATGGTTGGAACGATGGAAATGATTCAAAAATTATTTGTTTAATTTAATAATGATTATTTTAAGTCACTATCTTAAGCAACTCCTTTCAATCCCTTGGGATTATTAGGAGATTATTAATACGGATATACTGTATATAAATGTGTATATACACAGGGTGGAAAAAATACGGTAGTTAGTGGTAAAGTACCCTAAGAAAACATTTTTTCACGGTTTTTAAAATCCTTGTACCTTCTTCTTATTTTTTTCAAAAATATTTGAATGCAGTTTTACTACCTTTCAAAAATAAAGGAATATTTCCTTTCAGTAAATTAGCCGTCATCAATATTAAGGGTTCTTTTCCTCAAACTAGGTACCCTCTTTTTTCACTCTGTATATTTCCACTTGCTCTTTTTTCATCGCAACAAAGTGTTAATAGTTAACAGTTTCAATTACATTTTCTAAACTTTTAATATTACATAACAGTTTTCTTTACATTTCTCACAAAGAAAAACGTTTAATTCGTGTTTGCACAACTGCATTCAGCAATCTAGGGAATCTATGAAGGTGGACGAGTTTTGCTCCGTATGAGAGTAAACTTAGTTCTGATGCTATCTGATTCTTTTTCTTTGTTCTCTTAATGAAGTTGCTGCAGTCTGGATTTCTTTGTTCATTAAACACAGGACTTTGTTAGGAATTTTTAATACTTACTTTAGTTTGAATCTTTTGCGATTTACGTGTGAAAAACTGATATCGAGGTTTAGAATTTTTCTTGGTCTGAACTTTTATAGTATGTTATTTGTTTGGTATTAATTACCGATTTTATTGTATTCAAAACTAGTACTGAAACAAGAAAGCTGATGTTTGGGGACTGTACTGACCTAAAATTGAAGCATAACATAACTCTCAAAGGGATTTGCTAAAAAACCGACAACCAGGTTGAGCAAATTATTTCAAATAACGTTATTAATGTATACCTTAAAAATATTATTATAAGCTAAAAATATCAAAACTTTTTTTGCAATTTGGAAAGGCATTATCTTAGCTGCATTTTAGTGTAACAACGTTTCTAAATTTATAATACCGACTTAAAACAGTACGTAAACGCTGCAACCGTAAAGGCTCTACGTACTGCTGCTAAGCTAGGTGTTAGATTGTCGCACGACGGTTGCTATTCATTTGTTCGTGGTCTGGTCACAGAAGAAAATTACTGGAACAGAGAAAAAGTTATATTTATGCCTGATATTTTTCTCGCGGTTAGCGACACCTTGCCACGCGACAGATTGACTCAGATGAGTGGGTTGTTAATCATTGCTTAATTTATGTGCTCTTTATCGGTAGTCTATGCGACTGTCATCAGCGGACAGCGAGACCGGGCCGTGCGACAGACTGACTCAGATGAGTTGGCTGTTATTCATCCATTGCTCAGTTAGTGACTTGTTGCCGGTAGGGTATGCGTCCATTTCAAATTCAGTTTGTGAGTGGATGAGTATTATAATATCAAAAATATCGTCTCTATATCCAAGTTTATTTCTCTGCGGTCTGACCGGTGGCAGGTTTTTTGCAGCCGACGTCAGCGGTCAGCGAGACTAGGGGGCTGATTACGTAACTCGTTACGTTGATAACAATTCTCGATTGAAATCGATTGAAACCGCATTACATTGCTGCTTTAAGTAAGATAATTGTCACATTGGTTTTTACTAAAGCAGCAATGTAACTCGATTTATATCAGAGTTGATTGCAACAAATCTACATAATCAGGGGGCAGGTCGCGCGACAGCCTGACTCAGAAGAGTCGGTTGTTAATCATTGCTGATTTACTAGCTTGTTGCCGGTAGGGTATGCGTCCATTTCAAATTCAGCTTGTAAGAGGATGAGTATTGTTATAACAAAAATATTGTCTCTATCCAAGTTCAATTCTCTGCGGTCTAGCCGACCGGTGGTCTCTGCAGCCGACGTCAGCGGTCAGCGAGACCGGGCCGCGCGACAGCCTGACTCAGATGAGTCGGTTGTTAATCATTGCTCACTTTGTGTGCCCGATGTCGGGTGTGCACTTCGAATTCTGTTTGTGGTATTACTCACATTGGAGAGTAATGGTGCTATAATAGTATTGATACAGGTTGAACCGTTTAAAAAATGTTGTAAATTATAATAAACAACTAAAATTTGAAAGTTAATCGAAATTGTGTGCCACGATCTTTTACCTTTCGAGAGGAAATAATAAGTTTTCTTATTATAAATTCCTAGTCCTAATAGTTTAGGACAGTTCACTAATCAGTGAGTTTATTAATGCATTCCATATTCGAGTACTTTTAGAAGGTATCGTAACATTCTCGCACAGTCATTCAGTAGAAGAATATAGCAAAAGCATCAGAAATGAGTAAAGTTTTTTTAAAATCCTTTTCCATTAACAAATTATTAAGTAAAAACCTCTGAGGGCGCCTCTGAAGCCACTTTCTGTATTAGATAAGATAATTTTCCGCTTATCCCTGAAATTCCGTTTGTTTCAGTCATAGCGTGTCGACGCGTCACAGCGCAGGTGCGTCGCTGGCCGCAGCCTGACCACACAGAGATTAATGAGCTTAATCCTTTGGTAGCCGGATTGAACTAGCTTTCGAGAACAAACAATAAGTTAGCCTGATCATACAATACTAAATTGGGTCGTTTAATTAACGATTTTATTTTAACAATATATAGGGAACATAGTATTTCAAATTGATGATAAAACAAAATCAACTTTCGTATTTTGGTTGATAATAATAATATGACGTTGACGTTTCAGTTTGATTTATAAAAAAATTCTTGCTAAAGTTTTGTTCAAATTGTTGAAAGTTATGCCTAGGGAGCCTAGGATTTCAATCTTGGACACTTTTGATTCATCAACGCCCGAGCGGCCGAATGCGGCGGGATCACAATGGAATATCTATTGTCTCATTTTCCGGGTTATAACCCTTCAACGGAAAATGAAACACAAAAGATATTGCCTTGTTATCCGGCCGCATGCGGCCGCTTGGGCGTTGGTGAAATAAAGCTAATCCAAAGATTTTTAGGTAAATATAACCTATGACAACGTTACGTTTGGTTTTATCGTTCAGAATTAGCCCGATTGGGCCCCTGATCATGGTGGAGATTCTTGTGGTAGCGGCCTTTACCCAGCGATGATAGTCAAGGCTTATAATTATGATGATGGTGTTTGATTACTAATGTAACAATTTTTCTGTTCATTTTTATTTTAGCGGAATCCAGTGAGATAACTTCAGTTAGGTATTTGATTTTAAATCTATACCTACATAAAAATCCGGAACCTCAGAGATTGTTCAGTCTACTTAAAAAAAAAAACTGAAATGCTTTTCTCGAAAGATAATGTTTCCATGAAATTTATATTTTCATGGATGGCTGGTTCTTATAATATGGAGATATCAATATCATCTCGTCGCTAAGTAAAAAGAAATTCAATTATGCACATTATAATAATTATGGGAATTACTCTCATCTTAGCTCTTTAGTTTTTCTCAGTAAGAGAGCATGAATTATTCAGATAGATTAGATATATTAGCCGTTAGCAAGAATACATTAATAAAATATATTTATGGAGGAATGTTTTTGATGTAATAATTACCTACAATAAAATATTTTGAAAATGGCGTAGGCGTGGCTATTTAATATTAAGCCAACAATTTCTGACATTAAATTAATTCATCATCACTCAATTAACTACGTCATTTATCAACATAAAATATATTTAAAGGTCAGTTAACAACACAAATATACTTTAAGGGCTTGATGTTTCATAGGTTATGAATAGCTGTAACTTCAGTTCTAATTTAGAAATAAGTTAAATTGGAACTTCATTAATATTCGGAAACAAATCATATTGTCAATTAACTTTAAATCTTTGACAATTTAAAAGCACGGAGATTTTTTTTACTCCACGAATGCTTGTCTACTGCGAACTTGTACGAACTGTGCTTTAGCTACGGCGTAGCACGCGTAGCGTATCGCTACTAACTATTTTATACGCATTAAATAGATAATGCTACGCATGCTACGCCGTAGCTAAAGCACATACTTAAAAAAACACATATATCTATATATTACCTACTAAATAATAAACTATGTTTCTTTTGATTCAGCTTACAAAAACTACTCCATTGCATAACTGATAGACAGATATTACCAGCCAGCTTTTTTACGTATTGGTTGGTTATTAATAAAATGGCAACGCGATAGTGCCGCTTTAAAAAATGCCCGAGTGATTTATTCCCAAGGCAAATTAATGACGGAACTTTCATTGAATGCGCAGATTTTTAACTGATAGCAACGCGTGATTGATGTTGCAGTTAAATAGTTTTTTATTTTATTTTGTGACGTTTGCTTTTTTATACTGACTAATCAGTTTAACCCATCAAGGCCCGGAAAATGAGACACAATAGAATACTGATATTCCATTGTTGTCCGGCCGTATTCGGCCGCTCGGGCATTGATGAATCAAACTATTATTACAAGTCTTTGACAACATAACACGACTGAAAAAAAGATTTATTTGCCTGTAATGTACATTTAGTATGTTTGAAAATATATAGGTTAAGTTTTTAAACAAAATCAAAGTATCTTTACTACAAAGTAAGTACATACAATCCTGAGCAATAATTTACGGAATAAAACAAATATTAAGTATTATTAGTATAAAGCAAATAGTTCATCTTATGGCAGTTACTCAGGTATCTGAAAAATAATCTTGAATATTTGTTTGAGCCATTCTATTTTCAAATGCAGCGAAGCAAAATGGCCAAAGACAACCGACATTGAAATAACACTAGCCATTATTGGCTGGTGTTTGCGCTGCTAAGTAAGTTTGTTTAGTTCGCGCTGCGCCACGTATTGTTTATGTAAAATGCAGATGCATTGTTCAACGGGTGCTTTGACTAGCGAACACTTCAGACCGAACGTTCTGATGACGAATCTATTCACTTAGATGGATATTTAAACCATTATTATAGGAAAAATCTTGCTAAACATATATGATTATAGAATGTGAATAATACCCATCATAACTAAATTTCTACATTAGAACTTAAAGACAAAGAATGCCTTCCGGTCATGCGATCCAATCTCAGATCGCTGCTATCGATGCGATATATAGGATCGGAACGCAACCAGTGTAGAAGGGATAAGAGAACTCCATACATCGCGTAGATCGCAGCGATCTGCGGATCGAATCGCATGACCTGAACGCATCCTGTGTGTTTGAGCTCTTAGTGCTGATTGTTAGGAGTTTTGTTGTCACAGTTCAAGTTTAATCAAGAATAGTTAGGTACTTACTTTGTATTTCTTTTTTTAATTCAGTTAAAAATAAGTACCTGTCTGATGTAGAAATAAAAAGGTTTTTTACGACAATTTCATTACAACCGATAAAATGCGCTCTTAATGTGTATTTTCATCCACCATGTTCATTGTCTTATTATAAGTTGGTAATTAGAGACTTGACTGCCCTCCGCTAATTAAAATCGGATATAGAACTATGATACCGACTGCTGAATTTATTAGAAATGGATAATTGCCCACTTTATAGTAAAGGTTCGTTGAATAACTAAGTTAAGAGCTTATTTTAGAAGTTGGTTTTAGTTATGATAAGCCGTTTATATGAAACGTTTAATTTATGTTGGTTAACTTTATGTTGCATTTGATACGAAACTTCATGGATATTTAGAGATCAACAGTAGTTAACTCTGACTGGCTTGCGTAAGCTTGAATGTGGTTATTCTATGTATATCAAATTTTAGTTTTAATAAAGACATTAAAGAGTAAGTATAGTGAGGTTATCACTTTAATGGGTCTAAACAATATTTTTTTGGAAATATAAAAAAAAAATCCTCTTTCCATCATAATAATATTAGTGACAAGATAATTGGAAATATTAAAAAAAAAACCTCTTTCCATCATATTAGTGACAAGATAAAGTTTAAATAACTCTCTGCCTTGATTATTAATACTCTTGTAAATGAGATATAATTTATAGCATAAACCTTTGAAATCACTAAAATGGTGACACAAATTTACTAATATCTTTAAGCAGTTAATTTAATCTTGGAATCTTGAGATCGAAAATGTAATTTTAATTTATAAATAAAAATATTTAAATCTATACACCTGTTTCCTGCTGTTTGTTTTTGTCTGTTTCATGAATGTTGTCAGCAACTCACTTTAAGACTTTCCCTTATAGATCTGTGCATAATATCTATGTGCACCGACAGCAAATGCTCACTAAACCTATGAAACAAACTATTTAATTAGTTTCCGTCGTCGACCAAAACGTTTACCGGAGCATCATCCTTTTCGGACGAGACCTAAAAACCGTAGTGTTTTACATTAATTACCGCAGTGCAATCCAAATTTTGCAGAATTACTGTCGCGACACACTACGCAAAAGTTGAGCGAACTATTAAGATTTTGAGCATTCTACTGGTGCACTTATAGACAAGCGTTGGTGGTATAGTGGCGAAATCAGCCATTTTAATGTCCACTGCCGGGGTACACTTTCCTTATGGGTGGATAAGGAGGAATAGAATATAGCATGAAGGTATGGTAGAATCCATACTAATGTTATAAATGTGAAAGTATCTCAGTTTGTTCGTCTAACTTTTCATACCTGAACCATTGAACCAATTTTGATAAAATTTTGTATAGTGATAGATCGGACCATAGGCGGTGAAATAGGGGGTGAATTTTATATGAGTAACTGAAACGAAGTCCATGTGCAGCCACTAGTTATATTATAAGTGTAAATATAAAATAACTGGTGGTGAATTGAATGAGTAACTAATATAGTTAGACTGCAAGTGCAGTGCCGCGCTTTGGGTAATGTACAATTTAAAACAACTGGCGCGTGTTGGGCTGCACCGCAGCGGATGCGCACGTATGTGTTAGTAGGCGCGCGCAAACATTGGGCATCCGTCGACACGCGCGCGAATCCGTCCGCACCTGTACGCATCCGTCGGCACGCCCGTGCATCCGTCGGCACGCTCTTCTAGGAGCGCGTCGCAATCAGTCAGTGTCACTAGGGTGTGTCGACAGCCGAGAGCAGACGACCGGCTGCCGTGGCGTGCGCGCGGAGCCAACCAGCTGCCGACGCGGGCGGATATAGCCGACCGGCTGTCGACGCGTGCGGACGGATGCAGACGCATACCGATGCATGCGGACGGAGCCGACTGGGTGCCGACGCGTGCGCGCGGAGCCGGTCGGGTTCCAAGCTGTGTTAATTCCAACCAAAATATAGCTTAACTACCTGTACATAGAAATTTAAATTTTCTTCAGCAGATTGTAAAACAGCTCTGGCACAGCCAGTGTGAATTATACATAAGTGCGCGATGGGGGCGGGAACAGAGCAGCTTCTTTTTCTCGTGAAATTTTGCAGGCAGGCGGGCATTTTTGTGAGAAGTTTCTAATTTTGTATGGAATTTAGATTCAGTTTATCGATTTTTTTCAAAATGGAGGAGATATGGGGAAATATCACATTTCATCAAATTAAAAAAAATAATGTTACAAACTCTACAGCTCTACAGAGCCACTAGTTACCAATGTTCCTCATTTTACTGTTCAGTGTTTACAGCACAGCCCGTTGCCAATGCGGGACTCTGCAGCCGGCTGAATTTATCGCTCGCATTTAGCTCGCATACTTTACACGTAGCACTCTTAACGGGACAGTACATTACTGGCTTCCCATCGTAATGTGTATTGTTTTTACTATCATCTCTGTGGACTAATGGAGCGTGACGTAAAAGCCTCGGACTCTGAAAGAACATATTACGGCAAAATAAGAATGTATGATTGAAGGTTATGCAATGATAGAAACAGAATTTTCAAACAGTATATTTGCTGATCAGATCAGTATCTATAATGAGTTGAATTTTAAGTTTAGGTACTTACCAAAAAATTAATTCAGTGCCTACATACCTAACACTCTTTATGGGGACTTACAATCAATAATTTTACTATGAAATCAAAATATTAATTAATTTGCACAATATGTGAAATCATCCACAACGGGTGAGTTTTTGGTCTTATAAGGCCGAAGGTGAAAGTGCATTACACCCCAGAATCCTCAACTACTGAGGCCGTCTTCACTCTAACTGCGGGAACACTTCTTATTTTAAGCGCATAGTACCCGTGTTATATTAATTGTGTAAATAGCAGCATCTAGTTTCTTACAAATAAGTTAGAACTAAATAAATAAATAAAATAAATATTTGACAACATCACACACATTGCCCCGATCCCAAAGTAAGTAGCTAAAGCACAAGTGTTATGGAAATCAGAGACAACGGTGGTATCACTAACACCCATACCTGAGCCAATATAGAAAAGTTCATTTTCTAAATTGACCCAACCGGGGATCGAACCCGGGACCTCAAAGATGGCGACACTTTGAAAACCGGTATGCAAAGCCACTTGACCATGAAGGTTGTCGAAAATAAAATAAGATTGTGGTAAGCCTACCTCTGCTGAAGGATATAAATCTTTATCCACTGAAATTGTTACCTCCAAATTCATTCGCAATTTCTTTAAGTTCGCAGATAGTAATAGAAAACAAAATTAAATAAAACAATGATCCAAGTCTAGCTAAAAAGCTTACGAGCTAGAAAAGTTAAACCTATCCACAAGGGACCATCTGATTCAGTTTCATTTATTTACATCGCCTCACCGCATTGAAGATCTAAATAAAACATCTCGGAGACGTACCCTCATCCAATTGTAAACAGATTTGCAAAGCAAATGAGGACGAAGAAATCCATGGAGCCGCTGTGGCAATCGGTGCAATTTGTTCTTCTACGAGAAACAAACAAATAAATTCCAATTGAACGATTAAGGCGCACCTTTCGATCAGACGGGATCTATAAGGATTACGAGCGGACGATTTCATTTGACCGCGCTCCGTGGGTCTCATACCAACTAGGAGTCATGCTGCACAGATTGAGGATTGTGACCTTTGTAAAGGGAAAATACGTTGGGAGGTTGTGTATCTGAATGAAACCTTTACGTTTGTGACCTTTTATAATAGATCTACTCCTGTAAGTAATTAATATCACCAAAATATGTACTTCGTGTCTCATGATTTATATAGCGGCATAAAAATGTTACAAGTGGTTTTTTATTTGATATTTTAGCATTCACAGTTATTTTTTTAAATAGGTTTATTATTAAATAATATACCTACTAGAAAAAAATGAATACTAGCTTTTACCCGCGACTTCGTCCGCGTGGACATTCAAAAAATCCCTAGGGAACCTTTGACCGGGATAAAAAGTAAAGCGTAGTAAAGCATTTTTGCGTGATTGAGCATCAAACACCTAAACATCTAAACTAAACTGGGATATAATTTAATGGATGCAAAACAATGTTCAGCAATATCTTCCACACAATAGATGGCAAAATATGCATGAAATCAGTCTGTGCACCGCCCGCCCGCCTACAAATAAATGCACATGCAAATACCTGCAGACACACTGATCGACAGCATCACACCTTGCTCTTATACCAACTCGGCTGCTCAAAAATAAAACACAGTAAGGCACAACTTGAAAAAAATTTTTTTTTGTACTTTTCTGATTCACCTAGTAACGCTCTACAAACTAGTCTGATCCCCGCAGCGCTACGTCGCCTAGAACTTAAATTATTTTAAAAAGCTTAAACTTAGTAAGAGACAAAATAGCATAAAACAAACACAGTCTCAGAAGCAAAATCAAAACACAGTATCAGACAATGGTTACTAAACTTGGTGTTACTTAAATAATGTTTTTATGCTTAAGACAGAGCAAAACAAACACATTTCTGCTTGCATAATTATTTTTTTTAAAATGTGGCTTACTGTGTTTTGGTTTTGAGCAGCCGAACTACTGTACACGTGTTTCGCCCCTACACGGAGCATCATCAGGAGCTGTGAGACCATGCAATGCCAAGCACCGAGGAATATAATTATTATTTGTCATAGAACGATGTAGAACTTTAAATTCACCTCAACCTGGGAAAAAAACTCAAGAGTTTAAAAAAAAATTAAAACGTTTTAATGCTTACTTCAAAACCTAACGTATTTAATTTACCGAATGATTGATATGTGATGTGTTTTCTTTTCGACCAAATGAATGCCAAGACGTAAAAAATAAACCTTTCTTTTGCCTTAATATTATCACTTTAATATGATATAATAACTTCAGTGAGGTTTCACCTAGCTTACTATTGTTTAGTTTTAAAAATAACATTTTTGATAACAGTGTCATAGTTGACGCTGATAGAAAGAAATAGCTTTTCCAACCAATAGAAGTCTTTGTTTCCAACACATAGTATTTGTTCAAGAGAAAGCCATTATTGGTATCCACAGTTAACCAAACAGCTCCACATGCTACAAATAAATATATTAATTTCTTTAGATAAATATTGTTCCGATACGAAATTTCCAAATATTTACTATCATTGTACCTAGGTAACGAAACTAGTTCGTTTATTTCGGAGTGAAATGCAAATAGTTACTTAAACATAATAGTTTCGGTTGAATACCTATTTGTGTTTTGTTTTACAGCTCGAATTTCAAATAAATTTTTGTCACGCAAATCAACGGTCGTATATCGAATGGAATCGAATGAAACAAATGAATAATCGAACAGAGACCCTAATACATAATAGGAAACGCGATGATCGGACAATGTCCATCTCAATCCGTGTCACTTTCAACTCAAGCTTCGAAAAATAAAGCTGGGTACCCACTTATGGCTCCTACACACATGACGGCGGCACGGGTCGCCGACTTTTGTCGAGCGGTACGTTTGTCAAGCTAAAAGCTGCCGGTCGCATCGTGGCTTGCCCAGCGGCGAGGCTGTGACGCAGGCATAGTGTGTAGGAGCTTTTAGATTGTAGTTGCAGCAAATGGTAAAAAAAAATTGGTGCAGGTTCGCGAACCTAAGTAGATACCCAGCTTTAGGGGACAAAATGTTTTTCAACACTCAATCTACGTGGCGCTGCAATGTTGCCCAGTGACCCGCAATATGCCCCGCAACATTTTGCCACACATTTACGTGACACGGAACATGTTGCTAGCTCACGCTTTAATAGTGTGGCCTGCAAAATCTGCCGCGACATTTATCCCAGGACATTCCACGTAGTTGTTAAGGAACACGTTCCGCAACACATCCCCTATTGTATTCGTGGTTTCATGTATAAGATCAAAAATCAAGTAAATCGAACGACGAACATCGTTCGATTATCGCAATTCTGTTTTTGTAATAGACCCTCAGACATAAGTACCATGCGGATTTCTAAGCAAAGCAATTGGTAGCTTTCATACGACCACGAGAAGTCGTGGCTGGCATATAAATAAGAGAAAGGCGTCCCAATAGTTCCCATACGGCCGGATTATGGTCCAGAATTAGCGAGACCGGGTGACTTGTTGAATAGGATTCGTGGATCAAACAAAAGTTTTCCTTAGAAAACGGAGAACTAGCTGGGTTCGTCTATTTTAGGAGCTAATTTATTAAATGTTGCTCACTTGAGTTTGAATATTACGAGTTCTAATGAACAGTCACATTGTCTTCCACACAACTTCTACGTACATATAAAAATACTCTACAGCGTCTTATCATCAAGAATCAAAAAAACTTCTTTACATTAACTTTTTTGAATTTTTTTTTTGCAGTGATGCAAATAGACTATTTGTGTTCGATAATCTACCATTGATGGGCGAATACAAAAGCTAAGGTTCTATAGTTTATTTACAAACAATAACCTCGGTAAAATATGGTTCGTTGTAGTAGTAGTATGCAAATGTGCCAAAAGTGGCCACTTATTGCTCTTTTGCCTACTACTACAACAACAAACTATATTTTACTGAGGGGTTTGTTTCTAAATAAACTATAGAAACTTAGCTTCAATCAGTACGTGTGAATTTTCGATACATTATGTACTTAGCGAGCAATAAATTTAATGTAGATTAGAGTGCAGGAGTCTACTCCTAACTACAACGTTTGTCCTAGTAATCTATTACTAACATAATAAACAACAACGTTTGTTCTAAAACTTTCCAAAAAAGCCAAAAAAATATCGACATTTCATACAAAACTCGATCAGCTGTATGGAACGAGGTTTTTTTTCTAATAATTATAAAACCTGCTCACAAAATCACGAGAATCAGTTGATAAATGCGACCTGTACAGGAGACAATCGGACAGCCGGACAGCGGGACAGACAATATGAAAGTATTTTTGCCTAAGCTGAATCAGAGACGCTTCGCTCGCGCTTCGCGCTCGCTCGATCGTCTAGAGAAGTATCCTAGGTAAAAAGTATGATTGGTAGTGTTTAAAATTTGAGTAAGATACTTGCTCTCATTGCACGGGTGTTCTGCTTATTTCTCATGTTATTTTATATGATCATTGAACAAAATGTAAATCCGTTATTTTCATGAAGCTAAGTTTGTAAGATAATTATTGTTAATATTTATGTGCTGTGGATTTAGTGATAATAAATAAATAAATAAATTGTAGATGAATACAACCAAAAAAAAATACATTAGTGGTTCTAATTAATTAGTCGTTTTACATCCACTTGGGGATAAAGCCAGCTCGTTTCAAATCAACCAAACCCGAAACCACATTACCACAACATATTTAATTTGTCACCATTTCTAATTGAAAGACTCTTCACCATAAAATCGGTGAAAGAAATAAATTTGCTCTCAAAATAAAAGTATTAAATATAATTCCAAATTTAAAAAATGCAGGTTCAGACTAATAATTTTTTTCACAATAGCTTTGAGTTTGGTTTAATAACAATAACATGGAATATTTAACAAATTAATGGTTACTTCTTGACCCAGCCATTTTGATGATAAAATAACTTAATACAAATTAAGAGTAATAAACATACTTGAGTTCCTCAGTTTTGTAAAAAAAACCTTAAATTGGTACCTATATTCTACGAAATTTAGCTTGTCCAATTACAAAAAAAATATGATTTTTGAATGTACTCGAACGCTAACAATGGAAAGCAGGAAAATCCGAACAATATTTTATTTGCTAGCTTTTCAGGAGCGAAATAAAAATAATAATACCCACTTCGAAGTTCTCAAGCGTAAATTATCGAGCTCTGGAGAGCTGGCGACTGACAAAAATAAACTCTGTTCCGAAGAAACCGTGAAAACAAAACGTTTCCTGCTTTATCTGTGATTTTCAAGTACCTATGCAACGCGTATTTTGGGATTATTTACGAGACTACAAGTACACTAGAACGAACATCTATCGATAAAATAACGCGCTTAATAAAACTCAATAGAGTAATTTTGTAAGTATTGGAAATTTCTGCAGCGCTATCTACACCTTTTTTTAAATCTTAAAATGAAATGACATACAGCCTTCAGGCGGTATTTTCGTCAGGGCTGATGCCGAGTTTTGTTGTTTTGCAATGCAAATGGATTTCAAATGTCATTAACAATAATGACGACCTCCGGTGGTCGAGTGGCTTTGTACACCGGTTTTCAAGGTATCACCATCTCTGAGGTCCCGGGTTCGATCCCCGGTTGGGTTAATTTAGAAAACGAACTTTTCTATATTGGCTCAGGTCTGGGTGTTTCACCGTTGTCTCTAATTTCCATAACACAAGTGCTTTAGCTACTTACTTTGGAATCTGAGCAATGTATGTGATGTTGTCAAGTATTTATTTATAATGTTATAGTATTGATATAAAATGATATTAAATCATAGTAATTCAAGAATATGAGGGTGTTTTTGTTATAACGAAATTATTTGTTGTCCAATAGTGATAAAGTTACTTTTTTATTTCGTCAATGTTAGTTTATACTTTAAAAACTGTTTGTCTGAATATATAAAAAAAACAATTGCTAAATTGTCTTACTTTTGGACCTAAACACAATTCAATGTCGACTATTCCGACAATATCAAATGACTGAACTGATTATGTTTCCTAGTCTGCGGTATACTACCGGAGCTCCGAAATCGCCATAATTTTTCGTAAACGCTATGCATGTAACTGCATGGAATTATGCAACAATGCTACTGAGCGTTCGCCACGCCCAAGACGTGTTATCTTGCACGTTTCACGGCGTCACGCGCCAGTCACGTGACGCCACCGTGTAATGGCGACCAGACGCCACGTGATCCAGCGGACTGCGCCCGACAGCTCTTATTTATGACCCTCCGTGATAACGTGGATTCGATGTCCAGGAAAGGTAAGATAACGTGTGTCAGTGAAATTCGGAAATAAGAGCATGAAATGAATTTGTTTGCTGCCAGTTTCACACAAATACCTAAAAATATTGATTCAGAGGAGACTTCAAGCTTTTATGAACATCAAACTAGGCTTATAGTGTCGTAAATCGACAGAGGAAAACCTTTTTCTGTATAGAACCAGCAAGTAAGTACTGTATGTAGTAATATTTCGAAAGTCGTGAATCGGAATGTGCCGTCAGTCTTAGCTAAATCTTATGGAAGCATAGGTAGACGCCCGCAATAAAAAAAACAAAAGAATCACTCCGCTTCTAAGCAATGAAACGATCTTGCTTATAATTTATGTGTCCCGCTAACTCTAATCATTACGGACGTAAGCTTTCTCTGACCACTTGAAAGTTGTTTTTTCTAGGTTTCACTTTAAATTAATTTCTTTGCAGTGGGCGGCTAACAGTCTTTAGCTTGCTTGTTTCGTATTGAAACTGTAATTGGCTCGATGCAGCAATAATCCAGCGTTATGAAAAAACTTGGCGAATCATTAACACAACCAAATCTTCATTTAGATAGGTACAACTAGATCAGTGACTCCTGTAAATCTGTCTTTTTGCAGTAACATTTCTACTTCTAATGCAAAATGTACGTAAGCACTCACGAATTATCATATCAAAACCATTCCATCCAATTAAAGTGACATCGCTAACGAAATCTAATCTACAACAAATTTTGTCGCGGAATTGAGAACAGAAATTATTTCGCAATCCATATCTCATCATTTCATCACCTTGACGTTATTAAAAGGATGAATAATGAAAATGAAGCGATTAAAACTGATGGCGTCCGTAATGACAAACTGAGTGGTTTAACGAAATGATACGATTTAGTTTAATTAAATGTGATATATGATATTTATCTGCAATGCAGATGATGTTGCCCTTTCGAATGCGTGCGGTTAGGCTGTGGTTATTGTGAACAGAAAAAAATATATATGAATAAGATAATACTGTAATAATATATTATTTGGTATTATATAAAGGTAATACTGGTTCGAAACATAAAAGTATTGGGATGCCTTATTGCCCTTATTGGTAAAAAGATCTAAGACATAAAACGCTGTCTTCTGTGTAAAATTAGTAAGCATTTTGGAAAGTGACCTGCTGATAGGGCTCTCATCCGCCCAGATTTGTCTTAGTTTGAAGGGCGTCCGCGGATCGTCCGGGCGGGGTTCTTAAATATTAACACTATTTAAAAACCCGCCTGGACGCTGCCCCCGCCCGGACGAATTTGTTTAAGGGGTGTCAGGTTTTTATTTTATTGTCACAATTTCGTCCATGCTGAATTCTTTATTTTACTCAAATGTCCGGCGTTTTTTGAATTCTTGTCCGGGTTCCGTAATTAAGGTGATGGCAGGCCTACCTGCTGTGATAGTTGAAAACATTGAACCTGAGACCCTTTTTCAGACTTGGGATTCCAATTGAATTTGAACCACACGAAAATGATGAATTTGTAAACATCACATTTACAGCCATTAGATGATCGATCGACCTCGTGAACTTTCGCTGTGATGTACGATCTATTGCAATAAACTTTTGATGTCATAAGTGTCGTTGTGGTATAATCTATGCAGCGGGTACATAGCATAATTGAATAGGCACTTACTCGTTAGGTTTATATTTCTTTTACAAATTAAAAAAAACGTTTTTGGTTTCCCACGGGTGTAAATATTTCTATCGCTTTCTCCTGTGAATGTGTTCTTACCGACCCGTCCACGATAACCGTTCCGGTTGAATTACCAACTAGCGGAACACTGCTAATTGCCCGCCCTCTTTTAAAATATTAAAAGCCAGAAATAATGTTAAAGCCGTTATTTCGGCGGCTAAATTATCGTTTATTATTCCACAGCTTAAATACTTTTTCACTGTACACATTTTAGCTTAAGTACTTATGTGTGGGTATACATTACTTTAGTAAAAGTAAAGTACTTTAGTATGGTAATATTTGCAATTGGTTCATATTTAGAGTAAAAGTCTAGTTTTTGTATAAAATTACATTGAATCAACAATTTAATTGAAATATTTTTTATGAACGTCGTAATAATTATTACAATTAATCTTGTTGATTCAATGTAATTTTATACAAAACTTGACTGATGATAAAAACAATCTTATAAGGTCTATGAAATGCAAACAAAAGCTCTCATCAATTTTTGTTCTTGTTATTTACTCGGGTCAAAAAAGCTGAGAGACGTGGAGTAGGTAAATCGTGTTTACAGATTCAATTAAATACGAGCTTTAACTGCAGTTGTCCAGAACAATTTACTTTCTTGAATATTCAGTTGGAAGTCTAAAGATTCTATACTTTTTGTTTGTTAGAACTTAAATAAAGTTTGTCAAATACCTACTCATTATGAGTAATAAAATATCTAGATGGTTTAGATATTTTGTTATAAAAAATGTATTGATTAGTTAGACTTTAGATTCTAGAATAAATACAACCAGACCAAAGAACCTATTACAAAAAAAGCATCGCGATAAGCGTACGATATTTGTCCCACTCAGTGACACTATTAACTCATGTATAAGGTTCAAAATTAAGTAAATCGATCAACGAACATCGTCCGACTATCGTGATTCTTTTTTGTAATAGATCCTCAGATATGCAGTGGGCACAAAAATAGATATTTAAAACAATAGCAAAAGTCTTAAAGGCACTAGTACATTATATATCAGTGTAAGGCACACCACTATTTTAAGAAGGTACATATACATTAGAAATGAAAATGTGTCAAAATTGACCACTTTTAGTACTTTCAGCAATAGCTATGATTAATGTAATACTTTCTAGAAATATACTTTTAATAAATTCCACGTTTACATTTACAAGAAACTTATTAAATAAACGCCTTTTATGGGCACCACTTTTCGAGTGTGAATCGCCTTAAAAATAGATATTTGTACGATTTAAGTTGCCAGTGACAAATAAAATTTCACATCCGACTCGAAAGAACATGGTTTGTAGTGCGCTGGTTGAGTGCACCGGGCGTGAAGTTACCATTTATACGAAGCTTTCGTCGTATTTTCAGAGTACGTGTATATTGGAAAACTTATACGGCTTTTCTATTAACTTTGGAAAGTGCATATCAGTATAAAATAAAAAATCTTGCAAATTAACTGCATTGACACAATGTAGCTTTGTTAAGGTTTGCTTACATTCTTAAACTTAAAATTACAGAGCTTTTAAAGCGTAGAATGTTCCTAAGAGCGTTATTACTAAAATTCGACTGGTACCCTTATGGTGGGTTGTTCTTTACTTTTTATTATTTTTCATTTAAGAACAAAATTCAAATTAATTAAAAACAAAATTAATACATTTTTCATCACAGTCAATAAACAAGCTGTATGCAACTTTTAAATGTCAGTTGTAGTTCTCCCAAAACTGACAACAGCTTACATTCCCGTTATAACTCAGCATTATAAACATACCCCGCATTTAAAACAGAAACGAGTCATAGAGCGAAACACGGATTTTAATTAGTGTTTTGAAATAACAAAACGAAAAGCCAGAAAATATCGTGCAACAATGACACTTCTGCCCGCGTTTTCGCCGGCAAGCTCTCAGACGCAGTGTGTTCGCAGTTACATTTTACGCGTTAATTAACCCCTCTCCTCCCTTTACTCAACCCCACGTCACTATAAGCATGCTCCAGTTAAATGCAACGGCATCACGTTTCTAACAACATGCCGAGTGTTGCACTTACGACACTTAGATTTAAAGCATAACAATATGACAATGAAAATGAAACTAACAGTTTTAATTTTGTATTTTAACTTGTGTCTCATTAGTCTGTTCATATTTTTAGAAAGCAAAACATTCACAAATTATTGTTGTTGACAAAAGTTACTGGTTTAACTTTATTTACCTCTCCAGCACGAAAAGGGTGGTTTTGGCGCGTAAAAACTCACAGAAAAATCGAAAAATTTTTGCTAAAGTTTTGTATAAAATTAGTAGGTAGAATATAATAGTTGACCTATGTCTAGTCTAGAGCGATCTAGTCTGCCTCGAAATGTCCGTTGCATTGTGAGTTATGTCACTGTACCTCTCAGTAACAGGCCAACGGTCTAAAACAATATACTGCCTGATGCCGTTGGGTAAACACCTGCATACTCCTGACCTTATTTCGGATTGAAGCAGAGTATGTCACACTGTACACTGATGCGAATCAAACTCATGCTGCTAACTGAATACAAGATTTATAATTATGTTTGCATGCAATGCATCAGTTATGTGGTTATGTTGTTATTGAAATTACTATATGCTCAGGATATAGTTTGTGGTGCAATTTAGGAGTTTCAAGGCAAATAAATGAGGTCGATATATTGACTAATCTAATGTTATTATGATTTTTGGTTGATATTTTAGATGTTTATTAAAATATTGATAAAAATGCTGGTTTAGTTTTTTTCAGTAATGTCAAGTAAAGATTGTTGTGCCCAGACCCACCCAGGCTGCGGTGAATTTTATTTAAGGCAAGGCCAGTTCACGAAATCTACTCTTTTTAATATGGTTGTCTTTAATTGTCGCTTCGCCAGAAATTTGTCAAAATTTAGTAATTTTTTATTGATTTCTGGAATACTGGATTTATCAAAAATCTACTCGGTTAAAGTGTTAGATCAAGAAAAAAGCTTTCCTTTTTGCATAAAAAAACATATCACTGTCGTTGAAAATTACGAGAATTGGATTGGAAGTTTATTTTTCTGATACATAATGTTGATAAAACATAATTTTAATAAAACTTTATTAAAATTATGTTTTAATAAAACTTTACGTGAAAATTTTAAGACCCAAAGTCTAGTATTTTTAGAAGGTATCAATTTACATTCACTCGTAGTCATTTCTAAAGTTAGATATCAAAACTGCTAAATGTGGCCGATTTTTACATATTTGCTGCCTACTTCTACGAATTAGTACGAGGGAATGTAATGATACGTTATAAAAGTACGAGAAAACGGTCTTAAAAATTCCACTTAAAGTTTTATTAAATTCTTTTTCTTTCAACAAAAACCTCTGATGGTGCCAATTTTGATAAGTTTAGGATGCACCTTATGATAAAACTCCCTATTTTGAATTGCCCTCTCTTAGTTCATGCTCATTCCTGGTTGACTTTTATACGATGTATAGGTATCGTACTTTCGATATTTTACCTCGAACAAACTTGCAGTAAAGTAAAGGCTGTGGGACATATAGCCATAGTTGAAATAAGACTTCAGTAAAAAAATGCTACGGACCTGACAAAATTGATGTAAACCGTGAGATTGATAGTCGGTGTAACTAAATGAAATTGTTTGATTATTGAAAAAAAGAATGTAGATGATAATAAAAAAATCTGGGTCCAGCATCGAACTATGATTTGATACCTATGTTACTTAAAATTAGGTAAGTTACCGAAGTATGGTGGGTACGTGGGTCATTGCCAACGAGATTGATTAATGACAGAAAGAAAATTGGGCAAAACATCCCCACCAGTGTAGCACTTTCTCATATTACACTATATCATTTGTTTATTGTATAACGGCAAGTATGTATAGTTGTATGCTAGGGGTAAAATTATGGTGAAGGTAAGCCGTTCAATAAAAATGCTATGATATGCATAGTGGGTCGGTGGGGTGGGATTTCTAAAAAGTAAGTTGATGGGAATCGGATTGTATGGACCCTTTGCAACTGGCACGTATGCCGAATACACTTTTACTTTTTTTGGGAATATTTCTAGGAAGGAGTTTACTTTCTGCGCGTGGTAATCGGAATATTGTGATAATCGCTAGTTATTTTCGTAGCAAACCATCTTAAAGCCACTGGCGCATGGCGTCAAAGGCAGCAATATCCGTAGCTGTAGCGGTCGCCGTCGCTGTAAATGTATCTGTCGCCATCATAGTAACTGTATCTATCGCCATCGCTGTAACTGTGTCTGTCGCCATCGCTGTAACTGTGTCTGTCGCCATCGCTGTAACTGTATGTGTCGCCATCGCTGTAACTGTATGTGTCGCCATCGCTGTAACTGTATCTGTCGCCATCGTAGTAACTGTATCTGTCGCCATCGTAGTAACTGTATCTGTTGCCATCGCTGTAACTGTATAGTATGCCACCATCGCTGAAACTGTATATGTCGTCATCGCTGTAACTGTATCTGTTGCCATCGGTGTAACCTGTAACTGTATCTGTCGCAAAACGTACGTCAAAAGCACGGCCTTCGTATTATTTTATATCTTATAGAGTTACTCTTCTGCAATACATATCACTAACTACAAGTTTTGAACATCTATTTTCTGGCTAAATCGCTTGCGCCAAACTTTAGTTATTCCTTACAAAGGAGCATCCTCAGGGACGAATAACTAAAAACATAGCCTTGTTAACCCCACGAGCCCAGATCACGGATTACTTTTCGAATAATCGTAAATTCCTACGATGAAATTGGGCCTTTGAATAATATTAGGCTTCCTGAAGTTTGTTTGGAGATTGCCATTTTTCTCGATTCTATCCTCCGATGAATACTCGATGAAAGGGATTTCGCGAGTTTACGAGAGGTACGCTATTTTGTTATTAAGCAAAGCTGCTTATAATGTATTTGAAATTTTAATTAAAATTACTCTAAACTTTTAGGGGTGATGGATATGAGAGGTGGATATGGTTAATTGAAATCCCTTTAAACTAAATGGAAGCGATTTAACAGACAACCTTACTATTAAATCCTGCTGATAGCAAAACATTTTGTATTCACTAGTAGAAAGGTAAATGAAGTTTATTAGAGAAAACGCTTAAATTTTATTTACATTAATTGTTAAAAAAAAAATTATTTTAGAACTTAGGTAACAAGATCTTCAGATGAAACCTTTGTTAAGAATCTTCCTATTCTTAATTAACCTCATTATTAATAAGAATTGTTGCAATGCGATATATAGATAGATGTCGCGACAAGATAAATAAGTGTCGCACAGTAGCTGCATGATGTGTTGTCCGTAGTGGTGAGGAATAAAAGATGATGCTGCACTTACTGTTGTTAAGAAAGTTGCTGGTTCACAGTTAATTGGCTTATTAATTAAAAATACAAGGTGCAGCTTACGTGAGACAATAGGAGGAATGATAGTTTTGGAATGATGTTTTTTTTTATACGTCTCATAGGAGGTGCAAACAGCGAGAAGAGAGAGGTCATGCCTTTGTTCACTTTATAGGTGCGAGCCAGTTGCAGCGCGATCGGAGTGAACGAATGAATGTATCTTATTACATTTAATGTTGAGAACATCTCAATAATAGATACACTGTGTTCTAATGTTTCTTTTTAATGTCAAACTTTAGTATTTAGCACACTTACGCTATGCGCTAATCGTTATGCAAAGGCATAATTTAAAACAATCAAAGATTTTTCGAGGAGGAGCTCGATGGCGTAGTGGTTAAGCGCCTGGCCAAGTGATTGCGAAGGTTAAGCAATTTTCGCAAGAGTCGACCATGGGATGGGTGATCAAAATGTATTATCTCGAGCTCCTCCGTCCTTTAAAAGGCACGTTAAGCCGTTGGTTTCGGCTGCATTTGCAGTCGTTAACACCTACCAATCCGCATTGGGCCCACATGGTGGGTTATAGCCCCATCCTCCTTATCCACCCATAAGGAAGGCCTGTGCCCCAGCAGCGGGGACACTAAAAGGGCTAATGGTCTTAAGATGTTTTAACATTCAATTCTGTTTGGTTCTTAATAGTAGATTATGCATTAAGGGCTTAAAGTAGTGTATTGTGTCCCGGGCGCTATTATTGAACCCCGAGTACGAGGGATTCTATGGTTAACTCCCGAGCGGAGCGAGGGAGTTAAGGCTAGAATCCTGAGTACGAGGTGTTCAAGATCGCCCATGACAAATACACATTTAAGCCCGCGATGCATACTCTACTTTTTATACTTTCTGCGAGGCAATTGAAACCAATGACTGTTATAAAGAAAGTACTTAAGTAATTATTTAAAGTTAGAATAATAAAATATGAAAAATAAAGAATATTTATTGAAAAAGGTATTTTTTATACTACCTGCTCGTCAATGGCATATTATGTGTCATGCAAACCTTTCCTAAAGTAAGTCATTTTTCCCATGGGGAATAATGTGATTTGAATTTGGAATGCAACCCTTGTAGTCGTGCTTGATCGATGTTGGTTTCAAAAAAGTTTAGGTGCAATGAGATCTTATTCTCAGTTAGGCTGTATGTTATCATGAAAACTTTTTACGAAATTCATTTTCACCCGCGCACCAAGAAGGATTTTTTGAATGTCGAACTGACCACTACAGAATAGACGACAAAAACATAAACTCTAACCCAACTATAAATGTACCAAAGAATGTTACTTTGTCGTTGCACAATTGGTGTAATGTTTCTAACATAACTTTTAATTTTCAATAAATATTCTTTATTTTTCATATTTTATTATTGTAACTTTAAATAATTACTTAAGCTTAATTGACCATCAAACTGAACAACTTTTACTATGGGGCCAACTCTGAAATCGCGAAAAAAAAATTTAGCTGTTTCATACATTTTGATATTTTCGATTTTATTTTTTGTATGAAACAGCTGATTTTTTTTGCGATTTCAGAGTTGGTCCCATAGGAAAAGTTGATCAGTTTGATGGTCCCTATATACTATATTCGGCATTAGGGGTATTTTTGTAACACCTTGTATATTATTTAAAAAATATAATGAGATTTTATTCTGAGTTAGGCTGCATGTCATCATTTTCTTTGCACTGCCTATACAAATTAAAAAAAAAGAAAAACGTAAACTTTTTACGAAATTAATTTTCACCCGCGCATCAAGAAGGATTTATTCGAATGTCGAACTGACCACTACAGAAAGAATGAAAAAAAAAATACTTAAGTACTTTCTTTATAAGAGTCATTGGTTTCAGTTGCCTCGCAGAAAGTATAAAAAGTAGAGTATGCATCGCGGGCTTAAATGTGTATTTGTCTTAGGCGATCTTGAACACCTCGTACTCAGGATTCTAGCCTTAACTCCCTCGCTCCGCTCGGGAGTTAACCATAGAATCCCTCGTACTCGGGGTTCAATATAGCGCCCGCGACATAATACACAACTTTAAGCCCTTATTGCATAATCTACTATAATTACACAAACTTCTTACCCCCCAAAATCAACATAAGAAGCTGCTTTAACATTCCTTACACCTCTAAAAGTCCCAAGTTAACTTTAACTAAGTCCGTAACCGAGATATCTCGTCAGGTATCGCTTAAACTTGCTCTGCTCAACTCGAGTTAAATTGTGAGCAGAAAATAGTTGAAAGCATCTATTAGGTCATAGTATCTCGGTAACGCGTTGGCACATAATAAATGTAGCTAAAGCAGTAACGCAACTATATAACAACGTACGAATAAGCGCGCTCACACAGACATAATTTGCTACGAGAGCTCTAATGGCCGATTTGAGAACTCAAATACACAGGATTCGTTTCGATTCGCAGATCTCTGAGATCTATGCGATGTATGGAGTCATTTTATCGCTTCCACACTGGTTGCGTTCCGGTCCCATATATCGCATAGATCGCAGCGATCTGAGATCGGATCGCATGACCGGAACGCATCCTATGTGTTTGAGCTCTCAATAAACAGGTCTTCTATGAATCAGTTACTAGACAACTGTTTTATCAGAAATATCTATAACATGTTTAGTAGTTACTGAGGATATGTTATTGAAATCGACCGTAAGCAAGGATCGCAATGCCCAGTACCCAGCGAGTGTCGCGTCTGAGTAACGCTCGCTCTGCCCGCGTAGCGCTCTGACGGCGGCGTAACGACAAAATGGCGTAATTGAGATACTGATTAAGTTTTATGTGTACTGTGACGTTTTGTGGCTTTGCACTGCATAAATATAGAACTCAAGCGAGATGGCTAAGAGTAGCTCTATTGAATAAACTGAATTATCAAATGGAATGTCGAGCAAACGTATTTGTTAGCTTATAATTGGTTGAGGTATCTTTGTTGAGAAGCTCGATGGCGCAGTCGCTTAGCGCATTCGGTCTGCGGCGGTTAAGCAACTTTTGCAAGGGTTGATCTTGGGATGTGCTTTTAACCCGGCTGCATTTGCATTCGTTAACACCCTATGGCACGCGGTAATGTATTGATAGTTTGTTGACAGCAACGGATGTAAGCACGGTATATACCAAAAAAGCCGCAGCAATTTCGGCTAGCCACCAGCTGCAAACCGTGCTTACCCAGCTTGTGAACACGCTTACCCGGTGGCGGCCCGTCGACAAGAGCCCTTAGGCTGGCCTTAGTTGAACAGGGGCTACCAGCCTAACGCATCGAACTTCGAAAAGTCTGCCGGGCTTCAAATTAAAACAGATAAATCCAGCCCCAATGGGCCAAATGGATGTCACAGGAACATCGATATTTTCTAAATAACTACAATACGAAACTTCTTACTTCGATTTATCTGTTTTAAGTTGAAGCCCGGTAGACTTTCCGTAGTTCGATGTGTTAGCCGGTACGGCCCCCTGTTCTACTAGAACAGCAAAGCAAAGAAATTAAACCGGTAGGTCTGGGGCCAGCCATAGAAACGCCAGTCTGCCTTCAACTTTGACTTAAACCGAGGAATACAGAAAAAACTATTACAGATAGGTATAGATAATTAGATTGACTTTTCACAAAATTATGTATTTATTTCAATTTATTGTTAATAGTTTAACGGTATATAAATCAGCACATTTTTGATCTTTAATCTTAGTAGTTCAAAATATAAATAAATCGATACTTAATACGTTCAAAGATATTTTCAAGTTCAAAATATTAAACGAGGAACCCAATACTTAAAACCTTTTGAAAACATTATTTATTTCATGTTGTAACTTAGAAAAAAGTTTGCCAACTCTATCATCATTAAGGGCAACCTTTTAAAATTAAATGCCGAAGTTCTCAGGCTATCATAACACAAAATTTATAAGTAAAGTTCGTGACGTCATTGTCAGTACACAACCTTATCGGCTGAAGAATATCAGGTCTCTTCATTTACATAATTGCATTACGTAGATACCGAGGTTCAAAAGAGTTTTTAGCGCGAAAAAACGTTATAGGTTCTGGATATTTTTAGTATTTTTAGTACCTACCTATTAAAATGGTTTAGAAGGCTTAATTAAAATACGTGAAGTAGAAAAAGTACCTAAAAATGAGAAGAAGACTCGCTATTCAATCAAAATACTAGCGTAGCCTGAACAAGATTCACATAAATAACTTCCTAGCTCTGACCCTTATAATCTACTGATATATCTATAGTGCAATGTGTTGCCCAACATGACACTAACATGCTATTCCAATTTTATATGGCCATTATAAATCTGGCAGAACTTGGCTGGTGCACCGCCATACTACAAACATGGGCTCGTAAAGCAAGGAGTTCAAACATTGTCAATTTGCTTTGTACAGTCAGCCTCAGAAGTGGCTGACTATTTTAATGTCTTGTCATACTAATCGTTGCTTCCAGGAACTTGACGAACAAACGCAGAACTAAGTGTGACATGGCGCTGAAGTGTTCATTCAGCCATTTAAGACTGACACAAATAATAGATGTACCTACTGAAAACGGATTTTATAACTATTTTGGAGCAACTGCTATTTCTAAATGCCAGAAAACAAAGCTGTTTTGCGATGATGATGATTTAATTTTGTTTTGTGTTGAATTATTCATAAATGGGACTAAAATGTAGCTAATTTGACATTTTAATGGCTTTCGGTGTATTTCAACTATGTAGTGGCGCGGCTGTAGCAAGGCAGCAATCGCCACTACAAATAATGATAAATGCAAAATGGACTAAGCATTGTAGCACTTTTCTACCTATCGGGAATTGTAAACCATACATACTCGTAGCACTTCATTATTAATTAAGGCTTTAAGTAATTAAATATAAAAGTTGGAGCACTTAAAAAACAAATACCTACGCAATAATATTGAAACACTATTGATTGTTACGTACGACCAGATTAACTAATTCATTCTTCGTTTTTAACTAAGTCATTCATTGACAAATCAACTCGTAAATAATAGTTTATGATGTTACAACTCTGAGCCCAACATTCTTAAATTTTTGCACATCATCATGAAGTGTCACTGCAGTAGCGCTCCGACTTGACCGTGCAGCACGCCATGGTTGCGAATAAAAGAGTTAAAAAAAATTACCGACCCCCCTGCTGTATTTATAAAGAAAACCCCTATAACTTATTAAAATTACTTCAAAAAATCTGTAATTTAAACATAAACAAGTTCCAGTACAGCGATGAACATTCGTTACAAACGTTTTAAATGTCCCCAAGCACCAGCGGTACCCAAAAAATGTTAAAGGACACCTGCGGACGAGTAACTTTTGCCCCTAAAAATTATTTATTTGGAACTTCTTTCATAAATCAGGATAAACTTGTTTACGAAGTAATTTCGCGACCCGTTCCTCAGCGGGAATATATTACAGGCTCCTCGCTGTTCCGCATAAATGGCTTTGAGGCCTCCATTTTATGAATAGTTAGGCTTTGGAATTCGTTAGCGCAATTGTTTATGCACCTCTCCTATACATAGAAGAGCCCAATACCGGTGTGGCGTCTGCAAAGAGGTCACCACTCCTCTATGGTTAATAAGCAGAAAAGAAAGATTGTTCTGACTTCTGTTATTTGGGCGGATGTCACAGAATTTTATCGTTGCGATTTTGCTATTGGAAATTAATATTATTCCTGCATATTATAATGTGACTCATCTTTGTAAATATTCACTGTACATAACATATGTGAAGTTAACATAGAGCTAAAACCACGCAAGCTGTGTTTCTACTTAAACCCGTAGTCAATTTGCCAAGGGCATCCTCAACAACTCACTTCCATCATATATAATACTAAATAATATACTAGAAAAAATAGGACTCGCACCAGATCATGTTCTCGGACGGGAATCGAACCCGCGACCTTTGGATATCCGGTCCAATGCTCTGACCGCTGAGATGGGGCTGGCTTGCAGCGTAAGAGTTGATATACTAGAAAAAATTCGACGTTCTCACTAGTGACTCGGTAGCTCAGCGGTCAGAGCATTGGACCGGATATCTAAAGGTCGCGGGTTCGATTCCCGTCCGAGAACATGATCTGGTGCGAGTCCTATTTTTTCTAGTATATTATTTAGTATTATATTAAAATAGCATTGTGAATGCTTAAATCTCAAAATAGTCACTTCCATCATCATTAACAACGAACGCAAGTATAGTGTGGGTGGAACCAAAGCCCGCACACCTGCCATGTTATTTTAAGTAACTACAAGATGGATGGTGGAGCTCGATGGCGCAGTGGTTTAGCGCATGGCCCGGCGATTGCGGAGGTCAAGCAACTTGCGCAATGGTCGTTCATGGGAAGAGTATCAAAAATATATTATCTCGAGCTCCTCCGTGCTTTGGAAGGCACGTTAAGCCTTTGGTTAATTGGCTTTGGCTGCATTTGCAGTCGTTAACACCCACCAATCCGCATTGGGCCCGCGTGGTGGGTTATGGCCCATCTTCCTTATCCACCCATAAAGAAGGCCTGTGCTCCTGCAAAGGGGACATTAAAAATGGCTGATGGTCAAGATGTTTCGATATAGTAGTGCTAGAAACTCGATTTTTCAGTAAAAATATAACCAATCAAAAATAATCAATTGACTTTATAGTACCTACTGTTTTATAATAGAGTATTCAAAGTTAAATTATTGTACAGTCAACGCCAAAATGGTCTGAGCATTCAAACCTACCAAAATACCTGAGCATTTGACAGAAATCGACCTCGGACAACAACAGTTGAAATTTTTACAGATGATGTATTTCTGTTGCCGCTATAATAACAAATACTAAAAAACAGAATAAAATAAGTATTAAAGGGGGGCTTCCATACAAAAACCGTGATTTTTTTGTTCGTTTTTGCTCGATATTGATAACGGCAACAAATAGACGCTTGAAATATTCACATGATAATTAGTTATATATATTTAAATTAAAAAAAATTAAAAAGAAAAACCTCCTTCAAAAAAACCTTAAAAAAATTGCTGTAAAAAACAGCTTCAAAAAACAGCAGCTCTAAAAAGCAAGAAATAATATTTAAATCTGCATAATTACTATTTAAGTACCTACGCATATCTGATATTAAAAAAACGTCTTTTGAAGTCGGGTGGGGCTAAAGATATTTTTCTTTTTTAATCATTATCGTAGTTTCTCTTTCTCAATTTGATTTTTTAATTCTTAAAGCCCCACCCGACTTCATAAGACGTTTTTTTAATATCAGATATGCGTAGGTACTTAAATAGTAATTATGCAGATTTAAATATTATTTCTTGCTTTTTAGAGCTGCTGTTTTTTGAAGCTGTTTTTTACAGCAATTTTTTTAAGGTTTTTTTGAAGGAGGTTTTTCTTTTTAATTTTTAAAAGTTTTTTTTTTTTAACTTTTTTGTGGTAGGTATAAGTAAATGTTAGCGATGATATAAATATATTTTATTCATATTTCACACATTTGAATGGTATAATACGCCTAGTAACTCAATATCCACTTTTCGCACTGTTAATAAGCAAGGGTCAGACATGGGGTAGGTGACCAAAGTGTATTATCTCGAGCTCCTCCGTGCTTCAGAAGACACGTTAAGCCGTTAGTTCCAGCTACATTTGCACATTAACACCCACCAATCCGCATTGGGCCCGCGCGGTGGGTTATGGTCCATCCTATTCATCAGCCCATAAGTGAGGCTTGTATCCCAGCCCCAGTAGTGACAATAAAAATGGCTGATGCGAAACCTTCCAATACCGTAGAGTTATCACTAATACACTATCATATTTGATTTTGAAGAGTTCTCCTGTGTATCTTCGAAGTCCAAGGTCCAATGTGCAGGAAATTTTAATGAAAACACCCTTAAAGTATCCCCTTTCTAACAAAACAAGAATTATCTCAATCGGTTTATAAACAAAGAAGTTATGTCTGAAGATCCGTTGAAACTCGTGCAAAAGTTACCTAAAAATTACAGTATTTTCAGGATTACTCGAAAACCACTGAACCGATTTAAAATTTAAAAAAATGGGACCACCTGGGGAACAAACCTAATAAAGTGGCGTTTGAATCATGTCAATCGGTTCAGCCGTTCTCGAGTAATCGGTGGAGATACATAAAAAAAAAAAAAAAAAAAAAAAAAAAAAAAACAAATTAACAGACGAACATAGAACCTCCTCCTTTTTTTGAAGTCGGTTAATAAAACAAATACATAAGGAGGGCTCCCATACAACAAACGTGATTTTTACGGAACCCTTCGTGCGCGAGTCCGACTCGCACTTGGCTGTTTTTTTTTTAAACTGAGGTTCTCTAACCCTCTAAATGTAAAGAGCCATGTTAAGTATATTCCGTTCCGTTGCACACTTTCAAAGTGCATTAGCATATACTCTATGCAAGAACAGCAGATAAGTTGGACTAAGTTTAACAAGTCTTCCATGCTGAATAGTTTAACGAATAGGAATAAAACTATTTATTATGCAACAGCTTTGAATTGTTCAACTGTGTGTTTTGAGTTATAGGGTAGGGTTGAAGAAGTAAACGGACATACGAGTAGATCAATTTTCATACCCAGTGCAAAAGAAGACAATGCAGGTTTACATTTTCAATAAAAACTTTATGTAAAATTACCTACTATTTATCTTTTACACCGGGTATGAAACCCAATGTTAAACAAAAATAGTACGATTACATTTTGGCCGGAAAAGTCATAGAAAATCTCTGATTTGGTATGCAAAATTAAGGAACAAGGCGTTAAAGATAGTGAAAATGTCTATTAAAAGTAGGTTTTTCTTGCCTAGATCACTAGTCCGTTTAATGACGGACCTGCGAACAAGTGACAAAATAGGCAAATGGATATATCTGTCGGTCAGTGTCAAAGTCAAAATATCTGTAATCAAAATTAACTTAAAAATTAAGCGCTTTTGATATTAATAATATTCTTTCTTGTTACGCGTGCGTCTTTATACACTAGTCTAACAATACCATTACTATTTCATTATATTAACTACCTTTTTGTTTTTAAATTAGTTTAACTTGTTAAATTTAATATTTATACGATTTCATTTTCAAAAATCTCTCGAACCTTCGAGAATTTATAGTAGCGTTCTTGTTTAAGCAACATGGCGGCAGATTAGACCGCAGCCGGACAGCTGCAGACGTGGCGAGCTGTTTGCGAGCAAATTCTACTTACTGACAACTAACGGAAACCGTAAACGGAACGCTATTTGATTGACCGAGCGAGCGCGAACTCCGTTCCAGTTTGGGCAAAAATGCTTTCATATTCCCGGTTGTCCGTCTGTTCTCCTCTAAAGGTCGCATTTCTTAACTGATTCTCGTGAAATTTTGTGAGCGGGTTCGATAATTATACAGTTTGTTTTCAATCAAAGATGTCCCCCGACTGCAACGGTGATGATGTGTTTTAAATATTTGTTTATTTTTATTTAAATTATCAAACAATAAACTAGAAATAATTAAAATCACCACCAGATAATTTACTCAGGCGGGACTCCAACCGTGACCCTTGGAAGTCTGGTCTCATGCTTTTCCAACTAAGCTACCGAGTCACCTTTTGAATTGTCTATTTATTTTCTCTAGTATTTTCTTAGTTATAATGTTTTAAATTCCCATGGTTATTGACGTTAATAGAATAAACTATATCGGGATTGACACCATGTAACTGTTTTTTCTTAGTTATTTTTTTTCCAGTAGTAGTAGTTAGTTACTCTTTCGCTTCAAACCAGCGTTATTTCATCAATGTGAGGATTTACCTCCTTATACTATATTTGTTATAATTAAACATAAACCTTAAAAAAATACCATGATAATAATAACAGTATACTGATGAAGAAAACTAAGTAACCAGACCTATATTTTTTTGGCAACAGCTGACAAAAACTTGTGGATGTCATAAAGATAATAAGTAGATTTTATCCAAATTAAATTGTCGGCTGCATTCCGTGTAATTTTGCTAAATTTTCCTAAATAAATAGAGAAATGTACGTGTTTAACAAATTTAGCTTTTTGGACACCGGGTTGTCCACTCCGGGCTCGACATGTTGCAGCCAGTCTAATCTAGACGCTTTAAGACCACAGAAGTTGCGAAGAGAACAGAAATTCGATTCTAAAACTAATTGTTTGTTTCACTCCTTAAAACTTGTATTAACATAGACCACTAATTTATTATTTAGTTTAAACTCCCGTAGTTAGACTCTAATAATTTATGACTTATACCTAGAATTTGAACTGAGAGAGCGAATAATGAATGACATACGGCTTAGCGATTCAGTTTAGGTTATGAACTAAAGTTTAGTCGCTGTCTGCTGAGATCACTGTCACATAGCGATGCAGTTCATTTTGGGACCTTAACTGGATCGCAATAAGAGACCGCCTCTTTCGCTCGGTTTTAGTAAGCCTCCTGTACTAAAACCGAGCTAATAGTCAACAAAGTTTCCATATTTGCGCGACCATTTCGTTCCGCTTAACTTTGTCGCATGACTTAATTATGTTGCTTGAAGTAAAGTTCGTGTTTTGTTTGTTAATTAGTTAAAAGCTACTTTTTTAAGATTTTATAGCTTGTAGCATTTCCCTTGCACTCAGAAGCTTGTAATTTTTCTACTCTGTCACCTCAACTTGGTGGACTACGTCACCTAACTTAAAAAAGGATAAAAAAGAAAAAACTCACATATATTTTTTAAATTACTAGGTGATATTCACATAGTCGAAAACTTTATTCGGTTTTTCAAATTGATGAACTTATCAGAATCAACTCAAAACTAACTTATCAAAACTAATGTTTTTTTATACCTATCTATTTTAGGCTTAAATTACCACTCTATTTGTCGTGGTAAATGAATTCTCTTTTATTTATTTGTAACAAATCTACATACTCTAGAGAATACAGAAACTTTTATATATTTTGTACTCTAACCAATTTATTCATTCTATTCAGAATGCTATAAATAAAAATGTCGTATATTTGTAGCTTGCGCTCTTTCAAGTGACAAGAGATAATGTTGAGTTGTAACATTAAAATATAAATTTTGAAGTTAATAGCCCATAGTAAAAAAAATATTTTGATGTTGATAACCCAAAGTAACTTACCTTCCCAACAAGGTTACGAATATTTCTTACAAATAGATATTACTGACAGTGGCTCCCAACGTTTTCTTGACCAGGGACCACTTTAAAAACTTAGATTAAAAATTCAAAACAAAATTGCATACACGTTAGGTATTACATTAGTTGGAAACATTAAATTTAAGTAAAGTACCTAATTTTGAATCGATGTGTTTGTGAGCTTACATCATCTTAACAAGTTCGCTTATAATTTAACCAAAAAGTTCAATAATTCCTAGGATTAAGTCCTAGGAATTATTGGACTTTTTGGTTAAAAGTAGGTAGTACACGCAAATCGTTACTAAATAATCAGTCGCGGGCCATATTGTGGCTCTTGTGGGCCATAGGTTGGGAACCATTGGATTAAAGAAATGTGAAGTCCATATATTTCTGAGTTTTAAATAAACAACGAGACAGAGGCAATTCTCAAGCTAATCAATCTTGGCTCATCTAATTACTTGACTTTGGAGTTGGAAAAAGCGCTGTAAAACTTTGTTATTTACACTTTCTACTTCGGAGCTCATTTGCTTTTTTTCTAGTTATCTACTTTTCTTTTTATACGTTTTTTTGTTGAAACTGTTTTTTACTCGTCTGCCCAAAAAGTTGAGAGTGTAATGTGTTCATGGTTCATGTGTGGTTGTTTGTATGTAAGTTTCTTTGTTCCACCATAACTTCTAAATGACATAACGGATTTGGATGTATAAGGTATCTATCGACTTAGAATCTGCTATGCTCAAGGAGGTATCTTTAGAATTCTACACTATCCTGAGTGACAATGGTTATTTCTTTTTATGAAAAAAAAATATGGCGAGTGTACAACGCCACATTATAAGAAAAATATTTTTTTCTTCAATTATTACAATGTAGATATCAAATAAACGGCCTTTATAAGCACATTCCAAAACTATATAATTTGTCACTAAAATGTATGAAAAAAAATAAAAAATATTAAAAACTCGACAGCCCTGTCATTATTCGACTAATAAAAAGTTAATTATCAAGTGTCATTGCAGTCGGGGGACCTCATTAATCAAAAATTGTACAATGACACTTGTTATTTAACTTTATATTTCGTTTTTATCAGGGTAGTTATTTATCTTTTTTTTTTCATAATTGCTTTGAGACAGATTGCAAGCTTAAGTTAAACTGTTTGTCTATTTGTTTAATTACTACCTTTTCACATTTGAACCATCAATAGTATGAACTAATTTCATAAATAAACAGATTAGACCATTGGGCCTTCCCCACTAAATGAAGGGAAAGAAAGTTTGCATTGAAAAGAGGAAGAAAGTTTGTATGGAAACCTGGATCAAAGTTCACGCAAACGAAGTTGCGGGTGGTCGCTGGTTATATAAACTATTGTAACGTCTCGTTTATCTCCTTCTATTACAAATAAACAGAATGACGTCTTTGCATACTGCGTATGTGTGGGTGAAGTGTGTTTAGGGTTACCTCTTTATTTATTTTTTTATATGCTCTAGAAAAACGCATTTACGCGCTTCCCTCCGTATGTGAACGGGGAGGGGGTGTGTGGGGCTTGCCAGGAGGGGACCGCAACATTCAGCGTTGCGGCTCCATCCACGACTGCTTCCCGTGATCCCACCCAACCAAGTGGTTCGATGGGATCTCGGGAGGAGGGAATACCCACTAAAAACTACGGCACTTACCCTCTCGCCGCCAGTGCCGCCAGCCATAACGCTGTGTGGGGGGCCGGAGTGGCATTCACCCCAACGGCAACACGGTCTGCCCGGCGCTCTCTCCCAGGCCTCCTCCACTTGGGGATGGCCGGGTAAGTTTGGCCATCCCCTCCATTCTGTGAGGGCCTTGCAAGGCAGGCAGTGGTTCACCTAGCACTACCCGCTTGGCCACGACTGGGGGAACAAGATGGTCAGCTCCCCCTCTTCAGGGTTACCTACCTAAGATTGATTAGATTAGGTACTTTTTTTAAACCGAGGAATGACAACCCTTAATAACGATACAGATAACTCACCAACCTAGTGCGGGGCGGGGTGCGGTACCGCCAATCGGTGGGAGGGTGGGAGTGGCTATTCTGTACGTCAGTACTTTAATTAATTCTGTGCTTTAGCTAGTTACGCTCAGGTTTATATTTTGTTGATTGGCCAGTGCCAAAACTAAACGTGCTTCAAACCATGCACTATTCAATAACTCGCAGGCTAGATTACCTTCGGCTAAACAATAACTAGTTCGGAAACTTAGTCCGAACACCGAACCTCGGTAGTTCCCAAGTTTAAAGTAACGATTATGATGTGGTTTCAAATTTAATAAATTATTATGATATTTTAATTAATGTCTTGACATTTTTTATTAAAATCTATTCAAGAATTTAAAAGGTTATGATCTTCTAAAGTCATATACATGGTGTTTCATGTATTTAACCCGTAAAATTTTGTTCTTTATTTGTATGGAAAACTGCCAAGTGACAGATAACCCTAGACGCAAATAGACTATTGTTTTCGATAACCTATTCCATTAATGGGCAAAAGCAAAACACAATTTATGTCTAGGGTTGCCACTATGCAGTTTATCATGTTTTATTTTAAAGTGGCGGTTTTCAGGGTTTATAATATTTTTTTGGGGTTGTATGCATGGTACTCTATGTACCATATTCGTTTTGAGGGGTTTTTTTGTGACACGTTGTATACTTTAGAAATAAAGTTAAGATGAATTACTCTACTTGATTAGGTCCTATTCGATTTGTTAGGGTATTTTGTAAGCGACACAAAAAAAAATCACTAATTAAAGTTTTCATTCGAAAGATTTGAACATACTGGACCTTATTTAATAACATGACAATTTGTCAGTTATCATGACAATTTGATGAGAGTTTCGTTCTATTTAAAAATTGGTTGACACATAATGGTTATAAAATTATCATGACGGGTGAAAAATTTGTCATGTTTATTAAATAGATCCCTGTTTACCTTTTTGATAAATTCCAATTGAAACGGGCATCACATAAGCTATTTCAGTAACGCACAAATAATTTCGATTGTAATTTCAACGGAACGTCAATATCAGCTTGCTAAACTGAGTAAACAGCATTAAATTGCCTCAGAAAGTCCGGCTCAAAGTCTTAACCCTCTACTGGTTAACAAAGTTTCTGTGGAGCCGTGTCTCGGTAAAAAGATCCCATTGAAGGCACTATCCTGCCACTAGCGTTGTCGCCGCATCTAATTGGCTTTGAGCTATCTCAAAAGGGAGTTGGTGCGATACGCGCGGTTTGCCAATGGTGACGGCAAGCCGTGTTTTTTTCTGTGAACATGTACTTAGGGCTAATTTTAAATTTAAGATAGAGGAAAAGAAACGTGTTATTAATACAAGATAAGCTTCTGCTAATAACGCAATTTTAGATTAAAATAAGGCGAAGCAAAGGCGGCAATGTTTAAAGTAAAGTAAAGTGACCATGACACTCGTAAATGAAACAGTGTATAATTGTTTTATGTGTGTAAAGTGACAATGACACTTTCGTAAGTGAAAAAGTGTTTAATTGTTTTATGTGTGTTTAATGTCTATGTGTGACGCTGATGCAATGTTTTTTTTTATCTTAACTAACTAACACCCGTATTCACAAATATTACTATGAGGTCTCACAATGCCCGCGGACGCACAGCGTTCTCAACTACCAATCACAGGTTATACGTAAAACAAACGAACCAATAACAGAGCTCTATTTCGTTCCCATAGGTAAGGGTCGTTTGAGTATTGTTCTTGAATACGGTTGTAAGTATTATTTCCAGATTGAGATCTTCAGATAAAGAAAAACATTGATTTTTATGCACAGTATTTGTTGTATGATCTGTGTTTTCACTTCAAGAATCTAAAATCTTCTCAATACTAAATTAAAGAAAAGCTCTCTGTATTATTTATTACGTTCTTATACAAGGCAATAAAAAAGTAATTTATATCACACATATATTACTTTGTCAGGGATATTCGCTTTATATCACGCACGCGAGACTAGACTCTGTAAATCATATCTGAAACGAAATACTATGTAGTACCAAGAAAGCAAAATAAAAAGTAACTAGGTAAGTGTAATCTTATTTTTATTTTATCTGATTTGGACAAAAAATTATAATAAATAAATAAATAAATTTTTGACAACATCTCATACATTGCTTCGATTCCAAAGTAAGTAGCTAAATAACGACCACTTTCATCAATATCTAACAGTTAACTCATTCTAGTGTTGTGCCTGTAAATTATGATTTAGCTTAATTTCAACTTAACTGTATCATTAGCTATACAATTTGTTTCTATCAGTGGAGACTTATAAATGACTTTTTGTTGCTAATTTGTTATGTAGTAAAATGTATTAATCGATTGCCTAAAATTAATAAGTAAAATAAAATAAAATAAAATCACTTATGTTATGGGGTTCAACGGCCAAGGCACGAAGGAGCTCTACATATCGAATATTTTTCTTTTCCAATCCGATGGCCGACCCTAGCGAAGCTGCGCTATTCCACTGTGTAGTCAACCTAATCTGACAATAAATAAACTAATCTAAAAAAAATATAAACACGCAATGCACATCGATAACCACCAAGTGGAGAACCGCTTCGTACACTTAAGCCTTCATTGACATCTACGGGCCCATTCATACCGCTCAAAATATTGACAACCTCTTTCATCCGCTTGAAAAGCGCTTGAAAGAAAAAAGGAGGCCCGATTTTTTTTACTCACTGAGACTTCAATGGAACGCATAGGAGTCCCGAATAACTCTTTGCGCTCGCAGCAAGGAGTGTTTTCGCTTCAAATTGCCAGTGAGCGTCTTTCAGAATTGTTTGTACTTAGAAACTTTATGCTTTTCACATTCATCCTTTAAAGATGTTGTTTGTATTTGGTTTGAAATAGGAATGAAAATCGTACCATGACAATATGATATAATAGTTCAGTTAATGAGTCATTTAATGATCAGACAATATTAAAATTTACTCAAAGTAAAAGACTATGTTTTTGCTGTCATAAAATGCTTTTTCGTATTTAGTGAATCACCTTCTGCCATATTCTGATAATTTAAATTTAATTGGGTGTGATCTTTTAAATCTATTGCATATAATTTGTAGAACTTATAAGAAAACAATTATAACATTGTGTACCTTACAGAAACAAAAACATTTTTTATTCAAAAAGAACAACGACAAACAGCCAATCTTCAAAGTAAAACCATAGACATAAAATATAAAAGAAAAGGCCGAAAAGAATTCCAAGAAAATTCATAAGGAAACACATTTCTAAGCGGCCATTCCTCAAGTAGCACATAAAAATTATTTACACATTTTGCTGGTAAGTCGGCCACTTGGGCAGATTAAGTCGTCACGTCGTTGCCATATTTCTTTTGGCCAACGCTTGGTATCAGCCCGTAAATAAAAACAAGAGACGAAAACAGTTGCGGTTTGCGATGCGACTGATTGCTATAGTTGGTGCAATTAATTGGGACTTCAACTCGAATTAAAATTGAATGTTTTATTGTAAAACTGTACCTGTATTATAATTACTGTTATGGCACAGAATACATAATTGTATGTATAGTCCGCGTGCAATGAGAATGGGATGGAACCTTGTCAAAGTAAATCGAAAATTTACTAATTAGTCAATTTTAATTTTATTAATCAAATATTTGTTTACTTGTTATCTTATTTAAAGTTTCTGCAGCAAAAGTTCCTCCCTTGGAAGCGTGACACCGTGTTTTTGGATATCCCTGTAGCTGACTGGCAAACAAATGCGTCTCAGTTTGACAAGGTTCCATCCCATTCTCATCGCGCGCGGATTATACCTAATGTTTGAAGTGGTGAGTAATAAGTAAATAATTTTACGAATTACATTATTCCATTTACGTAATTTATTTTGTTTTTAAATAAAAATATTGTGTATATGATAAAGTCAAACCTCGCAGCTCTGACGCTCCTAGGTTTGGCTAGTCAAACCTCAGGTTTGATAAGAAGTCTTAGTCGAAGTCCAAACCAATAGCGTGTTTTGGACTATGACTAACGAATTTATGTCTAATCCTAGGAGTGACCAACGAATTTAAGTCTAATCATAAAAATGACCAACGAATTTATGTCTAATCCTAGGACAATTAAAGTCCGAAACTCAATACATTCAAAACGGGGTTAGACTAGTCAAACCTAATTTCAGTAGAGGTGTTTTAGAAACTTTTTACTGTTACATATTCTTTTTCTTTTGCTCTATGACGTTGCTATGGAAATGCTTTTTGTTAAGTCATGAATAATACAAAAAATATAAAAAGGACAAAATGGTTTCATTAAAAAACCTTTATTTAGTTCCACAAAATGGTCCTTCGAGCCGGATTAGCAAGTTGGCTATACAGTTCAGTTCAAAGAATTAAATAAAAAGTAATTGTGTCGTGACATATTAAAAAAACTAATAAGTACCTGTGCACGGTTTGCACGTAAGTTGGTGCTAAGAAAAGGTATGTAAGTTTCATAGTGATCTGGTTACTATTATTTCTCTACCTACTTTAGTACTAGAAACAGTTTATGTTAAGTTCCTGATTAGTTCCCGATAACTTCCTGTTAAGTTCGTGCGTTCCTGATACGTCACAGACAAGATCCAGAGATAGTAAATCGTCAGTTTCAGTTCAAGTGCTAAGGATCGAAAGACAATTCAAGAGAACAAGATAACCATTATTTTACTTATTTTAGTCTTTGGTTTAGTTTTGCCTACGTAATATATAGTTTATTTCATTTTGTTTTGATTCGTAATTTATTACATTTTCTTCAGCAATTGAACGCCTAATAAAGGTACAGTTTGCAAAACAAGAAACATTGAACGGAGCTTTAGTAATTTATAAAAAATATATTAAAACTTTATTTAGTTCATCAAGAAGAATGTGTTACTTAAGTAGTAGGTACCTACATTTCTGTTCCCTCATAACTTCTAAACTACTCATTATAATTCGACAAAATGAGGTATTATTGGAAGCGTCTTGATCGCCCGCAGGTTATAGGCTATGTCATTGTGACGTCACATCAAATTAAAAATATGTCGCCCTCTAGAGGACATAAAGTCGCGCAGAGAAAACACATCGGTCTTGACTATAACATATTTATGTATTATTATCTATTAAATTTTGATATCTATCTGGTAACATAAGAGAGCTTGGAACCACAAAATTTTCCACAAAGTTGTAATCCTACGATATCTCAATCATACAGTCACATTCACTCTTCACTACCATATTTTAGAATATTATGCAACAATACAATACAAAGTTGTATGTCAATGTCATAACTAATACCTTGTTTTGTTTTTCACTTTCACTTTCTATAAGCCTATGAATAGCTTTTGGATATTAATTTTCAGCAGTTTTCAGTTAACAGCCTAGATTGAACTTTAAATTTTGAAGTAAGCTTGAACCCTGTAAATTGATTCAGTAGAAATGGGCTAATTAAATTATGTTATTTATTTATGAATCTATGTTAATTGTAACATGTATGAATGTAATGTCCGGAAACGATATACATATTTGTAAATATCGTTCCTTCTGGTAAAGCTGATAAGTTTTTTGCGCCCATTTTTCTTGTAAGCTAAAAGACGTCATAATGGGTGCACGTGGTAGGATAAAAGAATTGACGATTTAAAAATGCTTATTATGTGAGCTTATTTGAATAAAGAACTTTTCAATTTCAATTTATGTAGCAAAACATTTAAATATAAACTCACGAACATAATAATTATGCTCAATCCAACCTTACGTAACAACGGTCAACTCAATTTAGATTACTCCATTAACTACACAAACAAACTCGTCCTCTAATTATATGCGCTGCGGAATACTGTTTTGAATAAAGTTCATATCAAGGCAAATAAACATAAACAGCCCATTTCTGTATTTTCTGTATGCAAGGCTTGTAGGTGTAATTTCACACCGCTAGATTGCTATCTCTAGCTAGCTGAATAATGAACGCACCTTCCGCTTGAAAGTGTTTTATTGATTGTCTGTTCTAGTTATTTAAATCTCTATGTACGAGTAGTTATTTCGAATCGTTAAAGCGGTTTTGAAAACATACATATTATATTATAATGGTGGAATAGAAAAAAATAAGAATAAGGGGTAAGTATAAAAAGATAAATTTTATTCCTAAAACACAGTATATTTGACATTTACTGCGCGCTAGAAGGGTTAAATTCAAATGTTATTAGGAAATAATTGATTGCCATAACCTGAAAACTCCTTAAAACACAAAAGCTTCTTTACACGATTTCTATGGAAAAATATCCAACACCAGTTGCAGGGTCTACAGGGAAATACAGAATGATATACCTACGAGTACCTTAACCGAATCAAAAATATAAACAACGTATGGCGAGAGAAACGCTGGCAATGGGTAAAAGCGATGATCTGAGAATAGACGACTTATAGACTTCTTCCGAGTCGTATCTCAGGAAAAGTGCTATTTTCAAATTGCTGCCAAGACGGAAGGCAAAACTCAAGTCGTTGAATTGATTGAAGTGGGTTGTGTACGAGTATTTATTCTCCTCCTTATAAGGATGGCTTGTGCTCTAGCAACGAGGACATTAAAAAGGCTGATGATGATGATGATTGTGATGGAGCAGGATTGTGATCAAATCGATACTGCAAGAGCGAATCACCAATTGAATCTGTGATTTCTAAAACCATATTTTTATTCTTTAGAAATTGAGTAAGCACCTGTATCATAGTCTATAAACGTCAATCTATCCATTCGTGCAAAATGCGTTGAAAGAAACCAAGATTTCTTGACATTAATTTACTGCGTATAATGATAGTGTGGAGATGGTTGAAAATGGATGCAATAACTAGATAAAAGATTAATAGTCTTAACAACTTAATTCAGAAGTTTATAAGCTAAATCCCTAATACCTTCAATTTCAATGTCATTAAAATAACAAAAGCTTTTTAGTAATGAGATTACTAACGATTTTAACACTAACTGGTTCGTCCGTTCCAATAAGGATCCCAAAACAAGAAACTGGATTTTTCGGCAGGTGTCGGACGACAAAGCTTTTGCCCCGGGGACGAACGACAGTTAATGTCGGACAAGTGAAAGGTGACAGGCGACCTTTAAGTCCTACATTTTAGGAGCCTGTTTTGTTTCAGATTTTTCGGATCGGAAAGTTTGAGCATAGATCAAACAACTTGACAACCAATGAGTGAAAGATGTGTGGTGGTAACAAATAACTAGGTATTGTATTTTAGACAACTTTTCTCCTCTGAAATAAAAAAACATGAGATGGTTTGTAAATGTTAGAAATAGATAAGATTCCACTCACTTAGGTGAAAATGTATAAACTTGTAAAAAGCTTCTGATTAGCATTTTTAACATGAAAAACGTCCGTATTGATCTTTGAACTATGATTGACAATATTGTTATTTAAGGTGTACAACAAAATATTAACAAATACGATTATGATATTCCAAACGCAAATGAAAACATGACTGAGGCAAACCTAGATCCTTGTTCCTATTTATTCCTGTTACACATCCTATTACAAAAATAAATTGAATTCCATCAAACTTTACCAAGATCCTCTTTCCCACACTTATTACTTGCGCCAATCACAGATTGACAAATTGAATTTTACTTGTCCGCTCGCTTGGGGCAAGACAAAGGTCGATTCTCATTTTATGTGCCATCTGATTCCTACTGGGCCTACTTCATTTTCATCACTGACGTAATGGGTTTTCAATTACCAGAGGTTCCTTTTAAGCTGTGACGATGTAGGGGTTGGAGACTAGAGGGGTAGGGTTTCTCATTGAGATTTGTAACAAACCGTTTGACTCTTGACATCTTAATTTAAAAATGTTCCTCATAGTTTTTAATACACGCACGTGTATTAAAAATAAATTTATTAAATATACAAGGTGTTACAAAAATACCCATAATGCCGAATATGGTATATAGGGACCATCAAACTGAACAACTTTTACTATGGGACCAACTCTGAAATCGCGAAAATAAATCAGCTGTTTCATACTAAATTTAATTACGAAAATATCAAATGTATGAAACAGCTGATCTTTTTTTCGCGATTTCAGAGTTGGTCCCATAGTAAAAGTTGTTCAGTTTGATGGTCCCTATCTACCATATTCGGCATTAGGGGTACTTTTGTAACACCTTGTATATTTTATTAGTAAATTGGAATATTACATTCTATATTATGTTCTTATATATTCATTTTAAAGCCTATTTTAAAGTAAATAATTCTTTCAAGTTATAATATGCCAAAATTTTCTAGTCTGCTTAAAAAGATAAGCCTGTTTCATATTTTTACTTTTTAACATGAATCTGACCCATTAAAGAAAACTCTGAAATTTAATTCCATCATTTAGACATACAAAATTGTGTTACATTATACACGTAGTACTTCATAAGACAAGCGCACCTAACTCATAACATGCAAATTCGGTGTTTGAAGAGAAAAAATGCCAGTCTTAATGAAATATTCAGTAGGCAGACTCGTGAGAGAGGTTATATCTAAAGTTTGCGAGAAATGCGATTGGCGATAGATTTATATGGACGTACCGCGTAAAATATTTTACGGAGTTGACTGGTTTTATGTGTTTTTCGGTTTTATACCTTCCGAGTGTTTTCCTGGCGTTATTTTAGATTGATATCAAAGTATTCGATGAGTTAGTTAAGGATGAAAAAATAATATTTGTTGATTAGGTACATTGATGCCTTGTTTTAATAATGACCATGATCTTATATACCAGCTCTAAATAAAAATCTTATTACAAGTAAGAGAAGTAGTATCGTAGTTTAGACTAGCGAAGCCAAGCTATCAAATTTAGAAATATAATAAAAACAGTATTTTCGCTATAGGTTTTAGAAACGTTTGTTTACTGTGTTTTTAGGGACTAGAGCTAAAAAAATAATAAATTTAAAAATTAAAAAACCCGCCTGCATCAGCTATTGAAAACAAGATCAAAATTTTATTATAAAAGATAAACTTAAAACATATTAAGAGTAGTGTTTAGAACTTGCATGCATAAAGTGACATTGAATGATTTGACTAAGTTATTTTTTTTTCGCTTCATATAATAGCACCTCACAGCCGCGATGTTGGTTTTTTAACGTTTTTTATCTAAGTACCGTCAAGCTGTCAAGACAAATCCAAAGATATCTTTATAGTAGAAATCCGTTCAGCCTTTTAAAAAATATGAAGTAATAAAAATACCGTCACAGTATATGTATCTATTGTAGTAGCTCGAGTCGAGTCGAAACCGCAGCCTAAATTTCTAGCTAAAACCCCATTAAGATTCCAAACACCACATCAACTCTTAGCTCAACGGTCTATACGAAAACTTGCACAAACTCTCGCCATCCCTCAGGAGTGTAGCAAACTCGACTTCACTGTTATCAGTTGTCATACAGTCGGACGGAGTTTAAATAAGTTTTTCTACTAGTTCGCTTTGCGGAAAATTCCCCAAGGACCGAGTTTGCGCTTTTTAGCGTCAAGTTATCGCCGAGACGCTGGTGTGAATTCGGTTAACTGGTTTGAATGAGGCATTGCGGTATTTCGCCCCTTCGTTTTGGTCGAGAATAGTGTACTTAAAAGAATGGTTGGAATGTCAAACGTAGTACATTCCGTTTCACTTTTATGACCGAAATTGTGTGAAATTTTAGATATTTTGTAATTATTTACTTACACGGATATTAGTTTGGCATACAATAGTAGACCATCATTTTCAAAATTGTTTTTTTTTTAAATATGCAATTCAATAAGTTTTTCAATATTGTGTCAATGTTTATTGTGTAGAATACTTAATAAGAATATTAATATTATCTCTGATTAATTTGCACGTTTGTGTTGATTTTGCGAACGACTGTGGTGCACAATTATAGCGGCAAAATAGTGTCGCAGCGCCATTGCGGTGAGGTGTAGTGGTTACATTTATCTATAATTGTAGTACAATAAAGACATTAAATTAAATAAATAATTAGTGCCTAATGGCACAAGTACAATGTGTTTTTTTATTGTTGGAGTAGTTTTCTGAAGGAATAGAGCGTTGTTGGACTTGCAACGCGGTCGGCTTATTAGATTCTGTTGGTGTGACGCGCTGCAAGTTGTGTACGAGCTTTAAAAGTTACATGAAACTATCTTAACACTAATGATTTATGATTTTTAATTCTGAGATTTTAGCATTCACAATGCTATTTTTATATAATATCAAATAATATACTAGAAAAAATACGACTCGCACCAGATCATGTTCTCGGACGGGTTCGATAACCCGCGACCTTTGGATATTCGGTCTAATGCTCTGACCGCTGAGCTACCGGGTCACTAGTGGGAACGTCGAATTTCTCCTAATATATCAACTCTTACGCTGCAAGCCAGCGCTATCTCACCAATGTACAAGGAATTACCTCGACATCAATGAAATACCTTTCCAGAAATTTTCAAACAATTGATTAAGATGAGAAAGCTATATAATTTTTAAATTTTGAGATTTTAGCATTCACAATGCTTTTTTTATATAATACCAAATAATATACTAGAAAAAAAAATGTTTTATGTTTGTTTAGTTGTACGTATGAAAGCTATTGGCTGGCATTTTCAAAAAGACGACCCAGGGTAATCAAAAATCTTCTATTCCTGTGACCAAAGCGAAAGAGGAAATGCGAAGTGATATAATCCAATTATATTGTAAATTAACGTTGTTATTCATATTCCATATTCCATTGCGACAGATCTCTGTAATCAAATAAAAATCGCCATCCGAATATCGCGGATTCAATTCTTTTTCTGCTCAATTAATGTTGATTAAAATCTCATAAATATTCATGTGAGAGATATGAGCGAACAACGCATGGATACCTACTATTGGAAAAAAGGATAGGGACTCAATACAAAAACCACTCGAAAATTAAAAAAAATATATTTAAATAACTGTTAGTTAAATATATTTTATGCATCGTAATATAAGTATCGTAATGAATCCTTTTGAAGCAGATAATTGGCCGCCTTTTGTTAAAATATTGTTATATTTTAATCCTAATAATTATTATATCCCCCTTACTAAAAAAGATTGTACAGCAGTTACACAGTGTTTTGTCCCTTTCTCTTTAATTTCTAACTTGAATAGTTTGACAGAAAGTTATCATTGTGTAACTATACATCTGCTATACAATCTTTATTAGTAAGGGGGTATATGTGAAAGTTTGGATGTCTAGGTGTTTGTTACTCGTTCACGCAATAACAGCTTTGGATTTGAACGGATTTGGATGAAATTTGGAACACAGATAGTTTACAGCCTGGATAGCCTGAATTAAAAAGTATTTATATATAATTTAAATAAGGATACTTTTTATCCTGGTCAACGGTTCCCTAGGGATTTTTCGAATGTCAACGCAGACGAAGTCGTGGGCGAAAACTAGTTTCTAATAAAACTAATTTGTTACCGTATCACTTATGTGGGATTTACACGGGTCACGGATTAACGCGATTGTCAATTAAAAAGCGATGGTCGACTTAAATGAAACGGAAAATTTACCCGTGTAAATGCCCTATATATTATAATTACTCTAAAATATTTGCTGTAACTTAGAAATATGATATTAAAGAGTTACGTAATTTTCTCAGAAGTCTATCAAGGAAACTTATTAAGTGTTACTTCGACATCAAATTCTATCTAGTTAAAACAATTAAATTAAATCTCGTAGAAATTACGTAAAGGAAAATAAAAGGGACAACGAATATAATTTAATTAAAATCCATGAGTAAATACTCTTTCTAGGAATCGAGATGCAGGGTTCTTACATTACTGAATTTGTAAGGGTTTCTAAGGAAAATTAACTCCTTTCTTACCACATAAATACTAATTTTTTTTTTTTTAAAAACGAACTTTTCGATATTGGTTGAGGTCTGGGTATTTGTGATACCACCGTTTGTCTCTGATTTCCATAACACAAGTGCTTTAGCTACTTACTTTGGAATCTGAGCAATGTATGTGATGTTGCCAAATATTTTTTTATTATTATTACATGGGCAATGGTAGAGCAGCGACTCAAGTAGGAACAATCAAGCATGTTGGCGATCATATTTAAGATAGTAGTGTTGGGCAGTCCCAAGTGAGCCAGTGCTAGCACCCTTCGCACTAGTGGTGACGCACATCTTTAGCGCATGGTTATGAAAAAACTATCTACTCTAGCGACAGCAAACATTAATTAGAAATATACGAAATAAACAACAGGTAATCAACTAAAACATTCATTAATTATTTCACTTTCCCCATAAGCTTTTGTTTCCGAATTCCAAAAACTTATTAAAAAAAATTTAAGCTTTTTAATTTCGATCGTTTCTATTATCCATGACTAGGGAGGTACCTGCTAATGCTTTTCTTGCTGATTTCCAATTCTTTATCATATATATTTTGTCTTTGATGCTAATGCCGCGAATGATCGGGGTGTAATCGATATACACCGAGCTGTTTTAACTTTACAATGCTGATACTAAATAATATACTAGAAAAAATAGGACTCGCACCAGATCATGTTCTCGGACGGGAATCGAGGTTAATTCCTTCTACATTGGTGAGATGGCGCTGGCTTGCAGCATAAGAGTTGATATACTGGAAGAAATTCGACGTTCCCACTAGTGACTCGGTAGCTCAGCGGTCAGAGCATTGGACCGGTTATCCAAAGGTCGCGGGTTCGATTCCCGTCCGAGAACATGATCTGGTGCGAGTCCTATTTTTTCTAGTATATTATTTAGTATTGTATAAAAATAGCATTGTGAATGCTTAACTCTCAAAATTTAAAAAATTTACAATGCTGGTTTCCTATGATTTAAAATCAGTATTTTCTAATGTCTATGCTATCTGTGGGTGTCTGTTTTATTATTTTCTTTTCAAACAAAAGTAAACTCAATTGTTTTATCCGTAAAAAATAAAAACACAACAAAAATGTTGTTCTGGTAGTGTTGTATGTAACTTTCACATAATTGCTGAATAATTTATCAAGATACATCAGACATCATAAATTATTGACACCGGCCAATTGAGCTCAATAAATATGACAGCAATGCAGTAATTAACGGTCATTATGGGCATTCGATAAGCAAGTCCCACAGACAAGTTAAAAACATTTAAAAAACTTTCCCGATCGAGCGATTCCGACAAACGGGAATAAATAACCATCCCTTCACTTAATTTACGCCATTAAGTACAAATTGGACGGGCGATAATGACGCGACGATATCGCGGCGATCTTCGCAAATCGCCGATAATACCGATCAACATTCAACAGGTTTGGGGAGATGTTAATGCGAGCACGACCGATCGATGTGCGTGGAAATTTTAGCTCTTTAGCTTAATTTTGTGGAAGCTTGTTATGAAGCGCTGTAAAGCACTTTCTAAGCGCTTTAAGTGCTAAACGGTAATAAATTTCCAAACTTTAGCTTGTGGATCCGATGACGAGTTTATGCGACAGCTTATTGCACTACAAAGAATTTTAATGAACCTCGCTAATAGGATTCACGACGAAAACGGTGCAATATTGTTATTCCATTACCTTGAATTTGAGGCTTTGAAATAAAAAATTTTTGTATTGTTAAATAAGAAATTGTTTAATAGTTCAGAATAATTATTTTGAAACACCATATATATTTTAATTGGTTTTTAAATTTTACTTACATAATTCAAACACAGATTTATAAGATTGTTCAAACGACAAAAATTCGTCAGTATACGGTCGGTGTACGAAGTTTTTTCTTTTACATAATATATTGGTACTTAGTCACTTTAATACCTACAAAACATTAGTAGGACTAAAAGGATTGGCTCAGCGATTGCGGAGGTTAAGCAACTTTCGCAAAGGTCCGTCATGGGATGAGTGACAAAACATTTATTATCTCGAGCTCCTACGTGCTTCGGAAGGCACGGTAAGCCGAAGGTCCCGGCTGCATTTGCAATCATTAACACCAATCTGCATTGGGCCCGCGTGGTGAGTTATGGCTTATCCTCCTTATCCATCTATAAGGAAGGCCTGTGCCCCAGCAGTGGGGACATTAAAAAGCTGATGGTCTTTCTTAAGAAATAATCATCTTTATGGTTTTAAAATCCCAAATGAAATCAACTATTGCATGTGCATCGCGTGTATGCGTATTACAAAGCCACGCCCCCTGCGCTTGCGTTGAACTGTCGAGGTGTGAACCTGAGGCGGCGGTTAATGTTAATGCCTACGACTACGACATGTTGTGCCAATTGGCAATTTGCGTATGAAAAGGTGTGGACTGAGCAGTAGCGACAAGCTGAGGCGGGCAAGCTATTCCCAACAAGCTAATTAGATAGTTTAGTTATTAGATGAAGAACAATGCAGCTCAAACCGCCAATAATTAATAACTCTTCTATTTAAGGGTTTCTGAATGCTGTTGTGACGTTGAAATAATACGTCAATATACTTTCCACAGTAATATATTTATTAAAATAGTAGTAAAAGAAAAAGACCTAAAATGAAAGAAACAATATGTAAATATAAAAACAGTCCATAGCTACAAAATAAACAATATCGGCTTATAAAATTTAAGTTACCTGTATATCACAGGTCTTGCTTTCTTAGTTTCTTCAAATAGTTAATTCTTCAAATAAAGGTAGATTTCATTTTATTAGTTGTTATTCTTCAAAATATTTATTTACAATTGACTGACTTTTCAAAGCGAGTCAAATATTCTGTGACCACGAACGTTGCATTCAAATTATTGCTTTTCAGAACAAAGGTAGGAATTCGACAGATAGTTTCGTATTTCATAAAGAAGGTTAAAACTAAAGGAGGTTGCAACGACAATGTTATACTGTTAAGTCAGCCTTTGTCTTATGGAAACTGAAGTGATATGTTTACACAATATTAAATTCAGTCTACGATTCTAGAGTCGTCCATTGCCGTCATGCTCCTCTGTGCTTCGAAACAACGTTAGTCTTAGCTGGTCTTCAACCGTAAATTTTTACCTAATAGGGTTGCCATGCTTAGCTTTTTGACACCTTGTCCGGCCGAATTTGACTGCGTCCGGCCTGTCCGGCTTTTGTTAGGCTTTTTGAGTGGTTGCCGTGCGAGTCGTAAGTCAAGCGCAAGTAAAGCCACGACACGACTGCCCTGCTCCGAGTCCTTCCGACCTCTGTTCGCAAGACGGTAATAAAAAGGTATATACGTCTTTCATAGTGAAATGTCCGGCCAAATCAAGCGCCGCGTCCGGCTTTTGTGTTTTTGGACCTGGAAACCCTTCCTACGTAGGAGGTTATACTAAATTCTTTTTAATGGTATTTAAAAACTACCCTTTCTCTTTAATGGTATTTTTTTACCATAAGCAATAAGTAGTGACGAGTTTTCATCTTGTAACGTCGAGCGACATCAACGCTATCCTCTCTTTCTGATACCCCACCTTTATATAACCATTCCTAACTGGTTTTCTGATGATACTGCAATTTTATTAAACACGACATTGATGAATGTTTTTATTTTTATCCATATTTTAATGGTTGCACAAATATAGAATGTATAATACTAAATAATATACTAGAAAAAATACGACTCGCACCAGATCATGTTCTTGGACGGGAATCGAACCCGCGACCTTTGCATATACGGTCCAATGCTCTGACCGCTGAGCTACCGAGTCACTAGTAGCGTAAGAGTTGATATACTAGAAGAAATCCGACGTTCTCACTAGTAACTCGGTAGCTCAGCGGTCAGAGCATTGGCCGGATATCCAAAGGTCGCGGGTTCGATTCCCGTCCGAGAACATGATCTGGTGCGAGTCGTATTTTTTCTAGTATATTATTTAGTATTATATAAAAATAGCATTGTGAATGCTAAAATCTCAAAATTTATAGAATGTATTTTTTTCAGCTTTGTATGATGCAGTAACAGCTATGACCAGCAGGCGTACTTACAATTTAAAAAATATTCTACAGCGCATGTCGTATGAAGATACAGAGAGACTATTGGTTGTATTAAAATAGTATTGTATTTTTATTTAAATAAATCAAAAATAAATATTTGACATACACTGCTCCGATTCCAAAGTAAGTAGCTAAAACACTTGTGTTATGGAAATCAGAGACAACGGTGGTATCACAAACATCCAGACCTGAGCCAATATAGAATAGTTCGTTTTCTAAATTGACCAAACCGAGGATCGAACCCGGGAACTCAGAGATGGTGACACCTTGGAAACCGTTGTACAAAGCCACTCAACCACTGAGGTCGTCAACTAAGTTTTAATCTAAGAATAATTTGTAATGTATATGCAACTACTTTAACTGAAACTTATTGCGTAAAAATATTTTTTGCTTTTCTAATATAGTATAAGTGATTAACTTATATTAAGATTATTATTAGCTCGAATCGCCTGAAACACAGGGTTTCATAGTTCAGGCACACGTTCTCTACTGTTCCTATGTAAACCTTGTAGAAAAACATTGTATCTGCACTAAAGGAAAATAAATAATTATTCTATTCATATTATATTCTATTGTACTCTTAATTTTTGTCACTAATAATTCCTATCCAATGTCAGTCACAGTTCAATGAGTACGGTTGAATAAACCGTACTCTTGAATTCAAGTTGGAAGATTTTTTTGACAATTTCAATGAACGAACAATATTGAACCAATTTGGAGCGTTATCGCAAACCGAAGTACCTAAGAAACGGTTATTAATTTCGCGAGTGAGCCTACATTCGACCATCAGCCTTTTTAATGTCCCCACTGATGGGGCACAGACCTTCCTTATAGATGGATAAAGAGGCTGGGCCATAACCCACCACGCGGGCCCAATGCGGATTAGTGGGTGTTAACGACTGCAAATGTAGCCAGGACCAACGATTTAACGTGTCTTCCGAAGCACGGAGGAGCTCGAGATAACAAATTTTTGGTCACCCATCCGATCCGACCGACCCTTGCGAAAGTTGCTTCACCTCCGAAAAAAAAATCGACTTATTTCAATCGTTAGCAAATATGAAAATAATTGAATGAACTTTATCTGTTGGTACCATTTTCGAAGCGGGAGATTTCCACTGAAATAACAAGGAAAAAGTTCTAGAACTCTCACAAGGGGATAAACAGAAAACTATTCGGAAAGAAGACTATAACTAGTTAGCTTGTGAAAATATTTGAGTCGTTAAGAATTGAATTAAAACTTTCCACTAGTTCGATGGAGGGGATTGTTATTTCTCGATTGCTTAGTATGTTCTGTACCCCTAGCACGAAAATACAAGGTGTTACAAAAATACCCCTAATGCCGAATATGATATATAGGGACCATCAAACTGAACAACTTTTACTATAGGACCAACTCTGAAATCGCGAAAAAAATCAGCTGTTTCATACAAAAATTAAAATCGAAAATATCAAAATGTATGAAACAGCTGATTTTTTTTCGCGATTTCAGAGTTGGTCCCATAGTTCAATTCAGTTTGGTGGTCCCTATATACCATATTCGGCATTAGGGGTATTTTTGTAATACTTTGTATATCGAGAAAAAAAAAACGCGCGTAAAAGTACTCTATAGAGTTATCTATTGAAAATTGAATTTCTCTTTTCGGCGTTAGATGGCGCTGTCCAAATTTTCCATACAAAATTACTCTGTTGAATTTTTTTACAGGCATTATTTTTTTCGATAGCTCTTTGTGCTAAGGGCACTGTGTACACATTTATGTAATTTTACTTAGTTTTGTGCAAAAGCATACGCTTTGGAGGCAAGACAATATATAATTTGCTCGGAAGAAACTTGAAAAGATTAAAGTCATTAAATAAAACAATTTGTTTTTTCTTTCGTATAATTGCAAAGCAATTAATTTCTCATCATAATTTATTTAAAAAGAAATTGGTACCCTGTCTGAGGTCACCAAGACAAGTAAGTTGTTTTTTAATTAATTTTAGATATTTTGCATTTCACAATGCTATTTCGATATTTTTAAGTAATTTTTTGCTGCAATAAAAATGTTATCAGTATCAAATTGAGACCTTTCGCATTCACAATGCTATTTTTATATTAAGATAAAAAAATATTTGGAAAAAATACTAGAAAAATCGACCTTCGAGTCCCGTCTAAGGTACTACGGGTGAGTCGATTTTTTCTAGTATTTTTCTAATATATAACTTATCTTAATGCTAACAGTGATAAGTGACATTTAATATTTTTTTTTCATAAAAAATCCGAATCCTACTATTTAAAAGTGTGGCACAAGTCTCATTACACAATTTTAATAGACTCCTGGCGACATCATGATACAGTAATCTTACCATAAATTCAACTAATTTAATAACTGAAGCTTAACCGTAAAAGCACTTGGAATGTTCGGAATTTGTTTTTAATGTAGATTTATAGGAATACCCGCCCGTTACGAGATTGTGATCGCAAGAAATTACACTTCCTTCCTTATTGTGGGGTGTTAAATACGATAGCCAGCCGCACGCTATAAATCGCTACCTACCTGTATTATTTTGTAAAAATGCGTACAGGTAAATTATTAAAATTTATTCATTAGCGAAATGCTCATCGATTTTATCTGATGCATGTTTATTCGGTAACGAAATACCCACTTGTGAATTTCGTCACTTATGACAAAGCTGATAAGTTTCTTGAGCCCCCTCTTTTTGTTAGTTAAAAGATATCAGTAACTGTATTTGAAATATTTATTATTGGGTTTTAATTAATTGACGACCTCCGTGGTCGAGTGACTTTGTTCGCCGGTTTTCAAGGTGTCGCCATCTCTGAGGTCCCGGGTTCGATCCCCGGTTGGGTCAATTTAGAAAACGAACTTTTCTATATTGGCTCAGGTCTGGGTGTTTGTGATACCACCGTTGACTCTGATTTCCATAACACAAGTGTTTTAGCTACTTACTTTGGAGTCGGAGCAATGTATGTGATGTTGTCAAATATTTATTTATTTATTTATAACCTAGGGCTTGTGATCCATTATGTTGTACGCGTATGTTTATACGTAGTCTATGTGGAGCTCGGTTCCACAGGTGCTTGGTGCATTCGGCATTCAAGTGCGGTGATTAAGCAACTATGGCTAAGGCCGATCATTGGGTCGCTAACAAAAACAAAAATATTAGCTCGAGCTTTTCAGTACTTCAGAGGGCATGGTAAACCGATGGTCCCAGGGCTGCATTTGCAGTCGTTACCATCCACTAATTCGCATTGAAGTTGTACAATAGGATAGCGTAACAAAATCTAGCTTTAGCACAGAATATATAATTAGCTATCTCGGCGCTTAGCTATTTTCCTGAATTTGTTTCTCCATTCACATTTCATACATTTCACAGAAAGAAATGAATCAAATCTTCAGTCAAATTGGTTGCGTTTAATTAATTTAATCTTCACCAAACAGGCAATTTAGAACCGGATTTCAGCCATAGTTGCGCAGAAGGGTCGATAGGTAACAATGTATTAAACAATGAGGGTACCAAGTTTGGAATGTAAAGGGACTTATGCCTAACGGAATTTCACTCATTTTACTCATGAACTTGTTGGAATTTGGACAATAATTTTGTGACATATAAACTTGGTCAGATGAAGTGATTAAAGGTCTACATTTGACTATAGAAATAAAATAAGATTGCGCTTAATTTTTGTATATATTTTTTATTCTGATTTGTTATCCCATTATACCACCCAAGAGGAACTCGGTGGCGCAGTGGTTTAGCATCTGGCCCTACGATTGCGGAGGTTAAGCAACTTTCGCAAGGGTCGGTCATGGGATGGGTCAATTGTCATGACAATTTGGTTAACATTTCGCTGTGTCCATGAGTAGTTTGTTCCAGTTTCAATTGGTTGATGGATATAAAATTGTCATGTCAGGTGACAAATTGTCGCGTTCATTAAATAGGGCCTTGGTGTCTATTACGTCAGCCAATTTAAAATTAGAAAATATTATACTGATGAAACTGCACACACATATCGCATGGTATAACAAATTGTCATAATAATTTACAATTTCCACGTAATTTACTTGTTTACTTATCTACATAGATCAAAGGCAAGAATCAACTGAAGTTGAACTACTAAATGCTCAATAATTAATCAGGTGGGGAACATCAAAGAAACATATTCTCACATTTACCAATATCGGCTAACTGCTTATTAAATTATTGGCCAATTAAGCGATGTCTGTGATTCCCTTCCAATTCCGAAGTCATATAAGGGACTCGATAAGAATATTCGGTTACTTTGTATTTTAAGACGAATTTTCTTAAAATATGTAAAACTGAAATTGCAAATCTGTATTTAACTAAATATGGTGTATGTATGTACAGTCAACGGCACGTCAGACGTACATTTTGACCTTGAGACCACCTCTATGACTTACGTAATTTTCGTAGTAAGTATATCAATATCAATCAGTCAGTGTCAATGCCCATGTATACTTAAACTGAGCAATTAAATTATATCGAGGAAACATACCCCATTTATAATAAACTTCGTTCAGACATTAACATCTTTATTAAAAAGTGCAAACAGGTATTGATATAAGGACGCGAGTAACTTAACCCATTAAACGTACCATTTATAATAAGCTTCATACATAACATCTACACAGATCTAGGTCGTATCATAACAGCTGGATTTCCAGCTATAATCTCATTGATATTCAACGACCGATTTGAATCAACAGCAGTATAGCGTCTGATCGCGTATTCATCCCGCGAGCGGGTTTCGTAAGTTAGTACTATCAGTACAGTGTGACGATGGCTCCAGTATAGAGAATATCAAGCTTATATTTACTTTTTTGCGAGGGAAATATAAGAATTAATTACCTTCTTTTATGCCATTACAGAAACGTAGAGGCCGGGCCACGCACTACACATGTAACTTTTCATTGTGATTGCGGTTATTGGCATCACACTAAGCTTGCCGCGTCGCTGCGCTAGTAGCTTTGTTGCGAGACCTGGGGCCCTACCGGCTATCTTTTCGAACTTCGGCGGGTCTGCCGAGATTCAACTTAAAACAGATAAATCGAAGTAAGGAGTTTCGTATTGTACTATTCGCCGAAGTTATTTAGAAGATATCGATGTTTGTGTGACATCATGAATTGGAGTTCGCCATTTTGGCCCGATTGGGACTCGATTTATCTGTTTGAATTTGAAGCCCGGCAGACTTTCCAAAGTTCAATGCGTTAGCCGGTACGGCCCCAGGTCGTAATATGGAGGATAGTCATCATCACTCAATCACTGAGTAGTAGTGGAAAGGGCACGATGAGTCCATCATGACTCTCTCTGTAGAGTCTGTCTGTAGAGTTACAATGTCTACTACAAAAAAACCTTGACTATGTATTTAGTGTAACACATGGTATACTCAACATTAAAATGAAACAGTTTGATATAAACAATTGCTTGTCGAAATCAGCCATTTTAATGCTCCCACTACTGGGACACAGGCCTTCCTTATGGGTGGATAAGGAGGATGGGCCATAACCCACCACGCAGGCCCAATGCGGATTGATGAGTGTTAACGACTGCAAATGCAGCCAGGACCACCGGTTTAACGTGCCTTCCGAAGCACGGAGGAACTCGAGATAATGCAACATACACGATAGAGAAGAAAACCTAACTATTTTTATGGTTTCAAAGGAATTATCGGCAATGTGGGTCATGATTCAGTTGGGTCTACTGTACCTAATTGTAGTAAACTTGTTTTAGATGATTTCTTAAAGTTAAACTAGCATACGTGACTTGTGTCATTAGACTGTGTCGCCTCACATAATTTGGCCTACAGATCTTCGAAACTCAAGTTATCAATTGTTTCGACTATCGATCGAAAAGTTTCTATAGCTTCCCGGATCATTGTCACAGAATAAATCCGCTGGGACCTAACTTTACTTGGATTAAGTGTATTAAAGAGGTCTTAACAAGAAGTTATAACTTTCCCAGTCATATTTAATGTATCGTATTACATTATAACGTTCAGCTTTATGATCAAACTCTCTTCGAAAACTTAACTTCATCTTATTTGAACACAGAATTTCCTATTTGGGATTCTGTGAATAAATTATTTCATAGTGTTATTAGTAATATCGTATCCCTCTGTGTTATAGGATCTGTTCTTGCCCTTGGTACTACTGTTGGTACTACGGGGGATTTTTTTGGCCGTAGTACTCCACGTCAGTAGTACCACAGCTGGAGGCAGAAGGCTTTCACCCAGAAGGGATCCATATAATTATTAGTTTGCATAAATAATAAATAATACTAACAAATTAAAATATTAATTTTATTTAAGTACTAACACTAGTCATCATGTAAATTATATAGAACAAATAAAGCACTAATAATAATAATAACGGCTGACGTGTCTGGTAGTGTTATTGGCCATTAATTTTACCCTTGGTACTACTGAATATTTTAAAAGAACACCATATGACGTACCAAACAACCACAATTCCGGTCTGATTCAATGCACATGGTAAATCATAATAGTTAAATAAGTTTTATTAAGGCGATTGGTCAGGTTAAATAGCAGCCTTATTATCAAAAAAAGTAAAGCTCGCATTTTAAATAGTTAATTGAAAATCCGCATGTAAATCCAATGTAATTTATTTATACTATATAAAATTTAGTACATACGCTGTGGTTAAAGATACCAAAAGTGCTAAAAGTAACTATCTTTGTGCTCTTCTGCTATCTATAACTACAGCATATTATACACACAAGTATTATTTTTGACCACTTCCCACTTAGCACGCGAGTGCTTCACCTATTTTGACGGGTATGTACTACTCGTAATTTTTTTGGCAAATGGAATACAAATGGAATATTTTTACATTTTGGGTTTTGGTTTCAGGTGAAAATTCGACTGCACGGTTCACTCGTACATTGTTATGTCATATAAAGTCAATGCATCATACTTATTAAAACATTTTGCACTGCGTGAAAATTTAGTAAAACCGTTAATGATGCTGTGTGAGTAATCTTTTCCTACTATAATATATATGCTGAATAGGGAATTAAATAGTGAATATTACCTGAGACTTACAAAATACATTTTTTTATACAAAACTGTAAATCGCATTAATTTTTATTTGGTTAAGTATTTTGGATTTTTTTATTCAATAGAAACCTAGACAAATATTGTCTTAATCCGAATAACATCACAAGAAGAGTTAATTATGCTAAAATTGCAAATCATTTTGGTATTACTTTTGTATGGAAAGCTCTCTGTTCGCCGGAACCTTAAAGTCATATTACGATTGGACAAATATACAATTTACTATCCGAAAAATTATGCACCCTCTCAACTTAGTACAAAACACGTACACGAAAGTTAACTCTGGACATCACAGTAGGGACTGATAATGTTTTTGTTTCAATTAACAGAGGGCCTGTAAATGAGGTCGATTTCGCATTCGGTCCCAAAACTATGTATTTGATTAAGTGCTTCGTAAGTTTTATGTGTGCCTGGAACCGTACTAGAGTTTGGCGCTTGCAAATACATGGAGTTTAAGTTTGTAATAGGTTTCTGTTTAAAATATGTTTATTAAAATATTGTCATTAGTTTAAAATTGTATTTTGTGTACTATATAGGAATGGAAAAAAAGAGATCAAAAGATATATAATTAGAATTTCATTTAGTCTAAGTGAGCTTCAGAGAGTTGAGAATAATACTTAATCGAAATTCAATAACTAATAATATAAAGTTATCTCGGAGATGTTATTAAATTGTAATCACTAATATAAAGTGTCTTGTTATCAAATGCTAAAAGCTTCATGGCTTTCTCAAACGTATAATCGTTTGAACGTGCAAAAAGGAGAAGTTTTATCATCAGCAACTGCCGATATGATCTCCAACCCATAACCTTCCTTTATATTTGATCCATCTTATATACCAGGATCCGTTCCGTGTGTTCCGTTTCCGGAACGGACGCGGGCGGAAACCGGAAGCCGCCGCCGCCCGACTAATGGATCGAGAGCGATGATAAATATCGGCCGGTTATTGTTATTGGAGATTTCTTGGCGTTTTATGTTCATTGATTTTTTTGGATTTATTGTGGACTTGTAGATAAGGTTGAGGTCGGGCACATGAAAAAAAAATGGCATTGAAAAGTCAATTCTCAGCCTGGAATTCGTCCTTTGATTCACTAAAATAAAGTTAACATAATTCTGTTACACCAAAAATATTTATTACTAGCGACCGCCCGCGACTTCATTTGCGTGGACAATTATTTCTCTATCCCTCGGGAAAAGTACGTGAAAAACGTCATAAAATTTTGAAGGGTTTCAGACCCCTGACAACGTCGTTGCAAAACTTCATGACGATCGGTTGAGTACGTAGTTAAGACGTGAAGGTGTAACAAACAAAAAAATAAACTTACTTTCGGTTCCAAAGTCACCTGCGGCCAAGGCCGAATTTCAATTTACACAGCCGATTTTCGCCGTGCGCCAAGAGTCGTGCGGCTTTGGTCACCTGTGTAAATCCCACTTAAAACATTCATTAGCTAGATTTAACTGCTACTATCTATTTCAAACCTCACGATCACGACTGTACCGGTAGCAACTTATGAATGTTTCCAAAACCAATATTTCATTAAACCAAAGATATGAATTCACTTAAGGGGGCGTGACGGTCGTGACATCAAAAAATGGCCGCCAGCGCATTTATAGAGACAAATTTATCGCGAACCGTGCATCTCCACGTGGGTGGGTTGCCCTTACTTCTGGAAATTCGTAAATCATTATTTTTTATGATGACCTGAGTGGTGCAGTGGTCAACATGCCGGTCTACCACGTAAGAGGTCCCGGGGTCAATTCCCAGTCGGGGCAGAAATTGATTTTTTTATTTCTGGGACGGGTCTGGGTGTTACTATGTATAACAACTATATAGGTATTTAAAAAGTATATAAGTTGCCTAGCAACCATATTACAAGCTTTGCTTGGCTTGGGGCTAGATTGGCACTGTGTGAAATTGTCCAGGCATTTATTGCTTATATATTATATTTTTTTAAAGATTCATCTATGACAACTTCCGTAGAGAAGTTTTAAGGTTGTTATAACTGTGATTTACAAGAAAAAATCAAATAATTTCCAGCGAAATCGAAGCAAGAGCCTTCGAGAAAGCCTTTTCTCCAAGCGTACTTAAAAAAAAAAATATTAAGAAGTTTAATTAGTTTGAAGCGTCTGTGGTATTCCATAGTTATATGAATATCTAGTTACGAGTGTCAATTGGATTTTAAAAAGGTACCTATTTCTTTGAAGTATGGAAAAAAATAAAAATTATTTAAAACACGACTGCCCTGCCAAATACGAACGTCATTGCAGTCGGGGAACCGTTCGATGGAAAAGTTTTTAATCAGAAAGGTACCTCGACTGCAATGGCACCTCGTTATTTAATTTTTTAGTTCTTATCAATTTTTTTTAATTTTTTTTTTACCCATTTTATTGGAAAATTACCTTTATAGTTTTGGAATGTGCTCATCAAGTCATTTCTTTTGATATCCATTTATGGAAATTATGGTAGAACAAAGAAACTCATATACAAACAAACATACATGAACCCCTCTCTGTTTTTTTGGACAGTCATGTAAAAAACAAAAGAACACGATCTTCTTTCAATTGCAACGGAACTCGTAGTAACACCGAATCGAGGTGAAAGGAAACGAAATGCGGGTAGGAATTAATTCAGGGCCAGTATCGCTCGCCTTTGTGCTCGTCCTTTTTGCTAACGACAAATAAATTCCAACGGATTTATCTTAAATCAGGTATTTAACTCTGTGAACACAAAGCCCAGGTTATGGCAAACTTATTTTGTTGAGAAATATGCAGTCCAAAGTCTTCCATGATTGTTTGCGAGTTAAATGGATTTTTTACAGACGCTGCTGATTAAATGACAGATTTTGTGGAAATCAAATTGAAATCTCGCTGTCAGTTCAATCTGTCGGTTTGACTTGACTTAAAATACTATGTACCTATTCTTGCACAAATGATGTGAAAAATTAAGTCATTTTTTCTTATCTATAGCTGCTTTTAATTAGCAGTAGAAAACTATTACACGGTAAAAGTCGTTTTAACCGACGTCAAAAATTAAAAAGAGTTATCTAAAAGGAGGTTATCGATTCATCGCGTATATTTTTTGATTTAAGTTATATTATATAGAAGAAGATATAATAATATGCTAGAAAAAATAGGACTCGCACCAGATAAACTCGCTTAAATCTCAAAATTTCAAATAGTTAAGTTATATTGGTGACTCAAATAAAAAAATTTGCGCGAATTATTATTATCAGCCTAATGATAAATTATAGCGACAATGAACGATATATTTATCGTAAACACCTAAACACCGAACTTAGTCGATAATAAGTCAAGAACTTTTAATCACAAGAAGACACCAGCCGAAAATCAAACTTCGGCCTCCGTGGACCATCAAAACTTTCTCAACCCATACATAGATGTATGGGCCCAAAGGGATCATTATTGAGTAAAGGAGCGTTATTAGTCTTAATTGATGCTTCCCAATTTTTTCCATCAGTATTTTTACAATACAAACTTGATAGTGCTAATCAACGGCTCTGATTATCAATTTTGCTTTGTTATGAAATTTAGATTTATCGCATTGACAATGCTATTTTTATATTAAGAATTAAGTTCATTATCAATTAAGTACAAACTCGAATTTTTAAGTTACTAAATAGGGTTATAATATAAAAAAAATACTAAAGCACATGGGTACCTATAGAATTAAAATGTTTCTTAAATTGTTTTTACCCCTGGGCATACCATGGATAAAAACTACACTGCATGTCTAGGTAGAGTCTGGTAGGCCCCCATTTCAAACAATATTTTACAACAGAAAATTATTTAAAACTTAATAGTTTTTTCTATAACACTGTTAAAATACTATTAACCTACGTTACTATTTAAGCAAATCAGTATTTTTATTACATTTTACAAAAACTCATTACAATTTCAATATTATATCGGTTGTAAATTATTATTACTTTCATCATCAAACATGTTGCATCTCTGTGCGTTTTCTACGTTATTTATAACTAGCTTCCGCCCGCGACTTCGTCAGCTTGGACCGTAAAAATATTGACAACAAATGACCTCCTTAGTGTATGAAAGCTATTACGGAGAGTTAAAGCTACTTCCCTGGTTCCACCCACCCGAATTAGATGAAACATAGCTTAGATTTTAAGTTGCACTCTAAGCTACCAAATGTGAAAAGCCCATCAAAATCCGACCAGCGGTTTTTGCGTGATGCACGCATAAACATTTAGAATTTACAGTTTTATTATAAACTAGTTCCCACCTGTGACTTCGCCCGCGTGGCCATTTCGGAAAATCCTTAGGGAACCTTTGACTGGGGTGAAAAAGTATCCTATATTTAAATTCAGGCTATATATATCTGTATGCCAAATTTCATCCAAATCCGTTCAACCGTTTTTGCGTGATTGGGCAACAAACATCTAAATATCCAAACGATCATATTTATAGATGTACTAGTGGCCCGCCCCGGCTTCGCACGGGTACAATGTAGTTACTAATGTGGTGAGTGTGAAGTTATTAGACTATACTACAGGATATCTATATAGGTATAGTAGTGGCCACAAAATTAAGGACGCCAGTCGATTTTCATACAAACGAAGTAACTTTTAAGCATTGCTTCTCCGCCAGGGATTGACTGAGCGGTGATCTGGTGATGGCCATCCAGGGAGTGAATGGAGGAGATCCAGATTTCTATACACACCCAAGTGATCTGACCAGCATTTTAAGAGATATAAGGATATGTTTAAAAAAACCGCGAATATAGTATAGAAATGTATGAAAACTTGCAACTGTAAATTCTTATGCTTACATCTCTTAGAATGCTGACCAGATCAGTTGGGTGAGTATTGCTATCTGAATCTTCTCCATTCACTCCCTGGATGGCCATCATCAGATCACAGCTAGTTCAATCCCTAGCGGAAAACCAAGACTTCAAAATTACCTCGTTTGTATGAAAATCGACTTGTGTCCTTAATTATGTGGCCACCACTATATGTATATACGACGTACACAACATACGCAAGGGGTGTTATAAGTTTGACTTGTGTGTGTCTGTCTGTCTGAGGCAACCTAGCTCCCAAACTTATGGACCGATTTTGATGCGGTTTTTATGCATAGTTTAAAAGATCTAAGTGTACAGACGGCGGGACTCCTAAACCATTGATCCGATTATGTTGAAACTTTGGCGAGTACTTTTGCTTACGACCGAGAAAGTCCCAAAACGGAGCATTGCAATATACCCATGCCGGATGCAGCTAGTTCTAAATAAAAATATGTTGTGCATTAACAGGATTCTCAATCTCGATCATCCAACACTTCTCTTTAATAAAAATCAGCTGTTTCATACAAAAATTCAAATCGAAAATATCAAAATGTGTTTCATACGTTTTGATATTTTCGATTTGAACTTTTGCTGATTATTTTTTCGCGATTTGAGAGTTGGTCCCAATAGTAAAAGTTGTTCAGTTTGATGGTCCCTATATACCATATTCGGCATTAGGGGTATTTTTGTAACATGTTCTATACCTACCACATTTCTTGTCATGTTATCCGGTTGCAAAATAAAAAGGCTATTCGGCGAGCTGACTCTCGAGCAGGCGACATTAGAGCTGGCCATGGGAGAAACAATCACTGCAAATCTACACCAGCCGCTCTTAAACTTTGTCCCTGTGCTTTATTAATTGTCATAGCATAGGCAACTTGACCGAATATTGTATTCTTTTAAAATTAAACTGATAATTTGATGGAATAATTTTGCACTTTATTACAACGCAAGGAAGGAAAAAATTACAGCACTGCCAACATAACGCCATAGGTACTATTCAATGAAATGCATTCTACCTACTCTCAGGGGAAATGACCAAAGAGAATGTAATACTACGTTGAGATGACAATAGTAGATTATGCAATAAGGGCTTAAAGTAGTGTATTGTGTCCCGGGCGCTATTATTGAACCCCGAGTACGTGGGATTCTATGGTTAACTCCCGAGCGGAGCGAGGGAGTTAAGGCTAGAATCCTGAGTACGAGGTGTTCAAGATCGCCCATGACAAATACACATTTAAGCCCGCGATGCATACTCTACTTTTTATACTTTCTGCGAGGCAATTGAAACCAATGACTGTTATAAAGAAAGTACTTAAGTAATTATTTAAAGTTAGAATAATAAAATATGAAAAATTAAGAATATTTATTGAAAATTAAAAGTTATGTTAGAAACATTACACCAATTGTGCAACGACAAAGTTACATTCTTTGGTACATTTATAGTTGGGATAGAGTTTATGTTTTTGTCGTCTATTCTGTAGTGGTCAGTTCGACATTCAAATAAATCCTTCTTGGTGCGCGGGTGAAAATGAATTTCGTAAAAAGTTTTCATGATAACATACAGCCTAACTCAGAATAAGATCTCATTGCACCTAAACTTTTTTGAAACCAACATCGATCAAGCACGACTACAAGGGTTGCATTCCAAATTCAAATCACTTTATTCCCCATGGGAAAAATGACTTACTTTAGGAAAGGTTTGCATGACACATAATATGCCATTGACGAGCAGGTAGTATAAAAATGATATTTATTTTTCTTAATTAATCAATCAAATGAACAAAAAAGTTTCAATTCCGACGTCGAAGTCAATCACAGCAAAATTAACTTTATATCACTTTTTAACCCTGTTAGGTGATAAATATTAAAAAAATACGAAACACGTGTTCAATTAATTTTGTGAAAGAATGTCTATGCCAAATTTCAAGTCAATCGGGCCAAGGAATCGCGTCCTCCCATACAAACTTTGCCACCCTGTTTCACCCCTTTAGGGATTGAATTTCGCAAAATCCCGTCTTAGTGAGCACCTACGCCCTAAAAGGAGCCCCCATGCAAAATTTGAGACTCCTAGCACTTGTAGTTTCTGAGATTTCGTGATCAGTGAGTGAGTGAGTGATTTTCCCTTTTATATATATAGATAGAGAGTGTGCGACCATCACGAAGACGTTTATTAAATAAAATACAAAAAATAAAGCACCATTTATTTTGTTATATTCACGGACCTGAAAAAAAGATTTTTAGTGTGGTATTACACTACACTAAAAAGAAGTGAACCATGCAAGGTCCTACAATTTCGTATGTTGGAAAAAACGTACCTGGAAAGAAAAGACCGGTGTATTTGTGTAATTGTAGGTCATGTACAACATACGAAATTGTAGGACCTTGCATGCTTCACTTCTTTTTAGTGTGATATTACGTCTGTCTTTTTTTCACGTACTTGGTTATATTGTTATTTTATTTATTTCATACGCAACATTAGTTCAGCGCGATGGAAATTAATTAAAAAAACCCCTCGTGGCAGTAGTAGTCCAAAATAGAGCCTACCCAGTTTTTTCTACTTAAAACCTTTCATTATTTCATGCTAAAAACAACAACATCTGTTCTGAAATGTGACCTAAAATAATGCTTACATCTCATACTATTATTTTCACTTTTCGACCCTTCGCCCTTAAATAATTATCGTTGAATATATCTTGTGGCATTCCATTAATTCACAACATCTGGTGTAACCTACGAAAATTGAAAAATGATTATAATTTATAATCGTTTTAGGGTTTAAATTTTTTGTATTAAATATTTATTATTAATATCACAACATGGTTAAGTACAGACTAAAACTAAATTAATTAAAATAATAAACGGTAATTTTAAGCTATTATAAATAAATAAATATAAATATTTGACAACATCACATACATTGCTCCGATTCCAAAGTAAGTAGCTAAAGCACTTGTGTAATGGAAATCAGAGACAACGGTTGTATCACAAATACCCAGACCAGAGCCAATATAGGAAAGTTCGTTTCTAAATTGACCCACCTGGGATCTAACCCGGGAGCTCAGTGATGTCGACACCACAGAATATATAATAGTACTACGTGACACCTTGAAAACCGGTGTACAAAGCCACTCGACCACGGCGTTCGTCAATGAAAGTCTTTATACCGAACTTTTTTTTTAACTACATCTTGCACTTTTCTATTTAAAAGAAGAGTATCTTTATATATTCTTTAGCTAAACAAACATTATTAATTAAGGGCCCAACATACTCGATACTCGTACTTTCAGTTTTATAAGTGTTGTTTTTTTCTACAAATACAACCTTGTACAAAAAGAACGCTAAAGCCGAATATGGCAGTTAGGGTACCATGCATACATCTCCGGAAAATTATACACAACCTGAAAATATGCCACCTTTTTTTGAAAAATAGAAAATTTATTTTAATGATAAACTGCATAGTGGCTCTAGGCCTAAACCCTCAAAGTAACCCTAGATCTAAATTGTGTTTTGATTTTGCCTATCAATAGGATTGATTAGTGTCTAGGGTATCACTTTGTAGTTTTCCAAACAAATAAAAAACTAAATTTTAAGGGTTATTATGAAACACCCTGTATAGCTTTAGGTGTTGTATTGTAACCATTATCACATTGTATAATCAGATTTTTTTTTCTATATTTTTTTGATATTTTTTAAATCTTAAATTTTGCAGAAGTTTATTGAAGCTGATACCGCTCATTACTTGTACCGTCACAGCCATCAGACGCCGAAAATAATATAATTTTCCAATTTTCTAATTATCCCTGCTGGTCCTCGGTTGGCGTCCAATTAGTGGATTAAAATTATTGTAAAATAGCACTTAATACTCCATCGGGCAGAGCCATCTGGCATCGTTCTTTAATAACTTCATTGCCCTTAGCTAATTTGTCGATCTACGCGCGTCCCTAATTGTTTATTAAGCGGAAAAGTATTTTGGTAGAAATCTTTTGACTTTTTAGGATAAAAGTGTTCGCCGTAAACTTTGTCACATTAAATTATTAGATAAACCCTTTTGAAATGTAAAGAAAGCCTTGATATTTTGTTCATTACAAAAATGCGTTTTTTGTACCAACCAAAAGGACAATAACCACTTTCCATACAAGTGCTGACATGTCAAATAGTTCTTTTTAAAGAGGATGTAGAACGATGATAAAATTATATTTGAATAGTTGGTATGGACGTAGAACACTAGAATTAAGTGAATTCCAATTTGGCATTCAGAAAAAAAATTAGTTGTTAAAATCAATAATACGTTCCAGTTGTAATTATTGCTAATCTTTATTATTAATTTCCTCTATTATAAATAACAATTAAAAAGCAATTTTTGAGCTACATTAAGTACGTTTCTGTACACGATAATTGATAAAAATATGGGCATCCTTCTTTCAGGCCCCTATATACCTCAAGTGGCGCCCTTATTTTAATTAAGTGGCCACTTCTAGCACTTTTGCGAACTACTACTACAACAAACAAAAATTTACTGAGGTTATTGTTTGTAAATAAACTATAGAACCTTAGCTTCAATCTGTACATGTGAATTTTTGATACATTATGTACGTAGCGAGCAATAAATTTAACTAAAATGAGGGCGCCATTTGAGGTATATAGGAGCCTTAATTAAGTTTAACAATATTATAAGTTCAACTTAATACTACAAAGTAAAACTCCTCGTATAGAGAAGATAGAGTGCAATTATCTCTCCTCATAATGCGGGGCGGGACCGCCAATTAGCTTATCTACATAAAGATTACGTCATTCCACCGAAGACACCTTAATTAGGGTTCGGTATGGAATTTATTAAGGTTCTGCGTTATGTGAGTTGAGATATTATTTGGGATGAAGATGGGAGTTTAATTTTTAACCAAATATTAATCCTAAACAAAGAAGGACGTAAGAGAATTAAAATTGTGGTTTCCTTTCAGGAGGGCCAACTTAAAGAGTCCTTATTGATATTTTTTAAGTATTTTCTTCTTAATAACATTAAAATAAGATTGTTAAACTTATACAATACCAAATAATATACTAGAAAGGGAATCGAACCCTCGACATTTGGGTGTCCGGTCCAATGCTCTTACCACAGAGCTACCGAGTCACTAGTGGCATCGTCGAATTTTTTCTAGTATATCCCACTCTTACGCTGCAAGCCAGCGTTACATCATCAATGTAAGGAATTACCTCGACATTCAATTGAAATATCTTTCCAGATATTCTGACAGTTGATAAGCATGAAACAGTGAGTTGTTGAACTTCCCAAACAACTTTTGACATTTACTTATACAGTAAAAATATTATAGGCAGGGTAGAATCATTGATTTGCGAGTCTAACAACACTCGTCTTAAGCCTTATCAAATTATGTTTCTTAGACAATGACTTCAATTACATAGACTAGCTGTTCAAAACTAAAACTGTGTCACAACCAACCTTCGCGGCGCGTCAACTGTTTCTATCGGTCGATGGCAATTGACTAAAGGAGTTTCGGTGCATGCACCGTAACTTAATGAGCAATTTTTCGGTACTGTACAGCCTGTCAAGTGTAGTATATTATACATAGAAGTCTTTGTTCTTACATAATCGAAACTAACGTGATTATTCGACTTTCAATGTACACGAACAAACATTTCCTGAAAGGGAGTAAATAACCGAAAAAGGGAAACGGGAAACAAAATAATCCTCCCGATTATCCGAAACCTACGGCCGATCCCAAGGTGATCGTTGAACGAATGAGTGAGAGGAAGGACCGAGTGAATGGGTGGGTCTGGCTAATGGGCCACGTCAAGACTGCTTTGTGCAATAAAACAAAATGCCGGCCTTATGGGCAGAGCACTTATTAATCATGGGCCTTCCAGGGAAACCGTTTCTTTTATTCCTCGTAAGTATGTGGAACATAAATTACTTGTAAATATTGTCCTGGGAGTAGTAGACGGTGCAGATTCAGTGTATTTATTTTTCTTTTTTGATTTAAAATTTGTTTATTAAAAATAAACATAATTATCACATTGCGATTCTCCGGTTGAATATTGTATAAATTGCGAAGAATATAGGTTTTTTGTTTACCTTCAATTTGCATTTAAAGAATGTAAAAGAAATTATATTTATCTATGTGAAAAATGGCAAAGTTGCCTCCTTTATCTACTCTATATCATCGATTTTAATCAAAAGCTTTCAAATAACGTTTTGAATTTCACAAATCACTCATCTCATTAATAAATGGAACAAACGTTAAAAAATCGACCCCTTGGGGTTCTTATTTTTCTTACAATGTAAGTGATTGTTAGTTTGAAATCAGTGATTCCGTAACTGGAATAAAATATTGAACGTTCGCGTTCGTAAAAAATACATTCAAGATGCATAAATGGGGCTTTTAGTTTATAATTGTGGTATATTCTGCTGAATACTTTGAGGAGCTCGCTCTTGGTACAGCGCCTGGCCCAGCGAATGCGGATGTTAAGCAACATTCGCAAGGGTCGGTCATGGGATGGGTGACCAAAAATTTATTATGTCGAGCTCCGTGCTTCGGGGGCACGTTAAGCTGTTGGTCCCGGCTGCATTTGCAGTCATTAGCACCCACCAATCCACATTGGGCCCGCGTGGTGGGTCATGCCCCATCCTCCTTATCCACCCGTAAGGAAGGCCTGTGCCCCAGCAGTGGGGGACATTAAAAATGGCTGATGGTCATTTTTAACCTTCAGAATAATGCATGGCAATGTCGTGTTTAAACTGGAATAAGTACATACTCTTATATCTTTTATATTATTTTATAAAATGCGTTAAAAGAACTTTACAAGAAAATTAAAATCACTAAGTCACTCACACGATCAATATCTACAGATGCGGACTTGCGTTTCCTCTTAGAAACATATAAAAAAAAGAAAATATTAGTGCTGATTTCTACTGAATTCATCACAAATAACTGTATTCTATGAAATGCAGTGTATTTAAATTGTCTTTATTTATCAAGATAGGTCCATACGCAAGTGCAAACTGAGAATAAACTTTCTTTTAACTGCGCAACTTGTTTACGAAATTTCTATCACAGCCCCGTCATTCAACAAAACGACAATATAAACGATCAATTCATTCTAGCATTGTCAACATCGGTTGCGCGTAATACATTTTTGCGACGTTAAATCCGCGATGAATGATGATACGACCAATCAATACGATACCTCCTTGCTAATTTGACGTCACACTGACAATGACGAATGGTCGCGGTTCCTTCGGTTCAATGTATTTTTAGTTCAGGAGTCAATGTACTCCTTTTATTTATTTAAGAAGAGACTTTTCACTAAACCGATTAATGTCAGATATCTTTTGATACCGTTGTATGATGTATTATTTTTCTACTGTTACTTAAAGTTTATAAAATTAAACGTGCTTCACACAGAATTTAAAAAAATAATTGTACGGTCGACAGCTATATAAATAGTAAAACCATCAAATAATTACTAATCTAAACCAATTAAATTAGAAAAAAAGGAGGTATTGTGTAAGCATGGACAGAATGAATAATAGTGTTGAACTAACACGAATAAATAAATAAATATGGGTTGCTCTGATTCAAAAGTAAAGCAAGCACTGAAAATCACCAAGTCCCGAGACAATTAAGAGAACTGGCTTTCATATTGATAACTTGTATTCCCTTTAGATATATCATACAATGTCTACCTACCACAATATGTTCAAGGCTGCTTTCATCATGAAAGTGTTTTCAATTATGATTTAATGCCATCATCAAAACGGAATCTCTAATAGAAGCAATCAACAACCCCAATGTCAGTTTATTAAGGCAGTGTCACTAAATGAGTTTAGTGATGGGAAAGGAACAAAGTCGATGTATATTATAATATACTTTTAGCTTTATATGAAAAGGTGGATAGTGTTTTAGGTCTCGTTAATATTATCGAGTGAAGTCAGTTTTTTGTAAGTGCAGCTTCTTAATATTAATTTAATTATCAACTACATTATTATTTTGAAGCACTAAATAAAAACTTTTTATAGGTACATTATTGTGTACTATTAAAAGTTATTAAAGGGGCTATGAAAAAAATTAAGAAGTAGTATAAAAGTTATAACTTAAATCGTTTAGCTCTTGGAGACTGACAGACTCATGCGGGCTTGAGAAAGTGTTTCATTAATTCTTGGAATGGTTGGACAGATAAGCTGGGAACATGTTATGATATTAATGTTATAAAAAATAAGTAATATAAGTAAATTGATCAAAGTTAAAATACTAATAATATAGTTCAAATTTGTGAGTGAAATTAGCAGAGGGGTTGTTGGTCAAAGAATAAAAAACTATGAGTTTACTAAGGGCCATCGACTTAGAAATATTTTAATCGATTAAGTACCTACTTTTATCAGTTAACGTAAGATTATAGTGAATGATCATAACACTGAGCAAGCGGAGAAGGCAAGCATCGGCAAAGGCCATCGAATCACCAGATTGGGAGTCAATTTGCAAGACAAAACCGACACGTTGCAGCAATTTAGCTTTAATATGAGAGTATTTCAGTTTTGATAAACATGAAAATGTGTTCAAAATATAAACCTTGCAGGTTAAATACCAAAGAGAAATGCAACCTCTTTAGAAAATATTTATTTTTTTGTAATAGCGATCGTCATTTTGTTCAGACGACGCGCTGACTTGAATTCTTGACAATTAATCTAAAATCGATTTGTGTATCAAAATTATTATTACATATTTTTCACCGTCAAGTTGTGTGTTTTTATTTAGTAATTCACCGGCGAACACTGCATTTTGTGCAAAATGATAAGGCGGTATTTCACGGGTCGACTTGGCAGGCGATTTTAGTCAATTAGCGCTTTTTATCGACAATCGCTTTTAAAATGGAATCGCCACCACCTCATTGAAATTGGGTTTGCGATTAGACTTCACAAGCGATTGTCGATAAAAAGCGCTAATTGATTTAAATAGCCTACCAAGTTACCTGTCAAGTCGATTCTTGAAAATACCACATTTAGTGATATTTGATAAGTTACAATTTTGTATTTATGTATATACTAATAATACAAAGCCACTCGACGACATCCGTGGTCGAGTCGCTTTGTACACCGGTTTTCAAGGTGTCGCCATCTCTGAGGTCCCGGGTTCGATCCCTGGTTGTGTCAATTTAGAAAAACGAACTTTTCTATATTGGCTCAGGTCTGGGTGTTTGTGATACCAACGTTGTCTCTGATTTCCATAACACAAGTGCTTTAGCTACTGACTTTGGAATCGGAGCAATTATGTAAAGTTGTAAAAAAAAAATTACCGCATTATTGATGTAATATAAACTTACACTCACCATCTCATCCCAACCCTTGCGTCGTCGAACGCTTCGTAACACAATATTAATTAGATTTCCTCTATAAACTGTTTATAGGCCATCAGTCATTCATAACATGCTAGAACGGGCTTTGAATGAATATTATATACAAATAGGATTACGTAGAATTACTCAAAATAAATTAATCGTGTAGGTAGTAGACCCAAAATTTTAATATTGATCGCAAGTTTAAATATCGGTTAGATGTGATATTACAAAAGTAATAATTAAGGTATTTTTAGGGACGAGCAGTATAAGGATATCCTACGAGACAAATTGATCGTTGAAAAGTTGGTAAAAATTTTCACACGGCCCGTGTCTCCGTAACCAGGCGGCACTACGTGCAAAACTGATTACATGGTCATGTTTTTTAATTGAAGCATTAAATTAAAAAGAAATTATTTTGTGTCGTACTTCTTTCAAACCGTCAAATAATTAAACTGTAACTTGTACAAATGCCTATCTAGACTTGAGGCAAATTAATTGTATATTATTTTTTTAAATTACAGATTTAAGTTAAAAATAAAATATTTATTACTAAACTCATTTGCTATTTTCTGCACACAACAAGCTATAACAATATACCGATAAAAAACGTGGTAAATTCGAAACCACCAAGGGCACTGACGTCACCGGAAGCTGCCCCACCCCCGGACAAACTTCCTGCACGAGCGTCGCCGGAAACCGGAAGTAGTCTCCATTCGGAAAAACTCCACAAAGGAGCCGACTTGGCTATTACCAAGGCTTCATGTTAAGTGTACTTCAGTGTCGTTTTATGCGATTATATTTTATTCAGACTTATTTGAGTTTGTCAGTAAGTGTATTATTTAGGTAAATGATAATATATTTTTTTTCATTTTCAAGGTGCTTCACTGCATTTTGAGATTAATAATTATCTAATGAGAAAAAAGGACCACTTTTATCGATTTTGCTATTTGCAATAATTATAATGATTATTGTAATCTATATTGCAATAACAAAACAGTTACACAGCAATAATTAAATAGTTTGTAAGTAATCTTTTAACTACAACAAAATATATACACTTCTAAGATTTTCGCGCGTACAGTTCATTAGAAATAAAACACTTTTTACGGATTACAGCGCGTATATTATTAATTCAGGTGTTGTTTTAGAATTATTTAGTTTGTATTTATTGGTTTTTTAGAATTCCCGACGTTTCGACACCTTTCCAGGGGCCGTGGTCACGGGAGGACTAAAGCAAAAAGGCTGCTCATATTTTTATGAAATTACCCGCTCGAAAATTTTATAAAAATGTATTCAAGTTTATTAAATTATTTTATAGCTGCGTTCTGATTTTAATAATTATTACTTATTATTGAGAGAAAACAAGATCTAGCTACTGAATCTACTACCAGTTCACAAATTGGGAGGCATCTGAGAGAAAGAACTGGCGGAAGAAAACTCAAGAGAGGTTGTGTCGACCTCCCTTTTGATCCCTATCTACAAAACGAACTAACTATATCTTTAGATCCTGCAGTGTGTGATTTGGGATGGGATTTTAGTTGATGAATTATGGGATCCCAAGCTGGTGGTACTCTCCAACCATCATCTCTATTGAAATTTGGATGTTTATTGATTTCAATAGCCTCGCGTAGCATTCTGGGAATGAATCTTTGTTCTTTAGCAAGTATTTGTGGTTTATTACAAATACTTGATAAACCACAAATAAATCAGAACGCAGCTATAAAATAATTTAATAAACTTGAATACATTTTTATAAAATTTTCGAGCGGGTAATTTCATAAAAATATGAGCAGCCTTTTTGCTTTAGTCCTCCCGTGACCACGGCCCCTGGAAAGGTGTCGAAACGTCGGGAATTCTAAAAAACCAATAAATACAAACTAAATAATTCTAAAACAACACCTGAATTAATAATATACGCGCTGTAATCCGTAAAAAGTGTTTTATTTCTACAACAAAATATATTTTACTGGTGAATAATTTCTAAATAGTGAACTACATTATTTTTACTGCAATCAATGCGTGTGGATTTTTTATAAGTTAGATACTTAGCAATAGTTTTTTAAATGGCATTATTAATTAGCCTTATTGTTGTTTTATACGACATTAGCTACAAATTGCGACGCACAACGCACTGCGTAACACATTCGCTTCGTCCACGATAGATTAAAATCCTATTAAAGCGAGTCTCGGGCAATCTATGAGAGCAAATCAATAGGTTTGGTACCATTGTTGAAAGTAAATGAAATAACGTTAAATATTACTACCTCGAATACGTTATTTTATTTAATCGCTGTGCTAGACGTAACGGGCATGCGAGAATAAGTTATATTTACCAAATTTGCATCTTGATTTGCGCACGATATTCGTCCCACTCCGTGACATTATTAACTCATGCATAAGGTTCAATATCAAATAAATCGATCAACGAACATCGTCTGACTATCGTGATTCTTTTTTGTAATAGGCCCTCAGCACCGAAAAAAGTGAAAAAAACATTTAGTTGTTTAAATATAACTGTTTCAATTCAATTAACAACTGATTGTCTGAAATTCATAGAATTATACACAATTCAAGAGTAACCTTTATCTGACGGCGAGGTAAAATGTTAATTATTAAGCCAAGACTAACTTTTGTTTCGAACTTCTTAGAATTTCACGAAGGTATTTGTTGTCTTATAATATATCAAGTCTTACTATTTAATTAATCGATGTTGTTTAAATAATTAACAGACTCCGAGAGAATTAATCAAAAACAATCCATGTACGCCAATGTCATACTTATTTTATTAATAACATTGTGATCTATCTCCAAAATGAAAATTTGTTGTTAAACATTATAATGAACTATATAATATTTACGATTAAATAATAGATTCAGTGGTTATTTGTATCTTCTTAGGTTTCTAATTTGCCACAAACAAAACAAATTTAGTTTGAAAATCAATAGTAGATACAGAGACGCCACGATAAATATTTGTTGTTTCTCAAGTAGGGATGCTTCGACAAGTTCAAGATAAGTCACGACTTAGATTGGCGACCAACTGAGATAGACCGGAGCAGTCTGGACCTATCAATTTTTTAACATTGAAAATGTTTTTGTGATCATCAGTTTATGTGCCCGATGTTCAGACAAATGTGCGACATGGCCGTAGATCGGTCATAATTGGAATTATATCTATGGGAGAGGAATCAAATGTGCAAGGCATATTTTGTATGCTTGAATTTTCAAAATCGGTCGGGTAATTTTTGAGAAATTTTAGTAAGATCCTAATTTTAGTAAGATCCTAATTTCAGATGACAGCTATCTATAAAACAGCAATAGCTCGGAAAGTACTCATCCTGGACTGATTGTGTATTTGAAGAAATGAAAGGTCTTGGGAAGATCTTCATTTAAGATAACAGCTGTCAAAATTAAAACAGGCTGCGTAACTCTTCGTCAGTCTAGCTGTACGGATGCATCTTGTATTCACTATTTTGCGTAGGTATATATAGGTATTATGGAGAGCTGTGGTCAACCATAAAACTACCTACACTGCGTTCGACCATCAATGGTATCCACTTCATAAAATTCGGATAAAATATTAAATTAAGTATAAACAACAAAATACAAAGTAACAGATTTTTTGATCTATCTACTACAGAAGTATATCAGTATATGATTACAATTTGCATGAAATACTGAACATTACGTATAGTAAGGTACCGTGTACCATAATGACTTTAATTTTAAATCAATATAGAAAAGCTTAGTCCGTTTTGGCAAACTTCTAAGACGGTCTTAAAGACCCGGTACACGTCTCGCAAGGGTCATTAAAAACCTATGAACTAGTCATATACGCCAGTGTCGTTTAATCGCTCTTGGGCAGGGTTGCCAAAGGAAAAGCGAGTGGACCGTAAAAATTTAAGCCTTCCCGTCTTATTACAAAACATGGCTTAAGGATATTCGTCGGCATTTGTTCGTACCAAATAAAAGAGCTCCATTCATTTGAAAAGGCTTAAGATTTGCCCTCCTTCAAATTCCTTTAACTTTATAGTCGTTTTTCCTTCCATCGAACTTGTTGATCGAGAAAAATAAAGCAATCAACAAATTAAGAGAAGAAATAATAAATAAACAAATATTTGACAACATTACATACATTGCTCCGATTCCAAAGTAAGTAGCTAAAGCTCTTGTGCTATGGAAGTCAGAGACAACAGTGCATCCAGACCTGAGCCAATATAGAAGTTCGTTTCATAAATAACTGATCCAACCGGGGATCGAACCCGCCTCAGAGATGGCGACACCTTGAAAACCGGTGTACGAAGCCATTAGACCACGGAGGTCATCATTATATAAAATTTTAAGTCAGCGGCATTTTAACTAGTACCTATTATTTTTTAAATCATCAGATTTTAATTTCACCTCCTTAAACGTTGGCTAATTAATAAAGAATGAAACAATGTTGACGATCCTTTTTTTGGGCAATCTTCATACCAATCAGACTAATTAATTCTTTATTTAGATTCAAGGATTAAAAATCCTATTTTTAGATACTGACTGAAGAGCTTGTTGTTATAAGCCAGAGCAAATTAATTTTATTTTCTCACTCGTTTTTTTTTCTTAAGTTGTTGGGGCTGTGAGTGTTGCGCGTTTGCGAATTTGTTATTCGTCTTCCTCATCGCCAAGTATCCAAGCCATTGTGACTTGAATTTGCGTCAATCTTGTGTACACCACTTTTGGATTGTTATTTTGACGGTAAAAATCTCTGATCACTCCATTTTTCTATCAGATTGAGAGGAGTAATTTTTCCACTTAAGAAGGTATTTTAACCTTTATGAAAATTATGTGGGTTATAATATCTGTCGATTTCAAAAGTCAAAAGGAAGAATATTTTATAATATTAGCAATTATATAAAAATAGCACTGTGAATGCTAAAATTTAAAATAAAAAAAAGAAGTGAAAATATTTTCACAATTTTGGAGTGATAAAATTGATTTTAGTGTGTAGTACAGGGTTCATGTATGTTTGTGGGTATGTAAGTTTTTCATTCCACCATTACTTTTAAATTAACGGATTTGAATCTATTGGGTGTCGTTAAAATCAGTACATCATCTCGAGTGACAATGGCTATATTAAAAAAAAAACATGACAACTGTACGACGCCACTTTCAAATGCTGAAAAAAAATTTCTTCAATTATTGCTACATGGGCATCAAATGAAGACTGGCCATAAATCGCCCGCAAATTGTTTGCGGTCGAGTTGTCACCTTCTTTAAATTGTATGGCCCATCAATCGACGACCTCTGTGGTCGAGTGGCTTTGTACACCGGTTTTCAAGGTGTCGCCATCACTGAGGTCCCGGGTTCAACCCCCGGTTGGGTCAATTTAGAAAACGAACTTTTCTATATTAGCTCAGGTCTGGGTGTTTGTGATACCACCGTTGTCTCTGATTTCCATAACACAAGTGCTTTAGCTTCTTACTTTGGAATCGGAGCAATGTATGTGATGTTGTCAAATATTTATTTATATTTATTCACCCGGAACTGACTACGTCATAATGAAAGGTTTTGATGAACACATTCCAAATCTATATAATTTGTCACTAAAATGTGTGAAATAAAAATAAATATATTTAAAAAATATTAAAAACATGACTGGCCAGGGAAAAACGAACTAAAAAGTTAAATAACAAGTTTCATAGCAGTTGGGGGACCTCCTTGATTAAAAATTGTTCCACAAAACGGACCCCTGACTGCAATGACACTTGTTATTTAACTTTTTAGTTCGTTTATGACATGGCAGTCGTGTTTGAAATATTTTTAGAAGCATACGCTTTGCATCTGTTGATTTCTACTCATGGTAATGTTTAGTCAGAGGGGTATCTTTTTTCACTCAATGATGTTACTTACATTTGGGAAAAATACACAAAAAAATAAAAACATAATATATAGATTAATAGATAGATTTTCAGTGCTTACAACAATTACTTAGCTTCTCTCATACGAAAGTGGTATTATTGCAGAGGGATTCAGCCCTAGTTGCAAAACTTTCAGTTCTGCCCGCAAACTTTGTTGTAATTGGGAACATATTGAGTTCGTACGTAACGAGTTTCAACGTGCATTTGTTGGGTAAATCCGATAAATCACGTATTCTACGACGGTCCGCGGATAAATCACTTTGTGTAAATGGAAAACTCTGAGTTTGTGAGTCCACATTTGCGCTGAATATCGATGTTTTAGATATAGTTGTATCGATTACTTTAAAGTTGGCACCAATAGCAATGGCTTTTTTTTATTCATAAATGGGTTTGCTCTTGACCCCAGTCTAGCCCAAAAGCCCAAAATGGTTTTCAATTGTGAAGAATTTTTTGCAGATATCAAATTTGGGTAATTACTAAATATAATCATAATCATTTATTCCACTTTGTAACATGGTAAAATACAGCAGTATAAGGAATGATCACAACATATTACACTAAAACTAGTATGTGGAAATTATAAAGGATTTTTGAGTTTACATTTAAAATACGAATGAAAAATTAAATTGAATAAAATGTGATAAAATACTGATATAAGGCATGGCCCTTTTTGAGTCGTCAAATACTTAATTAAGTTGAATGTGGTTGGGTTTAAAATTTTTTTTGGCTATATGAACTTTTAACAAAGTTATGAGTTTTACAGACCATGAGATTTATTAACCCTCGATGCAAAAAAGGGGATGTTATAAGTTTGACATGTGTGTGTTTCTGTCTGTCTGTCCGTCTGAGGCAACGTAGCTCCCAAACTAATGGACCGATTTTAATGCGGTTTTTTTATTTAAATGCTGGCGTGATCGAGTTGGTTCTTAGCTATAATTTATGAAAATCATTGGCTTATCTTGATGAGCTGATTGATCCTCAAACTTATTTTCTTATTATTAAAAAAAGAACAAAATAAAAAATTTAATAAAAAAAAAAATTACCCCAGACACAAAAAACCTCTAAAAAATAAATAAATAAAATGTGTTGATTGGATCTTCTACTTAAGAGGTACTTAATTAGTAATATTTTAATCTGGGTCGTCAGGTTGGGGTTCCGCAAAAATACCCAGACTTAGCAGCGTCCACCGACAATAACATCTAGATCAAAATATTTCTAGGTACCTACTTAAAAATATTAGTAGTCAAAACATTTTACTTTTTTTAAATTTTTTAGAGGTTTTTCATATTTTGATTTTAGAATTGTGATAAATCTTTATAAAATTAAAAAATGGCACTATTATTTAAATTAAATTAATTTTATAGTACGTATTTCATTGCTAGTTTAATACTCTTTCGTTACTACATTAAATATGTCCTTACCATCAACACTTCAATGTATGTACCGTACCAAACTATACACCTATAAAAAGTCTGTTTCGCCCTAAGCCAAACAGTCGGTTAATGAAATTTTCCACAGGGAAGATTAAGGCAGGTCCCGAACTCCCTTTTAATTAATCCAAGTGTGTCCCAGAGGCCGTTGAATCGGTTCCGTCCAACTTTTTCCATTTCAAATTATAAGGAGTAATGCCAATTTCCCTTTGATTGCGTCCTTCTTTGAGAAGTTGTGTCATAGCTTTTTGTTCGCGTAAATTAATTTTGCAGTGTCATTTAAAACGGCGGAAAGTGATAAAATTAATCTAAGAGATAATACTGACGTTAAGTATTCTTGTTAATGTTGATAAACTGTGTTTCAATTTAAGAAAAATATCAGAGCATTTTAAAGGTAAGAGTTGAAAAAATATTTTAATATTTTATGACAATAATGTTTTTTATCTGTACAATATAGGTTCCCTGTCCCCATGCAACAGTGACTGGGACTACACGTCCCTTGTATTAAAAAAAAACTTTAAAAAAAGAATCACCATGATTACTGTTCTAAAAAATTAGACAATGTACCTCCTGCGTCCCCATACTATTATACAGTTGAATTTATTCAGCTACGTCCATTAAAAATAAGCTTTCGAAATCAAATACGATTTTGCTCTCAAATGAGCTTGGTAAATTTGATACAAAAACGTGCCATGTATTTGTAATTCATTGGACAGTGAACCTGATAGAGAAGCATGCTGAGATATGATTGGTTGGGTAAGCGTACGAGTAATTTAACACAGTCTATCAAAACTAAACGTTCTAGATATAATAAGAATGTAACACAGATGACCTTTCAAGACCTTTCACATCAAAGACCTTTACTATATAACCTGTAATTGATACACAGGTTTAGTATCATAATTTTCATCACTTACATCTCAGTATTATGATTCATACACACGTCAACATAAATCAGCTATAAGTAGTTAGTGTTTAGTATTGTCACACTAAATAATTTCCAATGTATGGGTTTAAAGTACTACAGTTGTTATCAGACGTTACACATCGCGAATTGTAGTACACACGACAGCACGTCAGGTTATACAGTTAAACTGCGAAAACAGCTTTTATTACGTAGGGCATAAAGGCAGTCTCAAGGTCAATATGTATAGTCTGAGGTCACTCGCTTACTACATATTTAGCTGTCTTCACGCTAAGAGCCAAACATCCATCTCTAATTTTCTCGAGTAATCCTTTAGAAGCATCCATTACTAGATCGAAGGGTTATAGGAGAATATTTTCAAGGGGTATTACCTACGTTCTGTCGTTCTCACCTCTCTCCGTATTATAATAACGAGTGTAATACCACCTAATTTTCTTGCTTCATCGGTGTTTGCTATATCATACTACAGTAGAGTCGTAAGAAGTAACTCGTGTTTGTTTTAAAATTATTCACAACTTGATCTATAAAAATGTGTTTCTAACTATTGATAATTAATGAGATATTTAGTAGTAACAGCCTCACTAAGTGTATTTTCCTCTACGGCAGAATTACGTATAAACTACCCTCGCTTTTGCTTGCGTCTCCGCCCGTGTGTGTAGAATTTCATTTCATGTGGGTATATTTCAGAAGTTATAATAATAACTCATGTTCAAATTTTATCTCTATAAGTACCAAAATTAATCAAAATGTATGTTTAGTTGCAAAAATGTGACAAACAAACGGAGAGTTATTTTCAGATTTAAAATGATAAACTATTATGTTTTGAAATTAGCATATAAAAAAAGGGTTTTTATATAGTAACATAAGCAGCACCACTTACTTACGTCATAATATAAGTAATCTTCTGGTGCCTTAGATTTTTTTTTTGGGTGCATGCTATTCTGTTGTGATATGAAAAAAAGGTAAAAATATTTCAAGTTAGAAAACTGTACTCGAGTTACTGTTCTCGCGTTAAGTACTGTTCATTCGACGCTCCAAGCCGTAAATATTCCTGCAGCGATCAACTCTTGTAAACACGAGAGGGTCGAGTAATTACGTTCCGCCCGCAACGGGAATGCACGAAATTGCCTTGTTGTATTACGTTTTGAAGGGTGTTTTGTTCAAAATCTTATAAAAAATGAGGTGATGAGAAAATGCCGGATAGTATTGTTGTTGCCTGTATTTTTTTAGGAGAAAAATGTTAGCTGTTTTATGTGTGTAAAAAATGCTACATTATAGGAACACAGGCCTTTCTTATGGAGGTTGGGCCATGACCTACCACGCGGTGGGTGAGTAAATACATCAGCCTATTATTATGGTCCACTGCAGTGAGATGATGTTGCCATTATCACTGCGTTTGGCTGATAGATGTTACTACTTCCAAGTTGCTCCATAGCTGTTCCTATTAAAAGAGCGAAACTGGCTAATTACTGTTAAAATACTAATCAAACTTAGGGATTCATTTCGATTATGATGATGATGATTATCATCATCAGCCTATTATTATGGTCCACTGCAGTGAGATGGACCATCAGCCATTTTTAATGTCTCCACTGCTGGGGCACAGGCCTTCCTTATGGGGGAATAAAGAAGATGGGCCATTACCCACTACGCGGGCCCAATGTGGATTGGTGGGTATTAACGACTGCAAATGCACCCGGGACCAACGGCTTAAAGTGCCTTCCGAAGCACGGAGGAGCTCGAGATATTTTTTTTTACATTTATTTTTGGTCACCCACCCCGAGACCGACCCTTGAAGTTGCTTAACCTCCGCAATGGCTGGGCCAGACGCTAAACCACTACGCTGCGTTTGGCTGTCAGATGTTTCTACCTCTGCTCCTTTATCGGATGCTACTATGTAAAATATTTAAGTGTATTAATATTCTGTGGTATTAGTAATAAAACATTTTCTGTTTTTTTTTATCGTGTAATGATTGGAAACCAATCGATTTTACGGTTTTAAAATTATTATTTGAAACCGTAGAATCCCTTTTACTTCGGTCGCATTTGATTGTCACTTTTTCTTTTCATTGTTTGTATTTCTACTAAGATGAATTTTTTAATCATATTCAGTTTTGCTTTATTTGCTTTATTTTTTTTTGCGGTAAATATTGAATGCTTTGTCAATTATTAATTTAATAATCTGGTGATTTCGAGAAGTGATATTTTAAAAGCTAAAAGTTTACTAATTTGATAAACTTTTGCTTCATTTTTTTTTTTAGGATTGTCGTAAAATACGCGATGATGAACCATTTGGTAGATTGATATCTGTAAGTAAATGTTTTATTTATTTATTTGGTGTGTTTTGTGTTTGTTGTATGTTAAGGGTTTTAGTTATGATGAAAGGCTTAGTTAAGATTTCAAAGAACGGCTCGCTTTGAAAAGTTTTTAGTTTAATATTGCTAAAGAGATTATTTTATTTCATAGTACCTAGGTACCACCTAAACTATTTCAAAGATCTTGGCCGACTGGGCGTCTCGTTACGTAAGAGCTTAAAGCAAGTAGCATTTGGCTGGTGATAATCAATAAAATAAATTTAAAAAAACACAATTTAAACCATATTATTATTACAAATGTTAAACAAACGCTGCATGTCTGTTACCTTTTCACGCATATACCACTGAACCAAAGTTGATGAATTTTAGTATAGAGATAGATTGAACCATGGGGAAGGACTTAATTAAATTATATCGCGAAAATGAATATCAAGGAGTAAAATAGGATAGAATGAAAGTTGATGTGACGACCTGCAACAATTTTGAATAACTGCGGACGAAGTTGCGGGCGACGCATTTTTTGTATTTGTCTACAAATAGTAGGTATCACAGGAATAATTGACCGAGCGAGCGCAAAGCGCGAGCAAAGCGTCACCGTTTCAGCTTGGGCAACAATGTCTTCGTATGTCTATTCCGTCTGTTCTCCTTAGGTCGCATTTCTCAACAGATTTTTGCAGGTTTTAGAAAATTTTATAACGTAAAAAAATCATATTCAGCCATTTAGAAAAATGTTCAAAAATGTCACAAACGCCAGGTCTACAGCTCACAAAGCCACTAGTAAATAACCGAAATTAAAGTTTGGAACCAGCGATCAAGAATACTCTAGATGTCCGATTTAAATAACGTCCCACTTAAAAACTAGGCGCTTATTTTGTTCAAAATTTGTGATAAAAGATATTTTGCACAAAATAAGATATAATTTTGTACAAAATAAGCGCCCAGTTTGTAAGTGTGGCGTTATTACTAGGTGGGTGCTGTTTTTGCGTGCTGTTATAGTGAAGCGCTATCTAGCAAGTTCCCTGTCCCCATACAACAGTCATTGTAATCTGCCACACGTCCCTAGTTTAAAAAAAAAAACATTATGTTACTTTTTTCCAAATTAGACAATGTACCTCCTATGTCCTCATACTAAAAAGTTGAATTTATTCAGCTACGTCCATTAAAAAGAATCTCTTAAAATCAAATACGATTTTGCTCATAATTGATTCTTGAATTTGGTAAAGTTGGTACAAAAAACGTGCCATGTATCATATGTGATTCATTGGACAGGGGACCGGCTAGGATATTCTCGATCGAAGCTTAGACACTATATAGGTACTAAACGCACAGCTTTAAATACATGCGGGGTGGGGTGCTAACTGACAAGTTGGGGTGCGAGTTTTAAATTTCGAACATCTTTGGACGCTCAAGCTTTTTCTCTGGTCTTTACAGAATGTTTACTCTGTGATAAAAAGACGCTCAGCGTAAAATTATATTGTACTTAACCTTTCTGTTTTAGGTGCCTGTAAGTACCTTTTCCATCACAAAAATAACAACCTCACGGTAAATGGGTGGCTATAGGCTAGCCTGTCATCATTGTTATCAGAAAAAAAGATATTCCTATTTGTAAATGATGTTATTATTTTAACATTGAAAATTTTTATGCGATAACTACCCTACCTACCTAGGCAAAGGCAGCCAAGCAAATGATTGATGAATGTAAATGATTCCGCTGTAATAGAACGATAAACATTGAAAACGATTTGGCTCGTAATGTTGAGTATTTTTATTCAGTTAACGGTATAGTTGACTAACTTAAAACTTTTTTTTAGAAATATGCTTTAGGTAGGCAACATAAAGAAAAACGGTCGTCGGTGTGTTTGCTGATACAAGAAGTAGAATTAAATACATGCTATGGATGGGAAATGAACGATAGTGATGAAGACGGAGATGCGGAACATAAACAGTCCGAAATGTCTGATCGTGTTATGCAAAAACTAGAAAAACTAAAAAAAAAAAAAGAAGAGTTGGAAAAAGTCCTGAAAAAAATAAATATTTACAATAAGGTTAATGCTTTCAACTTACTACTAGCTACCATCTATTTACTTTTTGACACTGTTTATTTAACAAATACCTGCTGTATTTTTTTTCCGCGATTTGAACCTTTAATACCTATCGTTAAAACTATAACGTTGGTACGCACGACATTATCTCATCAAGTTAAATAGTTGAAAAACAGCTTTTATTACGGAGAACATAAAATACAATCTCTTGGTTTACCTGTATTGTCTGATATGCCGTCTTCTGTACATCACAACAAAAGAAACGTGTCGAAATGTTCAGTCACTAATACAATTTAGCTGGCAATATTTCTGATCAATAACAATTAAGCGCTTACTCCTGTGTTTTCTGGTTTTTCATAAAGGTTCACAGCTCTATTGTTTTCAAAAATAAGTTCATACTTTGATTCCCAACGGGCCCACGACATTAAATATAAAAAAAGCATTTTCTTTCCCAGCGGGTCCATAAGAATATTTGGTACAATCAACAGTAAAAGCTGGGTATAATGATAGAAATTAACTTCTGACACTTCTGAAAAGTCTCGTGGACCCAATTCATATATGAAAATTTTAAAATGTATTTAAATATTTCATGCACCCGGTGGGAAAAGAAGAACAACAGACTTTGCATTAGTGTACTACACAGTATGTAAATTAACTAAAGACAATCCTTTTAACTAGGCTGTGTAATTGTGTTGAGGGCCATCGGTATATAATATTATGTTTATTTAAATTACAAAAAAAATAAAAAATAATGATTTTTCTAAAAATAAAATTAAAATACTTTAAAGTGTTGAGTGGAGTATTTGTTTATCAAAATTTTGACAAGAAGTAACATCAACCTCAGATTGGCAGTACCTCAAGTATTGATTGCATATATAGCTTTAAATGAAATCGGAGTTTTATTAGATATCAATCAAATTTTGATTGATATCTAATAAAACTCCGATTTCGTCACTGACACACTGATGCTTATCAAAATTCTTAGGGTATGAAATCTGGTATGTTTGTAATTTAGTATTAGTACACAAACAAGAAAAAAAATCTAAAACTGGGATATTTTACCCTCCATTCCCTTAAACTAGGGGATGGAAGTTTTTATGAGAATTTCGCAAATTTTGATGTTAGGGTGTGTAAAGTTAGAAGCTTGGCTTTACATGAGGCCTGATAACTTTTTGAAAATACGAGCCATTTGGTCTCGTCTTGGCAACATTTTACATAAAAATGTTTTTAGTGGGATTAATTTGTCAATGAAAGAATACAAACATACAAATTCCTTGTTTTAAAAGAAAACGGTAAAGAACTTGTTATGCTTGCATACTTTATTATACATGTAAATGTGTTTACCTATTACGCAAGAGGTTAATTTTTTAAAATATGGTATAAATAAAATAATATTTGAATTAAAAAAAACATTTACCATTGGCTTCTTCCCAATCTACAGCATTTAGTTAATTTAGATACTGCATTTCGTAAAAAAGTAAGGAATAGTATGATCCAGGCTTATCATCACGCGACTGCCTTAAAAATATTGTTTTTTAATATATTTCAGAATCAGGGAAACGGAGATGAAGTAAACAACTGGATAAATTATATAATGAAAAAGGATATTCCAAACAAAGTCACTTTTTGAACAGAATATATTTTAATAAACACTGCCTTTATCTGACATTTTCCTTGTGCAATCCCAAATGTAGCAATATCATCACCAATAATAACATGAATGGATAAATAAACAAAATTATCACTCAAAAGGTTAGCAAATTGTTGTCATTTCAGCACAAATCATTATGATAACATTACATTAAAACTATACACTTCTAACAGCGCGTACAGTTCAATTAGAAATAAAACACTTTATACGGATTACAGCGCGTATATTATTAATTCAAGTGTTGTTTTAGAATTGTTTAGTTTGTATTTATTGGTTTTTAGAATTTCCGACGTTTCGACACCTTTCCAGGGGCCGTGGTCACGGGAGGACTAAAGCAAAAAGGCTGCTCAAATTTTTATGAAATTACCCGCTCGAAAGTTTATAAAAATTTATTCAAGTTTATTAAATTATTTACGGCTGCGTTCTGATTTTAATCATTATTACTAATGAAAATAGTTAATATTGTTATAATTAATAATATACGCGCTGTAATCCGTAAAAAGTGTTTTATTTCAAATTACATTAAAATTTCCTATCAGTCGATTACTTTAGGCGGATCGGCTAAAGTAATCGACCGATCGGATTCCTAGCGCGCACAGTGAGGTAACTAAACTGTTTGATTGGTGGAGAGCGCGCAGACCAGTCAACAGTCAGCCGACTATTCTTTAACAAATTTAGTTGCTAACAAAAAGAGAGCGGATGCGCAAAATTTTTGTTGGTAAAAAAGATTGTCCAAATATTATATTTCCACACATAGTTTTTTCTTCTGATGTGAAAGGCAATCGGATAGCCGTGTGAATCTACGTTGTTTTGTTATGTTTCTTACTTCCTGCGTCATTGTCGTTTACTCGAAAATCTTTAAAAATCCAATGCATCACAACGACATTTGCCATCATTTACGTTAGAGTACGATAATAAATTATATTAATTTGCATATTTTTTAACTTATTTATTGCGATGCATTGGATTTTTAAAGATTTTCGAATAAACGACAATGACGCAGGAAGTAAGAAATAACGTAGATTCGCCCAGCCCTTCAAACTTATTATGTGACGGCCGATGCCGAATCGTTATTATAATGATGATAAGCATACATTTTCGTACTGATCAAAAGTCCGATTAAACTATCGGCCGATAGAAAGTCTGCAGTCTGCGAGTCTCTAATGGCTTGATAACACTTGTAGTTTAATTTTTTTTTGTGAAATTGTTCGTTTGATCTGTGAGGAGGGTCTTTTCAAAATTCCAAAATATGATTTTTTAAACTGAGTGCCTACGAGGTCTTCTTTCCTATGCAAAAAGTCATCGTTTTACACCTCAAACCTCCGATCATGAAACGAATGCAAAGAGGGATAGGCTACTTAGAAAATTGGACTAATAAAAGCGTGTTCCGAGCAAAACATTATTTTCCTATATCAAACTGTGTGTGGGTATTTCTATAAGTAATCATTTTTTTTCCTATTTTCTAAAAAAAAAGATAGTTTAGTTGGCAAAGTAATTATTGAATTCTGGAACATTAAAATTATTTTGAATAATGCATTCAAATTAACGGTACCCCTTTAAATTACAAATATTTTTTAAGTGTTCTATCAACAAAAATCAGGTTATCAAATAAGGTCCCCTACGGTTTTGGATAGGATTTCCTGCCGTTATTATGGCGTAAAAGCAGGCATTCTTGGAATAAATTAGTTTCTCTCCAGTGCAATTTCGTTCAATGAGTATTAAAAAACGTACAATTACTTACCGAAACGTGGTCTCCAAGGCATTGTTAAGGATCAGGCATTTATTCTAATCTCATTTGATCTAAGAGCCTGAAAGAAGAGCTACTATTTACGTAAACATACGGATTTAAAATGTGAACTTTTTGTCAGCAGTTTTTAAATGATATGACTCACTGACTTTTCCAGAGGCAGTTATGGTAACTTACAAACATATCCTTGTTTAATACTAATAAGCTAAACAAATAATGATTGTAAACTAAAAATACAAACATACAAAATACAAAATATTTATTTTCAAAAAATTACAGGTTAGGGTATTTTTCATTGGACTCCTCCCTTTAAGTTAAAGATGCCGCTCCTCTGCCAGAACATCTTCACCTGCGCAGTAAATGAATATGATACAAACTACAACATGCTAGTACTTACTTAAAACTATCTGCTAAATAATTACTACTACCAAAATATATAAATACATAAAATAAATAAATATATCTTTAAATTAAATAAATACATACATAGAATAAATATAAATATACCTACTATTGAACTATTTCAAAGTAAATTCTACTATCATGACTTCCTACAGTTAAAATTTTAATACAAATTAATTTTTAGTTTTAACATTTTAAAATAAAAATTACATGTAGTTTGAAAATCATAGGTATTCTTACCCATAATCTAAATTTACAATAACATTTAATTAACTTTGTACATATAACTATAAATAACTTCCTTAAAACATATACCATGTCTATGTATAATAATATTTCTACTATACTTCAACTAAAATTTAAATCATTATTACAAATCTAGATTTAGACTAAGCATGTAAATCTTATTATAATAAATAAATAAAAAAATTGTAGACACCTACTAACCTACATTAAAAAATGATTATTTTTTTCATCGCTCATAATGTATAAGCAATCGCATCGTTGATTTAACCAAATTATTTTTTTTCGATACTGAAGTAACACAGGTAAACGAAACGCTGCCGCCCAAAATATCAACCCGCATGTTTCCAAACTCCTATCTCCCCAGGTGAGCGTTCAGACAATGAGAATCGCGAGCTCAAGGAATGGACCGAAGGACTACCCTAATTTTAATTTAGAGCAGGCATAGTTCTGTTTACATTCACTGCCCCGTGTTTAGTTTATGGGCCCTTTTACCCTCCAAAAGAGTTCTTTGAAAACGAGTATTGTTGTTGTTTAAGACATTTCGTGGAAGGCACAGATGTAACTCCCTAAAGATTTAGGTATTTAGGTACTGTGATGCATTGGCATCGAATGCGAACTATTTGGTTTCTTAAATTTAGATTTTTCGCATTCACAATGCTATTTTTCTATTAAGATAAATAATATTAGAAAAAATACTAGAAAAAAACGACTCACCCGTAGCACCTCAGACGGTGCTTTATTATTTATCTTGATAGAAAAATAGCATTGTGAACGCAAAAATCTAAATTAATAAAGATAAATAATATTAGAAATAATACTAGAAAAAATCGACTCACTCGTAGCACCGTAGTCCCGTCTGAGGTGCTACGGGTGAGTCGAATTTTTCTAGTATTTTTTCTAATATTATTTATTTGGTTTTTGTAACTCTAGTTGAGAGGGTAAAAGGTTTAAATAATTAATTTAAAATATTATAATGCGATCGGCAGTTTTCTGTTAAGATCATTCTAGACTGCGCCTTTGTACTAGCGAGTTGTCGATACACAAAATAAAATTTGAAGAAGATAAATTCAATTCTTATTTAATTGCCTCGACAGTAAAATTTAGATAAATTATGAACGTTTTCTTGTAAGTACCGACCAAACAAAACACTGGTGAAAAAACAATTGAGTATTCTACTTGAGAATTGATTTTACTTTTAAGAGTCCGGTGGCTTCCCATCCCATACAAACGTAATATTAAAATGGTTGCAATTTGCATAAGAATTAACTTTTCTTGTGATGTTATTCGGATTAAGACAGTATTTGTCTAGGGTTCTATTAAATAAAAATTCCAAAATACTAAACCAATTCAAAATAAATGCCAATTATGTTTTTTTAATATATAACTGTAAATTGCATTTATTTTATTAAAAATTCATACGTAATTACAAAAAAAAATGTTATGGAAACATTATTGTAAAATCATTTTTTTTGCGTTTTCATATGGGCCGGCGGTGTAAAAAGTGACGTCATTTTTCTGATACTTTTAGTATAAGGCGTTTTCACGCGGCCGCTTTGATGTCAACATTCAAAGCATCATAACTCAATAAATAATGATCGCAGAAAAAAATCACTGATATTTCTTTTACAATGCACAAATTTTATTAATGGAATAAAGAAGTGTTAAGTTCCCATTGTTTGCGTAATTTAATTCAATGAGTAAATCATAAATAAAGTTGTGTGATAAAAAATATAAGTCTATGGATAAGAAGGAAATCTATTATTTGCAAAAAAACAACTTTATTATTCTTACAAAGTTTTAGTTTGGTTATATTACCAACGAAGAGAAGCCAAACCATAAGTCCTACGAACGCTGGCATTTGCCAAAGCACGGTTAGTGATATTTCAATCTACACACACACATTCTGTTTATTCTGAACCATAATTTCCGATCTGATACCGTTGAATGTATTACTAGCACACTCATAGTAACTCATCTTTGGAATACGCATAAAAACGAAGCTAGGGTGCATAAAATAATACTGGGAGAATGAAAAGAAAACGGCCAGAATAAATCGAAGGGAAGCGATGAATTTTTATGTATCCCCACTGTGATATTTATTTACGTTCTCTTTGCTGTTTACTTAGGTTTTTGAATTTGTAAGTTTTAAGGAAACGATTTGCTGAAAAGATTGGTTTGATTTGAATCATTGCTAGCACAGGCATTTTTTAAGTTTTAATTAGTGAAAATTCCTTGTGGTTTAGTTTTATGAAGAGACTGAAAATAACAGACACAGCCCTAGTAATACAAAAGGGGAATTGAAATTAAACAAAATACATAATACTGCCCCGTAGCTATTGGAGTCACCCCTGTTAATCGGAAAATGCGAAAAACATATTGCGAGCAAATTGTAGCAACTGGTTTTAGTTGATAATTTGAAATCATACACAGAGCTATGAACCTTTCAGCCCAAAATTCTACGTCCAAAGAAAAAGATCAGATATGATAAGTGGCACTGATAAAATTTAAAGAGTTAAATGTATTTTTGTTTCACGGAGCTTGCCGTGTTACTTAATGATCTTACACTTAACGTACGCATACTTTTATGTATCTTTTTGAGTGTTGCAAAAAAGGAGTTTCATAAATGATCATGATCATTATCAATTTTATTTAGAGGAGGAAATGCGAACGTTGTTGTCGCACCTCACTTAAGTATTTGACTTTCATTAAATAGACTGTTTAATGAAAGTCAAATACTTAAGTGAGGTGGTGAAGCTGTTTTTAGGGTTCCGTAGTCAACAAGGAACCCTTATAATTTCGCCATGTCCGTCTGTCCGACCCAGCCTAGTTCATAGACTCTTAGTACTAGTTGGATATACATATTACTCACACCGACAAAGTGGTGAAGTAAAATTTTGAAAAATATTTTTTGTTTAGGTTACCTGCCCTACACATGAAGTGGCATTTTTTTTCTTGTCTACCCCATAGCGTAGGGTGTCAGAAGATAGCAATTTAAAAAATATTTCGGGTTTGTGGAAACAGTTTTTTATGGTTGAGGCATCCGTTTGTGAGTTATAAAGCTTTAAAGTGCAAAATTTTGTTCGAGTCAAGTGGGCGTCAGGGGGGAACCCCGCCAGCCAAATTGATGTTTTTGGATAAGTGATAAGTTCACGGTAGTTGTATATATGACGAAGTTAAAAGAAAACCTATCACAGCAAAGTAGGCTTTACTTGGCGCAGTACAAATTCCTTATTGGGAACTACTTAAATAACGTTGTCAGGTGTGTGAAACCAGTAGTATCTATATTTAAGTATATGAACCATGGACTATGGAACCCTACACTGCGCGTGGCCCGACACGCACTTGGCCGGTTATTTATAATTACAAGAGAAGTTTGTCTACAATTATAACACATAACTCAGTTGTCCACAGTTATAACATTTTGTCTACTCTATCGCATTGGGTATACTGGAAAGATAGATGTGTGTTATAAATAAATAAATAATAAATAGATTTTGCCAAGTAATGATAATCCTGATTTGGTCAATACCATTAAACCATTCTGCACTTTATAAAATAAAATAAATAAATATAAATATTTGACAACAACACATACATTGCTCCGATTCCAAAGTAAGTAGTTAAAGCGCTTGTGTTATGGAAATCAGAGACAACGGTGGTATCACAAACACCCAGACCTGAGCCAATATAGAAAAAATCGTTTTCTGAATTGACCCAACCGGGGACCGAACCCGAAACCTCAGAGATGGCAACACCTTGAAAACCGGTGAACAAAGCCACTCGACCACGGAGGTCGTCACTTTACCACAAAGATGGCCACCGAGTACAAAGCTCCAATTGCTATTAGTTATAACGATGCCCCTAATGATGGTAGTTACCGTTGCTTTGTGCATTTCACTCAACGCTGAGCTGCGGACGCACGCAAGGGAACGCATGTTATAGGCTTAGAGCATACGAGGTAGTCTTCAAAATATTGTTCTGATGAACTGTTAACAACGACGTTGATAACCTTATTTTAATTGATAGAAAGAGTTGAATGTATTTATAGGAAAATAGAGAATTCGTGATGTAACCACTGGATAGTAAACCTCCTTTAGTTGGCCAACTTTTAAAGTTAGTATTATTCACATGTCATCTCTTAATGAGAACACTGGCCTGATGAGTGCGGCAGCGGAATAAAATACATATATACCTAACAGTAACACGTTAGACGACGCGCACGCTTAGTAAGAGCTCGTAAAAAAGCCAATGGTATATATAATAATATACTAAATCTATAGGTATACCAATTTTAATTAGATATTACTATTCGCACATTCCGTCTAAGCCTTAGAGTACCGGAGGCGGGCCGGCGGTCTCGGCGGCTAAGTAAACTTCCGCCGGTGCCTACATCCGCCGGATGTGAATTCTCCCATTTGCCGGAGAGGGTATTCACAATTATTTCGTGTCGTTTATCTCGCTTTTGGCGTTGGTGGTCATCGTTTTATATTTAGATACAATAAATTCACTAACAAACCTAGCTAACAGACATCAGTAAAGTTTTAATAGTTATACAATACAAAGTAATTAAATATACTAGAAAAAATAAGACTCGCACCAGATCATCTTCTTGGACGGGAATAATATTCAATTAAATGTGATAGAATTTACGACAGCAAGTCAAATCTGCTGAAAAGAGTGTTTCCAAAAATATAACTAAAAAACGACTAAAGTGAATATTAAACATTCTAATTTATCTAGCTAACACCTCTTCTGTCTTTTTATTGTTTGCGAAATCATCATGACAGTTATTAAAGCAACCGGTAACAATGATGATCATAATCATTGTCAAGTGACGAAAAATATAGCAAAAAATAAATATGATAAAATTGTTGCTAAAATATGACTTTTTTTCAAAACCTCCGCTAATCCGAAGGTACATACAAAAACAAAGTCCATCGACCTTGCAAACTAATTCCTCAGTTCTCGTCAGAGCAAAGGCCTGATAAATCAAAGGGGCAATCAGCCAAAAGACCGGGCCTATTCGACCCGGGCCTATTTGGCCCGTCGCTGGGCCAATCGCGCGGAAACTCAGCGACAGTTATTGGACGCAGCCGCGGGTTGAATTAGGCTCGATTTGACCCTGATACGTTTTCAGTTCAGTGTTTTTCAGGCTCACGTACGCCAATTTCAATTGGACGTCGCTTATTCGTAGATAGTACGACTATCTTACCAATGGTTAGTATATACAAGGTGTTACAAAAATACCCCTAATGCCGAATATGGTATATACGGACCATCAAACTGAACAACTTTTACTATGGGGCCAACTCTGAAATCGCGAAAAAAAAAATCAGCTGTTTCATACAAAAATTAAAATCGAAAATATCAAAATGTATGAAACAGCTGTTTTTTTTTCGCGATTTCAGAGTTGGCCCCCTAGTAAAAGTTGTTCAGTTTGATGGTCCCTATATACCATATTCGGCATTAGGGGTATTTTTGTAACACCTTGTATAGTATATTACATACGATTTTTTTAAAGTTCTGAATTGTTGCTTAAACTGAACATTTCTGTTGCTTAAGCTGAACAACTTTCTCCAAGGAACATAGGTCGAAAAACGATTTTTTTTTCGCCTTTCCATACTAAGTCGATCAGCTGAACGATACATTTTGTATGGGAGGATGAATTTGTTTTTTCGTGTTTCGACCCATGTTCCTTGGAGAAACTTGTTCAGTTTAAGCAACACCATCACCTGTCTCAGTATTATTACTTAATTTGGTTCCACCTTATATATATAAAACAGAAATAATTATTTGTGTATTACTCATTATAAAAAATTTAACTAACACTAAGCCCCACAATTTCAAAACAAAATAGTGAATAAAAATATTACATTTATATTTTTAACAACTTTTAAATATTTTGTTTTCTTGTTTAATCAAAACAATAAAACCGCTAAACCTTCTTAAATAAATAACGCAATAAAAAAGCGTAATTAGCGTGTGATATTCGCATTATTTTAAGTACTGGTCATTATTGAAGTCATTTCAGTGCTTAGGTTGAATTATACTACAAAGCACACATAGGTTGCCTATTATCCACTGTTTAACAAAACATTTCTTATACACAAACTGCTGGTTCATGTGTTACGATTGCGTGTTCCAGGTGTAAAACGAACTCTTAATTATTGTAAGTTGAGTTTTCGTGGCGTTATTAAACAGTTGTTTTGTATTTTTTAAATAAAATTAAGTAGCTAGATAGAAAATAATGAGTGTTTAAAAACGACACATTAATAGGAACTATTTTAAATCAGCAATGATTTATCAATAAATCCAGACCCGATATCTAATGAATCTAAAATCAATCGTATGCTTGATTAAGTAAGGTGGATTATGTGGAGATTGAGTTCGAATCGAAAATAAACGTCAATCCATGCTATGGAAACCTTGGACACCACCTAAATCACAGCATTTTGAGGTCTGTTTGATCAATGATCACACACTGCCACGCACCACGCGTCGTTATGCATATTTCATTAGAAAAATCACGAGGGTAGGTAGGGTTTCGATACCTATCTACATACTTCGCAATTTCCATACAACTTTAAAGTCTGTAAACACGCCTTCCGTCGTTGATTGCAATATCTTTACGAAGAGTTTTTTTGTATAAAACATACTGCTTATATTAGTAGTTTAACAGCAAAAAACATACAGTGGTATTTACACGGGTCGACTTGGCAGGCGGCTTGCTGATTGATTAACGTTGACTAGCGCTTTTTATCGACAATTGCTTGTAAAATCGAATCGCCACCTCATTGAAATTAGGTTTGCGATTAGATTTTACAAGCGATCGATAAAAAGCGCTTATTGACTAAAATCGACCATCAAAGTTGTTGAAAGAGTTTCTATAAGTATGTATCATAATCCAAAAGAAAAAATGATTTGACGTTTGTATCCAATAAATGCTTTTAATTCAATTCCTGTTTTTCTATAAAATATAATTATTTGATGAATTATAATTATGTAAAAAAGTCGACCCGTGTAAATACGACATTACAAGGGGTTGGTTATCAAAGAAAGTTTCTAATATTGCCTGACAAAATAATATTGAATTATTTTATGCAACTCCACTGAAAGGGCAGCACGTACAAAGTGAAACATCAAACTGTCCGTGTAAGAGCCTTGTTATACCAAGCTCGCAGCTAACTAAAGGAGTTAAAAGGCCCCTTTTTCTTCTCGACTATAAAAGACGCCAGTTTTTACATCTAGGAAGTAATTATCTCTGAAAAGTTTCTAAGAAATCAGCAGAAGAGTTTGGAGGCGTCTTGGGAAACTCTAGTTAATAGTTATATATTAACTGGTTTAATTATTGATAAATCAAAATCAGAAAGGATGTGATTCGTTGGAGTTAAAGAGAGAAAGAGAGTGAAAACTTATATTATGAAAATTGAAAACTTTTAGTATATACACGACTCAAATTTTGAATACAATAATTTATATGCTAGAAGTTTGCACAACCAATGTGAACTAATATGCTGCTACCAACGAAATAGAAAAAATAAATTAATTCGGTTGACAATGGAATTAATAGGAATCCTTTTGGAATATCTACATTGTAATATAAAAAATATGTAATTACAATATCAATTGCAATAGTAATATATAGAAACGTAAATAAAGGACAAAATGAAAGACAAATCCTACATCGTTTCAGATTTTATCAGACTTAGCACTTTGTCAAGACGCTCCGGCGCTCGGCCGGAAGGCGGGTGATCATTTGACCAACTTTTTTCATTATCTTCGCCAACTCGAATACTTTTATAGTAGTCCTATTTCGTTTTAGTTGTGATTTCTTTTTGCGTGTATTTTTTTTTCTTTTACAGCCAACTTCTATCGTTAGCTTTTACAAGGCTTTTAGGAATTAAGTTTTTGGAAGTGAGTTTAGATCTGTTAGAGTTGTTATTTTTGCATTTTGATTATGAATAACTTTTTGAATATTTTGGAACTAAATACGAAATTTTAAACATATTAGAAGTATATTTTTAGTTTGTAATTTACAATATTATTTTTACGATTCTTTAAAATGTATGTGAAGTATGTAGAAGGGCTACAGAAAAAAAAATGACACATTTTTAGTTAAAATGTATATACATTTAAAAATAATATGTCAACCGCAAACTCTACTAGACTTCACAACCAATAACATGTACCGCTGAAGTCCATCGTGATATCGCAAGTCGCGAGCGGTCCGGTCCGTTTCCGGCGAGGAAGACTGCCGGATGTTTACTTAGAGTCAGTAGAGTAGACGTGACAATGAGTATTCGGATAAACGAGAAAATAAAGTTTCAAGAATTTAATAAGCTTGCAGAGCTATTACATGTGTTTATTACTATTTTGAAGTTTTTATCATTTTAATATAAAACATTTTACCATTTCTCAGCAATACAATGAAAAAATACTTCTATTTTTACACTAATCTCAACTCAGATTTTAACTTTTTTTACACAACTTTAATTACACAAATGAAAAAAACAGCATCAAAATAGGTCCATTAGTTTAGGAGCTGCACACAAATACACACACCCTCTTCTACATTTGCACTGCAATCATTGGTCGACTTGGTCGAAGCCCTGCCTGCACTGCGTCTTTCAATAGTGCCAATCAAAGCTCATATCACATTACGCTTTAATATTACCCCCTTACTAATAAAGATTGTATAACAGATGTATAGTTACACAGTGTTTTGTCCCTTTCTTTTTAATGTCAAACTTAAAAGTTTGACAGAGAGTACATAACCATTGTGTAACTAATATATCTGCTATACAATCTTAATTAAAAGTAAGCATATAGCATAATTATACTTCATAGTATTTTTGATGTTTTAGTTGTCGTTACTCGTTTTATTATCGTGCCTCCATATGGGTTACCTTTAGCATTGTGTGACTTGGAAACACGCTAGTTCAGTAGACACGGCATTTCTGCTGATGACGTCACGCTATCATCGTGAGGACATCGAAACTTGCGATCGTTTCGACTTAAGGCGCTCCTTTATTAAAGCGAAATAGCAATGAGATAACGACGCGCGCGAGAGCGAGACCGATTTGGCAGATTAGGCGAAAAAATCACGAATTAATTCGTAGTAATTAAAATAATAAACGTATCGCTAAAATATTCGGTCATAAAATCAGTATTTTAATTGCTTAGTTTCGGCGTAGTATTGCAAATATTTGGTTATTTTCAGAATAAAAAACTGTCGAGAAAAGTATTACCAATCGGGTTTCTGTTCTGTATATATTTAGTTAAAGGACTGAAGTTTCACATATTAAAATATAACGAAGGGAATCTTTCTAGAAGTCTGGTACTATGCTTTAATAAAACTCATTTCGGTACAAAACAGGCCTTAAGAAAAACCTCTTCCCGCCACTTACAGACGGAATTTTGATTCTGAATTCCGAAACGGAATATATAAAAATTCCAAAAGAAAAATTACCGCATGTATGTGGTAGGTCCATAATAGATTTGCAAAACATGATTCCGTTTTGGAATACCGAATAAAAGTTCCGTACGTATGTAGCGAGCTTTTAAAGCTCTTAAAACAGCTCTAAAAAGCAAGAAATAATATTCAAATATGCATTATTGCTAATAAGGTGTATGTATATCTAGAGGAGCTCGGTGGCGCAGTGGTTTGGCGCCTGGCCCTGCGATTGCGGAGGTTAAGCAACTTTCGCAAGAATCGGTCATGGGACGGGTGACCAAAAATTTATTATCTCGAGCTCCTCCGTGCTTCGTAAGGCACTGTTGCCCATCCCATTATTCACCCATAAGGAAGGCATTTGCCCTAGCAGTGGGGACATTGAAAATAGTTGATGTCGATATCTAAGAAGTTCCAAAGACGTTCCTTCAGGAACTTATTGTTTTTATTTCAACTTTATAGTAGTTTCGTTTTTTCAATATTGTATTTTTTATTCTAAACCAGAGGGAAAGCCCCAACCAAGCACCAACATAAAAAGTTCTTTAAATTTTGATAAATATTACATCTAATTTTTAAATAATGGAGATCTGAATATTTTATTTTCTTGCTTTTTAGACCTCTAAAAAAAGCTGTTTTCATAGGTTATTCAATGTTTTAAAATAATTCTGACTAAAGTAGAATAATCTTCTTAGTTCAACAATAGAAATGGTAAAAAATACCCCAATGATTTTATTGGCCATTTAAACAACGTGACTGTTTTCCTTAAGGAAAACAGAGTTAATTAGGCGTTTACGTCTAATTCTATTCGTTTCGTGATTGCTTACATTTTCTTTAAAACTTTTCAATGGTTGACAGCTGTAATGAGAAACCAGTCACGGGCCACACTTAAAGGGTGTTATTAGAACACCTCTCCCACGCAAGCGCAAGGCTTTACTTTTTAGGGTTGTCGATTGTAGTTATTAATTTATGTAAAAATATATCATAAAATATGTGAAAATAGGTGCTATAGAAAGTTTATTGAAATTAGTTGATTGAAACGGGCCGTAGAATAGATATGCTTAAATGCACCTTTTTTAATATGTAAATTTTGAATAAAAAGCTCACTGAAAATGCTTTAAAATTAATGCAATCACAACGGTAAAGTACGAGTATAAAAATCTGGTATCAGCAGACTTCTGGCATGTTTCTGGTCGCTGAGCCATCGGAGTAAATAATTAAGTAAAACTATCTTATACATAGAATCTTGTTCGTAAGAGAGCAACCCTACATGAGGTGGTCAAAGATCCAATCGCGTGACCAAGCGGTCAGATTCAATTTGAGAAGCAGCAATTAAGGGTGAACCACGCACGTTTGTTTAATCACCCCCTGCCATACAATTTAACACCCTATTCCACTATTAATAAAGGTTAACTATAGTTGGAAATAAAGTAACGTCACGAGAGTTTACCTTATTTACATTAGTACAAGCAACGTACTCAAAATGTGTCACATTAGTGTATTTGAAATATCGGAAACTAAAAAATATATTATCATTGTTAGTTATAATACGCTGAGTGCTGAGTCCCGTCTGAGGTGCTACGGGTGAGTCGATATTTTCTAGTATTTTTTTCTAATATTATTTATCTGATTATAAAAATAGCATTGTGAATGCGAAAAATCTAAATATAATACGCTATCAAACGGATAAAGAGATCTAGGCATTGAAAAATCAGCCCTAAAAGGAGTGAATTCTTTTGGCTATTTGATAAAATCTGCATAATTTCTACCCGAATCGCATATAAATAACATCATAAATCCTTCGTACTTAGGTTCAATAACATGTCGTGGATCAATTATGTATTCCGGTATTAAGTTCTAAGCTACAAGGGATTAGTAGGATATCGAATTAATTCAATTATACGGGACTGACAAATTGTAGCTACATTATAACAATGGTTGCGTCCTTTGTAAAAGTAACTTAACTTGGTTAAGATTATCAAGATTGTTAACGTTATTGGACCTAGCGTAATCCATTGTAGTGATAAGAATGAAAAGTTATGTTTTCGGAGGATTACCCCCAACCGACCCCACGCCTCTGTCCCCACGAGGGGACCGTTTGGATTTTCAAAAAAATCTATTAATATGGGGACGGTTGACAGTTATTTGCAGGGGGAGAATTTTTATTTTTCGGACAACTTCATAAATGTTTGCTGGTTTCAGAGTGGTCAGATATATTCGACCTTCATAGCACTTTTTTGGTTTAGTTTACAATATTAATTTAAATGGAACATAGTTTAATAGGTATATATATTACTAGCAGCCCGCTCCGACTTCACACGGGTGGCGACATCTATTAGTTTTATATTGCAATTTAAAATGACGGAAAAGAGAAAAAATCCTTGAGTTTATCTTTTGAAAGAAGGTAGACTATGACAAAAGACGATCTTGTGTAATATTATTATGTGCAAGTTCATTAAGGCATTCGACTGTCGAGTCGTCGTGTTCGTCTTAAAGCCCTTCTCTTGAATTTTAATAGGAAAAGTCAATATTCGTTCGGGAACCGCCTTGCATCTGCTCATTAAAACTTGCCTCCCGGCTACAATATCCAGCACTTCGGAAATTGTGGGATAATGTTATAAGTTGAATCCGCCTTTTGTTTTTTTGCCTCAAAGTTGGTGTTATTGCATGAACGTACCCTTAGGTGTCATTTTGTTTTACGGATTTTGGCTTCGCTTGGCGTTTTCTTGTTGGCTTTTACAAGAGAGATGACGTGATGATTACAAATAGACTTTTTAAACACTACCCAGTTTCCAGATTATTTCTCTACGTTTGAAATGCTTTCAAAGTTATTCAAACAACAAATATAATAATTAAAATTGGTAGATGTCAAGTTAATAAAGAGAGTGGTAAAGTTTCAAACAAACGATAATGATACGTTTTGACGACCTCCGTGGTGGAGTGGTTTGCACGCCAGTTTCAAGGCGTCACCATCTCTTGAGGTCCCGGGTTCGATCCCTGGCTGGGACAATGTAGTAAATGAACTTTTCTATATTGTGTCAGGTCTGGGTGTTTGTGATACCACCGTTGTCTCTGATTTCCATAATACAAGTGCTTTAGCTACTTACTTTGGAATCGGAACAATGTATGTGATGTTGTTAAATATTATTATTATACTAATATGTATGCTGCGTGTTATAAAGTCTCATCAAAGAATGGTTCCGCTATTTGGTACAACACCCCGCCATACAGGCAACACAACACCACCATCCGACCGGACGTATATGGACGCTGCGACGGGTGTACCCGATCCGATGACATCTAGTCCGGGTACACGTGTAATTTCTCAGATTCATCGTAGATGCGACGTAGAGCCTTATTTTATTCCGAGACAGCCGTGCGAGAGTGATCGAAGCATCTACAGCTACAGGAGACGATGTTCTGGGACGAGGATTTCATATCGGAGATGGCGCCGGGTCAGAACCCTTAGCACGGACAATAATTATCTATGGTAAATTTCATTTTGCTCTGCGGCGGAAAATGGCACTGTAAAAATTTCCCATACAAAATTACTCTATCGAATGTTTTTAAGCGCGTTATTTTTTTTCGATAGCTGTTCGACCGCTCGTGCCTACGATCACGATGCCGAGGAGTTGTCATGTTTCATTTATGTCTTTGACATAACTTTCATTTAAAATGTATAAAATAAAAATGCAACGACAAATATTTTTAGCCAAAATGAATTTGATTTGGCAACTAGAATTGTGTTATTTCTTTATATCAGTTTCAATGTACTTCGATATATACGTGGAGGCGAAATCAGTAATTTTTCGAAAGAGCATCATGTGCTTTTGGCATACCTTCCTGTCCGCCATTTTGAAAAAAGTCGGTTTTGGAGGCCTGTAATAAAAATGGTGCCAATCGATAGAATAAATTATTACAAATAAAAAGGAATAAGTAAAAAAATCTCGTAAGTGATATACTTTCCGAGATATTTGAGTTTAAAGTTGAAAAATAAAATCTGTCATTTTCTAAATCAATCGATAGAATAAGTCATTACAAACAAAAAGTAATAAGTAAAAAAATCTCGTAAGTAGTATACTTACTGAGATATTTGAGTTTGAAGTTGAAAAACAAAATAAGTATTTTTTTTTAGATCAATCGATAGAATAACTGGAGCACACTTCGTGAGCTGAGCCATGGACGCTTCCTACATACATAAAATAGCTTAAAAACAATCTGCATAGACATAACCACTAAATCCAGAATATGATTTTGTTTATCAAATTCAAACTCGAATATCTCAGTAAGTATATCAGTTGCGAGATTTTTTTCTTATTACTTTTTGTTTGTAATGACTTATTCTATTGATTAATGCAGAAAATGACAGATTTTATTTTTCAACTTCAAACTCAAATATCTCAGTAAGTATATCACTTACGAGATTTTTTTACTTATTACTTTTTGTTTATAATTACTTATTCTATCGATTGACACCACTTTTAGGACAGGCCTCCAAAACCGACTTTTTTCAAAATGGCGGACAGGTAGGTATGCCAGTCTTCATACATAAATGACCGATGGCTTTTCTCAAAAATCTTCGTCATACGGTCATTGCGCCTTGCATATTTTGACAACTCTCCCGTAGAGATATCTCTAATTTTGACCGATCTACGGTAGATGTCTCACTTACGGCTGCTTCAACACCGCATTGTATCTGTATTGGTCACATAAACATTTTTAATGTTAAAAAATGAGCACAACTTAACAATGATCTCTCAATCACAAAGACGATTTTTCATCTTACACATACATTATAAAAATATGTAATTTTTTAAATCTTATATCCGATTATGCACATAGGTAAATTTATCATTATAGGAGTTTTTATTGTGTTCCAAATGACTTCTACACCTGACCACCGTCGATTCAAAGTTGAAAACCAACAAAAAAACTACCGGTCAATAACTTTTACGACATCAACTCAAGATTTAACACTGTTATTATTTCATTAGAATGCAATGAATCATGTACCTAATGAGAAAATTTGGCAATACTACTACACATCTCAAGTATTTGAGTCACTCATTACCGCATGTAGCAACTAATAACTTGCATAGCAGAGTTATACAGGATAAGTTTCAAAGTTGGCTGAGAGTTCTAGACTGCAAGTAAACATGCATAATTGTTTGCGATGTTGTTCAGTTGTGACGTAGGTTAAGTTGCTACTTTAAGAGAAAGAGTTTAATAAGCTTCCCAACTTCAGTGTTTATTTAATCTGTATTATATTGTGTTGATCTAACTTATTTTTGGCTTTATCGTCAAGGGACTATACAGATAATTAGGAGGCTCAGGTTTTGTGCTGGATGGCGATTTTTATTGACTTTTTAGTTTGGCCTTTTTTACTAAGAAGCCGATGGTGGAGCGAAAATTCCTAGATCCCAGTTCCCAATTCTAATTCTCAATGAAATTAGTACACCACTTTAGACATCAAAATATCCCATGTTTTCCAAAATGTGACAGTAAAACAAATTCCTTAATTCTTTGCTTGTAACGTAAACAAGTGTTTGTTCTCCCAGAATGCCAGGGGGCTGATTACGTAACTCTGTTGCTAACAATTCACGATTGAAATCGATTGAAACTGCAGTTACATTGCTGCTTAAAGTAAGATAGTTGTCACATTGGTTCTTACTAAAGCAGCAATTTAACTGCGGTTTCTGTCAGAGTTGATTGCAACAAAGTTACATAATCAGCGGGCAAGTCTTGTTTTCTTGGATCATGGCTGTTTCAAATTGAATTACCGTCAGTGATTACGCTATGGTGCAGTACGTGTCTTTCCCAGATAGAGTCGTTGTTTTGTTCTTGAGCTATTGCTGTATTATAGTGACTGTAGAGCGTTAAATTGAGCTTGAAATTATTATAAAAATATACCTAAATTTTTAAGTAAATTATTTTTGCATAAGCTGTTTGTTGTTGTACATTGCGGCTTTATAAAATTTAGGCTTTATTATTTTAGTTCTATGGAACTAAGATAGACTCTTGTGAGATAAAAAAAACACTAAATTTTTCATAATTTTGAGACGGAAAATTGCACTTTAGATAGACTCAGAATCATGTGTGACCCTGAGAGACACCCTGTATACGGGTGTGAACCAAAGGTAAAAAAAACTAATATAGTTATTGGGTTATTACCTAACCTACAGAACTAGAGATCACATAATATTATCTAATCTACTTAATAAAAGGAAAGCCAACAAAACAGCCGCGAATCGGATCGCTTACCCTACCCGGCTCAGATTGGGCATTTTAATCTGGTTACGAATTGCTTCACACCCGTTACGGTTGAAATATTCCAATTTTTGAACGGTCTCCTAGTTGATTGGCAGATCCAGAGAATCGTGACAGTAATTGAACGGAATTTTCATTCGTCGAATCTGTTCGTCATTTGTTAAAACTGCCGTTTTGCCTTGTGACTGGAAATCTACCAACGGTAACAAAGAAAAACTGATTTGAGATAATAAATATTCATACATAAGTTCGCTTTTAATTCTTTTTCAATAAATTAACACTAAAATAATTCTTATAACCGAAATAGGATATATTAATATAGGGATACGAATACAAATGTTTATTGCGAAGTAAGCGTATCATTTAGTATTGTACACACGACAGCACGTCAGGTTATACAGTTAAACTGCGAAAACAGCTTTTATTACGTAGGGCATAAAGGCGGTCTCAAGGTCAACATGTATAGTCTGAGGTGCCGTAGCTGGAGTCCGAAAGGATCAGCACAGGTTAGGGAGGCGGAGATTGTCACAATCGTCCCGTTACCCCCGACCAATGTAGAGATGGAACACCGCAGGGGGGTTAGCAGGTATACCTCCGCGTGGATCCGATGAGCACGTACTTATCGGACCTGCGCGGAGGAGAGTCCTGAACTCGCCGGGCTGGCCCCCGCCAGGCCCGGAAGTCTATAAAAGAGTACCCCTGCGTAATAAAAAAAAAAGGTGCCGTCGTGTGTACACAGGTGTTATTATAAAAACTTGCGTCCATACATATTTTTTTCAAAGAAGGATATTTTAGAACAACTTTTTTGATGTTACAAAATCAAATACAATAAATTACCTTCATTGTAATAAAGTTAAATCTTTTGAAACGTCAAAGTCTATAGTACAATAAAGATTTTATTTTAGATCAAAATCTTTTAAGCGTTAAGAAACGAGCAATCGAACTCACTAACGCTTGGTGATAACAAACGTCACTCGGCATCCACTGTCTTATCCCGTTTATCTGATAATCCCCCCAGAATGGGTCCTCAGTAAAGCAATATTTCCCGGACGCGATGGATGAACGCATCCATTGATCTCCAATACCCACTTAGATTATCCTTGTTTGTAAGAAGATAATAATAAAATAAAAATAACTGTGAATAATTCTGAATTGCAGTTACTATCGTGTGCTTCGTTTACTTTGACCACTTGACAACTTATTAGCATGGCTGAACATTAAACTCAAAGGTCCCAGGTTCGTTTGACGGAAGGGCTCTAAAAAGCAAATTTCTCAGTATTTGTGGATTCTGTGTAAAATTCGCGTTCAAATTCAGCCTTGTCGCCACTTAAGGGCCTGTAAAACGTCAAAGCAAAGATTACACAAAGTATTATTTGGTTTATCGGTCCCAAAAAATAATGTAAGTAGATTTACGAGTTATGTGATTGACAGAAACATGATAGCTGAAACTTTTCTCGATAGATGAAAATCATAAAGTGATCTCCAATTTTGTTATTTCAATGCTTTGCCAAACATAATAAACCTATAATCTTGAAACTATTATAAAAAATACCTCTCTAGTTTTGTGATTCACAGTTTTCCAAAATAAGAAATAGTTGACATAATCAATTAGAAACGATAATGATTTCAATTATTTCGATAATTTCAACTGTGAAAATTTCTTCTAGCGTTGTACCCCCCTTTTATGTCAAGCGAAAAAAAACGATTTCCCTACTTTAAAAAGGCCATGAGCTTTTTTGAGATTCAAAACCAATTTCAAAAGCACATTTCAGAATCACTGAAATTCATCCATCAACAATAACATACTATTACTGACACAATCTAACAGTTACTCGATTTTTTTTTTGTTTTTCCAAACGTATCAAACTACAAACATAGCATTTTACTAAATTGGCCGGGAATAATTACTACATAATTTCACTCATAACGTGATGGTGTAAGTATTTCGACTCATTTCTCCATAAATAGCATGAAATAAAAATCTAATTTTGTGGCCATGTTTTGGCACGACACGCAACTTTGTCAAGACGTGACCAACTTTATAAGTTAACAAGGCAACCGATGCAGCTTTTAAAAAACATTACCATTTTATGTATGGAACTTTGAAGTAATTCATTCAATTTTTATGCCAAAAAAAATATTTACTTGAAATGAATACATTTTTTTATTTATTTATCAAAAATAAAACATTACATTGATGCAAAATTAACTGCAAATGTAACCTTTTGTTTTACCAAAGTTTAAGGGAGATTACAGGATCATTCAAACTGACACCAGACTGATTATGAAATTGAAATGAAATATTTTTTCTAAAAAATTTCAAGAAAAAATAGTACAAATGGCAGCCCTACATCAGTCTGGTATCAGTTTAAAATGATCATGTAATCTCCATCTTAGAATTACGTACCATTATCAAATGTGCGAGGATCAAAGAGATGTCTGCATAATCCACGATCTCTGGGTCCCTTCCATTTAGTGTCATTGTGGCATAACAATGGTACATGTAGAATACAATATAGGCATCTAGTCCTCATGATCCATTTTAATGTCTCGAATGGGATTTCCTTATAAATGGGTAAAAAGATTGGGCTAGCCTATAACCCACCAAGACAATGTGGTTACAATATGCATTGGTAGGTGTCGACGGCTAAAAATCCATTTGGGACCATGGCTTAACATACCTTTAAATAAATAAATAAATATTTGACAACATCACATACATTACTCCGATTCCAAAGTAAGTAGCTAAAGCACTTGTGTTATTGAAATCAGAGACAACGGTGGTATCACCCAGACCTGAGCCAATATAGAAAAGTTCATTTTCTAAATTGACCCAACCGGGGATCGAACCCGGGACCTCAGAGATGGCGACACCTTGAAAACCGGTGTGCAAAGCCACTCGACCACGGAGGTCGTCGCAACCTTTCAAAGCACGTAGCTAATATCAAACCAAATTTTAATTTTACGTAAGTTTCAAATTTTAAATACTACGCATTCACTTCATCATTGCCGCTACCTCCCGCCCCGCTTCGTCATACCGCACCCCTGCGTCGCCTTTCTAGTATGGCTAGAAACGCAAAGCTTTATTTTTGTTTCTGTTGATTTAATCATTACATTCGTTATTTGTGTTGTTATAATGATTAATAGAGTAAAGTTTCTACATAATGGCAAACCTAACTTGTTATACAAATTAATGACACTCTTTGAACAAGAAAAAAATGAAAAACAGTTGAAAAACATGATTACTTTTTTTCTACAGTACCGTTAGCTGTGACGTCATAACGATCGTCAACGGCAATCACGAAGTGAACGCATATTACACTTCAGTACCTACATTACTATAAATGTGGAACTCAACCGCTGTCCTTGTTTGCAGTAAAGGCCACCAGTAACAATCAATTATTATTGCGATTGTCAATTTTTCCGTCAATGCCATTGTTAGAGCAATTGACAATCGCTTCAATTGCACATGTAAACGACAAATTTTCGCGTCAATGAGCGTCAATTACGTAAAAATTGACAATCGCAAATGATCGCTACCGTAGCGCTTAAGGGTTGACCGTTAGACCAACTGTAAATATTTTTTTAATGGCCACATTAAAATTTATAGTAATCAAACAAGTTAGTATTTACTACATGATCAATTTATCTTTGATTATCATAAGCTATAATCACTTTTCAATTTTGAGATTTTAGCATTCACAATGCTATTTTTATATAATACTATATAATATACTAGAAAAATACGACTGACCGAGTCACTCGGTAACTCAGCGGTCAGAGCATTAGACCGGATATCTAAAGGTCGCGGGTTCGATTCTCGTCCGAGAACATGATCTGGTGCGAGTCGTATTTTTTTTAGTATATTATTTAGTACTAAAATCACTTGCTAAGTGTCAGAAAGTGCCAATAAATAACCTCACGTTCTTACGTAATACTTACACGATAAATTTCAGAATCCAAAATATAAAGCACTTGCGTGCTCCATATTATAACATGGCGCTGAATTAATACTAACAATTACTTGGGAGGCACGCACAAAAAATGAACAAATTGCTACTGTGCGTGCTACCTTCGGCTTGGGACATGGATGAGAGCGAAGCGATTGTTTTGATTTTATCGCCACTATTTCACTTCAGTGTTATTATTTTAGAATAACAGTCCTTAGAAACATGATCATGACTAAAACAAAAATCATTGTGATTGCTAAAATCTCAAATTTAAAACAAAATATATCGCTGTTATTATCAAAATATCTAGAAAGATGTTTCAATTGAATGTTGCGGTAATGAGCTTGGGAACAGTTTTTTTTTAAATAAATACATCTTTACTTCTGTACCCGTTCTACATACTTCACAATAATTTTGTAAAGATTCGTAAAAATGACCACGCGTTATTGTTTTTGTGACAGGCACTGAGCAAGTAATCACTACTCTAGGTGACAGGCAGGAAGATACGATGACGTCATTGGATTCCATACTCTCGCTAATGTCGTTCGGAAAGGACGCATGGCGCCGACTTGCGGATGCAAACGTAATAGTGTTTTATGTAGATTTATTGTTTACAATAACTTTATAAATACTTATCGTATCGAAGTGAAATAAAAACAGTTGGTTTTGGAATTACGGCTTCTATAATGGTGCAGGGTAAAAATTAACTTTTTTTTTTTTAAAAGTCTCACGTCCATCCTTCTCATTGATGAAATAACGCTGGCTTTCAGCGTAAGAGTAGGATATACTAGAAAGACTTCAACGATGCCACTAGTGACTCGATAGCTCAGTTGAAAGAGCATTGGACTGGACTTCTAAAAGGTCGCGGGTTCGATTCCCGCCTGAGAATATGATCTGGTGCGAGTCGAATTTTTTCTAGTATATTATTCAGTAATGACAGAAAAAAAAACGATTCTGCCCACCAGTATACATATCTACGTATGTTATTAGCCTACTACCGACAACTCTCAGTACGAGTAGCTACGATACGAGTATGTAGCATTATCAAAATAATTATTTCGTACAGTAGGTACTAATGTGCGTGTAAAAACTGATGAAGAATAAGTAAGCTGTAGAGTTTCTTAAAATTAATCTTTTGTCGTTCTACCTGATATGCAGCAAAATAAATTAAGCTAAAGGTTTATGAAAACCACAGTGAAAAATCCATTACACTTATTTAATAAGATTACGTTGAAAGATAATGAAATTGTAAAAAAAATACATACAAAATGGTGCGACTCATGTTATGTAGAATTAAGTTACGTAAATTATATCGTGTGATTATTTCCGCTACCGCTCATCACTGTATCGCTACAATAGTCTACTCTAACCTTGCCCGTCGGTGTAAAATGAAAATAGTATTTTGTATTGTTTAAATTGAAGCCATTCTTAAAATGGTATATTATTGTCAGTGACGAGTTGGCTCACTATACGAATTCTTCCGTTTTGTTATGGTGCCGCTAGTTTTAAACATTTTATGTACGCTCGGATGCGCTTTAGAATTTTGCATTATTCGGAAGAGTAAATTTTATATTTGACTTCTTGAACATTTCTTGAAATCGAGCACATAAAATTAGTTTTTTAAGTGTCTAGACATACTATGCCGAAGTTATGCGACCGAAGTTCGGCCAAGTTACGCCTGCAATGCTTTGCGAATGGCTGGCAACACATCTGCCGAAAATTACGTAGCGTTTTTTTCTTATTAAAAACGTTGCCGCCGAACTTCGGTCGCGTAACTTCGGCATATAGTGTGTCTAGACACTTAGGTACTGTTAGCTACTTTTATGAAGAAAAAATTATAAGATTTAAAAAACCACATTCAAAATGGAAGTAATACTACCTTTTGAAATAAAATAATGATAAGCATACCCTACCCTGCGCAATACAACTACACAGCAGAAAATGAAATTGCTTCGCAAATATAATTCATATGCCCATATCATTATATCGTCTACGTATGTGCCGCAAAATTATATTCCCATTTTCCATAAAAGTTGCCCCGTATTCAATTAGATATCCTCCGGGTTCCCTTTGCCGGTCCAGGACCCTTGTCAAGGAAAAAATCCTTGGTTAGATTTCGGCCATACTAATAAATTCAGCCAGCACAAAGAGGCATTTTAATCTGTGGCGATACAAAGGAGACGGTTAATAAAACGATACGGCTCTAAGCTGAAGTCTTAATTGTTTTATGTTCAGATTAGCTTATGAGCTTTTTGGTCTAACACTGAATGAATGAATGAAAATCTTCATTCAAATAAGCTCACATAATAAGCATTTTCAAATCGTCAATTCTTTCACCCTACCACTCATTATGACGTCTTTCAGCTGACAATAAAAATCAGCTGTTTCATACAAAAATTAAAATCGAAAATATCAAAATGTATGAAACAGCTGATTTTTTTTTCGCGATTTCAGAGTTGGCCCCATAGTAAAAGTTGTTCAGGTTGATGGTCCCTATATACCATATTCGGCATTAGGGGTATTTTTGTAACACCTTGTATAATACCAAATAATATAGGTACTAGAAAAAATACGACTCGCACCAGATCATGTTCTCGGACGGGAACATGATCTGGTGCGAGTCGTATTTTTTCTAGTATATTATTTGGTATTATATAAAACAACATTGTGAATGCTTAAAATCTTAAAATTTAAAAACTCACTGTTTACTATACCTGCATTATTCATAACCAATGCTCAACATACGTTTACGGCCATTAAATTCCTCCTATCGCCTTCAATACGATAAGATAGAGCCTTCAAAATAATGAAATCATTTGATGTGGCCAAAATATGTTAAGCACAAACAATATTACGACGCGACTACGCGTTCACTTCATGATTGCCGCTACATCCCGGCCCGCTTCGTCATACCGCACCCCCTGCGTCGCCCCTTTAGTTCGGATAGCAACGCAAAATTTAATTTTTGTTTCTGTTGATTTATTATTTACGTTCGTTATTTGTGTTTCTTTAATGAATAAAAGAGGAAAAGTCAAACGTAATTTGTAATATAAGTTAATGACACTCTTTGAACTAAAAAAAAATTAAAAACAGTTGAATACGCAATATTTTGTTCAAGATCTTAACATCACTCGCACTATATCAGGATAAAAAACAAGATTACTTTTTTGTCTTTTTTGTCTTACGTTAGCTGTGACGTCATAACGGTCGACGACGGAAATCACGAAATAAAGGCCGAAAGGCGTAGTGCAACTAAACTTGTCTATTTAAGACAACATCACATACATTGCTCCGATTCCAAAGTAAGTAGCTAAAGCACTTGTGTTATGGAAATCAGAGACAACGGTGGTATCATAAACACCCAGACCTGAGCCAATATAGAAAAGTTCGTTTTCTAAATTGACCCAACCGGGGATCGAAGCCGGGACAGAGATGGCGACACCTTGAAAACCGGTGTACAAAGCCACTCGACCACGGAGGTCGTCAAATCATATTTCCATAATACGTATCGTCTGAAAAGTCTATTCCATGCTAAGAAAGATATGAACAAATATGGGTCGTTTCGAAAAATAGGAACTAAGTAATAAGTGAATGTCGATTAATAAATGATTCATCTATGTCACGATTCCGAATACAAAGTTATTGACACAAAAACGAATTTCAGCCAATGATTGATTGGTGAAAACTCCTGAGGTTTATTTCCGTTTATGGTTGTTGTATCGAAAAATCGTTACAATTGAGATTGGTGTACATACATGTTTTGGAGAAATATAACAAAGGATAGCTATACTTTATAATATAACCTTTTTAACTAAGCTTTTTTTTTTTTAACTTTGACAAGGTGTCTTATAATAACTACTATCGGGCTGGATAAAGTCCATCAGAAAATCCACTTACTAATGAATAGGTACCTGGTAGCTCAATTTAGCACATTACTGCAGCGGTATGCAACACAGGCGTTGAAGGACGAACGTGAAAATGTGGGCCGAGGTGAAGCCGAGTCTAAATTCATCGCACTGTCTACCGCACTCAAAGTATTTAGGCCTAATTTTATCTACTCTCATATCGTAAAGTTTGAATTATGAACTTCAAAACGAGTTTATATTATACTATTAATATATTAGAAAAATTTTGTCGTCACCATAATTGTCTCAGGCGGGAAATATTATAACGGCAGGAATTGAAAAAAAGAAATATAACACTACTTCGAACAAACTAAACAATATTATAATATAACTTTTTTACCATTACGATGCATAATGGACCATGCTGGTTTACATTACGCCTTATGTACGTACATTACTCCTTGTAGTATCTTTAGTCTGTGGCGGGGCGCGCCTTTCGCGCCATGTTTTTAAAGCAATACCACATAATACAATTACTGAATTAGATATACAATTATTGAATCTTTTCAGTTGACTTGTCTTTTGATGCAGGCGGATTTTTTAGTTTTTTAAATTTATTTATTTTTTATTTTGTCAGTCGGTGCCATATATTATGTGCTGTTTTAGTTCGTGAAGGAGGAATTAGAATAGAAATATAACCTATGATATTTCTTGATCGAAAATTGTTACACTTATCAACTAAAGAACTATTGATATTAGAGTAAGATTGACTGATGAGTTCCAAAACCAAACAATACTTAAGCTAATCACATTGCGTGACTCACAAGAAATCACTCGATTGATTTTACTTACCTACTTTACTGTGATCTAATGTTACTATAATTGCTAACACTTTATAAAATGTGCTACGATTTGTTCTAAATTAAAGGGGTTGTAGAAGACTTGATAAATAGTGATCTTACTTATAATTCATTACACTGCTACCTTGTACTTACCTTATATTGATGAGATAGTTTCGATTAATCAATGTGAGAGGCCAATCAAAGAGAAACCTTAGCTGAATAATTGTAATTTGATGAGAACGTAAACAATATTAATTCTTAACCAAAAACACACCTGCAAAAAATACAAATTGCAGTTAATATTTCAATAATTCTTTTTGTTATACTTTCCATAAATAATATCCAGCTTATGAAGCAGATATCAGTGGCGAAGGGTCCATACAAGTCGTTTCTCATCGGCTTACCTTTTAGAAATCCCACACCACCAATCCACTATGCAGATCATAACATTTTTGTACATCTTACCTTCGCCATAATTTCACCTAGCTGCTAGCTATAATAACTTATTATCTAAACCGGAATACAATTATGCTAAATGTTGTTTAAAACAATATTATAAAACCCTTATGGTGTGACTCAGTCTGTTTCGACTTTTGATGAAAAATGAACAAAAAAGAAACCCCACTTATCTCCGAAGTTTGCATAGAGAAAAATCTGAAATTATTTTAGGTGATAGAAGTTTATGTAACAATTACAGGAAAAATACAACGATGTATCTAAATAGTAAACTTTTCAGAATGATGGTACGAAACCCTCGGTGCGTGAGTCCGTCTCGCTCTCGACCGTTTTTTTTATTTAGGTGCTATCCAAAACCTGCGACTTTAGACTTTAACCTAAAAATTCTTATCAAATGATATCCATTTAGGTTTTCTATATAGTAGACAAACTTACAGCATTTTCTGTAAAAGAATGATAAGCATAAAGTGATACTTATATGTATTTTATTATAGCCTTGATTTTGATTAGGCAATGTCGCAGTGATACATTTCTCAGCTATAATATGCTCTATATGATTTCCCACCCACAGGCTTGTCTTGGGCATAAATATTCATGTATATTGTATTGTTGTGACAGAAATTATGTCGGCCGTCGAGCATGTGCGTTTTTCATTCAATTCCGTTTCAACTATCGCTTGTGACTTTGATAGAGTAAGGTCAGCATGAAAAATGACATTGATAGCGGAAAAGCTTTTAGGAATATTTTACTAGTATGTATTTTGTCAAAGGGTTTAGTAGATTTTAACATTGAAAATGTTTTTCGATTTAGTATAGCCCCCTAATTTGACTCAGAGTGCGAGATCGCCCTGGTGTCGTGAGTTTTAGAGCTGTGTGGATGATTAAGGTCTCAAAAGGTGCATATTAGCAAGGGCTACAAAATGGTCAAAATAATTTTGAAAATTTTTTTTGAAACATCTCAAAAAGTGAAAATTCGGAGCACTTTTTCCCGATTTTTGTCATAAATTCTTCTATATCTCGTTTAAAATATCTACTAAAATTTGACATTTGTCGACTAAACCATATTTAATATGTTGCCTGACTGTACTTAAAATATTGTGTCATGCGTTTATCATGCTTTGTGAATATCATATTTAGCGAATAACTTATTTCGCGAATGTGCTATTATGAGAATTTATATAATGTCTTGCTATTATGAAGTTTTGAGAATATCTTATACGGCGACGGAGGGAAAACAGAAGTCGCGTATGACCTATGGTCTAGGCTGTAGCTTATCCTTTGTGAGGCGCGCTTTCGGGGAACGCGCTGGTGCGCGTTTCATAAGTACCGTGTATGTTGTGTTGAGAGTATTATTTTAAGGTTGGTCATGTAAGTAATGTATAAAAATATAGACTACATTAAATATCTTTAGACGTAGGAATTACATTTTAAGATTGTATTTAGTAAATAAAAAAAAACTTATTAAACAATACTTTTTTTTTAATTTTAATAATACGAATAAACGAAAGTTGAAGAGTTAGAATTTTAGATGTTTTAGGTTGTACTAACTCTCAATAAAATGGGTATGTTTATATTACAATGAAAAATATTTTAAATTCATATACACAACACATACTAACCGTTAATAATTAATTACTTCTTTTCGACTTATAAAATCTGTGGATGGAACTATACTGAAAGGATATCGACATAATAAACATAAGTGCAGAATGGAGAAAAAGAAGAACATTGCTAAAACTAGGTGTAAATAATTACCCATGTAGAATTAACAGTGTATCAACAGCCTCTTGTTAATAAAAAAAACTTTTCTTGCTTACCATACTTTAGAGTAGTGTACATTGCACGGTTGATATAAAACCATTATCGAACAATTGAATTGCATTCAAGAGAATGGGTTGTTATCTTGTCAAGTAATAATAAAGATATGTTCAGCATGACAGTGTCAAAAATTGGTACTACTCAGCTGATTTATTTATGCTTTTGTTGGTACCTACCTACTTAAAAAGTGAAACTTATTTTCGAATACTTAAATTTCGTGTGGCATCCAGTAGAGTGGTGGAAGTCGCGCTGCGCACGCTGCTGGGCTGTTTGGACACTGGCAACATTCTCCTGTGGGAGTGGTTTTTTTTATAATAGGGGGAATTCATTTACGCATCCTGGAGGTATGTGGGACTCTCTGGGGGCACTACTTCACTAACACACACAGGACCTACAGTGGTGACACGCACCATGTGGTCCTGGTGCCCGTGGGAGCGTCCTACTTACATACTGCAGTGAACTATAATGATGATGATGACGAAATAATATGGAAATCGTTTAAATTGAAATGAGATAAAATAAAAGGTCTGAGAGTCATCAGCCCCCCTTTAAATAATCAAAGTAGCCCCCCTAGCATGACTACCGTAACACCTGATGTATATCGCCTGATATAGCGTTTTATCGACTCTCGACTGTCAAAAGTTTCATTTCAGTGGTCATGCTAAGGGGCAGTAAGCTTTCAATACAAGATTATTCAACGTGTTAGGTCTATCACGTATTATATTACTCGTGTTTTTATTCAGTGTTTCAGATAATAATGAATAAAAAATAATGAATCTTTTCGAATAATTTTATTCTGTTAATAATGAATAAAATTATTCACAGATAAAAGATGATGACTTATCTGAATTATTTAATCTGAGAACAAATCTAAGCTTCGTCAAGGTAATTAGAGTAACATCACATCGCAAAAGTCTATAGCTTATTTCTTTATAAACAGCAATCAAGACATTACTTTCCTCATTAACATTTAAAAACTTATCAAACATTTCCTAAATAGCACAAAAAACTTTGTAATCCCGTAAAATCCTTTAAAAACGACCGGATTTAGAGACCTGGAGTGGATGCCAGGTGTTCTTTAGTATCGGAACTCAGTAATAAGGCTGTTAAAGAAGCCCAAACCGTTTTTATTACGAGCGCTCACTCAAGATGAAATTTCGTATTTTATAGTTCAAGTTTCAGTATAACGCTTTCTGCTGACATTGGTAAGATCAAAGGGATTTTCTTCATAAAAAATATGGGAAAATACTTTATGGATTTAACTTCGTCTTTACTACCGCTGATTCATAAACAGTTTATAGATTACTGTAGCGAATTAGAGTAAAAGTGACAAAATATACTTTGTTCAATAAAAAGATAAGTCCATATGGTCTTAAACATAAGTTCAATTTTAAAATTAAGATGATGAGAATAAGATGACAAGAAGATGATGAGAAATATAAGCAGGTATTCGACCGAAAACTATTTTGTATTAACTTAGCAACCACCATTTGCTCGGTGATAGAAAATTCAATGAATATGTTTAGTTTAAATGCATTTATTGTTGTATTTCAAAATCTAGAAAGATGTCTAGGATATGCCTTGAAATCAGTTCCCGTTTAAATCGGATCTTGTTTGTTTTTCATTACCCGTAACACAATTTTCTTAGTAATTAGTAAAACCATTAAGATTGTAATGCTAGGTGACTGTTTATCAGACGGATATCTAACTTTATGGTTATATACATGGGTCGATTTTAATCACCTGTCACGGGCGGCTTTAGTCACCTAAGTCACTTGTAATATTGAATCGCAGGTGACACATCAGTGATGGCGTCGTTGTCGTCTGTGTAGTCGATGGTGTAACCTAGGTAATAATATGTAATAACGTAGTTTTAGTTTTGGCCACCGGATCAGATACGTTTGTTCAGTCACCTGCGGCCCATGCCGAATTGCCATTTACACAGTCGATTTTCGCCGTGCGGCAAAAGTCGTGCGGCTTTAGTCACGCGTGTAAATACTACTTTATGGTTATGCTATGCTTTAGCTATTTGTATGGCTCGAGACGATAGTCGTTTGTCAACACCCACTAGATAGGTAGTTTATTGTTAGGTTTGATGGGTTAATCACTAAGCTTATGATTTATCGAAGATGCATCCTTTTATGCAACTTTATGGACTGATGAAGACGATAAAATTCAAAGTTTCTTTATGTATTATAAGAAAGCTTTTATTTATTGTCGAACATAAAGCTTTCCATTGTGTGATTTTGATCTTAGTAAATTTCATATACAAATGTGAGTATTTTTTACAATTATTTTTCATCTGTGACTTGAATAAGTTTTTTTAACCTATTCTTAGCCGCTGTGCCAGTACGGAACCTTGAGAGATAAGTAGGGTTGCTATACATCCCGTATACCGTATACGTACTCTGAAATCGCGAAAAAAAATCAGCTGTTTCATACATTTTGATATTTTCGATTTTAATTTTAATTTTGATATATTCGTTTTAATACCTCAAGGTGAGTGTCCTACTAATGAAACTAAACATTTTGCCAGAGAAATATGTTTCATAAAACGACAAAAATTCCTATACTATGCAATGTTTATTTTTATTTAGTTAAGTATTTTGGAATTTGTATTTAATAGAAACCTAGACATATACTGTCTTAATCCGAATAATAACCCCAAGATTAGTTAATTATGCGCAAATTGCAAATAATTTTGGTATTACGTTTGTATGGAAAGCTCACTGTTCGCCGGCGCCTTAAGTTTAACCGATCTCTTAATCAATACGTAGCTATGTGCGGCAGTTTAGCTGTACTTACAGTATATCGTAAAAACAACAGCGTGTTACGCAATACCAATTTGTTTTATCATCAAAAGTCGTAAACTGAGAATTGAACAGCAACGGCAACAGCGTTTAAAATGAACTAACTAACAAACGGTTATTTGCTTTCGCCCGATACAAATGCGTGAACAAATGGTTAAAATGCAATATGATGGTTTGAATTTTAACCATTTGTTCACGCATACAACAAATATTGTATGGATATAAACAGGGGAATATTATCTATCACCTCGTAATGATTGGTAAGTAATTGTGAAGAATGTCATGGCCAAATCATAGAATTGATCACTTAATGATGTGGCCGACCATTACATGAAAAGAAACCTTAAAAAAACCTTAAGAAAACTGCTATAAAAACAGCTTCAAAAAGCGACAGCTCTAAAAAGCAAGAAATAATATTAAAATCTGCATAATTACTATTCAAGTACGCATATCTGATATTAAAAAAATGACTTTTGAAGTCGGATGAGGCCAAAAGATATTTATTTTTTTAATTTATATAAACTTTTATCGTGGTTTCTCTTTCTCAATTTTATTTGTTAATTCTTAAAGTTCTCTTGTGTATCTTCGAAGTCCAAGGTCCAAAGTCAATGAAATTAAAATGAGAACACCCTTAAAGTATCCCCTTTCTAACAAATCAGGAATCATCTAAATCGGTTCATAAACAAAGAAGTTATGTCTAAAGATCCGTTAAAACTCGTGCAAAGGTTACCTAAAAAAATACTGAACCACTTTAAAATTTTCAAAAAAATGGGACCAACTTGGGAACAAACCTGATAAAGTAACGTTCGAATCATGTCAATCGGTTCAGCCGTTTTTGAGTAATCGGTGGACATCATAAAAAAAATAAAAAATAGACGAACATAGAACCTCCTCCTTTTTTTGAAGTCGGTCAATGAAAAATACTCGCTGCCCACATCAATTATGTTATGGCCAGACAAATGAATAATCAGCGGTTGACGATATGAACAGCTAAACACGGCTACTTCATGAAATGGTTAAACATAAGTTATCAATTATCATATCGTAAAAAAGTCACAGAGACACTGATATCGTTTTATTTTTGTGATGCACGATGGCAGCGAGCAATCATTCTGATAAAAAAGCTAATAATAATTTATCAATTGAACTTTACGAAAGTCACTCAAAAAACGAGTAAATAAAAGCCTTGAAGTTCAAAACGTATTTCACAGGTTATAAGAAAGTCAAATGTGTATTATTATTTGGTGGTAAACTTTAAAATTATAATTATATTATTGTTTAAAATGATTAATTTATCTATTGACCTTAATAACTCAGATTGAACGAAAGCCAGTAATTTTTTAACCTTTAGTATCATGTAAATCCTACATTAATGATATGGCCAAACGTGGATTGACTATATCATCAAACAATATGTCCGTTTTAGCTGGCCATGTCATGAAATACAACCATTTCATGAAATGGACGGCCAAATCATGAGGTGATCAATTCTAAGATCTGGCCACGTTAGAGGTAACAGGTGCAGTGTTTTTTACTTCTTATTCTGTATAAATTTTTATCACTATAATTCTATTATTTACTAAAAAAGGTAACTTGTAGCTAGCTTCTTAAAATATTTGTAATAACTCCATTCAATGTTTATAAATAAATAATTGTCGACCATTTTATTTGAATTTTAGCAGCCAGTTGAATATCAAATCAATGACGACCTCCGTGGTCGAGTGGCTTTGTACACCGGTTTTCAAGGTGTCGCCATTTCTGAGGTCCCGGGTTCGATCCCCGGTTGGGTCAATTTAGAAAACGAACTTTTCTATATTGCCTCAGGTCTGGGTGTTTGCGATACTACCGTTGTCTCTGATTTCCATAACACGAGTACTTTAGCTACTTGTTTTGGAATCGGAGCAATGTATGTGATGTTCTCAAATATTTATTTATTTATATTTTGTAAAAAAAACGTGTTTGCTATTACAATGTAAGTAATTTGTTACTAAATGAAAATTCAGTCGCAATGAGGTCAGTTAGGTGCAAAAGTATCAAACTGTCGATTGTCGAGAATAACAAACAGCCGCAGTAAAAGTAAATAGTGAGTAACTGTGTGACTAATGCTGATCAAATAGTACACACGGACCGGTGTTATAAGGGTATTAAATAGACAGGGTTTGATTTTATTTGCGTAGTCCCACTTTAACTCATTGGAAAATAAAAATAATAACAATATGTTAGGTACCTGTTGATTAGCGTTCAGTGTCGTATCAACGAAAGTTGCTTGCACACTTCAGCAGTGCTATTATGTAAAATGCAATTTTACTATAGATGTCATAAATCCATTGCTGAGCCACTAGGCAAAATGTTATTGATTTTTAAGTGTTTTAGCTAGTAATGAGTACCTTTATCATACCTGCAACGTTCCGTTATCCACATTAAATGTTCAAAGGGCGAAATGTAACTATAAAATGTGAAACTAGATAAACCACAATTTCTTTGCTTTTTGTCGAAATAAAGAAGACGGAACGCCAATTTTTTACTTCATTTTGACACTGAGCTGTCAATTGGTTGACAGATACTTACCACAGCTTTTTATTTTTATTTTACCACAGATTTTTTATTTTTATTTTACCACAGATTAATAAGTGAACAATTACGGCAGATTATTATTTTTTCAAGGTGTTATCATTACAATGATGGAAGTTGTCTATGTTAATAGATTATCACTACATTTCTACCTTATCAATAGAATAAGCGCGGTGAATCTACGTTGTTTTGTTATGTTTCTTACTTCCTGCGTCATTGTCGTTTACTCGAAAATCTTTAAAAATCCAATGCATCACAACGACATTTGCCATCATTTACGTTAGAGTACGATAATAAATTATATTAATTTGCATATTTTTGACTTATTTATTGCGATGCATTGGATTTTTAAAGATTTTCGAGTAAACGACAATGACACAGGAAGTAAGAAACAACGTACATTCCCCCGCGCCCGTTCACGCAGCGATCCGTTTTGCAAGTCCGTTTTATCTTCATCTTCGCGAAATAATGAATAATTATTTAGTGAATTAAACCTAAGCTTAATGTTTAAGCCTTTACGCTTGCTTTTGTTTTAAAAGTTTACGTAGTTTTAAGCATACTTATTAAATTTTAATAAAATTTTGAAACATTTCGTGGTGAATGGAAGTAAAACTACATGTTTAGTACATAAATAATAAATGTTGTATCATATATAAGCTCCAATTTTATCGTTCAGATAGTACATACATACAACAGTGTATGCTTCGAAATAATTTATGAGACAACTATAAATCAACGCTATCTTTTCGATGCTTGGTATAGTCCTGCAACACACAAAGTGTACCAAGTAGGTTAGGTATTGATAAGAATCAAACCGGTTTAATTTATTTTTGTTTCAGTGAAATCGTTACCACAAAAACTCGTGCAAATGTTACCTAAAAAATTACAGTATTTTCAGGATTACTTGAAAACGACTGAACTGATTTAAAATTTTAAAAAAATAGGACCATGTTAATTTGGGAACAACCTGATAAAGTAACGTTTGAATCAAGACAATCGGTTCAGCCGTTTTTGAGTAATCGGTGGACATACCTACATAAAAAAAAAACAAATAAACAGTAAAACATAGAACCTCCTCCTTTTTTGAAGTCGGTTAAAAAAAGGAGGAGGTTGTCCATTTAGCACAATTAATCTATCAACACTTATTTAAGTACTTAAATTAAATTACTATTACAAAATTACAGTTTTCGCTTAAGTAATACTAAATAATAGTTTTAACTATATTACATTTATTGCAAAGATTAATGATTATCTAAGCCTCATTTTTTGGAATTCTTTTAAAATTCATTTAAAATAGGACTATGATTGTGTATTTCATCTAAATATAAAAAGAAATCGTTGGGTTTTATAAAGTTGATTGTTACAAAATGTCATTATTTAAAATTGTAGGATTTTAAAATAAAATCAAAACAAAGTCAAACTAAGAATAAAAGGAGAGGCTTATCAATGTTATTTATCTAAGTTCGGTAGGTTATATTTATGGTCTATGTTTATTAAGTTACTATATAATGCGATTAATATGGCAACTGGGGTTTTTGGCGCCATTTTGTCGAGCTCGGTTTGGTGTCTATTTTAATTATTTTCAAATTGATTCAAAGTGGATATTGTGTCTTAAAATTGGTGCAGTTATATGGTACAAGTGTCTACGCAACTGAACAATATGTGGGATAATTGAAATAGGCGCGATCTTGGTTGTGTGAAGCTGAGACTTTTATGAAGTGGTGGCTTCCTCGGCAGAACTAACCGAGTAAACTGTCTTTATATACTTGGTGCCAAATGCTCGAAGCAGCATTGGAATGCGATGCACCCGCATTCTAATGACAAATTAAACAATATCTACCACTGAACTATTTAACACTTGACACTGGCAAAAATTACTTCCAAGAGAAAAGTAGATTGCCATAACAAAAAAGAAGAAGAAGAATATGGCAACTAAGTAGGTTTTTTTTAATTTGTGATTGTAGCATTCACAATGCTATTTTTATACAATACTAAATAATATACTAGAAAAAATACGAGTCACACTAGATCATATTCTCGCTGAGATTATATACTTAGTTTGTGTTTATTATAGGTCAGCGGTAGCTCAGCAGTCAGAGCATTGGACCGGATATCCAAAGGTCGCGAATTCGATTCCCGTCTGAGAACATGATTTCTAGTATATTATTTAGTATTGTATAACTAAGTAGGTAGCGCTTCTGCGGTAACTACACTAAACGATTTTTTTTTCATACAAATGTACTACAGTTGCGAGTATAGTAAACTCATACATACGCCTACTAGTCAAATCTGACAACGTTCTAACTTCAGAAAGTTGGCTATCGTGAACATTGTCAGATTAATCGCGTTGTATACTAGGCACAATTTCATTGCAAAACAGAACTGGCAGGCATATCACATAAGCGCCATTATTACAATTGTTTCAGTTTGGATTGGACGAACTCACTTATGAGGCACCAGCCTGTCGATTCTGTAACCAAACTCGCATCACACTTCGATCCTCACTTTACTTCGCGTGAATTTGTTATTGGAAATTAGCTGATTATAAGCTACTTTACCGATTGCAAAAGGTTTTAGGTAGATACCGTAGCAATCTTAATCTTTTGTGATCAAAAATCTTTTCATTATCTCATTTATGATTTAAAATTGCCGCGCAGTGAAGTGAGATTCGAATCGAAGTGAGGTTCGAGTTTGGTTACAGAATCGACTGGCTGGACTAGTCGGCTCAACTCTCTTTTTCAATGGCATTCGTAATGAAATTTGTTCAGCTACTGAAATATAATTTCGAGAAAAATGGTTGCTCTTGTTTTCTTTAAATAAAAACTTATTTAGAAATATGTCGGAGTAGGTACAGTCGGCTTCGACTAGCTGACGACTTTACTACCATCATGTTACCCTCTCGACACATAATGATACGTTCTCATTACGCTAATCACGAAAGATATATAAAAAACGATTGCAACTCACTGAATGACAAGTACCTGACTGCTGAACAGAATGCTATTATCACACCAATAATAGTCGGAGTGACAATAGCGTTGCTGTGTTCGGCTACTTCTGAAGCCAGCCGTAGACCAAACCAATCAGTGGCCCTGACCTATGTATGTTACCTTGATAAAAATAAATACAATGGAAATTAAACTACAAAAGATGTGAAAAACCCGACACAAGCTTTCCTACCGGTCATAAGTGCCACATCTATTCATTTCATTAGCCTGAATAATCGTTGCCCGCATCAGCTGTGCTGAGGATATCGTTACGTAATTGACACGTCATTAGTAACATTGATGCAACCCTTGCCGGCCAATGGGGAAATAAATTAAATTGTTTTTATAACATATTTGCTTGCAAAGGGTCTCTTATTACACCAATTTCAATATCGTATTGTATGTCATTACGTACCTGTGATTGTACGTTATTGTAATGTAAAACGCACGGTTTATCAAGATGTACACACGACATCACGTTAGGTTATACAGTTGAACTGCGAAACCAGCTTTTATTACGTAGGGCATAAAGGCGGTCTCAAGGTATAGTCTGAGGTACCGTCGTGTGTACCGTCTAAAACAAACGGTACTTTTTTTAAATCTTAGCAAAGAGTTTTTATGTTAGACAGCTCAACATTTTATAAATAAATTTGAACTGCTTTAACAAGTGATTAAAAATTTATTCGTTTAAGAAAGTCCGTAAATAATTACCGCACTTATATCATAATGTACTATTACCATCTATTGTTTTGGGGCATCCGTGTATTGTTGTTGATATTTACCTACGTTTTCTGTTCATGGAGGTGAAGAATATTCCGTTTTTCACATTCAATACGGGAAGATTAGGCATTTCTTATAAAGATACAATATTTACACATACAATTGTTAGAAAAAAATCTAATTATTTGAATAATAAATAGACACAACCAATAATTTTTATCTTCTACTTCATTAATAAAATTTTCTTTTGTAAGTAATTTAAGTCAGTCAATACTTTTCTTTAATTTGCAATCTACAACGAGATTTTGATAAAGCTACGGAATCAGTGAAATAGAAGTGATATACTTAATTATTATTTATTAAAATAAGCACTTATTTATAGTTACATAAACAATCAGGTTGCGGTCCTTTAGTCCTACAACGGATACACAACAGTTCTTTCAATAATAAACTATGTATCTCATTTCTCACAATCAACTTTCTAACTGGATTTAAGTTCCTCATAAATGGTACTAAAGATTTAGCAAAATGCATATCCTCGTCGATTTCATTTATACTTCTCTCACCGTTTGCTTCAATCAATCTTATTTTAGCAGGTGTCTCTTTGTCATGCTTTTTATATGATCTTTTCTTTTTTTTGGAGTCAGTTGCTATTGGATCCATATCATCATTATAAGCTACATTGTCTGTATCTTCAACGCTCGCTCTGTCGTTTTCGTTATCCATATCTGAGGCATCACTATCGGTGAATTCACATTTTAATTGGTTTTGCATTTCTGCACTTAATTCCATACTCAGAAATCCATCATCATCTTGAACTTCATTATCATTTTCATTGACTTCCCTTCCGTGCCTATCTTCATCCCAAAGAAATAGGAGACTTTCAAAATATTGCCATTGACCTTCGTAATACTCTGTTAAAGGTTTATCTCTAAGTTCTATTGGCGGGAGTGTCATTTTCCTAGTTTCTCTGTGAAAGGTGTCCTTTATGTTACGCCATTTTGACTTCAGCACTGTCACTGCAACAGAAAAAATAGAATAGTTGTTTACCGATTAAGTCAATTATTGTGCTTATCTGTGTACAAATACTTACATCAAAAACATCTTGAAATTACCTATCGCTATTATTTGTTATAAGAATATTATGCGTATGGAGGTAAATAAACATTAGTAGCAGTGTTTCAGATACAGAATAGTACCTATTCTTAGAATAATAACACCTAGAACCCGAGTCCTTGTATGTATTAGGCAAAAATACAGAGCAAAAATGGCTTAGTTTTCAGATTTATATCCTTCGTACTTTACCTAATCGTAACTAAAATCCAATAAAATTGTAACTAATCCTCTAAAGGTAAGGATATTGAAACTACTTCATTCTTAAAGGTACGATTAGGTAACGTATGAAGGAAAGCGTCAAATTCCATTTCGAATTTGACGCTGGCTTGCAGCGTAAGAGTTGATATACTAGGAGAAATTCGACGTTCCCACTAGTGACTCGGTAGCTCAGCGGTCAGAGCATTGGACCGGATATCCAAAGGTCACGGGTTCGATTCCCGTCCGAGAACATGATCTGGTGCGTGTCGTATTTTTTCTAGTATATTATTTGGTATTAGTATTTTTTGCCTCACTTTTGACAGTGCGCCTTATAGGGAATATCGTTTTGAATGAATGAGTAATAATATATTATTCATTTGAATACCAGCCAAGTGCATGTCGGACTTTGCACATTTTCTTACCAAATGGGATTAAGGGGCGGGATTTATCTGTGTGTGCTACGCGTTTGGTCGCAAAATTAATTTTGTTTTTAATTGAGAAATGAGGGAATAGGGAAAAGGGCAAGACGCATATTTGGTGCAAATATGAAGACTGTAGCTTCAGCGGTTTAGCTGCTAGCTAGAGCTTTGTGACAGACGACGTATGGACAGATGGACGGCCAGATGGACACATTAGACCATGTCCAGAAAGGGCGAATTCGCCGCGATTTGTCACGCAATTTGGTTCCACTGTTGTTAATATTCCACACGTTACTAACGCCGCTGGTTCTAAACAAACATTGTGTAACAAAACGCGTCTCACTCGCGCGTATCTCTGGACTGGGTCTTAGCACAGAATATGTCTTAGTGACTGCAATAAAGCTCCGTTAGGCCCCTTCGGGTGCGGCAAATTATTATTTTCGAAATTATCGCTGAAAATGTAATAAAGGAAAATACTAACTAGGATGCATCGAAGTCAGGCAAAAATAAAAGATATGAGGTCACAATTTTTCATGTAGGTAGGTACATACATACTATTCAATTCTTTGTCACACAAAAGATAGCGCTTCGGTAATTAAACAATCTATTGAAATAAGCTACACTGGGCCGCAAAGAAACCGGGCCTCCACGTTATTTTCATACAAACAAGGTAACTTTGAAGCCTTGGTTCTCGGCCAAGGATTGACCTAGTTGTGATCTGATGATAGTTATCTAGGCAGTAAATGGAGGAGATTCAGATCGCTATACACACCCAACTGATCTGATCAAAATTCTAAGAAATGTAAGGATGTGTTTTATAAAACCGCGAAAATTGCATTAAAATGTATGGTAATCCTGAAACTGAGAACTCTGAACCTCATATCTCTTAGAATGCTGATCAGATCAGTTGGTTGTGTATAGCGATCTGGATCTCCTCCATTCACTTCCTGGTTAGCCATCACCAGATCACAGCTAGGTCAATCCCTGGCGGAGAACCAAGGCTTTAAAGTTACCTTGTTTGTTTGAAAATAATGTGCTGGCCCGGTTTCTTTGCGGCCCAGTGTATTTTGGTTCAGGTTATTTTTTGCCTCACTTTACATACAAGGACTCGGCTTCTAGGTGTTATTATTCTAAGGATAGTAGGAAGAGCTTCTCAGATCACTCGGGGTGGTACGGACGGCAGCACGTCAGGTTATACAGTTAAACTACAAAAACAGCTTTTATTACGTAGGATATAAAGGCGGTCTCAAGGTCAACATGTATAGACTGAGGTGCCGTCGTGTGTACCTACGTCTGCTTAATAATGTCGGGACAGAAAAAAACTGTCACAAATCTACAAAATTAAATAATAAGTGAGTGCAGTTTTGTAAAAAAAAACTATTTGTTAGTACCTATATAATAATATTAATAGCTTATTAATAGGTAGGTAATTAATTGTATTGTGTTTATTAAAAATAAAGAAATAAAATCAAAGTAAAACTTCTAAAAAAAAATATCGTTAGAAAAACATCCAACGCGATAATGCAGATTGCGTGATTTGATATGAAAAAAAAATCGGCGCCATGTCGCCATCTATCGGTGGCTGGCGTAAAATGATTCATGACATTGTTTACGATTATTACCGCACCCAGCCACCAAAGCAAAAGAAGTCCAGTAACACACGGCGATGATATCATTCTAATCATGGAAAAAAAGGTTTTATTCCAATAGAAATAATATACATCGATCGTTATATAGGATAAGTAAACATTTTAGTTCTAACAAAATACCCTGAGACTTTTTGATAGCGCGCGCGGGCGGACTCTTACGTCTCCGTACGTCCGTCCATACGTATGCATTGCCTTACACGACAGCACGTTAGGTTATACAGTTAAACTGCGAAAACAGCTTTTATTACGTAAGGCATAAAGGCGGTCTCAAGGTCAACATGTATTGTCTAAGGTACCATCGTGTGTACAATACAAAATACAAAATTTTAGGTAGACGAACTATTTTCAAGTCGAGCTTAATTTATTACTATTCAGGAATAATGAAAATAACTAAGGTACCTGGTTTTCCGTACATCGCCTCCATATATTCCCACTCCTGTGCAACCTTGCGTCTATGCGTACGATGCTGATGATTCTTGTCCCATATTATAGGACGTTGTTGTACTTGTTCTATCAAATGTGCAACAAAGTTGCCTTTAAACTTTTTAACCGACTCGGCCATTTATGAGGGGTGTTTGTTCTAAAAATAGAACGGAATCGCGCGACAACAGACGTAGGTTTTGCGACGCGATAACAGTGGAACTAAATTCGGCCGTGCGAGCGACGCGACGATGCGATCGGTTCGTGCGACGTTGCCGCATCGCACGGAGCTTGCGCCACTTCGCGATAACATTGTAGACCAGGAGCGTGGAACAAACTTCTCGACTGATTGTGCTTTATTAAATAATAATAACCATTATAATTTATTCGTTCCCGATTCTTTAAGTCAAAAATAAAATTAACGAGAGTTAAAACAAAATTACTAACGAGTTATGGAGTAAGATAAATTATTGTTATATTTATAATTAACATGTTTTAAACAGTGAGAAAATAAACATAGAGACGATAAATAGGTAACATAAAAGGTCAAGTATCTAAAGATAATATAATTATTTGCGTTTTAATATTCCACATTTTTTATTAACTGAAAAATACTAATAATTTATAAATATTAATTTATAAATCTAGTTGTTGCAAAAAAAAACACTAAAATGATTTTTTTTAATTACTCATTGAAAATCTTATAACTTAAATTATATATATTTATTTTCCCAACTAAATGATGTTAATTTATATTTATATGAAATGATGATGAATTTATATTCATATGAAACATTTTTATAGCTGTTTTAATTTAAACAATTAACAAACAAAAAAAAATCAAAGAAAAATGTTCCTAAATCTTAATCAAGCTATGAATTAGTTTTCAACTCCTGGTCTATGCCGACAGAAAACGGCCTGGTTGCTACGTCACAGAAAGCGACTGCGGGTGCGAGGCGGTGAGGCAACGTCGCGCGCGGCGGAACGTGAAGCGATGCGACCACAGCTGCTGGTTCTGTACAGACACGCTAGTATAAATAAGTCTATGGTACAGACAATGGTTTAATAAATTACGTAATATTACAGTGCATTGAGAGTCAAGGGGGATACAATGGTTGAAGAAATTTTCATAGTAAAAATATCGAAATTATTGACATTTTCTTATTTTGGAAAACTGTCAATCACAAAACTAGAGAACTAGCTAAGGTTTTTTAAATTATAGTATTATATTTTATTCTATTTATAGGTTGTAATAAGTAGTATTTATTGGTTGAAATTCCAATAACAGATTCCTTTCAATGTGTTTTGATGTTGATCTTCCGGAATTACGATGTTTGTTATTGCTATTATTTTTAACACATGTATGTTGTGTTTTGTTTATCTTTGATAAATGAAAGCGGCTGAGAAATTAGCAAACAGTATTTGTTAAGGACATAAATTATTAAGTAGGTATGTACCTACCTAGTTACAGGCGCGACCCGTTGTGGGCACTATGGGCATGCCCACAAGCCTAATTTAGTCTCGCTTGGTGCATCTCACTTGCTGGTCATACTATACTTACGACTCCTGAGACAGCGCCAGTGTCCTGATGCGCGGTAAAAGGAAATAATCACATTCAAAAGTAGTTCATGAGTCATTATTGTTCATGAGCGAGTTCGTACTCCGACTCGCACTTGGCCGATTTTCGGGTGGCTGTGACCACAACCTTTTTTGAAGGCTGGATCCGCGCCTAGTTAATTATGTAAGTAATAACTAGTAATGGGGCATACAAGGGTTGATTTTCCAGGCGACTTTAGTCGACTAGTGCTTTATCAACAACGCTTGGAAAATCGAATCGCCACCTCATTAAAAATAGGTTTGCGATTTGATTCCACTAGCGATTGTCAATAAAAAGCCCTATGACTCCATGGCTACATAATAATAATATGGTAGATGTACAATTTAACTTAACTTCGTACTCATTAGCTGTTTAAATAAAATATAATTTATGGTAATCATTTATAATAAATTATAACGATTACCTAGTCTAATTCATAAATTACTGCATCATCCACTCGTGTGGCCATGAAAACCGATATGGGTAATGTTAAATATTTTATACTGTGGCTGGCTATCAAATAATTTAAATTAAAATATTATAAAATATAAGTAATTAGATAAAGTACAATATCAATTTACTTAATCACATTATTTTGATATAATATTATCGTGTATATTTTTGACGACCCTAATTTCAAAATAAATAATATTAGAAAAAGTACTAGAAAAAATTGACTCGACCGTAGCACCTGAGACGGGGCTCGAACCCATACCCTTGGGATACCGGCACAATGCACTGACCAATTTATGCTACCGGGTAGCTAGTGCGAGCGGCGAAATTTTCTAGTACGTTTTACTTCTTCGCTGCTTGCCAGCGCAATTTCTTCAATGTAAGGAAATACCCCCACATTCGAAAGAAACATCTTTCCAGATGTTTTGTCAATCGATAAAGATGAAACAGCTATACATATATATTTAAATGAAGATGAAACAGCTATTCATATAGGGTTTGAGTCCCGTCTGAGGTGCTACGCGTGCGTCGATTTTTTCTAGTATTTTTGCTAACATTTATCTTAATATAAAAATAGCATTGTGAATGCGAAAAATCAAAATTTCATAACCCTAATTTCATTATGATATTGTTTATGTAGCTCCTGTGTTTTTAGTGGTTTTTACAGATTGATTTGTCGTAATCGCATTAATTTGTATGAAAATGTTAAAGTATAATTATTATATTAAGCTAATCATTTTTTTAACCGACTTCAAAAAAAGGAGGAGGTTCTATGTTCGTCTGTTTATTTGTTTTTTTTTTTTTTTTTTTTTTTTTATGTATGTCCACCGATTACTCGAGAACGGCTGAACCGATTGACATGATTCAAACGCCACTTTATCAGGTTTGTTCCCCAGGTGGTCCCATTTTTTGAAAATTTTAAATCGGTTCAGTGGTTTTCGAGTAATCCTGAAAATACTTTAATTTTTTAGGTAACTTTTGCACGAGTTTCAACGGATCTTCAGACATAACTTCTTTGTTTATAAACCGATTGAGATAATTCTTGTTTTGTTAGAAAGGGGATACTTTAAGGGTGTTTTCATTAAAATTTCCTGTACATTGGACCTTGGACTTCGAAGATACTCAAGAGAACTCTTCAAAATCAAATTGTATAGTGTATTAGTGATTACTCTACGGTATTGAAAGGTTTCGCATCAGCCATTTTTAGTGTCACTGTTGGGGCTGGAATACAAGCCTTACTTATGGGCTAATGAATAGGATGGACCATAACCCACCGCGCGGGCCCAATGCGGATTGGTGGGTGTTAATGAGTGCAAATATAGCTGGGACTAACGGCTTAACGTGTCTTCTGAAGCACGGAGGAGCTCGCGATAATACACTTTGGTCACCCACCCGATGACTGACCCTTGCTAAAATTAACAGCGCGAAAAGTGGACATTGAGTTATTCGGAGTAGGTATTATACGAGTACCATTGAAAAGTGTTGTAAATATGAATAAAATATATTTATATCATTGCTTACATTTACTTGTACATACCTACCACAAAAAAGTGAAAAATAAAAAAGCTTTTAAAAATTAAAAAGAAAAACCTCCTTCAAAAAACCTTAAAAAAATTGCTATAAAAAAACAGCTTCAAAAAGCAACAGCTCTAAAAAGCAAGAAATAATATTCAAATCTGCATAATTACCACTATTCAAGTACCTACGCATATCTGATATAAAAAAAAACGTCTTACGAAGTCGGGTGGGGCTTTAAGATTTAAAAAATCAAATTAAGAAAGAGAAACCACTACAAATGTTTACATATATTAAAAAAGGAAAATATCTTTCAGCCCCACCCGACTTCAAAAGACGTTTTTTTTATATCAGATATGCGTAGGTACTTGAATAGTGGTAATTATGCAGATTTGAATATTATTTCTTGCTTTTTAGAGCTGTTGCTTTTTGAAGCTGTTTTTTTATAGCAATTTTTTTAAGGTTTTTTGTATTAAATATACAAAAAAAATGATTAGCTTAATAGTTAACGTTAGTATACTTGACGTTAGTTTTATTAGTTTTCTTTCCAAAGAATTTCAGTTAATACATATAAAAGATAAGCTAACTAATTAAACAAATACATATAATTTATTATTTAGATTTAGTAATATAATTATAATTAAAAAAAATAAAGCTCTCCAAAACGCTATTTCTATGGCTAAAATATTTCCAAACAAAATAAATACCTTTATGACTTATAAAGCTTTAAGGCGATTTTGCTTTGATTAATTACATTTCACGCGTGATGACGTTTTAATTTCAAACTGATCGTTAATTGATGGCTTCCTATTAATTCCTAATACATAATCACTTAAAGCCCCCACACACAATTCAATTTCATATTCAATCTGTTGATTCAATTTGTTGAGGTTGAAAAATCAGTCAGAATGAATAGGCAAGTAAATAATATACTAGAAAAAATACGACTTGCACCAGATCATGTTCTCGGACGGGAATCGAACCCGCGACCTTTGGATATCCGGTCTAATGCTCTGACCGCTGAGCTACTGAGTCGATTCCCGGGCGGGTTCGATTCCCGTCCGAGAACATGATCTGGTTCGAGTCGTATTTTTTCTAGTATATTATTTAGTATTATATAAAAATATAATAGCATTGTGAATGCTTAAATCTTAAAAGTTAAAAATTATATAGCTGTCTCATCTTTATCAATTGTTTAAAAATATTGTTATCTGGAAAAATATATTGAATTGAATGTCGACGTAATTCCTTGTACATACATTGGTGAGATGGCGCTGGCTTGCAGCGTAAGAGTTGATATACTAGAAGAAATTCGACGTTCCCACTAGTGACTCGGTAGCTCAGCGGTCAAAGCATTAGACCGGATACCCAAAGTTCGATTCGATTCCCGTCCGAGAACATGATCTGGTGCGAGTCGTATTTTTTCTAGTATATTATTTAGTATTATATAAAAATAGCATTGTAAATGCTTAAATCTCAAAATGTAAAAAGGCAAGTTTAAGTCTATCTAATAGACTTCAACAAATTGAATCAACAGATTTAATCTGAAATTGAATAGTGTGCATGTAATTTATCTTTTCTGGGACAAATAATAAGCTAATTGGATATATGCTCTTTCAATGGATAAATATGAATATGAATCTTAGTGGCTAGGAACATACATAAATTAATTTATTATCAATCATTTTGAATGCAATAGTGAACTCGGGTCTAAATATAATTTATAAACTTGTTTTGTTTAGCTCAATATGTAATTTGCACGACGAGCAAAATGTGTAGTACTACACATTTTGCTAAACAAAACAAATTAATAAATTATATTTATTTGCAATTTAGGTGTTAAACTATGAAAGCCGATTTTGCCTTAGCAGCTATCTTCGTAATTTAAAAGTCTTATCATTGTTTAATATTACATTAAATTGCGAACATTATGGCTAAGTTGACCATCAGCCATTTTTAATGTCCCCACTGCTGGGGCACAGGCCTTTCTTATGGGTGGATAAGGAGGATGGGCCATAACCCACCACGCGGACCTGATGAGGATTGATGGGTGTTAACGACTGCAAATGCACCCAAAACCAACGGATTAACCTGCCTTTTGAAGCACGGAGGAGCTCGAGAAAATAAAATTTTGGTCACTCGTCCCTTGGCTGACCCTTGCAAAAGTTGCTTATCCTCCGCAGTCGCTGGGCCAAGTGCTAAACCATTGCGCCACCGACCTCCTCATGGCTATGAGATCGTAAATTAACTTGTTAGCGAAAAATTGCCTTTTATGTATTTTTTGTTGTTTTCCCGAAACTTTGTTAAAAGCTTTAAAAAGTATTTTAACAACATATACGCTACGAATGCTATAATTTTAATTCCCATTTTTACGATTCCCAATCCGGATGTAAAATAAAAAGAGGTTACTTAATTTTTTTATCAATTTTAAGAGAGCTGTAAAGAAATAAAAAAAATGCACTAAATCTTTGCCGTCATTAATTCAAAATGCGACTCAGCGACGGGGGTTACAGCTAGCCGCCTTGTTACGTTCGATATATTTATAAGGTTTTATTCAATTTTATGCCTTATTTGCATAGAACGAGAACAGAACTCTTACAACTTTATCTCTCTTTAGAATTCCCCAGATATATTTATGTCGTTTCATAAATTTCGATTGAAATGTAACTTTAAATGTTCCCGATTCGTGTTTCGTAACAAATAACACTTTTGGAGCTCGTAATATTTCGTTAGGCGCTTGACTAAGTTTTGGTAGGTATAAATTAATTAATTTTACTTATCAAATTTTGTGAGTTACAACGCTGTGGATGTGTGGATCTGATGAGCGTTGTTGCCATTTTGAGATAACTTACCTTCTTACTTCCTATTTAACTTATTTCTATCGTGTAATTAATTAGTGTTCATCTGTGGTTAATGTACTTAGTTCTATACTTTATTTTTTAAAAGATTTGCATCAGCTGTCGAATGATGTCGATAATGTCGAGCTGATGTAGCCAAGGGGTGTATGCATCTGGTTTTTCACCCCCTTTACTCACATGGCTAATATGCTATACGTTTGAACGCTACGCTTACGAGTAAAGCTTAAATATGAGCAATGAACGATTAAATCACATGTCGCAAACTTATGTTAATCACGGGCTTTAATATATTCAATAGAATTGACGGTACATCATTTTATAGTTTACTGCTTATTTTAAAGCTTTAATAGTAAGCGTAGCGTTCAAACGCATAGAATGTTGGCCAGTCATACCTAGTCAATGGTAATTCTTAAGCACTTTTACCCATTCTGTGATCAATTTTACACATTCTTTTATTACATTATGTGATCTATTTTGACTAACTACTTACTTACTTTGTTTGTATAAACTGGTGGAGTTATTCCCGATCCCGACGCGATCGAAATTGAATTCGACTCGAGGAAACGTCAGACGGTACTATCAAAATCAAGTAAATTAACCGTTTTCAATGTAAGTATCAAAATAAGTGATTGGCGTTTATTTAGGGCCGGTTCCTATATTCGAAAACGATTCGTTTTGCTTACGGATGGTAGTATTTTGACATTAAGTCCATAGTAAATGTGTCAAAATTCCACCACCCGTAAGCAAAACGAATCGTTTCTCGAATATGGAAATGGGGGGTTAATCCTGTGAACTCGATCCCGTCGCTCAATTATCTATGAAAACTATAAAACCTATTTGCTTAATTTCTATTGTATTAACTTTAATCCTCTTTACGTCGCAAAATATTGAACTTGACTCGAGCGTCAACTCAATTTCAAACAGTAACCTTATATTTCAGATTCAATCAGTTAGTGTACATCTAAATCGAAAAGGCAACAGATAATTCAAAAAGGACATCTGATCCCGACACCGTGGCACAATTTAGAAATATCTCATTTCGTCAATAATTAAGTTTTCGTCCCTGGAGCCAAATTTGCAAGTCTATTCTGTTTATATCCAAACTCGAAAAACATTCATTCTGACGATTAGACATTATATTATACATAAGTAAAGCAAAGGCAATTTAGTGTTCTGAAAATTAAAAAATAAATAAATAAATAATATAAAATGTTTTAAAGGAAATCTCATCAGGATTTTTTATAGTTTACCCATAGAATATTGAAAGTCTTTTTCTATTGCAAATACTGTCATAAACCTTTTATTTAATAATTATAAATTGTTTAATTCATCAACGCCCGAGCGGCCGCATGCGGCCGGATAGCAATGGAATATCTATTGTGTCTCATTTATTCCGGGCGTTAAAGAGTAAAATTGCCATAGCCAATAGAAATTTCAATCGCACCATGCAATTAACTTTCGAGATAAGAGATTGGAATTTACAGAATAGCACCTCCGCTACCCAATACCATGTAAATCAATTAAATGTCTCGTTGACAACGCTTGGTATTCGTTACATTCAGATCCAATTAAAAGTTTAGTAAACAAGTCAGTGTTGTTCTTATAGTTTGATTAAACTATTGAGATTGGAACACAACTTTTTTAAAGATAAGCACAGACTTTAATATAAAATTCTGCAATTCATTTCAATAGCGATTTGGTTTTTTAATTCATCAACGCCCGAGCGGCTGCATGCGGCCCGATAACAATGGAATATCTATTTGTATCATTCCGGGCGTTGAAGGGTTAAGAAAACACCGATAAAAAAGTATTATGGACATTTGTTACTAGAGAGAAAACTTGCAGCAAAATTCGGAACGAAATTATTTATTTCGATATCAGTCATTTTTAATGTCGCTACTGCTGCGGCACAGGCCTTCTTTGTGAGTGAATAAGGAGGCTTAGAATTATTATGTTTTAGAAACCAAGACCGCGCGTTCATTTTGAAGCACCTAAATCGGAGCCATATACAACATGTTACATAAATACCCCTAATGTGGATATACATCCCTATATACATAGGGACCATCAAACAACTCATCAACTTTTACTATGGGACCAAACTCTGAAGCCGCGAAAAACATATCAGCTATTTCATACAAAAATTAATATTGAAAATATCAAAACGACAGGAAACAGCTGGTTTTTTTTTCGCGATTTGAGAGTTGGTTCCATAGTAAAAGTATTGTTCAATTTGATGGTCCCTATAGTGTCCCATGTCAAAGCACATAGAACATTTTTTAAATTTTGAGATTTAAGCATTCACAATGCTATTTTATACAATACTAAATAATATACTAGAAAAAAAAAGGACTCGCACCAGATCATGTTCTCGGACGGGAATCGAACCCGCGACCTTTGGATATCCGGTCCAATGCTCTGACCGCTGAGCTACCGAGTCACTGGTGAGAATGTCGAATTTCTTCTAGTATATCAACTCTTACGCTGCAAGCCAGCGCCATCTCACCAATGTAGAAGGAATTACCTTCGACATTCAACTGAACATCAACATAGAACATGTCGCACGAAAAAAAAATTAAGGTTAGTACAGTTAAATTGTGTCACAACATAGGTATCATAATTATTCTAAGAGAATGGGCCATAACCCACCACCCAGTGCGGACTGGTGGGTGTTAACGACTGCAACTGCAGCCGAGATCAACGGCTAATCGTCTTTCTGAAGCACAGTCCTCAGTGCTTTAAAAAAAAAAAAATATCATGTGCTTAAATTTACCATCTCGAGTTCCTACTCGAGATGATAAATTTTTGCAATATAGCATTCCGAGACAGAAGGGTTACGTGTGGATATCTTGCTTGTTTCTGTGTAACCAGTCATATGAAATTAAACCTAACAGTTCTATAAAACTATGAGTATTTTAGTAAAAATTACGTTCATTCATCTTTTTAACTTGAACTGTTTCTTTTGCTTAGAGAAACAAATTACAGAAAAAATCCTTCATTCTTTGTTTGTTGCCGTAAAGTGGCAACTACATAGTGGACCTGTTGATGACGTAGGCTTGTGCTGTAAGTGTCATCCGGAAAGCCAGACCTTGCATTTTTGGATCATGATTTATTGTAATGCCGTTTTCTTAGCAAGAGGCCTTACGGTATTGGGTACCCAGCAATGGGTACCTTCGGCTGATACGATGATAATGATGAATTGGATTTTAAACGGCTGATACGATGATGATGATGAATTAACCTAAGCAAGATTTAAATAAAACAATTACGTGATAAACGCTTGACATTGTATTTGGAAACATTTACAAGAATCATTGTTTTAACAAGAGTAAGTCCCATACTTAGTATGGGCCAATCGGCAATTGACATAGCCTTTTTTTATTATTTAATATCATACAATTCTTAGCACCTTTAGACCTAAATTAGACTAGATTCTTAATTTCGTTAAGTTTTTAATAATATTTACAATTTACATACTTACAAGTAAAAAAAGGTGGATCAGAGGCTAATATAACAATGTAAAAATAGTTACAAAAAAAACTAAGTTGCTTGATCAAAGTATTGTAGTATTGAAACAGTATTATAATATTTATTTAATTTAACATGTTTTTTGTTGTTACGTTCAATGCATTAAATTATTGCATAAATAGGAGAATAAAATGGATATCAACTTTTATATAAACCATTTTCATCTTCGATTGTAAAATATTTTTTTTGTTTTATGCGTAGCGGAATTGAATTACATTTATTTGATCATAATAAGGTTCCACAAGACGTCACGACAACACTAGTGACTGAAAAAAACACCTTCGTGGACACTACGTCAGTAAGCAGAGTATCGAAAGGTTTTAAGTGACACTTCATAAAGGTATGGAATTTTCTACTGTCAATTTAGGAACTCGCCACGTGGTTCTTGCGTCCACGAAAGTGTTACCTGATATCCATTTTTACAATGTGTTCTACTTCTTTGCAATAGATACTACAACAGGAACATCTATGAGTTTTACTTATAAATTCTCGATTCAAAGTTAAACTGTCTCCAAAGACGAAGTAGCATTTGCAAATTCGTTACCGAAAAATGTCATACGTAACGTTTCGAAAGCGTAGGGACAACGAGATTTGCAAATGTAACTTTGTTTAAAGGGACTCTTTCAATAGATCTTTCTAATACTTTTTCTGAACATCATAGCTTTATTTTAAAGTCAAAAATTTACAAATCACTCTTAGATATATCAGATTCAGCTCATCGTTTGTACACACGACTGCACGTCAGGTTATACAGGTAAATTACGAAAACAGCTTTTATCCACTTTGTAGACGGTCTCAAGGTCCATGTATAGTCTAAGGTGCCGTCGTGTGTACTAGTTAACACCATATTCCCTAGAGAAATAGTTTAACCAAAAATACTGGCGTACAAATACGTCACGTATCATCCCTCACGTCACGCACGCATCAGTATAGGTACGTGTTACTTCGGTAACGTGATTATAAAAGACTTTCATCTTAACTTTGATATTTCAGTTACCGTAGAACTAACGTTATTGACCTTTGCGTTTATCTTTAACATGAATAAAAGTCTGTCGAAAGTTCAATGAAACATTAAGGTCACATTAAATAAATAAATTATATAAAATAACATTATTTTTTTATGCCAACATATTTTTTTTTCCGCTTCAAGAAATATAAACGGAGTACGAATATTAAAAAATAAGCACATTCAATGGATGTAAAGTAGTTACTTATTTTGCAAATCAAAAATTTATTAAACTATGGATGAATGTTGATGATGACTATTCACCGTCGTCGTCGACTTCTACTATCGTTCGTCATCACTTCGTAAGAATTTACAAATCTCATTTTTTCCGAACATAAGAAAACAGTTAAACTCATAAAAAGCCTCTTTAAACAACGTCGCACCGGGATTACTGACATAAACGTCACACTGACATTAAAATAAAAATTGAATAAACAATAGCCGAATTTCTGAGTGACATTGTTTGACCGTAATGGGACATTACATTGACGTTTTAAACAATAAAACAGTTTATTAAACAATTTTCTCGTCAAACATCGAGGTGGGCATTGTAAGCAAACAGAATAATTACCATGATGATAGAGATAATTTCGGATAAAAACTAAACAAAACAATTCACATTGAAATTATTTTGTTGAAAATTTGATTATGCGTCTATGACATCGAATTGTATTTTGTCATCCACGTGAACAATAAATTAATGCCTACTTGAATAAATTTTTAAATCTTCCTTGAAACTCATTCTAAATTAAAATTATATTTGATAGTAAGAACGAAATATCATATATTTTTGTATTATTTTGTTTTGTAATCTTGTTTTCTGTGTGAATAGACATCAAAATTTATTGATGTGCCAAGAAAGTCTCAATTATCTCCAAAGTCATGGTCACCCTACTGCGTCCAATTTACTACGGGCGTAGAAGAAGTGACGCGTTAACTGCAGATAAATGTTGTCGTTCGCTCTAACGACACGACGCGTGTGGCCGCGGGGGCGTCGGGCCATGAAACCGGCGAGTGATAAATCTGATGATAAATATTAATTTAGGCATTAATTTTAATGGGTCCAAATAGATAGAACTGGAGTGTAAGTGGTTGGTAGCACAAATATGTGAGATATGTTATTTAAGAGCTCTTTTATTTTGATTTAGGATAAAAAGTTTACATTATAAGCAGGTCGAGTTATAACCAATTTAAAAATAATTCCATCATGCTAAATCATTGCATTTCTTATAGCATATTTTGTCATTGGTTCAATTGGTATATTACAATTGCTGAAAGACTGTGACATTTACTCAATTTGAGCATAACAGTAAACAAAATTAATTTGAGCATAAAAATCGCTTGTTCTGCTGCCTGTTGACGTCTCTGTCCAATTGATCGAGAGAGATGCTCTATTTCCCCCTTCCTAGTATAAATCATTGTCGGTGCGTTCAAACATTTGTTGCGCAACTGGGCCTTCTTAAGCGCAGGCTACATTGCGACACGTGTAGCCCACGGTTTATGCACTCAACAGCAAACACGAATAATACTCGATACTTTTAGCATATCGGTGATTAGCGTTTTTGTGATTGTATCGATACTGCATCATATTTAACTTTTTGCGTTCGATCTTGGTGTCAAACACGTGCAATTGATATAAGTATTGTAGCGATGCTGTTAATGCAGTCGCATTTAAGCGATTAAAACTGCGTTTCATTTGGCTATTTTATCGTTTAAGCGACTAGAGTAGCGGATTCAAACGAGTGTAGCTTTCAATCGCTGCATCTTACTTTTGATAAAGAGCTAATTCATCGAGCAATGATGTTTAAAGTATCGTGTGTGCTGAAACCGCCGTTAGCCAACACACACTATTGTTTGATCAAGCGTTTGCCTTGCATTTGTCATATTCTCAACACATTTATAACTTGGATGTCAAATTCTAGAGCCGTATGGAAAGTTTAGTACGTTCTTCTTAACGTTTGAAACTGTCCCGTTTTAACTTTGATTTGACGACTCATTTGCGTCTTTAATGTTCTGAAAATCATAACAGTTAAACAACTTGCTTGTTTAAACTTAAAGTAAGTATTGCACCTGTTAGAAGACATTATTTGTTTTAATTATTACAGTTAAAGTAAGGTTAGCCTCAAACGTATTTTTTTATTTTGGGTACAAAATTAGTATTTTTGATACGCGATCACACTCGTTATAAATATCTACTAATAAATTAATAATATAAAACTAAAGATGACTTCACATAAGCCATATTTCTTGCATACCTGTGTCATCAGATTTTCTAGAAAAATTTAGTGTGCAATCACACTAGCGCACTTTAAGGCAAAGGCAATCACTGAAATAAACATATTTCACAAACCATTGTATTTTTCCTTTGACGTCATAAATTAAAGTATCTATCTATTTATACTTACTTTAAATTCGCTAGTGTAAAAGCACAGAGGAAGAATGGACATCGCTAAATTGCCAAGCACACACCATATCTTATTCGTACAGAAATTCGTAATAGGTATAATTTACAAAAGGTAAATGATATGAGTCCAGTACATACCATTGAAAAGACGCCGAAGTGACCGAAAAATAAATAAAAAGTTTTTAAATGCAAAGTCTTTTTCAGGGTTGTTATTGAATTAAAATTGGGAATTAAAATAATGCAAGAGGACGATTGCCTCTTGTTATTTTTTAACCGCGACTCTCGAGTCTTGATTGGATGGGTGATGCGCCTTAGAACCTACACTGAATCGCACTTGTAAGGCATTTTAATAATTTATTTAATTTCATGGAACGTGTTTGATTTTCTAAATAAAATCAATTTTACCTGGACTATTTTTTTAACTAAGTTGATCTTCAAATGTTTTTGCTTTAAAATCAGTCCTTCAACGTCACCACAACAGTTTGCACCGTTCCCAAAGGAACACAGTCATGCTTACAACTATATACATCGGAGGGTCTATATACAGCTCTCTTGGACTCTGTGTGACGTCGTCACCACCTCTGGTCGGAGACGGTGGGCGGTCAACGATGACGTCACGCCGCCTGTTGAGCTTGGACTACACGCATTTACGCCTTTGTTGGCGCGTCCTAAACTATGATATGACTGCAACAAGAGAAAAAGCTCTTTAAATCCCAAGGCACTGACAACTGGGAATAAGTATGATGGGTTTTTAATTTACTTTGCAATCGTACTATTACAAAACAAGCTTGTTAAAAGCGATAAAAGGTCAGTAGGAGACACGCTCCTATTAAAGTCACAAGTGTCAGACAAAATACTCACGCTAGTTAGAGGTATCCTATAATCTTTCTTCCTGAAGTCAGTATAGTAACCGCCGTCGGGCTCCGACCGGGCATCGTCGCCTGGTTTCGGCAGCTTACTGGCAGACGGTGGCCGCTGCAGGCTCATGTAGCCATTGGACACCGGCCGCCGTTCTGAGGTACAAAAAGACGATAAAGTATCATAATGGGTAGATTGAAGACTCTTCAATTATAAACAAAAAACGATCTAGGACATACTTTCGTTAGATTCCGCTTTTGTGAAATAAAAATATTGGCTGTTTTTTGACGAAAACGGAATTCCTCTTCAGTCAAAAAAAAATAATTAATAAAAAAAAATGTATCCTCTTTGGACAGAAAAAAACTTGGTTAGAAGATTTTTTTTTTATTTAAATATGTTTTTCTGACAAAAGCGTAATCTGACAAAAAGTCCGTTTTCGACAGAAAAAAACCGCCTATATTTTAATGTGACGAAAGTGTCCTAGATCTTATAAACATAGAGTAAACATCACACATCTAGTCCGTACATAGTCTAGTGCTCCCAAAAGCTTATTTTGAAATCGTGTTATGGATAAGTTTAGATTAGAACATATCAAAGCTTAACTGGGTAGTCCAGGGTCCACTATAAATACACGCAAAGATTTAAGTCGACTCTTAAATAACTTTTCATTGCAATAGCATCTGGAACTGCTGTGTTATGTCGTGTTATTTATTGCAGGCCCCCTAGCTGCTGCTGCTACCCCCTAGCTTGATAGCATGACCACCGAAACGCCAAATAATATAGCAATTAATAGCTTTTAATTGTCAAAAAACAATACATTTTAACAGTTGAGTGTCAAAAAAAAAAACGCTATATCTCGCGATATACAAGGGGTTACAAAATGTATGAAACAGCTGATTTTTTTTCGCGATTTCAGAGTTGGCTCTATAGTAAACGTTGTTCAGTTTGATGGTCCCTATAAACCATATTCGGCATTAGGGGTATTTTTGTAACATGTTGTATATCATTTTTCAGTGGTCATGCTACGGAGGAAGGTGTATAGGTACTAAAGTTAACCATATAAATAAGATAAAATCTTGATTGAGTTGTAAATTCAGGCAACAGACATCCTCCCCTCAACTTTTGAAGCTGTATACACCTGAAAATCATAGTAAGTAAGTAGCCATATTAAACAAACTCACCATATAAACAAGGTATGATGTCAGGGTCTGCATCATCCACGTCCCTAGGGTCAGGCGCGTGAAGAAGTGCACCCCTGGCTCCGAAACCATCACGGGGTTCCGTACTGCTACCTCGAGACTCCACCTCATTCTTCACTGGGGTGGGACAGTGTCCTGCCCGTTCTACGTACATCGCCTCACTGGTAATCCCAACTTGGTTGTTAATCGTTGGTGAATAAAGACAAGTCATTTTAGGCAACCATTAGCACCCCCCGAACAATTTATTTATTTTATTTATTTATTCACCCTTTGTTACATAACGCAACCCAGGCAAGTCAACATTTACATGAATTTTACATAACATTTTTAAGTTACTTATTAAAAATTTCGCATTCTATTAATCTAAAACAAATCACAATAATATCCAAAAAATAAGAGTCCAAAACGTAAAACTATTTAAATAACAGTTCGTTTTAAAATCTAAAATTATCATTAATTTAATTTAATATAGGTACTTAATTCAAATTTCAACTCTTTGCTAATCCAGAATATCACAAAAAATATTCTAATAGACCACAGTTTTTACAGTGTAACCGATTTTTTATTAAAGTAGAATTGTATTTTCAAGGATGTGCCCAATGGGTCAGACACTAGTCTTGTTACTAACATTGTTATGCTTTGCCTGAAATAAATGATTTCAATTGAATTGATTACTGGCTTTCGGTCGTCATTGCCTTGACATTGTAGAATATTAAACCACAGCAGTGGTTTACCATTCTACATAATGGTTAGCCCGAAGACCACCTAACATTTTAAAATTAGACCTACCTTAAAGGCGCGTGTTTGGCAGGCAAATGTCGATGTCTTGCAGCATGTCTTTTATACAGTACTGCCAAAACTCCACAGACAGCTGTTGCCAGGAGAGCAGACATAGCGGCTATTGACGCAAGCACTGGTGACATCCCTAGTGTGTTGCTCTCTCCTAAGGAAAAATGAAACATACTTTAATTAGACTAGCCGTAGAAAAAATTAAACAAATAACAGTAGTGTTGAGCTTTACATACGACACGGTTCTTACAACAGTATCTTCACCAAGATTTTGTGACAATATAATTCAAAAGTTATTAAAACTTAAAAATGTTACTTATTTGTAAAAGTAAATGAAAGACTATTTGCTGATGAATGTTAAATATACAGAATAAATAATGTTATTATTTTTATTTTGTGAAAATTGTATTCTAAAATGTGGACAAGCCGACCTCAAAATATCACAAATTGGTGTAGTTGTATTAATTTAAAAAAATACTGAGTAAGCAGATTTAGTTATTTGTTATGACTGAAAACATGTATTTCATTGATACTCTTTTAAATTTATCCAACCATTATTTCTTTATAAGCATTATGAAAATGGACAATTAGGTTTTATTATCATTTACACGGTCGTTCAAAGAATCGTAAAACATGCACATTTAAAATACGGATCAAACGCAGATGTTAAATTCCGGACGAGAAAATTGATAAAACTTCTTAAATTAATTCAGATTCACAAATGAGGACGAAACGAAATTATGACTCAGAAGCTGTTTTACAATTCCCTGTCTCGTTGATAGTACAAAATGTTTTATTTACGAACCTCCGTCGAGTATTTCAAATGTTTTCCAGTGATTACAAAAGTTGCTTCACAAGTTTAACTTCGTAATCCCGAATGTATTTGGACGTGATATTTTTACCGTTTCCAATTTCAAATCTGTTTGTAATCACAAATAAACAGCCCGCAGTGTTACTGTGTATATTTACATAAAATTTTGGGGTAGCTTTGTATTAAGGCAGAAGAAATACTTAGTTTTTTAAACTCTCAATGAATTACGGTTATTATCACAAAGTAAACAAAAATCTTCTGTTATATAAATTTACTCTCGTGGTAATACTAATAGGTTTGTTTACTTTCCAACACTTTATTTATGCACGCTTTAAAAATCATACAAACATTTTATTTTTAATTTTGTTTCATTTTAAGTCACAAAATAATGAATCATTATCACACTAATAACATAAAATAGCAGTTCCAGTTGGATGAAGAAGCGTATTATAAGCTACAATGTTTTAATTATTAACTGTTCACGAAAATACTTATATCTGTTGTAAAATTCAATTACTTAAGTATTAAATGATAGTTTTGAAGGGTTTCACAGTAAAGAGGAAATACGCTTAACACTTTAATTACATGAAATATACATAAGCCATGTCGCACGCAATCTATTGTAAAACAAGGTATAATCTTCTTCTTCTTCTTATCTCTTTTTAGGTCGCGGGTTCGATTCCCGTCCGGGAACATGATCTGGTGCGAGTCGTATTTTTCTAGTATATTATTTAGTATTATATAAAATAGAATTGTGAATGCTAAAAACTCAAATTTAAAAATACAGACCAAATTACTTCTGTAGAAAAAGTTAAGTGCTAGATTACGATTCTTTATTTTTTCACTGTTTAAGTTTTTCTAATAATATTATAATGATTTCCGTGGAGCAAGCTTGAAGTAATGGAAGTGAACTATGCCGTAACGAATTTCAAACTTTTTTAAAGTTGAGCACATTGCAAATTAAGTCATTTTATTCCGTAAAGGTGGCGTGACCGCTACGTCATTATTACTACGAGGTAATGTGATTCCAGCGCAATAAGAGATCGAAAACACGAAGGAGCATAGTTTTATTAGGTACTAGCATGTTTTGGTGTTAATCCAAATAACAGCTTAGGTACTTCATCGCGTTTGTAACAGGGTTGGTTTAAAAGACCTTTATTTCGACCTGAAGGTAAGTAAGCGGTTAAAATACCGAAGCAACAGCTTCTATTCGCCGTTAAAATGAAATGAATAATCCATTCCAAATGGGTCGAAAAACCCTAGAAATGAACTAGCGAACTAAAAGTATCTATGATATAAGATTCGTTGAAGTTTTCGCAAGATTTGACATCTTGTCACTCTGCAAACTTCGCTAGTAGTCGTTTTTACAAAATGCGACAGATATGAGTTCTAACTTGTATCAATCTCATTTTATGAATTTTACATTTGAGTTTTAAGATGTTTTTGAAAGGATGCGGTTCTACTGCTTGAAGACTTACCAGTAAATTTAGCCTGCCCTTTCAGCGTGACTGTCTCAATAGTTGTGACGTCACTTCTTCCTTTCGCATTGACAGCGTACAAGTCAATTCTGTATGTAACACCTGGTGCGAGCCCGTGGATCTCGAAGAAAGGGGGAGTTCGGTTGGTAGAAACATTGTAACGAACCTGGGAGATAAAGTTTTTTTTATTATTACACCGAGGGCCTGTTTTGCAGGCATGGACAACACATTCTATCTTCTTTCTTTTTCTTTAGTTACTTTATTTAAAAAAAACAGATTTTTTATAAAATTAGCTAATACATCTGATAACTCAAACATGTCCTTAACTTATGTCGTCTTAATTGCGTATCGCTCGAACGAACAAATAATGCGATTTCGTCGTGCGATTAAAATATTATTTGTCATGCTTCACGCGATCGTCCATTAGGATACTCATACTATGTTTATTCGTGAGTTTGTATGATGAATTCGTCTATCGTTGTACGTGCGAGTGATTATCAATTAAGACGACACCTTTAGCAAAAGTCAAAGGGATGATAACAACACTTTGTAATTAACTTCAGTATTTTTAACAAACATCCATCTACTACTTATAAAATAATCACAAATAATAATAAAGTTATTTTATATAACTTAAGTGACGTAGAACTTAAACTTTTATAATCACAGGACAAGTTGAATTCACATGAATCTGAACATCTCAACATGAGATAAAATCTCATTCATCAAAAATATGAACACCTCTAAAGGCATCGTGAACTCTAAATAAAACCAAATGAACATCCTACAAAGTATAAACTGAAAAGTTCTAGGTAATGGATGCATTTTCATGACCTAAGCTTTAAAATGGTAATAGGGAAACCACAAAGTGTCATTATAAATTTAGATGTAAATACTCATACGTACAAAAGATGTTATGACGTTACATTGTACGGAGCTAAGCAAACTTTTAAAATATTATTACGAATTTCCAAAGCCGAACACATTCTAAACTACTTCAAATATCCCCATAACTTGTGCAGCAGGAAATCTGATGAAAGTTGTAAAAGGGAAAAGTTTGAAATTTAGCGGTACAATATTTTTTTCTCTTTCGAAGCCACTGAAGCAATTTGATGCAGGCATAATCTTAATTTTATTAATGGAAGGTAACTGATAAAATAAATTTAATACATAAAAAAATTAGCCACATTTTATGTACACACGACGGCACCGCAGACAATACATGTTGACCTTGAGTCCGCCTTTATGCCCTACGTAATTGCTGCTTTCACAGTTTAACTGTATGTATAACCTGACGTACTGTCGTGTGTACAAAGCAAGAAACTAGTAATTTTAAGGCGGCGATTCCAATGACACAGAAATAGCAGAATGATCTAACTTTACTTACAGTTAATGTAGGGAGTTCCAACAATTCCATTAGAAAAGTCTGCGGAAGACCACCGTCAAAGTTCTCAACACATTCTACGAAAAGAGAATCTACGCTTTGGTTTGCCACAGAACAATTTTGGAGGTGGAATGGTCGACCTGTAAAAAGATACTGAGGTTACAAACAAGAAGGTAGAATCCAACGTAAGAAATCCTTGAAAACTACGAACAAAAAAGTAAAAATACCACGTTTGCACCTTCTTTTTTTTAAACTAGATGAACTTTCAAAGTTACCTGCAGCTACTAATTGGAAGAGACATGGAACCTTTTGTTGGCCAATAACATTCTCCCCGAAGCAAGCCAGGGTTCCATACTCCATGTCCGTGGTCGGCGTATAGTTGAGAGTGGAAGTATTGCCATGACTGCTGTATAACCTGCCGGATAAATAAGAAGACAAGTAAGCACATTATCTCCCTCCCTCTTGCCGAGCGGGGAGAGTATAGCACCTTCTCCCATGGCCTCCATCCGGAAGTGGACTTTGAGGGGCCGTTATAGTTCACTGCAGGACGGACTGCACTCCAGTAAGTTTCAAATGGATAGTCATTCATTTGTTAGTTACAGGCCTTACTTAGCCGGATCATGAAAAAAATTTTTCATCAAGTTACATAGTACGTGACAAAATAACTTACTCGATGTCAAACTCAAAATAATTATGGCAAAGTTAGGTTCAAAATCAATTGTAAAAATTTGATCAACTAATAATTTTATGTGTGTACAATATTAAATAAATGACTGAAATTCTTGAATACTTAAGCGAGTTCCGTTTGGACTCGAATCAACTACAGTGATTAAGCTGTCCGTGAACTGATATCATGACATCAAATGGAGTAAATGGGTTGAACGGATAACATTTTCTTGAATCATAACGCTTGTTTGGAGTATTTTTCCATTTTGTTGAAACTAGGTCACCCGTCCAAGCGTTATTGGAAAGCAGACGTCAAACTTAAAGTAACATTAAGTAATGGTAATATTGCTTTAGTTGAGTAGCACACCGAGTCTTTCATCTCTTCAAATCATAAGTGAGTAAGTAAAATACTGTAACTTAATTGTCTGTACACTTTATTAATTATGAGAAATCAAGTACTTCAGTTCAGCTTTCTGAAAGCAAAAACTAGCGTGACATAGTACAACAGAATATACAATGTCTTTGGTCTTGGACTAGCGATAATTTAAATAAGTCGAGAATTAGACCTAATTTTATCGACAAACAAAAATACCCAAATAGAGTCCATTCCCTCTCGTGTTGCAAAAAAACCGCCATTTTAAATTTGACTTTTTATTTTAAAAAACTTTGCCAATAAAATTAACTTCTTTGGAACTAGAAGTCCTACGATATTAAAAGGTGTTAATACAATATACATAATCAAGTTAAAAAAAAGGGAATACTTCACGTCATAAAAAAAGGAAAAGTTAATTTTAACCCGATTTTTCTTTTATATCTTTTATGAGAGGTATGTAACCTCTAAAACTATTACCGCACACAGCCATATTGATTTTTTTTAACGTCACTTACCTAAGAACACTTGGGCTGTCAAGAAAAATCTAACGATATACTAGTGAAAGCAATCCGTTCAGCCGTTTGAAAGATACTAGGTAATAAAGAGTATTACATACATATAAGATACGCGCGAAAAACATAACCATTTCCTTGCAGTCGGGTAAAAAACTTGTGCTTGAAAAGTCGGATGCTTGTTCTTCTTATTCAAGTTTTAAACTAAGAGTTGTCCTATAATTATTTACTTATAAATAAATATAAATAAAAAATTTGACAGCATCACATACATTGCTCCGATTCCAAGGTAAGTAGCTAAGGCACTTGTGTTATGGAATCAAAGACAACGGTGGTATCACAAACACCCAGACCTGAGCCAATATAGAAAAGTTCGTTTTCTAAATTGACCCAGCCGGGGATCGAACCCTCAGAGATGGCGACACCTTGAAAACCGGTGTACAAAGCCACCACCACGGAGGTCGTGAAGTACTTACCGAGGAGGTATTTCAGTCTGTTCTCCAGAGTTGTTGAATGTCCAGTGGAAGGATACAAGAGCAGGGTTGGCATCAACAGAACAATGTAACGACACGGTCTCGTGTTTCAAAGCTCCAAATAGTTCGCCATCCCTTTTCTCAGCACACACAGGAGCATCTGTTGAAGGATGCAATTGGATACAAACTTTGATTAAAACAACATTTTGTTTTAATCAAAGGATACAAAGCCTTAATTTTCGATGATGTATCGACCCCATTATGTTTGTACCTACTCCCAAACTACGAGTATGCTTATATTGTTTTACTTCTTTTTACATTGCACAGTAGAGTTCATAAAATTTGTTAGCACTTTGACAGATGCTGACTTTTATTACAAAGGCATACTAAGGTTGATGAACTGTCAACATATTATTGGACTCGACTGTACCTATCCATTATTTTAGTCATCAATGTAGTTAATGAAAAATAAATCTACAACACTCAGTCTTAATTTATCAAGGTTTTATCAAGGTCTGCATGTTCTATGCTGTATCGAAACCACTATTCCAATAAATAGTTATTTATTTATCAGTACTAAACTGAAGGGAAAATCTGGCAACCTTTAATAACGAGCTCTTTGGTTCGTTATAAAACTGCCAAGCCAAGACTCCGGCTGAGTTATAACGACGAGGTCAAACTGCTAAAATAACAGAAGAAACTATCAAACTTTAACGCAGATTGATATCTCTAACTTTGTCCTGAAATCCCTACAGTAATTTTGAGTTGGAAGATAATTACTTTGGCTTAATGAGAAAATTAATATCTTGGGGACATTGGATGCCTGGTATTAAATATTAGATTTTATAATTTGACGTTGATGCAAAGAGCTTGATTTGATACTCCGGTATAAGGAAGATAAATTTACGGGAAGAAAAAATGCAACTAGCCAAGAATAATGAAGTAACAAAGTAACCATTAGAAGTTTTCTTCTTCTTAGTCGTACACTCCCGGTGGAGTGGTCGTAAGAATTATTACTGATCGAAAATTTTATAACAATATCAGATTTGTTCTATTGATTTATGAAGCAATTAAATTTTTGAACCTTGTCATTAACACGATATTGACAAGTTAATTTATCCATTATTTACTCGTTAAGCCAACCATTTTATTTGTTGGATCAATCAAACCCACGTTAGGTTGTAAAAGTAGGTACTAAATTAAGCCGTTAGTCCCGGGTGCATTTGCAGTCGTTAACACCCACCAATCCGCATTGGGGCCGCGCGATGGGTTATGGCCCATCCTCCTTATCCACCCATAAGAAAGGCCTGTGCCCCAGCAGTGGGATCACTAAAAATGGCTGATAGTCACACCTATTTAGAAATAAAATAGTAAAACAGCTACCAATATCAATTAAATATATTTTCTTACATTTACCCATTCTCACAGTATCAAGCTTCTCACAGTAACTATGGGACTTTTACCAAATAACGAAAGTCTTGCCTTAGTCTTGCGATCCGAAACAAAATAGCATCGTTTACATGGAATAAAAAGAAAAATATTACGTACATCGGACTAGTAATGTGACAGGGTTGCTAGTCCCCTTTCCCTCGCTGTTGGCAGCCATGCAGGTATAGTCTCCAGCTGCAGCCCTTGTGACGCTCTGCAGCACCAGGCTTTGAGCACTGAGGATTATCCCTGCTCCGTCGTTATGAAAGATTTCGTTGTTCTGCGAAGAGAAATGATTTTATTATTTATATTGAGGAGTAGCAGTTATTAAAGAAATTTGGATATTCTCCTTACAATTTATTAATAAATCTTTTTATTTTTATATCTCCTGTATTCATTGACCTTAAGCTTCGTAACGTTGTGTTAATACACACGCTACCTACAACTAAATAAGACATGAAGGTCCTATAAAGTTTTATAAGCATTCATAAACTATATTTGGACAAGAGTAGGTAAACCTTTTGAAAGTGTTATATATATTTCTGTTGATGATAAGTTACTTTGCAAATTTATCGAATCATGGACACGTTAGTTTGTTTGTAAAAAAATCTCAGCTTTTCTTTTCGTTGATCGTTTATTAATGTCAACGGGCAATTTAGATCAGAAAATGAGTGAAATGACGCATTCATAGCACTTTCCGTTGACCTTAACAAAAACACTGAGTAAGGAAGTTCCAAAACAAAGATTTTAGTTATGAGAATATTATGTAGCAAATTTGAAGCTTATGACTCGATTAGAATAATATTTCGTTCTAAAGTCATGACGTTTGCTCTGCATCATCGTGGAATAAGATAAATCCCAGATGTACCGATATGACGTATTCGATATTCACTGCCGCTTCAAACCTAGATGTTCTAGAATATTCAAAGGCACTGACTGGAGTATGACGTGATGCTACTGATGCATCGGTAGATAAGAATGCAGAACACTGGAATGCATATTGGATTCAATACACGATGGATAAGTTAAGAATCTTGTATTTATGTATGTTGAAATGTGAATGTTTAAAAATGATTGTATTCAATGTTGAATATTGCATGATATTTTTACAATTTAGAAATCCATAAAGAGTTTAAATTGATAAAACGAGTTATTTATAAAACGATGCTGTGAAAGGTACACACTACAGAATAAAAAAGTAGTAGTACCAAATTATGGTTAGGTACTTTGTAGATTGATACCAATAAAATTAATTGATACAAAAGCAAGTGTGGAAAATATTTATAAATAAATGAAAATGGAATAAATGGTATCAATCTGTATAATAATTACTGGCACAACCAATATTGGAAAAAAATAAGTTGGGAGTTTTTTTTTATTTATAAGTATTATTTTTTGTTCAAATTAAGCAAAAGTACCTACCTACTTTTAAAACTTTTAGAAATCGGAGGTAATATTGCAACTGCAGCCCACGTAATACTATTGAATAAGAAGTCAATCAATCAAGTTGCTTTATCTAAGTGCAGTGAAAGTAAGCTTATTTTCAAGTTATGCTTAACAGCCGGTCTTACGCTTCCCAGACCACTTACCTTAATACTTTACAATGCATAGGTATTATGTTGACAAACACTTGACGCAATTAAATCATTGAAAGCTTAAATTGGTGAACATTAAACTAACTTAAGGTTCTTTGAAGCACGAGCAATTTTGGGAAAAAATGCATGTAGGTCTATCATCTGAATTCTTTTAAATCAAATATTGGTCAAATTTCCAAATTGACTGTAATTTTGACACCGAGAACAATTGTTGAAGTAAATCGTATCATTGTACAGAGCTAATGACGTCATCGACGCAAGGTCATCAACGCACACATCTTTTGACCTTAATTAATTGAACACATGTCCATCAGAATCCGTCTAAACCCTTAAATCTTAAGCTCCATTATTCAAATGCCACTCACGCCATGAAACCACACCAGCCGGTGTGTCTTCGGATTAGCCTTGACGCTGCACTCGAAGTAGACGTCATCACCTTCCTTGATCTCATCAGGATTTAGGTTGGAGCCCATCCTCAGATCTACGACTGGGACATCTGTGGAGAATTAAGATGGATGAGTATACACGAGTGGTTGAGGGTTAATTGCTACTCAATAAAGCTCTGCTAGTGGTTATTATATCTAAATGATGAGCTTACGTTACAAAAAACATACATTTACTAATCAGCGTATGAACAAAATACACAGATCACTAATAATCTGCTCAGGATTGAGCGCAAACCATCCAAAAATGAGCTGAACTTAAAAAACCTCCAGCAAAACTATGCTGTTATTTTTAACATCAAAAGACAACCGAATCAAGTAATTTCTGCTTTTAAATTCACAAATTATCCGTGGTTAAGGCTTAACACAACAAGCTAATAAAACAGCAATAGAACAAAGCCCCAAACAATTTAGTTCTAGAACACTCACAGTGAACATTCAGACGCCACTTGTCTTCTATAGCTGAGTCCTTTATCTTGGGGTTCTCAGCCCGACACGTCAGATACTTCCCATCGTCCTCCATGCTCGGCACTAAACTGAGAATGCTTAGTGTTTCGTTGTTTTCAGAAAACTGAAACGGAGAAATGGACTTTAACCTGTTGGAAAACAGTTTTGGTTTGGTTGGATGCAGTTTCTAGTATTGTCTTTTGCCATTTTTCACATTTAAGCTTTGGATCGCTTTTGACTGACGGTGTGGGCACTTTTAATAACTGAAGAGTGACTTAATGAAGTTTTCTCATTTTACATTTTATTAATGATTTTATACAGATTAGGAATATTTCGGCTTATAAGTTTAACTACCTCACAATTTAACAAACTGTTATTATTTTTAATATTTACAAACTAAAATTAAAACAAATACTGATTTTTTTTATTTCGATCGTAATCGCTATCATTTGACAGATGGATTGATTTTTACTTGATAATATTTTATTTGTGCCAAAAAGAAATAGCAATATTATCCATCTGTCAAATGAAAGCTTACCTGAACTTCAGTGTTTTAGCCGATAGACCCGCAGATCATTCAAGAAGTTGGTCAAATATTAATTCTTACTCTTTTAACAAACATCGAATATTATCTTAATCTTCGTGAAGTAAGATCGTAAGATTATTACGTTTCATTTGGTTCTTTTTTGACAATTTCACACAGCGCCTTCTAGCCCTAAACTAAGCAAAGCTTGTATTATGAGTGCCAAACAACTGATATATATTTCATACACTTTTAAAATAATTTCTTATTATACATAGCAACACCCAGACTCGTCATAGAAATTAAAATTCATCATTTCAATTTCTGCCTGGCCGGTAATCGAGACCTCTTGCGTGGTAGACCAGGATGTTGACCACTGCACCACTCAGGTCGTCAAATTTATATCATCTTTTATATTCATATCATAATGAATACGTACCTACTTTGAAAGTTTAAATAAATTTTATTTTAAATTAAAACAATAAAGAAGCGGATACAAAAGAATACCCACGATACACGAAACCTATGTTTACATTATGAAATCATGAACTGGGGATGCCATTATGCTGGCAAAGAAAAGCAGTGAAAAGAATCTATTAATTAAAAGACAATATGAATAGACTGTACCAGACAATGGCAAGAAAATTACACTTAATAGTAAAATTTTAAAGAGTGTCTGAAATGTTTTGTTTAGTAAAATAATAATTCTTATTGCAATGTAACAATTTAACGTAACCTTTTTACAGTATGGTACAATCAAATATACGGCGTTAGGTATAGCATTCCGAGACAGAGGAAGTCACGTGGGTGACACAAGCTTACGTCATCTCCGCTATCGGTATTGAAAATTATGTTCATTCATCTGGTTTTGTTCAGGAAGAGAAACAAATCACAACTAAAATGTACTATAATAATTTTGTTAATTAAAAAAAAAGTGTGACAGAAAAAATAATTCATTATTTACATGTTACTATAAAGTCGCGCAACTGGATAGTGACATAAGCCTGTGTTACTCCCGGAATGCCAAACCTTGTTTTCTGGATCATGTTATTATGCTTACTTTTTTCTCCATTCTCTTCAAATGTCTATTGTTTTTCCACCAAGTGACATCTGCCTCAGGGCGGGATCCTGTCGTTTTACACTCAACTTCGTATCTCTTGTCGGCGGAGACTTGCTTTTCTTTTGTTAGAATTGTCACTGATATCGGTTTCACTAGAAAATAAAAAGGATTTTTCTCACTTATGCTTTGAAATGTTATCATTCCATTTGAAAAGAAAATGCGGGACGTTCCACATTTACGTGGTGGTCGGTTCATCACGTTCTAAATTTGAAATTCAGTGCGGGGAATGAATTTCAATACTTACCTCCCGACCAAGTATCTATTCCTAATTCAAAACGGTAGAACTCATCAACTAACGTTATTTTTACAAAATTTTATGGTTGCATGACTGGTCACACGAACCAATTTAAAAATTACATTTTTACTTAGAATTTTTTATTTCCTCGCATTTCTTGAGAAAAACATTATGCAAACCTTTTACTAGAAGCTATTTACATTGTCTCGAATGATTAAAGCCCCCTCGACAAGGTAAATGCTAGCTTTCCGTTCTCGGCTGTAATGAACTATCAAATTATCTGGACAATAATAATTGTATCAGTGGATCAATATATCCTTTTGTAGAGCTATTAAAATTTTTCGTGGTAATATTTAGTCAATTAAGCTTACTTACCTACCTACTGGTGTGTATGTGTGTTCGTAAAAGTTATATAATTGGCTAAATACATTTTCTTCAGAATTTAATTAAATTTTCATTTACCAAAACTAGGTAGTTGTAACAAACTTATTAAATTAAAAATAGACTACAGAGTATCATTACAGCAGGAAATTAATCACCGTAGGCGTATTTCAATTTTCAATCCTCTATGAGAAAATAATCATACTTACAATTTATATCTAAAATTAATACTTTTGTTTCTGGCTGCGCAAGATTTGTGTTTGACGCCTGACAGATAAGTCTGGCATTTAGGTGCTGTCTTCCAATGTTAGGAAATGTGAGTGCATTGATTGTTATACCATCGGATCTTTGCTCGAAAGAGTCGTCTATCATTTCGTTTTCTAGATACCACGTCACTCGAGGTCGGGGTCTCCCTGAAAGAAAGAGATTTTTGAAAATTGCAATCGTCACGTCGCTTGAGATTAGGTTTTTCCTGAAAAAAAGGAAAAAAAAACGAAATCATAACATATTTTTTGTTTTAGTGAACTAAGCATTAGAATGACCATCATTTTTAATGTCCCCACTGCTGGGGCACAGGCCTTCCTTATGGATGGATAAAGCGGATAGGTCATGACCCACCACGCGGGCCCAATGCGGATTGGTGGGTGCTAACGACTACAAATACTGCCGAGACCAACGGCTTAACGTGCCTTCTGAAGCACTAGGAACTTGAGATAATAAACTTTTGGTCACCCATCCCATGACCGACCCTTACGAAAGATGCTTAACCTCCGCACGCAATCGGCCAGGCGCTATACCAGCACCGAGCTCCTCGGTGGCGCAGTGCTATAATCACCTGTTTATTTAGAATTTAATAACTACCTACGGATAACTCACAGTAGTTTTAATATAAATATATAATAATTTGTTCTTTTGGAGAAATTAGAATAGGAAATACAAATTACAATAGGAAATATAGCGTTGCAATGCAATGAAGTTGCATTGCAATATCTGCTCAGCGCAAATCGGCAGTCCGTTTTTTAAATTTTACTTTATTTAGCTACTATAGTTTATTTTAAAAACGGTCAAGAGCGAATCGGACTTGCGCACTGAGTGTTCCGTACCATCATTCTGAAAAAGTTTACTAATTAGAGACATCGTTTTATTTTACCTGTAATCTTTACATAAATTTCTATCATCATCAAAAGTCGAAAGCTATGCGACCTAAAAAACGTTTGAACTATTCCAAATTTCAAGTTGATAGCGTTAGTAGTTTTAGAGATATCCAACTGGATATCTGGAGAGTTGTACAACTGGACAGACTGAGTATAAGGGTTCCTTTTTACCATTTTAGTACAGAAACTTAAAATCGTTCTTTGAATATTTCATTACTCTACAACAGGAATAGTACTTTACTTAATAATATGTGTTGTCACACAGTCGTTAACAATGATTACGGCTTCCTATTAATAATGGTCAGCATTTAAAACTAACAAATTACTGTAATATAATTTTCCATCAACAATGTTTAAAAATCGTTTCCTTGTAAATATTGTTTTGAAATAGCATAAAAAATTCCAAAACATATTATTCGTTTGGTATATTTTGATTTCAAATATGGTTTCCATTCGTAATAATAGCAACAATTAAACCTCTGCATGGCAAGTGAATAAAAATCGAAGCCTTACTAAATTACAGGGTAATTATATTTCAAATATCAATGAGAAAATTGCCGGATATTATGAATAGCTTGTCGAAAACAATGAGTATTTTTTATATGTAGGTGTTTAATGACTGCAGTACATACTAAACATAATGCCATATACACAACCTTTGATTATTATGTAACCATTGACATAATAATCAATGTTAACCAATTTTTAAGTACTTACAATTTTTTTTGTGCTAATGTTAATTTTTAAAACCGCGTTCGTGGTTACTTATCATCACTGACTGATAGAAAATAATAGAATGTAACACCGTTATATGCATTGTGAGTTCCATTGCTTGTACAAAAATAAAAAAACTTGATACTTACCGCCCTCCACTTCACATATTAAATGTACATTTGAGCCTTCATTATATGGTTCGACTAAATTAGTTTTATCTTTCTTTTTGGCATCGTATATCTTTGGACGATTTGGTGGAACTGCAAACAAAAAAAAAACATTTTAGTTAGAAGTTACAAACTTCCTGTTCATTTAAGCTATTTGCTCATTTTGTCATACGAAATGAGCAAGTAGCTTGCAACAGTTAACGTGTGATAGGCTCTTTTATCTACGTAATAATTCAAGAAGCTAACTCTGTAAGAGCTCCGCTAGTCCTAAGCGGGTCTATTGGCTAAACACACTGAGGTTAAGCGCTTTCATTTGAAGGATGAATGTGATACATTGCTGCTTCTTTTAGGCATAAATAAAAACTTACCAAAGAAAAGTGGCAATATGTTGCATCTATTTGTCAAATGAAAGCGATTGTGATTGCAATGAAGTTAGGCGATAGGGCCCATGGTCTTTTCAATCTATTTATATGACTCCGGTCTTTCCTTGATTATTCAATTAAAATCTTCATCATCATCATCAGCAATTTTTATTATCCCCACTGCTGATGAGGCACAGGCTCTCCTTATGGGTGAATAAAGAAGGAGAATGTTCCATAGCCCACCACGCAGCCAGGCCCAATCCAGCCCCTGATTTTGTAACTCTGTTGCAATCAACTTCTGATTGAAACTGTCAGAAATCCCAGTTACATTGCTGCTTTAGGTAACAATAGCTCTCACATTGATTCTTATTAAAGCAGCCATGTAAATGCAATTTCTGTCAGTTGCAATCAAAAGTTGTTAACAACAGAGTTACATAATCATGGGGCGGGTGTCAACTATTCCACATGCAGCTGAGACCAACGGCCTAGCATGCCTTCCGAAGTATGGAGGAGCTTGACATAGTAATTTTTTTGTTACCAATCCCATGACTGAGTCTTGTCAAAGTGCTTAACTGTGTTATTAAAATATTACTAACTTATAACAGTGAAATTGACTTTCAAGTTCCTAGTAGGCGAGTTCTTGAAGTCGACCCTGCATCTGTAGACACCAGCATCTAATGCTTGCACGTCATCTACCATCAGAACTGCTGGAGTAGCACCACCTCGGAAGAATGCTCTGCCTCCGAAGACGGAGGGAGAAGACCATAGCTTCGGTTGAGTCATGGAGCGGCCTCGGATGTCGTAACTAAGAAAAAAGTGTTTAAGTGAGTTAATATTATTAGCATGTTTCTTCTTATCGAGTGAAATGGAGTAAATAAGTTTAGTCCATTAATTGAGGTAAAACGGTGAAAATTTTCGTTTTTGTTGTTCCTCCTTTGTATTCATGTCAAAAATAACTATTCATGTAATTACTTAACCGACTTCAAAAAAGGAGGAGGTTCTCAGTTCGTCGGAATGTTTGTTTTTTTTGTATGTCATGAAATGTCCCAAAACCTATTGTATCTCCTGCTACTTATTATAAGGTATTTGATTCTTAAAGTCTGTCATTATTTTTAGGCTTAGGCTTAATTACTGTTTTCTTTACCTATACAGCGGTTCCCCATCTGACTCTTTGAACCACAGCACCATAACAACGTCGTCGTCCGAGTGTAGAGGCTGAATATCACAGGGTAGTGATGCTTTTCTGCCCAGCACACCCTGCACATCCGACGTGGGCACTGCGAACAAAAGTTTACATAAGATAAATATATATAGTTGGCAATTATTTACATATTTTGACGCTTTTGTTCAATAAAATTGTAAAAAGCGCTAAATACTCGTATATAAGCGCATAAGATAGGCCTGCGATGGCAGCAGTTGAGGCTGGGGTTGGTTATTGCGTTTAAAACGAATCACTTCCAACGTGCTTCGGAAGGCCTTAACAGTTATTTGTTCAACAAATGAGAAAAGTTATTTTTTGCTGCGAGTGCTGACTTTAAATTACGAGACAAAAAAAAGTGCTCTTGTGTGAAACATACAACTTTTCACCTCTATCAGCGAGAAAACTCGCAGCAAAAGCTTTTTTCTGCGAGTGTGAAGAAAAGTGAATGGAAATTCACGCTAAATCGGTTTGTGCCGATTGCGCACCAAATGCGCTCTTTTTCGTATTTATAAATATATTTACTAATACAGACAAAAAAACAAAGTATCAATACTGATACTTAAAGCTTATACTGAGCAGAATCATAAATTACGTAATCGTTATCCCTTTTGAAAATAAAAATAAAAAGAAAGTATAAAAAAATACTAAAAACAAGTAATTATTGACCATGCAACATCACCTTTACAAACAAAATGACCTAATCTTTTATCGCCAGTTGGGAACTCAAGAATAAGTGCTATTTCATAAGGTTCAATCATACAAGACGACACGAAATTCCTTGTTATTACATTCAAAGCTTAGTCACGGATCCCTTATGAAATATTACTGAAGCACGAACTGTTAAAAGAAAAACTGCATGAAAAGCAGTTTCAAAGTTAGCTCGTTTGCAGTTCTGACGTTTTAAAATACAAGTCTTCCGTTTGAATCGAAAGGTGCTTGCAAATAACTGGATACTTAGAAATAATGTGCAAATGTTCTTTCTGAGATCATAGTACGAATTATATGTTTAGATCATAATCAGATGAATGATTATCCTACTAATATTATAAATGTGAAAGTTTAGATGTTTCATGATTGGATATTTGTTACTCAATCACACAAAAACGGCTGAATGGATTCGGTTGAAATTGGACACACAGAAATTCGCGGGCGGAAGTGTATACATAGACGTCCGATAGGCGACCTCCGTGGTCGAGTGGCTTTGTACACCGGTTTTCAAGGTGTCGCCATCTTTGAGGTCCCGGGTTCGATCCCCTGTTGGGTCAATTTAGAAAACGAGCTTTTCTATATTGGCTCAGGTCTGGGTGTTTGTGGTACCACCGTTGTCTCTGATTTCCATAACACAAGTGCTTTAGCTACTTACTTTGGAATTGGAGCAATGTATGTGATGTTGTCAATTATTTATTTATTTATTTATACATATTAAAAAACTATGATTATATCAGTAGTCTAATCTGTTCTACAACAAGAACAAATTCTGAAGGTGCAAAATGGTAAAAATATTTGTGAAATGGCAACATTTGTGTAGGTATAGAAAGACGAGTAAAATTGTGATGTGAGCATAATGTTGAAAAGTCCACTGACCGAGTTCATAAGCACTCAACTAAGGAAATGAGCAGTGAGAAAATTACCTACCAATTTCTTTATAGCCACTCATGTTATTCGACAAAGCCGAAAGATTTATCGTTCGACCTTACAGTCTTTTTATTTTATAATTTGGTTGATTCGCTACAAAAGTGGGGCGACACGCGATTGTATTCAGTGGTGCCAGAAGCAGGAAAACATCGAATGAAAGCTATTGTAAGGTGAAAATTCCACACTTTAGTGCATTATTACTATTAGCACTTTTTTCTTCTATATCTGTCAGCAATTCTTTTTTGTTTTCATAAACTTTTCATAAGCAGCAAAAACTTTAATAGGCATTAAGGAAAGCAAGTATTTTAAGGCAATGACATCACAATTATTTAAAAACATTGCTGTGTCCCAGCAGAGAGGTAAGGTACACATCAGCTGTGAGATGTAGGTCTGAAATAAATAAAAAAGCATTTAAAAAAAAGCAAATCCTCCTGCAAAAACCTTAAAAAACAGCAATCGAGTAATCGGTGTACATGCATAAAAAAATATACACGTGACGAATAGATAACCTACTCCTTTTAAATTTTTGAAGTCGGTTAAAAATCAGAGCCTATCATAGTCACAACATTATTACAAACTGTTATGCCATTTTTCAAGGACTTGAAGATGTGCACAACATAGGCTTACAACAGGTAGGTACTTTATATAATACCAAATAATATACTAGAAAAAATACGACTCGCATCAGATCATGTTCTCGGACGGGAATCGAACCCGCGACCTTTGGATATCCGGTCCAATGCTCTGACCGCTGAGCTACCGAGTCACTAGTGGGAACGTCGAATTTCTCCTAGTATATCAACTCTTACGCTGCAAGCCAGCGCCATCTCACCATTGTACAAGGAATTACCTCGACATCAACTGAATACCTTTCCAGATATTTTTAAACAATTGATTAAGATGAGAAAGCTATATAACTTATTAAATTTTGAGATTTAAGCATTCACAATGCTATTTTATATAATAGGTAGGTACTTATTTTAATACACACTAACTAATTCACTACTACAATACTTTTTAACTCTTTACAAAAGCATCTAAAAATTAGGTTTCAAGCTGCTATTATCCACGTTTTAGTTATTTCTGTAACACAATGGATATAAAAAATGTGGCCCATATAGGGTTGCGTGATCAATGAAAGAAACGCGTAGCTATACATTATGTTCGATTTCAGCTAAAGGTCGTGGGATCTATCCCCGGCTTGTACGATCAAAGTTATTGGATGTCATACACAATAAAAGTTACGTTTTTTAACCCTATTTGATGTCTCGCGAATACGGAATTGTGTAAAAAGAAGTTCAAACGTGTTCAATACGACATGGGCTTGATAGTATTAGCGTTTGTGTGTACGAACTGTAGTTTAATAGAAATTTACTTACGCTGTAAACTAAGTTCAAACGTGTTCAATACGACATGGGCTTGATAGTATTAGCGTTTGTGTGTAAGATCTGTAGTTTAATAGAAATTTACTTACGCTGTAAACTAAGTTTAAACGTGTTCAATACGACATGGGCTTGATAGTATTAGCGTTTGTGTGTAAGAACTGTAGTTTAATAGAAATTTACTTACGCTGTAAACTAAGTTCAAACGTGTTCAATACGACATGGGCTTGATAGTATTAGCGTTTGTGTGTAAGAACTGTAGTTTAATAGAAATTTACTTACGCTGTAAACTAAGTTCAAACGTGTTCAATACGACATGGGCTTGATAGTATTAGCGTTTGTGTGTAAGAACTGTAGTTTAATAGAAATTTACTTACGCTGTAAACTAAGTTCAAACGTGTTCAATACGACATGGGCTTGATAATATTAGCGTTTGTGTGTAAGATCTGTAGTTTAATAGAAATTTACTTACGCTGTAAACTAAGTTCAAACGTGTTCAATACGACATGGGCTTGATAGTATTAGCGTTTGTGTGTAAGAACTGTAGTTTAATAGAAATTTACTTACGCTGTAAACTAAGTTCAAACGTGTTCAATACGACATGGGCTTGATAGTATTAGCGTTTGTGTGTAAGAACTGTAGTTTAATAGAAATTTACTTACGCTGTAAACTAAGTTCAAACGTGTTCAATACGACATGGGCTTGATAGTATTAGCGTTTGTGTGTAAGATCTGTAGTTTAATAGAAATTTACTTACGCTGTAAACTAAGTTCAAACGTGTTCAATACGACATGGGCTTGATAGTATTAGCGTTTGTGTGTAAGAACTGTAGTTTAATAGAAATTTACTTACGCTGTAAACTATTATTCGGTGTAACCAGTTGTGGTTACATTAGGTAACATAAAAGTGCAAAAAATGGTTTGTTACTTTTGGATATCAATTTATAACTACAGCGACCTATATTTTATAAAAAATGCACATCTTTTATTAATTTTGTATTTAGCAAACATGTAGGTTAAGAAAATTTTTGACCCAGAGTTAGAGCAAATTTAGTTAGTAAATAGTTCTTAAATTATGGTGGAGGTATGTTATGTATGTTTACGTAGTAGGTACGTGTATATAGCTATAAACCAGAGGCGGGGGAAAGATAGGGGTACCACTTACTATGCCTGATAAATTTCTTAAGGTCACAACAATCTCTTTTCCACCAGGTATAAGTAAAGCATTTTCTAAGAGTCACTAAAATGGATGAACATAAAAGATACTATTTTCAGGATCGCATGCGATAAAATAGAAATACCTTAAGGCTAGGCATCCACTTACCTACATTATAATCATACGCAGCAGACGCATCGCATCAAATAAATACAACTGATTCTGCATCTCATATGATGCGTGCGGCGGGATCAATGGAAGCTGGACGCACTTATTTTACTTTCTATAGAAAAAATACTAAGACCTCTATTCAGAAGACTTACACGAGGTGGGAGAGGTGAGAATCGATTCGTCATACATTGTATAGTAGGAATCAGCTGTGGACTCTAGCATAATTAACAGCAGTGTATTTTACGTGTAAATCACTTTATCTGGAAAAACTTTAATCCATTTGATGCGATGCGTAAAGGCGTACAATGCCGAACAAAGGACGGCCTTACCACAAAAAAATTTAAAACAAAAATTTGGACACTGTTTAAATGTGATGCGGTCTCTCTCAAATAATATTGTGAAGAAAGTGACAGCATCACATTTAAACAGAGCCTAAATTAAACAGTGTTTTAAAATCTTTTGTGCTAAGGTTATGAATGTTGAGCTTTTATGGATCGCATTAATGAAGTTAGACCAATATTATTTTTTCGCCAAACGTAACAAAAGCAGTTTTTTGTGAATGCTATGGAAACCGGGAAATGCGAGGTAAAGGAAACAAACATTACAGTGAATGGAGCTAAATAGTGACAGCGTGTTGGAACATTAACCTTAATGTTAAGCTTTTAAAGTTGTTTTTCTTACATAACTTTTGATAATACGAAACACCTACACGGTAGGCGATCACTTGTAATTTGATGTCGTTTATTCATGATTGTATTAGAACACGCAATCGTATTTTTTGTGGTTACGTTTTATCAATTAAGTCTGATTTCTTGTCATTAAATTAACATGGTTGATGACTGATTTAAAAAACTAACTTTTAGATAAATCTGTAGGAACTTTCTAGATTAAAAAATATAAGTATTTTTTAAGGTTTAGCATGTTTAGGTAGGTACTAACTATCGTTGCAAGCTTACTAGTTTTCATGTTATTTATAATTCAATCTTCGACGTTGGCTTAAAGTATTCAAAATATTTTTTATTTAAAAACGACTTGAAATATTGAAATTTTAAGGTTTTATAAGTTTTTTTATTTGATATCAGAAGAAACCAATAAGTATATCATAACTTATATTTAATAAAATAACCAAACAAGCCAAAAACTGCAAAATAAATATTAATCAGTCAAAAATAATAATAAGTGTCATTATTAATACAGCGCAGACCACAGTTCCAGGTACTTCATTAAAATTTACGATAAAATTAATCGGTAACATTCGTGCAATATTATTTCAAGAAAATACAATGCACTTGAAATAATTAATTAATTAAAATTGCTGCCCAAAACCGTTATCTGCGTGAGATTTAATCGGATCATGAATTAATTGGATTTGTATTTAAGACAAAAAGGGTGGAATATTTAAACTACGTTATTCATTTATAAAATTTGCTCCAATTCAAGTAAAGTGTTTCGAGTGTACCCCTTTTGTGATGACAAATTTCAAAAGGTAATTAATGAAATAATAATAAGATTTTCAAACTGGTGACAGATCATAACTTAATTATAATAAGTAACAGGTCAGTGGCTATAGTAATAGTGCTATTATTAACACAGGACAACGTAGGAAAAATAAGTTAATAAAATAAAGATAACTTTTTCCATAAAACAAATAACTATCGTAAGGAACAACCAAACTGTCTACTTAGATTAAAAAAGAACAATTACAAAATAAATATAAAATAATTATATCACAAAGCTAAAATAGCTTAAGGACAATAATATGAAATTCGTTTTAAAACTAGAAGCAAAATTTATCAATATCCTTTTCCGAGAACACTAATCTCATTGTAAGAGCTACTTTCGATTCTCAGGGTCTACTACAAAAAGTAATTACGATAACCGGACTATATTCGTAGTTCGATTTAATTCTCGACTTTAGGCTGCGAGCAATCTCACATGCAAGAACTTCTGCGAGAATTTACACTCACAGCCTGTCACATAGTTGCTTGTTAACTAGACAAACTGTCACCAGTGCATTTAATTTTGCTATTAGTCTTAACTAATAACAAAATTAAATCTTAACAAGTCTTAACTTGTAAGCTACTGTGTGACAGGCTGTGAGTGAGTTCTCGCAGTAGTTCTTGCAGGTGGAATTAGGCCTAAGTCTTCATTTCATGAAGCAGAATGAACATCGTCCGAATATCGTATTTTACTAATCGGAGCCCCTTGAGCCAGTACCTAGAACCTCAGTAAACAAAGATAATTCCATTTCAATAACACTGCTTAAATCAACCGAGTTTCCGATCTCTATTGAAAAGTTTTCGGGGCCGATTATCGAACCACTCCACAATTTTATTGTTTCTAGAGCAATATTTTAAGCCTCATGGACCCCGTTTCTGGGAATATTATTCAATATGGGTGACGGGTGAGACTTAGTATTAATTACATAACTGTAGTTTATTCGAGTATCTGTCATTACAAATTTTGAAAAGATCAAACGTGAATTCAGTAAAATAGAGAGATAGACCGTACCTAACGGATAAAAGTGTGTTAAACCTCACGCGGCCATTTTGTAATCAGCTGTATTCCTCGTTCAATTTGACATTTGAAGTCTTGATGCTTAATCAGATAGTTATAGGTTAACTATTTTCTACACCACAAAAACGTCTCGTTAAGGTATGGATATCATAAAACAAGCTTCTTGTTGCTCCATAATTACTAATGTGCATAACCTTTCAAGTATTTAATCAAATTGTAATTCACTCGTTAGCCATTAATGGATAGATATATGTTCCTATGATAATGATACAAAAACGCACCATTAAAGTAATTGAGAACATGACATCATTACACTAAATAATATACTAGAAAAAGGCGGGTCAATTCCCGCCTGAGACAATTCTGGTGACGAGTCGAATTTTTCCTAGTATATTGTCTGAGAAAGTTCTTCTTCAGCCGAACAGCTGGTGTAGGCCACCTCAAAAATGAGGTTCATTTTGAGGTGGCCTACACCAGCTGTTGAATCTCGACTCAAACTTATAACACCAAAATTAGTACCAGATTACCAGCATGTCGGAAATATTTTACTTCACAATAAGAAAAGACGACTTCCTTGGTCGAGTGGCTTTGTACACCGGTTTTCAAGATGTCGCCATCTCTGAGGTCCCGGGTTCGATCCCCGGTTGGGTCAATTTAGAAAACGAACTTTTCTATATTGGCTCAGGTCTGGGTGTTTGTGAAACCACCGTTGTCTCCGATTTTCATAGCACAAGTGCTTTAGATACTTACTTTGGAATCGGAGCAATGTATGTGATGTTGCCAAATATGAAAAAAAATATAAAAGAAAATGTTTTGACCGAACCACCGGTTGATTCGCCATCGCACAGCTTAGTCCACTGGATGGATTGCGCTGGATCTTGGCATATCAGTTAGTAATGATGACGTAGACATCCTTTTTGAAGGAAAATACCAAAATTATCAATAGAAACTGGATTTCTACGCGGAAGAAGTTGCGCAAGTTTGTATTATTAATAATAATACTACTGATGCATTAACCTGTTTAATGAAATAATGTTCGTCCCACTCCGTGATACTATTATTAACTCATGTACAAGGTTCAAAATGAGATAAATCGATCGTCCGATTATCGCGTTTTTTTTTGTAATAGGCCCTCAGTATGAAAGTTTTGTGATTGCTAGGTAATATTTTACTGTGTTTCTCTGTGCACGTCGTCACTCATTCTGTCTTAACCTCTATCCGGGTTGGTGTCCACGCTATAAGTCATAGTGGACGTTGACCACCGAATTAACTATTTCCTGTTGCTAATGACACATCAACTATATGACCGCTATGACACAAACGGATGTTTTGATGCATTTAAATTGAATGTAAAAACTTCGGTAGGTACTTAATAGTAATATAATTTTCACAGACGGTCCATCGAATAAAAATTAAAAGTTAAAGAAACTTTCACAAAATCCTAAGAGGGAGATTACATGATCAGCCTGGCATTAGTCCATTCCATCAGTCTGTATAGACTTTTGATTTTTTCCCAGACTGAGAATCAAAAATATGTACCAGACTGATAATAAATTGTACAAACTGAACATGTAATATCCCTCCAAAGTATATTAATGTTAACCTAATATTAATAAACTAGAAATAAAAAGAAGTATAATTAGTAGACTTTTTTTAACTAGTTCTTAGATGGTACAAGGCATCTTTAATATTAAAAAAACAGAACGAAAAACTAATAACTATTTTAGTTTTAAAAAGTTTTTAGTTGTTATTAAATCCATTATAATAAATCCAAACTAAATAATTTTAAAATAACACCAGAATTAATAATATACGCGCTGTAATCCGTAAAAAGTGCTTAATTTCTAATGAACTGTACGCGCGGAAGTCTTACAAGCGTACAATATTGAACTATTACACATTCAAAAGAAAAAAGTTAAGCTAAGTAATTCGTAACTGTCAGTTCCTTAAATCCCATTGTAATCCAAATTCATCTGGCTAATCTCAGAGTAACTACGCAAAGTCTTATTTAGAAAGCTCAAACGGAAACCCTTGGGAGTTCAAGACTACAGTAGCAATAATAAAAGGTTTTGCATGGCATATTTCCTCCTTGTTCCGAGCATCAGGCGCTTATTACATTACTTCGCTTCTAAGATATTCAGCGCAACATTTCTGTTTAAGGCCAAGATAGGACCGGGTTTTGCTTTTAACATATCTCTTTGTGTACCAGATTTGGGTCTCGAGTGTTCTTTGTAGTCGCCACACAAATCCTCCTCTTAGATATTACGAGGCATAAAACTAAGCTCTAATAATGATAATAATATTAAAGGGCCGAATGTGACCTGAATTCGGGATACAGAACGTATTATTGAAGCGTGGAGTAATATTCTAGTTCCATTAGAGACCAATATTACATCTATGAATAAAATCATGTGATTTTGTGATGTTACTTCTTTGGGGTATTGGTATTGATATTGAGTTTGAAATGATTTTTATCTGAATTTCGACAGAGGTTTGTGTGGTTCTTATTCATTATTAAGACAAGAGTAATAGGATGTTCAGTGATGAAATAAATCGTCAGTACTATAATAAACTAATTAAAGTGATCCAATAGACTCTAAGGACATTAAGACATTAAGCGCTTTACTCGATTATTAGTCCAGATGTTCAATTACACATCTTCTGCAAGAATTTATAGTTAAATGGCGGTCTAACCTTGACTATCTGAATCAATCTTATGATTCATTATTATCGATTATTCGTTTTGTTTTTTGGGCGCTGAGGTCACCAGCCTAGGTACTTACTCAGCGGGGTGACTATTATAACATTACTAGCTTCCGCCCACGACTTCGCCCGCGTGGACACTAGGAAAATCCCTAGGGAAACTTCAACCGGGATAAAAAGTTTTATTATTTGTTATTATTTGTTTTAATTCAAGGTATAAACTATCTGTTTGCCAAATTTATCCAAATTCGTTCAGTCATTTTTGCGTGATTGACTAACAAACATCCAAACATACAAACGTCGTAACAGTCACATTTATAATATATATAATTGTATTGTTATTGATTTGTGTTAATAGAACTACATAATCACATTATGGAATATTTAATCACCCATTTTGTACTTTTGCATGACTTCATTCCTATGACACTGCTAAATATGATTTACACGACTCATGTATTTGGTACAATAATAGATTTTATCTATTCTCATATCGTAATATATATAATTATAAACTTTAAAACGAGTTTATACCGACATATTTTATACATGCAATACCGAAATTGAAAAAAAAAATATTTTATAACACTTCTGATAAAGTAGTAAAACACTAAGTAATAAAACACTCGTGTGATATTATTAAAATAGAATAGAATAAGAGTGTGTGTTACATTACTTACACTCTTGTTATATACCCCTCATTATGCAACAGTTTCATAAGCTCACTTTCACTTATGTTATAATTTCAGTTTACAAAACATAATTACCTATTTAATTTAATTAATGTAGAGTCTATAGCAGTACAATAAAATTTAAATACACACAGTTGCCCGAAAATGTGTGTTTTCGATGACAGTAGAGCGAGTGGTAAGTTGATTTTACCGCGTGCTATGCGTTTTGTTTATGGTTTAGTACAGCGTGCGGAAAGTTATTTTACCGCTCGCCACCACCGTGCGTTTTTGTTTACGGTTTTTTCTTATTTCAAAAGGTACCTACAATTTTTTCTCGCAAATATATTGAAAAACGTAATATGACACACGGTTGGTAAGGAAGTTTTTAACTGGCGAGGGTTTATAATTCCGGAAGAACATCCGTGACCATGGCGCATGCAACTGCGCCGAAATATCGGAGTCTCAAAAATAAACAGGTACATGGTGTAAATCCCGATATAGTTTATTCTAATAACGTCAAAAACCATGGAAATTTAAAACATTATAGGGTTTATAATCGTCACGAGTTGTATGTTGTACTTGTATCAAAAACTATTTATAGTCACTAGAGGATTTTACAGCACTACTGAGAATTTAATATGTTTAATAATTATACTTATTCAAATTATATAAGACTATCGAACACTGAAATACATATATTATTTCAAAACATAAATGGCTTACCTCATGGTCAAATTTGTGGTTTGTGCGCAAGCGCAATATTAGCTCTATTAACTGAGTTTTTTTAATTTTCAGTGATAGTAGGATCTAATATTACCGTTAAAAAGGGAAAGTGATATAATAACTTTAGCATCATTATTTTGGTATCTAAACATTCCTGCGATTCCTGTGCTAATATCATGAATAATTTATTTATAATGGTATAATAATCGTAGCTGTTTCCGATACCAACTAAATTAGTAGTTATGCACGTCAACTTAACTAAAAGCTCTCATCGTTGGATGGTATCCAACTTTCCTCTCTGCATTGATAGGACTTTCAGCTATAAATATTCAAAACCCAGTTGGTTCATAGTGAAATTGTCCGAAACACTCTCTTTCCCTCAGTTAATTAACCTAATTTTATGAAACACCTAGTGATGAATTCACTTTTTCTCTCTTCAATTTATTCAGTAGCTGTACTCACCTTTGACTTCATAATCAAATAAACAGTCAAAGAGATTTTCTCTCGGTAAGAAATGAGGTACGCGTGCACTATTTGAATTCTACTAAAATTACTGCTTTAAAACTAAGTCACTGCAATATGTGAAAATCCCAAGAGTGAATGCGGGTAAAATGTAAGTCCAACAATCCAACTGTTTTACACTACATCAATAAAGTCAAATGAAGTCCAAAACCTAAAAAAAAACAAGCTTAAATTGCATGTGAACAAAAACACTCAAACTTTCTAAAAGCCAAACTATCGCCCGTTCGGGAATAGAGAAGTAAACGCAGAAAATACGGCAAAAGTAAAGCGTGGCCTTAACTTTACTTCGAAATAGCACATACGCGAACCTTTTCAAGCACCTGCTACTCCGATGCAAGGGAATGTCGCATTGCCACATTCATACAAAAAGGGTGTTACAGACAAAGATTCTGGCGATTGTCATATGTTTATTGGATAAAGTGAGTGGTTAAGTATTTGAATTCAAACAAATGTTAACGATTTAACCCATCAAGGTCCGGAAAATGAGACACAATAGATATTCCATATCCCGCCGCATTCGGCCGCTCGGGCGTTGATGAATTAAATGGCACATACGCGAAGCTTTTCTTTTTTTCACCCGCTACTCCAATGCATGCAAGGGGATTTCGCATTATCATATTTATACAAAAAGGGTGTCACAGAAGAAAATTTTGGCGATTGTCATCTGTTTATAAAAGCATTAAAACTTTCGAAATGCTAAAGCCTATTAAAACATTAAAATTTTGTAGTAGGTACTGCCTTTGAATAAGGTACTGCAAATAATAATACTTTTGCAAACATTAAATTAATTTGCGACATAGTTGTTTAACTTGTTTGGAGGTATCAATATCTTTTGGAGGCTAATTGGTTCGATGTTTTCAGTTTAAAATTGATAAAAATTTTTTGCAATAGGTATTTTATTTTCCACCAAACTTCTATAGGCTTAAAATTTTTATTCGGAAACAACGCGTGCAGTTTACCGAAGCTGAAATACCAACATCCTGTTGAACGCTAGCTACAAATTCGTTTAGAACACAGAAAGTGCGAGAACTTTTGGGGAATATACGGCTATTTGGGATCGGACGCAATGCGGATTGGAGATGAGATGAAATATTGGGATTGGAAATTTCGTCGTTGATTTTCCTATATTTCGAGAGCTCACCCCCGTGGAATGTGCCTATTTGTCTTTATATTAACATCGTGTTGTGTTGCATTGTTTTACTTTTGTATGGAAATATTTTGTGGGTTGTGAGAAAATCTGAAATGTCTCTTTAGAATAGTGTTGTTTTTTGTTTAGTTAAAAAATACAGATTTGAGATCTTTTTCTAGATTTTTTAACAATGAAGACAATTGGCGTTGCAAAAAAAGGAGGAGGTTCTATGTTCGACTGTTTATTTGTTTTTTTTTTTTTTTTTTTTTTTTTTTTTTATGTATGTCCACCGATAACTCGAAAACGGCTGAACCGATTGACATGATTCAAACGCCACTTTATCAGGTTTGCTCCCCAGGTGGTCCCATTTTTTGAAAATTTTGAATCGGTTCAGTAGTTTTTGAGTAATCCTGAAAATACTGTAATTTTTTAGGTAACTTTTGCACGAGTTTTAACGGATCTTCAGACATAACTTCTTTGTTTATAAACCGATTTAGATGATTCTTGTTTCGTTAGAAAGGGGATACTTTAAGGATGTTTTCATTCAAATTTCCTTCACATTGGACCTTGGACTTCGAAGATACACAAGAGAACTCTTCAAAATCAAATATGATAGTGTATTAGTGATTACTCTACGGTATTGAAAGGTTTTGCATCAGCCATTTTTATTGTCACTACTGGGGCTGGGATACAAGCCTTACTTATGGGCTGATGAATAGGATGGGCCATAACCTACCGCGCGGGCCCAATGCGGATTGTTGGGTGTTAATGTGCAAATGTAGCTGGAACTAACGGCTTAACGTGTCTTCTGAAGCACGGAGGAGATAATACACTTTGGTCACCTACCCCATGTCTGACCCTTGCTAAAATTAACAGTGCGAAAAGTGGATATTGAGTTACCAGGCGTATTATACCATTGAAATGTGTGAAATATGAATAAAATATATTTATATCATCGCTTACATTTACTTATACATACCTACCACAAAAAAGTTAAAAATAAAAAACTTTTAAAAATTAAAAAGAAAAACCTCCTTCAAAAAACCTTAAAAAAATTGCTATAAAAAAACAGCTTCAAAAAACAGCAGCTCTAAAAAGCAAGAAATAATATTCAAATCTGCATAATTACTATTCAAGTACCTACGCATATCTGATATTAAAAAAACGTCTTATGAAGTCGGGTGGGGCTTTAAGAATTAAAAAATCAAATTGAGAAAGAGAAACCACGATAAATGTTATTATGATTAAAAAAGGAAATTATCTTTAGCCCCACCCGACTTCATAAGACGTTTTTTTAATATCAGATATGCGTAGGTACTTGAATAGTAATTATGCAGATTTGAATATTATTTCTTGCTTTTTAGAGCTGCTGTTTTTTGAAGCTGTTTTTTTATAGCAATTTTTTTAAGGTTTTTTGAAGGAGGTTTTTCTTTTTAATTTTTAAAAGTTTTTTATTAAAGTTTTCCAATCTATCTTTTTCCTATTTGTTACATTGACACCAGGTAAAGACTTAAATCATTTACATAATGAGCGTTTGATTAGTCTTAATGAAAAATGCAATTTTTTTCTTTCTAGGCTTTTCGTAATAAGTAATATCTACATAATAATGGTTCGATAAAACAATGAAGCGTATCGACGATTTGAATCTGAACTTAGCAGTCAAATCAATTAAGATTGACTAAGATTAAAATTATTCATGCGATCTCTTATCTTTATTTCATCACCTGTAACTTGATCTTCTAACAAGGTGCGATGATCAATCATTCTACCCACTACTGACTGTGAAACAAGTGCATGCTTTGGGCTATTATACTTAAACAACTGGACAAGTACGCACGACAGCACGGTAAGTTAAACAGTTGGCCTACGAAAACAGCTCTTATTACGTACAGCGTAAAGACGGTCTCAAGGTCAACATGTATAGTCTGACGTGCCGCTGACTGTACTTTGGCTCGCGCATCGAGGGTTCAGTAATTTTTTTAGGTGAAATAAGTGCCTAATGGCAGTTTTGGGTTTTATCTGTTAAACAGCTCTAGCTGTAAGGCCTTGATTTCTGCCTTTCTGAATCAACGAGACCTACACCATAGATTTAGGTTTTATTTATGACTTTACATTAGTTCGACTAAAATATTACATTTTTAGTATTTGATTGAATCAGGCATTACTTGGCGGAAGTCCCAAACCATTGTGAAAAGAGAAATATATGTAGCTTACTCCCGCAAAAAAAAAAAGCGGGAGTAAGCTACATATATTTCTCTTTTCACAATATTACATTTTTGATTGTGTTAACTTAGAAGGTTAATATTTTCGAAGGTCCAAATAACCATAGATTTTGGTGATTTAACATTATTACCTCCACGTTTTTCTAAGAAAAATAGTATCTCAAGTTAATAAATATGACGGAGTTGAGAGCTTGAAAGAATTACAATAAGCATTTTAAACAAACAACCTTTTGAAAGGCACGACAAATAACGGTAAAACAAAACCGAAAATTCACCAAGTAATTATAGTGGTAAAGGCGTGAGTCGGAATAAAATTGATTTATCCAACCAAGGCCGGTAGTTTGTCATTATATTGATTAATCACCACTGACAGTTTACGAATAGCCATCATTATTATTCGTGGTCATGGCGGATGGGTCAACTTTTTTCGGATGCCACTATTTTTTAGTAATTTAAGGTGCCTTGGCACGTAAAACGACGAAAGATTCATTTTGATGAGACTAGCGACATGCAAGTTGCCTTCAGTTAAACAGTTATAATCATTAGTTTCATTTATGATTATTTATTAATTATAATGATTAGGTGAATTAGTTTGACGACCTCCGTAGTCGAGTGGCTTTGTACACCGGTTTTTAAGGTGTCGCCATCTCTGAGGTCCCGGATTCGATCCCCGGTTGGGTCAATTTAGAAAACGAACTTTTCTATATTGGCTCAGGTCTGGGTGTTTGTGATACCACCGTTGTCTCTGATTTCCATTACACAAGTGCTTTAGCTACTTACTTTGGAATCGGAGCAATGTATGTGATGGTGTCAAATATTTATTATTTATTTATTTATTAGTAATAATGAAAATAAGAATTCCCTCCGTTCACTTGGATCCACAGCCAGGATCCACTTGTCGAATCGATGGATACAATTTTTTCCTCTTTGATCCACAGGTTTTGAGCTTGAAAAAATTTAGCAGCATACACTGAAACTTTTTAATTAGAGCATATTATAACTATTACATACTACATAGGATTACCTAGATAATAAATAATAAACAAATTTTTATGATTTTTAATTTAGGAGTCGGGAAACTAGTACAGATAGGTATACAATACACATTACTAAAAAAGGCTTTTGAAGTAAACTTTTGATATTATGATGAAAGATAACACAAATAAAACTAACCTTAGTAAATTAATTGTCTGTGTCATTTCTTTTAAATAATAATTAATAAATCAATCAATATTAGACAATATCACAAACATTGCTCCGATCCCAAAGTAAGTAGCTAAAGCACTTCTAACACAAGGAAATCAGAGACAACGGTGGTAAACACACACACCCAGACCTGAGCCAGTAAAGAAAAGTTATAATTTTCTAAATTTCCCAGCTGGGGATCGAACCTCAGAGATGGCAAAACCTTAAAAACCGGCGTACAAACCATTCGACTACGTGGGTCATCATTTCAAATGTGATTTACTTGATTCTTTTATTTAAGTTTCTAAATCAAAGATAGCCCTATGATTAATAGGTTCTTTTAAATAACTCTAGATTACCTTGACAAATACAATCAAAATGACGTAATGGTATTGTATAGTCCTCTATTTTAAGACAGATTGTGATTATAATTACCCATGACTTTGATTACTAAAGGTCAAGTTGCAAAAATATGTTCATGTTACAAAACCCCCATGGTGCAAGTTACATAAGATAAGATTTGATAAAAATGATATGGGAACTCGTATCATCCTTAAAATTTATATTAATATACCTATCATATTTGACGACCTGAGTGGTGTAGTGGTCGACATGCTGGTCTACCACGCAAGAGGTCCCGGGTTCGATTTCCGGCCGGACAGAAATTAAAATGATGAATTTTAATTTGTGTGACAAGTCTGGGTGTTACATGTACGTTATAATAATTATATATTTAAAAAGCATATAAGTAGTATAACAGTTGTCTAGCACCCATATTACAAGCTTTGCTATTGAGACTAGATGGCGTGAGAACATAGATTGCTTATTACTAGTCTTGTATTGTATAATTATGCAAAATGTGATATTTATTTGTAACTGAATGTTTTCTGTGTCTATTTAAACCTATTATAATACCTAGTATAAAGCTATTATAATACCTAGATGAGATGAATGTCATATTGCAGTCAAGTGATTCGATCAATATCGTTAACTGCAAAGCTTATACCCAAGTTAATAACTGCTTACAATACTGAATAGAACCATCTGGTCGTCGAATTTGTGTTACAATGCTTTGAGATAAAGATCAAAGTTGTTTAATAATGTTACGCTGCTGGTATAAACAGCTGTTGGAAATACAGTATTAGTGCATTTTACCAGCAGTTCCTGTTATAATTTGTTTAGGTTTGTTGTATACGAGACATTTACTAGGTATGAACATAGGTACCCATTTATTTAGACAAACAAAATATCTAAGTGTTTTACTGTCTTTAGACAAATTATTTAAATGTGGAATAAAATAATGCATAGATAACTTAAACTATTATAGCCACTTGTTGTAATCCTATGTAACAGGGTGATAACGTTGATGATTCAATGGTTTGAAAAAAGGAGTTGACTAATTACCCCAGAAACAAGACCAAAATTGATTTTTGAACATAATTTTTTTAATAGTCTAAGTGTAGTTTTATGAAACCCAGAATACATAGCACCAAACTAACACAGTCTATGGCATAAAGTCCAAGATGTATTACAATGCTCATTCTCAAGCATCAATCCAATCAGTAACTGCATCTTAGTCCCATTGATCACGTCTGATGGAAGTGGCCCATTTTAATTGGCGGCGCTTATTCCGCGACTGCTCCGTTAGACAATTATTCGCTCGTTAATCGCTTTTGCAGCAACACTTTATTTATAAAATAGGTTAAATAATAATCAATTTAACATAGTGCAATATTTAGCATTTTTGGAAACGAGAAGTTCTTCATATATCACAACGAACTTGATTATTACCTAGGCACAGTAATATTAACTAGGCTATAATACAATCCGAAGTTACTCTAGATATAAGTTACACAATAAATAAAGCCCTAAATCCAAGATGTATTATACTACTAATTCACAAGCTTCCCTCTCAATCCCATTGATCATGTTGTCAGATGGAAGTGGCCCATATGGCGGCGCTCATTCCGCGATCGACTGCTCCGTTAGACAGTTATTTCCATGTTAACCAATGTGGTAGCAATACTTTTTTGCATAAACGGAATATATTGAAGATTTGATTTGTTGATAATCATGCACTATTGCAATGATATGGTATGTACCTATATTTTGAGGCGAGACGTGAATTTGCTTATAAATCGACGAATTTGTCTATACCTAGTTAAAGTAATAAGCTAGGCTATAATACAATGCAAAGTTACTCCAGATACCTACGAATTGTACAGTATAAAGCCTTAAGACCAGTATGTATTACAGTACTCATTTTCAAGCTTCAATCCAATCAGTAACTGCATCTCAATCCCATTGATCACGTCTGATGGAAGTGGCCCATTATAATTGACGGCGCTCATTCCGCGATCGACTGCTCTGTTAGACAATTATTCGCTCGTTAACCGCTTCTGCAGCAAGACTTGCAAATGTGAAACTGTAGTTCAATCTATAGAGATTTCCGGCGTATACAAACTGTGGTATAAATTGGTAAGATATTGATATGGATATAGAGGAGCTCGGTGGAGCAGTGCTATAGCGCCTGGCCTATCGATCGCGGATGTTAAGCAACTTTCGCAAGGGTTGTTCTTGGGATGGGTGACCAAAAATTTTTATCTTGAGCTCTTCCGTGCTTTGAAGGGCAATTATAAATTGAACTATATGAATAAGATAAGTACTTTGAAAGAGTTATTAATTTGAAACGGTTCAAATATTTTTTGACATTAATTGACAATATTTTAAACGTTTTATAACTATAACTTGCGCCCGTTCTTCTTGTCAGCTAAAAAAATCTGTAACGGGTAGCAGCAAAATATGGATACAAAAGTGCTTAATTTCTAAGTTTATTCAAATAAAGATATTTTGTTTTTGACATTGATCAAAATTCTTGCAATATGACAAGCAACGGTAAAAAATACGCGAAACTTAGTTAAAATTCGAGTTACAAATCAAATACAACAAAACGAAACCAAATCAATTGCCAATTCAATAGATTAAATTACATTTTGTTGGAAAAATGAACTGTGAGATTTATGGACGGGAATAGAATAAAACCAATGAGCTTGATGAAATGTGAATATTTTATTGACTGTCTCTTTTATTTTTATAAATGGCCAATAAACAAAATTATACTGCTAATTCACAAAGTTGACATTTAAGGCTCACATCAAATTGTGACCACTTTTTTTAATACACAAAATACAAAACAATGAGATGATGAAAAGGGGCGTCCCTTACCGAAAATGGCGCCGTCAGAGGTTTTTATTTATTAAGTCGTTAATAGAAAAGGATTTTAATTAAACTAAACGTGGAACCTTTAGACCCGAAGTCTAGTATTTATAGAAGGTTTTATTGCATTTCCTCGTAGTCATTCGTAGAAGTAGATAGCAAATGTGTCAACAATCACCTTCTAAAAATACTAGACTAAGGATCTTAAAAAATCCACATTTACTTTTTATTCTATGCTTTTAATTACAAAATTTACCGCAGTGCCACTTTCAGTCAGGGTACTATTTACGAGTCCACGACCCACGACCGTGCCACGAGGAAAGAATCTTATTTATTTTAAGAAATTTGACAATATTACCTATATTGTTTCTATGAAATTCTGTGTCAAATGCTTCTTGATAAATCTTGACTTTATATTGACATTGCTGGGGTTTAAGATTAGGTAATTTATAGAAGATCACCATCCTGCGGGTCTATCGGCTAAAACAATGAAGTTAATGTAAACTGTGTTTTGACAGATGTATGTGACACATTGCTACTTCGTTATGGCACAAAAAAACTTACCAAAGAAAAGTAGCAATGTATCACATCCATCTGTCAAATCAGAGCGATTACCATAGCAATGTAAGTTAGCCGATAGAGACCCAGGTCAAATATGTGTTTGGATTGGCTTTTATTATAGACCTGTCAAATTGTTTTTTTATAGTTAAGAAAGTTGAGGGCAGAAATGTAATACTAAATAATATACTAGAAAAAATAGGACTCGCACCAGATCATGTTCTCGGACGGGAATCGAAAGATGTTCAGTTGAATGTCAAGGTTAATTCCTTCTACATTGGTGAGATGGCGCTGGCTTGCAGCGTAAGAGTTGATATACTAGAAGAAATTCGACGTTCTCACTAGTAGTACTAGTACTCGGTACCTCAGCGGTCAGAGCATTGGACCGGATATCTAAAGGTCGCGGGTTCGATTCCCGTCCGAGAACATGATCTGGTGCGAGTCCTATTTTTTCTAGTATATTATTTAGTATTATATAAAAATAGCATTGTGAATGCTTAAATCTCAAAAATTTCAAGCAGAAATGTAGTTTTTTATAACTATTGATGTATTAAAATTAGAAAACTAAAAAATAATAGTTCAACTAGAGCTTTAATTGAATATTATGAAGTTTCTTTAGAAAATGATTGAGGATAATTATCGTTGAAAGAGCACCGGCATGCACTTTACCGATTACTACTGTTTTATGCGATCATTATTGGAGCTCGCAGGAACTACGATTGAATTCATAATGAAAGACAATTTTAATAGAACAGACTACGTAATACGTATGAACTGTTTTACTTAATTATCAGTTTCGGCGTAGGAGGTAAGTCACTACTCGTGTATGGCATTACTTCTCAAATGATTTTTAACTTTAATAATAATAATAATAGGCCCGACATTACAGGTGAAACCAATATAAGCTGTGAAAATTAAACTCTCATTGTAATAATTTGTGCAACTTTGAAAGCTAAATGTAATTCATTTTTAGGCGTAACTGTATGTGCAATATAATAATTAAATACCTATCTATAAACATATTTTATCACTGAAATGAACTATGGTCAGGTAGACTATATTGGGGCAGACAATATTGACGTACCTTTTTCGCTTTAGGACAAATTCGGTTTAAGTCAGATTATCTATATCGAGTTGATTGTACTTCTGCGGAATAGCGAATCTGCCGAAAAGCGAATCTGTCTTGAAGCCAATCTGTTTTAAGCCGAACAACTGCTTTTTAAATTTATAAATCAAGAAAGCTTCGTAGCCACAGTTAAATAATTTGATACAATTTGGAAGCTGTTGATTTTTTTTGTTCACAGCGGGTTAGCACTTGACCTTCACCTCACCTGATGTTAAATGACGATAAGGCATGTGGTAGCGCATTACACCCGGAATCCTCGCCACTAAGGAACTGACTATCTTACCTCTAACTGCCGGAACACAACAATTGCATAGTGTCGAAATTGATAAACGAAAAGGTGTATTTCCCTAGTTCAAAAAGCTCACAAAATGAGACAAAGTTATTTTGTAACACTTTCAACTGAAGCTTACTATGAAAAGTTTACCTTTCCTCTGAATGTAAGCTCAAAAGAGGAAAGATTAATTAAAATCTTTTCGATAGCCCTTGACATAACAGAAATTAATTGCGTCCGAGAAATTTATGTGGGGCAATTCTTCTAAGTGACGAGCTTTCGATGCTTGACCCAAAACAAAAGACTAGCGGAACCGCTACCGCTAAAAGGATCTTTTAACATGTGTAACCTTTTATTTAATGAGGGCTTTTCAAATGACAAAAAACTGTAGACTCGATAGATAGCGTTGATAAACAGGCAAGTGTCAACTGTAGAAAACGTAAAAGAAGAAAACACAATTCACATGAAAACACCGAAAACACCGCTAACAACCAACGAACGCCAAAGAATGAAAAAAAAAATTATAAAGCACAGACCGTTTATTTTTCAAAGCCAATTTTGACACTGCACTTCTAGTGAGACAAATAGTTACTATTTTATTTTTTAATGTCACTTTGAAAATCCCTTATTGAGGATATTTACAAAACATTGAAAAAAACTGAAAGTTTTGTTTTTAAGTTTTAATGATGTATTTTTTTACAAATGTAGCTTTTTATTTTTTTATTGACGTTGTTGGAGTTTAATATTCGGTAATTTATAGAGTAGAATCATCCTCCAGGTCAAATATGGGTTGGGATGCTTTTACTGTTTTTATTACCGATTTATTAGAATTCATTAAAAATTATACAGTGCCATACATAAGGTAAATAGAGCAACAGCAATATAATTTACCTAAAATAAACGACATATTCCGATATGTCGTTTATTTTAGGTAAATTATATTGCTGTTGTTATGTTATTACTAAATATCACATTAATTTCAACTCACATTTCTATAGCCTCATAAAAATCGACGAGCTTAGGTTTCGCCCACGGAATCATTATTCTGCCGTTAGCTTTAAAACGCTAATCTTTTCTAAATTACGGTACCGTAGATATTCGAACCTAACACCTTCTGTCAGCGTAACGATAAAGATTCGAGAATAATGACTAGGAAGGATGGGTGGGTGTAGATAAACTAGATCGGTCGCATTGAAATATTTAAGAAATATTTCGACATAAAGATATTTATTGAGTATCGATAAATTGAAGATTTATTTTGGTGGATATTTCAATATTTAATTAATAGTGGATTTATCTTGGTTAAAAAAGTATAGAAGTTCAAAAAATATTCTAATCTAAGCAAGTTTTGTTTGCTTAACAGCTTAGCTTTGACGACCTCCGTGGTCGAGTGGCTTTGTACACCGGTTTTCAAGGTCCCGGGTTCGATCCCCGATTGGGTCAGTTTAGAAAACGAACTTTTCTACATTGACTCAGGTCTGGGTGTTTGTGATACCACCGTTGCCTCTGATTTACATAACACAAGTGCTTTAGCTACTTACTTTGGAATCGGAGCAATGTATGTGATGTTGTCAAATATTTATTTATCATTAGCTTTCGGTTAAGTATATCAATAATATGATATTCCTCAAAAGCATACAAATTGTGATTCTTGTTCCTTATATTAGTATTATTTTATTTTGATTTACACCTTATTTTTGTTTTATTGTATAATAATAATAATAAAAATCATTTAATTCGGGAAAATGAAACACAATAGATATTTCATTGTTGTCCGCATATTATCAGAAAGCAAAAATCAATATAATATAATCTGATTTGCCTCAAAATATACAAATTACTCTTTTACGGCTGTTTTTAATATTTTTTAATCACGAAGAGTAGTAATAAAGAAAATGGCACCTAATAACCGTTCGTTAAACTGATAGAAATGATAATTTGTTTACTTTTAAAAGTCAATCAATCTAGATTTTTCTCGGATAGACATACACTTTTGTCGAAACCTTATTAACTTTTCTTGTAACCCTTATTTACAATCGTTACGTTGACATACCAAAAAATTGGTTAAACCAATTCAAGAAAATATTATTTGCAATATTTCAATTCAGCCATGATTCGAATGTTCAATAAATGTCACTTCTGTGGTTAGTCGAAATTATTTTTAAAAGCTCTTTCGTCGTTCAAGTGTACTGACCGCCTGGGGAGTTATTGTCTGGTATTTACGACTGTCTGTTAAGACGAGCTCATTCAAAGTGATGTAGAAGTTTTTTTGTAACATCTCCACCACAAAAAACTTAAGTTACGAGTGAGTTTTGGAATGAGTATTCTGTATTGGCTGTCTTGTATCAGAATACTCATTTCACAACCTTTCAACGTTTGCGTCGATTACACTAAAAATGCTGATTCGGAATTATTTCGTTGAATGGATAGGGAACCTGGATCTGGAAATTAGTTGAAAGATAATTTTATAGATATTCTTTTCCATTTTAAATTCAACCAGACAGAAAGTAAATGTTATTCGGAACATATGAAACAAACCCAGTCTTTCAAATTAATTAAGCGCATACATGCCTGTTTCACAATCAAAAAGTAAGTTTTGAGTAGCTTTACATGACAGATGATTTGACATATTTTTCATATCACAAGTCACAACTGTCAAATCATCTGTCGAGTAAGCTACTCGGAAATTACTTTTTAATTGTGAAACAGGGCCTAGTATCTTTTAATACAGAAGAAAAGATAACCCGCATCGTTTCGTTGTTCACAAAAAAGCAAGGATAAGAATGAATAACATAACCCAAAATTTTATAAATATAATCTTAAAGGGAATAAGGGAAATCGATAACGTTAATCCCATCTTACAATTGACTAGGAAATGAATTTGTATTTTACTTGGCAACGTGGGAAAAAGGTGCCTTTAAAATAGATTCAACATTGAAAAGCTATAAGATTTTTTTAGATATTGAAACAAGACTAAATTAAATAGATTTTGTATGTAAAGTTAGGGAAGTCGACGTTTTGCCACCTTGCAATCGAATGCTTTGCACGGTTTGCTTTTTAGTGGTTGTTCGCGCACGCTTAGGTTACGTCGTTAGGGCAAACAATTTGGTCTTAAGGCTCCTGTATACCTCAAGTGGCGCCTTCATTTTAATAAATTTAATTAAAATGAGGGCGCCACTTGAGGTATATAGGAGCCTTAAGGGTGACAGAGCGCCAATTTCCCTAACTGTTCATAGCATGTTCAGGTTTCTCGATGGTGTATAAGGTTTTATCTAGTGCTATAAATAATACCATTGAACACGAACGTTTTAATTGGGTCTACAAAAACTGTAGTACTTATAATTATAAATTTCATCCTCGCAAAGCTCTGACAACTAGACGGGTCGGGCTGAATCTTGGTATAAAATCACTTAAAAAAACATACAGACGAACTTAGAACCTCCTCCTTTTTTGAATTCGGTTAATTAGGACATTTATTATGATGTGGGCTAGGCATAGTATGCTAAAAGTCAATTCCAGGGAAACGGAGTAGCGGCAGGAGCTAATCTGTACCTCTCCCATAGCTCCGTATATGATATTTTTTGTTCTTCTTGTCAGTTAAAAAAGTCTGGAATGGGTTGTAGAAAAATATAGACGATTCAAGAGCGCTTAATTTAAAGTTTATTTGATTAAAGATATTTTGACTTTCACTTTGATTTGTAAACCGTAATCAAGGAACGGCAGTAATCGATTTATGATTTAGGTATTTTGTCACCAATAATACAATTTGGGAATACTTGCCTAAAGTGAGATGTCCAAGTTTTTTTATTCTCATTAAGCTTAACATGCTGCCATCTCCTACCTATAACCACAAAATAGAAAGAGGACAGCAGTCAAGCTACTACACGCGCTCGAGCAACGCACACACACATACAACTCTCACCGACCGACGACACTGCGTCACGTACTCAAACTCGTTTGAGATTCGTCTGCGAGGTGCGTGTCGATGAGGGGTGTCTATGTGTGCATTGCTCGAGCGCGCATAGTACTAAGTTTGACTTCTGTCCTCTCTCCATTTTGAACTATAACTTTCTGAAGTAGACAAACCACGGGTGTCAAAGCATCTGGCTATGATTAGGGACTATGTCCATAAATCCTGTGATAAATCTAAAGCTTTAATGTTTCTTTTTAGAATGATGTCTGCTGTTAGCTATTCTTAAAATTGTTTAATAGTGAACAATAAACAATACTATAAGTTACATTAGTTAGATATCTGGCACGTGACTTCTATTTGATCCGGAAATATACAGCTGTGTTTTATTGGCGCTTAGTTTTTATTATTAGAGTTTATTTATGGATTTATAGCCAGCAATTATGTTTGAAGAACGTTTTTACTTTTTATTATGTAGATAAACAATGCTTTACTATAGCCATTATAGTATTGATCGACTCAAGGGGCATGCAGTTTGAGTAAAACAAAATACGATAATATCACAGGGGAAATAAATTTGAATAGTGAAAACTACTCAATGAATATATTAGAAATTAAGGTATCCTGAAGTAAGGAGCTCCATGGCGCAGTGGTTTAGCGTCTGGCCCAGCGATTGCGCAGGTTTAGCAACTTTCGCAATGATCGGTTATGGGATGGGTGACCAAACAGTTATTATCTCGAGCTCTTCCGTGCTTCGGAAGGCACGTTAAGCCGATGGTCCTAGCTGCATTTGCAGTCGTTGACACCTACCAATCAGCATTATGCCTGCGTGGTGGGTTATGGCTCATCCTCCTTATCCACCCATAAGGAAGGCCTGTGCCCCCGCAGTGGGGACATTAAAAAAGGCTGATGGTCAAGGTACTAGCAACAATGGCGAAAATTGAATTTCAGTCAACGTGTAACACATCATTTTTTAATAAAGGTAGGTTAAGTCCAAATAAAAGAAATCAACAAAAAAAATTGTTTATATTTATTAAATTCTAAATCAATACTTGGTGGTGTTGATTACTTGTGAATATGTTCAAGAAGAAATATATTATTTTTAAATTTAGATTTTTCGCATTCACACAATGCTATTTTTATATTAAGATAAATAATATTAGAAAAAATACTAGAAAAAAAAAAGTTCCCGTCTGAGGTGCTACGGGTGAGTCGATTTTTTCTAATATTATTCATCTTAATATAGCAATATATTATCTTTCAAAAATTAGTGACATCACTTTTTGTGCATAATTATTTAGGTTGAATTTAACGTAGCATGTTTCAAAGCAATAAGGAAAATATGCTACATCAATGCGTAAACAAATTCTAACACAACAGAAATTTCATCGAACGCGTATCCTCATCACATAATTCTACATTCCCCTACCCCGAACCTGGGACCTATCGCCAAATTGAATACATAATTCCTCCTTAACCCGACACAGGTGGGATAACGTCTAACTCATTCGACTTTCACAGTTACCGTATCTTTTGGTGCGTTTACTTTCCTTTAATACTGGATTGGAATAATGAAAATGACAAAGTGAAATTCATTACATTCTGAAAGGTCGTTGTAATTTATCATGTACAAGTTTATTGGAAAGGTATTTTATCAGAATTTTACGACAAACAGTGCTTCATACATGCGATTCGAAATAGGGGTCTTGCGATTGTGATGAATCATTGCATGCAATCTCCATTTCTGACAGATCGTAACGACTGATCGGACCGTGTATGGAGGAGCACTTTACACTTTTCCAGGATAAGGCAAACAGTTTTGTTTCAGATCTTCTTTATTAATAAAATTATAAACCAGAGCCACAGCCAGCTTGTATTTTATTCAATAAATATCTAGAGTGGCTCTCGTATCTACTTTAAAATTTGTAACCAAATGCTATTAGGGCCCAATAGCGCTAATTTTCAATGATAAAACTAAAGCTAAATCGTTGCCGTTTCAGTTTCATTTACAGAAAATACTTGCTTAAGTTTTCTCAAGATTGTTGAAAGCTATGTCTTGGAGGCCTAGGATGACAATCTTGAACAATCTAATTCTTAAGCTAAACCAAAGATTTTTAGTTAATCTATAAGCTAAAAGCTAAGCTTAAAACCTAAATGACACGTACGATTTTGGTTTTATTATTAATTAGAGCGATAGCGGGATACACCTAGAATAATGTTTTATTGGTTATTTAGCAAACTTTGAGACGTCAAACGTAAGGAGCAATATTGAGCAATATTTTTGGTTAAACTATAATAGGTGGTAACAAAATTATTCTTTATTTATTATTCAGGCAGATAAGATTTAAAACAACATAATCAAATGTAACTATATTAGTGTATATGTGTATATATCTTTTTCTGAGCAATATATAAGAGGAATCCGTAGTGTTTTCCTTTTCGGCTGCACGGTAAGTCAGAGAGGCCACACTGAGTGCAGGCCCAAACATGTTCCAGACGTATGTTTGTTCAGACAAGGTGCACCTTGCCTTTGGGAAATCGTTCCGGACGTCTTACCAAGGATTCTCGAAATAACTAATCTTTGAAGAATTCTGACGATTGAAAAATCAGGAACCGTCATCACCATCAAAATAATGACGCAACGGACACCAAATTGTCAAAATAATAATAGTATACAATTGCCACATTTATTAAATCGGGCCCAGGTTGGCTGTAAGATAGATAAGATAGATTGTATTGTAAATTTTTGGAATTAAATTTTAAGTTTTAGCGTTCCCAATGCTATTTTTATACAATACTAAATTAATTGCAGCATTTTACTAGAAGAAATTCGACGATGCCACTAGTGACTCTGTAGCTCAGCGGTCAGGGCATTGGACCGGACTTCCAAAGGTCGCGGGTTCGATTCCCGTCCGAGAATACGATCTGGTGCGATTCGATTTTTTTCTAGTATATTATTTAGTATTGTATCAATTTATTATTATCCTCGCGTTATTTCCTTAGTGCAAATCAGAGGTACAATAACAAGATAAAGTTCCAAAACGTACAAGGGAGCATATTAATATTTTTAGATCTGGTGTTTAATAATTGGTTCTTAACATTCTTGAAATCCTATAGGCTCAACTAATACAATAAGTGTAGATACAATAAGAATAGAGTCCATTACTGTTAAACTATTTTAAAAGCTCCATAAACGAGAACCAACGTTTGCTCAATTCGTTCAAACTAATTAATTTACAAGTTTCAACAATTTATGCAACTTGTTACCGGCTGAAAAATGCAAAGCCCTGTCCATTAAAGCATAAAATTAAATATGCAAGCAGTTAAGTGGACCAATCAATTACAGAAGCTTTTCAAGGAAGTATCTAAGGTCTTACGTTTTGAAAAGTTACTTACCCTTAGCTATCGTTAACACAACATCGAAAGCCACATGCTAGAATACTAATTAGCTTTTATTAAAGCAAATTGCTATTCATTTTTTGGCATATTGTCACGCTAGATCAATGTTTGATAAGTAAATAGGCTTAAAGGAAATTTATTTCTTGTTGAGCTATTGTTAGAAGCAGAACTACATGCACACTTACTAAGGGACTACACGGTCGTAGGTTCGACTTTTTGAATTGATTGATAAGAGCTTAACTATTTCTTGTACAAGTGATAATGACTTTTTATTTGTTTTCATAGCATTACTAGCTTCCGCCCGCAACTACGTCCACGTGGACATTCGGAAAATCCTTTGACCTTTGACCGGGACGAAAAGTATCCTATGTTTTAATCCGCAGGCTATAAGCTATCTGTATGCCTTCATCCGAATTCATTCAGCCGTTTTTGCGTGAATGTGAAACAAACATCCAAAGATCTAAGCATCAAAATTTTCACATTTATAATATAAGTAGGATTTTGCTTATCAATTTCAATGTATTTACAAATTATGTAGCATCGAGAAACGATGGTTGCGGCTTTCTCAAGCACGCCTTGCGTTTTTGAATGGGCCAGGAGCCACGTTGACTGCTTTCTGATTCCCAAATAAGATACGGTTTCAAATCTCATGTCGAGAGCAACTCGCTTATTGAATGGCAGTTTTTGTGAGTTTTGCCCTAAAAATGTTGTCGTCTCTTCATTTTGCCGCAAAATGGAACGTCTAGTCGGAGCTTTATTGACCAAAAGAGCTTTTAAGGAGCTTTTTGGTCCTTTTAATTAGTTGGTCGGTAATCGATAGAATTTTCTGTGTGCGACGATATTAATGCAGGGAAATTTTCTTATAATAGACACTTGGTTTGATGACAGTAATTAGAAATTCAATAGCATGAAGCCGGTAGATTTTGTATATTTAAATTTAAATCTCAACAAAAATTCAAACTTTGAGGGTTGTCTTTAAACTTTGATCACTCATTTAATATTTTAACTGACAGTAAGTTTTAATATTAAACAAATCTCTAACTTATTTTAATAGTTTACACGCTTCATAAATTAGTTTGAATACAATTAACATCATCAAACAAACTGTCCAAGGCTAGAATTTTTCTAATTACAAAACCAAACAAATTCGTTTACATTTTTTCTACTCCCAACTTAAATTGGACACTGATCCTTAACTAATTCAAGAACGATTTACATATTACAATTAATGTCTTTATTATGCACGTATGTTAAAAATAATCAGTCCGGAATAAAAACTCGTTAACGACCCTTTAGTTCGAACAAATCGCCTGTCAGAAACAATTCGACATCACAATAATACCTGTCAATTACTATTTGTCTGCGCTGTACAGATAGGGTTGCCAGCAATTTTCGAAGCTTATGGTATTCAGAAATATTTGCATTTTTTTGTATCATAAATTCAATTTGCTTTTCAGTCAAAATTACCTTTCCATGCAGATACAATTAAGAGAATAAATCTAAGGAGTTGGGTTGACAAATGATTTTAGGGTCCGTGTGCCGCAAAGAGGAGCTCATTACAGATTTTGATCAACCTGCCACGGTACGCTTGTTGTATTCGCTCGGTCCGCACTATGTGGCCTAAGCCATATTATTCCCTCAGGGCTACGTGGTCTTCTTCTCAAAGTCGTTACTTTCCTAATTGGTCACCTTTTACATAGTCATTTTGGAATTTATGAATCGATGGCGAGGTAAATAAAATAAGTAATTAAATATTAAGGTTAAATAGACAGCCCTATATAATTTTTACAAAACACCTGTATTGACAATTGATGAAGTAATTAAGTCTTTTGCAAATACTAATGTACTTACAAAGAAAGAACAACTCGTTTCTAAGCTCTTGAATAAAATAGGATTATGTATTTAGATTAAACGTTTGAAACTCTGTCATAATATTTTGATACTTTCGTATACTAGGTTTACACAATCATTGATCTGAAATTTTAGTCGATAATTATTACTTGAGGAGCTCAGTGGTTTAGCGCCTGACTCAGCGATTGCGGAGGTTTAGCAACTTTTGCAAGATTTGGTCATGGGATGGATGACCAATGATGAAAATGTATCATCTTGTGCTCCTCCGTGCTTCAGAAGGCATGTTAAGCCGTTGGTCACGGATGCATTTGCTGTTATTAACATCCACCAATCCGCATTGGGCCCGCGTGGTGGGTTATGGTCCATCCTCCTTATCCACCCATAAGGAAGGCCTGTGTCCCAGCAGTGGGGACATTAAAAATGGCTGATGGTCAATTATTAATTGTAGAAAATAATTTGTTTAAAAAAGATGCTAATAAGATAAATAATATTAGAAAAAATACTAGAAAAAATCGACTCACCCGTAGCACCTCAGACGGGACTCGAACCCGCACCCTTGGGATTCCGGCCCAATGCACTGACCAATTATGCCACCGAGTCGCTAGTGGGAGCGGCGAAATCTTCTAGTACTTAGAGCGACTTGGTAGCATAATTTTATTGGTCAGTGCATTGGGCCGGAATCCCAAGGGTGCGGGTTCGAGTCCCGTCTGAGGTGCTACGGGTGAGTCGATTTTTTCTAGTATTTTTTCTAATATTATTTATCTTAATATAAAAATAGCATTGTGAATGCGAAAAATCAAAATTTAATAAAGATGCTAATAATTAAACGTTTTTAAGTTGCCAACAGCAGAAGTTATGTTTTGATTTTGTATTATTTTGTTCTCTTTGTAATTAGTTAAAACGGAGTGATTACATACTCTTTGTAATACTGAACTATTAAAGGAAATATACTTTTCATTACTAGAAAAATACTTTACTTGTCTCTGGAAATACTCAGATAGGTATCGAACCCGTAACAAGATGTTACGGGTTCGATATAGCTATGCACCCTCCACCGATCCAAATTGTTGAGGTACCAAACTGCAAAAGACACATTTTTGTATTGTGTAGTCAGTAGTACCTAAAATGTGCTTAAATAAAGAAAAAAAAAATTGGTACCAAATGTTAATAATATACTAGAAAAAATAGTATAAAAATAGTAAGTATTTTTTCTAGTATATTATTTGGTATTATATAAAATAGCATAGTGAATGCTTAAATCTCAAAATTAAAAAAAAAAATGGTATATAAAAAAACGGTTTTGTGTGTGTACTTCTTGTATCGGAGGTTTTGGCTTAAACATTGTTATAGTGTCTATATCACGTTAGAAATAGCAATCGATTCGAAACTGCATCGCCGCTGTTCATAGTAAAGTAGCGTACAAATTGAGTAAGTCATGCCTCTAGGGTAAGCTCACTTATGCGTCATAACGAGTTACTACAGATTGCATCTCGGATGCACTTCTGATTAGAGGGCGCAATGCAAGACGCAAGAGAGCGTTTTCTAAGACTATGTTCTTAAGATTGGGACTCACGGCTATTAAGATTTAACTTGTAATATTTAAGCACGTGATTTTTTAATAAAAATTGGACAATGTTAGCAGCGCAAGTTTTTTATACAAGAAAAATATTGTTTGTTCAGGTTTCTTTATCTTTTTGCCTATTAAGCTGTTTTCTCTTTTGATTTTTTTGGTTAGTCATGCCTCTAGGTAAGCTCACTTATGCGTATAACGAGTTACTACAGATTGGATCTCATATACAATTTTGATTATAGGGCGCAATGTGAGAGCGGTTTTTTAAGGCTATGTTCTTAAGACTGGGACTATCGGCTATCAAGATCGATCTGTCCCACTAGTCCCATTAACCCAGTCCCATGATAGGACAAGTGGGATGAGTATGTTCCACTAGTCCCATGGGACAACTGATACTAATATTACTTACTATTGTATGTTTTAGTGCGCATTTAGTCATGTAAATATTTTTAGTTGAGTAGTATTTTCTTTAAAAGTTACGAAAAAAAGTAAGTAATTACATAATCAAATCTTTGTTTTCCCGGAGTTATCAATATAATTAATTTCTGAAGTATTTCTTTGTCAATTATTTTTTGCTAAAAATCTTGAAAATCTTGAGTATTTCAATTAAAAAAATGTATTTAAAGTAGGTAAACTTTTACTTATTGTTAGCATGTTTTCATAACACCTTTCTTCAAGTTGAACACTGTATTAAATAAATACATGATTTCCTTAAATCTTAACCTTCAAACTTGGAATGAAAATTCTTTATCTTGACAAAAAACAAAAATTGGATGATTCACACGCACTACTCTGTCAGTGTTGAATTAAATATTACCTATTTTATTTCATAAACAAAAAAATCATCTTTAGCCTCACTTAACCGTGTGTCATGTCGGCAATGTCGATTTTTCTCTGACTCCTTAATTCTCCTGTGAATCTTATAGTCCGCCATCGCCAGTGAGCTCAGAAATTTACTCTTGTAAGGGATTTTTAAATTCCCTAAGCACTTACTGGTCGCATAAAAATTTCATCACAAGATAAGATTCTCGACCATTATACGCAAGTGCAATTTCGAATTTTAGCGGTGCGCCCAGTTTTTCGAATAACGTAAGTTTTACATTTTAGTAAGAAGCTCCTGCTCTGGGGTTCTAGGGGTAAAATCTCTTGGGAAATAGGTTAAAGAGATTTTATTGGAATATTATTACTGGTATAGTGAATAGCAAACGAGTTTTCTTTTTCATATTGGCTCTTACAGCTTTTGAAGACTGATGGAATTAATGGTTTTCAATAGATCTATTGAATTCTTGAAAAATCCACCATTCAAATATGTGTCAAGCTAGTGGCAGTAAAAATGTTACATTTAATTCATAATCAAAAATATGATAAGAACTTCAAAAGCGGATATTCAAACACTTCCTTGAAGTTGAAACAGTTAGCCGCTTAACGAGATACATCTAAACTTAACGTATCAATTATGTATAGTTAAGATATTTAATCTCTCCGTAATACCGTACACGCGGGATGATTGCGTCTTCAATCCTGCTCATCGCTAATTCCTTCAACGATATTAGTAATAGTAATCTCATTCATCATTAATAAGCAGTACAGCAATATTGATAGAAAGCTCAATCTATTAGGTATCCATTTGACATACACACTAATACACAGTCGGTAATTACTAGTAATAAACACTATAGTGGCTCAGTGAGCTGTATACAAGGTGTTACAAAAGTACCCCTAATGCCGAATATCAAACTGAACAAATTTTACTATGGGACCAACTATGAAATCGCGAAAAAAAATCAGCTGTTTCATACATTTTGATATTTTCGATTTTAATTTTTGTATGAAACAGACGATTTTTTTTTCGCGATTTCAGAGTTGGTCCCATAGTAAAAGTTGTTCAGTTTGATGGTCCCTATATACCATATTCGTCATTAGGGGTATTTTTGTAACACCTTGTAGATCTCGCTCAAATTGTATGTTGTTTAAAAATTAAGCTGTTGTTTAATTATGTTGCCACGAGGTTTTCAAAGCAGTACTATATGCTGTTTGGTAGGCATTATTTGAATTTATCAATTCGAAGCTAGATTTGTCGTTTCTAACTTTGGTAATTTTTCGAAAGGAATGAAATTTCGAAAAACTGGCTCGACAAAAAAAATCTACGTAATCATCGCACCAGCTCCCAAAATATACTTACTTGTCAAGACGAATCTAACGAACCCAAACTTGATGGGTTTGTATGGTTTTGTTACAGAGTTCCTGTGGCCTTCTTCCGGCTGCATCATCAGATCAGCTCAACGAAACCATAATATTGCTTTGTCTTCCAGTTCTTACCTATGTTCAAAGTTTCAAGTCTCTAGCTCATCGGGAATCTAGTAGAAAATCGTTTGCTTAATGTAGACACACAAGAAACAAATAAACGAGAAAGCAACTATTAAAAACGTGTTAAAATCTATTAGGACCAATATCAATACATAGCAACACATACGAGGATCAATTATTTGTAACATTCATAAAAATCTTTACCTATTTGGTTGACCTATAATCTGAAATACAAATAATATAATTCATGGTTTAAGCCGAATTGAATGACCTGTCAATTAGTGAGATGATGATTATTAGCTCAATTAATAATGATATAATTGTATAGAGCTGCTTTTCCCACTATTTTTCGGTATAATTCTTCAAAAGTGTAAAGAACCTTGTCATTTTATAATAACTACAATTTCCTTAAAACGTTTGTATCCACCACTAGTACAGCTCGTGCAAAATAACCCAAACCATAGACAATGAAGCTTGCGCAGTAACAATTTTCAGTACAAAATTTGTAGGTCTCAAGTCACATTGTACTAAAATATGAGTCAAGTTATTTTACCAAATAATATACAAGAAAAAATACGACTCGCACCAGATCATGTTCTCGGACGGGAATCGAACCCGCGACGTTTGGATATCTGGTCCAATGCGCTGACCGCTGAGCTACCGAGTCACTAGTGGGAATGTCGAATTTCTCCTAGTATATCAACTCTTACGCTGCAAGCCAGCGCCATCTTTTATTCAAGTTATTTTGCACAAACTGTACCTATATTTTGATCGCATTTTGCCCACAGTTCCTCTAACTACAAAGTCGCAAAAATATGTATTCGGCCGCATTATTGACCCAATATTTAAGAAAATATAATGTTATGGCGTCACTTAGGTAAGATGGCGGTATAAATCTATCTCCCTCCTAGGAATCTAACCTGGGACCCCTGCGTCTTACTCGGGTGGGTGAACCACTAGACTAACAGAGGCGGTTGTCTGATTCTCGAAAAAATACTGTCAAAATTCTAAAGTCAGCTTTATTCTATTAATAAGATATTGATTTCAAAGTTATTGGAACAAAAGGAAAAAAAAGGTTTTCTTATAGTATTTGTGATTGTTTTTTAATTAACCCTCATATAGGTGCGAGTTATAAACCCACTAAAATCAACATAATTAGGTATACTACGCACGCATGTACCGCCGGTACGCCTACATACGAATCAACATGTGAACAGAAGCATCATACAAAAAGCTTTAGAAAAGCACATCTACAATCCAGGAATGTGTGAATGGACGGATTTCTACAACAAAACCCCACATTGTTATGAAACCAAATACTTACACCTCCGGTTGAAGCTATATCAATAGAATTAAAGTTCAAAATAGATCAGGTCGCACTTAAGGCCAGGTCTTTCCACGTTAGAATCTTTTTTTCAATCTCTTATTATATGTCTTGCTATAGATAAAATATGAAACCCTACTAAAATACACACAGAAATAACACTCATAATTATAGCCGAATAAATTCTCCAAAAGACAAAATAAAGCAAAAAAAAGTTACCCCAAATCTACATAGACCTTTTTCCTTATCCTTATTTTGACAGACAACAACTTTAAAAGAAAAAAGGCAGTTAAAATAACATTTCAAAGATTTTTTACAACACAAGAGAAAAGCCTTATTACAAAAATTTTTTTTTTTTTATTTAACCTTAGTTCATGATAGCATTACAATGTTTAAGTAGTACACGCCTTAAAGATGACCACAATGGCCCTGATAAAATGACACGTGTAGGCGGTGCTTTCTAAGCGCAATGAAGCTCCAAAAAAATTGGACATAATTTTTCATAACCAATTTGAGTGATAAATATCTGTTCCATGGTGTATAAGTGAAGATTAATGGTAAAACGCGCTATGAGAAATACAAATTGGAATCAGAGTTGATTTTAAATTATATTTTCGTGTTACGTAAATGGAAAGATATTTTTAGATTATTTGAAGAACTTCCTCAACCTTAATAGCGAAACCTAATTTTAATAATAGCTCTTATTTAAAACTAGATACAGAAATTAAAACATCCTAAATTATAACAGTTTTATCAATACACAATATCCAATATCAGATTCATTAATATTTCCTCCATTCCAATCACACTAGAAAAAAAATATGTAATTACTACTACCACGTCAGCTTTCAAATAAAAAAACCGCATCAAAACAAGTCCATTCGTTTTTGGGAGATTACGTTGCCTCAGACAGACAGATAAATAGACAGACACACGTCAAACTTAAATATTATAACACCCCTCTTTTTGCGTCATGGGTTAAAAATTGACAATCAATAATTATCAGCAGATGGCTAATACCGGAAAAAAAACAATGCAGAAGCCAAAATCTTTTTACTTATCACAGATACAAATCACATTCCTTTATCGTTATTAATGGCAATGAACATCAACATCATTAATACTAAAGTCACGGCCCTGGCTAGTCGTTTATCAATATCGGGGAGTACAGATACCTATTGGTTCATTCACACTCTGATATAATTTGTGCCAGTCAATCAATGCTTAAATTATTATTGAGCTAGTCTTTTAATGTAGATCGTTAAGTAACGTAAAATTGTGAAGGTCAAATAGTAAAAAGGTCATCTATTCAAATAAGTTGTCAGATTTGACTAAAACACTGTGAAACTAACAGCTTCATGAAAAATAAGAAGACCTCGGTCAAAGATTCTAGATAGGAAGCGTTGAGTTTTTGGCCATCATAGACTTAAACCAGATTTTCAACAAGATAGAGAGTAGTGAAGCAATCAATAGCGAACAACATCGAAGAATGCGACTACCTACGGCGTGACCTTTATCTCTAACTTCGTAAGGCGAGAGTTTGACAAATGTTCACGTTCCTAAAGTAATGGCCGTTCACGCTGGCTTCGCTTTGTCGGTCGATGGAGCAAAACGCGTGGTCAGTGGCCATTGAATGGACTCATCAATTACTTAGGTCGGAAACAAAAGAGTTCCATTTTTAAAATTCAAATATTATTCTTAGTTTTTCGATTAACAAATGACAAAAGTGAGACACCAAAGAAAGACTTTTGATACTTTTGTTATTTTAGGTCGCCCTTTAAAGATGGTGAAGGTCCGAAAAGTATTCGAAACTTTTTAAAAATAAATTCACAGTACGCTTCTTTACAAAAAAGTAATAGCCAATCGGGGTTTCTCAACCGCACTCATCCCGAACACCAAAGATAAACTGCCGGGAACATTGTAAAATAGGAAGTTGTAAAGTTTTGGGTATAGCCACCAGGTGTCCCCGATTCTTCTGAGAGCCAGAAGTTTGCCGAGATTGGCAATCTTGTTGGTTTTATGACGCTAATGTGTTTTTGCGGTGATTTCAATAAAGTTAAAAAATCGTAGGACGAAATGTGATCTGGGTTTACCTTGAGGGGTCGACTAGAAAAGTTTGAAAGACTTTTTTTCTGTAGCTGTCTTTATGTAATATAATTATATTATGATATTATCAGCTTTGCGCTGATAATAAAGGGATTCTTAGATACTTAATCATATTAAAAATTATGCCGCAACTCATTTGAAAATGAAATAAATACTTTTATTACTTAATTTGTTCTGCCTTCGGGATGAAATTAAATTCTTTCCAGAAATTGAATCTCGGATTAAAAATCAGTTTCAACACTGTTCAGGCACGCACGGTTCACTGGCTGGTAACGAAAATAGGCCGGATTTAACGGAGGCCGTTTACAAACAACAGAAAAAAACAACAGATGCGTTCGAAATTCAAACGATGTTTGTGGTGAACGCAAAAAACCCGTGTCCACGGACCGTTGGGTAGTTTAGAAACAAATTTGATGAACACGACGTTCGATAGGGTTGATTGGAAAACGTTTCCAGATTTAAGCTCCAATCAAAAGAGTGTTTTGCTGTTGTCATCAACTTTGACATGTCTGACGTTAGCCAGAGTTTATGCAGCGGGAATAAAAAAGTCACAACAGACAAAATTATGTTGCTCCAAATAAAACAAGATTAGTTAATTTATACTACCCAATAAAATGCATTTAGAGAAACACCATTTCCCAGGAACCGTTGACGAAAGCTTGCAAGACTGGCGAACATTAAACAAACAATTGGCAAAAACAAAACACTGGTTAAACAAACAATAAACAACGTAGCGGATCTCGAACAAAGCCGAGGGACTCCGTTATGCCGAGTGTCTTTCAAATTATTTATTCAGTTGCTCTCGAGGAACTTGCGAAGACACCTGTCCTTAATGTGCAAGTGAGTAAGGTTCAAAGTTGTTGACAAACAAAGTTTTGCAGATTACAGCCGACGGACATTTAACAGCTGCAATCCACGTATATGCGGAATTCCTTGCATCTTTCTGTATAAGCTTAAGCATGTATGGTGTAGTGTAGGAATTAAGAGCTATTTTACGACCACTTTTGATTTCTAGGTCCAACAGTACCGAGCATTTTAAAAGTATTTTGCCTAATTATATCATTATTCGAAAACATATTATTTGGTCTTATAATCTTAACGACCTTAAAGCAATAAAATGGTAACGCCATCTTAAAGAAACCCAGATGCATGTAAAGTGCCCCTTAAATTAAAAAAAGGTTTGTTCTTTCTAAAATAGATCCTTTTCACGTCATTATCACTAAAACTACCGGCACTTAACAATAAAGTGTCAAGCAGCTGTTAACCGCACCAAAAAAGTTTTTACTGAATGCAACCGATCTTTTGGGGTTCCAAAGTTAGAACTTAGAAGTCAGAACACACCCCAGATACTCCATATGAATGTCTCGTTTATTACCTACTTCTATTAGGTACATCTAAACAGAATGACGTCTGTACACTGCGTATGTGTGGGTGAAGTGTTCAGGGTTACCTACCTGAGATTAATTAGATTAGGCGTTAGTGCCTTTTTTAAACATTCGCTTTCGCTGAAAAGCTAATTGTTATGAAAACTTTTAGGTAATTATCATATTGTATGTATAAACTGTCATATTACATGAACTCGGTTAAAAAGTACTCTTTGCAACTGTCGAACCGAGCGACGAGACTTTGGAGGCTGCTCATCGAGAAACACGTACGGCCCTCAATAGTGATACAAATAACTCGCCAACGTAGTGCGGGGCGGGGTGCGGTACTGCCGATCGGTGGGAGGGTGGGAGTGTCCATTCTGTACGTCAGTACTATTATTAATTCTGTGCTCAGAAAATAATCTTATTCTTATTCAAAAAAATTACTTTTCCAATAAAAAATGCTTTGCAATTACGTTAGCAGTTAAACAATAATGTAAGTAGAGACACGACAGCACGTCAGGTTATACAGTTAAACTACGAAAACAGCTTTTATTACTTAGGACATAAAGATGGTCTCAAGGTCAACATGTATAGTCTGAGGTCTTTTACTTTTTTTTAGATCATATTTCTGTTTATTACACCTAACTTCTGTTTGTGTTAGCTTATCGAAAGAAATATGTATTTATAAATAAAACAATCACAACTGTAAAAGTAGATCACACCTGCTACTTTTTAAATAAATCATAAAGGAAGTTTATGACTCTACCAGACGTTTGAAGTAAAGAAAGATAAAATAACAGAGTTTTATGGCTAATCTTTCTTTATTTTACAAACTAATTTGGTTGCATTGCTTTTTAGATTCCTTGGAGACAAAAATAGTTTATTCTATAATAAGAGTTAATTTAATAGAAAAGTAAATAATGGTTGGTATTATTGTTCATCCAGACACCTACCTATATTAGACTTTTGATATTATTGAGAATAAAAATTAGTACTTAAGAGCGCTTAGTCTGCACACTAGCACTGCCATTTGATCAAAAAATCATAGTGCTTAAATAAAGAAGAAATTGTGAATTATCTTTGTAGTGCACTCCGAAGAAGCTTTGTGGTACTTTTTATCTCTTCTTCGGAAGCTTTAAAGCTTTAATAGTAAGCGTCGCATAGAAATTGAGTAGAGAGGCTGATTTGGTAACGATAATTTCATTCGATACCTGAGCTGCCGTATGAAGGATGACTACTTACTCGTAAATTTTTAACCCCCGACGCAGCGCAAAGAGGAGTGTTAAGTTTGAAGCCTATGTTTGTGTCTGTGTATAATCGTAGTGCCTAAATGGATCAAGCGATTCCAATGCGATTTTTTTAATTAAAAGCTAAATTATTGATGTGGTTGAATAACTCTGATGAAGTCGTTGAATGCGCGCAGCGCAAGATCGATCGCTGTAAAGGTTTGAGGGAGACAAAATAATAACCAGCAGTGGATGTCATGTTGCTGATATTGATATGAAACGTGTAGATGGTGGCTACAAAATAAAGCACTGCTATCAATTAATAAGTTAACCCCAAAACTGTACTTTCTTATTTAAAAAAAAGACGTGATTGTCTTACTACATTTTGAAACAAATGAAACTACAGTTTTTTCTGACACAAGGATCAAAGAGTTAACCCAAAAGTTGAAATGCCAAATCCATTCAAAGCCTTACGACTACGCGGTGACGGGATGAAACCTTTGACAGGTGTCAGGAGCAGACAAATCTATCTCGTGACCACAAATAGGCAAGGTAGTTGTGTCAATAGAAAATACACGCAGTTTCTTTCGGGTGAGTTTTAAATAGTCTGTCGCATCATAGCAACTCAGTTATATACAGTTATGTACTGATATATTATTGTACAAATGGAGTCATTAATAAAAAAAATATATTGGGTCCTTACCTATGAAATTAGTGTTTTTTTTCTAACAGACAGAGAACCTTATAACTTCTGTCATTTAAAATATTTATCAGTTGCTGGATATTACATCAAATTATGACCATAGCCGTCAACTATCAGCATAATCAAAGACTTTTTATTTTGTTTTCTTAGCATTAAAAAAGTACCTTTAAAGTGGCTCATTTTTTTGTAAGAGATGAAACAATAGCACAAATAATATTATGAAGAAATATCGTAATTTGATCCCAAAGTCGCGGGCACAAGCCAGTAACGATAAAATAATTTGTTTTCGTTTCCAACCTTTTATAAACACATGTTATGAAAAAGTTTAATTCTTTTTATATTCCAGTAGAAATAAAAACCGATTTGCAAATACTCTTAACCTTCAACTTATTGAACGGTTTAAAATCATCACTACCCATTTACATAAAAAAAATCCAGCAATAAAAACCGTTTCAACTGCATGGCTTAAATCGTTCTTTCGCGCTTCAACAGAGTTTTTGCATTGATTAAAATGTATGAAACCTATTTAAATAGCGGCCTGGTATTCACAAAATTGTAATTTATCTCCGCAAACCCTTGTCCGTTGACTACATTATGGCGAACGAGATTTCTGGGGGATAAAATGTTAATTAGCAAAAAGGAAACAATGATAGACTGCTATGTGGATTTTTCTACATGCTATTAACATTATTTTGTATAAATAATGCTAATAAAAATATTTTCACTAAGACTTTAAAAATATAATATTTGAGAACAATAATAAAAGTCCATAATAAGCCATAAAGTTTAAGAACAAACGAACAAGTCAAAGGAGCAATCTCCAATAGCATATTATTTCGTTTAATATAACCTCTTTTGGAATAGTATTCATATAAAAAAAAAGTTCAGACGCTAAAAATAATACTTTGCCGATGAGAAATGTTGTTTCGCGGACATAAAGTCCTCGATAGTTCTTAAAGTGGTTTTGAGAATAATGGACTTTTTTTACTCGAGAGTTTTTATTGTATTGTGATTCTAAGAGTATTAAATTATTATTAAGCATTTCGTACATATCTTAAGAATTTCATAACCACTGCAGTGAACATAATAAACGCTTTATTTTCGAAACGTATTTTTTGTATTCTTCAATAACGAAGATCTTTAGAAATTAGATTAATAAAAGCAACGCAAAACTAAATATAAATAAGACTGTTATTTTTCTTCACATTTAAATTTTTCACCAAATAACTGTAAGTTGTTTCTCCTTCAGACCTAAATGACGATATTGTGTTATAAAAAATATTACTATTAATTTACTGCACATTGGTGGTCTTATTTAAATATTTTGGATAAATCAATCGATATAATAATTCGAAATAAATATAATAAATCGAAAATAAAATGAAAAAATATTACTATTTACAGCTTTATATTTATTTTTATATTTTTGTGTTGTGAAATCTTTTCATCAAATTATTATTCCCATAGATTATTCAAGAAAAGTTACCAGTCTATTGGTCAATAATTACGTCAGGTTTCACAAACATTCCGAGCATAAAAGAGTTCACTCAACGTATTGTGCTTTGAAGAGCACAACTTCTTACTTTTTATGCTCGGAAACTTTGTTTCTTTCGCATTCACGGCTCAAACCTTCTTTTATAGTCTAGGAAGTTTATTAGCGGTCTTCAAAACTGTTGCACATTCGAACGGAAACAAAAGAGCACATTCAACGAACTGATATTTCTTTAGAAGAATATTTCTGCCTCATCGTAAACTTGACAACGAGATATGAAAAGTCTTGGATGGCTGCGTACTTTTTGTCACTGACAAGTCTTCACAAAAGATTCTGAAGTTTGCTTAGAGGGGAAAACATTTTTTTTTTCTTACAATTCTTGGTTCATAATTGTGTACGTAGAGTTGAGTTATGAGAAAATTATAGTACCTATATGTATTTAGTTGATTGTGATGTTCGAGTACAAACAGATGGCGATAAAAAATATACATATAGATAGTAAAGATGACATGCTAAATAAGAGCAATATCTTTTGAGTAAGTTTCAAAATGGAACAGAACATGGAATAGACTTATCCAGAACCTGTAAAACTAGCCTTTATTTTACCAATCTATTGTCTAATAAATAAAACAAAACATTTATTGTTTATCAAATAAAAACCCAAAATATCAACCCAATTTAAAATAAAATCCAATTACATTCTTTCATACTGTAAATCGCTTTACTTTTTATTTGGTTTGGTATTTTTTATTTCTTGTTAATAGAACCCTAGACAAATACTGTCTTAATCCGAATAACATCACAAGAAGAGCTAATTATGCTCAAATTGCTAATCATTTTGGTGTTTCGTTTGAATAGGAAGCTCACTATTCGCCGGTCTCTTAAAAATGTATTAGTTGCATTTTAGAATTTATTTTCAACAAAATAAATTTTCCTATAGCGGCTATTTTAATATGGAACATCAGAACAGCAGTTTTCGTTTACACTGGGAAAACAGTTCACAAACTGTTGTTAATTTTGCTGTTGTACTGTTTTACTGTTTGGCGTACCGACCAAGTTTTGTTCCCGTTTAAAACTGGACTTTTCTGAAGCAATATTAATTATGTTTAAGCATTTTAAATATCCTTATTAGTCTTCAGTTAGTTACATCAAGATTTAACTATGGTTCATCACCTAACCGAAGGTTGAACTAGGCAAACGAAAAAAAGGTTGAACTAGTTAAAAGATCTTTGTTAAGAGAAATTTATTTTTCCCGTGTATTTATATAAAGAGCTGGGTTACTTGAATAATTGCAGCCGAAAGTATCTAACCGCAAGAAAAAAGAAATAAAAATACGAGACTGATCCAGTTCTTTGTGAGTTTTTAAATACAACTGGCTTAAATTATTCGTTAGGTGCTAAGCTAGTTAGATTGGGAAATATCAGTAGTTAGATTGTCGAACTGTTGAATCGTCCAACACAATTTATAGTCAGTAGTGGAACAGCAGCCCAACAAAGCAACTGGAATCGAACAATTACGAGTGAAATTGCCATTGCGCGATCCGTTGCGGCTTCCCAAGAGCTGCTGCCAATTTTGGCAGACAGTAACTTGCAATAGTCGAAAGTAGATTTACGATAGTCGAAATTTACATCGTCTGATAGACGTAAGAGTTTGCGACATTTGAAACCGATAAGAAATAGCTGAAAATGGATAGTGTTGCGACAAAGTTGTTAGTATTTTATGAATTACAGAGAGTTAAAACAACTTAGGTATTGTTACCGAGTACCTAGATGTTTCGACCTAGTAATTTTTGTGAATAAATAAATCGTTTCAGACAAATTGACTAATTATCGACAAGATACGTCAGAAATAAGAAATAGTAGTTAATGACTTAATGCATAGACATAACGTCTAAATTTGAAAAGTTAGAAGAAAATGAATTTTCTTTGTAGTTAATGAGTTCTTTCAATAAGCCGACGATGTTGTGTTGCGGAATTTGGAATACAATTTTGGTTCTTGTTTTTTTTTTTAATAGTTATTTGAATTTTGTCCTTATAATTTTCTCCATAACTTAACATACATTCTTTAAAACTATGGACTTACTTAGTTTTATTGTTAATTTAAGAAACCATTAAATGAAAATTACTATAAAATGTTTATGGCAAAAAGTCATTAACTTTATTATTTAGCTTTAAAAAAATATGTTTTATGTAATAAATTTAGTTCTTGTTGATTTGAATAATAAAAATATATCACTAATACTGCATTTACTTTCATACCTCTCGTATTTACCATGATTATGCCATGTTCAAGATTGAAAAGGTTTATTAATTGATTTCTCATGAATTGACTTTGGTCGTATAAATTTTAACGCTAAGTTGCAGAAGCAAAGGGGTTTCATCAGAACACTTACAAGAGTAAACTGAATCACAGAAGCACAATTTGCAATAAATTGGAATGCCCCATTTTCGTCAATCAGAAGAGCAAAATGGAAATTCCAAAAACGTTCTGACAGGTCAACGTATAAAGAAGTTGCTAAATGAACTTCCGTTTGCTAACAGGGTGGACTTTTTATGAAGTTTGTCTTCATTGTAGGGATGTGATTGTTCTGTTAACATTATATTATTGTGCAGCGCCAATCAGAACTGACAATAATTTTTACCCTCTTTTGTTTTAAAAGCATTCGAAGGCAGTGCCCAAAATATTGGTTTATCGATGAAACAATTACCTTTTTAATGAGTGTCTTCATTCGTTGCACTACCAGAACGTTCGATTGAACCTTAATTTAGCAAAATAAAGCTTCTTAAAATAAAAAAAAACCCAAAATCTTAGTACTTTCAGGATTACTTGAAAACTACTGAACCGATTTAGAAAAAAAATGGATCCATCTCGCAAGACAACCCAATCAAACAAACAATAATCATAATCTGTTCTTAAATGTCAAAGACACGCGCAAAAATCCTCCTTTTTTGAAGTCGGTCAAAAAATGTAATAGTTTCTTTTACACAGAATTCCCTTTCATAATATTGTGATTTGTCATAATTATATTGGTTGGTTCTTATTTATTAATGACCAATGTTTGTGATGTTGTCTTATATTTATTTATCTTCCTCGATATATTTCACAAATCAGCCCATTGTTCCTCGCAATTCTCAAACAACATCTATCGAGCAAAACGTCTGCACATCCCTACACTCAACATCGTTACTGCGCTTCAGTTTTGCAATACACAGCGTATTTTATTAGCTTCTGGCAGCAAACAATATGTTCCATATTTACTTTATACTTTTTCTGATGCTGCAAAATGGCCGACTTGAAAGTCGTGTTTATGCTGTTATCTACTTTTTAGGGTTCCGTACCCAAAGGGTAAAACGGGACCCATTACTAAGACTCCGCTGTCCGTCTGTCCGTCTGTCACCAGGCTATATCTCATGAAACGTGATAGTTAGATAGTTGAAATTTTCACAGATGATGTATTTTTGTTGCCGCTTTACCAACAAATACTAAAAACAGAATAAAATAAATATTTAAGGGGCTCCCATACGACAAACGTGATTTGTTTTGCTCGTCTTTGTTCTGTATGGATAACGGCAACAGGTAGACGCTTGAAATATTCACAGTATATTTAGTTATGTTTTCACTTTAGTAATAAATAATTAAATTAAAATAAAACAAATATTTAAGGGGGGCTCCCCATACAACAAAAGTGATTTTTACGGAACCCTTCGTGCACGAGCCCGACTCGCACATGGCCGGTTTTTTCTAGTTGGTTGTCTTTAAAGAGTTGCTGCTTTTAATTAGAGTCAGGTCTTGTTGTATGACTCGGGCTTGAGAGTGTCGCAGTTTTTAGAATACTGTTTTAATTAACAACAAGGTATTTTGTAGTGTTTTTGCGAGTTTTTGCTTATTTTATATCGTTTGAATGGTTGACATAACTTGACAGCAGATGATTTTTGTTGGTAATATATAAAATCTCACTGTTTCTTCCTACTATCGTAATATAAATTGACTACCTTCAGGTTCTTTTAACACGACTGCAGAAAAACAGAAGAGTGTATTGTGTTCAGGGTATGTTTGTATGTATATGAGTTTCTTTTTTATCATAATTTCTAAATGCCTGAACAAATTTGGATGTGTGAAGTATCGTTAGAACCCTTACATCACTCCAAGTGACACTGGCTATAGATTGGAGGCCTTAATGAGCACATGCCAAAATGATATAATTTGTCACTAAAATGAATGAAATAAAAATAAACACTTTGATTGCTATTTCCAATACCGATTTTTATCACTTTCATAGTTAATTTATGGCTCAGTAAATCTTATTAAAAAGTTTAAAAAGTTTATTTGACAACTGATATTTACATAAAATCTAATTACCGTTTGACTGCCGTTTTAACAGATAAAACCATATCGCACGCAATTTAAACATTAAACATTATAATGCCCTTAAAACCATTCAAAGGCCATCAAAGTCGCGACGCAATAACGAGGATATAGCCTTCATTCATCACCAGTGTCGTAAACGGTAATCACATCATACGCGATCAAACTTCACACCTAGTCGAAATCTCGCGGCCCCTGATGTCTTTTTCACTGTTCATCCCCTTTTATGATGGTTGGTTACGATGGTGTAAGTGATAAACTCACGCGAAATAGCAATGCGCGAATGCACCACGACTATCGATACTTTTCTCGCGATGTCTAACCCATTCACACTTCACAGATTGCGGGACACGGCGAAATTAGTATAGTTGACAAAATAGTCAACACAACTGCTGTAACTTTTCTATATTTCTAAATGAAATTTTATTCTACACAAAGGCTAAATAAAATTAAGTCTGTTAATAAATTTCAATAAACCTAATGCAACGAAATCGGCTATTATTTATGCTTTAGGCTTAAAATATGTTGTCAGTGTCTTAACCTGGTTATGAAGAATGAAGCGTGTAACCAATTTCAAGAAATATCTAAATCCAAAACAACATAATAATTATGTAGGTAATTAAATAAAACGACTGTCTAAGCGAATTTTCAAAAAGTTAATCTCCATTACTTCTTGAGTTACACCATAACTTGAAGTCGTAAAGATAATGTAGGAGTTGGAACTCTCATAATATTATAATACTCTGGTGTATCCGAAAGGAAATTCGAGTGATAATAAAATTTAAGTATGAATTATTGCCTTCTCGCATAAGGATTTATGCTGAAGACCTTCAATGTATCCGTGGGATAAGTTCGTAAAACAATTTAAAGTTGACTGTCATTATTATTAGTATCATTAAGATCCGTCTTGTTAGTTAGTCTTTAATGATTTGCTCTGAAAAAATCTGCTAAGAAGGTTTATTTTTCTCTATTGTCTTAAAAAACAAGGCTTTTTTGTTGGCCTGCATTTGTTTAAGACAATAAATGGTTTAACAAAGTTTTGACCATTAAGTCATAACAGTTTTTTTTATCTTTTTTTATAAAATAGGAAATAGATGTAAAAATATTTTTCCATAACTCAACTTAACATAATGTCTGTTTCAGTTATAGTTAGTGCTACGAGATGGTTTTTTTAGTTTAATTATTTACTTACTTCTATTGAGTTTCTTAACTTAATTTAATTAAGTTTATTAACTTAATTGAATTTCCTAATTGGTATATCCTGAATTTAACTGATACAGGTTCCTAGCTTAGCTACAAAGCTCAGATATCTAAATTCTAACTCACTGAACTAAGAGAGGTGAACCATGTAAGCAGCTTGTATGTGAAGGTCTACTACCTAAGCACACATTTATTAACAATATTATATTTTACACGGTTAATAATTACGAACACGGTGATAGAAAGTTCGAAAAAAAAATGAAAAAAAAAGTTCGATAACAAATCCGAAGATTTGAATTTCAATTTTCCCACTTTCACTACCGTAATTCGAAATAGGCTATTTGCTAAGTGGGTCGGTAGCGAAGTGGTCACCTAGAGAAAAATGAGAAATGGGCTATTTGATAAGTAGATTAGTAGACCTCTGGCACGCTGAGGGGTATTTTAAACCGACTTCAAAAGACGTTTATTAATATCAGATATAGATATGCGTTGGTAACTATAAGTAATTAGGCAGATTTCAATATTATTTCTTGCTTTTTAGAGCTGTTTTTTTAACTTTTTGATTAGTTTTTTTGAAGGAGGTTTTTTTAGAAGTGATAAACTGCGTACTATTACGACGAGGTTTGATCCGAGGTTTGATTTCAATCCATTTCCATATTAAATTACATTGATTGCTATTTCAGTAAAAGTATAACTAGGTACCTATATAATAACTCGGAAAAAGCTTACTTTAATAATATTATATTCTATGACTATTACATTCTTAAACTCATAATTTCTACTGTTATGTTACCTCAAAACAGTTTACTGCTTCATTACCTGAAAAGAAAAAATATATTTTAAAATTAATTATATTCAAAAACAAACTTTATAAAGGCACAGTCGAGTTCATAGTAGAGTGTATAGTTCATACAATTGTGGGCATAAGATTGATGAACTGTCAAAAGTGCGTACATATTATTGAACTCTTACGTACTTGGTAAAAACGAATATTCATAAAGTTAATGCATTATGGGCCCTCCACATGCACGAGCCCAGCCGGAAGGCCAAGGAAAAGATTGTACTTTAGAATATAGAGACTACAGAAGATATGCAAATATCGTATTTATTAGGTACCTACATACATACTTACAATTAAAAATTATGTTGTTTAATCGATTGCCACGAGTTAAACCGACAGGACGAAAACAAAAATTAAAACACATTCCGTGTTATTACAAAAGATTTTTAAACTTAGACACCTGTTTAAATGTGATGCTGTCTCTTTCAAACAATATCGTCAAACAAGTGACAGCATCATGTTTAAACAATGTCTAAGTTAAACAGGTGCTTATAAATCTTTTGTAATAACACCGATTATATCTGTCCTCTATTTTGTGTTAGACCGATACGCGGCGGCCGTCGGCGGCCTTCCGGCCGGGCCTGCGCATGAAGGGGGCCCATTTCTATCGTATTAAATTCACCATTTTATGACTGAAAAATTATTTGCTAATATTTCACATACCAAACACAAATAAAATTTTTCACTTCTTGCATGAAACAACAGCTTCGATGCTAAAATGGCGTAAAGTAATTTAGCAGAATTTGATATAGGTATCAGAATCTGAATCACTTTTTCCGAGTTGCCTGAACACCTGACATATTTATCAAGGGCCTTTTTACAGGAAAGGCAAAAACTCTCCTCGGAATAAATACATCCATTTCGACGGCGGCTCTTATTTATCGCCCCGTGTGGCACGACCCGGGCAGGCTTAAACAGAGATGGACGTAGGTATCAATAACTTGATTACATTTTTAAATATTTAAGCGTTTTTGTGAAAATCTTTAGAATTTTAGTATGCATGAGATATATTTTTATTGATACTTTTGTTTGGTTGAACTCTAGATTTTTCCATTAATGAAGAGCATTCGTTTTAAAAAGTAACCGATAGGGCTTTTTAGATCAGGACAATTTACTTTTTTTTATTCAAAAATTTTAGTCACACACTTAGCCAAGCTAACTATGGAGACTACACGCATCAATAGGTAACAATTAATATTTAGGTACCTACTAACGCAAACATAATTTAATTAATCATACCTTTGCTTAATAATATGGTGTTGATATCTCTAAAGGCAGATCGTAAAATCAAATAAGAATGTACCAAAAAAAAAACGATTCTCCCAATATGAAAACCATTACACAAAATAGTTTTCTGAAATTCCCATATTTAGTTAACTGCTTAATAAAAGAACAAAATTCTTGACCAGATAACTATGAAAGCCTAACGCAGTTACGTTTTCCGAATAGCAAATGTGCAAAGCATTTCATATCTTATTTCAATAATACAAGGACTTAAGCTTTCGTACCAGGACAATGCGATGATATTTATATAACGACTATATTATACAATCCGGCTTACGCTCCTTAATGGAACAACAAAACGCAACTAAAAGCTATCCCACTTCGTACGGAGGAAAACTTAACCGACAAATATGCTTATGAATGTTTGTCGTATGTCACAAGCGGTAAGGTCTATGACACAGGGAATAAAAACGGTTATCCCATAACAAGTTTTTACATAAAATCTCTCGTTAAAACGATAAGAGTGTAGTTTCTGTTTTAATAATTATTATCACTGCCCCCCTATATGTTTTCATACTCAATCTGCGCACAACGGGGTTGGCTACATTTATAGTAATGTGTTACTTTTAAAACGTCAATACAATACTAAATAATATACTAGAAAAATAGGACTCGCACCAGATCATGTTCTCGGACGGAAATCGAACCCGCGACCTTTGGATAACCGGTCCAATGCTCTGACCGCTGAGCTACCGAGTCACTAGTAAGAACGTCGAATTTCTTCTAGTATATATAAACTCTTACGCTGCAAGCCAGCGCCATCTCACCAATGTAGAAGGAAGTAACCTCGACATTCAACTGAACATCTTTCCAGATATTTTTAAGCAGTTGATTAAGATGAGAAAGCTATATAACTATTTGAAATTTAAGCATTCACAATGCTATTTTTATATATTAAATAATATACTAGAAAAAATAGGACTCGCACCAGATCATGTTCTCGGACGGGAATCGAAGCGGCGACCTTTGGATATCCGGTCCAATGCTCTGACCGCTGAGCTACCGAGTCACTAGTGAAAACGTCGAATTTCTTCTAGTATATCAACTCTTACGCTGCAAGCCAGCGCCATTTCACCAATGTAGAAGGAATTAATTGTAATTTTTCTAGTATATTATTTAGTATTATATAAAAATAGCATTGTGAATGCTTAAATCTCAAAATTTCAAACGTCAATACAATTTGTGAATGTAGTTGTTTGTTGTGCCAAATAAATAAATAAAAAAACTGCAGATATTAAATAATTAGGAAAAGGTGTGTATTTTTTTATATCTGCACTGCCATATAACCCACGTCAACTCAATATGGATTAATAATAATAATAAATATTCTTTATTTACTCTTCACATAGGTTATTATTAATACGTAACTATACTATGAGCTAAAGCTTACGAATAAAACTTTTGTGAGAGACTGGAGTCCATACTAGGATCCCCGAGGGGCCTGTATTAACAGATCTCCAGGCCGCACCAGGATCGCACCCTATTATTAAAGAGACACTAAATGTTTAAGAATTTCCTACGTATAGTTATATATCATTATTTGACGACCTCCGTGGTCGAGTGGCTTTGTACACCGGGTTTCAAGGTGTCGCCATCTCTGAGGTCCCGGGTTCGATCCCCGGTTGGGTCAATTAAGAAAACGAACTTTTCTATATTGGCTCAGGTCTGGGTGTTTGTGATGCCACCGTTGTCTCTGATTTCCATAACACAAGTGCTTTAGCTACTCACTTTGGAATCGGAGTAATGTATGTGATGTTGTCACATATTTATATTTATTTATTATGATAAGAGTAGAGGATTGTTGGGTGTTAGCGTCTGGAAATGCAACTGGGATTAAAGGCTTAACGGTCCTTCCAAAACACGGAGGAGCTCGACATAATAAAGATTTCAAATCATAATTCAATTTGACGACGATAAGACTGGGAGAAAAAGCAACCCTTGACGGCTTTCTTACTTCACGTTACAAGTTCTCCTGCTTAGGGCTTGCTGCGATCGCAAGCTATCACATCACATTGCGCATACCCTTAGACTACCCATACCCTTAGACTAAATAAATGATTATTAAATTTAGATTTCTCGCATTCACAATGCTATTTTTATATTAAGATATATAATATTAGAAAAAATACTAGAAAAAATCGAGTCACCCGCACCCTTGGGATTCCGGCCCAATGGACTGACCAATTATGCTACCGAGTCGCTAGTGGGAGCGGCGAAATTTTCTAGTACTTTTAACTTCTTCGCTGCAAGCCAGCGCAATTTCATCAATGTGAGGAAATACCCCCACATTCGAAAGAAACATCTTTCCAGGGGTTTCTGGAAAATGATTTTGAATTTGAAGAGTCACTAGTTTATACTTTGTACCACAGCGTCAACGAACTAGTACAATGGGTATAAACATGAAGGAAATACCGCAGGAACAGGACATTACCCGCACAATGGGACGTGTGCTTAAAACATGTTCTACAATGCGATCGACATAATAGACCATTACCACCCAGCTTTAGTCTTAATCTCATATGGTTTAAGGGTTTTGGAGAGTGAGGTTTTTTTACTTTATTAGACAGTATATTTCGAATTATATATGCCATGGCAATTTTTAATGTAAGTACTTAATTGATAGAAAGCGATTCCAAAGTAAGTAGCTAAAGCACTTGTGTTATGGAAATCAGAGACAACGGTAGTATCACAAACACCCAGACCTGAGCCAATATAGAAAAGTTCGTTTCGAAATTGACCCAACCGGGGATCGAACCCGGGACCTCAGAGATGGCGACACCTTGAAAACCGGTGTACAAAGCCACTCGACCACGAAGGTCGCATTAAATTAGAAAGGGTATTTGTTTTTCTGTTCCGCTTTCACGTCTTAAGAGTCCGGCGAACAGTAAGCTGCCCATACAAACATAATACCAAAATAATTTGCAATTTGAGCATAATTAACTCTTCTTGTGATGTTATTCGGATTAAGACAGTATTTGTCTAGGGTTCTATTAAATAAAACATCCAAAATACTAACCCAATTCAAAATATAAGCCAATTTAATTTTTTCATACAAAACTGTAAATCGCATTAATTTTTATTTGGTTTGGTATTTTTTAATTATTTCTAATTTTTATCTAATAGAACTCTAGACAAAAACTGCCTTAATCCAAACAACATCACAAGAAGAGTTAATTATGCTCAAATTGATTATTTTGGGATTACGTTTGTATGGGAAGCTCACTGTTCGCCGGACTCTTAACTATTCAACCGATCACCATTAATTTTTGCATACAATCAAGAAAAAAAAAATTAGCGAGGGATATCAAAACTATATAAAAAAAAATGATCACGGAGACGAAGTCGCGAATATTGTAATTACGCAAGTAGCTAATTATCTGCTGTACTGCAGATTAAAGTTTTTAATAAGAAAATTCTGAAGAATTTCTCCCTCAACTGTTGCACGCTCAACAAAAGTTTTACGTGGCACGACAAACATTTGTGAGTTTGAGCAACAATTGCGAAACACTCTTTATGACTGCAACTTACGAATCCAAGCAAGTCTGAAAAATGCGCTTGTGTTTCATTAACTTCCGATTCAATCGAGTCTTTGCCAAATTACTTAAAAGGAAGTTCCTATTTCAAAAACTTTATCGAATGTAAGAAAAAAATATTATCAATAACCATTTTGATAACCTGTATACACAGCGTGAAATTTTAATCATTTAGTTCCCGCAGTGGGGTGGTTCCACTCATGATAGCAAGCAACTTTTACTATGGGGTCAACAGCTCTGATATCGCGAAAAGCTGTCGCATACATTAAGGTCGAGTAGATATTGCACTTTTGTACGGAACAGCTGATTTTTTAAAGGATATTAGAGTTGGTCCCATAGTGAAATCTGCTTGTTATCATAAGTGGAACCATCCCACTGCAAGAACAAAATTATTAAAATTTCAGCTTGTATGTCTACCGCCGCTGATTCCACACCGTCACGAGAACGAAATGGCTTAGTCTATATTTGGCGATCGTGAAGACGCGCCATAAGGTATTCAGTAATATATTACACAACTAGTGAAGTAGAGCAGGTAAGCCTTTCAACCTCACTAACGAGCCTGAGAAGCCAAAGCGACCATAACACGTGTTTATGTATTGAGGGAATTAGTTCCAGGCTACGTCGAATTCAAAAGGGAGATTATTGAAGCGATTCGTGTCGAACACGATTTGCGGTTCGTGCCCTTTACGTGCAAACTCAAAGTGACGTTATTGGAATTGACTTTAAGATTTTTATTAAGAGATTTTAAAAGAATTGAATTATAGATAGTAGGTATTTAGGTATATTAAGATACAAATGAGCAGAGCTCACGAGTTTCATACGACGTTTTTCAATACATTTGCGAGGAAAAAACAATAGTAATTTATGATACAAGGTTGGTAAGGGGGTTTTTAAAACGAGTTGATATTTTATAATCGTCACGAATTTTAAAAAACATTAACAACCGTGTACCATACTCCGTTTTTCAATATATTTGCGGGAAAACATTATAGGACTTTCTGACATAAAAAAAATCGTATACAAAAACGTACGGTGGTGGCGTGCGGTAAAATTAACTTTCCACACGCTGTACTAAACCGTAAACAAAAACGCACGGCGTGCGGTAAAATCTACTTACCACACGCTGTACTGTCATCGAAAACACACATTTTCGAGCAACTGTATTAAATATAATTCCCACATAGTGACAAATACGTTGAAAACTAAATATGAAAATTATGGGAAAAGGCGCGCATGTTTTTTTATTCTCACGCCATGCAATAATATTTTGCGAACAAAGGTATGTGTGAACATATAGCCTACTTCAAAATTGTGCTACAGCAAATAAATATAATATTTTATGGCAAAATAATTATGATTAATCTAAAGATAATGTTTTAGTCTAAAAGAGCGGTTATTAATAAAAAAGCATTGGTGAAATATAAAGCATACGTAGTGTTGTTTTCGTTTTAGTATTCATCTGCTTTGTTATTAACTATCTAACTAATTAAATAGATGGCGTTGGATTCCAATATTTAAAAATACTCAGGGTAAAATTGATAATCATAATATAAATAATGTAGGTGATACGAAGTTCACAAGGTTCACTAGTACACAATATATTATTTAAAATGTTCTGGATTAACAAGCAGATATTTTTTAAGTATTTCATTATTAAAATATAGAAACGTTCTTTTTTCTTTCGCTTTAAAAATAAATCGATGCTTTGTTGCCTTTCTTTTTCTTCGTATTCAGTCGTTTTGTGCCTCTTCTTCCAATAACAAAATCATCAAAGTTGTTGAAGTTAGGTCGATTATTACAACAAAAACACATACCGTAAATGACCGCCGAGGCTGTTTGTTGCGTTCAGACGTCGATCAGAGCGTTCACCCTGACGTCAGACGTCGCGTATAGCGTAAAAGAGGAGTCCTTAGCCTTAGTGTTGTGTGCGGCGGTAGTTGGAAAAACTGTTTTTTTTTTTTTGACGGTGGACGAAGACTCCACCGCAGAGGAGGAGGCGTAACACCGCATCTGCAGTCAGCCCGTGACGACGGTCAATACAACTCGGTCAAAACGTCGGGAAAAGGTGTTTAAACACCAAGTTTAAACACGTTTAATACCTGTGATTAATTATGATCTAATACAATATTTAAAATGATTGTTTTGAATTAAAAGACATGTAAAGATTGTAACAATTTTGACATTTTAAATCTCTTGTTAAAACGAATACGGTTATAGTTCATTACCCTGTCGTGGAACTGCCGATCCTGCTACTTTCATCCTGGCTAGCATTGGATGACCTGGATTTCTACAATAGCTCTTGCCTAAATTTTTCTTCTTTCGCTTTAATCATCGCTTCTGCCTTTACCCATATGTCTTGTTCCTTTCGTTTGAGGCTCTTCTTTCGCCCTGAATACATCTTACATAAGTCGTCTGCATATTTTGACGGTATGAATTCAGTCACATGAGGCGTACTACTATTCGTAAGCTTTCATCTATTACTATTATCACTGGCACATTTTTAAACTTTCCTTTTAAACGATACTGTTTTTTAAACATAGAACAGGCCATTTGGATTTAGGAGGGATAAATTTAGATGACGCCCGTTTCTTATGCCATTTATTGACCTTTTTAACCCTTAACGCAAAAAGAGGGATGTTATAAGTTTGACGAGTATGTTTGTTTGTCTTATGTATTGATGAATAGATCTCCTTTAAACGATACTGTTTTTTAAACATAGAACAGGCCATTTGGATTTAGGAGGGATAAATTTAGATGACGCCCGTTTCTTATGCCATTTATTGACCTTTTTAACCCCCCATGCAAAAAGAGGGATGTTATAAGTTTGACGAGTATGTTTGTCTGTCTCATGTATTGATTAATAGATCTCCGCAACTTGCACATTTTTCTCCCATATTGAGATTATCTCAAATTTTAACCGATCTACGGCCATGTCGCACTTTTGGCTGAACATCGGGCACATACAACATTTGCAATGTTAAAACTTCTTCTTCAAACGTAATGCGCGGGTAATTAAACGGGTCAAAAATATTAAAGAATACTATTTTTCTGGTCTATAACCAGATCACTCATTATCTAACTCATAATCTATAGCAATCGCTTTCAATTTGGCACGAATGCTACGTCCATTGCTGTGGCATTACAAGGCACCTGTGACAGACTGTCTTTGAGACCCAGCGATGGATGTACACGATTGCCAAATTAAAAGCAATCGCGATAGATTTTGAGTTAAGCAATAAAGCCCCTGGTCACGTCTTCCGCTCTATTACAAGTTTAATTTATAAAAAAAATAGCTTTACCCTTAGGCCGTTTGTCCACCGTCGCCGCCGTCACCAAACCGTCAACGCGAACGGAATTATTTTATTTTGAGTTCAAAATGGCGGACGTGACGTGCGTGCAGTGGACAGGCGTCATAGTAATGTATGTATCGCGGTAGACAAACGGCCTTATGTAGTCAGACCATAGGCTTTGCAGTCAGTTCAGTAAACATTAGACTAAGCTGGCAGTAAATATTAGGGTTAAAGCAACTAAGTAACACAAAATGTGTGCGACAGCGACGCCCATCGATGGTGATGTGACACGAAAAAGGAACAACTTAGTCATAAAATACTAAGAGTTACTGAGAACAGTTAGTACTGTTTAGTACCCACTTGAGGGCATATACTTATGTTAGTTGATTTTACTCGAAAGTACAGCCATTGCCGAGAGGCAGATCAATATTGTTACTAACATTTTTAGAATAATTAATCATTATAATAGTATAAATCACTTGAGATGTTTCTTACTATTATTATAAGCGTATTGACTGAAAAATCTGAAAATATATTGTAAAAACTCCTTGAATTTTCTTTAGAACATAAGTTAACAAAACAGAGCCAAACTATTATCTAATCTGTGATAGAGGCAAAGACTTGACTTATAATAATTCATATAAGCCCTTGTTTCACAGATAATTGGTTCGTTACCAAACACCGTCTGGTTAATATAAGAGGAATTATTTATTAAATTAAATATTCCTGTGCTTACGCTTTTCGCGAACCTAAGTGGCAACCCACCCGTAGATAAGATGCCAAACTGATTAATTTCAGACCTATGGCTTACTAAAGAGATAGATTATTGAGTACCGAGATTAATCGGTTTATGACAAACCTATACGTATAACGGGGGTCTTTTTATATACAGAAGCAAAGACGACGACCTCCGTGGTCGAGTGGCTTTGTACACCGGTTTTCAAGGTGTCGCCATCTCTGATGTCCCGGGTTCGATCCCCGGTTGGGTCAATTTGGAAAACGAACTTTTCTATATTGGCTCAGGTCTGGGTGTTTGTGATACCACCGTTGTCTCTGATTTCCATAACACAAGTGCTTTAGCTACTTACTTTGGAATCGGAGCAATGTATGTGATGTTGCTAAATATTAAATATATATTAAATATTAAAGCTAAAAAAACTTACTTTTATTAAACTGTTTTCAAACTTTCCCTAATAGCAAACCTGATTCATTTATCTATCCTTTTTATCGTTTCAAAAGAAAGTCATCTTTGTAAGCTTAATGAAAATATTTGAATAGGAATTTACTTTACTAACGAAAGCACTTTTTTCGGTGTTTACTAAACAGAAGTGTTAGTTAATTAGAGGTTCATTCTATGATAACTTTCGAAGAATTAAAGTGTATATGTATAATTTTGCGTTTATTTGAATTGGATGACCAAATATATCATCATATAGTAAAATTCGTAATAAGTTTAAAGACTTTGATGCTCAATCAAAACTTTTCTAAAGCATAATACCTCTACAGCATGGAAAGGCCGCTTTTGGTGTGTAAAAACTCTCAGCAAAATTTATTTTTGCTGCGAGCGTGAGTAAAAGTGATTCGAGTTTCAGATCATCTCACTATCTTTTGGAACTACTCAGCACTGAAAAAACATATTGTTAAATAATGTCTTACATAATTATGTTTCTTACCTATAACACTTTTCTCGCTGGCAGAGGTGTAAAGTTGTAGGTATGTTTCATACGAGAGAATTTTTTTATGTCTTGTGCCTTTAAATCACTTATTGTGCTCTTACTGATATTACTTAGCTAATTCTTGATTTGATGTCAGCACTTGAAGCAAAAATAACTTTGCTCACGTGTTAAACAATTGTATGTTTGACCACTTTGATGGTATTTCTTAAACCAGGTTTTTACAACGAAAAAGTAAAGACCAAGTAATGCTGCTGAAAAGACGTACTCCATTAGCTTAAATTATTTAACCATACGCAAAGAAATAATTTATACAACATGTTACGAAAATACCCCTAATGCCGAATATGGTATATAGGGACCATCAAACTGATCAACTTACTATGGGACCAACTCTGAAATCGCGAAAAAAAATATCAGCTGTTTCATACAAAAATTAAAATCGAAAATATCAAAATGTATGAAGCAGCTGTTTTTTTTTTCGCGATTTGAGAGTTGGTCCCATAGTAAAAGTTGTTCAGTTTGATGGTCTCTATATACCATGTTCGGCATTAGGGGTATTTTTGTAACATGTTGTATAACAACAAAGAAAACGGGTTGCTTGAGCTCATTTTGACTATTTACCTCTAAATTTGTTTACCTTTTCTGCTAGATATTATGTGCTTATGCAGTTGTGCTCTTCTGGAAAGGAATCCGTACAGGGTCCGCCTTTTTATTTTTATCTCTCAGTAGAAGTATGGGCACAAAATAGTAAGTCTGTGTATACGGGCTTAACAAACAAAAAAGAAAAACGTCTTAATAACATCTTGCAGAATTTAATTTTGAAGTTGTGTTTAAGTTCGTTGGTGGATGTCAACGCCCGTCTGTATGGTTGGCTAAGTTTTTGTTCTAAATTAAATTTTTTTCGTGTCTGTGAGACATCAAAGTGGAATTATGAATTAAGACAAAATTGAAAAAGTATTTTGTTATGAGACATGTAGTTTGATATGAAAGAGTTGTTTTGACAAGCGAGATAAATTCTGTTTAAGACTTGAAATTGGTACCAGTCTTACAAACGACATAAATGTAGATGCATTTGTTCTCACAAGTAAGTAATAAAACTTTTTCTCATTAACAATGTTTCAGGCTCTGATATTTTATAATCTCCAAGGTAGTAAGACAGTTTTGTCCGTAATATGGGTGCTAATTTAGTTTAGTTTAGTTTAAAATATTAATAACATATTAATATTTTGGTTCCTCCACTTGACAGTCAAAGTAAATGACACATCCATATTATTTTCTATGGTTTATCCATCAATGTATAGTTTCAATGTTGTTTTAACGCCATTTTTCGAGTGACCGACTTTGAACAAATTGCAATAAAACAAACAACAATCGAACAAACGCTGACCTTTTTGAATTCCGCCTCTACTAATAAAAGAGTGACTGAAGTGAGCAACAAGTGACACACGGTTCGCACGATCACACATCAGCTATGTTTTTTGAATTAAATGCTATCTATACCAATAAATGATGTTAGAACATGTCAAAGTAGTATTTTCTGGGGTCAACACAACTTAAACTTTAAGACTTTGAGTTTAACTTGTCTCTCTTTCAGGTATGTTGCAATTACCCGTAAATTCACAAACATCACAACACGTAATACGTAAAACAAACGAACCAATCACAGAGTTCTATTTCAATCCAGTGCGTTCGCATAGGCAAGAGTCGTTTGAGTGTTATTTTTGAATACGGGTGTTATACCCCGTTTCACGAATCGAACTCCTAGGGAACAAAATACTCGCAGCTAATTGGTCAATGCGCGCGGCTAGAGCTATACAATAGGCTAAAAAAGTTTTAGGCTATTGAAGGTCACGCGCATTAATCAATGGGCGCACTCAAGCCGATTTTTTTCGGGAGCTCGTTTTGTGGAATAGACTTTTTATTTTGTGGATTTATCAAGCCAGTGTGTCTCATACACAATTTGACGGTGCCGCGTTCACGTAACACTGGTTCCCTTAGAAATTAATCGTGTTGTGCGTGTTAGTACGGTCAATATCACGCAAGACTTTCTAGATTGCTTTTCTGTTTTTAGCTACGAGGAATTTTTCAAAGGTGAGTCCAATTATGTGTCGAGTTTTTTTCCCTTGAAACGACAAACTTTACGTGTTCTGCTAACCTTAGTACTGATTACATTTAACACAAAACAGGTTTTAACAAATCAAAGTGGATTAAAAAAGGTTTTGTCTTTCTAATAAGGTCGGCTAATTCATCTTCCATTTACTCAAAATTTTGTATGAGGATATGACTTGTCATTAATTTAAACTTTTATTTTGAAGTTTTATGTTATATTATTTTGAAGTCTACGAGGGCGATTTGATATAAGTCTACGACTAAGATCAAAAAAGATATTTTGTTGTATAATTTATTTTTGTTTCTTAAAAAGAAACTCCTTTCGAAGCTTTACGTTACAATTTTGTTCAAAATTTCGCAAAAGATTTTTGGAAACAAAAGCTTAAGCGACTTCTAACTTTTCTTAATGACTCTGTCGAGTCGACAGGGTCCCGTCTCGAGAGGGACGACAGTGACCATCTTGGCTGCACTCATGACATCAAAATTTATCAAACCACGATACGAATTATTGCCGAAATATTTTCTAGATATTGCCTGCTATGTTTTTTTCTCCTACCAAACATGAATAAATGTCTTGGAGGGCAAAGATTTTTATCAAGCCAAAAGGTGGTGTTTGAAATGGGCCCCCATTCAAGTTACCACATTTTTGAGGCAATGAAAGAAAAAATAATGGGTTAAAGAGGTATGAACTCTGCTGGACTGGGTACGCAGAGCTCCACAAAAATTATGTAGAGAAATAAAACACAATATGCTGAAAAAAAGTGTTTCTTCTTTCTAAAGTCATGGACTTATCATACCCTCATATATTTGTAATTCTATAAAGCTAATGATAAGTGATTAACTTTATATAAAGTACACACTAAAATATTCTTTATATCTACGTCTCATTGATACACATATCCATATTATTTTCCTACGTTTATACACAAATGAGTCTATAATTTTCCTAGTATTTATTACCTAAAAGCTTGTTTCTAAATCTGAAATCGATATTATTTATCTTTATTGTAGTATATGTTAGTAGTACTGTAATTTTGTAGGACGACTAAAATAAAATACTTTCACGGATGGTAACATTTTTTTAAATATTGTTTTATTTGATATTTTATTTCCCGACGTTTTGCTTCGTATAGTAGGTAGGTAGGGTTTGCCCTGCGATTGCGGAAGAAAAGCAACCTTTGCAAGGGTCAGTCATGGCATGGGTGAACAAAAGTTTAGTATCTTGATCTCCTCCGTGCTTCGGAAGGTACGATAAGCCGTTGGTGCCAGCTGCGATAACAATTGCACTCGAATCTGCATTGGGCCCGTGGTGGGTTATGGCCTGTCTCCTTATCCACCTATAAGGAAGGCCTGTGCCCCAGCAATTAAAAATGACTGATATGCAACTGTAAAAGTATTTATTTCCAAAATAGTTTAATTATCAATATCACATCAAATAGAATAGAATAGAAAATAATTTATTACTATCCTCACAGAGAATGATCAAAATACTTAAACACTAAATTAAAAATAAATTAAAATTAAATAAGAACAATTAAACAAAGAGATTAATAAAAGGTCCCTGCCTCAGCGTATGAAAGCCGTGACGTTAGGGTAACGACATGGCACGCTAGAATAGAATCAAGAGTAAATATTACATTGCTGACTTTTTAAGATAATAATATGCTACTACTGCATTTCTAGATAATAACAGTATATCAAGCAACAGATTAAGCGGGCGTAGGTTCGTTCCAGATGTTTCCTATTTTCTTATGATTAAACTCGTTGCGGTCGTCGAGTGCTGATTTCCTCGGGGATTATATTAAAACGCTGTTTAACATTAAACTTTCAGCCACTAGCTTAACCGCCTTCCAAGTCTTTATTATTACTTGAGTTAAGTTTCATTTTGTTATTTTCAGTGATTTTAAAGAGGACATTAAGCTCGTTAAGGAGGTGGTTGCTTTTTAGTTGCAAATAGATTTATTAGGCAAATTATTTAGAATCATGAAGTGGGCCTTTTAAACAGCTGATATAAAATAAGTGGTTTAGATTCGTGTCAGAACTAACAAAGATGACCTGTTTTTTTTTGTATTACCTACATATTCTAACGTATTATAAAGTAGATTTCATAGATGAAGATGTTTAAAGAAATGAAGTCCTTAGGGTTGGTTTACCTTTCTAAATACCTAGTTTAAAAGTAAAAATCTAACCAACTTGGGCTAACAGAAACAGGCAAGTTTTTTTATGAATAAAGTTTTAAATAGTCTTCCTTATTATTCATCATACCTAACATGTAGTGAAATGTACCCCACTTAGGTCTTGAAACTTTCTTTGTTCATTTTTTATTTCAACGCCAGCCTGTCCCAAGCTCTCTTGCTCATAAAAATAATGGCTTCCATATCCCAGTGTTGCCACTTTGACGTGCTTTATGGAAACTTGACGCGTAATAACGCTAGAATGTAAGTCTGCAAAGTTAGCGACGATAGCTTATCAGCTATTGTTGCTTGAAGGATATTAGTCGAGACTTTTAAGCAATATGGAGCATTAACGATCTATGCTTTCAAGATTTTTTTTATCTTTACTTAGTCTTCAAAAATAACCATATTTTTGTGGATTTGTGCATACCATTAGTGGAAGTTCCGATTGAATAATCATTAGAAAACAAGCCGCATCCAAAATATTAAAGTGTTTCCTAATTAAAAATAATGTTAACAATAAATTCTACTAATAACTGTATTCAAAATATTCTAAGCATAATGCAAACATTTATTACCTTCAACGATTGCTTATTGCGGGCTGTACGCTTATTTACGTTCTTTTATTACAAAACAGCTTATCGTTTAAATAAATCAAAATGTCCCCAAGCATCTTCATGCTTAGAAACAATGTTCAAGCACGAATGCATACGTCCTTGGGATTACGAACGCACGCATTCACATGAGTACGCTCGTACGCGTACGTAATGATTTGTCAATATTGTCTCCTATTTTATTTAAGTCCTTGTAAGTTATTTGCCTTTTTTTGTTTATCTGTATCACAAATAAATGAAATTATGGGTCTTTTTGAAGTTTCCGGTAATTGAAGTTCACCCAGAGAGAAAGAGTACCTACGCTAACACACAATTTTTATCTGTTTGCCTAACGATGTGTTTATTATAATGGCATTGTGTGGTGTCATTATAACTAAGCCTCTTTTATTCAGATTAAGTTTATCAGCACATCAAAAATTTACATGAGAATGTAAAACTCTTTTAAAAATAAAAATCTCCCGTGGTACTACCGGTAGTACCACCTATTTACTTTCTTAATTTAGCGTTCCAAAAATTCTAAATTTTGTTGATTTGCTATAAGTACAGTATTTTGTTTTCAAAGTAAAATAGACTTTATGCTGAACAATATAGTTGTGCTTTTATATTCCCTGAATAATTTTAACGGTACCAGTGACCGTCTAACATGTTTGTTATTAGCTGAAGAGCTACTGTGTTTGTCTTTTAAAAACACTTGAAGCTCTTAAGTTACTGAACATGGGTTAAGTAAGAAGGCTATATTCTTAGAAAAAATGCGTAGTTCTTATCAGGAGTTTAAAAGCAACAAACTAAAAGTTAAAAGACATGGATAATAAGTAAAGTTCAACGCCTAGATATAATTTAATCCTTATTTCAAAATAATCTGTCTTGTCGCTATAATGTTCGCATAAACCACCACATCAACCAGGACCTCCAGTTTTTCAACCAGGTTTCCCATCAGACCCGCTACCAGGCTTTCCGCCAGGACTTCCACCAGGACCTGTCTTCTTCGGACTGTTTTCATATTCTGACAAGGTAAAGCAAATTTGGCGAAATTCTTCCACAACTCTAAAACTACTTGTGAGGATGCGCCTCAGCTTTCTTTTTGCGTTTTGTGCACACTGCAAGGTTTTACAAGGTCCTCCACCGGGTTTCCTACTAGGTTTGCTACTGGGCTACCAGCAGATGCAATGTCTATTATGTCTATGCCTGCAATGGGACCAGCGAGCCACGCCCACTTTTTTGATTTCCACAAATAAGTATCTACTACCTACTTATACCTATTCATTGCAATATTAATACACTCATACACATTGATGATGTTTTTTAATTTTAAATTACTAGTTAATTGTTTGAAATCTTTGTAGGTATTAATGATATTATTTCTTGGGAAAATTATCAGCGTCTACCTTACCATAGTAATAATTTAGTATTTAAGGGACCTGTTCGGTCGTCTACGAAACCGTAGTTTCGTAAGTAGTTGCCAAAGAGAAAAGACAAATTCTATCAGCTGTTCGCAGAAACTCAAATATTATCTCACTTTTTAGGTCACAGGTTCACTTTAAATACTTGGAATCAAGTGCCTAGTGTATTGCCACTAGGCATAGCAAACTCTGTTTGTCGATATGGCGTGAACACAAATCAATTTTGTAGTTGTCAAGTCAGAGTAAGTAGCGAAGTAAGGTTTCTATGTATATTGTTCCGGCCGGTGTATAGAAGAATCTGAAGTATCATCGCAAGCTCTTATTTTTTCAACTTAGACGGTGACTGATCATCAGCCATTTTTAATGTCGCCACTGCTAGGGCATAGGCCTTCCTTATGTGTGGATAAGGAGGATGGGCCATGACCCACCATGTGGCTTAACGTGCTTTCCGAAGCACGGAGGAGCTCGAGATAATACATTTTTGGTCACCCATCCTATGACCGACCCTTAAGAAAGTTGCTTGCGTTATAAAGTTGCGGATGTAATGATACCTTCTAAAAAACTAGACTACGGATACTACTTGCACCAGATCATATTCTCGGATGGGAAACGAACCCGCGACCTTTGGAAGTCCGGTTCAATTCTCTTACCGCTGAGCTACCGAGTCACTAGTGCATTGTCGAATTTCTTCTAGTATATCCCACTTTTTAACTGCAAGCCAGCGTTATTTTATCAATATGAGGCATTGTGAATGCTAAAATCTCAAATTTAAAAATAGACTATGGATCTTAAAAACTCCTTGTAAAATTTTATTTAAATCCTTATCTTATAAGAACTTATTTCATTAACCTCTGAAGATGCCACTTTCGGTATAGGATGAACCTTAAGTTAATTTACCTATTCCTCGCTTGTGTTTGTGGTAATGTAAGCGACAAGCACATTCCTAGTCTTAGTATGTGAATTCTATACTAGTTTTTATAATAACACACTTAGACGTCTACAAAAAAGATTTCCAATTCTTTCCAAAATTGCTTTTATCTCTTATACAAAATAATTCTGATGTTATTATCTGTTCCTGAAGCACACGAGAATTGCGAGGACAAACTATAAGATATTACTCATATCTAAAAAAGTGGTTGCCATTCCTTGTAAAAACTGAGTTATTTTTTGTAAGACCTCCGTAGTTCGCTCCCGTAAGTAATTTTCGACACTTCACGCGAACGAAAAGCGCCGGTGAAGATGATCGATGACGCAACAAAACACGCAGAAACCGCACAAGTTAAAAGCGATGAAGTATCTTAAGAGGTTTCTAGTATGTTTGTAATAATAATGTGTAACACCGTACATTATTTTCTCCCTACTAAACAAATTTTCTCTAAAATCAAAGTATTCTCAAACTAGGCTATGTTTTTGGCTAACAGTACTACTAGATTACTAATTTTCACGTTTTTTTTCCTTTCTTCTTTTATCTTTAGGGATCCAATATAATATTTTAAGCAATTGACTATGTTGACCAGATAACCGTCTAGGTAGTTATTAAATTTTGAGTTTTCACATTCACAATGCTATTTTTATATGAAGATAAATAATATTAGAAAAAATCGACTCACCTGTAGCACCTCAGACGGGACTCGAACCAGCACCCTTGGGATTCCGGCCCAATGCACTGACCAATTATGCTACCGAGTCGCCGAATCCCAAGAGTATGCGGGTTCGAGTACCATCTGAGGTGCTACGGGTGAGTCGTCTAGGTAGTATTATGTTTTTGATTCATTTAGCCATGACTTAAAAATCTCTCTAAACAAATAAATTTTTTGACTTGAATATTATAGTTTGTACCTTGCGGCATGCACAAAACGCTGTCACGCTATATTTACATCGAAATGTCGCGTTGAATATTGAATTTTGAGTTAGTCGGCATTAAGGAAGGCTGAGGCGCATCCTCACAAGTATTTTTAGAGTGGAGGAAGAATTTCGCCAGCCAAATCAAGCTGAATCAGGTGACAAAATTTGCTTTAAAGGTAAAGGTTCAGACTCTGGCAAGGGACAGAGTCTGAAGTTAGAAATGGAGATAATATGTAGTTAAAACTAGAACAAAATCAGTTGACGACCTCCGTGGTCGAGTGGCTTTGTACACCGGTTTCCAAGGTGTAGCCATCTCTGAGGTCCCAGGTTCGATCCCCGGTTGGGTCAATTTAGAAAAACTAACTTTTTCTATATGGGCTCAGGTCTGGGTGTTTGTGATACCACAGTTGTGTCTGATTTCCATAACACAAGTGCTTCAGCTACTTACTTTGGAATCGGAGCAATGTATGTGATGTTGTCAAATATTTATTTATATATATTTATAAGAGGAGCAAAGATATAGGGATTTTAATATCAAAATTCAGTAGAGTCAACTTATTCTTAGATTAACAATCATGTAAACATTGAGTTTCAATTACAAAATTACGCAGAGACGCAACTAAGCTAAAAGCTGAGTTTGAATAAATTTAATTAAGTGACGCAAAATGTATAAAGCATTCTTTAAATTTTTGGAATGTGAATGTAAATATTTTTTAACTATTGGCTAATCTGAAGAAAGTTCAAAAACAAATAATAACAGAAGATACCCAAATATTTACGCTTTACGGCGATTTCCACGAACTCCTCACACTTGGCAAGCTAGATAAATTAAAATAAATAAAAAGATAGCCGAAGCCGTTGTACAAAATTCAGTAGGACTTTATATGGTGCCCAGTTTATCCGCGTCTGGTCCGGCCCTCGCAGTCGTAAATTACTGCCGTTCGCCATTTGGGTAATACAGAAAGTATTTTTTTTATATTCCTATTTATGTTTGGTTGAAACAACAGCTAAATTTGATCGCAAGCGTATACACTTTAGGTTGTTCATTCAAAACAATTTCATTATTATTTTCTACTCTATTTATAGTGTCGTTAACTAGAAATGTAAGAGCTAATCTAAATCCTTACTTTTTAAAATATTACAAATGCGAAAGTCCGTTTGTTTGTTCGTTACACCTTCACGTCTTAACTACTGAACTGATCATCATGAAATTTTGCATACACGTTGTCAGGAGTACAGAGAAGAACATAGGGAGCCTTTCATCCCGAAAAAAACAATTGTTCCCGAGAGATAGCAAAAAACTTTCCACGCAGACGAAGTCACGGGCGGTCGCTAAGCGAGTAAATTAAATACAATTAAGCAAAATTAAATCAGCATAAAATATTATACCCGTTAATCAAAGAAAACAATATTTAACATTATTTACTTTATCATACTATTACTCCAATAAGGCATCGAAAGCATTTTATTCGGATTCTTGGTTTAAGAAAATAACTAAAAGGTTTTACACGAGTTGAAATTCACTTGATTCCTTCTTATAATCATCATAACCGTCTCCAAAACATCCCAAAAAACTTGCAACAATAGATTGCGATTGTGTTTACAAGCAAAGAAACATTTTCCTCCATTTGATGATACTTTTATACTACATTTAACAGTTTGACCCTCGTTGACCCCTCGTACAAATGTTCTCGTTGTGTAGATACCTTCCCTAAATTCATGTCCAACCTTTTTTACTTTTCCCTAACACAAGGAGTTTGTGCTTGTTCATAATTTACTTACTAACGGGTGAATAATGTCACAACATTTTACTTGATGTTTAGGTGTGTTACGCACTTGCGGTTCGCACGCCGGCCGCGTCGTATCTGTTGGGTTCCCGTAGGGTTCTGCCCTAGATAAATTGGTGTTATCATGGTTATTATTGAGTTTACAAAGAGTATTTGAAATGTTGTAGTCACAATTACAATGACAAATTTAAAATGGGACATTCATTCCTTTTTTATTTTATTTATTTATCAAAAGGTATATTACAGTTTTACAATCTAGTTTCTTATAAATTTATACTCAAAGCCGGAATCTGTCTTATTAGATTGTACTTATTAAATATTTTAGGTACCACATACATTGATGTTCTTTCACCATAACAATTTTTTGAACGAGGTACCACCAGAAGATCATCATTTGAGCTCCTCGTGTTACGGTTGGACACTCTTTTTGTTTTACAATCATCACCTAATATAGTTATCATTTGCTTAATATAGTTGTTTATTTTGCTATAAGCTAAAAAAACTGTGATACAACATAACATACAATGATTTAAATACCTATGTTAAGAAAAAGTTAAGTTTTTTTGTGTTTTTTCATATTGTTTGCAACCTTAGCCCGGGCGAGCGCAGGGCCTGAGGCGAAGGGGACGACCGGGCGGCCAGTCGGCAGAGATAGAAAGAACACTTGGCTCAGCGATACAGCACCATTACCATTCATTTTGTAAAAAACCTAATAGAAGACAATCAACCTGAAGATTTGTTATCATTACCACCCCTGCTAATCAAAAACATTGGAGTCAGATAAAGGAGTTCGCAACACATAATACCTTTGCTATATTTTTTCCGCTCGTTTGTTTAAAGTCCACTGCCAGCCTTACCTAAGCAGGCATTTATTAACCCATCGATCATGCGTATTAAATAAAAGTTACTACGCCTCCCTCACCAAATGGGCTAGAATGACAGGCATTTTTAGCTGATACACTGTTGATGAAAGACTGTTCTGCCAATTTCTAAAAAGGGATTATATGTAATTTGTCGATTATGTTTGAAAAGTAAACATGAATAGGAAAAATATTTACCTCACATTTTATACGTAAAAATGAGAGATTCAATAATGTGTGTATTTGGTCCAGAAGATTATAAAACCTCCTTCAAAAAAACCTTAAAAAAAATTGCTATAGAAAAACAGCTTCAAAAAGCAACAGCTCTAAAAAGCAAGAAATAATATTCAAATCTGCATAATTACCGCTATTCAAGTAATTACGCATATCTGATATTAAAAAAAACGTCTTTTGAAGTCGGGTGGGGCAAACAGACGAACATAGAACCTCCTCCTTTTTTTGAAGTCGGTTAAAAAATAGCTATAGTTGTTTCTCTATTAACATTTTTGATTATTGTGATTCGTTATATGTGGAGGCTTGTAATTGGCTCCTTATAGTATACTTTCGTATCTACTATGTAATGTCAGCTGTAAGCTCCTCAAATAATAACAAATAAAATAAAGAACAATAACAGGATTTGTCACTAGCAAAACACTAAATGCCTCACTAATAAACGAAGAATAAATTTAAGCCTAGTTTAACCAAAAATAACGCCTAGCAATAATACTCTTTACGTTTGACGTCCTAAAATGTCATATTCCTTTACCAACTTTTTGGTTATTCAAAGTATAAACGTATTCTTCGTTTATTAGTAAGGCAGTATTAGTATTAGAGGTTTCAGTAGGATTTCCTTAATTTATTTAACAACCATGAATGTTTTTAAACTTTTATGCACTAATGTTTAAACACTAAGATGACGGATGCTACTTAGATTACGCGAAGAAAAAATAAATAAGAATCAGCTAAGTTATACAATGAAATAAGAGGTCATTAATGCTAACAAAAAAATGAGTTAATAATAAGGTACTTTTTTTAAAGTTAAGGGAAGAAAGTCAGAAATATCTTTATTGTTAACTGGTAGTTAGTTGACCTTTTACATCATAGAAGATATGAGAGTCTCTGTGTGTGAGAAAAAATCGGCAATTTCATAATTTAACCCCTATTATAAGTTCCAGAGATAATGTTACTTTCTTATTATATTTAAATTTTTAGGGTTCCGTACCAAAATGGTAAAATAAACCCTTATGGTGCGACTCAGTCTGTCTGTCTGTCTGTCACAGCTGGATATCTCGAGAACTACTAAAGCTATCAACTTGAAATTTGGAATAGTTTTAGATGACGTTTGCCCAACTATTTTGCAAATAAGAGAGAAATAAAAATATTAATATTTTTTTGCAACAGGGACTGAAAGGGGGTCTTAAAAATTCGTTGAGGCTACAAGGGCAAAATCATATGAAAGTGCGCTGCTTGCACATTCTCAAAAATTTTTTTTTATTTTTAGGCCGCATAATTTTAAACTTTTGATGAAAAATTTAAAAAGAACCTGTAATTATTTTATGTGCTAGAAGTTTATGTAAAGATTACAGAAAAATAAAATGATGTCTCTAAATAGTAAACCTTTTTTAGAATGATGGTACGGAACCCTCGGTGCGCAAGTACGACTCGCTCTTGACCGTTTTTTTTTATAGTTAAATAGGAATAATAACAGGAACAACGGCTAGTTCTAGATAAAATTCAGCCATTAAATTCCTTTAGTTAGATTTACAAAATTAACCAATTTCTCTAAGAGCACACACAAATGATTACACCGTACAAACTTGTAGGTATATACGAATAAACAGTATTAGTCTGAATTCATCCAAATGGAAGCAAAACACTCGTTAAATAATTCACCGTCTCAATCGTGCTTTATTCTGATAAATCGCAGTAAACACATAGGAAGTATGAAATGTTGAAACAAGAATTTAGGTATTTGCTTTGTAAAATACTCATTGAACAAAGTGTTTTTATATGTAGGATGATTTATAATCCAGAAATAATAACCGATGTTTCAGAAACAATTTATTGTACACATTTTAACGTGTAAGATTTTTCACAAGTTACAAACTTTCGGGAATATCAGCTGTCATAGGATCAGGATTAAAAACCCCGCCTGCGGCTCGGTTTTTTAAAAACACACTCATGTTTTAATACCCCTCATTATGCGTCAGTGTCATAAAGTAGGTACTATTCTAATTTCGGTTTTGCGTTTATAAAGTATGTCAATAAAAACTTGTTTTGAAGTTTGTAATTTAAACTTTACGAGAATGAGAGTAGATTTAAGTGTATTAAAAACGTATTCTTCAGAAATAAGTTGCATAGAACAGTTGGGGTGTTAAAAACATACATAAATAATAACCTCTTCCTTTTTTTTAAGTTGGTTAAAAACTACAAACAATGCAAACCAATAGAGAGTGCTAATAAAAAAGGAAACTATAAACTCACACAGTTTATAACATTTAGCCCACAAAATCATATTCAGCACAGACTCACATTTTCCAGTGCTTCTAAGTTTTATTAAAATTTCATGTTTTGGGTAAACTCAAATTTTGTACAGGAATCTCTAGACATGGAATTTATATTTGGATGTGTATTTAAAACAAGAGATAGATAAAAAAAGTACACACGCTCAAACTGGATTGCCTCGAAATAGTATTATTTTAGTTGCCGCCTCTGTATTTACTATGACATATAACGAATTAACGTTTGTCATTACAGAATTACACAAACAAGATATAGATCAAAATAGAAATGTAAATTGGGTTTTAAGCCTTAATTATAATTGTAAATTGAATTAACATAAATCATCAGGTGTCAATTATACGGTACGACACTATAATGAGCGTTTAAATCAATTAAATTACTCTGGTTTATTTTTACAATCATTACATTTAAATAAAACGCTTCTGCGAGTTTTCATTTCCTGACAGTTTTTGCTTTTTATGAATTTTTGGTTCGCGATTTTTATAATAAAAGTTCTTGACAGTTAAAAAATTAAAAACATAGAACCAACGGATACTTTGAGATTTTATCACAGAAAAGCCTATTTAGATATTTAGATTTTTTAGGATTTGCGATTTAAACTTTTTAAATTTTTTTCGACGATCGAGTGGTTGTCACTTCTTTGGTACGTCTCGTACTGGTGTACTATGGGTTTTTAAAATAACTGAGATTTAGTAGTTGCCATAAGCAACTTTTCACCATTTTCCTAAATTTATTCAATTGGCTCGAGATTTGATCAAATATTTGCTTATGACTTGATTCATAATAATGTTATAGATCGAAAACTATCTATCGATTTATTGCTTTAAAATATAATTAATATAATCAACATTTAATAAAGCAAAAGACCTTTCGATCATTTCCATTCAATCATTAATCATACAAGCAGTTTCAACTTTAAGTGGATCTTCAATAACAATTATTAAATCTCCAACTCAGGAACTGTTTAGTACTTTTAAACTTAAATGAGTTGCGCTCGGCAATAGTGAATAAGGTAGTGTATTTTAAAAATATTATGAATATTTATTTAAGGTTCGAAGATTTAAAAATAATATTTGAAATTTTTGAGATTTAAGCATTCACAATGCTATTTTTATATAATACTAAATAATATATTAGAAAAAATAGGACTCGCACCAGATCATGTTCTCGGACGGAAATCGAACCCGCGACCTTTGGAAATCCGGTCCAATGCTCTGACCGCTGAGCTACCAAGTCACTTTAGTGACTCGGTAGCTCAGCGGTCAGAGCATTTGACCGGATATCCATGATCTGGAGCGAGTCCTATTTTTTCTAGTATATTATTTAGTATTAAAAATAATAATTATTTACCTAACGGTTACTAAGACACCAAATACCAGACCACAGTCTGTTAACATTAGTTAAATTGATGCGAATGCTATTCACATAAGAATACTATTTCAGTAGCTATATTTTTTATTAGCTTAATATTGTATAACATAATAGTCCAGCAATGTTATCAAACAAAGTTTTTATTTCGTTCCATAACGGCTCAGCGAAGCTGGAAGCTAATACGAAAATATCATAGGAAATATTTCGAAGAAAACTTAAATTAAAAAAATTAAACCGTACCTCTCGGAGTCGTATCGGCTACGTCGCGTCGCTTGCAAACGGGCAAGTTCGTCGCCCATTTTAATGAGTTTTTAGTATCCGCTTACGCTTAGAGTTGAGGATTATTTCGTTATTATAGCAACTCGCTGTTTTCTATAATGAAATTCCGATGCACTTGCGAAGTATAAAACACGTGTGTGATTTTATAAAATTGGGGTTTCCGGAACTGGGTCGTAAAAAATAGGTTAGATGCAGGTGGATATTTAAAATATAAATAGATATTCCTGGTGGTTCGATGAGTTAAGAAATAGCTTTTGTTTATTTTGATCTTTTTTTTAAGCTGATCTAGAAGGGAAATAAAATCCAAACGCGTATTAGATGCCTACCAAGCAAGTTGTAAAAGTTTTTACGAAGGACTTAAAAGTTCGATTTGCTACCTGAAGTGTATTCCCAAGGCAATACGACCTAAGCCTTTACATATAAAGCTAATCTATATAAGAATTTCGTAGAATCTACGTGGGTAAAATTAAAATGAGAAGACGTGAAGAAATAAACGTGTACTAATATTAAATACTACTTTTTAGTAAAGTCATGGGACATCTGCACACAATATCTTTTCAAAACACAAGGTACAAGGTTTCACAATTTACGACCTCCGTGGTCGAGTGGTTCGAACACTGGTTTTCAAGGTGTCGCCATCTCTGAGGTCCCGGGTTCGATCCCCGGCTGGTTCAATTAATTACCCTTGTCTCTGATTTCCGTAACACAAGTGCTTTAGCTACTTACTTTGAAATCGGAGTAATTATGTGATTTTTATATTTAGATAAATAACATTAGAAAAATACAAAAAAAAATTAACTCACCCGTAGCACCTCAGACGGGACTACTAGCAAAAAGTATGTGATTATGTCAAATATAAAAAAAATCACAACAAAACCATTAATTATTTCTAATAAATTACTGAAATAAAAAATCCGAATAAACATAGACTATATACTCCATACAAATTGTAATAAAACATATCCTTCCACACAAGACCGAACGTAATAAAATTAAAAGTCGACGAAAACATTGAATTCAGCACAAAACGTGGAGCACAAAGGCCTGCATTCTCATTCCTTTTTGGAAATCCGTTGGAGTGAACTCTCTACTTGATTGTTACTTGAATACCGCTGTCCTAAAAAAATAAAAGGGATCTGTAGAAGAGGAATGATTAAATCTCACGGCAGATGGCGCTACGTAGCCGAAAACTGTAACGGAAAGTGTCTTTGAGGCCAAAGGCTTAATTTGTGCTTCGTTAATTTTCTTTAAGAAATCTTGTGAAGTTTGCAAGGAATTTTCTGGAAACTTATCGCCTTGAACAGCTTGAACAGATAAGAATTGGTGAAAATAAAATTCGTGTGCTCGCTGCTTGGTTTATATTATTTGAACTTAACGTTTATAAGACTCATAAAAACGTTATTTTTCCTGATTTCGTGTTTCATGTTTCATTTTTGAAAATATTTTGTAGTTATTCTTTCTAATAAAATATCTACCATAGTCTAAATTTTCAGGTTTTGTTAGTTTTCAGCTTTAGCGCGATTTAGGTACTGTCACTGATGTTCTTTTATAAACTACACTTAAATAAATCCCTTTAGTTGAAAACTATGCAGAAGTATATTTTCATATTATTCAATGAACCTTGAGTTTCACATTTAATAATTAAAAAAACTCAAGTTTCATATTAAAAATGTATTTTAAAATATGGTAAAATAAAAATTATTAAACCAACTTTTCACGAATAATTAAATACTTGTTACCTCCAATGAAAATAGTTAAGCTGTGCGTTGAAATTCGACGGCGTACCTGAAACAAATTAAGTTTAGTTATTTAATAATCGAGTTACTCAAATTATTAAAATACTTCATTGACAAGTCGTTCAGCTAAAATGGTTTTGAAATTGAAATTTCAGAAATACTAGATTGATATTAATGTTGTACCTACAAATAGTAATATTAATTTATATAAAAAACGGAAACCTAAGTGTAGTGAAGCGACAAATCTTATACGCTTCAGTCACCGATTAGTTTAGACAAACATCATGGATGCCGGCAACATGCCTGTTAAGATTGCATTTTTTGAAGGAATTTTGAAAAAGTAAGTTCAAATACTAATGTTTTTTTTTATTTTTTATCACATCATACAATCAACTAAACTATGACAACAAAAACTGTCTAAAGTATAAGAACTTAACTTAAAACATTTAGTTATCGTCAAGTTACAATCGGTGTCTCTTGTGTGTTGAGAGTTCCACTTTAACCTACACACATTTTGCAAAATGTTCATACTAATTGCTTTCTACTAGTCTTTGAGATAAGCTTTTAATTGGGCGACGTCAGATAAAATTAAAAATTAAACCCACCTTTGGCGGACATAAGCCGATTCGGGTGGAAAACTTTTGTCAGAAATATTTGTTCAAACCCGGAGCAAAAATAAATCTGAAAAGCGATTTCTAGAAATGTACTTTTGCCCATATTTAAGTGACTTATTTATTATAATATTTTGAATTCTGTCTCCATACTTTATTCAAAGTAAGCGAACACAATACACTCCTTCCTATTATTCTATGGAACTTATAAAAAGTACCACTAGGATATAAGCCCAACCTGAATCCAATAGAATAAACAAACAGATAAAAAACTCTTTGCAGACCAAAATATCGGAGTCCATACTACCACTTTCCACTATCAAGCAGCATCTTCCTTCTTTTTCCTTTATGGCACCTAGTACTTATTGTATGTACAATCAAACCCTTTCCATACCCCAGAATGTTAAGGCGGACGGTTAAATCAGCGAAGTGGCCACCGACAGGCACAAAACACTCGGGGGTATACCATGTTTAGTTGCCCATTTACCTCACCACTGAGGTGTTTCAACCCCTTATATTAATAACTAATGAGACTGCGCTTCTTGAGGTACGAGTGAAAGCGGTGTAAAAATTTCTGGTAGAATTTATGTAGGCACCTTATTATCTTCAACAGTTTAAGGATGAAATCAAAATCTAACATCGAATTGATCAATTAAGAACTTCATGTATTGTTTCATGTTCAGCTGTTTTATTTAATTTCGCTGTCTCGTTCACAAATGCATTATAGTGTACAATCGAATAATCAGTTCTAAATATCCTGTTATGCAAAAAATATACTTATACAGGACAATCGCGATTTATTTATTAACATCTTGAAGTCAGATCCATATTTGTCTCTTAAACTCTTAATGATTTCTTTGAAGAAATATTCAAAATCATCGTGTAGAGTATTTTGGTCTACAACACTATTAAAATGTTTTGAAACAATATTAAGAATCATCCAGTAAACCCAAACCGCTTCAGCTTCTAATCTACTCCATTTTCGCCGGGTTAAGTTTATGGTTTGCCGTCCGGTGCTCGAGCGATAATTTTTTATCTTGCCCGATAGTTCCCGGACATATTGCGCGCGCTTTCGGGGATAATCGTTGCTCAACCGTTACAAACTTAAAAATGTATGTTGCATATTAAAGGCGGACTCAAAACAAGAGGTGGGATGAAATAAAGATATGCGTTCGAGTAATGTTTATGTTTTGGAGGAATTTCGACCTTAAAATACTAGAATGATTTAAGAAGTAGGTAGTTGTTAGGAAAAGCTTTAGTTGGGATCTGATGAGGATTATATTACGAATTGGTTGGTTAATAGAATTAAGTAACTACCACGATATAAGTAGTTCTCAATTCAGAATCTCTAATGAAAATTCAATTATTGGTTTCAACTAAATTGAAATTTCAATAATAGCTTCGACCCCTTTAATCTGAAGAATGATGATCGTCGATTATAACAATTAGTTCAAATCTGCAATCCAATAAGCATTTGTATCTAATACGGGATTTAGATAAATCACTTGGACTCCCCTAGCGGTAAACTCAGCCTGTGGTTCCAGGGATATTCGAAAACAATAAAACGGCTGGGCGGTTTTAATCCTTTCAAGCTTTGTCTCGCAGACCGTTAAGGGGTGTTTTTGCTTGATTAATCTAATCTCCCATTGGATTGTAATTGGTCATGTTGCGAGCGGTTTCCCATTTTGGGTAAGGATTTTCGGTTTGTAAAATGACTTTTGTTTTTTTAATGCCCTATGATCTGGAGGTTTTCGTTTTCTTAGTAGTGGTTTAATATGGTACGTAGATATTCATATTATTTACAGTTTTATTTAGACTATCGTTGTCAGCAGTACAACACCCACTGCTTGGTAATATGAGTACCCTCCCCCACAGATCTCCATTAGATACTTAATTTGTTGGTATAATAATATGCTTTTATAGAGGTAAAGAAATTAAATTATTCTTTGTGCAAATACTACTGCAGTTGATATTAAAATACCGCAATGGTCATACTTTGATAAACTTTTAATTAAGTTTCGTACTGAAATTCATAGAATGAATCTATTAAAGTTTAATCAAACATTGCAGAAACCCACGAACAACAGGAACTTCAGACTTATTACTGTGAATCATGCAATTCGATATTTCATAAAGTCGTACAATATTTACATATTTAAAATACAAGAATCTCAAAAAAACCGATTCCTTTCTTTAATCTGAATTATTTGGATAATTTGCCTGATCTGGTTTTTTTTACTGAAATCAGTACTCAATCCTTATTGACCGAGCGAGCGCGAAGCGTCTGCGTTTCAGCTTGAGCAAAAATGTTTTCATATGTCTGTCCGGCTGTCCGTCTGTTCTCCTCTACAGGTCGCATTTCTCAATCGATTCTCGTGAAATTTTGTAAACAGGTTTTATGGAATATTTTGTCGAGTCAGCTTTTCGAAATTTTTAAAAATGGCGGCGATTTGGTGTATAATCATATTTCAGCCATTTTGAAAAATGTTCAAAAATGTTTGTAACATTAGACTGAGCCACTCGTATTAAAAAACATCCCACTGGTATGTTGAGAGAAGCATGACAAAAACTTTTTACCTACACATTGTTTGCATTGCTGCTTCAAAAATAACTCAATTTTAAACCTTAACTATAAACGGCGCCATAAAATTTATAGTGAGCATGAAACCAGCTTAATGTTTTTTTGTCTAATATTTATTTATATTAATTTTATATTTTTATATTTGCAACATCTCATACATTGCTCCGATTCCAAAGTAAGTAGCTAAAGCACTTGTGTCATGGAAATCATAGACAATGGTGGTATCACAAACACCCAGACCTGAACCAATATAGAAAAGTTCGTTTTCTAAATAGACCCAACCGGGGATCGAACTCGGGACCTCAGAGATGGCGACACCTTGAAAACCGGTGTACAAAGCCACTCGACCACGGAGGTCGTCAATATTGAAGCGTATTCTCCTAAGGTTATGTAACATACAGCCTTTCAATAGCCACCCTGATTCCGTGTTCAGCTGGCCTAATTTGTAACTCAACTGACAGTTTAAAATGATCATCTCTGATCAAAGTTGCAAGTTCATTGCAGCTACAGTTAAAATCAATCTGACAACTCTCTATAAAACCCAGCAATCTCTATAAAACTTTGATCAGTGATGATCATTTTAAGCTGACAGTTGAGTTACAAAATAGGCCAGCTGATCTGCAGTGCGACGTTCAAAGCCAATGTAATGAATATGGACAGTGCTAATCAGTTGAAATTGATAATAATGGTTATAGCAAACACGGTAATCACACAAATGTTTGGAGAGATGATTAGACGGTAATATGAAGAGATGATACGGCATTCAGATGTATGGCAACACGTAAATATCTATTCCATTTCGAGAACAAAGAGTAATGGCTTGTTGGATATAACAGTAAAGTGAGTAGACGAACTAGCGTCTATCTAGAAATATTATTTGCAACAACAATAACAGAAACATACGTTTTTAAACTCTTAATACAAAGTTTGATAAAATATTTTCGAAGAAACAAGCAGATAATTTTGATCTAATTCCATTCCAAGAATAAGCAAGTTATGTTTCAATGTTATAAAAATAAGACTTCGCCGAAAACACCTGAAACCAAAACATTGTCATAAAAATCCTCTGATACATTAAATGGAAATCTATGTCGTTTGACAGACTAAACATTCTAGTCACAACGCAATACCTATAATAATTGAAGAGCTTAAGTGATTTGCGTACCGACTAGGTATATTAAAAAAACAATTGATTACAGATACGATTTCCAATAGTACGTAATATATTATTTCATTTCACATTATCATCTTGACTGAACAATTTCTAAATGAGTATTTATCTTTCCGAAAATCCCTATCTATCTATAGGACATAAGGTACTTACTACACCAGTCTGTATACACGAGGAGCAGTGATTGATGAGCAGGCCGGATGGAGACCCTTAAGCCTTGGGGTATTTTATCGCACCCACCCGAAGCTGGTCGCTTTGGGTGTATTTATTTTCATACAGACGGAGTTTGCGATTCTAATCCAAAGATACAGTCGGTCATAGAGATAACTGCACAATTTGGTACTTGGTCATACTTACTGTTGATTGCTCTAGAGCGCTTTCACATAAAGGCGTTTTAGTCGCGTCTTATGCTACATATGACAGAGCTGCGAATACGCTGCGCTGCGGCTGTTGTAATATGAAAGGCTCCACGTCTGTCATTACATAATTATTTATAATTATAACAGACGCCGCAACTACGGCGCGACTACGCCGCGCTGCGGTTGTTGTAATGTACGACTAAAATTCCTATATAAAATCTCTCTTAAAGCTGTCAAGCTTTATTGAATTGATTGATTTCGTTGAACTATTCTTACATATCAATCATCTGTCTTTTGCTTTGATTACAATTCGTTTTCAAAATTATTTTAGAACTCTAGCTCTAGTCATATGACAATGTATAGGCTCCAGTAAGATTTCGATTAGGTACCTATTACAAATATGTAGGTATTTAAAACATTAGCGAAACGAAATAGATCATTGACCGAGCGAGCGCGAAGCGCGAGCAAAGCGTCTTCGTTTCAGGGATAAAATGTTTTCGTATGCCCGTCCAGCTGTCCGTTTGTTCTCCTCTATAAGTCGCACTTCTCAACCGATTCTCATCAAATTTTGTGTGCAGGTTCTTTCATTCTATGATTTTTATTTGTCGATTCAGTTTTTAGAAATTTTTCAAAATAAGGTATGGAAATAAATATTTGATCCATTTCAAAAATGTTACAAACTTAAAGTTTACAGCTCTACAGGGCCACTAGTATAAAAAAAAGGAAAAACATTGTAACAAATGGTGCTAAAACGGTTCTTATAAAATAAAACAAAGGAGAGAAACGGTAGAAATTTCTAACGAAAGCCTTCGAAACCTAATACAGAAATATAAGATGAGAAGGACGACATCATGCAGTAAGTGCAATCAATTTTTTTTTATTTGATTGAATATGAACTACTTAACGTTCTTTAGTTCTTTATTCACGTACAAGTATCTATAATAGCGTGTTTCTTTCAGTATTTTTTATGCTGACGGTATAATATTGTATAGCTTAAACTTAACTTTGGTTTATTTCGTAATAGTTCTAAAGTTTAAATATTTTTATGAGTGTCTGAGATAAAAGAGACTCGCGCACTTTTGTGGAAAAAGTACTAATTAAATTAAATTATTATTTAACCGACGTTAGAGCATAATGGATAAACATTATTTTAACACATTGTTTTACACGTAAATGCTCATTAAAGCTTTATTTATTCTATAAAAAACAACATTTAATCAATATAAATAGTTAAACCTCGTATTTTATACTTAGCTAACTGCATTACCATTTTGGGATCTTCCTATTCAAATAAAGATACTATTGACAGTACCTCAAACCTTCTAAACTGATTTGCATAGTTTACTTATCGTATAGAACTAAACAAATTGTTGGCTTAATCACTTCCGAAGAGTGCCGTCCAAGTTTACAGTGCACAGTACAAAGGGACGAAGGGTTGCCAGCTCCATAATTCAGGTTTGGTATTGTTTAATTCTAAACACGATCTCTCTTAGATTTATCGCTGCCGAGTAAGCGGTAACAATTATATCCCGTTCTCAATTGATTTTGTCTAATAAAACAACTTTATTACCATATAAATTAGGAAAGATGAGACACTAGTAACTCATTGAGGGCTGGCTATTGAATAACAGTAAGATTGTATTAATATTATACAACATGGTATTATAAGCTGATAATGTAATTATACAGTGAAAATTAGAAAGTATGTTAATTACGACACAAATTTTGTTGAGACTTTTCTTTTGACAGTCTTTCGTAGTTTACTTCGAACCAAACCACATAAATAGTTATTTTCATTTTGCATACATAATCCTATTTGACTTTGAGGAGTTCTCTTGGGTTATCTTCGAAGTCCAAGGTCCAATACCAACGAAATTAAACTATGACCACTCTTGTGGTATATAATAACCCTTTGAAACAACAAAAGAATCATCTAAATCGGTTCCTAAACACAGAAGTTTTGCCTGAAAATCTGTAAAAACTCGTGCGAATATTTGATATTTTTCAGGATTATAAAAAAACTACTAGCCAGATCTTTGTTAATATTTTATGGGACCACACTTAAACTATGTTCTTTCAGATTAAAATAAATATCAAAATCAGTTAACAATTGGCAAAGTTATGATAAAACATACATAAAAAACCATTCATTTGAGAAACTCCTCCTTTTTTGATGTCGGTTAAAAAACTTCTTCTTTCTAAAAATTACCTGAAAAGAAATTTGAAAATAATCTATAGAATTTTAGCTTCAATCTGTACATGTGAATTTTCGACTTACATTATGTAGGTATTCAGCGAGCAATAAATTTAATTAAGATGAGGGCCACTTTGAGGGATATAGTCGCCTTAACAGTTACAAGCAAATAGACACGATAGATGTTTCATTGTTGTCTGGCCACATGTAGCCGCGTGGGATTTAATAAATTAAATTTCTTAAATGTTTATGGGGCATTAACACGGGTCGATTTTTCAGGCGATCTTAGTCGAATAGGGTTTTTAGGGTATAAAGGAGCCTAAAAACGTAACTTACGAAAACTGAGCAACTTACTAAATCTTTTCTTCTACATGTTAGGTTTCAGTTATGAAAATTACTGCGAAACGATTATGCTAATTTGTATTTCGTTCTTGGGAAAAAAAGTGAGGATATAAATAATGTACGTAGCTTTTAAATAATTACCTTGATTCCGTGTGTAAGTTTATGAGGATATAACTAACCATATCATATGTGCTCGGAAAATTTCTGTGCATCGTTGAATAACAAAGTTTGTTATGCTGATAGCCGAGTCGTTGTTGTAAGCGTTCTTAGTCGGTGTCTTCAACGAGGGTCTTCGTAATCTGACACCTGATTGGCTGCGCATCGATTCTCTACCATAACATATTTATCTATATTTCGGATACGTGATTATACCTTTGAGTCACTTTGCTTGCTCAAATAGTATATACTCTGCCTCGTTATTAATAGTTGGTCGCTTTTAAGTTCACATTTAATAATATGAACTTAAAAAGCAATGCTGTTTGTACGGAAATGGGTTGACAGTACAGCCTGTCGATTCAAACCTCGCTTCACTTCGCGTGACTCTGTTATTAGAAATTAGCTGAATGTAAGCTACTTTATCGATTGCAAAAGGTCTTAGGTAGCGTAGCTATCTTAAACCTTTTGTGATTAAAAAACAGCTTATCATTTTCCCATTTATGATTTAAAACTCCCGCGCAGTAAAGTGAGGTTCAGGGGCCCTACCGGCTAACTTTTCGAACTTTGGCGGGTCTGCCAAGCTTCAATTTCAAAACAGATAAATCGAAGTAAGGAGTTTCGTATTGTACTATTCGCCGAAGTTATTCAGAAGATATCGATGTTTGTGTGACATCATGAATTGGGGTTCGCCAGTTTAGCCCGATTGGGGCTCGATTTATCTATTTTAATTTGAAGCCCGGCAGACTTTCTGAAGTTCGATGCGTTAGCCGGTACGGCCCCAGGTTTGGCTACAGAATAGTCAGTACAAGTTAAATATTAGAGAAGACTATCATCATTATAATAGAACACGCGTAAAACTACGTTCACATTATAAACAAGTACATTACATAACGTGCCAGGCACAGCACAGACAATAGAATAGCTCGTATCATTGCTATTTATCGAAAATCATTAAATAGCATTGTCATCAAGACACTTATGCCCTTACTAATAAAGTTTGTATAGCAGATGTTTAGTTACATAGTGTTTTGTCCCTTTCTTTTTATTGCCAAACTTTAATAGTTCGACAGAGAGTAACCATTGTGTAACTTTACATCTTTTTACAGCTTTCAACAAGCAAAGTGAACCTTAATTCATTTTTAACAAAGAAAATTATGAATTATTTGTTCCCTATTCAATGAAGTGTTATATTGCAACATAATAAAGAATCATATTATTTCCAGTAGGTATATTCTTCAACCTAAATTGTATTAGGTGGTTTAATTAAAATATAATATAATGATATCCGTAATATTTGTCTGTATTACAAGTTTCATTCAAATCTGTTCATTCGGTTATTCGTGATTAAGTTACAAACAAACTATCTAAATTAGTGCCAAGTATTTTTTTTTTCAAATATTCCAGTTTGTGTATATTATGGATATTTTTTTCTTTAATCAAGCAAGTAATTTTTTTTTTGACCGAGCGAGCGCGAAGCGCTACCGAAGCGTAGTCTCTGCTCCAGGTTGGGCAAAAATGTTTGTTCTCCTCTACAGGTCGCATTTCTCAACCGATTGTCGAGAAATATTTTGAGCAGGTAATCGGTAATTTAATAAATTTTTATTGTCGAGCCAGTTTATCGAAATTATGTGAAAATATTCACCAATTTCGAAATATGATCAAAATTAGAAGCGCCATATAGTCTTGAATAGATAAATATAACAGCTTTTAAAACCTCGTGGCGATATTTATTGGATTAATTTTTAAACAATACAATTTCTTTTTAAGCACAAACGCGAGGTCTGCGGCTCACCGAGCCACTAGTAATATCTGTGTTCATTTTACATAGTTTAACATCTGAGTCGTGAAAATATTAATTCAAAAATTAATTCAGCGTCCTTAATTCATACGGATAGGATACCAAACTTGGCATAATAGCTTAATGCATCTATCAAGATTGAAAACTTTCATTTAAAATCTTGGTTGCTCCACTCCTTAAATCCATAAGAACCAATCCTGCCAACGGAAATCTTTGGTCCACGAAACGCCGTATTTTTGATCCTACAGACACGACTGAATAGCTACTTTCGGTAAGGAACATAATCTAATTCTAAATTAAATAACATAATTTTATTCCCAATTCCATATCAATTCATTTCTAATTACTTCAGAACCCTAAATATCGTTCAAAGCACCCGAATTCCGCAAACAAGTGACAATTAGCGAAGTAATACGAAACTCCTTTTGACGAAACGTCAAAAGTTTCGGCCTAAATTCGGGTTCGGTAAAATGGCCGTCAAAAGTACAGTCGGACGAACTTGTAGGCGATATAACCATTACACTGCGCGATAAGGCGGTAGAGTCGCGCGCAATATGGTGGCTACGAATTTAGCGTCTATACAGCCTTTGTGTAGCCTAGGGTTGCCAACCGTACTATAATAATATACCTGGTATTGTTCTGTATTTATTTACTAATTTATTTATTTTAATTATTAAGGACACCCTTTGGGCTCAGGGTAAACAAAAACAAAAACCGTCTGTGATTCAGGCCTATGTATTATTTAACGTCGAAGAAATATGTACGCTTAAACACTATAATTCAGTTGGATCGATCGTTTTTTTGCAACATCGACAAAAATAAAAAAATAAAAAAGTATACTATATTAATTTAGTAGCTTATTCTAAAAAAAATTCAAAAACACGACTGCCATGCCGAAAACGAACTTAAAAGTTAAATAACAAGTCTCATTGCAGTCGGGGACCTCTTTAATTAAAAATTGTTCCGCAATATGGCAGGCATGGCAGTCGTGTTTTTGAGTTTTTTACATTTATATTTATAGTAACAAAGTACATAGTTTTGGAATGTGCTCATCAGGGCCTTTTATTTGATGCCCATATTGTAATAAAAGAAGATTTTTTTTCACTTTCGAACTGGCGTCGTACTGTCGTCATATTGGTTTTTTTTTATAATGTCACTCGAAATGATGTAAGGATACTAACGATACCCCAAGTTATGGTGGAATAAAGAAACTCACATGCCCGCAAACATACACGAACCCTGAACACAATACACTCTGTTTTTTTGAGTAGTCGTGTAAAATACTCAACCGGAAAATCTTGTCAACCCTTGTGTAGCCTATGCATCTTTGAAGCAAACAGGCTTCTTGGAAGTAGCGAGGCTGTATCCCGGCTTCCGCCCCTTATGATTTTTGTTTTTTTTTTATTTTAAAATAGATTCATTACGGTTTGTCGTTTAACATTTACACGAACACAAAAAGTAGCTTAAAGGACTGCCGTTGAATCGTGCATTTCCTGGCCCCACACTGAAGGCGAACTTTTCTAATTTATTCATAACACGGAACCCCCGCTTGTGAAGTTGCAAGGAGTTTTTGTTAACAATAAGGAAGAGCGTTTCAAAGAAAAATAATTTGTACCCCACAGAAAGATAGAGCAATGTCGAGATTGAACGCTGTGATATCTTTTATGGGAACAAATCTGGAATAAGATATTTTTTTCCGAGTAACAAACACAAAGGTTTGCGCAATCAATGTTTCGTCGAATTTCCAAGAGCTTTGAGAGAATTTTCTTAACTCGATAAAACTTGGTCGATGTTAACACTTTAGAATGTGGAATTTATTGATAGGTAATCCTAAGATCATTTGAAACAAGTTATTTGAATAACATGATAAAACATTATTACATTCCAATTTGTTTCTTAAAATTTTTAAAGTTATGCCACCGTATCAATGAAAATAATTTAACTATCTATTAATGTGACTCTATCACAAAGTGTTTATTATCTTTTATAATTTAACCTATAACTTGTGGACAAACCTACTTTTATGGCTGTCTAAATTTTTTACACGCACACACACACACATCACTTATTTTGTCAAATAACGAAACTTGTCTGTATTCAAGTACAATTTGAAATTGTGACTAACTTTTTAACTAACATTATTTCAATAAAGTTATGAACAAAATGTCCTTAAACACTACGTACACTTCTTAATAGGCCATTATAACTGCAAACTGGGGACACTAACTGGAAATTAAGGCAGCGTTTTAGTAAAGTGGTGCATTAATAAAGCTTTCTGTTTTCAAAGTAGGGAATTTAATGTATCGTAATAATTATTTTTCGTCTTACCATAATTCAATACGGCTTTCATCGATTCATCCGATCGATTGATACTTTAATCTAAAAATACTAATATCTTCTACTATTTATTATTTTAAAAGATTTTTAGGCATTCCTTTTCAACTTTACTAATAATTTATGTTAGTTTTAGTTTAGTTTGAGTAGTGTTTTTGGCCATAATCGCAGACCCAAAGCGGATTTTAACAGTAATTTATTAACTTTGTCATGCTGATTTCGTTCTGAGTTTTCCCTATACACTTTGAGTTTCCAACAAGTTGATAATCTACTTGATTTCTTAGTAATTCTTATCCTTCAAGCTTCGCCAATCCTTAAGAGATTCATAAACAACATCTGCAGCAATAGCACTTAACTACGCTCTTAAAACTCAAGTCATTACAAGCAGTTCAAAAGTAATAGTTGATCCTTTATACAAGTTCCTGTTATTTTGAAGTAAAACTTTTTCAATTATGCACTGTTCTGGAGCAAAACAACTTTGCTGAAGCAACTATGCTTGATAATTACGCTTTCAACTACTTCTTTTTATCCGGTTTTTTTATTTTTTTATAAAATATGTTTTTTTTATCCACAACGGGTTAAAGTGCTTGGCCTTCACCTCAACTGCCGAAAGTGACGAAAAGGCCGAAGGTTTCAAGCGCACTACACCCGGAATCCTCACCGCTGAGGAACTGGCTATCTTACCTCTAACTACCGGAACAGACTTAAGTAAGATGGTGGTAACTAGCAAGGAAAACTTGATCTACCACCAACACCCACGTCAAGACTGCATACTCGCTTCACTTTGAGCACACCCTCCATCTACCTAGGCTGAACATTTCGCTCCGCTTGCTGGCGTAGCTCTCGTGCTGCGCATGCACAGCCTCCTCTAAGAAGAACACACAAATCTTCATATATCTTAAAAGCACAGCCTCTATCAGATCGCTTGATTTTTAATGTTACCTACAGCTTCAAAATCAATCTCTGAGATAAAGTTTAGATTTTAAAATTTAGATGCAGTATTAGCGGTTAACTCATAATCAAATCGACATTAGATTGGACATCTAAAGGTCAGGCAGGGGTCCTATTTTTTAAAAGCGTCGAGCGCTCTTTGTCATTTTCATTGACATGGCTGTCGAATGAAAATTAGTAGTACAGAGTGCTCGAAACTTTTCAAAAGTAGGACCCCAGTACGTCAAATAATATTTCTTCAAAAGAATGGCCATCAACTAACTTTTCGCCTACAGAACATTTGACTACTGAATCGTTCACCATAAGAATCTTCACGAATAAACTTTCGCCTACAATTTTTTTCAGAATTGAATAAAGAGATTCACTGATAAGTCAATGACACGAATAATTCACTGTCATTTCGGTTGTTAAACTTAGTTTTTTTTTTAAATAGAAATTGACACAGCTATTTATTGCGTACCCTTTGTGACAGGAATTCAATTTACTGTGTGATTCTGAAACTTTCATGATTTTTGATCGCCTATCGACAAAATAAGGAAAATGTAGGAATCACTAACATGAATGGGGAATGTCTGAAAAAAATAAAATGACCGCCGAATATTTTTTGAAAGGCAGGAAAAATTAGTATAAAAAATCAAAATTAAAATCAATCAATCATCATAAGAATGGAAATGTGACTACCTACGAAAAACAGTACTCCGATTATTATTTAATGGGGCCACGAGAAACAGTTATCACTCGTGGTCCCATTAATGGGACAAAATCATGGGACCACGAGAAAACAGGGGATTATTCCGTACAATAAAAGCAAAGACGAAGTGATCATTTTTATAATGTGTTCTTTTTTGATTATCTTACCTTATCGTACAATTTTTGGAATACTAGCTCTAATCAGTGAGCATAGTATAAAGGTAGTAATAAGTATAGTGATAATAGCGATCTTCTTCATTATAATACGAAATGAAACATCTGACCCCATTGAAGGAGAAAATCAGATAATCTCCGCCTCAGTAAATATTTGTCGAGAGCTAAAACACAACAGCATCATTAATTTATTAATTATTATTCATGACCACGAAGTTTTCCTCGTTTACCAACTTACTATTGGTTAAGGGATGACTTTTAAGTCGATTAAGAACGCTTTACAAATAAAAAGTTTGTTCAACGTCGTTTAGAAAAAACCTTTCGTTAGAAAATGTTCCGAGTTGTTGATATGACTTAATTTTCGTAGTCGTCATTAGTCATTTATAATCTCTGCACTGCTGGGCCTTTCTTATGAATCGATAAGGAAGAAGGGACCCCACCACATAGGCCTAATGTCGATCGGTGGGTGTTAACAACAGCAAATACAACCGTAACTAACATCTCAACATGCCTCCTGAAGCATGGATGGGCTCGACATAATACTTTTTCGGTCACCCATCCCATCACCGACTCTTGCTAAAATTGCTGAACTGCCGCAATCGCAAGGCTAGGTGGTATACCACTTCTTCATTGTGCCCATGTGTTGCAGCACATGAAACAAAAGGAATACCTACAAAACCCAAACATTTGAAAGTAACCTTGTTATAATTAAAGCAACTGAGCACGAACTTATTTTCTTACTTAAAACGTAAAAACACATACAGCTTTGTAAACAAAATAAAATATTGATTACACTCTCCCAGGCTATCACCTTCCAATAAATCTGAAAAAGAATTATAAGCCAGTAAGCCTTTTTATTAAATTGCCTAGAATATTTTGAGTGAATTTTTACCGTTGTTTTTAATGTTAGCCTCAAAAGCGTTCGTCTTGTACGGAAAATCGGGAGCGCCGCTGCGGTAACCAGATATGTCGATTTTGTGGGATAATCCTCGAAAATGAAGGCGGGATATTAAAAATGCAGCGCTGTATTTTGAACTAAATAATGGTGGGTGGAAGGATATAGTCTATAAATTACAATGTTTTACGCAGCTATGAATAATAGTAAAACAGTAAATGTTTTAATCAACGATTTTAACTTCATTTTCTTAAGCGCCCCGGTTAACAATCATTTCCGAATGTCAGTTTTTACGCATTGACGCGAAAATTGATCGTTTAAATGTGCAATTGAAGCGATTGTCAATTGCTCTAACAATGGCATTGACGGAAAAATTGACAATCGAAATTTAAGAGGTACAAAATAAGAGGTACGTACTTGGTTTATTCTATGATAGGACTGCACTATTAAATACACTATTTTGATTAAAATAACAGTTGCTTATTTAAAAATATATACGAGTATAGCGAGTATGTTGTTTAGGTATCCTTTTTTAGAGCTAGAGTTCAATGTTTTTTCAAATTTTTTAGCATGAAAATAACGATAGGTATTTATAATAATTCGCATACACGCATACATAGCATTTATATTTCTTATGAAAAGAACAGAAAACATCTTAAGATACTTATTTAATAGTCCAGAATAGTCTCTCCTATCTTACCTTTTGCAGAAACCATACTATTATTTCACAATTTTCCCACAGAACATATTACATGTAGACACAACATAAGCCAACGTTCCCTTTCTATACGCACCCTTTATCGCTGTAATAATATTTTCTTTCCATCTTTACATAGCCTTTAAGTAAAGAGAATGACATTAGAATATTTTCACCTTTCTACACGAGTCAAATGTAATTTTGTATTATTTAATAAAAGCGAAGAGCGAAATAGCGATATTAAATTATATTACAGATCTTTGTAAATCAAACTTCGTATGAATATCATTTATTCATTTATTTAACCGCGCTTTCAAGAAAGAAACAATGAATCAGTTTTTAAACTTCTTTATATAGCCCAGAAACATTATTAAACAAACTGTGTTATCAAACCATTTCGTATTTGAAACAGATTAACTGCCGTACTCGGAGACGTCAATTAATTTTGACGCTTGATGTGTCGTGTCATCTTATACTATTATAATGGAAAAGAAAGAGATAGCACCAACTAAAATGAAGCATTACAATAATTGACGTTTCTGAGTGCGCTGTTTGTGACAAAACCTTAACGGCAAAACAACCCCATACGGTAATACAGCGGGAAAATATATTTTAATGGAGTAGATTGCCTACCTCTTTTAAAACACCCAAAAAATAAATTTATGAGCGTGTAGCATTAACATGGCGCTAATCTTTTTAATAATGATTTTAGAACCAAAAAGCCACACGTTACGGGGTGAATTTGCCGGCGTGGACCGTGTAACAATTTTAACGCGGCCTTACTCAGATGCGATATTATAACGAATTTCGCTCGCTCTCGCCTGTACTCGAGTTTTGTTGTGGGACAAGGTAAAGGTTGCAGCGGGAAATATATAATTTTCTTAACTGGCATAATAAGAGCTTTTTAGGGTTCCGTAACCTAATGGCAAAAAAACGGAACCCTTATAGATTCGTCATGTCTGTCAGTCAGTCCATCCGTCCGTATGTCACAGCCACTTAGGATTACACTGTTAAAACTTGATAAGTGGATGTATTCTGTAAACCGCTTTTTTATTTTGCTCCTGAGATTTTATCACTTTCACTATCACATAAATTATGTGATAGTGAAACTACATGTAGTGTTACTACAGTTTCCACTTATATTATTGAAAAAATGGAGGACCCCACAGTATTTCAGATTTTTTGACATTTTACACTGTAATCAGTTATGTTTCACTAAATGTGAACATCGCGTGCTTTCTTTAAATCAATTATTAAATATAAAAAATTCTCATCATGATTAATAAATAAGTATGTATTAGAAAAAAGTAATAACAATCCAATTTATTAAAATGGTAGGAAGTTATTCCTAACAAAACTCTATTATTTTATACATCACAATTTTTTAAACATATTTTCTACTTATTACTAAAAACTCTAATCATTTAGAAGACTTTAATTTAAATATAAGAAATATCGCTTCCTACTTACACCACACAGCAAGCCAGGACTGTGAAGTTGTGTAATTTATTCATAGTCAAGTAATGACACTCGATTACTTTAGAGCAAACCCTTCACAGCGAGCGTGGCGTAGCTTAAAAAAGTGTTATTTTTATTAAATGCAAAGAAAATGACTTCGTTTGTGGTTTATATGAAAGGATTTTGCTATAGATGATCCGGAGATTATGAAGTTGTCTTTCATCTCCAGAAATTGCGGTTGATGCCTTTGTTGGAGAGTAGGGTTAATGCAGTTTGCATATTAATAAGTTTGGGGTCTTTTTGACGTTTTTCATTCTCTTTGCTGTATATTTTGTCGCTAATGGAAAGAAGAGTCTTAATGAAGCTTTAATTCTACATTGCTAAAGATTTTCGTACGAAAAAACTTTACTATTTGTCCCAATTTGCCGAATGTCAAAGGCATCAATGACAGAATACTTCCGACGATCCGAGATAAAACCAACGACTCGCTAACAATAGGATGCCTTGCGTCTAAAGAGAGTGCCGTTCATTGATTTGTCTGACAAAATACAGTTTCACAGTGCTGGATCTTTCTTGGAATACTCTCCTATTTTTGCCTTTTACTTCGCTACCATGAATAGAATTGTCTCCTTTCTTACATTTTACAACCGGTGACATACCGGACTTATAAATTGTAGGATTTCCACAGGTTGGAGAGCAATTTATTTCTTAACTGTGTTTTCTCTTTAGATTTATTTTACACTAAACCTTTGCTATCATTTCTAATTATATTTTAATGTCCGCTACATTTGTTCTTAATAAATTTTAATATATCTTCATAAATAAGCAAAGATTAGTTTACGAGGCTATTTTGTGTATTATACGCAGACTAACTTTTTCAAACATAAATAAGTTGCACGCACGACAGCACGTTAAATTAAACAGTAGAACAACGAAAACAGCTTTTATTACGTAAGACATAAAGACGGTCTCAATGTAATCATGTATAATCTGACATGCCGTTGACTGTACACATTTCACCGATTTCTAATACTTACGTCACACCCCGGACACTCCATACAACCGCCCCATTATAAACAGATGACGTCAGATGACGTTTTTGTACACGCGCAACTGTGTGTCTAGGGCTACCATGCAGTTTGTACTATATGAGCGGCGTTCAATTCATAATTCGAACTTTTTGGAATAAATAAAGTTGACAGTTGACAAACACGACTAAACCAGCACACGAATTGGCACATCAACTCGTGGGAGGGGTGAGGAAATTGTTTCTAGGGCGGGGCGGAGAGTGTCCTTTCTGTACGTAGTACTTATATTTATTCTTTGCTTACGTAAGACAAAACCCTTCACCAATACAATTTCACCTGTCGCATCAGAATCCAATAACTATTAAACTAAATAAAACAGTCAATAAAATCACGACCCTCGTCCGATTCCAAGACTTAGGGGCGATAGTACAAATGTATCTATTCTTGGCACTAAGATACAGATCTAATGGGAAGTAACATTTGTTACCTAAAGCCTGAACGATTTGACTAAGTGAATGGCGACAGTTTTATTAAAGTTAAAGGACTATTTTGAAACTTGGCGGCTGTTTATTAATTGTTAAAGTACATGAAGTTAATAAATCACTTTCAGTTCTCAGTACACATTGACCGGTAAACAGTAATGGCCTGACCATGCGACAGACCTACGGGCGGGCGGCGCAACGAGCGAATTTCTAATATACGGCGTGTGATGCAAATTAGCAGCAGTGTAATTAACAGCGAAATGAAGAGCAAACTATCGCTAGTCGCACCGCCCGGTCGCTTCTTGCGTGGCCAGGTCAACTCGTAAACGTAAACGTTCTTTACGAATTCATCTTTGATATCTATTTACACTAGTAATTATTTTGGTCTTGTTTGAACTTGTTTGTTTGTGAACCCGGTATTACTCAAACTCTTGCATCAATAACATTACATAATGATTTCCTGCCTAAAATTGAAAGTTAATGTTCAGATAAATGCCTTGATCTATTATTTTATCTCAATTATTTGGAAACGGCTGCCTTGTCACAGATGAGAAAACTCATAAACCTCGAAAACGGCTTTTTTAACCCAAAACTAGAAACGCGTTGCATAATCGAGTCTTGATAACCGATGTTCTGATTACCGAAATGAATATTCATAGGCTAATGTTACTTAAAGACGGCCACATTTTTGTTTAATGTCATAAAAACGATAACTAGACTGTTTATTTAAATGAGCCAAGGTGGCTTCTACGTGAAGCACGTTTGGAACCTCTAGCAAGACAAAGCATATAATTATTAGCATAGTTGTATTATAGCATAGTATTATAATATAAAAATAGCATTGTGAATGCTAAAATGTCAAAATTTAAAATCATATAGGTAATTATTGTTACAGGAACCTTTTTTTTTTATTATTATTTTTTATGTATGGGATATAAATAACCATTCTAAATCGCCACTAATATTAAGTAACAGTAAATGGTGGCTGGTAATGTACTTAACACACTGTCTCTGGTGTCATCATCATTATTATTTTGAAAATAACTTATTCGATTTCCAGCAATTCATTTCCCGCCTATTTTTATTTGAGTACCTATGTACTTTTATGTTTAAAAACTTTTGTGACTATCTCAAATGTATCTATTTATGTTAAAAATGTATTAAGCGTTGTTTGATCTGATTACACATACTTACATAATAACTGTATAATATTTTCATAGCTTTGAGATAGCTTTGGGATTCGTTTTAGACTATAAAAACTAATCTAGTTAACAACATAATTAGCTCCAGTATATAAAACTAAAATATGCGTGCTTCTAAGTGTGTTAGTTAGGTCATAATGATTGAACGAATTTAAATGGCCGATGAGAGATTTAATGAGCCGCCTTAATGATATTAACATATTATTTTATTTTTATGACACAATGATATAAATTTTTAACGCCTCTAACAGGTTTCAGTCTTTTTAATGAACTTTGAAGTTTAAAATAGGGATGTACTGTATTTATAAAATAAACATCGTATTTTGAAAAAAAACTTATATTATAGTTAAAATCTTTTGTAGTTAAAATGCTGATAAGGGTTATTAAACGTCAGATAACTTTCATTATTCTAAAGCATTACTATAAAGCATTCTATACATATAATATCTTTTTCTCACATATTAATTTACAAGTTTCATCCTTGTAACTCTATTTCTTTTTTCTTTACTATTTCAAAAGGTGGTGTAAGAAATTTTAAAAAACTCTGTCTCACACTTGCAGCAAAAATCGATTTCGCTGCGAGTTTTTACGCGCCAAAAGCGCCCTTTTCCTGCTGGAGAGGTGAAAAGATATTTATGCGTCTGCTAGGCAGTATAAATATCGGTTGAGTTTAACTGTTTTATGTAAATTGTTTTTTTCGTTTCCTCCATAAATCACTACTTTCGATGACAAGATTTATATTCCTAACGATTTAGATGTATGAAATCAATATTTATTTATTAGTTATTCGTGTTGTTTTAGTTTTTAACTGGAGTATCGATCGATATTGTTTCACGATGGGGTGCCTACGTATTGTTTAAATTAAGTGTATGTTGTTGTATGCCTTTGTGTTCGTTGTGTAATATTAAAATATGAAATTACCTTTTGGACCGCATCCCAAAATGAATTAAAATAATAAAAACAGATGAAATTGGTATTGGTATGCTATTGATGTGATCAAGGAGGTAATTGGAGGTAGGAATGGAGAAAACTTTACCAAAAAGATCGTGGTGGATTACGAATTAAAAAGCGATCACTCTTTAGTATAAATAAAAAGTATAATGAATCAATAGACTTCCTTCCATTAAGGCCCCTACATAAATCAAGTGGCGCCCTCATTATAATTAAATTTATTGCTCGCTAAGTACGTACATAATGTATCGAAAATTCACATTTACAGATTGAAGCTAAGGTTCTATAGTTTATTTACAAACAATAACCTCAGTAAAATTTTGTTCGTTGTAGTAGTAGTTCGCAAAAGTGCTAAAAGTGGCCACTTTGAATTTTTGATACATTATGTGCTTAGCGAGCAATAAATTTAATAAAAATGAGGGCGCCACTTGAGGTATATAGGAGCCTTAAATGAGATGTATAAAAATGGGACTAACTTGGGAAGAAACCTGATGTTATAACGTTTGAATCATTTCAATCGGTTCAGTCGTCTTAAAGTAATCGGTGTACATACATAATAAAAAAAAAGCGACGAATAGATAATGTCCTCCTTTTTAATTTTTGAAGTCGGTTAATGAACGTGGGACGCCGCCAACACTCACATACGAAAGACATTGTTAGAACATCGCCTCTCATGGAAAATTATGAATTATGAGTGTAACGAATTCTTCCCCAAAGTAATGTAATGAACATCGGAACTTGAACCACACATAATACACACCCATTAGTAAGATATTGCGAACGACATTGTTTTAATTAATTTGAAGCGAACCCTCAACGTAGGTATTATGTAATTAATTCCTACCACTTTAGTGCTTAGTACGAGACCTTGTCAAGTTATAGCTGAATGAAGGGTGACCATGCGTTAAATAAAACCTTATTTTGCTTCCTTTATATAATAATAATAAATTTTATTTCATAAAAAACTTTTACTAAATCTTACAAATTAGGGACACTAAAAATATGGTTTAATAAAATTTAAATAAATAGAATTATGCTGTTGTCCTTACTAGGGCAATAATATGACCTATATGACGGACATCCAGACTAATAAACAAAACGGACTAATAAGTAGGTTGGAGAGGCAAAAGTAAGTTTTGTTTTTAGTTTTTTGTTACTTGCGTTACTACATAATAACACATATGAAACCTCGGTCTTATGAAAAAGTTTTCCCAAAATGCAGAGTGACAGAAATAGCAGGCCAGTAAAAAAGCCCGGAAAAAACAACACGTCACATTAAATAGCAGAAATAGATAATTTGTTTCTTTAAAAGAATCGACTTCATAAAGAGAGATTACTATTGTCTATGGAGATTTAGATAATTTTATATTTATTTATTTAAACTTCATTGCATATGAATATACAATTGGCGGGCTTAATGCCTTGGGGCATTCTCCTCTAACAGTTGACCGGAAAGGGTGTATGTCAAAGAAAGAAACCATGGCGGCAATATAACTAAGTTAAAACAGGGACATCTGTTTTCTTAAGGATCTAATTAGCTACAATAATAACATATTTACATATATAGCAAATACATACATACATAATCATAATTCCTATAATATTATATACCTATATATATGAATAATGTGTGGAAATGATGTAACACATAACTTGTAAATAGGTTGTTGTCAATAATCTTGTTATATTTAAGTTTGTAAATATCGTTACCTATTTCCGTTAAAGCTGATAAGTTTCTTCCCGTTCTTCTTGTCAGTTAAAAAGTCTGGAACGGGTGGTAGGAAAATATAGACAATTCAAAAGTGCTTAATTATTATGTTTATTTGAATAAAATTACACACCAATGTTTATTTCAAGATAATAATCTGCAAAGCCCTACTAGTCTAACTAAGAATTTGTATAGGCTTTTAGAAAATATCAATTACTTAGTTTTTTAATAAAAATTACCTAATCTCGTGAATAAAATTACGCTTGCCAAACTATATTAGCTATCTGTGTTTATGTTTATTAATTCGAGAGGAGCTCGGCGGCGCAATGGTATAGCGCCTGTTCCAGCCGGTTAAGCAACTTTCGCAAGAGTCGGTCATGGGATGGGTGACCAAAAATTTACTATCTCGAATTCCTCCGTGCCTCGGAAGGTACGTTAAGCCGTTGATCCCGGCTGCATTTGCAGTCGTTAACACCCACCAATCCGCATTGGGCTCGCGTGGTGGGTTATGGCCCATCCTCCTTCTCCACCCATAAGGAAGGCCTGTACCTCAGCAGTGGAGACATTTAAAATGGCTGATGGACATGTTTATTAATTAACTTACAAAAAAATACCTTAACATATTATAATCATAAAAAAAAGGTTTTTGGTTTAGGATTCCGTTTAGTAATGTACCTAAAATTACTAAACGGGATCCTAAAAACCACCGTAGGTACCTACAAAAAACGGGATGTTGCTGTATGGCGTTGAAATGGCAGCTAATTCCTAATTAGGTACCTACCTATAACGAAACGCGTCTCACTTGCCTGTCAAGAACGGAAGAGGTCTTACTGCCAGTAGTTATCCATGTAAAAGCTCATCTGAGAATAGTCAACATTCCTATACACGTGAACGTTTCGCCTCATCTCACATAATACGAACGGCAAAGTAATAGAATTCCTTGCGTTGTGACAAGTATTTCTTTTGTTTCTTGAAGAAAATAAACGAGAGTTTGATTTGCGGAAAAGATTTGCTTTATGTATTCGGAATGTACGTAAAGTCTGTTATTTGAGTAATGTGAATATGACTGTATGCGAAAAACAGGTTTGTAAGATTTTATGTCAACTTTCAATATTCTGTTGGAGACGGTATTTTGTAATTATTTTCAACCGGAGGCACAGAATAGATATGAGTACCTACTACGTACAGAAAGGACACTCCCCGCCCCGCCCTACAAGCAATTGCCTCACCCCTCCCCACGAGCTCATGTGCCGAGATTCGAGTTGTTCCGTATTCATCCCATGACGTCACATCCCGCTTATTATTTTTTCCTTATTCAACCCAGTTTTGTTCCTTAGTCGTGTTTGTCAACTGTCAACTTTATTTATTCCAAAAAGTTCGAATTATGAATTGAACGCCGCTCATATAGTACAAACTGCACGGTAGCCCTAGACTTTCACCACACAGTTGCGCATGTACAAAAACGTCATCTGACGTCATCTGTTTATAATGGGGCGGTTGTATGGAGTGTCCGGGGTGTGCCGGTGGTTTTACTCTTAATACTGGTCTTTTACAATACAATTTACATTTATAATTGAATTCCTAATATTTAACTTCGAATTTATTGCTATTATACTCAATAAATTAAATATTATGATAAAAAGAAATATTGATTACTTGCAATATTGTTTCAAAACGAAGCAAAGCTATGAGAAAGTTGGTCCTCATTAGCTCTCTCAAACTAAGGTAAATAGAAAAGGTAAATAATATTTCCTTTTTTATTTATTTTTAAGTTTTGTATTATTTTGGTCACCGTAGTAATTCGAGTTATGAGTTATGACGCAATGCGGTCTCAGACAGTGAATCAAAGTAAAGCTAAGGTTAACTATGATGCTACTTTTATCAAGTGTAGTCATAAAATCTCTAAAATTACAGCTTTCAAACAATATCAAATTAAAATAAAATTAGATATATAACAGTAATCTCTCTTTCAGACGAGAAAAAAAAATACTTAGTCTGTCTATAACAGACTTTTGGGCCGGGAAAAAATATATATCAACTCTTTAAGGAATATCGTTAAATAAGTAGGAGTATAGAATTCTAAGAGATATAAGGATCAGAGTTTTCAGTTTCAGGGTTTCCATACATTTTTATGCAAATTTCGTTTTTTTAAACATATCCTGATATCTCTTAGAATGTTGATCAGATCAGTTGGGTGTGTATAGCGATCTGATTCTTCTCCATTCACTCCCCAGATGGTCATCATCAGATCACAGCTAGATCAACTTTTAGCAGCGAACCAGGCTTCAAAGTTACCTCGTTTGTATGAAAATCGACTGTTGTCCTTAACTATCTGGCCACCACTATATGACTTTATACCTATATCAAAGATAGTTTCGTTCAATCATCCTAAAAAATCCAATTATAGTAGTCAAATTGTTATTAAGATAACAGGTGTGAAGTATGTAGCAATTTAATCAGTAAAGACAATCTGTATTAAATCATTAAGGGCTTCCGAACGTCCCACGAAACACGAAGCTCGTCTAGTAAATTTAGTTGTGGATACTATCTTATCTAGATCTTTGTGGCTAGACCAATTAAACATATATAACATGAATTGGGTCTTATGACATAGACTTAAAGTTTAAGTTTGGCGATTGAGCTCGGTATTTATAAAGATTGTACAGAACATGCTATTTTCAATTAAATTATGTTTCCAATATTAACCGCCTCTGTGGTCTGTGGTGAGCGAACTACTAAGTTTGGTCACACGTGTAAGACGCAGACGCACGGGTTCGATTAGGGCACATTTGTACTCAGTTTGGTTGGTGGTAGGACTTATTTTGAGCCCGCCTAGCTAGCTACAACCATTTGACGCCATAACAACAATTTAAAAATTGTTGTGTTCCGGCAGTTACAAAAAGGATAGCCAGTTCTTCAGTAATGAGGATTTCAGGTGTAGTGCGCTTATACTTTCGACCTTATTGTCACTTAAAATCAGGAGAGATGAAGGACAAGCACTATCACGTTGTGGATAAAAAAATATCTTATCTCAAACATGTTATAAAACAATGTTGTATAACATGTTATGTTATATAGTCTGTACGCACCTTTATCACTTTTTCCAACTACAGTAGATGACGAACCATAGAGTAAATCTGCTATCATCGTGTGTGATCCCGTATCATTCTATGGTTTACGCTCCTTTATGTTGATTCGTTTCTTATCTATAAGATAAGACCCATAGAAATAACATGTACTGATAAGCATAAAGAGAGGGCGGTGTACAGGAAAAAACTTGATCCAATGTAGGTGTCGAATGTTCGATATCAACTGTAGGCGGTATAGATGTTTAAACATGGGTTTATATTTCTTAGTTGCTACCTGTTTAAATAAATACAAGGTGTTACAAAAATACCCCTAATGCCGAATATCGTATATAGGGACCATCAAACTGATCAACTTTTACTATGGGACTCTGAAATCGCGAAAAAAAAATCAGCTGTTTCCTACAAAAATTAAAATCGAAAATATCAAAATGTATGAAACAACTGATTTTTTTTTCGCGATTTCAGAGTTGGCCCCATAGTAAAAGTTGTTCAGTTTGATGATCCCTATATACCATATTCGGCATTAGGGGTATTTTTGTAACACCTTGTATAATACTAAATAATATACTAGAAAAAATAGGACTCGCACCAGATCATGTTCTCGGACGGGGACACCTTGTATATTGGAAGGGTATTAAACAATCTTTGAAAAAACTTCCTATCTTTGAAAATATTTCTTTAACCTTTACACATCGTGTTACTAAAGTTTAAACGACGAAAGTATGATTAAAGTTTTTGCGAAAGAACGCTTGTGCAATGCACGTTTTTGCAAAAAAAAACATGAGGTTGTTATATTAAGCTTTAGAAACTAACTTCTTTACCTCAAGTTGGTTTACTAGTAAACAGAAAACTTAAGAATGAAATATATTTTTAGCCAAACTATAACAATTGCGAGACTTATTTGCATTGCGTATTTGGTACTGTCGACTGCCACCCATTTAGTATATTATTACGAGTTTCGGCTGAATATTTATGAGAATGAAACTATGCTTTAGTTTCTGCATAGGTATTTAGAGTCCATGATTGAATGCCTAAAATTATTCATGGCTGTTTTAGCTGTGAGAATTCGCTTAATTTTCAGGTAATTTCCATGCAGTATGGTAAAATGGCGGATGTAGATTACATAAATTGATTCAGCGTTCCGAAGTGTTGTATGGACAGTTAACACTTAGGTCGGGGGGATTGTTTAATTTACCAAATTTATTGTGCCATTTGAGTCGAATAGGATCTGTCATTTCTGTCAAAAATGACTTCTGTTCAACCAATTAAGAATCGAAAGCAGCCATTTCCTCTAGTAAATTGAATTGCAATCTCGTATTCTCCGTCGACGACCTCCTTTGTACCGGTTTTTAAGGTGTCGTCATCTCTGAGGGTTCGATCCCCGGTTGGTTCAATTTAGAAAACGAACTTTTCTATATATGGCTCAGGTCTGGGTGTTTGTGATGCCAATGATGCCAAATATTTATTTATTTAATATCTATTAAAGTGAATTATAAACGCAAAAATCGAATTCAACAACTTCTTTTAGTAAATCGTTAGTATTATAATTTAAGAATTAAGTACTTATAATAAATGACTTAATAACGTGGGCTTTACTAGATCGTAAATTCTCTATTCATATGAAAGAAATGTTTGTTTTAACACAAAAAGGATTCGGATTAAAAAAAAGGAATAAAAAAACTCTAATCAGTGTTTCACAGTTCATTGTTTCTGTGGCCCGTTTTTTCACAATAGCGAACGTAAAAACTACCAACTCAACAAATTTAACAATTGAGCTCCTTATTTCTCGATAATTCCCAATTTTTAATACCGATGTAAAAAGGTTCATCAAATAATTATGGAACTCAAATACTTTCGGTTCGCAAATAAGCTGAAATTCCCAAAAACAAGAGACCGAACACCGAATCGACCCAATTATAAGCTGGCGAATAAACGGTTATTCAACCCCCCCTTTCTTAGGGAGACGCACCATTGCACATAAAATTCAGGTTAATTTATTTCCAGTTTCTAATTCGTAGCCGTACTTCGGATTTTGTTTCGAATGAATATTCACGCCTACATAGTCTCCTGTAGCTTAATTTATGAATTGATTTCGTCGTGTATCATAGAAACAATTGAAAAAGCGGCAACTTAGGGTTTGAAGCGTTTGAAGCTTGGTTTGAAGTAAAACAGTACCGATGTACTGTTCGGTCGGACCATGTAATTTATTATCAATTTATAGGAAAGTGCCTGATTGAAAATGTTTTATTGGAAATGGGAGAAAGCGATGCATGTAAGACTTTTATTCAATTAAGATACTTAATATTAATAGCCTAAGAACACTTTGTAAAAATTGTAATGGCCAAATTGAATGCCTAAAGACAACTTAGGTGAAGTTCAGCATTATCTTAATAGATTACAAGTCTGTTTCAGAAGTTTTTATTAAATTCCAATTAACTTATTTTACAGCCCATTTTTAATAGAAATTTTATTCCATTCAAAAAAACTTCTAGTATTGCCTCAATTTAAAATGTAATTTTGAAAATATACATGATAGCTTTGGCTGTGATTTTCTGTAGGACAGAATTCTGGACTGTGCATCTTCAATAGTTACACATAAAAACGTTTTGTACTTAGTTATGCTAATATTACTATTATTATCTAATAACTGAACAGAATATACAAAATAACATAATCAAAAGTGTAGATAACATCGCTGCAAAATGAGCAAAATAGTAAATATTGATAGAGATTAAAAAACACAGATGGGTAAATGAAACTCCATCTAGTATTGAAAGATATAGAAACAACAGATTTAATTTATTAATTTCATGTACTTTCATATGAGAATAGCTATAGGTTAATGAAACTCCATCTAGTCACAGTATGTGATCTAGTATTGATAGAAGTGGAAACAACAGATTTAATTAAGCGGTATCCACTTTCATGCGAGAATAGCTATAGGTAAATGAAACTCCATTATATATTTTTGCCTTTCCCAAGATTCCAAGTAACAGTGAAGCCGTACATAGTGAAACGGAAACTCTCTCTAAAGGCCACTAGAAAAACCATTATGATTTACAATTCTATTTCCATTACAGACAGATTCCAACTGTGAAAGGATTAAGTAAATCTTGAGGCTCAAAAATTTTAATTGCGCAAATAAATGGGGCCACCTAAAACAGACTCAATTGTGCCCAATCTGGGTGGGCAAATAGACGGTAAAATCTCAGCTCTCGAGATTTCGAGTAAGCCCGGTATTGCCCAAAAGTCCGTGCCATTACCGGGGGTGATATTAATTTTTTCTCTCTCTCTCCTTTCTAATCCTTACACCGTTGGTAAGCATTAGAGATGTTTGCGAAATATCAAGCTTATTAAACTTTTAGGAAATGCTTTGAGATAATGCATCGTTTTTTAAAGCTTTTAATTTTACAAAGAAAAACTAATTTGATGCAATGGGCGATGAAGTTATAAAGTTAACTGTTGATTGACACGAAAATCTCACAAAAGTCTCAATTAAAAACATAATGTTAATAAGTTTTATACAATACTAAATAATATACTAGAAAAAATACGACTCACACCAGATCGTATTTTCGGACGGGAATCGAACCCGCGACCTTTGGAAGTCCGGTCCAATGCTCTTACCACTGAGCTACCGAGTCACTAATAAGTTTTGTTGTGAAGTACTTGTGTTTAATTCAGTTCGTTTCATGTCCTAACCATCTAGGTTTCTCGTTGAGCTTTCAAGACTTAATAATATTAATTATAACTAAGTTGAGATTTTGATCTAAACAAAATTGTAATACTTTGATTATTTCTGTGTTAGATCAACTACCAATAATATCTAATGAAGTTTATTAACCTATCAAGGCCCGGGAAATGATACACAATAGATATTCTATTGTTATCCAGCCGCATTCGGCCGCTCGGGCGTTGATGAATTAATAAATCAAAGTGATGATAGTGAATAACCAGAAGAAGTAAGAATTAATTGCAAGTGGGAGGTAATGATTTCTGTGTACTCCTATGGGATAAAGGCGTGACCCTATTATGTATGTAGTGACCTAAGTAGCAGAACATAAAATGTCAAACTTAAACAAATGCCAATACAAAATATAAACAAATGACTCTTACGTCGATACGATGCTCAAATATTTCAAAAATGTTAACTTTCTTTACCTTTATTCAAAAACTCGCCCTAGTCATCCCTAATTCAGTTCAGTATCCCCGAAATATTTGGGATGCCAAGCACCTCAGGGGGCTTCCGTTGTCGTCTCCAAAAATCCCGTTGAAATATCAGGCTTTACCGAGTAATTAGGAGGGAATGCGAGGGCATTGAGCGCGGATTGTCAAAGGGGTACCGGCTATAGAAGTTGGCAAGATAATTTGGTGTCGCTGTGGGAGTTGGGTCTTTTCCACACTGCGACGATAACGATACCGACACGACACTGGTAATCATCGGTTTCGACGACAACGATATCGTATGACGTGTAGAAACAAGTGCGATACTGTATCACCAACGATATCGAGACGGCAATCATTGTTGACGACAATGACGTTAACGACGATATAGTGTGAAAGCGTTAATTGTATGAAATAACCAGTACGACGATATCGTGTCCTTATTGTTAACGTCCAGTGTGAAAACAGCTTTTCTCGTAAAATTTTCGTACAACTGCAAAATGCTATGTGAAATGTAAATAGACAATCAGACGGAGGTGTTTTCTGCGAAACTTAGTACCGGAATATTATGCAATGCAACAGTGCGAAGGCAACTTAAATATGTTGGGAGATTAGTGTTTGTAATAAGGAAAATTCTTGTGTTTTCACAACTCATCAAGATCATCACTTCGCATAGAGTTACATTGTTACAATTCTTCAGTAAGATATTCAAATCGTTCTCTACAATCTCTAGCAGTTAGTCTCTGAATAGTGTTTGCAAAATTAAATTAATGCGTTTTTTTATGAATAAAATTTTTTTCACTTTAAATTTAGATAAACTTGAATATTTCTGAAAAAAATATCATTAAAATTCAAGGGCCTTCAAAAGCAAAATCACCAAATCATATACCTCCCCACAATTCAAAACTTCCGGTTTGACACGGGCCACAGGCTAATAAAATTTCATTTTCACAGCGTAAAAAAGATGCGTACATCCACCCCACTACGCTTATTAACAACATGACTGCGAATCTCGTCAGCACGTGTAATCCTGAAATCCGCGTCGCCTTGGAAGCTGTAAAAAGAGTTATAAATGTGAATAGCGAAACTTCCCTTAGGCACATCCGGGTCATAGTGAAAAAACAGTGCAGTAGAGAAAATCTTTCTTAGAAGATAAAATAGAGTAATATGTAAATGTGGTCCAAGAATTTGATATAAAGTGTGAACTTATATTTATCCAGTTTTAAATAATTATTTGCTCTAAGAAATATATTCGTATTAAATATTGAATCTCAACCTCCATCTATATTGTACCATAACGTTTACAAAAAAAATATTAGTTCAAAAGTGCTATGTATTACAGAGCATTTTTGAAGACAAGCTAACAGAGCCACCTTCCTGGCCCATGGTCCACCTAACAAGTTCACCTGGGTGGACTACGGGCACATGTCTTGTTCTGACCCTTGGTACACCTGGGTGGATTCCGGACACTGACGCAGACACGTGGTCCACCTGGGTGAGCTAGCGGATACCGACGTAGCCCCGTGGTCCACCTGGATGGACCACGGATACTGACTAAGATCTGTAGTCCACCCTCCACCGGGTCCACCTCGTCGTGATGACCAATTACGTACTTACAAACGGACAACCAATAGAATGTTACTAATATATTTATGTATACTCAAAACTATAATTGTCTTTAAGTCAGCCTAATGGGGCGATCTATTCCAAACGGTAAATAATTTACCTTTTTAATCACTTTTAGCTTAGCGTGCTTCTTGACACGATGAGTGCTTTAAAGCAGAAAGCCACAAGTCAGTCAACGCCAGATCTAATTGCGGTTGCGTTGTCATAGCAACTAGAAAGCGTATCGCCCAAATCAACCATGAACCATGATGTTGGTATGTACTTAGAAAGAGTATAAATACGATACCAAATAATATACAAGAAAAAATACGACTCGCACCAGATCATGTTCTCGGACGGGAATCGAACCCGTGACCTTTGGATATCCGGTCCAATGCTCTGACCGCTGAGCTACCGAGCCACTGTGGCTCGGTAGCTCAGCGGTCAGAGCATTTTTTCTTGTATATTATTTGGTATTATATAAAATAGCATTGTGAATGCTTAAATCTCAAAATTTAAAAAGTATAAATACGACTTATCAACATTGAGCATTCTTTCGATATTCGATATGCTGTGCTATCCTTTCAGTCACAGATGAAAGTGCACATGTACGACCAAGATCTATCTTGCAAGAACGGTTTCAAATAGTTTACCGTTGCGGACTGTAGGAGTGATGGTATTGGAAATGAAGTGGAGGTAGGTAGCCACTGATAGGAAGGCCAAAGGGGAAGATCTTCCTCCGGGCTGGGTGGTATTAGCCCGGGGACCGCGGTCCAACCGATGATGGTTGGAAGTTGTATATATGCTAAGTCGCTGAGTGAACTTCGTTAGCGAGATGTAGGATTTCCATACTGCGAGGTTGCTACTCCATACTTTAATGTTCATGTTTCTTGATACTAGCGCCATCTAGTAACACGGTGAGGAATCTTGTTGTCATGCCGTGTGTCGTGGTATGTGCGGCGTAGGTATGGTAGGTGCCGCTACATCACTCCCCCCCTGAGACCGGAGGTCGATAGTCCAAGGGTAGTCCAAGCTCAGCTGTCAGTGCGTCAGAGCTTTTGCAAGTGCCAGAGTAGTGTTGCAGGAGTTGCCCCAGTCTGCGGTGAGTAGAGACGTTGTGGGGTGAAGGAGGGCGCGTCCGCCAGTGCTGCAGGTAGATCCGTGTTCACGGTGAGTCGGGACGTGTCCACGGTGAGTCGGGACAGTGGAGACTAGTGACGGTGGGTCCGAGCTGCTGGTGAGGTGCGCAGAGCTGCCACGCCGGAGTGAGGGCCCAGTGATGCTCCAGTCGTGAGCTGCGAAGACCAGGTCGGGATGATGCCGTCGAGGGTTGCCGAGGGTCCAGGAAGCGTCGTCAATGATGCTGCGATGGAACCTGAAGGCTGTGGGTGCTGGGCTTGCTGTGCTTCTGCTTGCGGTGTGACTGCTGCGGATGCTGGATAAAGTATGGGGTGATGGCTGCGCTGCGTTGTTGAAGGTGCTTGAATGTGCTTGAATGTGCTCCGTAGGGGTCACCAATGTAGGAGTGATGGTATTGGAAATGAAGTGGAGGTAGGTAGCCACTGATAGGAAGGCCAAAGGGGAAGATCTTCCTCCGGGCTGGGTGGTATTAGCCCGGGGACCGCGGTCCAACCGATGATGGTTGGAAGTTGTATATATGCTAAGTCGCTGAGTGAACTTCGTTAGCGAGATGTAGGATTTCCATACTGCGAGGTTGCTACTCCATACTTTAATGTTCATGTTTCTTGATACTAGCGCCATCTAGTAACACGGTGAGGAATCTTGTTGTCATGCCGTGTGTCGTGGTATGTGCGGCGTAGGTATGGTAGGTGCCGCTACACGGACATATGCCAGACTGATCGTGTCAATTGATACTTATTTTAAGTATAAAACAAAGCTCGACTACACTAACCAAAGCACTCCTTAAATACAGAGGATCGACTTAAAAAAATAGAGAAAAATATCGTATATTAATATTAATGTAGTATATAGCTAAATAATGGTGCGAACTAAACGGTGGTGTATTCTTTCTATACAATTATTCACCGACGGTTTTCGTTATAGTAATACTACTAGTGGCTCAATGAGCTGTAGACCTCAGGTTTGTACGTTAAAAGTAGCTCAAATTGTATGTTGTTTAAAAATTATCCTAATAGATGTCACCACGAAATTTTCAAAAGCAGTACTATGTGCTGTTTGGTAGGTTTTATTTTATTATCTTCTAATTTCTTCTTCGCTTCTAATTTTGTTCATTTTTCGAAATAGTGTTTATTTTTTTGATAAATTTCGAAAAATTGAGTCGACACAAAAGTCTTTATAATTACCGAACCTGTTCACAAAATTACTCGAGAATCCGTTGGAAAATGCGACCTGCAGAAGAGAACAAATAGACATACGAAAGTATTTTTGCCCAAGCTTAAGCAGCAACGCATCAAATTTGCAATTTTTCTAATAAAAGTCTGCATAAAGATTTTATATCATCTCTGTGAACCGCTGCAATAATAACATAAAATCTTTGAAAGGGATTCCATTATTCAAAAACAACATCAGTAAAATAAAGACACTAGAATTCTCAAATGAAAACAGTTTATTAAATAGAGTATTATTTTTCTATACTAGCTAGTTGTGCTGTAATCAAACGAGAGAAGCTAAAAGATTGAAGAAATTGTTGAAAGAAATGTAAGAGTTATAATTAAATGAACAAATTTTTTTTTTTTTGATCTCAAGTTTAATGTAAGAAACGATTAAAAAAATCAAATTGTTTAGTGGCAGAAACCTCGAATGCACTTTCATTCAAAATAATCATAAAAAATACTAACTGCGAGCCTTTGTTTAAAACCTTTATTCACCTTGCATGCATAAAATTGAAATATTTACACAATTTACTAATAATAAAAAAGAAATAGGTAAAAATATAAAACATTAGTTTTACAACAGTTATTAGTAAGAAAGTTTATTAAAATATTTCCACAAAGATGTTCACTTTCATCACACACACTGTTCTTACTTTCATTATGATTGAAATATCTGTTATAGGTATAAAAATATTTTTAACAGCTCGTCTCGACTAAATTACTCCAAGTTCCTTGCAGAAGTTTGTGGTTTAAGCTATAATGAAACTAATTTTCATGCAATTGCCTTTGTTATTAGATGCAGTTAATTAATGCTAGGAGGTTTTCATGATAGAAGCTTTTTAAATTTTTATTATTCAGGGCGCAGTTTTTATAGGATTTTTCACTTAAGTGCTTTCGTCAATGGTTTTTTTTTATAATTTTATTTGCAAAATCTCTTTTTTACATATTTTTATGTAAGTGTATCTAATGATTTTGCCGCTTGCCAAAATTTTATATATTTTATTTCATAAAGGTGTGTTTCCGTGTCACGAGTCTGTGCCTGACTAATTGAAAGTCAGGCAATTACTTTACTTTCATCTTGCCATTGTGGAGTGCGGGTAACGTATCTAAACTTTTTTATATCATTGAGTATAATCCTATAAGTTAAGTTATACCAACCGCCACTCCACTGTCATTTAATATTTGTGTGGGAGTGATCTATTGAAACTACTGTTTATTGTTTACTCTATAGGTACTGTGTTTAAAAATTACGCATTGACTGACATTATGGTGAAAATAAAAAAGCTATCGAAGGAAAGTGTAGGCTAGCTAATATATTTTATATTTATAATTTAATTAATTTAACAATTATATAATATTTTATGAGTCACACATAATGTTTAACTTAAGCGTGTGCTGTTTTCATTTAAGACCTTCAGCTGTCAAAAAAAAGATGCCAATCGAAAATCAGCGTCGGGTTTTCTCAACCTGAAACATGCTGAATTGGCTTCCTAGTTTGAGGCAATAGTTTTTACTTGTGTGTTATGTTTTTGGTTTACCATAATTTTTTTCTTCATTAATGTACCTGCAGCTCAATTTTCATGTTTGTGTCAAATAAATATATTTTGTTTCTTCTTTCTTTCTTACTACCGGCTACCAGCAGCCGGTAGCTATCGGATATCTCATTTCAGTCGGTTAATTTGTTGAGTGATGTTTATTAAAAAAATAGACTGATAGAATAGTAGTAACCTATTTGCAACCGCCCAAAATAAATACCATCTTCCAAATAAAATGTAAGTATTTTTTCAGGACCAGTTATGTAAATATTAACATAATACTGAAGAAATATACTAGACATGACATAATACTACGTTATTATGTATTTTTAATTCATGTTTGCGATTTGAAAGTTGATTGCGCAAGCCTCTCAAGTTTGTACAAAAATTGTATCTTATTTCTTTAAGAATAAAGGATATATTAATCACATAAACTTTGTTTAAACCTTTGTTAAGTGATATAGCATCATTAAAGAAAGTTTAACTACAATGGCTATGAACAAATTGTTTGATCACATAACCCTAAAACACCGCAGTGGTATTAAATCCCAATGATACCGAAAATATCATGTTTATTACATATAAAAGTCCGCCTGAAGTAAATTACAGCCATAATCTCTTTAGAATCGTATTATCTGGCGGTTCATACGTTAAGCCTTTGATGTATTATTATCTGCTGAAATAAAAACGACGGAGAACGACATTGTTTGGGGTTCAACAGAGTAAAATGTGTTTAACGATTTAGAACGCCTTTTCAATTAAAATCTTATTACACTATCCACAATCAAAAATATGTATTATCTCAACAGGGGGTTACTTTTATAATAAACTTTTAAAACTTGTCAGTTTTCTGAATGGCTATCTAATGCGTCTCTTTCTCACCGTATAGCAAATAAAAGAAACGCATTGATTCCAGTCATTCGGAAAATTGGCAAGTTTCAAGAGCTTGTAAAACCCCCATCCAAGGACTTCAGAATAACATCTACCAGTGGGAAGGGTACATACAAGATGATTCCCATCGGCTTACCTATTCAAAATACCACCCCACCGACCCACTACGCAAACATAACATTTTTGTAGAACGGCTTACCTTCGCCATAATTTCAACACTATTTTAACTAAAATGAACAGTATAAAATTATTTCGTAAACGCAATTCGTAAATATAAAATAATTTTAAAAAACAATATTATAAAGAAGAATTATTTTATTAGCTAGCTACCAAGTTTATTATCATGCAAATGAGATTCCACAAATACTTGACAGGTCATAAAAAATATACTGCCATATAAACTTAATTCTTTCATCTAAATCTATTAAGACAATTTATATTGACAGCCATTTAAAAGACTATAAAGTCAACAATAGATTTATAAAATGTTGTTTTAACTTACACAATACGATAATAAAAGCAATATATTCACACAAAGAGCAAGTTTGAAATTTGATCCCCATTTCGACAGAAATTCGAATATCGAGAACCCTCATCACAGTCATATCAGGGTTTGCTCTTCAAAATTAATACTGCCGGTTGAGCGTGACAAGAGGCCATAAAAGGCCATGCTATGACAGAGGAATGTATGCACGACCCATGTGTGCCCTTCCACATTTAAGGGTTAAACAGTCTCTTTCGGTGGATTTGCGAAATATCGATATTTTATCGATACTTTTGAAATGGGAAAGTATCTTAGAAACTTAGTCGGTGGTTCGTTACTGATAAATAAATAAATAAATAATCTTTTTAGAGGAATAGGTAAGTACTACCTAAAGGTTCATACTATGAAGCATTTATGAAATAATTTTTTAAAAGAATATTTGAAAAAGTAAAATACCTTATAGGATTTTTATTATCCTTTCATTTTTAAAATAATAAAAAAGAAAACATTCTCATTGGTTAGTTTAAAAAAATACTTTACAGGAGTATTGATTAAAGATAACTGAAAAATGCTTCCTTAAGGTAGTTTTTTTAATACTAAAACAAGAGCCAAGTTTGAAAGAAAGATAATAAATTGACGGCTCGCAACAATTTTTTTTTTTAAAGAAACTTTAAACTTTTGTTTTCAAATATTCATTAGATAAAGTTTGTCAGTATATTTGTTTGCAATATATTATTGTTATTGTTCACGAATTGTTGTTTAATATTTACGGTGACTTAAAAATTGCGGTTGAAAATTTTGGTTATTGTGTAATTTGCAAGAAACTGCTTAATAAATTGCTTTTATTTACCAAAAATGAATTCTACGTTATTGATTTATCCGAAAATTATACAAAGCTTGGCTTGGTACATAAACTTACGAATACGCAGTTATTAACCTTGGACTTCGTTAAGGCTCAATTTCCCCCTCTCCCTCCTGCATGAAAAATTCAGGTCCACTTCATAAACCCATCTAAGGAATACAAAGATCAATCCTGCCGAAGAAAACCGTTAGTTCGGCAATAGCTGTTTTCTCGGTTTTTAGGGTTCCGTACTAAATGGTACAAAGGAACCCTTAGGTGCGACTCTGTATGTCTGTCTGTCTAACGCTATCAACATGAAATTTGAAAAGTTGACGACCTCCGTGGTCGAGCGGTTTGTACGCCGGTTTTCAAGGTGTCGCCATCTCTGAGGTCCCGGTTTCGATCCCCGGCTGGGTCAATTTAGAAAACTAACTGTTTTATATTGGCTCAGGTCTGGGTGTGTGTGTTTAGCACCGTTGTCTTTGATTTCCATAACACAAGTACTTACTTTGGGATCAGAGCAATGTTTGTGATGTTGTCTAGTATTTATTTTATTTTTTAATAGTTTTAGATGAGAGAAAAATCTGAAATTATTTTATTAGATAGAAGTTTATGTAAAGATTACAGGAAAAATAAAACGATCTCTCTAAATAGTAAACTTTTTCAGAATGATGGTACGGAACCCTCGATGCGTGAGTCCGACTCGCTCTTAACCGGTTTTTTTTGTTGTCGTGTACAGTCACCACTAATAAAACATAAAAGACGCAGTCAAAAGATTGAAATGATTTTTTATAAAATTAAGATTAATTTGCAGGTTAGATTTTTGCATTAGTAGCTAATTCTAAAATAAAATAAGTAAGTATTACAATGTATTTATTTAAAATAAAACCCATAAAATTTAATAACATCGACATTGAATTTTAACTTTAGTTTCCATCACTATAAAACTAACATCCAGTGTTGCCATGTTTGTGTGTAATAATTCCTTATTAACATGGCTCGCCTGTCGGTGATTATGTTCTAACTGATTTAATATGTTTGTTTTGTTCCTTTTTCGTTGTGTATAATTGTGAAATGATTTGTTGTAATAGACTCTATCATTTTTTATTGTTATTACGGTTAGGATTTTTTGTAGGTATTCTTTATTGGGACCATATCTATTAACAGACGAAATATGTACCTATTAGTTATGTTTAAGAATTGACCAATGATAAAAATATATCCAATTGAATTTCTTTGGTTATTGAATTGTGTTCGCTAGATGAATTGAGCTGAAAAACAGTATCATTTTACTGAGAAAAATTATACCAAATATCATTTAGGATTTTTTTAGATTTGTAAACGCGATAATTACAGCAGTTGTGCTACATTTTTCATAGCAACAAAAGAACTAAATTGTATGCTCCGCAAGAAAATATAAATGCTTTCATATTTCAAATTGCACTATATATTATTTTGCACTACATTCGCAACTAAAACACCATTTTTGAAATAAGTAAGTATGTTTTTATTTTGTTTTGTGTATTTTCAATATAGTTACATACATGGTTATTTGTAAAACATTTGTTTTACGAATTTTCCGTATAAGAAAAAAAATACTTTCCATACAAAGGTCCAAAGAGTTAGTCGAGTTTTGTATATTTTTTGTTTTTATCGGAAGGTTGTTGTTGAAGAGTGACCTGTAAACCGGTGTCATTATCTCTGATGTCCCGGATCCAATCTCCGGATGTGATTCAATTTAAACAAGTTATTTTTCTAAATTGTCAGTTCTGAGTATTCCCCGGATGGGATAATTTAAAAAGTTCGTATGTCAGGTCTGGGTATTTGTAGTACCTTATACTAGTTCCCTGTCGCGACTTCGTCCGCGTGGTCTATATCATCACCCCACGAGAACATACAACTGAGATAAAAATGAATCAGTCCGTATAGTTCTACTAGTAGGACTAAATATCCGTTTATTTCTACTGGTAGGAATAAACGGATAAATAAATCCGTTTTAGTAGTCTTGAATTGAACTGTTACTAAGATTCATTGAAATCCGTTAAGCTCTTTTTGCATGATTAAGTAACAAACATCGAAACTAAATTACTCTTTTATAAGACCAAATGTAAGGAAATAATAAGAGAACAAGCAACTAATAATGTATCTAAAACAAACCTGTCCAACTATCGATAAAGTACTCGCGATGCAAATGAGGCTCGTTGGCTCACAACCATATTTTATAAACTTGAGCCCTCCCAGGATATACTGTTATCGAATAGCGTAACTTTCCTCCCCCTTTCCTCGAAATTTGTAGGCTTCCATAATATTGTGTTTACTTAGTAATTGTATACGTACTTTGGAGTGGCAAATTCGTGTTACGTTATAAATGACATTTTATGGATCGTTAAAATGTACGATCATATTTGAGACGCACTCATTAAAATTTTAATTTATATTTTCATCCGCTTAATTTGTGAAAATATTTTACTGTGTCAATGAAAAATTTGATAAGATATCTTATTATACATATTTATATACCCCTAGTTAGATTTGTGGATCCTGTTTTGCATTACGTTAAAACATTTTGAAAAACCCAATTTTTAACTGAGTTAAAATAGCTTCGTATCGTAATCCTCTTACAGCATTCTCCTTTTAGTTCGCCACAATGAGCTAAAGTAGAACAAAACCACAAGGAATTCTTTTTTTAAGCCATAAATAAGGTTAGTACTTTTCTCCGAGTAAAATGCTAATGCTTTGTCGAGGAACTTTTTTTTAAATAGCAGAAACTGAATATTTCTTCCTAAGTGTTGGGTCATAATACTTTTCTAACTAAGATCAGCTGAAAGGGATGCGCTCCAGGGGAAAGACAGTTTTTTTACGGTAAACTTACCACGGTGTGCTAGATAGTAAATTATAGGAACCTAACTGACGCATACTGCCATTTCTGATCTAACACCCTACAAAAAAACCACTGTTATGTGTCCCACGATCCCATACCGCTGATATGTGTGAGATTTGACTATATTTTATTTATTTAAAATTTAATCCTTACCTGGCTTATCTAAGTCGCTTAGAAAGTCCTCCGTATCAGTGTAGGCCGTTGACCGGCCTAAGGCCGCCAGCACCGCCAGCCAGGCCCACGCAGCGCAGCGGCTAGGGCCGAACGCCCACGCCGTCCTCATGGCCTAGGCCAGGCCTTGGCCTCACTTAGGCATATCGCACTTCACTAACATTTGTCCCACAACACTCCCGCACTATATACACTAAGTTTGTTCGCTTTGTATGTTACCTGAAAAAGACAAATTCGTTTCTTAGTAAAGTTTTTAATAAATGTAAGTTTTTTATTAGCGATTAAATTGCTCATTTGACCTTTATTTCATCGGGAGGAAAGTGATAATATCAATGGAATAATTGCCCATAATGCCAATACCCATAATGCCTGTTTACTCTATCGGCTAGCCAAAAGACGTCCAAATTGTATTCTTTAGTACTACTAAAGAAGTAGAAATAACTTATTTTATATGTAATAGGTAATTTATTTTTTTTTGTTCCTTTTTTTAATATTTGCATAGATATAATCCACGCGCGATGAGAATGGGATGGAACTTTCTCAAACTGAGACGCATTTTGTTCACCGGCCAGCCATGGCGAACCCCGTGGTCGAGTGGCTTTGTACACCGGTTTTCAAGGGGTCGCCATCTCTGAGGTCCCGGGTTCGATCCCCGGTTGAGTCAATTTAGAAAAACGAACTTTTCTATATTGGCTCAGATCTGAGTGTTTGTGATACCACCGTTGTCTCTGATTTTCATAACACAAGTGTTTTAGCTACTTACTTTGGAATCGGAGCAATGTATGTGATGTTGTCAAATATTTATTATTTATTATTATAACAAGGATATCCAAAAATACGGTGTCACGCATCCAATGGAACTTTTGCTGCAGCATCTTCAAGTAAGATAACAAGTAAACAAATAGTACATTAATTAAATTTAAATTAACTAACTAGTCAATTTTAGATTCACTTTGACAAGGTTCCAAAATTCTCATCGCGCGCGGATTATATCACGTTGACCACGCGCTTACTTCTGGGCAAAAACTGAAAATCAGTGTTTTGTTTTAATTAATTTAATTTGTAAAATGCATAAAAAACCTAAAGTTAATTCTAAAATATTAGCCAATATCCCATTTACCTACTTTACATTTAAAGAATCCCATCTTAATTTTATAATTGAATTGAGGTGATAGAATCGTTGAATGAATTACAGCAGAATTATTAGTCAAGAGTCAAAATTTATTTATTCAAATAAAGTTAATAATTAAGCACTTTTGAATAGTCTCTATTAGTCCTACTACAATCCACCAAACTTTTTTTGTGTGTAAGTATTCATTTCAGTTTCTGCTTAGGCACTTGTATCTTTTACATTATAAAATAGAAGTACCTATATGAGAAATAATATGAATAAAATAAAAAGGCTGACACTATCATTATCAATTATTGTATTCAATAACACATTATTGAATACACTAATTGATAATGATAGGGTGACACAGAATCATAAGTAATAAAATACGGAGCTGTAACCTGCCTTATTCTAGAGTTATTTAACCTAGCCTTTCTTAGAAATAAGCATATTATATTTGTTTTTTCTTATACAATGAAAGAAATTGTCTTCGTCCGCTAGATGTTTCATGAGCCAGTAAACATTTATGTCGGACTAGATTAATGTGTGCTAGTAAATAAGGCCGATGATTTTCCCAACTGTCCTTTATTTTGTTTGTCCAGAATGTGGTAGGATGAGTAATTAGTTTTACTTTTTCGATATTAAATGCTACGTATTCGTATTTCGTGTCTTTTAAAATCTCTATTCGAAAAGTTATTGGTGTTACTTTGATATAAATAGGTAATCACTGATTATAAATCTTAAAAAAATAAAATTCACATATTGGCCGTTTATTTAAAGTATTACAATATTGAAAAAGATAAAAACAAAATATATTATATACATCTCTGCGCCCGTTGCATGAGGCGGCGATAATAAATGTATATATCGCGGAGTTAGACGCGTCTACATAGGTAAAGGGCTATTTACATGGGTCGATTTTAGTCACCTGTGACGGTGGTCTTTCGTCGACACCTATAAAGTTGCTTGTAAAATTAAATCGCAGGTGACACATCGGTGATGGCGGTGCTGTCGTCTATGTAGTCGATAGCGTAACCTAGGTAACGAATTGTAATAACACTTAGTTCCAGTTTTGGCCACCGGATCAGATAAATTTATTCAGTCATCTGCGGCCTAGGTCGAATTGCCATTTACACAGTCGATTTTCACCGTGCGGCAAAAGTCGTGCGGCTTTAGTCACCCGTGTAAATACCACATTATAACGTCACAGCGTGCATGAGACAGGTTATAATATTTTATTTATGTTGCGGAGAAATGACAGTTGTAGACAATTAGCCCTCAGCCTTGAACCAGAAACAATCCTTTAAATTGCAGATTGACTTAATGATTTAGGACAACACTCCTAAATGATTAAGTCAATCTGCAATTTAAAGCATTGTAGTGTTGACAGCAAAATTTTATTCTTTTATTTACAATGACAATGCCTTTTTGCCGAGTTAGATAAAATTATCCACAGTGGATAAATGTTGCGCTGTCACAGTGTTTCCATGTCCAAAATCTAGTCGACGGTGATACAGCTCAAATAAAACGGTAGATTCAAAAAAATTACGGTGAAAAATCACCTGGAAAAACAGTGTAAAAACGGTGTACTAATAAAAAAAACAACGATGATACTTTGTCCCTATTTTTATGGTTTTTTTGCTGATTTGTTTGTTTTTTGCAACGAAGCTCGTCCGTTATTAAGAGCGTCGTTAAAAAAACCAAAATACAGCCAAAATACCATGAAAATAGGGAATTGAAATGTCAATATTTACATGAACTTCATATCAATATTCTTACGCGGTAGACCCGCGGCGGTATTGGCTAAAAACATTGAAGATCATGTTAACTGCGTTTTGACGGATGTATGTGATACATTGCTACTTTTCTTTGGTAAGTTTTTATTTGTGCCAAAACAAAGTAGCAATGTATCACATACATCTGTAAAAACACAGTTAACATGAACTTCAATGTTTTTAGCCGATAGAGCCCCCGCTGACCATTCATATGTAGCAAGATTATATTGATTCGATGCACGGGGAATTCCCTAGCTTCAACTCATTCGTAGGGATGCGTTCAGAACCTTGCAGTTTGTTTACTTACATTGGGAGCAATGTCACTGTGAGTGCCAAGTTAGAAATTGTGTTTTTTTATTAAATAATTCGAATAATAAACCACATTAATTCAATCTTTTCCCTCCTTAACTATTTTAACTAAGAAAATTCCGATCCCTGCAGATTACGGTAGATATTGTTACCGTTGTCATGCTTCAACGGTAGGTGGTAGATTTGTGCTAAATACGGTGCATTTACCGTAATTACGGTGCACATGGCAACACTGCGCTGTCAACTCATGCCCTGTTGTGCGACATATATCTACGATCTTAGAATAATAACAACCTATGTAGAACGATAGTTTCCTACAAAGCGCACTGACAGTATTTTTTTTCTTGCCTTGACAGGCAAAAAATACTGATCCAAAATGGCTTGGTTTTCAGATTTTTATCCTACATAAGTTACCTAATCGTACCTCTAAGAACGAAATAGTTTCAATTTCCCTACCTTTAAGGGATTAGTTACTATTTTATTTGATTTTAGTTACGATTAGGTAACGTGTTAAGGATATAAATCTGAAAACTAAGCCATATTGGCTCAGTATTTTTGCCTTACTTTACATACAAGAACTCGGCTTCTAGGTGTTAGTATTCTCAGTCTACTATTGTTTAAATTTTTTGTCGCAACCTCCGCGGAAATATTTAACGTTATCATACAACGGGCGCTGAAATACTGTCATAATACTCATTCTTCTAGCGCGCATTCAATCTGCGCGACACAAACAATTAGCACAATTATCACGCTTGAGACGTGTACACCTTAGGCGCTCCGAACAGAATGCCTACCACTGGCGTACTTCCGCTAGTCGTTATTCGAACTTTAATCATAAAGCTTCTAATATTATCAAGTCAGACGTATGCATTGCAATCATAATCACTTTGAGATTTAAAATAATTTACGTTATAGGTTTTGGTATCGATGCTATTAGCTATGATAAGTGTTGTGAAAAGCCAGTTTAACTATGCAAATAAAACAACAGTAAATATATTCATTAAAATTCACACCCACCTCACCAAACTATTTCCAACAGCCCACGCAAGTATTAGTTATTTTGCGTTTTATTATCTAAAATAATTCTGACACAGATTGCAATCGATTATTATAGCGATTCGAAAAAAGATACAATTAAGATATTATGTTATACCTTGGAAAGTAAATGTCAGGTGGCGTAATAATAATTGATACTCGTATTAAAAAAAATATGTTGAATTTCACCACAAGGTAGCTGTTGCGGTTTTCATATTATATGAAATCTATAGAATAGGTTTTAAGTAATTTTACGAAAACAAATTTTTTGTTAATATAATATAACATAGTACTTTATGATTATCTGTAGGCAACGAGTGCAAGTGGGTGGGTTGCAAAGTTATAATAAATTGAATAAGTGTTAAGTGTAACTTTATAATTATCATGCATACTTTAACGTAACCATGCTAGATGATTAACACCAAAAGTTGATGCTTTGGTGTGAAAACTAAAATGGTATTATTTAAGTAGGTAGGTTCTTTTTAAAGAAAATATTAATACTAAGTATTTAATTCAATATCTAATCTAAAATAAAATTTTGCTCAGGTGGTTTTTTCAGAATAAGAAGACTAAGACTGCTAAAAATTAACAACATTAAAAGAACATTATGCAACGTGCCACGTAGTCAAATTCACGGGCCGATTTAACAGTGACATTTGACCAGAACAGTAATAAGCTCAACCCTACACTTCAGACTGATGGACGTAAGGTGACAAGGCCGGACCCGACTCACGGCTACGTGGTTGGGCATACAAATTGGACACACGTGTCGTACCCACCACGTACACTGTGGTTTGACGTACGGCGAAAGTGTTAGATAAATGCGACACCCTCCTGGAGGGTTAATGTGGAGTTCATTATAGGGTAGGGGTGTATGGCGTAAAATGGAACACGCAGTGACTTTGGAATGAATACTTTATATTCATGCGTTATTTGATTTTTTATGGGTGTCTAGTATAGACTAAGCTTTTCGTTTTTATTCGTTGATTAAAGCGACTTTTTTAGTGATATTGGTAATAATATACTGCATACATGTATGTAAGGTTAAAAACTGGTGGCAGAAACAGTGGAAGTATGGCGATCAATTTCATCAGAGAAGTTTCTTTGTGAAGGTCATCGTTGCACCTCACCTCATACAATTTGTTGCGGAGCACAGTCTCATACATAATGCATAGTTCGCTATGATAAAGTGGATCTTGTGAACATATTATCTTTACATGAACAGCTGAATATCATTGTTATCATAATATCTTGTATTTTTGAAAGAATACTTACATTAATGATTAACGTTAGAATTATACTGACGATGACTGTGATGATGACCTATGGTCATCATCTTCAGTTTTATCATAAAATAAAATTCAATAATTGACATCATTTCTTTATTAGTACCTAACGTCTCGTAGAGACAGTTGCAGCTAAATTTCGGATAATCTTATTTTAAAACATACACGGCATTAGCACAGAGGACACTCAGTAAGTTACATTAAATGTTGCTACAAAACAGAATATGTAATAGCTAATAAATCCAGGTGCAAAAACTTCATTCTTATTCAAGGGCCGAATCGCGAATTTTCCTCGTTGGTATACACGGTTGGGAAGCGGTTGCGGTGCTGAAGAATAGCGCTTTTATACGAGTACAATATTTAAAGAGCGATTTCGTGTAAAAATATATAATAAAGAGCAGTAAGAGATTGCAGATAATGACTTGTCAGGCATTAAAAAGGATGTGACGAGAGAGACGGACGAGAAAGTGATATTGGTGTGGTTGGTGAATAAGATAATATTTGCTCGACGCCATCTTTGGTAAACAGTTTAATTTGTCAAAATTTATTTCGCATATTTTCAATTTCGTTTCAGATCGACCTTTTAACTATGTCACATTTGAATATATATCAAAGTTAAGCATAAAATATTATTTCATTACACGCATTTAGGTACACACGCTAAGTTAAACAGTTGAACTACGAAAACAGCGTTTGTTACGTACGTGATAAAGACGGACTCAAGGTCAACATGTATAATCTGATGTACTGCCGACTGTACCTAAATAAATTAACTGAGAGAGTTATATTTCTAATGCTTTACAGTTACGGTCACAATACAAAGTGTTATTAACTTTTGATGCGATCATTCCCGCTAATTCTACGTTAATGGACACAAAACCTTATAATGGATGTTCCTGTATCCATATTCATCAGTTGGCCATTTTAATGAATTATTGCGCGATATTTTCTGTTAAATATTAAAACTCACAGAAGCGATTTAGTATGAAATTTATTTCGAATATAATTTAGTATCATTGAGATAAGGTCGCTTTGATTAACTTGGCATAATTAATATTGTTTATGAATTTTACATTCAAGTAGAAAAGACAAAAAATAGTTATGCAGAGAACATAAATAAGTAGTTTGATACTTTTTCTGACGTACTAGCTCAAAATCTGCTAGAAGTTTATGATATTATAGTCCATGATGACGAATTCGTGTACTCATAAAGTATTTACAAAAAAACATACGGTGGGAAGGTAGTATCTCAATTATAATTTCATATTTTTTATCATTATTTTCTACTTAGTAAGTCAGTATTATAACTTTTTGTCACTTAATACATTAAGTATATTTGAAATTTCATTTTTTTCTATTCCAATATTTGTTAGTTTACGTAACTATTCCGACTTCGTAACCAGAGGAACTTTAACTACATAATATTTAGACTTAACCAAGGCAGGTGTCATTGTAAGGACACCTCTGTATTCTCTATTTCCATAACGGAGCCCTATTTCAGTCCCGAATAATGTATGATCTGACAGAGTCGTTTAAGAGGTCCCGTCCGAGGGTATAGTTTGTGACAGCCCGTATTTTTAGGTTGGCATCAAATATGATACACCTGTGACCAAGTAACTGTGATGTTGAATATAAGGTGGAAATATTTAACTAGGTACGCTATATTTTTATTGTTAATTTTTGCTTTTGTGCGCTTTTATAAGTACATGAGGACTTTTAAATGAGCTGTTATAATGTCACCGTAAAAGAATGAGAAATATTATATTGTAATTAATCTCAATAGATGAAAATTTTCAATTTAACGCATTATTTTCTATAAACATTATTACAGTTTATAGGAATATAATTTTCCGACAAATTGTAATATCGCTAGATATATTGTAATTCAAGATTTCATACAGTTTTCCGGTGACATAATATATTGAAAATCTAATAATAGTCATCTTTTTAAGGAGTTGTCTTACAATAATACTGTACTATTTTTGTCTAAGATTAGTAGTGAAAAAAAACCACTTCCAATTAGAAAAAATCAAATCGAAATTTGAGCATGACGTCGATTTAGATGAATAAACAAATCTTTGACAGACTATTTATGGAAAATAGCTCATTAGGTCATTTCGCTACTTAAAAAAGTTCCAACAAAAATATTTAGGAAACAGATGCTCAGCATTCAAACCAGTTACTCGACCGCAGTCAATTGTGTGTCACTTTCCAAACATTTTTTTATTCCAAACAAAAATGCATAGTCGGAATTAATAACAGTTCATTATAAGTCGTATAATTTACGATAGTTGCAACGAGATCTGGACATTGGTAAACATTTACAAATATGATGAAACCCAATCGATTTTAAACCTTACTACCTACAAGTTGAAGTTTAAATTACATAGGATAAATTTGTCAATTTTCTATAATCTGATCTTCTGTAATGTTTACATCGAAACCAAACAAGTTGTGAATGTTTAAGTGTATATTTGCTGCGGAATCGTAATTCCGCTCCATAAATTGCTAACATATACCTCAACCATACGAGTAATATTTGGATAGTTAACAAAAATAAGAGCTTGTTAGAGCAGTCGCTATGTGTTTGGTAAATGCTATAGAATACCACATGTGAAAGCAGGTAAAATGACTTGATAGAAAAATAATACAAATTAAACTTTATACGAATACAGTAGCTCGAAAAAAAGAGTTAAACGTAACTTATAGGCATATATTTTTTTAGTAATACTACACCCCGGACACTCCACACAACCGCTCCGTTGTAACTACCTATTAGAGCTCAAACACACAGGATGCGTTCCGGTCATGCGATCCGATCTCAGATCGCTGTGATCTGTCTTATGCCCGGCCACAGCCCGCCGCGGCGGGCGGTGCGGCAGGCGAATTCGTTAATCACTGCGCGGTTGTGACGAACGAGCTAAGAGGCCGCCATCGATTTATCGATTATTGAATTCGCTTGCCGCGCCGCCCGCCGCCGCTGGCTGTGGCCAAGCGGTTACACATACACTACACAGATGACGTTTTGTACGTGCACAACTGTGAATAGCTAGGGCTACCACGGGAATCGTGTCGCCTCACACACGCAAAAAATGTTTAGCTTTGCTTTTTGCAGCACACTATTCGGTATATGAACTCGCGGGGTGGGATGAGGTAGTTGATTCTAGGGGAGTGTCCCTTCACGTAGTACTAATATCTATTCTATGGTAATACACAAATGTCATAATAATAATTTTCATTTCATTTAAGATATAATGTTTTCGTTATCGAATCAGAGCTCTACTTATTCATAATACCGATTCTAACAAATTCAACTACATTTGTATGTAAGTTAGTATAATTAATGACGGAAACTAAGATCAATCATTTAAGTCCTACCCATATTAAGTAAGTAGAAAAGTATAACTACTAAGTGAACTAAATGATGGCTAGAATACATACAATGAGGCAAGTTGGCGCTATCTCAAGGCCAAAATTACAAGAGCTAACGAACCTGAAGATATCTGCAGTGGGAGCTTTCCGAAGTATTTTGGCGGATCCCGCATCGGATGCAGCCAGGCTTGTCTGTGACATGGTGCAATCATGTTCTGAATTTGTTGTAGATAACTTGGGGTATAATGAGACTGACGTACTCTGTATAAAAGTCCCTAAATTAAATAAAGATAAAAAGTGCTAACGAGGAAAACAGTTAAAACCGCTGAAGTATTTTTTTTTTACATATTTCCGCTATTTTGACTAAATTTGAAAAACTGTATCGACTAAAAAGTTATATATAATTACTGAATAAAATCTCACAAAATTTCACGAGAATCGGTTGAAAAATGCGACCTGTAGAGAAAAACAAACGGACATCCGGACACCGGAAGGACATACGAAAGCATTTTTGCCCAAGCTAATCCCGAAGATGCTTCGCTCGCGCTTCGCGCTCGCTCGTCAATAATATGTAGGTTCACAACCGATGCACCAAGATGCTAATTCACTCCAAAATTTCCAGATAAAAACTTTATTCATATCGCTGCTTGAGAACATTAGCTTAATTAGAATAAACTATATCGGGATTTACACCATGTACCTGTTTATTTTTGAGAATATCGGAGTCTCAAAAATAAACAGGTACATGGTGTAAATCCCGATATAGTTTATTCTAATAACGTCAAAAACCATGGAAATTTAAAACATTATAACATTAGCTTAATTACTGAACTTCATTAATTTTAAAATATTGTTTTGAAGACCTTAGTCCATTATAATTAACTTTTAATAATAACAATGAACTTGTAAACTTCATTAACCTCCTGTCAATCCCAATTCTTAATTTTATTAAAATACTGTCGAAAATTATAATTGGCCAATTTAAAGGTCAAAGTTGGACGCTACAGGTAAATTAATTGACTAACTAAATAATAATAATATCAAGTAAAAGCTTTCTGCATCAACTATTTTAATATTTTTCTAAGACTTTCACGCGTACAGTTCATTAGAAATAAAACACTTTTTACGGATTACAGCGCGTATATTCGGCCCCTCTGGAAAGGTGTCAAAACGTCGAGAATTCTAAAAAAACAATAAATACAAACTAAATAATTCCAAAACAACACCTGAATTAATAATATACGCGGTGTAATCCGTAAAAAGTGTTTTATTTCTATTTTAATATTATAAAGTCAAATTATAAATCTATTCTTATTAAGTATTTTTTGTTTTTAATGAAATATGAATGTTATGAAAATTATGTAAATATAGGCCAACTATATAACATTATAAATAGCAGCAGACATTTTTACTACGTACTGCAAGCCCTGGGTATATACGTATATGTATGGCAAGTTTTCATTAATGATAATTCTAATCTATTAATGATCACTTTGAATAAATTTGAGCTTAGCTACAACTAGCTACTTAGTAAACACTGGTTCCGGATATCTACGAGTAGATTGACAATAGGAATAGAATTTCCTCAAAAACTCATACAGTAGGTACAGTCACATCTATAAATGTATACAGTTTAGAACTTTGTCACTCTAGAAGCTGTTACATTTTGAACAGAAATCAACGACAAGTGACAACTACAACAAAGTGGTAAAGTTTTAAACTGACCTATTTTTAGACGTGATCTGTGAAAATGGCCATAAGTTTTAAAGATTGAAAAGTATTTTTTCTGAAATAAGTAATGTAACAAAAAAAACAGCAGACATTTACACGTGTTTTACTTTCCATTACAATTTCAAATTAATTTATTCAAAACGATGTTATTCCTTCACAGAAACAATGTAGTAAGCGTTCATGTTTATATACATTAAGTTACGTATGACTAATTAATTTTACAGGGTAATTCCGATCCCCAGAATGAAAATAATATTCCGAAGGCTTTTTTACATTCCGACCTAAGAAATTGTTTCCCAAGGCCATAGAATACCCTCGAAAAAGCAAACAACAGACATTTTCAAATATTTATAATTAATTTTGGTAATTGATGATTTGAAAGTTTAATAAATACACGCACTTGCTTATTAATAGGGGTGTGTGTATTTAATAGCGGTCACTCTCTGTCAAATTAACATCACATAAGCTGCTCTGATCCCTAAGTTATTAAATCGAAGACAACAATAAACATACAGATTCGAGACAACATTGCAATCGAATCCAGTTCCATGCATGCTTGAGGCTTGAGATATCATGTCAGCAGAATTTAAGGCAATACTTTAATAACAGTATTTTATTTATTTATAAAGTATTTCCGACCATCGGCAATTTTTTATGTCCCCACTGCTGGGGCACAGGGCTTCCTTATGGGTGGATAAGGAGGATGGGCCATAACCCATCACGCGGGCCCAATGCGGTTTGGTGGGTGTTAACGACTGCAAATGCAGCCGGAACCAACGGCTTAACGTGTCTTCCGAAGCACGGAGGAGCTCGACATAATACATTTTTGGTTACCCATCCCATGACCGACCCTTGCGAAAGTTGCTTAACCTCCGCAATCGCTGGGCCAGGCACTAAACCACTGCGCCATCGAACTCCTATCTCCTCTATAAAGTCTTTATTTGCATTTTATTCAATAAGTTGAGCATAATGGAAACAGAACTTTCTATGAAAGATAACAAGAAATAACAAAGAGGTACATATATAAAAATTATAATATCATTACTATTAACAAATTTAAAACAGTCAAGGCAGCGTCGTGCTCAAACAATCAGATAAACAGTACCAATTCACCAGGTCACCTCGAGATAAATGGTGTAATCTCCTTTATCGTCGCAAAAAGTCGCAACGATAACAAAGAAAAAAGAATTTAAAAGGCCATAATTCAAGCTCCCCTTTTCTAGAGAACCCTTCCCTAGCAAGGCCAGAAACACCGGGATGGTGTATAAATCATTCAGTTTCAATTATGCTCCACTTACAGCAATACCTACGCGCGGTGAATATATTGTAAATATTCCTGTGTGTTATGTTAGGATCTGTGTAATGTTTGTTCTGATAATTTGTGCCCGCTGCGCAGTTGATTTAAGCTCAGCTGTCATTACCTAATAAGTTTCGCAGTTTGATTTGAATGTGTGTTGCCGATTTTAAAGAAGGCTTCATTCCATTCTCAGCGACTGTTGTGATTTGTTGGGAAAAACTAAGTTCTTAATTTATGTGGAGCTGGACACCTTAGGGATAAAAGTGCAAGTATAGTATAGTTTAATAATGAAATATACAAATACCGCATGTTTATATTCTTATTGCACTCGTATATTCACAAATTATACTAACAAAACAACACAACACTGTAAATAAGAACACCATTATGCCAAGATAAATAAACTTAAAGAATTTATCTATGGTACAGAATAAAACGGAATAGAGGCCACGTGTCTTGTTTCTCATACTTCGCACTCCACAAAAACTTGTACAGCTCACCGAAGCAGATCTGATAAAACACCAACAGAAAATCCACCCGAATAAATCACTCTGCACGATGACAATGCAAAATAAAACTCCATCCTTTTGAATTCCGATTAATCGACTAGACCGACACTCGTACAAACTTACTGAAAATTGAATTTCTTAATTGCCTATCCACAACAGAGAAATACTTTGATGGACTTCCTTCCTTTTCGGTCATCGGTAGCTTTCTAGAAATTTCATTAATATTTTTTTCCTCACCACAGGCTTTGGTGGAAAAGTTTTTTAATCTCAATCGGGAAGAGGGAACGCTGGTTGTCAGCGGAGGAGAATTACATTTACCTTCGGGTCACGAAATTACTAAATGTTTTCGGCGGCTTCGAATAAATCAACGATGGCGCTGTAACACAATGGAAATCCATGTTTCACAGGGAGTTGAATCGATTCTAATTTAAAAAGGGATTATTGGTATAACTAAGCCTGCGGATACAATGTTGAAACTAAACTCTTTTCGAGCACTGGTCACGTTTTCATTTAATTAAATTTTACTAACGCTTTTAAAAGCAACCGGTGTTCACTAGGCACTTTTCTCATTCGTTTGGTATATAAACTTTAACTAATTGAAACAGTAAAACAGAAGCATTAACAATTAAACTTTTGCTGTCAGTAAAATAAATTTCTTCGGGCATTAATACTTACAATAATTATTATGCAATTATGTTTTATTTCAAGAGAGAAGAGACAAGCGCAAGTGTTGAGGAAAATATTTACCATATTTTCTAGGTACACGTTAAATACATTTTTGCAAAATATTGATATACAGATGCTACTTGTTATTGAAATGGTAAACTAAACAGTAAGTAAATTATCTGTGTTACAGAACAAATTACTATTAGTTACTTTGCCAAGTTTTACAACGCAAATAAAACATTAAAAAGACTCAGCAGTACTAAAACGTCCGCAATCCTTTTACGATTTCTTATACGGTTTACTCCTGTAAAAATATTTACTCCAACTTTGATCCTGACCACAATGCCCCATAAAAAGGGAGTATCGAAAAACAAAGCAGCGAGAAACATCACACAGTCAGCATAATATTTCCACCGACGCAGAGGGTCTTTAAAATCAAAGTCACTCAGTATTTCACGATCGAGCATAACGCTGTATTATGGCCCCTTCAAAAAAGATGCTCCAAGAAAAAGGTCGCCAACGGACCGTGTAGTCAAACAGAAAGGATTTGGCGGATAAATCCGTTTATTACTACCGGGCCTTTCAACTGAAACGCCACAGAGTAAACGACATTGCTGGAAATTCGAAATGTTTTGGTAAACTTGTATAATTCACGGGGGTATCTCTGATCGATCATTTCCATGTCACAACTTGAATTACTTGTATTTTATTGCAACTATGGTGAAATTAAATAATAATGCTTAATCTGTAAAAGGTGTTTAGTTAATCTTATCGTTAGTTAGTTAATTAGCAATGTATAAAGTTGAATCTGCATTGGGATTTTGTATTATGTATTCGCATCATTGTAGCGGCAGTTTTTTTTAAGTTTTTTTTTTAATTATTGTTATTATTTTTATTTGTCTTTTCATTATTTTGTTTTACTAATATTATCATTATTATTGTGTCTATTGTGTATGTGCTATGTTTTGCTAATAATAAATAATATTCCATTATATTCTTAAAATGTTGTCACCTTATACTTATCATCAATTTGTCCATTGTCAATTTCGTATAGAACAAGAGTTTCAAAGTTATCATTTAATTTTCGTACAAATCCGCCGCAACTCCATGACGGATCTGTCGTAACCAACGTTAGCTAAGAGAACCAGCCATTTCATTGAAATTCGAGTGCCACATAAAACGGGGCGTAAATTTCGGGCGCTAATGCTTGGACACTCCCAATGTTGCCTAAAGCAAAGACGCGGATAGGTTTAGTACGATTTTATGAGCACCCGAATTATTTCCTCTTTAGTAGGTGTTAGAAGTCTTTATAAAGTCCCGGCTGATTTACGAATACAGTTTTATTTACTGGTTTAGGCAATTCCAGCCAGCTCACTAACTAAACTACTTAAGGATTGATGGGCTGTTAGATAAAAGAGATCTGAAGCACTTTTAAATCTATTTCATTCTTTGGTATAAAGATGTCATATATCAAAGAATTTAATATTTTCCTTACTTAATAAGGAAGCGCCTTCACTTTCTATACCTACCTTAAAATAAAGTGACGCGATAAGCTACTTTTTATTATTCTTTTAATTTTCACATAAAAATACAAACTTATGAAAAATTGCTGGTTTAGTAATAAAACTATGATCCGCTAAAAAAGACACACATTTTGAAGGTGGAGGGGAAAGCAATAACTATACAGGCTTGCGTTCAAATTAGGAAGCCAGTTAAGCCTATTTTACGTGCTGCATTGCAGAAAAGGTTATTAAATGGGAGTGGATGAACGGAAAAAGGTTAGGCAACAATAAAAAAGTAAGGAGGCAAAGATCCGAGCCTTCTCTTTATTGTAGTGGCGGAGGCTTTTGTTTAGACCACCCTTTGTTCCAGTGAAGTTTCGCTCCGAATATTTTCAATAGAAACAATTTTTCAGTTGGGGAAACAAGTTTAATTTATGCAAATAAAACGGAGGGGGATGGCTTTTGCGGTTCCATTGACGATTATTGTAGATATTGTACTTTTATGGAGGTGACGCGATTTTGCTTAATTCATTAATGCCTGAGCCATTTTCCGGGCCCTGATGGGTTAAGTATTAGCAGTAATTCTATCTTATTAACGGTTTTTGAAAACATTCATTATTTCGGCTAGGTATTGTTATGTTTCTAGCACCCTTTTCCAATGTTCTGTTCCTTGACATAAGTTTTCTCAAGCAGCTGATCTGCTTTTTTACCACATATGATCAGGCAAACAAAATTACGTCACAGCTATAATATTATAATTACAAAACTAAAACTTTCCAAGTAATATACCGAGTGAACTCTCATTACCGTCCAAGGGTCATAAAACAACGCAACCCAGTTCATTTTTAAACAGTTTCCCATTCCTCGAGCAAGAATAATAACAAAACAGCACTTAAAGTGAAAAGTCCTTCCTAGAGCTGCGTGAACCCTAGAACATGAAAATTTAATCAAACCGACATCCGCAGTAAAGTTGCGAAGTGGCTAACAAAGCCACCGCTTATTACTTTGATCAATGAACTGCTTTAGAATGGTTTCTTTTGATATTAAATTGAACTACACAGTCTTGATGCAAATGAGAAAATTCTGTTTCCGGAAGAAATAGGACTTGTGAATGCAAACAGAATGAAAGACTTGAAAGCAATGCCACAGGGTAAAAACATTATTCCTCTGGGAATACTGTTTGAATAAACTGATATAGACACTACTTACTTTTTTATTTATTTCTATGATTTTTGGTGTACTCTAGGACGAGATTCAAAGATCCTTACTAATATTATAAATGCAAAAGTAAGTTTGTTTGTTTACGCATTCACGTCTTAACTACTCAACCGATCGTCATGAAATTTCGCATACACTTTGTCTAAGGTACAGAAAAGGACATAGGGTACCTTTCTTCCATAAAAAAAAATAAAGTTTCCGAGGGATAAAAATAACTGTCCACGCAGACGAAATCGAGGGCGGGCGCTAGTAATTTATAAAGGAATTCCTGCATAATATCACTCCTCGTCATGGGGCAAGCGAACACATAAAATTAATGTAGCAAATTAAGACTTTTGCTATCTTTCTATATATATATAAAAGGGAGAATCACTCACTCACTCATCACGAAATCTCAGAAACTACAAGTGCTAGGAGTCTCAAATTTTGCATGGGGGCGCCATTTCGGGCGTAGATGCTCACTAAGACGGGATATTGCGAAATTCAACCCCTAAAGGGGTGCAACAGGTGGCAAAGGTTGTATGAACGTACAATGAACATTGGCTATTTTGTATGGGAATCGCCATTTCGGGTAAATTTTGATAAAGTGGTTGTCTGAATGTAGTAAGGCTGGTTCTCAAGGTAAAATTGATAATAATTAAATTGTAGATGATACGAAGTTCACAGCGTCCACTAGTTATATATAAATGAGTGTACAACAGTATCATCAGTTGGAGCACGAGGACGTACAATTCCTCATGCTCCGCCCAGGTGGAGAACTCGGATGGAATACGAGGAAAGATAGTTTTAAAGCAGTAAGGGGCAAGTGGTAAGTGAGTCGAGTCGAAGTGTAGTTGGCATCATGTCGCTGAAATATGCGAAGAATTATAGGAGGTCCTCATTCCTCACACTGACGCATGTCACATACGTTATCATAATTCCAGTAGAACATCAACCAAAAGTAAATTAAAATTTAATTATCAGCGTTTCAATCACGAGGTGGGCCTATGTAATGTCATAATATGCCGTGCCATATTTTAATATAGTGATAATAATTTGAATAATCTCATTAAGCATTCAGTATGACCAGCTATTTCATTTAGTGGTTTATAATCCAAGGTTGCTTTACGAGCTCATAATATTAAAGAGGGCTTACATATTTACGTCCATAATCAGCTTATTCATTTCCCAAGCGGTTTGCTAATATCAAACTCCTTAGTTTCCAATAAATTTTTCATTTTCAAAAAGGATAATTATGAATAAACGATACTTGCTTCAGTTCGCTTATGAAAACTTAAATATATCTCCGCAAAAGAATTCAAGAGAAGAGAACGGCAACTGAGAATTTAAATGAAGAAAAAACTCGGGCGTAGGGCTTACTAGCAAAAATATGACGCAACTTTACGAAACCATTGTATTCTGAGGCTCAGTAGACCTTATGAGGTAACATAAATTTTTCGAAGTCGCGAGTATTCGGAAATATAATAACATGGAAATGGTTGTAAAGGATTCAGCTGAATATTATTGTATGACTTTTGGAAATACTTTGGAATATTTTTTAAATATTTACATATAAATTGGTAAAATATTCCTCGGGATTTCTTATAACATTTTCTTATATACTTTATTTAATAAAACTTAACGTATAATTATGCATATAAATGCAAAAGTTGTATTTTATTAATAACCAACCTAACTTTTTGTAAATCAATTTGAAACTAAAATACGTTCAAACATTTGCCGAGTTATTACAAAAGATTTTTAAACACTATTTAACTTAGACATGTTTAATGTGCTGCTGTCTCTTTCAAAAGAAAATAGCCAAAAAAAGTGACAGCATCACATTTAAACAGGTGTCTAAGTGAAACAGTCTGTAAAAATCTTTTGTAATAACACGGTTTTAATTCAACGTTGCTTTTTTACTCGTTTTGTGTAAGCATATTCAGTATTCAACCCAGTACTCGGTTTTGTCAGTGCGCGGTCAAGTAGATGGCAGAGACGGTGCCCCTCTATTATTTATAAGAAAACATGAAAATTTAATAAGAGACCAGTGCAGAGATTTCTCCTTTTCCTTTGTTGTAACTATGGCGGATACTAAGTCTCATTCGCGTTATATTGATACCGTAGTTAGCTGCTTTGTATTTTTTTTATCTGGTATTGTTGTAAGGAAATCTATCGCGTTGTTTATAAATATTCTAGTTTTAACTAGAATTATTTTTATTGTATAAAGCGTTTAGTGATCTGTACTGTCTAGTTTAATTGAATTTCCATCTGACTGTTGCCTTAAGTATGAGTTTATTCATCTGATATTATTGGTGATAGTTCCTTAGAATGTAATGTGAATGTTACTTAGAGTTTAACGATTAGCTAACATTAAGTAAAAATGTTAACAAGTACTCTATACCTCATAATTTTGTTGCCAAGTAAAATGCGAAGTGTACACATAAAAGTATCAACACACACTTGTTTATGTGCTACAACAAGTCATGTTTCGTATGTCTTGGTATTCTTCGTGTTTTTTTTTAAATACAGTGTCACTGTAGGAACAGGGGTCTATTGTGTGATTGCTACCGTACAAACTATAGAAAAAAAGATTAAGTGGTTGATGGATTCGAGCACCGATGGTACCAAAAAAAAGTTTTGCCTTTTATTTAGCTTGGTTGACCTTGAGTGTGGTGATATCTCATTGAAAATACGACCTCATACTGTTCTTGTATGATGAGATGACTAACATCTGTAGGTACTGTGATACAATACGTAAACTATAGTATATTTACCATTTTTCATTGTTCTGTGGTATGAACAAATTGTACAGGGAATGTTAAAATAAAATTTTTAAAGTTTAATAACTTTTGCTAAAGTAATTTTGTATGAAAAGTATAGGTACATTAAATATTTCACACTAAAAGGTAGATTACTAAAATATTCAATAATAGAATACATTTTTTTCTATGATAGTATTTTTGCTGAAAAAAAAAACAAGAACAGATTTTTATGTTATGCAAACGATATTTTTATCCAAGGCAAAATTTGAGACTATATTCTTTGCTTTGCTTAGATACATATTACTTGGGGCACACATTTACAACATGGTTTGGTTATTACTGTCCAAATGTAATTTTAAACTGTAGGTTAGTACATATTTAAGTAGTATTGTTTAAACGAATGGCAGGTCTGTTATCGCGCATACTGGACGTATATGCACTATAATAGTTAAGTCAGTTATGATAAGAATTATATAGAAGAACAATACATTAGCTACTGGTATGTTTATTTAGCCCGTTTAGTTATTTAAATTAGTAACTATCGATCGAATAAGATAAAGTCGTTAACGCAACCATTAAGCTACTAACTCTTGTCAATTTCCTATTAATCATAATGTTATATTTATAGTTGTCACAGCCTACTATTGGTTGTGAAAGCCATAAACCATCGCTTATCGATCAGATAAGTACTAAAATCATGGTATATAATCAAAACTAGTTTTGTATGCATATTTATTAATAGAAATTCCAACCTTTGCATTTCATGTCACTATTTTGTGAGCTGCTTCACGGCTGTTTGAAAAATCGTACAAATGATCAATTCGGAATAAAAAATCAATGCTCTATCATTGTAAATATATACCGTTATTTTTAAGTATATCTAAAAATTAAATGTGGATTTCAGACCACGTGAATAAACAACTTTTACTATGGGACCAACCACAGAAACACGAAAAAAAAAACAGCTGTTCCATACATTATATTAGTCGATGTTGTCATTTTGTATGGAACAGCAGATTTTTTTTCGCGATTCCGTGGTTGGCCCCACAGTAAAAGTTGTTTATTCACGTGGTCTGAAATCCACATTTAATTTTTAGATACACTTAAAAAATAACGATGTATACAGACAACATCACATATATTTCCCCGCGATTCTAATCTAACTAGCTAAAGTACTTGTGTTATGAAAATCGGAGACAACGGTGGTATCTCAAACACCCAGACCTGAGACTATATAGAAAAAATATTTTTTTAAATGGATAGTTCAGTCGGGATTTAACCAAGAATCTTGAGATGGTGATGGTGACACTACGAAAACAGTGTTCAAGCTACTCGATCACGGAGGTCATCGTTATGGTTTCAATTTGTGACTTAATTAGCTAGATACCTAGCCAGGTCTAACGGCTGAATACACAAAGGCTTCTTAGCTAAAATCTTTAGTTAAGGTCTCCTTAACTTTAAGGAAGCTGTCAGTTTCATAGAGTTTCTGTCAAAACTGATTTTTTTTTTTAAATTTAAGGTGGCCTTAACTTGAAGATTCTTTTGAGTGTTTCGCCGTAAGTATTCAAATATGAATTAATACCGAACCAAACTAGTGTTTGCTCCATCCAAAGGTAAATTATGCTTAATTTATAGATCAGTGAAATATGATTTTCTTTACATAACTATGTATTCTTTTTATTGTTTCCCTTAAACAATATCTTTATATACAAGGTGTTACAAAAGTACCCCTAATGCCGAATATGGTTTAAAGAGACCATCAAACTGAACAACTTTTACTATGGCACCAACTTTGAAATCGCGAAAAAAAAACCAGCTGTTTCATACAAAAATTAATTACGAAAATATCAAAATGTATGAAACAGCTGATTTTTTTTTTCGCGATTTCAGAGTTGGTCCAATAGTAAAAGTTGTTCAGTTTGATGGTCCCTATCTACCATATTCGGCATTAGGGGTACTTTTGTAACACCTAGTATATTTTTTATGTCGTTAAAAGGCCTTTAAGTAAAGCTTGGCAACTTGTTCAAACCACTTAACGTGTGTTTCGCAAAAGCATTATAGAACTTCCGAAGAACGATAATCGCTAAGTTTCTATGCTTTTACGATCGCTGGCCTAAGTCAGTAAGTTGGATATTAAGCTATTTTATCTATATATATAAAAGGGAAAATCACTCACTCACTCACTGATCACGAAATCTCAGAAACTGCAAGTGCTAGGAGTCTCAAATTTTGCATGGGGGCTCCTTTTAAGGCGTAGGTGCTCACTAAGACGGGATTTTGCGAAATTCAACCCCTAAAGGGGTGAAACAGGGTGGTAAAGTTTGTATGGGAGAACGCGATTCCTTGGCCCGATTGACTTGGAATTTGGCATAGGCATTCTTTCACAAAATTAATTGAACACGTGTTTCGTATTTTTTAAATATTTATTACCTAACAGGGTTAAAAAGTGATAAAAAGCTACTTTTGCTGTGATTGACTTCGACGTCGGAATTGAAACTTTTTTGTGCATTTGATTGATTAAATAAGAAAAATAAATATCATATGTCATATCAACGTAGTATTACATTCTCTTTGGTCTTTCCCCTGAGAGTAGGTAGAATGCATTATCGCCATACGCATTGAATAGTACCTATGGCGTTATGTTGACAGTGCTGTCATTTTTTCCTTATTGCGTTGTAATAACGTGCAAAATTATTCCCTCTAATTATTAGTTTAATTTTAAAAGAATACAATATTCGGTCAAGTCGCCTATGCTATGCCAATTAATAAAGCACAGGGACAAAGTTTAAGAGCGGCTGGTGTAGATCTGCACAGTGATTGTTTCTCCCATGGCCAGCTCTAATGTAGCCTGCTCGAAAGTCAGCTCGCCGAATAGCCTTTTTTTATTTTGCAACCGGATAACATGACAAGAAATAAGGTAGGTATACAACATGTTACAAAAATACCTTTAATGCTGAATATGGTATATAGGGACCATCAAATCAGCTGTTTCATACATTTTGATATTTTCGATTTGAATTTTTGTATGAAACAGCTGATTTTTATTTCGCGATTTCAGAGTTGGTCCCATTATCCCCACCATATTCGGCATTAAGGGTATTTTTGTAACATGTTGTATATTATAGAGAAGTGTTGGATGATTGAGATTGATAATCCTGATAATGCACAACATATTTTTATTTAGAACTAGCTGCACCCGGCATGCGTATTGCAATGCTCCGTTTTTTTAGCCAGGGACTTTCCCGGTCGTAAGCAGAACAACTCACCAAAGTTTCATCATAATCGGATCAATGGTTTAGGAGTCCCGTCGTCTGTACACTTAGATCTTTTAAACTATGCATAAAAAACCACATCAAAATCGGTCCATAAGTTTGGGAGCTAGGTTGTCTCAGACAGACAGACACACACAAGTCAAACTTATAACACCCCTTGCGTATGTTGTGTACGTCTTATATACATATAGTGGTGGCCACATAATTAAGGACACAAGTCGATTTTCATACAAACGAGGTAATTTTGAAGTCTTGGTTTTCCGCTAGGGATTGAACTAGCTGTGATCTGATGATGGCCATCCAGGGAGTGAATCGAGAAGATTATTATAGCAATACACACCCAACTGATCTGGTCAGCATTCTAAGAGATGTAAGCATAAGAATTTTCAGTTGCAAGTTTTCAAACATTTCTATACTATATTCGCGGTTTTTTTAAACATATCCTTACATCTCTTAAAATGCTGGTCAGATCACTTTGGTGTGTATAGAAATCTGGATCTCCTCTATTCACTTCTTGGATGGCCATCACCAGATCACCGCTCGGTCAATCCCTGGCGGAGAAGCAATGCTTAAAAGTTACTTCGTTTGTAAGAAAATCGACTAGCGTCCTTAATTTTGTGGCCACCACTATATATAGTTATCCTGTAGTATAGTCTAATAACTTCACACTCACCACATTAGTAACTACATTGTACCCGTGCGAAGCCGGGGCGGGCCACTAGTGTTATTATAAAGCTATTAACTAAGAAATTTTAGATAAGTTTTGTTTTTTTAGGAGCTTGGTGACGCAATGGTATAGCGGCAGCCCATCGATTGTAGAGGTTAAGCAACTTTCGCAAGGGTTGGCCATGGGATGGGTGACCCAAAAATGTATTATCTCGAGTTTCCGTGCTTCGGAAAGCACGTTAAGCCGTTGGTCCCGGCTGCATTTGCAGTCGTTAGCATCCTCCAATCCGCATTGGGCCCGCGTGGTGGATCATGGTCATCCACCCATAAGGAAGGTCTGTGCCCCAGCATTGGAAACATTAAAATGGCCGATGGTCATTAGCTTTTTACCTATTCCTTGATGTCAGATAAATACATGAACTAACAATACAATTGTAATAAAGTTAGTAAGTATTTAGCATTATGATCGTTTAGTCATTTTTTTTTCAAGCTATTTTCTGTAACTTAGTATATACCTACTTATGATTTGTTTTCTGTTGTTCAGGGAAAAGGGAATAAAGTATTGCTTTGTTTACTGTATAAAAACACTTACGCGCTGAACACACATATCGAATCGAAGTTCGAGAGCAATTTATTGAGTACAAAAATAATCTTTAATAAAAGCTTTTGCACTCACAATAAATATCGACGAACTCTAATCAATACTAAGTGTTCTTCAATAACAACCGACAAACGAAGTTTATTAAGCCCTAATCACTATAAAGGAAACTTATCGGGAACAGAATAGGCCCTCCGATTTCCGATCTATTGAATATTGAACAGTTGAATAAATTATCCATAACACCGGTTATTCTGAAAATCGTCGTGTTGCCCAAATTGGCAATTTACATTCGAAATGACTGAGAATCGGCCAATTTGCAAGTTATGATGCGAAGGTTACGCCTGGGTGAAGCAAACCACATATTGAGTAATTTTATTATCAGCCCTAAATAGGTGTCAACGTGTCTAACATTAAACATGGGCTAATGTAAAGGTTAATATGAATATTATGATAAAGGTGTAATAAAAGTTGTATAATGTAATAGTTATCGAAACAAAAACGATAATAAAGATTTTAAATTTGATAGTTAACGAGCGAGTTAGTTGATGTTTTATATTAACCCCCTTACTAATAAAGATTGTTTAGCAGACGTATAGTTACATAGGTTACTCTCCATCAAACTATTTAATTTTGAAATTAGAAAGAAAGGGACAAAACACTGTGTACATCTACAATTGCTATACAATCTTTATTAGTAAGGGGGTAAATATAAAAAGTAGATCTAAGGAAAGGAGAACGTCGTAACCTACATCAGTCAATTAGTACGTTAGTAAAAAAACGGTATATGTCTGTAACGTTTGTAATCACTCGGGTAGCGAAAGATCGATTACCACTCTACTCAGATGGTAATCGACCTTTCGCTCAGTTTATCAGTAATCACGCGTAGTACGTCAATGCCTATTTACTCTGGCTTTAAATAGGCCCAAGTTGAATTCTTGCGAAGGCTTAAAAATGCTTTGCTAGATGACTTGTGTGGTGGGTGACAACCTATTGAGACGCGTTAAATTAAATCTACTAGACAGTATAGTATTATTTACTTTAATTCACCTAGGTGAATTTGCTTAGGTGAAGTAAGTTAGGTGAAGTAAGCAAACAAAGTTTGCTTTGCTGTGACATTAAAGAAAGCTGAGGTTCAGAGAGTACACTGTGTGACAAATAATTCAAAGTGTTGAGAAAGTAGGAGTCTTCTATCGATACAAGGTGTGCTGGATTATTTGACAAGCAAATTTTGTCATACATTAAGTAATAATAAATAAATAATAATAATAAATATAGTATTAGATTAATTTCATTTGCACAAAAAAATAATGCCAAATAACAAATGAAATTCTCAGATAACAAATGGAAGTGCACCTTAATGATTTGAGACAAGGTTGATTTTGACATTATAGCTATTTTGTTAGGTTTGAACCCTCAGATCATTTTGACGCTGACCCTACCTAAGCCTATAACGAGATTTCTTTTTTTTGCGTGTCAGTGATTAAGCTGAAAGTTGGTATACCTATACATAACCATTCGCTAAGAATGGAATTCTGGAATTTCTTTTGGGTAGTCGAATACCATGTGGTCGAGGTCGCGAGCGCAAGCTAGTCATGTAAAATAAAACTCTAAATACTTCGCCAGCTAAAGCGTAAGACCAACATTAAAGAGAAAATCATTTTCCTTAAGAAAATCGTCTTCCAAATGGAATCGCAAAGCAAACTATATCGGAAGACAGCCACGACCGGATCGTTAAACTTTTATTGCTCTATTACTGTTTTATAACAAAGAATATCGAGAGCGTATGGCAGACATAAAATTCTACTCGTGATGATCACGGCCCAACTTACAGACTTACAGCTTCGGCCTTTCAGTATAATAGGATCTTTCCCTTGTTTGACGTTTAATTGCTAATTGAAAAGGTTTCGTTGATAATTATTATCTTTTGCTGTATGTATGAAATGTAATTTAAAAAACCGAACAAATACGAGTTATTCCCATCCGATCCCCTGCAACCGAACCTCTGGTGGAACGGTTTTGTTTTTGATTATTTTCTTTTCCCATCGGATCCCCTGTGTAGAGGAGCAAGAATAAATATTATTATTTTATTCCCATCTGATACCCTAGTACTTATAAGCTTATTTTTTGGAGGTACAGTCAATAATAAAATGCATTTATGATTATATGCAATTAGGATTGTGTGTTTTATTTAGTTTATCATAACACATGTATCGATACATCGACCCAGTAACTCAGAAACCGTTACGACGTGACTGTGTTATTTCGCCTGAATGTCCGATACTTAATATTGGGAAATTTCGTACTGCGAACGTCAACGATACTGCCACTATTTCAGGTTAATTTTTAAGTATATCTAAAAATATAATGGGAATTTCAGACCAAGTGAATGAACAACTTTTACTATGGGGCCAACCACGGAATCGCGAAAAAAATCAGTTGTTCCATACATTATAGTCGAGTCGATGTTGTTCTTTACTATGAAACAGCTCATTTCACTTTTAGATATACTTAAAAATTTAAGGTGTATATTTGATAAAAATGCCCACACATTATAAAATAATTATAAGTTTACTGGAATTTCCAGTCAAAATGCAATTACCTTGTTACTTTTTTAGCACCGATTGTATCACAAATTGTGCCCTTCTTTAACCATGGCTTTACTCTTACGAACCTTTTCTATTCACTTATACAGGGTGTTTATAGCACCCTAGCGAAAACTTTCTGGGCATAGTCGACTCATGATTCTATCTGAAGTAGAATTTTCCGTAGCAAAATTCATGTAAAGTTATGTGTTCTTTTAATTTTTTTCTACCACACAGAGTATGTCTTAGTTGCATAGAACCTAAATTTACAGAAAAGTAATTAAAAAATCAAAATTTTATAAACCCGCAAAATATATACATCAACAGCTATTTGCTCGCGGTCAAAGGTCGTGGCTTTGTTGTAAGCGCGCGGTATGTTATGTTATGTTGTTGCTCAACGAAAAATCAAAACCTCAAAAATGTATTTGCGACAAGTGATTCCAAAGTTGCTTAAACCTTAAATTTAAGGGTAGAATCATCCTTTAAAGTTTTCGCTAGGGTGCTAGTAACACCCTGTATACAGGTTTACTTATAAGTAATAAGGTAAGATTGTCTAACTTTTTATTATCACATATAGGTAAATCTGTAAGATGCTCAGTTCTATCCTTGGTTTTTACTTTTACAAACCTTTTCTTCTCATTTATGTTATATGCATTAGATAAAAAATAAGTAGTTCTCATTTTTTGGTTAGCTTATTAAGCAACGACAGAAAACTGCTGATTAAATAAATATTGCCATTCCAGTTACAAAACTTCAAAAAAGTTAGTAATGTTTATTTTGGATGGCTGTTGATGGATTTTTGCTATTTTTTATTCAAGAAAACATAATAGCTATAATACCGTAGAACTGCTTCATAACTAAGCTCCAAGAATAGAAATAATACCGTTTCAAAAATTACATTTGGAATGTCTAAATAAGCCCTTTCAGGATGAACAATACGAATTTTGCCTGCGGGTAGCTCTACAGTCTACACTCAAGCGTAAGCATAAGCACATATTTTGGTTCTTTATTAAAACAACAAACAATTGCATTAAAATCCAAGATAAGCTGTTTCTACACTTACAATAAAGGGTAGTAATTTAATCAAACATCTAAAAATTCATGAATCTCTTTTACTGATTTAGCCACAATTCCCTAACTTATTGTTGTGGGCTGAATCTCGTTCATGAATTTTTCCAGTTTATTATTTCTTGATACTAAATAGACTTTCTTGAAAATGTACCTAGTTACATAAAAAATGTTAACCTTAAACTACCAACAGTTCGAAGGTAATTAATTGTCTGTTTCCGATTTTATAGTTAAAATAAAACCAGTCAAGATTGAGTTGAGCTCGCGCACCAAGGGTTTCGTACCATCATATATAAATACAGAATAGAGTAAAAAACCGGTTTCAAAAGAACTACCTGAACGCAAAAGCGAACTAAAGAACAGCTTTTATTTTCTTGAACTAAACTTCTATAAGTCGCGGTACAGCGTATTAACTTTTTCCTCGGAACGAGCTTTGTGGGGGCTATAGAATTAAATAAATAATCGCACTGTCGTTGACTAATGAAAGCTTGACAGTGAAGCGGAATGCGTAGTACTGTATGGATTGTATTATGTAGGTATATGTTGAGGAAATAAGGTTTGGTGTGGCGTCGTCCTTATAGAACGAGATTACGCGACCAAAACGCAAGTTCGCACCCACAGAACATTGTACACTCGCGACTACATTACACATATGACACGCGACTACATTACACATATGACACATATTCGACATCGATACAATTATTTGATTAATAAAATGGCTCAAATTACGACTGTTAGGACAAAATTTAACCTTTACCCGCATTGTATTGTAGTATACAATAGTATTATAGGTACACAACCGGAAATATAGGTATACAGTGTTATTATTATCAATTATAATACGATCAATATAGCCTCCACCAGCACCGCCAATAAAAAAATATTTTTCACAAAATTCTGATAAATATACACTCCAGTATTCGTTATACCTATATAAATTATTTTTGTAAAGGTTTTTATTGGTTTAAATTTGTTTGTGTAGAGATAATCTAGAAGACCGCCTAAAGCAGCCACTTTTGGCAATTTTCTTTATTAAAACTACACAAACACATTTAAACCTAGAAAAAACACTTACAAAAATAGCTTACAACTAATACTAGGGCATAATTATATTTATCAGAATTTTATTAAACATAGTTAAATTTCACTTTAATATTTTTTTTCTTTATTAGCGGCGCTAGTGGAGGCTCGGTCCACTCATAGTATCATTTGTTATTAGAAAACTATCGAATTTGTAATGATAAGCTAAAGTCAATTTATTTATTCCAGTAAATATTTAAATTTAACGAATATAATACAACAACAAACACCAAACAAAAATTAAAGGCAGAGTATGTTACAATAACATGTATTTTTCATTAAACATTTAATGTTTACTCATAGTCCTATGTGTAATCAAAGCAAAACGGAGATTGAAAATTGAAACATAAAAATATTCTCAAAAGGTATAAGAAAGCTCTCATTAATTTCGCATTATAATTGAAGATGGGAACAAGACGCTTCAAGTCGTGTGTTTTCCAATACATTTCCCGATTTGCTTTCTTCTTAACAATTGCTTATTCGATTTTCTGCCATACGATAACTCGTTAATTCTCGAAACGTCCTCGACTTCAAAGGTTCTTTTTCATGCTTGTTATCCCATAAATTGTTATCCCATATTTCGTGTTTGAGTTTCCTTAAAGCGAGAGTGTAAATCTAATTTCACCTTTTGATGCATATTTGGACGAGTGTTATATAAATTGAAGGGTATTTTCCTTTAAATTTAATATTCGTAGACGGTAAAGTTAATTTGTTTTGTTGAATTTCCTTGACTGTCCGTGTATATTTTGAGAAGGAAGACCTATGTAGGCAATTTTTTTAATATTCTGTTACAACCATTTACTTTCTGCAATATGAAAGGTTCGAGTTTGCATTTTTTTTTATTTGCCTTTTTCTAGATTACATAATTCTTTGCGATTCGGACAAGAAATGGTCGCAAAACAAATAATTACATAGTATTATTAATTGTTGTTTTTTTTTAACGACGCTCTCAAAGCTATGTGATAAATTGGTAACGATGGTTTAGCATTTGAAAACATTTAATAACTTGATAATAGGGGTTAGACTTTAGGGGTTAAGACAACAGAAAAAGGACTTTGATAAAGAGTGATCAATTAATCACAGGCCTTCTTTATGGGTGGATAAGGAGGATGTGCCATAACCGACTCTTGCGAAAGTTTCTTAACCACCGCAATCACTGGGCCAGGCGCTAAACCACAGTACCATCGAGCTCCTCATCGAGATCATTTAATTATTTAGTAGATAATTATATTCCAACGCATTAACAATCGACAAAACGCGATACAAATTAAAATGCACACACACAGCAGCATTCACCCTGATATCTCCATCCCACTTGACAAAGGTCCAACCCAACAGATTGAGACCGCAAAAACTGTCCGGATTACTTATACGCCTCTAGGCAGCGACTTAATTAGTGAAATTAGTTGCGGTCCGTATTTCGTCTAACACCGGAGAATTATATCATATGCTTAAACTGTATGTCGTTATTATGTTTTAACTAGTTTCTGGAACTAGTGGGAGGGGGTTGTCGCTGTTCATTTCACCCCTGTAACAGTTGTTTGGGGCAAGAAGTTGGAGTGAGTTGTTACAGTTATTTGAAAATATATTTTACTTGATGGAGTTTTTAGTTACTATATTTTGTAGAAAGGAGAAATATTAACGAGATAATTAAGTACTGTTGTAAATTTCCATGGTTATTGACGTTATTAGAATTAAGTATGTCGGGATGTACTCGTTCACCATGTACCTTTTTATTTTTGAGACTCCGATATTTCGGTGCAGTTGCGTTCGCCTTGTACACTTGGTGTAAATCCCGATATAGTTTATTAAGATAATTATTATGTAGGTAACTGAAATCTTCACTACTACTTGACATAATGAACAGAAAAGTACTAAACCGATTTCTTTTTTTTTAATTACATCTACTTGGGAACTAAATAATTGAGAACGTAAGAAGGATGTTCTCAATTCATTTATTCATTCAGTTTTTTTTAAATCGGTTAACAAATAGGATAGTTACCCAAGTAGTTTCCGTGAATTTCGCGAGCACGTGGAAGAAGGGGTGTAAAGATTATTTTAAATGTACGAGTATATAAAAGGTCTTTATTAGTTACTGCAGAGACATAAAAATAAATCTGGTATTGGAACTAACTTTAGGCTAAGTTAAAAAATGATCAATGTTTGCTTCAATTTAAGCGTGTTTGTATTTATATATGTATGTGTGCGTGTATGTACATATATCTCATATTCAATCTCCTAAAACTCATGAAACAAAACTGTAAGCTTTCCCAAACGCAAATGATAAGTGGTTCAACCCTCCTTCGCTCACATATTAGACTTAGATAAATGAGGGAGCCTAGGACACCTGACAGGTTTCCAAAGAGCGATATGTTGGGTCGGGCAAAGTTACTTACTACTTACTCATACTCGCTATGTGGATTTCATTTCTACTTCCGTTAAAAGTGATTCTTTGTTACACTACACATAGATCTTTTCACAGACTAAGTTTCACATTTTCCGATTAAATTCAAATTTCCAAAAAAATAATATTAGTAAAAATACTAGAAAAAATCGACTCACCCGTAGGGTTGGGTTTGCGGCCCAATGCACTGACCAATTATGCTACCGAGTCGCTAGTGGGAGCGGCGAAATTTTCTAGTACTTTTTTTCGAATATTATTTATCTTAATATAAAAATAGCATTGTGAATGCGAAAAATCTAAATTTAATAACTATATAGCTGTTTCATCTTTATCGATTGTCATAACATCTGGAAAGATGTTTCTTTCGAATATAGGGGTATTTCCTCACATTTATGAAATTGCGCTGACTTGCAGCGAAGAAGTTAAAAAGTACTAGAAAATTTCGCCGCTCCCACTAGCGACTCGGTAGCATAATTGGTCAATGCATTGGGCCAGAATCCCAAGGGTGCGGGTTCGAGTCCCGTCTGAGGTGCTACGGGTGAGTCGATTTTTTCTAGTATTATTTCTAATATTATTTATCTTAATATAAAAATAGCATTGTGAATGCGAAAAATCGAAATTTAATAATTCAATTTCCACTTGACAGCCAGTTACATAGAAATTCGATTACATTTTATTTAAACTAGACCGTATTACTTAGTCATACGATAATACTATGGTCTTGCCGTCTTTTAATAAAATGTAAATTAATTTCCTAGACGCAATCACCTGTTATAAAAAAAAACTTTTACTTACAGTCGGCCTTAAATTAAGCTGAACACTACAGATTCATAAAATCATGATTAATATTGTGTTTTATAAAATAGGATGATAACTTACAGTCAAATGTTAGTGATCATAGTAAAAAAACATACTCACATATGATTTACATTATAACGATGCGTCATTCCCGTAACACCTTCAAACAAAGAAAACTTCATTAAAAATATTAAAGAAAATCAATTATATTTTAATAACCATTTTGTTATTAAATTAAGATTTTCGCATTCACAATGCTATTTTTTATATTAAGATAGATGATATATAGGTAAGAAAAAATATTAGAAAAATTCGACTCACCCGTAGCACCTCAGACGGGACTCGAACCCGCACCCTAGGGATTGCAGCCCAATGCACTGACCTATTATGCTACCGAGTCGCTCGGTAGCTCGGTAGTCGAATTTTCTAGTATTTTTTCTAATATATTATTTATCTTAGCCATTTTGTAACCTTTTCTCACGTAATTATGTATGGGTTGTCGAATAATTTTACTTCAAAGAAAATAATAACGAATTTAATAGAATCAAGGGTCTTCAATGTCCACGAAAAGGGTTTAATTGTGACCTTTTTTATTATGAAGAGATTTGTAATTCAATAGTAATTATTTTTGTTTAATTGTATATTTAACAAAAAGGTTCGAGGTGAAGAAAATTGAGAATTCTTGTGAATGAGAATGATTAAGAATCAAACAAAGAATTACTTTTTCCTTCCGTTTTTACGGAAAAATAATTCTTTACTACCTCATTGAAATTAGGTTTGCGATTAGATTTTACAAGCGATTGTCGGTAAAAAGCGCTAATTTATTAAAGTCGCCGGCCAAGTTGCCTGTCAAGTCGACTCGTATACCACATAATGAAAAGAGGGTTTTCAAGATCGGCTTTCTTGTAATGTCTTCTAATTGACAGTGTTATGTTTTGACGCTATAAGTAGAACTAAAAGCAAATATGAATGTTAGTGCAAGATTGTTTGAACAGCCTGTACTGGATTTTTTGTTTGGGTGTAGTCGAGCAGTAAAGACGACTCGATAAATAGGGAATATTGGATTTTTTTGTAAATAACTGGTAGGAACACATGTACTTAAGTGAAGAATCTCATTACCAGCCAATGAAACGCACGCCCACTCCGAGCGTGGCCTCGATTCTGCAGATGGTAACGTAACAATCGTATCTCAATGATGTTTCAATAGTATTGTTTTTTCCCCCTTATTAATAAACGAAGAGTAAGTTTACACCTAGTTTAACCAAAAAGTTTGCTTAGGAATATGAGGCTTTGATACATCAAACGTAAGAAGTAATATTACTTAGCAATTTTTTTGGTTATACCGGGTGTAAACTTACTTTTCGTTTATTAATAAGGGGGTTTGTGTTTTAGTAACAAGAGCTGTGGCAATAAGCAACACTATTGAAACACCATTGAGACAAGATTGTTATGTTCACATTGAAGAATCGAGGCCCAGTCCCGCACTCGCAATAATGCGTCGAACCGACGTTTTGACACGAGACTCGCACCGAATGATTTATTTGGGTAGCGTATTTTCCGAGAGAAATAAAAATCATTTTCGACGGAGTTCTGGGAATGGGAACGACATTCATGTTTATCGGAAACTCTATTCGACGACTATCTAGATCAGGTTGAAATATTACCTGGGCGCCGTTGCTAAATGGGGACTACCGATTACATATATCTCTCTACCCTAATTATACACGGTTATATTTTGTGAAATACTAGGTACACTAATAACGTCGCTGAACTAGATTACTAATATCATAAACAACAATGTTTGCTCTACGTCTTTTCCGAAAAAGACTGAACAAACAACTTTTCATACAAAACTCAGCTGCCGTATCGAAAGGACAATATTTTGTATAAAAAATCGTTTTTTTTTCTTTTTTGGAAAAGTCGTAAAACAATGTTGGTTGTTATTTTTATTACGATGTTAGAAATCTACTTGTGCGAGGTTATTAGTGTTTTACAAATAACCCTGCAGTCATAAATGTTTTGTAGGTATTTACTTACAATTGCTTCACAAGGAGTAGTTGGAATCGTTCTTGTTTTTCTTACTCTTATGCATTTCGAATGAAATTAAAAACAACATCCAACTTTGAAAGGTTAACTGTAGAAGTCGATCATGAGAAATACTTTTTTTATTGAATCGGGCGTCACTTGGCGGAAGTCTTAAGCCATTGTGAAAAAAACAAATATAATATGTAGTACATTTTATATTTCTTTTTTCGTCATGAGAAATACATTTATTTTGGTATTGTACTGATTGAGAATTTTCGTATAGCTAAGCGTCTATTGCTACGTATTGTATACAACGCATGCGTAGCATTACACGGTTCTTAGTAGTTTTTTATTGAAGCTACAAATAAATCCACTGATTCGCATCGCGACAAAAAAACTGATTCTGCGTTTTTACAACGCATCGATCGTTAAATACGATGCTGATCAGTGGACGCTTAGCTTTAATACGGACTTAGAAACAGAAAAGTCTAAGTCATTCTTAAAAGTTTTTTTAGTCGTTACGAAGCTCAATTCAAGTTCTTCCTAAATCCCATAACAAATTGTCCAAGTAGACTTTTCAGATAAATTTTCTGATGCTAAACTCACTGAAGAGAAATAACGGATTAAAAAAATAGAAGCGAAGCAGATTAGAGACATTTTGATAAGCAGCTACGCCTGGGTCGGGATAATCTTGTAAAAAAGCGGCACCCGGCAACTCTCATAACTAATTTAAACTTAATTCAGTTATCCAGAGACCGAGATGTTAATTTTGGAGCAACCCTGAAGATTACAGCTTATTCCACTATTAAAGGACATCGGACTTAATGGTTTTGAGGTGTGCTCCGCAGTAAAGATAACGTACACAACAGAAAATTCAGTTTAAGTTAACTGAGGTGATAAAACTTTACGCCCGTCTACGTGAACGTTTTAAGTGAAATGAACAGGTAAGATTATGTACTATGGTGAGAGTAAGAAGTGTTTGAAGATAGATAACAGAGTTTTCTTTCAAGATGAGCACTTTTTAGAAGATAAACCTTAAAATCAATTTCAATTTGCTACTGCAACAAGTATACTTTTATGCTTACTAGGTAGCTCCAACAATGTGTGTATTGTGCTCTTACAATAATGTATTGTGTAGTAGGAGACATTTTTTCTTTTTTCAAATTTAACAATATTTATCCTTAGTTTTTCGGAAATTTTAGCGTGATTTTTCTAATGTAAAACTCTTCTAGATCATCAGCCATTTTTATGTCCCCACTGCTGGGGCACAGGCCTTCCTTATGGATGAATAAGGAGGATGGGCCATAACCCACCACACGGGCCCAATGCGGATTGGTATGGACATTTCTTTTATTACATCAATGCTTTATACACAATCACGTTACGTAATACGTGGTTCTAAAATAAAAATATCAGTTTTAATTTTTGAAACAACACTCGCATTCGTACATATTGCATTTAAAATCTGGAACCTAATAAATTTTACTACCCTCCCTCGCAATTTTACGAAACAGTATGATACAATAAATTTGCACCGTCATAACAGAGTACTAATAAAAATCCAAAATGGCTGTTGTTAATTTTAAAATCACAAACGGCCTGTATCAATACTCGTACTGTAATCCAATCGAAAGTTTACATATTGACAGACAATAAAGGGAGCTCGCAATGGAAAACATTGCAAGATATGGGATATCAGCAAAAAGAGGGAACAGTCAGATATATTGCAAAAAAGATGCCACAAGAGATATTCAGTAACGAGAGAGGGCTATAAAGATTTTCGTTTTTCTGCTTATTGATTTCCAAAAATTGTTCTCTGAGGCATTGACACTTCACTGGGGTTTTATTGGTTTATGCTGCGACAGAAATGGTATGTGATGCTACTTCAGTTTGCTTTTGACATAATTTTAATGGTTTTCTATGTGTTGAGTGTGCAGGTGATGATAAATGTGAAGGGAAAAACGGGCAGTTAATGAAATAAAAGTGACAGAGAGCTTCGGCAATATAATGACAACTTAAAAAAACAAAAAGTATAAAAAAGGTTGCTATAAAAAAGTACGCAACATCATGTAAAATATTTTTTTTAGTTTATTTATTATATCAGTTTGTGTGATGGGCATTAGCAATACAAAGTTTTTATTTATTTATAGATTCTAGCCGTTATGACGTCACCATAGTACAAGTTTTTCTTACTTAGTACCTAAATTATTGGTGTGAATTGGCTAGATTTTATTAATCTTCATTCTGACCTATGATACATTGCGTGGGTGTCGTAGTCAAGGTCAATATAAGCTACATCCGACAAAAATATATACAAATATACTTAAAAAAGGTGGCTCCGCCTAATTTATGACGACCTAACTTAACGTCTAAAGGGGCTTACACATGCACAGTCCCGGCCTGCAGGATCGTACGGAGAGACGCCGTGCCACCCGCGGCCTTCCGGTCAAATCTCAACGTGTGTAGGGGGAGGCGCGGCCTCTTCAGACCTGACTCCTGAAGAGGCTGCGGGTGGCTGCCCGGTTGTGCCTCTTTGTACGATCTTTCAGGCCGGATCTGTGCATGTAGACCCTATATCTAAACAATGACACCTTAAAATTTGAGGATTTATTAAAAAATATATAAACCTTATTATAGAGTTCACTTTAATATCTTTCAAGACAAATCATCAATCGACTTCTTAACCGACATTGATAAGATATTATGACAAATTTTTACTACTCAACACAAGTATACATTTACAAAATATTAAAACGACAACAACGAAAAATTATTTTCTCGGGTGTCCAACGAAATGGCGTCGGCAGTTTATTTTTTAAACAAGCGCGTCCTCGTTTACTGAAGAAAAAAACAAAGCTTTGGTGGCATGAGAAATAACAAGGCTACCCCGCGCCCAAGACACTTTAGGCACAGAAATAAAGAATTGTAGAAAAGGAGTGCACAGATATTATTTTAAGTGTTCCAAATTGAATAAATGGGAGCATATTAAATGAAAACGTTTGCGGACGAAAACAATTTAGATGTCAGCATGATATTCTGGTAATTTTAAAAGTTGGACCGATGAGCTTTGTGGAATGAAGGAGGGAGCCTAATTTCGAAGCGTCGCCTCGTCCAAGAGATTTTAACAGCAATACTCAATCAATTAATATTTATAATTAATTGAGTACGACGACCTCCGTGGTCGAGTGGCTTTGTACACCGGTTTTCGAGGTGTCGCCATCTCTGAAGTCCCGGGTTCGATCCCCGGTTGGGTTAATTTAGAAAACGAACTTTTCTATATTGGCTTAGGTCTGGGTGTTTGTAATACCACCGTTGTCTCTGATTTCCATAACACAATTGCTTTAGCTACTTACTTTGGAATCGGAGCAATGTAATGTGATGTTGTCATATATTTATTTATTTAGTTTTATTTATTTATAATGTTTGAAAGGATTTGGTATGTATATGTATACTACGTAATGTATTACGGTAAGAAAAAATATGAGGAGCACGGTGGAGCAGTGGTTTAGCGCCTGGCCCAGCGATTGCGGAGGTTAAGAAACATTCACAAGGGTCGGTCACGGGATGGGTGACCAAAAATTAATTATCTCGAGCTCCTCCGTGTTTCAGAAGGCACGTTTAGCCGTTGGTCCCGAGTGCATTTGCAGTTGTTAACACCCACCAATCCACATTGGGCCGAGGGAAGGCCTGTGCCCCAGCAGGACATTTAATATAGGCTGATTGTCTAGAAAAATATAATCAGTTAGAATACCGCAGCCTTGGCTAAGCATTGACTCTACAAATCCATTTTATTTTCCATTTTATTTTATATGGAGCTAACAACTGAAATGTTTCTGATGTGAACATAAGTACCTAGAAGTCGAGTCTTTGTATGTAAAGTGAAACAAAAAATACTAAGCCAAAATGGCTTAGTTTCAGATTTATATCCTTCACACATTACCTAATCATAACAAATAAAATAGTAACAAATGCCCTAAGGGTAGGGAAATTGAAAATATTTCGATCTTATATTATATAAATAAGCATTGTGAATGGTAAAATCTAAAATTTAAAAATACATTCATTTTTACCCTAGTAATGTTTAATAATTAACCTTCCATTTGAAATTTTCTTAGTGCATAAAAGTACAAAAATCAACTTGGGTGTTCTATTCGGAAATTAAAATTATTTTGTCGTGCCTAATTATACAAATATTGAGCATAAGAACCGCAATAAATTAAAAGCCTATAATTAAACTAGAACTGTGTAACGTGACCCGGAGATAACATCTTGTTTTAATTGCCGGTCACAACAAGAAAACATACGAATACATACATAATACAAAACCGTCTTCAGAACAATAATAGGTATACCTCAAATAATAATAACTCAAATTAATATTGGTTTTAAAAAATCTTCCTATGATATCTTCATTAATAATCTTCTAATGATATTAAAATAATTCTGACATTATTAATTATGACATATTATTCTGCACACTGTTATATGAAACCCAATGACTTCAATAATTACATAGACGAGCTGTTCAAAACTTAAATTGTGTCACAACCAGCTGTTTCTATCAGTCGCTCACAATAGACTAAAGGAGTTTCGGTGCATGCACCGTAACTTGAGCAATTTTTTGGTACTGTGCAGCCTGTCTAGTGTAGTATATACATATAGTCTTTGGTGAAACCACAATAAATTTCATTTAGCACCAAAATACTAAAGTTTTGGTATATCTTTATAAATCATGCAGTCTTAACAGCCTTTTTACGTACCTATTTGCCTATTCGTAAAGTTTACTTACATATTTACCGTCTTGTTTATAAAAAGTTAGAGAAGGCTTATAGTTTGTTATAAGGAATTTCTAAAAAATCATTTTTCATAATCACTGAATAGCGAGTATAGCGACAAACGCTCTATACCTTTGATAAAGTTATAGTATGTTGGTTTTGTGTGAACAACATGGTCGACTACAAAACAATTGATTTTAGTAATGACCGATTTCACGTTATTTGACATTTTAATTTTAATGACAGATAATTGTTTTCTTTTTTTGGAAGATGTGGTTTGTCTGTCTTGTCTATGGTTTATAATAACGCTAAGGTAGCCCAATTCGAACATTTTCTTTAAATACGTTTATAAATAGTGAAAATTATATGACGTTTCATAAGTCTTATCAGTATTTTAACTAAAAAAGACTTTTATGACTATTTTAACATTTTTTATTAATACGACGAATACTCTTTTATCACTAAATTGTTGTGAAGTAATTATATTTTCTTTATAAAAAAACCTAAAATGGCATTTGACATTGTAGGCACGTTCAAAATATCAATCTTTATGTTTACAACTTTACAACCGGCACACACGCGCCCGTGACTTGAATCGGTCGGTCTCAGTAGATTAGAATCGGACCTTTAGAGCACAAATTAAACTCAAATATGGTGCGATAGCCTCTCATTATTCGTAAAGCATCTATCTAATAGATACCCATGATCGACATGGTGTTAGATTTAATCGATACTACTTGATGCACGTTCGATATAATCATTAAGAGGGCGTACTATGCTGGAAGAAGTTTTCATAGTAAACATTATCGAAATTATTTACAACATTATCGTTTTTAGGGTTCAGTACCAAAATGGTAAAAAGGAACCCTTATGGTGCGACTCAGTCTGTCTGTCTGTCTATCTGTCACATCTGGAACTATTAATGCTATCAACTTGACATATGAAATCGTTTTAGATGACGTTTGACCAACTATTTTGCAAATAAGAGATACATAAAAATATTTATATTTTTTGCAACAGATACTGAAAGGGGGTCTTAAACTTATGGGGTATCATATGAAAAAGCGCTGCTTGCACATTCTCAATTTTTTTTAGGCCTCATAGTTATCTTTATCTCCAAAGTTTGCATAGAGAAAAATCTGAAATTATTTTATGTGATAGAAGTTTATGTAAAGATTACAGAAAAAATTAAACGATGTCTCTAAATAGTACGCTTTTTCAGAATGATGGTACGAAACTCTCGGTGCGCGAGTCCGACTCGCTTTTGACCGTTTTTTAATTAATAACTAATAAACTATTTCTTATTTTGGAAAAGTGTCAACCACAAAACTAGGGATTCAAAATCGAATGGGAAAGCTACTAATTTTCCATTTTGCAAACAAATTCTAAATTGCTTCATACACTTCTCATGCTACCGCTACAACTGATTGAACTTCACCGACTGTATCGAATTTCTCCTGGACCAATTTCAAATATCTTTATCCAATTTATATGTTGCTGAAACCAACAGTAAATTCTTATTTATTGGCATATCCCGCTTTTATATCGGGTCGATGTTTTCAGTTCACCCTCTTCCCGTATGATCTTGGTCCATTCGATTTATTGCAGACGATTTGTTTTACTACGTTTGCTGTGCTTTTTTAAGGTAACTTGGAAACAGAATTCACGTGAGTAATGATGAATTGGAGTAGCTTAGTACATATATTATAACTTCCAAGTTTCGTCTTACGGTAAAATGCTTTTTACCGTTTAGGTTACCAACATTATCAAAGAAGTTAACCCGTCTTCTGACGGCGCGACTCTGTTTAAATTATAGGAGACTTCATAGACATGACCAAAATGTATGGAGATCAATCGTCATAAAGATTTGAGATTTTTTAGTAACGGACTTATTTTTGGGGAATAAGTCTAGATGTGGCCAGGCAGACATTTTTATTGAAAATAATGAATCAATAATAAGCTGGCTGTATGAATATAATAAACCTACTTTAATAATATATTTTATATAAAGCTCGCATTTGAATAAATTCCAACCCATGAACGTTGGGGTAGTTATAATTGATGAATTTAAATAAATTTAATCTTCAAGGAAATTGCGATCTCGTGTCGCAAACCATAACCTACAAATAAGTTGAATCTGACTACAACCCTATATTCAAAGAGAGCGAGATATCGAAGTTCACTCCACTATATTAAAATATACCTGTAGTTTCTAATCTATTAATGGCAGTATTGGTAGCTGACGTAGTCAAATTTTATGAATTTAAATAAATTTTAACTTCAAGGAAATTGCGAACTCGTGTCTCAAACTTTAACAAACAAATAAGTTTAATCTGAATATTTAAAGAGAGCGAAATTTGAAGTTCACTCCATTATATTATATTACAATATACTTGTAGTTTCTTACCCATGAATGGTGGTTGGTGTCTGGCGCAGTCAAAATTTATGTATTTAAGTAAATTTCAACTTCGAGGAAATTGCAAACTCGTGTCTTTAACCTACAAATAAGTTGAATCTGACTACAGCCCTATATTCAAAGAGAGCGAGATATTGAAGTTTGCCCCACCTGACGGTAGGGACCATAAAACTATCGGCTTTATTACTTCGCTCACTTTTTACGGTTCCTCCGATGATATGAATAGTAATATTTGTTGGGCATCTTCAGGGTTTATGATTTAATATTTTTACTAGAAGAGAAACTCTTGTCAGAATGCAATTTACAGTTTTAAGTAGAGAAGTTTTTTAGATTGCTAGTATGCTAAAGTTTTAATACAAATAATGCTCACGCTAATAAAAAGCCATGAAATAAATATGACCTGTATTTTTCCATGCGAATATTGTAAGGTACTTATGGCAAATTCGTCGAATAGGATAACGAGGCGAATCAAAGACTATTATTTACTTAAAGATAATAAACTCCTCGACAAAAACAAAAAAAAACTGAAAAAGATTATTCTAAACTACGCAGTTCTTAATTACAATGTTTAGCCGTAAAAGCGATAGGCAGTAAATCTAACTGTCCCAAAACTTTTACGCTCGTACCCAATCATTCCGATAAATAAAACCTCTTATTTTAGTACTGGGTTAAAGCCTAATTAACGTACTTAACCCTAAATTTACTATCTAGGTATTTATCTCGGAGTCGGGAATTCAACGAAACCCCCGGAGTATCACCATTAGCCTCCATGAATAACTTTAGATTTACCTAAATTTTAATGAATTCACCATAATTTAGATAGTAAGGTCTAAATAGTACGATTGCTTTTCCAGCGAATGACCATTTACCTAAAGTTAATTCCCTTGTGGGAACAAAACAATTTCCGCCTTACCACAAAAGATTTCAAAACACTGTTTAATTTAGACACTGTTTAAATGTGATGCCGTCTCTTTCAAAACATATTGTCAAAAAAGTGACAGCATCACATTTAAACAGTGTCTAAGTTAAACAGTGTTTTAAAATCTTTACGAAACCCTAAATGTGCAAAGACCGACACGTACTTGGCCGGTTTTTTATATCAGCTTCATAATTGCGGTACAATTTACTGTTGTATTTGAGCTCAACAGAGGAACATTTTGTAAGCTAATAAATTCTTACTAATATAAGCACTGTCAATAATCTTTCAATTGAATCAGTAATTAATCATAGTAATTACTGGTTGGTAATAAAATATTACAACAACATGTAACGATTGCTTTGAAATTCAAATAATATCTGCTAACGCGACAAAATCATAAATGGACAATGTTAATCATGGAGAATTTCCAATTCCAATATTGGTAACAACATTAGATTACGCAAATGCGGATGTTTCGACAAACCTAAATCCATTTCGTAGATTTTCTGTGACCGCGTTAATAAATTAGAGGATTTTGTTTGGATGTCCTATTTCAATTTATAAAGAATCAGTATTTGCGATTGAATCGTAAAATTAATTTCAATTCAGTTTTAATTGCAAACGCTACTCCTTCCAAACTTTAAATACAATGATTGATTATTTTCATATATTTTTATTGATCGACCGAGCGATGTTTTCGTATATCTGTCCATTATTTCTCCTCCACAGGTCGCATTTCTCGACCGATTTTCTTGAAATTTTGTGAGCAGGTTTGAAAATTATACTAGGTGTTACAAAAATACCCCTAATGCCGAATATGACATATAGGGACCATCAAACTGAACAACTTTTACTATGGGGCCAACTCTGAAATCGCGAAAAAATAAACAGCTGTTTCATACATTTTGATATTTTCGATTTTAATTTTTGTATGGAACAGCTGATTTTTTTTTCGCGATTTCAGAGTTGGTCCCATAGTAAAAGTTGTTCAGTTTGATGGTCCCTATATACTATATTCGGCATTAGGGGTATTTTTGTAACACCTTGTATAACATTTCATGGTCGAGATAGTTTTTCGAAAATAATCAAAATAAAAAAATAAATGTTCGGACAATTTCAGACAGCGCCATCTAGCCCCAAACTAAGCAAAGCTTGTAATATGGGTGCTTTTAATATAAACTTTATATAATAGGATTGTATTAAAAGACCCGTCACAGAAATTAAAATTCATCAAAATGGCGGAGTTAAAGGAGGTTTACAGCTCACAGAGCCACTAGTTGTGTTTAGATAACAATTGTCTGTTTTTGTTTTATTTATTTATTATTATACGTTTATTTATGTAATCATGAAATCATGAAAAATATATTAGTGACGAAAAAACTAAATAAATCTTAATAAACAATAAAACATACCAATGATGTAATTAGTCTTAAATATAAACAACAAAGAGTTACTTAAAATACATTTCCAAGTAATAAATTCGAAAATTACGAGTATTAATTATGAGCTGTTAATTAAATCGAGTTTTCAATTAATTTAGCCAATTAACTATTCAATCAACAGAGATTGGAAAACACTGGTCTCAATTATCTCTTACGAATAACTATAATGGTTTACTCTATGGCAAGTAAGTGATGGAGAGATATTGCCATCTCAAAAAATATAAGAAATTTAATAAAAATCCGGATGAATATTTAATTTATGTTGTACTATTTATAACGTAAAATATAGTTCGCTGTAACTTAATAAAAATACAGTACAATAACAGTAGCAGTTACAGATTAAAAAACAACCTATGTGTGTTCTAAACCAAAGAAAGGGAATTTAATGCTACTTTGATTCCAATGAGGCCTACTTCAATACTGAAATCTAGATTTAGGGTCCCTAGGGTGGCAAGGCAACTAACTCAGCTTCATTATTCATAGTGCAAACATTGTGGGGTAAGCTACACTAGCGTAACGATCTCGATTCACCTTTGAGCTGATTTTGTTGTAAATTCAATATATATATGCCGTATTTGAATACAGGATTGAATATACAAAATCATGTGAATAAATATATCTTGTGAAAATTGGATGAAAATGAGGCAAAAGCTTATTACCGATTTTTCGGAATGCGCAAATTTTTCTTTGTCAAGTTAACCCATTTTTTTCAAATTCCACTATGACACAAAAATAGAATGACAATAAATAATTTTATTTCCTGTCAATTTAATTATTGAAATGTTACAAATATTACTTGTTAATTTAGTAGAATTGCATGGAAGCAGACTCTCAAAACCTCTTTTCTGTATGATTTTAAATGTTGGTTTTACTTACTAGATTATTTTCCCTAAATCATCAGTATTACTACCATGTGAGTAAGGTGTACTTCTTAAAACTGACTTGAAATATGGGTTCGACATTTCGTTAACTGTTAGTGTACTTATAAATGCATAGTTCTAAGCACTCGTCAAAATATAAAGCCACAAAGTTTCCCTGACTGACATACTAGCAAACTGCTCAACTCCCAGACAAGAACTCAACTCCCAGAATTCATTGTAATTACCAGCAAAGTTGGCGGTGAGTTTCCGAACGGAACTTTTCATTCGTCCAATTTCCTTATCCGTGATCTTACTGAAACTTTAATTAACTAGACGCCCTGTATCGATTCTGGTGTCGGATTCAATTGAAACACGGGTATTTGGAATGTGGTTGCTTACATATTTATAAATACCTGTAATTATGGTTAATTTGAAAGTTTGTTGTTGTCTCCTGACACTGTCTGCCACATTGTAAAACGAAGTAAAGACCCATCGCAATAGATTTAAATTGGTATTAAATAGTCAATCATAACCTGTCACAAATCGGTGAGAGTGTCAACCAGTCTTTAGATCAGCTATTAACTAAAGTTTGTAATTCAGAGAGATGAACCATATCTTTTAGTAATAATTTAGAGAGATGGACCATATATTTTAGTAATAATTCAGAGAGATGGACCATACCTTTTCGTAGTACTTCAGAGAGATGGGCCATATCTTTAGTGGATGAGTTGTTTATTTATGTTTACTGAGTAAACATTTGGCAATCAACGTCACAAAAATAGTAAGGTTGTTTATTTTAAGCATGAGCTACAAAAGTAAGTTGCAAGCCAGCACCTGACTAACGTGACTTTGTTATTTGGTCGCAAACAATACCTAGTGAAGTAACTTACACCTCAATTCAAGAACAATACTCAAATAACCCTCGCTTATGCGAACGCACTGCTTTAAAATAAATCTCTGTGATTGGTTCGTTTGTTTTACGAATTACATGTGATTGGTAGTTGCGACGCTGTGTCCGCGGGCACTATGAGACTGCAGTAATGTTTGTGAATATGAGTGTAAATCCACATTATTATGGTTGTCAACCGTGAGTGAAGCCCAAGTTTTACCCAGAAATTGCTTTTAAGAGATAAGCAACACACGTAGTTTCAATTAATAATTTATTTGGAGAGCATGCAGCAAAGTCGACGACACGTTTAATTTGAACGATGTAATTACATTGGAACGGTTTGGAGAGGAACTATATAGCCGCATTGGTGCTAATAATGCTGCGTTGGTAATTTAAGCTTAGTAGTGTCTGTATAATAGTGTATAGCAAATGATGTGTATTATAGTCAGTTTCAAAAGGCGCTTAAACATTTTTGTAATAAGTTTTCTTAGTAGTAAAGTTGTTCGGAATATATATTCCTAAGTAAAAGATGTTGAATTTTAATAATGGAATACTTTAATCGTTATCTTTTCGTGACATGTTAAATAGGTAAAGTGTGTTATGGATATAAGAATATTTTTACATGTTAAATGAATTGTGTCACGGAAAGTTAACGATTATAGTATTCCATTAATAACGTTCAACATCTTTTAGTTAGGAATACGTATTCCGAACAACTTTACTACTAAGAAAACCTAATTACAAAAATGCCTAATTATTATTAAGAATATTCTTAGATGTTAAATGAAGTGTGTCACGGAAAGTTAACGATTATAGTATTCCATTAATAACATTGAACATCTTTTAATTATTTTCAAAATTATGTATTTACCAAAAGACTAAGTCGTACTATCTTTATTATCTTTCACAAATTACTACGTAAGAACGTAGAACAATTCTGTTTTTTTAATACTGAAAATAAAGAAAAATGTACTCCTAAGACAGCATACTGAAGCACCGATTCAAAGCTTGGCGTTGCTTGGTCTCCTGATGATGCTCAGTGGAGCGGCGAAATACGTGTAAAGTGATAATAAGTTGATAGTGAGTGAAAAATGTTTAATTGTGGTTGCAGGCATTTACAATTTTTGTGACTGGTATCTTGCATTTTGAAACAGGTATAGCTGGATATTGCTTTTATTTGCACTAGATTAACAAATTTTCAGCAAAAAAACAACATCGTTTTTTTCTTTTTTTGAGTAATTATATTAGTCATTAAAATTATGAAGTGTCATAAACTGTTATAATAATAATGAGCACTTCGGTAAATGATGAGATTTCGGGCCATGTTTTTATGACATAAATGAGGAAAACTTTTCCCAATTATTGGGGCCAAGAAAGCAAATAAAAAGCTTTGGAAAATATTAAGCTCACAAATGCGGAAACCTCTTGAGTGACTGATAAATGCTTGAAAAGGTAAAATGAAAAGATTATTTTTATCAATTTTGTGTGTGTACTTACACTTCGTTATCCAAGTTTTTAATAATTCCATTTAATGTTTCGATACAGTCACGTCTATAAATATGTATACAGTATAGAACTTGTCACTCTAACAGATATTACTTTTTTGAAGAGAAATCAATGACAAATGACAACTTCAACAAAGCGACAAAGTTCTAAACTGTATACTTATTTTTAGACGTGTCTGTACATATTGATTATATACTGTGTATTTAAGATAACAAATCGTGTCTTTCATCATATTTACTTTTTAATATTAGAAAATACCGGTACATATTCTATTTTTACTGATCAAATGAAAAGCTTTACGTAGGTACTTTAAATGAAGATCTAAGAAAAAAATTATAACAAACTCATAAAGAAAAAGGTGAAATTTGTATCAATTGAAATTAAAAAGTCCACATTCTTTTGAATAAACAAAAATGTAATATAAAATAAACAAAACTCAAATGCCGATTGTAAGCTTAACCCTATAATGACAACCACAAATCCGGTGCATTTTATCATCGGCGCAAATTAACCCATGAATAGACAATGCGGTTCACCGCGTGTATAGAGGAAGTGGATCCGGGCCGCCCTACCGGATATTGCCGGATAACAATACGTTACGAATATTATTCGGAGCTTGCAGGTTTTATTAGAAATTGTTTTAAGTTATTTCACCGATACGTTGCCTAGTGATAACCTATTCATTCAAAAACGCCACACTGCATAGGTTATAGTTTATAATACATTATTCGTTAAGTGCAGATTATATAAGGGTTATAATGTCTGTCCTTTTAAGCTCTCTACTAAAATGGGGCAATCAAATTGACTACGGCATGTATGGGTTAAATGGGTGTCCTTGGTAGTTTCGATTGCCGTTGTTGTGACACACGCAGTTGCGAATTTTTTTTCCACTGCGTCATAAAAGCATAACTCAAAACAAAAGAAAACTTATTGTGCAGGTGTATAGGTATGTGTAGGCTTATGTATAAGCTATATGTATAGACATTGAATCTTCTTTGTGGGTTTAGCATCATGGTCTCTGACCACAAATCTTCCTCGTACGAAAAATTCGTTACTGGGTATAATGATACCCGTAAAATATCAAATTGTTTTCCTCATACCAATGTGGAATAAGAATTTCTGAGAACTTATTAGGAATCCCACTTCCCAATAATTTTCGAATAGGGATTTTTCGAATATTCCTATGGACTAAGTCGCGGGCGGAATCTAGTGCCTCAATAAGTGAAATTCGCCTATCATTGGAATCGTATTTAATAGGCACGACGATTGTTTATCGGTATTAATTAGTTGTCTACTAAGATCAAAGGCAAATAATATAACTAAAGAACATAGGGAGCTTTTGAAAGTTTTCAATTTAATTAGTGGCAGGTCAAATCGCTTAAATATCGTTTAAATAGAGTTTAATACCAATAATCAAGAAAGGAAAATAATTAATTGAGGAGCTTGGTGGCGCCTGGCCCAGCGATTGTGGAGGTTAAGCAACTTTCGCAAGGGTCTGTCATGGGATGGGTGACCAAAAATTTTGTATCTCGAGCTCCTACGTGCTTTGGATGGCACGTTAAGCTGTTGGTCCCAGCTGCATTTGCAGTCGTTAGCACCCACCAATCTGCATTGGGCCCGCGTGGTGGGTCATGGCCCATCCTCCTTATCCACCCATAAGGAAAGCCTGTTCCCACTGATTCTTTATTGAACTTGTTTCCAAGGAATTTATAAACCACCTACTTCTCAGATCGAAATACTGCAAAAGCACTACTAACCTAACTAGCAAACTCATGGGTATTGCATTATATTTTACCTCAACCTGATGCCTCTCCACAGAGCAAACACTAGGGTAATATCTCATTTGAAAACCAAATGCTGCTATTGCACGGCTGAAACTCAACACAACTTAACTGCAGTGGACTCAACTCAACTGCACTGGACCACGAAACTGCTTACTACAAGGATTTGTAAAGTTAATCACGAACAATTTAACTTTAAGTGCAGATAGCGATGGGCGGGTAAAAAGGAGTTTAATGCGATTTGCCCCGCTGGAGATAATGCTGTCCCTATTCAATTTATAAATGAGAACTGAGATCTCTAAAATAATCATTTGTTTTTTATCTTCGATGTTTTGGATTAGTATAACTTTACCTTTAAAAGCATTTCCAAAACTAGGGGTTGTTCGAAGTTAGGTATGTTTTGTAGCTAATGATTTTAAGATGAAAATGTAGAATTTTGTTTTTATAATGTCTTATTTTCCAGTTATAAAGATTGTTCTAGAGACTTAACTGACAATGTAATGTAATAGATTTAAGTACATTGTAGTCAAAGCTGAGAGCACACTTTATTTTTTTGTGCTGTTTATAAAAGAATTCAAAACACCTGCCCTGCCAAAAATGAACTAAAAAGTTGAATAACGTCTGGGGACAATTTTGTGGAACAATTTTCAATCAAAGAGGTCCCCTGACTGCAATGATACTTGTTGTTATCTTTTTAGTTAGTTTTTGGCAGGGTAGTTGTATTTTTAATATTTTTTTAATTTTATACATTTTAGTGACAAATTATATAGTTTTAAAATATCCTCATCATTCATTTGATACCCATACTGTAATTTTATTTAAGAAAAAAATTTTTGTTTTACCGTTGAAAGTGGCGTCGTGCTGTCACCATTTTTTTTTTCTAATAAAAATAGCCATCTTCACTCAGGATGATGTAAAAATTCTAACGATACCTAACACATCTAAACCAATAAAGGCATTTAAAAGTTATGGTAGAATAAAGAAGCTCACATACCAACCCTGAACACTCTCTGTTTTTTTGGGCAGTCGTGTAAAAAGTAAGATTTGTCTGACTGATCAAGATTTGATAGTTGGTATAACAAAATACTAGTGGTCAGCTACATATCGATTCATAATTGTCACAATCCAGATATCGCTTTGCTAATGCATAAACTAAAAACCAGACAAGTGCGCATCGGATTCGCCCACCGAGGGTTTCGTACAAATTTGTAGGTACATATTTACGTACTTTAAATAAAGACTATATTTGTTATAAATTAATTACAAATGTATAGTTTTCAGATTTTTACCTGTACTTGTAGTATAAGACGATATTAGTTCTAAGTCAACGGAAAGTATATAATTTTTTATTCCCTTGAAATATGAATTCTTTGCGGCATAAACGGCCGTATCTTTTTTTACATCAACCTAGAAGTTTGTTTTTTTCACAGCTCAAGGGACTGTAAACCTGAGTGTAGTATTATGGTTTTAATTTCAACTCGATACTTTCACGCGTTTCAGAGATAAAGGATCTTGACAGATACATGGACAGACAGACGGACAACAAAGTGATATTATAAGGCTTCCGTTTTTTCCTTTTGAGGTACGGAACCCTAAAAGGAAAGCATTTCGTAATATTTATAATGGTATCACGTTTATACTGCAAGTTTGGTATATTTTGGACTTAACTTAAAGTATAAGCTAAGTATGCGCATTAAAACAACCAATGAACATTTCTAAAGCAAGTTAGCCACCGAAGAAACAGCAATAACCTTGCAGAAGCACCGCCATAATTTTATTTCACCCCACTTCTACTGAAAATGGGTAACACAGCTTGTTACAATGTTATTTTATTGTTTTACCTCGCAACACGCAAAAGTGTGATTACCTGGAAATGGCTCAGATTCCACGCTGGAGTAAGGCAGTTAGAAAGATATTGAAGATAATTTTACGACGGCAATTATAGTTAAGTTATAATAACTTCATATCTCAAATTCTTCGGAATAATGACCTTTCTTGGTACTTATAGCGGTTTTATTTTTTTGCTTTCCAGAAACAAAAAAGGAAAACTAATATTGCATGAACTATAAAGTTTGGGTATACTTCATGAATTGTATATACATATGTTGGTATGTTATGATTATCCTCTTTATTTCGTAGTTCACTCAAGCTAATTTTGCGTTAGTTAATCTATTTCAGATTATTCCAATCACATCCTATTGCTAATTTACAAAATTTAACCTCAAAATTGAATTTTGAACACAACAGAACGATTAAAACAAAATTATTACGTCAAACATCTGTGGTGCATTAAAATTCTAATCGAATTCACGTTACCACGAACATCAGCACATGATTATTACTCAGCATACATTGGTCACAAACATTGGACAATAAACTCGCACGAGTAAACCACAGCGTTATTAGGTGACGAACTTAATTGGCCAGTTGCAAACAAAGATAAAAAAGCTCCGGGTTTTTCTGTTCAAACCTTTTTTTTTATTGGAACTCAAAATTGCTGTTTGATCGACTTGTTAATGTTAGAGTGTGATAGTTCGGTGAAAGCTGTTGGTGTAATTATGGAGTGCAATTATGGGAAATTCATAGTTTTGTGGGGCAATTTTATAGGTTTTAGTTTAAACTTTTGTGTTTGAATGTAGCAGTGTTTACTTTCATTATCGGTGATTTAGGTAAATCGAAATATAAACGAATGAACAATTTACTCTACCAAAGCTAACATATAAGACTATTGTCTTAGATAGAGTTTAATTGTTCATTCGCTTATACATATTTGTTATATACGAATAATTAGCAAGCTAATGACATTATAATATAGCTAATGTATAGTGAGCGATAAAAGTCAATAAGTTAAATATCTTTATTTAAATAAACTTAGTAATTAAGTACTTTTGAATCGTCTATATTTTCCTACCATCCGTTTCAGACCCCTTCAACTGATAAAAAGAACGGGCACAAGAAACTTATCTGCCTTAATATAAACTATTATACATCGTATTCTGAAATGCACTTTATTCCTAGGTAATTAAACATTTTACGTAACTGGAACAGTTGTATAAGTATTATATCATATAACGCACCAGTGCCTTCAAAATTTTCTAGTGAAGTTTCTTTCGAAAAGCTAAAAAGCTAAAAAATATTGATGATGAATAACGTTATGATTTAGTAATAACACTCAAAAATACATAGTTTTGTAGTTACAATACCTGTCCTATTTTCGTTACTTATTCTTCCATTGTTTCATCCCTGGACAGAATTACTTACTATATTAAAAAAGCTCATTTAAACTAGATAAGTATAAATGCAGCAGGTAAAAGTATTTAATAAAACCCAGTCAACTTAAAAAAAGTCTAAATTAAAAGGCTTGAGCCAAATAAAAGAGTTTCACTATCAGACGCATCCGCCCTGTGCGACTGTCAGTAATTCGAGCTACAATTTCCTGCAGAACTCCAGCTGCAAGTAAAACAGTGCAGATGCAGTAAACAGAAGTGAACAGTAACTACCTAGTAACAGACGATATTGCTTTCAAAATCAGTATTGTATTTGATTTTGAGTTAGTTAAATTATTTATTTAACTAAAATAAAAACACTGTTATGGATATAAATTTTATTTAATTTCAGCCTGTATCATCGTCGTCATCATCAGCCGTATTAAATTATCCCACTGCTGGGACACAGACCTTTTATCCACCCTATAAGGAAAATGGACCAATAACCCATGCGGGTTCAATGCGGATTGGTGGTTGTTAACGTCTGTTAAGGTGCTCTCCACAGCAGTTATATAACGTTACAAAACATTGTGTAGCACGATAAGATTCTATAACAGTGTGTAACATTTTGCTACAATATGTTAGATAATGTTATAAACGCTCCCACACTAGTTCAACTCATTGTAGAACATCGTTCAACATTCTGCAACTATCAGTTTGGGTCTGCTATTCGAGGAAGCTTCGCCACGCATTGAATGAACTGACTAGAGCAGTGATAGGTGACAGAGTAGGTACATTATCGCTCGTATGATGTTATACAACAAAAGTTATGTTATCCGCATATGTTATAATCATGTTGTAATTGTTGATGTATAACATTTTATTATATGAAGTGTCTAACCTCACTAAAAATTTATACTTTTGTTGGAATTTGTTAAAAAAGACAACAAATATTTTGCAACATTCTCAATCGTAAAATAACCTTTAATGCAGCCGAGACCAACGGCTTAACGTGCCTTCCGAAGCACGGAGTTCGAGATAGTAAGTTTTTGGCCAAATTATTATTGCTGCAATTGCAGGGCAAATGCGCTAACCCACTACGCTCTTGGTATACCTATAAATCCTGACAAGAAGCCTGATTTCACCCAAAATGTCCAGACAAAAAAAAAAGTTAGTAGATAAAAATAGAGTTTTAGTTTCACTCCGAATGAAGGAAGTTGATTACCAAAGAAAAGAAAGAATATTTTCTAAGGTTTTTTCTACTATAATTGTGAATAACCCAATAAGTCTTGTCATTTTCTAACTCGGGCTGGAATCCTGACAGAGGGCCTACTCAAATGGCCATTCTCCTAAAATTAACGCCAGTAGAATATAATGACAATGTACGGGATTGACAGGAGCTAAGCGTTAACTTGTGTCATTCCTTCCCATACCTTGTACTTCTATTCTACTAGCGTTCATTTTAGTAGAATGTCCATTTGAATAGTGGGGCAAAAAAGGGGGGGCAGGGACCTAAACCTACTGACATGTTAAGACAAATCCTGATGTCTGGTGACCCTACTCTTGGTGCTCTTCATGAACTCGGTGTGATATTTACACGTGTATTTCTTTTAGCTGAAAAATACTTTAGTTTTGTCCAGAAATGCCAAAGTGATGATTAAAACAAAACTTTATAAAAACGACCTTGAAATCCGATAGCGGATAATGCCTTGAACAATCTGACAAACTTTTTAATTGATCTATTGAAAACTGAACTTCCGAGAGAGATAGAAAGACTTTCTTATCTAATTCACAGGCTAAAAACTTATACTTACCTATATTGAGATTAATAAAAGTTTGGTGCGTTGAACTTATATATTAAGAATTAATTAGTTAAACTTCTTGTTAATAACTTAAAAGTTGCTTTATGATGTGAACATTCTTGTGATATTGGCATTTAGCGACATATCAAACTTGCAATCATAAATTATCTTTCATAAAAAAAATATAATTAATCTAATATATATGAGATAAAAAAAAGATAATAGTTATTCAAGAGAACTAAATATAATATTAATTGGTAGGAAATATAATTACCACGTCAATACCAATGTAATGCAGAATAGATGCTGTAACTTTAACTTTGGTCAGCTAGTCAGCATACTACTTCTACTATTATTTTGTTTGAAGCAACACGCCAAAGATAATTTCCAGTAATTTAAAATCAATATAAATAATATACTAGAAAAAATACGACTCGCACCAGATCATATTCTCAGACTGACACAGTGACTCTGTATCTCAGCGGTCAGATCATTGGACTGGACAACTAAAGGTCGCGGGTTCGATTCCCATCCGAGAATATGATCTGGTGCGATTCGTATTTTTTCTAGTTTATTATTTAGTATTGTATAAAAATAGCATTGTAAATGATAATATATCAAACTTTAAAAAAATAAAATCATTTTTTTTCTAGTCTCGGCAGTATAATACTCATGTAAGTATATTATTAAACTTTGTCTAAACATTCGATCTTTTTCTTACATTGTCTACAATCTTTCTTACTTCCCACTTCCATTTCCCCTACAGAATCGGGCGTGGCAAATGAGATTCTCTCGTGACCAAAGCATGCGTATCGAAAAAGTCTTCTTTCAAAAAGCGTTTATTTTCGGTTCAACTCGTTATCGTTAGATCAGGCAATGACGGATCATTCTTTTTAGGAAAAATTGCTAACAAATGGAAATCAGTGTTTTGGTTCTTGGAGTTCAATAGATGAATTAAATCAATTAACTTACAAGCAAAATGTAGAGCTTTTACTAGAATTTGCGTCACTAAAAATATTAAGGCCCAAGCAGACTTGCTACTTTTAGCATCAGCAATAGACTATTTAGCTGTTTTCTTAGTACTATAATGGAAATCAGTGTTTTGGTTCTTGGAGTTCAATAGATGAATGAAATTAATTAACTTACAAGCAAAATGTAGAACTTTTACTAGAATTTGCGTCACTAAAAATATTAAGACCCTAGCAGACTTGCTACTTTTAGCATCAGCAATAGACTATTTAGCTGTTTTCCTAGTACTATAATGAAAATCAGTGTTTTGGTTCTTGGAGTTCAATAGATGAATGAAATTAATTAACTTACAAGCAAAATGTAGAACTTTTACTAGAATTTGCGTCACTAAAAATATTAAGACCTTAGCGGACTTGCTATTTTTAGCATCAGCAATAGGCTATTTAGCTGCTTTCCTAGTACTATTGTACTACTAGAATACCTAATGAGGTATTCTATAACTCCTTATCAATACGATGATGCAGCATCAATACAATCACTAAAAAGGTACGCGTACGTGGTACGCGTTTTCGAATAAGTTATCAAAGATCAAGATTTTAAAGAATAAGAAAATTAGAAACTAAAGTTATTCTAAAACACGTAGTTATGTACGACGACCATGACGACCTCCGTGGTCGAGTGGTTTTGTACACCGGTTTTCAAGGTGTCGCCATCTCTGAGGACCCGGGTTCGATCCCCGATTGGGTCAATTTAGAAAACGAACTTTTCTATATTGGCTCAGGTCTGGGTGTTAGTGATATCACGTTGTCCGTTGTCTCTGATTTCTTATAACACACGTGATTTACCTACTTACTTTGAAATCGCAGCAATGTTTGTAATGTTGTCAAATATTTATTATTTATTTATAAAAATTAAATTATTATGTTTGTTTCATTTTTTATTTTGATTCCAAAACTTTTTGACACCCTCGTACATACCCAACTTCGTTTATAATTCATAAATAGTTTTTCTATTTTGTTATTAAATTGTATTTGTAACTAGAAGACTACTAATTTACTCTACTATTCTTGCATTGATTTGATTACATTTGTGATTTGCGCCTTCAATAGGTCGAAGTTGCGGGCTCACCTAGTTAGATAATCTTTGAGAACAATACTAGAGATAATCAACATTATAGTCCAGGAGCTATAATTAATGTTCTATACGATATCAGAGCTATTTGCTGACCGAAGCCAATCAGTGTGTTGGCAACGCAAACAAAGACTGCGGCAGATGATTAAAGGCAATTATTGATCAACCATTGAGACAATTTCCTTGCACAGTTGGGGAATTAACCTTATTACTATAAAGTTACAATAAATGAACTAATAATAAAAAAGTAAAGGCATATTTAGAAGTGAATTTTCCCAGTTCATTTTTTAAGACTACTTGTAAAATTCCTATTAAAATTCCTACAAAATACAAACATGTATTAATCAACTGAGGCAACATCGGTACCACGTTATAGAGGAGATCATTAATAGGGATTCGGACGTACGCCGTTGTCACTAATTTGTATCGGCTGAATGACGTACAAACGGACTGATTGACGGGCTTCATTAGTGAGCAGTGCGGTATTGTTTGCAGAATGGAATGACGGATTTGGAATAAAGTTTTGGGAGCTTTTGTTTGCAAGTGTACAATCGGCCACACTGACGCTTTACCACCCTAAAGTTGAAATCGCTTGAACGCTGCCCAATCACTTACATAGGTTTAGTGCGCTCCCGGGGAAATCCACCCGCAGACGAGCATTTCTGCAAATTGGTAAAGCACGTGAGTGACCGATTGTATGTTCCTATGGCACTCAAATAGCCAGTTTTAAATTTAGCAAGCTATTTCGATCGTGTACAGGTTATGGATTGATGGATAGCCTCCAGCGAAAGCTTTTGTTGTCAAATTTATGTCGTACGAAAATGAAAAACAAATGGATTCGTTTTGTCGAGTGAGCTTATTGGAATTTACCGTAAATGTAAGCAACACAAATAATTTACATAAACATTGGATATGGAGGTCTTATTTACGTAATAGCATAACTTTTGTGAAATTCACAAAGTCCTAAAGCAGTTTATTTCGAAGTTTTTTCCCAGAATTTTCCTTTATTTCGGTATTCTCGGCAATTAATATAATTTTTGTTTGGTTAATTTATTAGTCTTCGAATATATGGGTACTTTATGCAAAAAAGCTTTGATTTCTTGTTACTGTTTTATCCGAAAAATAATCACTGAAGAATAATAAAATAGTCAACTATTAAAAGAAGGTCTTTTTGTATTTATTTTTGTCTGCTTTAATTTTCTGACGTACCATCGAAAATCTTAGAAGTGAATAAATAATTAATTACTTCAATATTTATACAAAACAGCTTCTGCTTGTGTAGGCTCTAGTATAATTAATAAATCATTGATAAATTCACTTTTAACAGTTCATAAAAAATTTTGTTCTTGAATTTTAATAAGATTACTTAATGGCATTAAGTTTTGATGAACCATTTGGTAACTAATCTTTTGATAAATTAATATAATGTTGACTGTATAGTAATCGACCTTTGCTTATAAACTAGTTAAGGTTTTTATCGTGTAATATATAAGTGAAAAAGATCTTTTATAAAACTTATTACATAAATGTGTTTTAAGTACTGTTTCACAGATTTATTAAACAATATGGACACATATTTTGACCGATATTTTCTTATTACTTCTATTTCTGTTCCATTGTTTATTCAAACCAGAGACAGGTGCTACTTGTGAAACAGACCCCAAAAGGACATTGTAGAGACGTAAATGTATTTTCCACATTCTAATGTGTAGAAAAATCGTTTGCTTGACAGTGAACCTAGTTTTTAATAGGTTTGAACCAATTGCACCAATGCAAATTATTAACGAAGTCAACAACAGCATCGGAGTCAGGCGATATCAACAAATATGTACCGAATCAATATTCGCATATTTACAATCAGCTTGATTTTAACGTTCCATCAGGTGAGAATGTACAGACGTTCCGTTATAAGGTAAGAAGGGGGTGTTATCGAAAAATTTCAGGATAACGTGATAAAATCGAGCCGATCCAATCAGGGGGGGCTTTAGGATTCACCGCGCGAAGATTACGCCATTCCAGCCTTCTTGCTGTGGAATTATGGGACAGAATTCACGAACAGGAATTGGTTTGCGGCCATTAAAATAGAGTTAGATGATGTTTCATAAAATTTACATAATGAATTATTATATAACTCTTAATTTCTAGGTGATTGTTTTCAATTGCAGCATCAAATAATGTGATTGATTAGTTAGAGAAGCCAGCCTTGCCTTGCCTTGCCTTGCCAGTAAGGTGCCAACAGTCCGGTGCAAGATTTTACTCCTGCTCAGAGTGTATTACTTAAGCTTTTTCATTCACTTTTCATTTGTAATTCATAGGATTTAGAATTCGATTTTCTAAGAACACTTCAATAGGTACTAGTTACTATCTATCAGTCTATATCAGCCTTTCGTTCTTCGGACATACGCCTCCTCCAAAGCCTTCCGCGATCTTCCATCTTGCGCCACCTGGAACCAGTTGTTACCAGCATGACTCCATAGGTCGTTCGACTTTCAATTGAACACCTCTACCCCGCGTAGATTGTCTTGGCTCCCATTTCAGTACTTTCCTGTTCTGGTCAATAGGTACTATGACATGCTAAATATTATGTGCATAAAATAGGTGTTTTTCATTTTAGTTGTAGAAACTGAAAATTCCTTCACGAAACTGAATCTAATCAAGTAGCTTTTTCTGTTTGTTTTAAAATAAAAGAAATATCTTTTTATATTTTCGTTGATTTTTATAAAATTACAAAGCGCAAACATTGATGTATTTTTTATGTTACCAATTCCGCTGATTTTATAGCCACAATTGGCGCCGAGGAAACTACCAAAACGCTTCGTTTAACCTTCGATCTCTGAATAGGGATTTGTCGGAGAAGTTGGAAACGTGTGTAAGCATAACAATAACATGACCGGTACACGTATTAAAAATAAACTTTCTTACATAAATGGGGGTGAACACGATATTATGCGTAGTTTTTTTTATTATTTATTTATTTATTAGGAAACTCAACAGCCTTTTTGCTAGAATCATGCTTAAAAGTTACACTTAGCCAATAACAGCGTTTCACCGCATGTTATAATCCTACAAGCAAACTGTTTGAAAAAAAAATGTTTAAACTATTATAAGTAGGTAAACCAAAATACAAACTAAATTAAGCTTTTTATCCTACTAATATTATAAAATGTGAAAGTTGAAAACTGGATGTTTACGATTTGATTGTTTGTTACTTAATCAAGCGAAAACTGATGAACGGATACGAATAGTGCATCTAGGCTAACTATTATTTAAATAACCCTTTCCTTGCAGTTGGGGTACACAGAAGTTAATTTGGTAATTTCTTGACCTAATGGCGTAAATGTTCACCATCATCTTCAAACACCTCAACATTTGTGAAAAACGGAAGAGGAACGCTTCAAACTTACTCGTCTAATAAAAATAAAAAGTATTTATTATTTATGTACTTTCAATGTGCACGTGACAATTTAAAACATTGCCTACATCTTACATACATATAAACACTGTGAAGTGTGTGTAAAATCACTTTAATTAATGACGAACATCATTAAATACTTTGATAAACGTCTTTATTAAAAATAAACTAGTTTTTTTAATTGAGACAACTATAATTGGGTAATTAATTTCTTTGCTATTACAAAACGCACAAGTAATTTACTGTGAGTAATTGCAAATTATTGATGATCTACAAAATTTTTGGACATTTATTTTCCTTGTAGTATTTATCGTTTCCTGTCTTGTTTATTTTGGTACCGCAGTTTGTCTTTATTAGAGTGTTAATAGGTTTAAAAATAAACAAGTCCTCAATGAAAATGATTCACTTCGTCTTCTTATATTTTTAGGTCAAATAATACACGTACGATATTGTTTGAAGTTGAATTTATACAAAAAGTAAATATTCAAAAAATCTTGCTAAATTAGGTTGGTGAAATAAGCTACGTCAGTGGGCGAAGTGGGCGTCTAATTATCCATAAAGAAAAAAAACGTAATTAAAAATAAGTTTTAATTAAAATTAACATAAGTATAAACATTCCTTTTTATCCCACTTTTTAGTATCTATAACGTCTCCAGGGGATCTCGCCGCGATGAACAAAAAAATTTTACATAATCGAAACACAACAATAACCATTTATCTAACTTAACCGATAAAAGGTCCATTCTATAACCGATAACAGGGTTAACAAGAGCTTACGTAAAAGCTTGAGTTTTTTTTAGTTTTTGTTTGTCTTCACGTTAGTCCATTAGTGCCATATAATAAACAACGGCCCCATAGAGCTAATAAAAACAATTAGATGATCGAAATAGTAATAAAGTGTGTAATCTAATCGAATGTCGTATATCGAACCTTATTTATAGTAATGGATAAGACAATGAATCTTTTGATGATGGGAATTAACTTATATTAAGTACCTTTTATTAGAATTTAAAATGTACCTACCCAATTAATATTTTATTTATTAACATTGAACAAAGTTCTTAGTTATAAAAAAAAATGTTTTAAGGGGTTTAAAATGTGTCGTTGACTTACGTCCCACTGGGTGAAATGGTTCCGATTAGGGAGACTGATCACCCGTTCGGCTTCGCTGGCGTCCCCCTACCAAATCATAATACTCATCCCACGTCCCTAGGGCCCATATGGGACAAGTTAAAAGTTGAAATAAATAAAGCTTACATTTAATAGAGCTACTTAATTTACAAACGATTATGTTAGCAAGGATTTCATTGACAACCCTGTCCCTATATCCCTACCCACCCCTATGATCTTTAAAGTTAGCTTAACGTTACGTTCAGTTATGCAACTTTACAAAACAGTGTGATTAGGTTGCAGGTCTGTGAGGAGATAATAATTCCCTAGGGGCGTACTCTAGTTCCAATGGAAAATGCGTTGAGCCCAACACAACACTAAAGTAATTAATTAGTGTTTTGAAGTCCAATTTATAAGTAGTTATTATAACTATTGTGACAACTATACTTATTAATTAAACTGAATTTAAAATAAAAGGCATTAAAAATACTTAGATTTTAAAGAGGAGAGCATGTTACCCAATCTGCTTGTCAGATCTTCCAAACTATCGAGGTTTTTTATATATGTCGCAGCCAACTAGCTAAATCAGTCGTTCAATTAACGGCTTATTAGCTTTTCCATTTAACAGCGCTGTTCAATCAGCGGCCTAAATGACATCTAGCTATCTAATTAGATGGCTAGGCAAATGACCTGATTTAATGACGTTTAATAACTTGCCTAGCCAAGCCATTGAAATATAGTTCCGTTTTCTGTCACCTAGAGCGCTGTAAGCAGAGCTGCCAATATGGCGTCAACCAATTGTAATTATTTTTAGTGTTTCTCACGATTTAACGAGATTAAAATGTATTTTCACTAGAATATAGTTAAATGGAAGTGTGTGGTTATAAAAATAGTGCAAATATTATCTGTTATTGAACGTTTTAAAGGAAATTTTGAACAACATTTTGGCTGATATGATATGACCAACAGCATGTAGGTAGTATAATATACGTAAAGGAGTTTTTGTGTAATTTTTCGCAATGTATTATTCGTTAGGTAATATGTGGGTATACATACAATGATACTGTCACAAGTTTAAATATTATTTTGATCAGTTTACCGGCCTAAGCATCTGCCAGCCCGTTAATTAAATGTTGTAATCATTGGCTAAATATCATTTAGTCCGGTAATTAAACGCTGCTGTTCAATTAAATGACTAGGCCGTCGATTGAGTGGCTGATTAAACCAGTCAGCTGTGACATATATATTTTTACTAAATTTAGATTTTTCGCATTCACAATGCTATTTTAAATTAAGATAAATAATATTAGAAAAAATACTAGAAAAAATCGACTCACCCGTAGCACCTCAGACGGGACTCGAACCCGCACCCTTGGGATTCCGGCCCAATGCACTGACCAATTATGCTATTATTATATTTAATTATTATATTTTTGTTATTTTTACATACTCGTAGCAGCAAGCCTTTAAGTCAATATTTTTTGCAATACGTTTAATTCATTAACTTTTCGACGCTGAATCCGTAAAATACGTTTGACTCCAATTCAATATTTACAAAGCAATTACCGTTCAAGCTATTATAAAACTTATTGCATCAACACATTAGTAGGATGACGATGAAAATTCCGTAACGTTATTTAAAACGTTTGATGCGCTTGTATAAGGCTATAATTACATTGAACGTGGGCGTCTTATTCGAAACATTAATTATTTTTCTTTCAACGTGACTGTTAATACATTTTGTACTGTAAACCCGTCAAAATCGACAGCGGCTGATGATAAAATATGGCGGTTTAAATAACATTTACGTATCAAATAGTTGTTGATTGTGAGGCTGTTATTGTTACTGATCATTGGATTTTATTTTGATCTAAAGAGTTATTATACTTGAAACTGGTACATTTTTACTTGTTATGAGATTATAATATTCTTGTATTATGTAAAAAAGTTCGAAGTACCATCATCGTTCCAACCTCATTGGTTTAAAAATGTACTAAATTGTATGATTGTTAAAATTACACAGACATTAGAAGTTATGGGAGCACTGCTAAATTTTTAGTTCCAGCTTGTCAAAATTTATTGCTAACTCATCGGTTATTGGTTATATTATTAAACAGGTATATTAAATATCTGTCTCCGAGCAAAATTATTTTTAACGACGTCGCGCGTCGGCTTATCATACTTGACATTTTCCAATAATATGCTTTTATTTAATTCAACCTTACGTAACTCATGATCACGTTAGAATCTTCTCAAATTATTGATTTATGCTAATAAAATCGAGGCCTATGTAATACGGTGTGCTTAATAACTTATTCGGTCCCGCGCGGTCTGCGCTTGCGACTACGTCACGACGTTTCGACTGTTCAACGGGCAATAGAATCAAGTTTCTAAGTTATCCATATTCAATACTTTTAATGTATTTTTACTATAACGTGATTTCAGAATTCGAAATTAATTCATTGGAAAAAATAATTCTATTGACGGTAAATCGAATTTGCAAAAGGCTGTATTAATTATGTAAACACGCAGAGAGAAAAAATACCCTAAAAGCAAACTTTCTTGTTTAGTGTGCATTTAATTTATAACTTTTCAATTGATAACTACTTGAAAAAAAATTTTAGGACTTACTGCAATGAGAACTAATATTATTTGAGTATACATAAACCAAAAAAATGCCGTATTGTATTTTATTCTTATTTAAGTCGATATCAAAAACATTGCTCCGATTTAAAATTACGTAGCTAAAACACTTTTATTATGGATATCAGAAACTACAACTGTTTAAAAAAACAAGTTGCTCCTACTTGTGGTAATAAATATACGTATATTAAAAAAAACAATAATAAACCTTTAGCAATAAAGATATTTAATAAATAAATAAATATTTGACAACATCACATACATTGCTCCGATTGCAAAGTAAGTAGCTAAAGCACTTGTGTTATGGAAAATCAGAGACAACGGTGGTATCACAAACACTCAGACCTGAGCCAATATTGCAAAGTTCATTGACCCATCCGGGGATTTAACCCGGGACCTCAGAGATGGCGACACCTTGAAAACCGGTGTACAAAGCCACTCGACCACGGAGGTTGTAAGATTTAATATCGCTAATCCGCAAATCGTTTAAACAAAGTGTCTTTAATCGATACTCAATCTTTATTTTACGATGCCTCAAACTAATTGACGTGTCAAAACGTAACTTTTAGAAAACATTCAACTTTAAAGTTTAACGTTTAAAATCTCGCAAAACTAGTTTTGTTAATATTAAATATACCTACCTACTTTTGATAATATGAGCTTATTGATTGATTCGCTTTCAAATCTAATATAGGCTCCTGTTAAAATTACGGTTTGAAAAAATCTAAATAGTACATTATTTTCTTTGTTTTTAATATAAAAAAACTCAAGTACTTATTATTAAATTTAGATTTTTCGCATTCACAATGCTATTTTTATATTAAGATAAATAATATTAGAAAAAATACTAGAAAAAATCGACTCACCCGTAGCACCTCAGACGGGACTCGAACCCGCACCCTTGGGATTCCGGCCCAATGCACTGACCAATTGACTCGGTAGCATAATTGGTCAGTGCATTGGGCCGGAATCCCAAGGGTGCGGGTTCGAGTCCCGTCTGAGGTGCTACGGGTGAGTCGATTTTTTCTAGTATTTTTTCTAATATTATTTATCTCAAGTACTTATGTCACTTGAATAACTAAAATCTAATGAAAGTCGCGTGAACCAATCACAGTGGAGATCCTTAGGGCGTAACTCGCCGTGCAACAGTTTGGATCACTATGGAAACCTTGTCCACACAGGTTTTTGCCGCCCTAAAAATTTAAATGACGAATCGACCGTAGATTTTTGCTACGGACAACCGTGTATGGATATGCTGTCACAGTGATCCATACAACAATGCCGACCGTACCCACGCACGGCGAGTTAACCGTAGATTTTACGACAGAAAAGCGTGTGTGGACAGTCGCCCTTAGTCGTCCTTAATGCCCAGCTGTGGCAGAATTAGGAAAACGACCTTTAGCGACACCGCCCACGAACGATTAATCGCTGAGCGGTTTTTGTCGCCGAGAATAGAACATACAGATTTCAATACGTAAACGCCCACGAGTTACAAAAAGTAGCTCAGCGACTAATCGCCCGCGAAATTACACTGACAAGAGTGTCAAAGGGTTTACTTAGCTAGCGACAAAAAAACGTCGCAATTAACGTCGCAGTAATCGCAGCTACAAAAAGTCGCTCGTGGTCGGGAAGCCTAATCTAACAGCTCTAGCAGACATGGTCAAACTCCTTATCACATTTTTTTATTATTTTCATCATGCAATTTTTACAATGGCTCTTGTTCTAAGTGTGGGATAAGGCTTGGAAAGTATGCATTTACAAAGATTTAAAAATTGCTTTTTCTAACTATTCTTCTATTGTCGGGGGTTTGGAACCCCACTCACTAACTCGTACAACAATGGGTTCTGCAGTTTACAGCGAGGTTAAGGTAATTTCTCCATTTGAAGACCGCAATATAAAGAAACCATCTCTTAGGTATAGGTTTATTATAAAAAATTAGGTTATCTACGCTCTTTTCCCATGGGAGAAAATGAGCTTGAATGCACAGGAGATCTACAGCTTCCAAATAGTTTTATTAAAAGAATTTGTTATTTTTTTTTTAGATACAGGTAACTCTTTTAATCAATTATCAATATTAGATTTAATTGAAAATATTTCAATTAAATCTAATAATTTTGACATTAATTTACACAAGAACAAAATAAAACATAAATCTGTCAACACAGTTCGCTCATAATCCCAAAGCTTTGCTGTTAAACCTTTTCTATTTCCAGGAAACATTTCCTCAAGGAAAACAACATCGCGGCTATGATCAAAACGAAGCCCGGCTAAGAGCAACCCTTCTTCTGAATATTTCAGTTGGCACACCGCATCGAACGCCCAAGAAGCGTTCTAATGATAAATTCAAATCTTGATCCTACGGGAACAAAGCAATCAGACGAACAAAGGTTGGTCGCCTCAGGCAAAACTGGCAAAAGTTCTAAGCATGTACTATCGATCATTTCTATGGATATCGGATGCAGTCCAAATAAATATAAATGTAAATCTAGACAATTCAGTTACGTATAAATTAAACACAGTTTGTACTAAGATTATAAGTCAACCTGTATAAGTAATACTACATAATAATATTATACTACTTCTATATGTCGCAGGATAATGGAATAAACCGGATCTTTGCAAAAATCAAAGGTTGACTGTAAAGGACCAGGTAATTGGAATCTAAGATAGATTTTCGCAATCGAGCAATTTTTAGGACCATTGTAAAAATCCCAGTATGTTTCGGAAAATTGGAAACTTGAATGCTTATTGGATAATCTAAGAGTCGATTTACAACATCTTCAGTCTGATTGGTCAGAATATGATTCAATCGGTTAGGTTAGGTCAGAACTTACAAAATAAACGGCTGGCAAAGCACTAGAACTCAACTTTTGGGGCACCGCTTTTGCGACCTCGGGTCAAAATCAAAAACACTGACAATAATCACAACAATAACTAAGGACACAGAAATGTTAGCCAATCAACGCATCCGTCAATCCACAACGTTGACGTCAGCCAATCAGCGCGCGTAAAGTGAAGATCATTCGCGATTTATTTAAGATACGTTGGATTTTTGTAACAATCCTAAACATTACTCGGACGATTGCAAAATCGTCCTAGATACTAATCATCCAGTCCTTTACAATCATACTTAGGAATATTACAAAGATCCGATTTATACGAATATACTACGACATATACAAAATTATGCTCACAGTCAGTGAATTAAAAAAACCCATTATCAATCTAACGTTCATGTCTAGCAACTAGACCTCAGAACGAGTATCTTGGTTTTAAACTAATGATAATATCGTGATCTTTCGTTATTGGTTTAATAAAAATCCATGGCAGAAACTTTTTCATTGTAATTCGTATGTAGGTAATTAGTTTTCCTCGGCGCTTTTGATTTAATATAAAAGACCTTGACATTATTTAGACCCTTGTCATATGCAACGTCAATCTAGTAACAAGACAGAAACAGATTGTAGGCGCAACAATTGATAGCTTACAAGGTTGAATCGATGTGACAAAGTTCAAGACTGATCAAACTTCATTATGTCTACTATGTTGAATAGGATACGATATGAAACCATGCCAGCTAAATAGAAACGGATAAGAAGGGTTAAAAATGATTTCAATGAAAAGAGGGCCTACTATGAATAAGAATTCCGATGATTAATTGGACAATGTTCACCGTTCAAGTTTCTCATATTTGAAATTAAAATAGAAAAAATATTTATTCAGATAAACTTAGAAATTAAGTGCTTTTGAATTGCCTATAATATTTATTTTCCTACCACCATTCGAGACTTTTTCAGCTGACAAGAAGAATGGGCGCAAGAAACTTATCAGCTTTATCAGAAATCAGAATTAACGATATTTACATATTATAACGTTATCATTGATACTTTGAGCAATGGCTTTGATAGCGAAAAGCTTCTCTTGAAATTTTTTTCTAATAAAAAACCACAACACAACTTTAATAGAGAGAATAAATTAAATACACATTTTGTAAACATTAATACACATACTTACTCAAATGCATCTTCCTGAATGGAGAAAAGTTAACATTAAGGTAATTATAGGTAAGCTACCTACATGTCGATTTAAATCTAATTAGTATCTTATTCGTTAATAGCTCGAAATATTATAAGGTGTTAATGTGAATGAAAATTGTGTTCCTATAAACTTCGATCAAGAATACCCTATATGTCATGTGGGGACATGGAGTGTGTCATGGGGATTCGAATTTCAAAATTTCGATTCGCTTTTTGTTTTGTGAGTCAGTGCCACAATAATTGTGATGTGTACTCTTTCAGTTCGTGAAGCGTTATCTAGGATATTTTTGATCGAAGCCTACACACCATATTAATCAAATGGGTAAACAACATTAATGATATTCTAAGAAAAGTCAAGGCCACTAAAAATCTGGTTTCGGTACAAGTTTTGACTTCTTTCTAAACTTAATAGCACACCTGAGATTCCATAAATTAAATCTACATAACATAAACATTAAAATGAATATTCGTATTAATTTGTTATTTATAAAATTTGCTAGATTACAACTCTGCTTGGTATTTCCGGTTCGGTTTGTGTCCCACAGTTAAAATGTTAACTTTTGAATTCTTTAAGTGCTTAGGCGATAATGTGGTATTTACACAAGTGACTAAATCCGAACGACTTTTACCGCACGGCCACAATCGACTGTGTAAATGGCAATTCAGCCTAGGCCGCAGGTGACTGAACAAACTTATCTGATCCGGTGGCCAATACTGGAACTACGTTACCTAGGTCACGCCATCGAGTACATGACGCCTTCTCCGATGTGTCACCTGCGATTCAAATTACAAGCGACTTGCTAAGTGACTAAAGTCGACCGTTACAGGTGACTAAAATAGACCCTTGTAATTAGCCCATAACGACCAAATTGGTCTAAATGCGGAGAAAAGTGCCCATCACCAATACCATAGCCCATAACGAAGATTACTGGTTGTCATAAGTTATTAATTCATCAACGCCCGAGCGGACACATGCGGCCGGTTAACAATGAAATATCTATTGTCTCTCATTTTTCTGGCGTTGAAGGGTTAATCAAAGGTACTAAAATGAATCTTCGTTACAAATTCAGTTAAATGTAGTTTGGTTTGACATCATGCTTGTTGTATGCAACGCAAAACCAATTATCAAACTTTTTTTATACCGAAGAAAATGCATTTACGCACTAAGGGTTGACCAATCGGTCAGCACGGATTCGCGTTATTTCATGTTCTATCATTGACTGCCCTCAAAAACGTCATTTCTAGAGCGAGAAACTATCGTGAGTGCTATTGAAATCGGCAGTTCGGATATGCGCTTACATTGTGGGTGAACCCTAAAGTTGAATCGTTATTTACAATGACTGCGTTCTTCTCTTCGAAAAGTATCATTCGATGAAAAAACTACTCAAGTGTTCTATCCGCCTAGGCTTTCAAGGAGTCGTTGACCTGAAATAATTCCAGCATTGTAATGTAAGAACAAGTAAAGAGCTTTTCATTGTGTTCTGTATGATGAGCTATATTGTAAGTTTAAGTTATGAAACAATTATGATTTGTTTTTAATTATTTTTGGTTTTAATTTTTTTGAAGTTGTTTTTTATTTGCACCTAATCTAAATGGTTAGCAAAAAAAATCAGCAGTTTAATTATTTGACTAGTAAACAAATATTTGGTCAGCAAACTTTGATCTGCAAACGATCTGCATAAAAGATTGGTCAGCAAATTGTTTAATTGGTCATCAACATTTCAAAATTGGTTAGCAGAGAAAACTGAGGAGGTAGAAGCAGGGGAGGGGGAGGGGTATGGTGGATGGGGATACGAGGTACGGGGTACGGGGTACGTGGTACGGGGTACGGGGTACGGGGTACGGGGTACGGGGTACGGGGTACGGGGTACGGGGTACGGGGTACGGGGTACGGGGTACGGGGTACGGAGTACGGGGTACGGGGTACGGGGTACGGGTTACGGGGTACGGGTTACGGGGTACGGGGTATGGGGTACGGGGTACGGGGCACGGGGCACGGGGCACGGGGCACGGGGCACGGGGCACGGGGCATGGGGCACGGGGCACGGGGCACGGGGCACGGGGCACGGGGCACGGGGCATGTGGCACGGGGTTCGGGGCACGGGGAACACATTAGCAGAATCGAGCCACCGCTCACGTCATTTTGAAAAACGTTAGCTTCACAAACATTTAATAAAGAAAACCGCCAACCCAATACTATTCCATTCCGTTAATTAAATTCAGCTTTTTATAAATCAACCTTAAGGTCATAAAAATTAAAGGCAATTTGTAAAACTGACTAATTTGGCTAATGAAAGTGGAATCATGGTGTAATTATAGGGACGGCTTCAAGTTACGAGAGGCGGAGTTTTAAAATTATCACAGCTTTTATTTTCATTATAAAACCCTGCTGACGTAAAGTGAACGTAACATCTTCTGGGTTATATTTGGGGCGACTTAATTTTGATTTGTTTGTAAATATTCTGCAGTAAATAGTATATTTTTCATAGAATTTTTATTAGTATTTTGATACATAGACATAAAAACACCGCTCACAGCACTCACCTACCTATTTGATCTAAGATTTTCTACATGAAGATACAATAGTATACAATACAAAATTATGACAAGCACTGGTAAATGTCATCTAATGATTTTGTTCTATGATAAGCCTATTGTTTTTATTGTGATTTCTTTGTATTAAATTAAATGTGACTCGTACTTTAAAAAGTTCAAAATCGCTTCGTCTCGTATAAAAACCACAACCTTACCTAGGAGACAACGGAAACAGAACTGATGGTTAGTGGAGTCGCTTTCGGAATAGCCCTTCTCTGTTACGCTGAAAATATGATATTGGCACAGCCATTTTACAAAATTGGATTCTGAAAATAGACTTTAAGACAAAAGCATTAGAATCCATAGAACCTTGACGTTACTCAGTGAAGGGGAATCTGATTCTTCTTATTAGGTATTTCATTAAATTTTAAGCGAGATTCATTGGGAAGTTCTACATCGGCTGGCTTTTGATGGAGCTGAGTGAGAATATAATTAAACTTCGATAAAGAAAGAGTACAGATTGAAGCCAAGTATCTTTGCCATATAAAGCATATAATTTAGAAATCAAGAGACTCTTTAGTTTGGAAATCTTTATACTATACAGTGTCTTTGGTCTTGTACTAGCAATAATTTAAAGGCATAAAATACACCTAATTTTATCGACATAAACACATGTTGAGGTCCATCCTCTCTCCTGTCGGAATGACCACCGAAATCCGAAATTTTTGATTATAATTTACTTTATATTTAAGTTAAAAATTTACACGAAATTTTCTTTTACTTGATAGGTGGTATTATTACCATTCGAAAAGTATTTTTTTTATAGCTGTGGCACTTCGAGATCCGGAGAAATTTTTCGGCAGGGCCATCTAAAATAAAAGTCAAAAATGAAATGGCGGTCATTCCAACAGAAGAGGGGATGGACACGTGGGTATTTTTCTCGATAGAATTATATGTATTTCATGGCTTTAAATTATCTCTAGTACGAGACCAAAGACATTGTATAATTAAACTGCTAGATATGGGAATGGGTATGACCAGTTCCTGAATTTTTGAAGATTCCGCGCCTTTCCATTTTCGCACTTATCATCACATAACATCAGGTGAGATGGAGAGTTATTCCGGTCGGATCCCCTGCTGGTCATTATTAGGTTTAAATTCCTGTCTAAACCACTTACTCTTTTTGACCGGTAAGTACAGTCAAGAGAAAAACAGTTGTTCATGTTAAAAAATATTGTCTTTATTTATTTAAGTGCTTAAAAACATCAGAGGCATCAGGCGCTGGTCTTTTTATTTGAACAAACCAGGCTAACCACTTCCCCGCTTCGGAATAAAAAACACAATCAATATCTCAACATTACATCACAATTAATTTTTTCTTTCAAAATCTTCATTGTCGTCATTATCAGCTGTAAGACGAAAGCTGACCCCTTAACAGTTCATCAAATGGACGCAAAACAAAACTACAACTTAACCACACAACAGATTATAAATCTACAAGATGTATGTAAAAGCAAATTAAGTGCACACAACCGGGTGATAAACGTAAAGCCTGCAGTGCAGACACATGTATAACAACACATCTTGCACTTACCACCAACAACTGTTTCACCCCTACATAAAGCATCACCAGAAGCTGTTAGACCGTGCAAAGCCAAAGCACTGATGTTTAGCGTATAATTCGCTCTACATCCTAAAGTTTTAAAAATTGAATCGCTTACTACTGCATTGCTTGCTCAGTCCACCGCTCCAAGTTGCTTACCCATTGTGTCTCCAATGCATAATAAAGATACGAGACTTTTATTAAAGGGGTGTTCACTTGATTTGCATAATCCGTACACACGGGAGGTACAGGAAATCCTATTTTACGAATAAAATGTACCAGTTATGTTTAATCGTGTCCAATTTATATGCTAATGAGAACTATGTGGATTATTTCGGCTCTCGATATAGCAACCCTTTGGGAACAACAAACAGTAAAGCGGGAGCAGGTATTTTTTTTTGTTACAACGTTATTTAGTTCTTGTAAGACAAAACTAATAATATTTTAGGTAAAGCTCAGTGTCAAAATTGTAGTGCTTTGGTGACAGAAATGTTTTTTAAATCTATAATATGTAAAATAATAACGTCGTGTGAAATTGTAATAAAAACCCACTTTTTTTAATTTTGTTGAGAGAAATTGGACTTAATTTACTTCATAAATACACAATACACAAAACTTATTATTATTATTCTACGCTTCTACACAGAATTACAAAATGTGACACAGGTATGACGTAGAAACGTGATCGGATTCCAAATATTCTGAAATTCATAATCTGATTGTTGTAATACCAAACGTTAAACATCTTGTTTGAATGAACTGTAAACACAATATAATGAACTTAAGGATTTCTCATCATTGCTAATTACTAAAATTGATAATGCAATAATACATAAGTATAGAATTTCTGACCATTGTTATTTCTGACATTTCTACTGGTGCACTGAACCACAGACCAATGGCATAGCTCGGGTGCCAGTCTCTCGCAATATTTATACTTAATAGTATCTTAGATGTAAAATAAAAAAATTAACGTAATTAACGTGTGACTAATCTTAATTACTCTTAGTTACAAAATAATAATACAACAAAAGTCATTACAAACCAAATATACACAAAAAATCGACTCACGCGCATTTGATTAACTCAGAAGCCGTAATGTCATCATCATTATTCATCCCAAAAAACCATATCGAATGTTACCATGTTTGTTATTACTTACCACCCAAAGGAGACCTACCACAAACCCTTTACCATGACCAAAATATGAAACGAACCAGCAAAAGAACGTGTCCAATTGATTGTCCACCCATCATTTTTTTCTACAACCTTTTCTTATGTTGAGCATTGAATTTCAATCTTATTGTGAATCAAACTGAGTTACTTTTCTAATGACACAGTTGCGAGATAAGAAAAGAAAGTTGTCAATGATTTCGGTTATGCGTGTTAACCTGTTGATTTGATGTTCTTTTTAATAGGTTATTTTAGGGCTTTATCTTACTGATATTAGTGGCAGCGTTTGGCGTTTTTATAATTTTAATGACCGATAATTAAAAAAATAACATTAGGCTTCCCGCCCACGAGCAATTAATCGCTGAGCGATTTTTGGTAGCCGAGATTAGAACATACAGAGTTCAATACAAAAACGCCCACGAGCTACAAAAAGAAGCTCAGCGACTAATCGCCCGCAAAATGACACTGACAATAGTGACAAAGGGTTTACTTAGCCAGCAAAAAAAACCGCCGCGATTAACGCCGCGATAATCGCAGCAACAAAAAGTCGCTCATGGGCGCTGACACTTTCGAATTTTAGCAAATTTACGTATGTTGCTGTAAGTTGTACTTACATATTCAGCCATAAGAGATCTGTAAAAAAGGAAAATATTAGTTAAAGTCAAAGTATTAAACAATATAAAAACATTATATTGATATAAATACTTAGAAGTCGCTATACAATTACTTTGTAATATAAACTAGAATAAATGTGATAAAAAATCAACTCGGTAAGGGAATAAACTGATTTAAGTCTAACATTAGACGCAACCTCTTGATTTTCTTTATCGAAAAAAATATTGTTTTTTATGTTGACCATATAATGTAATATTTAAAACATAAAACATGTATTAGACAACATCACAAACATTGCAAAGTAAGTAGCTGAAGCACTTGTGTTATGAAAATCAGACACAACGGTGGAACTACACACGCCCAGACCTGAGCCAATATAGAAAAGTTCGTTTTCTAAATTAACCCAACCGGGGATCGAACCTGGGACCTCAGAGATGGCAACTCCTTGAAAACTGGCGCACAAACCACTCGACCACGAAGGTCGTCAATAATATTAATATGTTTTTTTAGGGAAATTACATTTTATATTACTATCGTAAAAATGAGAGCTAAGACTGGCGATTTGCCATCCGCAATAAAAGGAATAAAGAAGAAATATTGAAATTCTCACGGGAAGCAGAGTTTCACGCGAGCGAAGTCGCAGACGGAACTAGTAAACGAGTATGTAGCTGTATGGGCTTTAGTCCTCCCGTGACCACGGCCCCTGAAAAGATGTCGAAACGTCGGGAATTCAAAAAACCAATAAATACAAACTAAATTTCTTAAACAACACCTGAATTAATAATGTACGCGCTGTAGTCCGTAAAAAGTGTTTTATTTCTAAAGCAATATACCTACTACAAATAAAATAAAAATAGTTTTAAGATTTCATTTCAAAATAACTGGTTTCCAGTAAATAACAAATACTAAATTATAAGTACCTATTCATAAAATAAATACTTTTTCCATGAGCCACAAAAATATAACCGAGACTAGTAAATTCATACTGCGGGAATTCCCCAGGCTACTAATTAGTGGTAGTGCGGTAACAATTAAGAAAAAAAACTCAGGTTGAAATGTGAAAAGCGTGAGAATGAGATGTCTGCATTTTTATGAATTCCTCTGAGAACTTTTCAAAGGTAGTTTCTGTGTATACTCTTAAAAATCATCATCCTTCTATGTATATAGGTACTATACTAGACAGGCTGTACAGTACCGAAAAATTGCTCATTAAGTTACGGTGCATGCACCGAAACTCCTTTAGTCTATTGCGAGCGACCGAGAGGAACAGTTGATGCGCCGCGAAGGTTGGTTGACACAATTTTAGTTTTAAACAGCTCTTCTATGTAATTATGCCTACCCCATTATTCTGAAACATAAACTATCTGCTGTTACTTTTACACACACACAAAAGAAGACAGAGACAGCATCAGCTTTAAACGACGATCTTTCATAAGCAAATAGAGTCACCAATGAAATCAATACAGAAGTATTGTTTTACTGAGCCAAGAAACCGGAACCTGTCGTACGTTGAGAACTAGTCTAAAGGTGGACTGGTATTTAAGTGTTTTGTTATCATTAAACTATTAATTCATGTCATACTTTTATGGGCTACGTTACTTACATGACATAATGATATTGGAATACTTATTTAAAAGTAAGTAAAAGTTAGTAGGTAAGAAGTTAAGAATAAAGTAAATAAATTTTGAAGTAAAGTAAATTCAAAATCAATAATGAGGAAAAGAGTTCCTAGCCAGACAATCATTGCTTGGATCACTAAGTACCATACGATACTCATATTTTGTAAGTCGTTTATTTATAATTTTGTGGATAACAATTACTCAAAAAAAATTGTTATAATAATGAAAATAAAATTATGTCAACACCAAAATAAAAAGTAAAATCCGACACCTTACCTAATCAAAAAAATCTATAGAATGGATCTTTATCACTAATTGTAAAATAACATAACATATAAGGTGATTCGAAAGCATCGTAACATTACTAACAGGTAGCGAGTATCGCATGTGTCGATAAGAAATCAAATAAACATAATTAGTAAATCCCCAAAAAATAACCAGACAATGGGGAGATGTTCAAGGGTTCCATACAACTTTGTATGTAAATAAACTTTGCTTTTTTATTGTTTGACTTCGAAACTTTGAAATTGAACATTACTTTAACTAAATTATAAGTCATACTAAAAGACGTTAAGAGTTAAGTAGTTTACTTTATTTTGTCATCAAATGTTTTCCAATGAGTTAATCCTCCATCAGTAGTACCCACTTAAGTCCGCGAACCTACGAGCTCCAGATTCCAGATTCGCAGAACGCGAAGGTTCGCGAACCTAAATGGATACCCACCCCAACAGCAACATTTTACAGCTCCTACGAATCATTTTCTATACACATTTTTGTTTATTATTTATTAGCATTTGCTGCCAATATGGTGTCTGTGTATTTTGAGACACAAAGACCCCTCTTCAGTCCAGTCTTCTACTAATTTACCCATTTTATGCCATTAAGGGCCTGAGACCTGAGGCTATTACTTAAACTACACAGCAAAATATGACAAAAGACTATGATGAATAGAGGAACATTGTTTGTAAACATTTCTGGTAAAATACATTTAAAATTACTTTTTCAACTAAATACAGTGCATTAAATTCTCAAAACTCTCTGCAGTAAAGGCGTTAAACGCAATGACTCGTGAGCATTATGGACTGACCTATTTTTAGTCTACGACACTCGAGCTACGGTGTCAAGAGGCGATTATTATAAAGGAGCAGTGCAAAGCGGATTTATGAAAGAGGCCGCGCTAAGCTGCGATACACAGTGCGAGAAATGGAAAGCAAACATACAATTTGCCGGGCATATGGTATCTTTATTATGAAAACTGTAGGGACAGCATCGCCCGGTCGGAAATCTTTGGAGTTCAAACTTTATAGGTTTATTTGAAATGAAAATGCTTAGCAACATAGTTGGGGTTACATGAAAGGACTAATTCAGCGCCCTTTGCATGAGGCAGCGATAGATATATGTTGCGGGGTTAGTCGCGTCCACGTAGATAAAATGTCACAACGTGCATGAGGCAGATAATATTTTATCTATGTTGTGGGAAATATGTCAGTTTTATTATTAGTCCTCTAAGCTGAAAACAATGCTTTAAATTGCATATTGACTTAATAATTTCGGACAACACTAATTGAGTAATTTAGTGTTGACAGCGAAAATTAATCCTTTTATTTACAATGGCAATGCCTTTTTATCGCTACTTAGATAAAATACGGTGGATATAATGTCGCGCTGTCAACTCATGCACTGTTGCACGACATAATTATAAGATACTATTGTCTAAAATTTTTGTCGTACCCCCCGCGACAAAATTTAATGTAGGAAGGTACTCATGGCACGGGCGCAGAAATTAACATAAGTGGAAGTTTGAAAACGGCACCGATGACCAAAAATTGAAAATAAATTAGTTGGCGTGGTACAGCTATGTCAGATGATGATGATGAAGATGATGAGAAGGAATGAGATGCATATCGCGCCAAAGGATTTGAGTATGAATGTGAATGGATAGATATACGTGATAGAGAGAAAAGCCAAATAAAAGACGGTTTGTTAAAAATTATGATAGGTAAAGCTATAAAGTAAAGAAGGTTAATTCTAATATGACGTATGTTAGTGATTTACACCCGTATTCTAGAACAATACTTAAACGACCTTTGCCTATGGGATCGAAATAGAGCTCTGTGATTGGTTCGTTTGTTTTACGTATAACCTGTGATTGGTAGTTGGGGACACTGTGCGTCCGCGGGCATTGTGAGACCTCATAGTAATGTTTGTGAATACGGGTGTTATTAAAGAAAACGAAATGCTGCGCTGACGATTGACCCCAAATAAATTGAGCATACATAACCTACGCCGAGATGATTATAAAGAAATTTAAATGAGAATCTGGATTATAATTTATATTTGTTGTTACTAGGCAATTTTACACAATCGCCTAGTAACAAACATCCGCAGGTAATCCCAAATAATATTAACCTTTTTATCACTTAATATCAAATACCACATAAAGTTTCAAGTTCCAACAAATTATGAGTTCGTGGAACAACCTTTATGTACTGAACCCTTGCGGCATCGTGTGCGTGTACGTAATTAAGGAAAACGCTGCTGCGGTTCTCACTTTCCACTGTTCCACGGAACTCTGCCGGCGCTACTAATTGAGTTATGTTCCAAGCTCCTAATACGAAGGTTGTAAGAGCGACTATTGCTTACAAGTATAGAAGTGTGATTTTTACAAATTATGATGATATGACTTAGTAACAACATCGCATTTTGTTTGGCTCTGTGTTGAGTGCTAGGTACTAAGTTTGAAGTACCTAATGCTTTGGACTTAAGGTTGATTATTGTACAAGTTTTTCACCGATTATCGATCTGTCCAATATAATTATTGTATGGTGCTACTACTAATTGAGTTAGGCTTATATACCTTTGGTTGTAATTATTTCTTGTAATGTTGGATATTATAGCGTCAGTTTTACGAAAAAATTATAGCAATGGTTTTAGCACAGATTGTATAACAAAAACCGGTCAAGAGCAAGTCGGACTCATACACCGAGGGTTCCGTACCATCATAATTATTATTATTATTTATTAAATTCAAGTGACAAAGACTCATACATATACTCATAATATAAATACACTGCCAGAGTAGAATAATTAAGTATTGCAGTTTTAGGTCAGCGTCATCTCCTGACCGATAGTGGAACTAATATATTTTTTATGAGATGTAGAATATTGCAGTTTTAGTTCAGTGCCATCTCTTGACTGATAGTGGAACTAATGTAAATTTTGTTGATGATTTCTGAATGGGGAATGGTATTTTTTTACATATTTCATCAAAAGTCGAAATCTGTGCGGCCTTTTAAAATAACAAAAGTTGCTTGAGAATGTGGAAACAGCGTTTTTTCATATAATATCCCACACGCCCTAGTAGCCCCAATTCAAATCTTTAAAAACCGCTTTCAGTCCCTGTTGCAAAAAAAAATATTTAATTCTTATTTGCAAAATAGTTTGGCAAACGTCATCTAAAATTATTCCAAATTTCAAGTTGATAGCATTAGTAGTTTTTGGAATATCCAGCTGTGACAGACTGAATCGTACCATATGGGTTCCTTTATGATTTTGGTACGGAACCCTAAAAATATACTTATCTTTGGTAACATTTTGCATATTATACTGAATAATGCAAGATATTAAAATGAAAAAAAAATCTCTATTCAAATACACTTAGTAATTAACTGGTTTCGTATTGTCTGTATTTTCCTACCACCCATTATTGTTTTTGCAGACAAGAAGAATGGGCGCAATAGATACTTATCAGTTTATCAGAAATCAGAAGTAACGATATTTACAAAGAAATTATATCGTTACCTAACACATTTAAAAACAAAATAAATAACTTGCATAAAGTTATTGAAAACTGAAAAATTAAGATAGTTATATTTTACATCCGTGTATTGCAGTCTTTGAAATAATCTTCTACTTTATGGTTTTGTAGACTTTATTCAAAAAGGCAATTCCTTTCCCCTTAAATGAGCCTCTAGTCTTTGCAAGTCTAAAACGCTTGGAACGGCAAGTTTAACTTTATTTCTTGTAATAAAACAGCGGACATTACTTTTCTTAGCAAGTCAGCTGTAATGTTTCCTTACATAAACTAAATTATAATAGATGTATTAGCTTGCAATATTAAAAAAGGATATCAAATTAATGTTTTGAAAACAACTAAGTGAAATTAAATTTTCATTGCAGCAAGGAGTTTGAGGAAATTTTATTGCCGCATTTTTCTCGACTGAAGAAAGCTTCTAGGACTCAGTATTTTTTTTTCTTTGAACATCAATTTCGCCTTTTATTTAGTACGATGTAGCGTTATATATAAATAGGAAATAGGATATTAACTTATTTTTATGCACAACTAACGGCTGCCCGCGACTTCATCCGCGTTGACCCTAGATAAATGTTAAAAGTTGCCTATTATGTTAATTCAAGTTCTAATATGTCTACTAACCAAATATTTTTCATGTTGAACACAGCTTTCAAGCACCAGATTCATTATCATCATCACTGACCTTTTGAGGGAGACAAAAATTGTTGGTCTCCCATCCAATGATTAACCCGAATGCGATATGCAACTGCGTTATCAAACTCTTATTGCTCCAGAATATTCCGTATTAATATAGTATCAAAACATCTTTATCTAATAAAGACCTTCCTCACAATGCATTATGTCGATCCCGTGCCAACTACTTATGATGAAAATATCAAATTCTCCCCACCTCCAAAAATATTACCGGCACAATTTCCATAATGGACAGGGCAGGGATGCTCCCATAGAGCCTTTCTGAGGTCCGAAGGGACGCTTGATAATGCCCTCTCTATTTACAAGCCGACAAATTTAACTAGGCACTGAAGGAGGGCGCCTTTTTTGCTTCACTACCCGATATAAGGTTGGTTTTCGCTAAGCCGCCTTAAGCTCTTTACGAAGATTCGTTAGTTCCATTTTTCGCCGCATAACTTAAAATAAGATGGTGTGCAGGGAACCAGATCCTCTGCAGATAACAACGAGATTACTCTTTGGTACAATGGTCGTTTTATAAACTCGAGACTATTGGCTTTGATGGAAAACTGCGAGCATATGCTTTTTACACGTATTATCCAATTATATTATAGAATATTTGAAGTGGGGTTGGGGTCTGTGTTGGGGAAAAAATATCTCTTTTAGGGTAGTTCGGTAGTGTTCTGGTAGTGAGGCGTCCCGTCAGCCAAAGTAACCCTAAAATACTGGAAGATTGCCGGTTGCATTTGCTTTGTACCTAACACTGTAATAATTATAGTTATAAAATATGTGAATACCGTATGTATATGAGGCTGTAGAAAAAAAATGCTATTCTTTTTTTTGAGATTTAAGCATTCACAATGCTATTTTTGTATATAATATTAAATAATATACTAGAAGAAATCATTTTCTTAAGTGGGACTCTAACCAGCAACCTTCAAAAGTGCACCAATGCTCTCTCCGAGTCACTAGTGGGATCGTCGAAATTGTTTCTATTATAACTCTTTCGCTGCAAGTCAGCGTTACTTCATCAATGTGAGGAATCACCCTCGACAATGACTCGGTAGCTCAGATGGAAGAGTATTGGACCGGACTTTCAAAGGACACAGGTTCTAGTCACGCCTGAGAAAATGATCTGGCGGCGAGTCGAATTCTTTCTAGTATATTATTTAGTAAAACACAGTATTCATTATGAGGTTGAGTTTTGCAGTCATTTTTGAGTTTTTATTGTTTAACCATCGAACTTTCTGTATGTGTTACCAAATCACTTTCAAAATAGGTTAGTTGTCATTCAATTAATGTTAAATCAAAAAACAATTTAATTATACTGAAAGATGTATAAAAAATACGTAATTAATTTAATAACATACCCAACCAACCGAACGCTACTTTGTGAGCCAGTTTTTCAAGCCGCACCAAGACACTCGTACTTTATTATTTAAGCTTAAGTTACGTAAACGAGCGTTACACGTAACAGGCTTGATTATAATCTATATCGGAAATTATACTACTAAATTCCACAAAATATAAAGCAGACGTCGTGCACGCATGTACTATCGAAAACACTTCCGCTTTACCACTTTTAAGGTTGAAATCGCCTGCACGCCGTTCCGTCACTAACATTCGTTTAGTTCGTGCAGGGACCATACGCGCGCACACGAATTTTTCTGCAAAGTGTTAAACCACGTGAGTTGCCGATCGTACATGCAATCTTAGGCTTAATTAGAAGTAGGTACAGTCAGTATTATAACCATAGTGTAAAGAAATGTATAGTGGTTACACTCAGCGGTCGCGACAGGTCAATTGTGGGGGATACGCGGGAAGCACGGCAAACACCCCCCTACCCGCGCTGCCTACGGTGCGTCCCTTAACGTTACTTCGCATTGAGGGACACGCGCTGCATTGCGCAGTCGCGACGACGAGCTGAGAGGCCGACATTGAGACAAGAGAAGTGTTCTTGAGCAGCACTTCTGTCTAGTATATCAGACTTAATATTTTGCGCTTATTCGATTCACGTACGAGTGAACGTGAATCGCATTACTAACAAACTACCGACAAATATTAGTCAAATTTATATCATCTTCAAAAGCTCTTAATCCACATCTAAGCTATTACTTATCATATCAGTTTCAGGACCCGTCTCAGGCCTTATCTATCACAACTAAAATGCCCACACTATTATTCAGCTAACGGATAAGCCCACTTTGAAACAAGATACGATACAAAAGGGACCCCATCAAAATTCGGAGCCCGTCAGAGGGTTTATTTATCATTTTCCGCAAAATTTTCACTCAAAGAGACACATTGAGGTAGGCGTAAGTAACGACCAGAAAGCGAATAGCTTAGTCTCACGCGGATTAATTCTAAGCCGAGTTAATACTTGGATAACATAGGATAAAACCTCAAACGTATGAACTACAGAAATAAACGCTACTGATGTTATACATTATCAGGGTCCAATCGTGTTAATTTTGAACGATTAAACCAAAACCGTTACGTTGTCATTTAACTAAAAACTATTAGTTTAGCTTTAGAATTCTCATTTAAGAGCCCTATAGCCCTCGAGTGGCGTCTTACTTTTAATGTTCGCTAAGTACATAAGTATCCAAAATTCACATGCACAGATCGAAGCTAAGGTTAAGTTTATTTACAAACAGTAACCTCAGTAAAATATAGTTCGTTGTTGTAATAAAGTTAGTAAGCAAAAGTGCCTAAAGTCACTTTAACGCTAAAGATTTTATCATTAAAATTAGAGCGATTGGGCCCCAGAAATCTAAGAATAGGTACAGCTAACAACAAAATAAATATATGATATCATCACATACATTGCTCCGATTCCAAAGTAAGTAGCTAAAGCACTTGTGTTATAGAAATCAGAGACAACGTTGGTATAACAAACACCCAGACCTGTGCTAATATAGAAAATAACATTTTCTAAATTGACCCAACCGGGGATCGAATCCGGGACCCCTGAGATGGCGACACCTTGAAAACCGGTGTGCAAAGCCACTCGACTAAAAAAATTGAATCATGTTTACCGATTCTGCGAAATTTAAATAATTGTGTAGTCCAGTCAAAGTCGTATAGGTAATGGAACCTTGGTAAGTATTAAAACTTTTGATGTTTCTCTTATTTATATTTTAAGACTTAGATATCATACTTTTGCTATTTACTTGTTATTTGGTAAAGTGAAAAGTCTTATAATTTACAAATTTAAATAAGTTTTCGCGTTCCTCACCTTCTGGGCTACAGGTTTTCCCCCCACGCGGGATTAGTACACGTATTAGCTCAAGATACAAAATTTTTGGTCACCCATCCGATAGCTAACTTCTGCAAAAGTTGCTTAACTTCCACAATCGAAATACAAACGCACTTATCATAGTATTCCTCGGAAACTTTTTGAAGCTTTTTTTTTTACTTTAAAAAGTGTTGCAAATGGATGTCGTCTCCTTTGTTTTTTGAGAGTCGCTTTAATATTTTTTTTCTGTTTTTTGAATTACCCAATCTCAAACCAAAAGAGAACAAACGACAGTAAATAACAACTTGATTCTTAGAAATTATAAATCGCTTAAAGCTCATAACTCACTGCGAGCTTTTCTTCATAGTATACAATGACATAACACAGTTTCATGACACTTTATACTGTAAAAGATTATATAAGAACCGTTTTAGTTCCCTTTATAGCTGAAAGAATATCCTGACAACTTTGAAAAGGAGGCAAAGCCGAATAATATTATAATTTAGAAAAAAGATGACTAAGTTGCTAACCTCTATTAAAACTACGTTGTAAAAAGTTGTTGTTGAAACTTTAAACATAGGCCAGAACTGGAAGACAATGCAATAAGGTGTCATTGAGCTAATCTGATGATGGAGCCGGAAGAAAAGCTCTATAATAAAACCTTACAAACCCATCGAGTTTGGGCTTGATTGATTCGTCTTGACAAGTACTCTGATAGAGGATTAGTTGATGGAGCCGGAAGAAGGCCGCAGCCTTCTTACAGAGCCGGAAGAAGGCCGGAAGGTTGCATGGTTTTGATACAGAGATCCTGCGGGATGCAACCCTATCAAGTTGGACTCGTTTGATTTGTCTTGTCAAGTATACTCCAATGGGAAATAGGGTCCAGGGTCTGATGATGGAGCTGGAAGAAGACCACAGAAACTCTGTATTAAAACAATCGGAAAAAAGTCACAGGAAAAAAATAAAACAGATAAGACTAAAAAGCAAAAAATAATTATATTTACTGAAAAAAAAACACGTTTTTAAAACTACCTAAAAAGTTTTTTCTAGTCCGTTTATTATGTGTTTTAGTCAATTTTTTTAACTTTTTAGTTCGTTTTAAAATTTAGTTTAAGGTTGAAACTGTAAGAGTGTCGACACCATACCTGATAAAAGGGAAGTTTTCATTCGCATTCTTACATTCGCAGTCTACAATTTCATCCCCTGCCTGCCGAGAATACTTATTTCCATTTCGTTGTTTCTTTTCTTGAGTAGGTTACAGTACAGCGCAGACGATTACCATACTATACACGGTACTGGCGCTTGTCCAAGTTCGCGCCGCGCGCCGCATGCTGATATGTGGAAGGGCGACCCATTTTTGTAGTCTAACCATATTGTTGGAAGCTCAGCCTTATTGAACTAGGCTTTACTGAATGGAATATAGTCATGGAATGAATGAAGGCCTTACTACTCATCATTGGATACTTGGGTTGACACCAGAACATGTTGATATGAGAAAGTGAGACCCTTCTTTTGTAGTTCAGTCAACGATGTCGTTGTTGTGAGAAGTTTCGTTTTTTGAACTTTACTGTATGGAAGGCATTCCTGAATATGGGTATGCCTGCCTGTTTACTCGTCATTGGAAGAAATGACAGGGTAGGTAGAAGTCTGTGTATGCTTATACACTGTACGTCTGTGTATGATATATTACCATTATAGAAATCGCGTTTGTGACATTTTTCGAAATTGCTGAAATATGATTTTACCCCATATCAGCACCAATTTAAAAAAATTTAAAACACTGAATCGACAAAAATCCATATATTTAACTGCTCTCAAAATTTCACGAGAATCTGTTGAGAAATGCGATCTGTAGAGGAAAATAGACGGACAGCTGGACAGCGGGACGGACAAACGAAAACATTTTTGCCTAAGCTGAAACGGAGACGCTTTGCTCGCGCTTCACGCTAACTTTGTCAATAAATATAACCAAATTCAAGCCCAATAAATTTTAAAAAGTTTCACCCATAACAGTCATTAAATAATTGCCAGGTTAGTCTTTCTTTTCTGTGACTCAAATATTAAATCAGAGGGCAAGACCTAAAATAATGACACTTATAATAAACAGACATTTCTTTTAATAAAGAACTTAACACCCGGTTTCTGGTTCTTTTTAATTTAACACGAAGCAGACGTTTGACCCATTTATTCTCTTATAATATTTGTCACTCTTTATTACACGCTAAAACCAATTTATGGTTAATATTATCTTGACAGTCCAACTTAGAGCTGGCAACTGAATTAAGTTTGTTATTCTATGTGATTCTAGCCCACTGCAATCTTGTGTATATGCAGGTTTATGTTACTTAAAAGTCAAAAGTACAGACGACTCTGTAGTCACTACTCTGTACTAATGTCAAAAACATAATTAGATACTGTATTCTGTACCTATGTATGTTAGTATTTTGAATTTATTGTAAAATATTATTTTAAGTAAAGTCATTTTTTATCAGACTTGTACAAGTTTGATAAAAATTATTTATTTCTTATAGTGATGATTTAGGAATCACTAAAATTCCAAATAACTTAAATAAACAAATCTTTAAAAACAGTTGCAAATCACTTTTTTTTATACTCATTTAGATAGTCAAATTACTTTTATTGCGACGTTGAGTATATTTTTAGCTATTTTGAATACCACCCTCCTACCACACACATACACAACGGAAATCACCATGCCTCTATCGCTGAATCATTGATGAAGAAAAAACGTTAACCAATGTAATTTCAACGCTCTATGATTGTACAACGGAGGTTTCATTAATTCCTACTGCCTTGAGAATACTTATTTACCCAATTCGAGGCCGTATTCTGACCTCGAACTTTGCTGAACAAATGGTTGTACTACAAAACAGCGCCCACCTTTGCATCAACTTAATTGATCACAGCAAACCAAAAAACTTGCAGGCTAAAATCAGAATGATTCCGACTCTGCATCATCAAGTCGTTGTCCAAATATCAGAGTCGATTCGTTCGAACTTTGGTTTTAAATCTAAGTCATGTGAGGTACTTTCTTTGCTTGTAAAACTGATACAGATGACGAGATTCGTAGAAGACGTCGAAAATGGAATGGTAAAACAGAAACAATCAATGATAGGGTTGGAAACACCCGACTAAAATCAAATACCTACTTAAGTTATAATTATTATGTTTATGTCTTTGAAATGAGGTTTTTAAATGTCTGATGAACATGTATGTAATGTACTGACCAAGCTTTCATCAAAATATCAGTAAATACAAAATGTTCAGTAGCTTGAGTTGAAAGTTTAGGTCTTTCTTACGTCTCGACTGCTGTGCTTCTGTCAATTTAATACGAGTTTTATGAAAATATTCCTACACTCCCTAACTTTTAAACTAGCAGTAAAATGATATTACTGCAATTCGGGATATTTATTGGCAATTGTGGGTTAGCTATCGACGTATATTTCGTGGCTTGGGGGCTCTGAGCTCAATTGCTCAGTGAATCGGAATAAATTATGTATACGAAAGATAAGTAAGAAAATCTGCGGATATCAGAAATTGCATTACTGAATTACCAATATTATCAGTAAACAAATATGACGAAATTGTCCCATCAAATAACTTTCCCCTTTATTTGATTCTTTGTATAACCATAGTCTATTTATAAAACAATATTTATTATTATACCTAATATAAATAGGAATAATAGTATAAAGCAAAGTCGCTATTCAAATCAGTCTTTTTGTTCACTTAATTCTTTGATACAGTTTTCACTATCATTTAAAGAATTTCTTCCGTAAAGTTTTAAAATGTTGTTCTAGTAAAAAATATTAGTATGATTAATTAGAAATAAAACACTTTTTACAAACTAAATAATTCTAAAACAACACCTGAATTAATAATATACGCGCTGTAATCCGTAAAAAGTGCTTTATTTCTAATGAACTGTACGCGCGAAAATCTTAGACGTGTATTAGTATGATTAAATTAAACTTTTGCGAAACTACCTAGATCAGCTCCCTGTTAAATACTTTTGTGATGTGTAGGTCTATACACTAGCGGCCCGCCCTCGCTTTGCTTAGTACGTCCGCACGTCCGCTAATCTATAATGATAATAGGCATTTCAACAGATTTCTATTTCAGACCATCTCGTCAAGTCTAAATAAAGGAAGATTTTTAAAGTTCTTTCTATCTCCGGTAACGTACAGTATTTGCTTCCAGAAATCATTAGCTGCAAATAATAGTTAAATTCGTTGTGTCCACATGTATGTTTCTGTCTATGTCAATCCTTATTTTTTTTTAGCCACACTGCATAATCACTTAGATTACTTCTTAATCTTCTAATAAAAGTAAACTAAACATTTCTTGAAAATGCGACAAAGTTATTCAAATAGCTATTTTCGGTAGACCGATATATTTTCGATAGAATAGACGACCTGAGTGGTGCAGTGGCCAACATGCCAGTCTACCACGCAAGAGGTCCCGGGTTCGATTACCGGCCGGGCAGAAATTTAAATGATGAATTTTAATTTCTGTGACGGGTCTGGGTGTTAATGTATAATAAGTATATATTTAAAAAATATATAAGTAGTATGTAAGTTGTCTAGCACTCATATTACAATATTTTATTAGTTTGGGGCTAGATGGCGCTGTGTGAAATTGTGCAAGCATTTATTTATTATTAAATTTCGTTTATTAAGTTGTTCATTAATGTTCCGTGTTTATTGGAACCGTATAGTTCGCATTGTGTAGATATAACCAAAGCCACTTGCCGTTTACGTATGAAACGGCTATTAGTACTGGGATGGGCTTAATGGGATCTAGGTGGGATAATATCAGTAGGTGTTATTGTATAGAGCTAGTTGGCTTATACTAATCTGTAGGAACAATATTGGTTTAATTGTTTGACGAACTGTTACTAATGAATTTGAAGGAGGAATTGAAACAATGAGCGACTTTTTGTAGTTGCGATTATCGCGGCGTATTTTTGTCGCTGGCTAAGTAAACCCTTTGTCACTCTTGTCAGTGTTACGCGGGCGATTAGTCACTGAGCTACTTTTTGTAGCTCGTGGGCGTTTATGAATTGAAATCTGTATGTTCTATTCAGGAAGACAAAAAAATCGCTCAGCGTTTAATCTCTCGTGGGCGGGAACGGTAAGTAAGTATTCAATTTAAATAACGGAGTGTTGTACTCAAATTTTATTATGAAATTTATTAAATAACATTTGTGTAACCATGAGGTTTTTCTATGTTAATTGTATTTTTGTTGGGAATACATTTTATAGATATAATAAATATCTGAGTTAAAAAAAAACAATTAATAAGTAACTTTAAAAAAATGTAATTAAAAAAAGTAAATTTGAACAGTGTAATTTTGAAGAACTTTCAATAAATATAACCCAAATAAGGAAATTCTCAAACTTCTAATTAATTCATCTTTCAGATTTGTTACTCTTCAACACTTCTTCTTAAAACAATAACAAAACAATCCGATAAACAGCCCCTTAACGTTATTTATAAAAAAAGGAGAGTAAGACAATAAACACTTTAACATTTTAATTTTAAAAAGTGCCTAAGCCTGCCGTCGCAGAATTAATATACAATAAAAATTCACGAGGTGTAATCTCACCACTTCGTGTAAGCGTCCAAGTAATAAGCTTATGGTGTTATGCAACCATGATGTGAAACTTTTTTTATCCACAACGGGTCAGTTCAGCGCACTACACCTGGAACCTAACTACTGAGGAACTGGCTATCTTACCTTAACTGGCAGAATACAACATCTTCAACTGTGTGAATATAGTGGTAACAGCGCCTAGCTAGGCGGGCTAAATCAAGCCCTACCACCAACCAAACCAAGTAAAAATGTACCCGGGAATCGAACCCGGGACTTACACGGATGGCGAACCACTACACCATCAGAGGTGGTGCTAATAGTTCTAACATCGCGGTGCCGCAGAAATGAGAATAAGCCTGCTAACTTTGGAAAATAAAATAGCTGATCTTTGCTAGCAGGAGAGTCACTAAATAATAGAGTTAATGGTGCACTCATAAGTTGTCTAAATAAATCTTTATCTAGGAAATTTAGTTCTAACGACAACTTTAATTCAGATTAAATAGTTTTTTTGTCTTTATTCCGACAGTTATTTTTTATTAAGCGACTTCAAAAAAGGAGAAGGTACTCTGTTCGTCTGTATGTATGTGTTTTTGTGTATGTTCACCAATGTCTCGAAGACGGCTGAGCCGATTAAAATGATTCAAATGTTTTTACATCAACACCAAAATTTTTTTGAAATTAAAGTAATCCTGAATTTATACCTGTCACTTTAAAAAAACCTTTTCGTTCATGTTCATTTTATCTCTTATAACTTGGACCACAACATAAAGCACCCTACAGTGAAACGATTCCCAAACGTAGAATCGTGATACGAATATCAATAAAGCAATGAATTTAATTAAGCCGAAAGCGTAAACTTTATTTGCATTTTTATCGGTTTTTAATTAAAATAGCTTTCGGTAATTACATCTGCCATGAACGGTTTTTTTTCTGACCAGTTACTTCACTTCCTTTTTATGTTTTAATAAGTACCTATTGCGAACTTTTTTTCTTATACATCTACCGAACTGACGACGTTTTTACGGTTACTACTCTGTCTAACAATAACAATGTTTTTGATTTTTTTTTATAGAATTGTTCCAAAGTTCATTTCCGAGGAAGCTACACAACCAAGAGTTTATTTTCTCGGAAAATATTAATTCTCTTGTATTTCTGTTAAGAAAACCTATGTCATAGCTAAATAATATCTTAAAATCATTTGTGAGCAAATGTACCTACAAGTTTTTTAAAAAACAATCTGTGTACATAAAGGTTTGGGGAAAGGGGTTTACAATCTTTTATCTGTTTAGATGTTAGGACAAAACATTAACACACTGTATATTTACATACTGTACGTAGGTATACATATGAATGAGTTGAAGGTTCTGATCGTTACAAGTACACGAGAACTCTCAAACTTACCAAATCAAATTACTCCGTAGATAAGAATGTACTTTATTAGGTACTTCTATTTGGAAGTTCTTGAAAGGGACTATAGACGCCTAATTTTCTTGTTCCAGTTTAGGTACGTTTGTAAATGTTGATAACAATGTTACTTGGAGTTTTGCTTAAGTCTTTTTCCATGTAACACTTTGTGCTTACTTTTAGTTGTTTTTCACTTCGAATCTTTACTTTTATTAGTACTAAGTGTTTCATTTCAAATTCGAAATGATTTTTTTTCAGAATGAAAAGGAGTTTAATTGAAAACTTTAATTTTAGACGTTCTTAAGGTCATACTATGAATATACAGTTTTAGAACGTTACTGATATGATAATTTTATAAGTTTATTTCAAGATTTAATATTCTAAAATTGTAATAAAGGTCATGTAGAATTTAGAACTTGTTGAACTTTAGGATAAAGGGTTGATTTGCTACTAAAAAAGGGTTAATGAAATAATTTCACAGATCTAGAATCAGGCAGTTTACTACCTGACGACTGGAATAAACAAGTGCGAGTCGGACTCGCACACCAAGGGTTCCGTAAAAATCACGTTTGTTATATGGGAAATAATAAATAATAAATATTTGTTTTATTTAATTTAAATACCTATTTATTTTTTTATTGAATCTATAACTAAATATTCTGTTAATATTTCAAGCGTCTACCTGTTGCCGTTATCAATATCATTGATGTGTTTAGGACTAAAGTAACTCATGTTAACTTGTAAAAAATATTTAATTTATTTGAAAATGGTTTAGATAATTCTAAATTTTAAGTCACATATAAAAATCAAACTGACATAGCACAATGAGACCATATAGTTAATAATATTATACTCTTTCAATTTAAATACCCATGGTATAATAATACATGAACTTACAATTCCAAACATCGAGCAAAAACGTAAAAAAAATCACGTCTGTTGTATGGGAGCCCACTTAAATATTTATTTTATTCTGTTTTTTAGTATTTTTTGTTATAGCGGCAACAAAAATACATCATCTGTAAAATTTCAACGGTTTAACTATCACGGTTCATGAGATACAGCCTGGTGACGGACGGACAGCGGAGTCTTAGTAATAGGGTTCCCGTTTTACGCTTTGGGTACGGAACCCTGAAAATAAAAAAAATGTCTACTCATCAAATGTTAAATAATAAACATAGAGGAAGTTCTTAGTTAAAACGCATTTTAAAATCCCATAGGAATTCACGTGTAACCTAGTCATGTTCTGTCCTTTCTTTTCTTGAAGGGAAAAAAGAAAAATATATACATATTTAATCTTTACATTGATCCTGTTGTGATAGAAAGTACCTACCTACTGACAAAAACGTTTCACAGGATAATAGTAAGGCTAAGTAAGTATCTAAAGTTAAGTAGGAATGACATTTATTTCCATAGTATTCCCATTGCACTTACGATACCAAAATAACTATTGATTTACCATTTAGTTTCAAACTAAAATAACATAACTATAAAGTCAACGACTTCTTGTTTTATTTAAATGTCAGTTTCATTCACCGCTCTTGACATTTTGTAGTCTATTTTCTAACATAATTGTTCGGTCATTTCTCAATAGATTGATGTAAACTTGTATTAATTTTGGTTGGCCGTTTGTTCCCAATTTACACGTGCTGTTGCTGCGCTGTCTTTTGTAAAAAAAGACTCAGCACTAATGTTCAGTTCACAGCACCTAGTTCCAGTGCGGAAATGCGATCGCTGGACTGGACTGCTGTTGGAATAATGTGAACTGGACAGAACGGAAAAGTCACTGACACCGTTTTTCTTTAAGAACACAATACAACCAAAAGTCTTGGTATACAGTGATCACCTTAAAGAAGAAGAAAATGACTAAAGTACAAGCAATAATAGAATGGAGCATTTGTCCATCGCCATCATACCAGCTGCAGAATGGCTACTGCTTAAGGAGCTTCACGTGTTTCAGTTACCTTCACCAGATCGTCGGTTCACCTCGTAGGAGGCTTACCCAGGCCTCTACCTGGAGTCGTCGCCATAAATTTTTAAGTTTCTTTTAATCTCGATAAGATTTCAGGTCAAATAATATTGCATCTGATTCAGCAAAAACCATTTAATACGAAAACAGCAAGAGATTTTTTGTTTCGAGAATATCAAGAGCGCAAATAAGCTTCATCATCGCGTGGAAAAAAATGTAATCTGCAAATTACTATTGTGTTGCTTTATATTAAACTATTCTGATATGGAAACTAAATGGCAGACGTTGACCTTAAAGACCACTTGTTCTCATGAGAACAGTTTAGGTGACGAAGCATTAAATAAATAAAGTACATAGGTACCTAATATATTTTTATGTTTATTGGTGTGTCGTACAAAAATTGGTTTGTAGCGAGCGACAAACTAATTTCAAGCACACACACAATAATTATCAACATAATTGCTGCTATTCGATTTTTATTGTCAATGATAAAAGATAAAATCATTTTTACACAATGAGTCAAAATCTAAAAAAAGCATGTTTATTGTTTAAGGTGAAATTTTGTTTAACATTTAATTGAAGTGATAATTGTAATTTAATCTACTAGCTTTACTTTAATACTTCTGTAATAAAACTTGTTAATCTGGAGTTTGGATCTAAAACCCTGTTTGTAAATTTGGAATATCATAAAACATTTATCAAATATAAACTTTGCCAATATCACAATTTCCTTAATAATATATTTGACCCTAAACGAAACATATGCCTGATCTCTCCCATTAACCATAAGTACAGTTTTGGGCCTATGAGACCCCAAGGGACAGACATTAAAATTATTGTTAAACCAAGCGACTTACATTTGAAATTATCACGGCAAAAATTTCATCTTTCCGACATCCTTATTTCGTTGTGATAGGATTCAGATTTGCTGTTGTTATCGCAGTGCAGACGCACCTTTGACCTTAATTAATTAAGCAAGGGTGTGATTAAAAGGTAATGGGCCTGCGAAAGCAGGGTTAACCACCAACGTTAGTTTCGTAACATCCCTATAAGCTGGGTTGCAGCTTAAGTCGCTACGATATTATAAAGGCTGCTTAATTTTTTTTGTATGTATAGATTACGAATTATGATTAGCGAAAATTCAGGGCATAGTCAACTCATGATTCTGAGTCTATCCGAAGTGGAATTTTCCGTCGCAAAATTCATGAAAAGTTGAGTGTTTTTTCTTTCTATCGCACAGAGACTGTCTTAGTTGCATAGAACCTAAATTTACAGAAAAGTAATCAAAATATCAAATATTTATAAACCCGCAATGTATGTACAACAATTGCTATTTGCTCGCGGTTAAAGGTCGTGGCTTTGTTGTAAGCGCGCGCGCGCTCCCGCGATGTTATCGAGTTGTTACGCGTACATTGCTGCTCAACGAAAAATGAAAATCTCAACTATGCATTTGCGACAAATGGTGACATAGAGAAAGTTGCTTAACTCTAAGGGAAGAATCATGCTTTAAAGTTTTCGCTAGGGTGCTACTAACACCCTGTATTTAATGAATTAAACTAACAATCAAACTTAGCCTACATTTGGAAAAAGTTCTTCCGATTATGGTATTCCAATGGGAATATCAATATAACAGATAATTAATGTATAGGATCACTTCACGTCTATTACCAATCAGCAACATAACATCACACAACTAGTATTCTACTTCAAAAATCAGTACAACATAAATTAGCTTTTCAATCTGAAGTGCCATTAAAATTGAAAGAACATTTTTATACCAAACGTCATTTGGTTGTGTTACATCATTTTCTGTTCAAGTCGTTGACGAGCTGTCAAAACATCAAGTGTCATCTCATTAACAGGCGTATACAATACGAAGACAATCCACATAGTGAAAGCTGAGAACGTATACAAAGTGCGAAATGCAATAAATAAAGAATAATAGGTAACAAATTTTGTAAAATATTGTGAGAGTATTCTGGTATTACCTAGCCAGACTGTTGCTTTCCATTGGGTTTTTTTTTAATAAATGTACTTAGATTGTTATTCCAGTCCTGATTATTATTCCTCAAAGTTAACTTTATCTCGTATATCCCGTATATTAAAAACTAATTCATTGAAGATACATTTCTAAAAACTTATATTATTTTAACCCATCAAGGCCTGGATAATGAGACACAATAGATATTCCATTGTTGTCCGGCCGCATTCGCTCGGACATTGATGAATATGTAATGTACAGGCATCGGCACTGATCTTGAGTGGTAACATTTATTGCGCAGAAGTCATTTTTAGGTCTCATTGGCGGGGGCGTGGTGCGGGACTACTGCAAATATGCGCAGAATCCCCTCCGATTTCTGTTACCGCTCACGATTCGGGTCGGCACCTATAATTGTAATGATTCCTTTGTTTTCTTTAAATCTTATTTTCTATATGCATAAAACTAAAAAAAAAATTGCTTTGCGTCATCATAAAATCATGTATGTCTCATACATGATCTAACCTCGCAATAGTTTCCCGAACTTGTTTCTTGATTTTTGAAATCGGGGTCCCAAAAAATACTGACGTAATCAAAGTTAACTTTATTACGTTCACATCTAATTAACAATTTTATAGTTCATCACCATAATACCTTGTATAATTATTTCACATTACTCTTGTTTATGAAGTATATTTAATTTTAAGCATGGAACATAATTATTATTATCTGATGGCTATATCCAAAGGTTTCCTCATAATACCAGCGACCGCCCGCGACTTCGTCTGCGTGACCAATTACTTCTCTATCCCTCAGAAACGGTACTTTTTTCCGGGATAAAAGGTACGCTATGTCCTTCTCTGTACCCCCGACAACGTACATGCAAAATTTCATGATGATCGGTTCAGTAGTTAAGACGTGACGGCGTAACAAACAAACAAACTTACTTTCTCATTTTTAATATTTCATAATATTAAATAATATTTATTTTGTGCCTTTAAATAGGAATTATAAACTGAATCAAACTCATCCACAATCAATTTCAATTGTTTTAGGCAACCTTACACAATCAATCCAAACCGTAAGAGACTGACAGATATTGACTGTGTAACGTGTTCGCGATCTGTCAATCTTTGTCAATCTGGATCACCGATCACGCTCAACAGATTGCGATAATGTGCCTAAAGAATCGGATCGTGCTGGATTGTCAATCTATGTCAGTTAGGCTTAGGGTTGCCACTTTTTTTTGGATATAATTGTTATAAGTTTTACTGTAAACAGTAAAGCTAATAAAAAAAATTAAATATTATTTTTTATATAAATTGACAATAATTTAACAAAATAAAACTATATTTTGACAAGGTGATGCATTGTGGCATTTGGAGTTGCACAATAGCAATACCTACTTTTGATCTTTTACATTTACACAATTTTGGAGAGCACTTTTTATTTCAGTTTCATGAAGCCTGAACTTAGAATCTTTTGCACTGATCTCTCTTAAAGACAGTTATACGTTAAGCACATCTTCAACATTAAGAAAATATCTCCTTGAATTCTTGTATTGGATTATGAGAAAATAATGTGTTTAATATTTCGCGTTTCGTTCCTACTTGTTTGATATTGTATTATGCCCAATACAGCATCTCCTTTGACTCTACCAAAGCTGGTTTATCTAAATAAGTATCAAGTATACAAGTGTCAAGTGCAATACAAATTGAAGTTTGACGAATTTACCTTAGCCGTTCACTAGGCTAAGTCCAAAACAGATTATTTTGCTTCTGACGATTGACTATAAAGTAGTGCTTCTAGGTTTGCCTAAAAATACTTCAGCCAAATGCCGAAATCATAATTATTTACGGGGTTTGGCTAAGGGCGTTCGACAAACCTAGGAAAAAACAAGTCATTCCGCGAAAAGTACACACATCGATCTTTTACTATAACATATACACTGGAAGGGGGGATAGTATATTGCACATTATAAAATACTAAAGTTAAGTAATACTTCTTCGTGGTGTTGCGTTATGATGTGTAAGGTTCTTGAGATTTACGTTATAAAGAAACATAAACATAAAGTGACATAAACTTACGAGGCGGTTGATTTACCGATTTCTGCCATTAAGTAATTTGAACATGACATAATAACGTGGTGTTCTTTAGTTATTTTCGATTTAATTCAATTGGAGGGTGGTTGGTTGTGACAAAGTTCATAAGTGTTACAAAGGACGTAAGCGTAAAAAAGTTTTAAATGTTACACACCCGTAACAGTCTCAAAAGTGTAATCAGATGACGAACGCTGAAATCTTAATAGCTGTGTATATATAGACGTTGTTAATCAGATTTAAACTTGTTTCATTATACATTTCAAGCTAACGGAAATTATTTGAAATGAGCGCAAAATATTTGAACCTTAAATTAGCATAATCCGTGTAGGGTTAGAAAAGGGTTGAAACTCTTCGCCTTTACATGGATTACCGTGATGTATTAGAGTTGTGGAAGTTTCTCAACTCACTTATTCACGGTGGTTTGGACAATCAACGTAATGGAGTGTGGTTATGGACTGTAAAAGCAATAAAAATAAGTTAAAAATGTTTTAGTCTAAGGAGCTACCATCAGCAGCATACAGCAGATGCTGTTATACAGCTGACCTGTATAACAGCATCTTCTGTTATACAGGTCAGAATTAATGACAATGACTACAACCCAGCCTCCAGAAGGCCTAGCATGCAATCCCCGACAAAATTTTCTCGCCTCTTTTCTTGCGTAAACGCAGTTTCAGTCCCACTCACACCGTTATATGATAAGCGGGACAAACATCATACGTTGAGGTATCGACAAATAGTCAGCCCAGCCATGCAGCTCATTTAATGTAAAAAGGTTTCTATTTTCACACATAAACATAGGAGATTTTTCACCCATCTCCAGATTGCTAAGGTTCTACTAAATATGCAGCAAAATCCTGACAGCTGACCTGGCACCATAAAATGTTAGCTTGTCTTATTTGACGACCTCCGTGGTCGTTTGTACGCCGGTTTCAAGGTGTCGCCATCTCTGAGGTCCCGGATTCAATCCCCGGCTGGGTCAAGTTAGGAAACGAACTTTTCTTGATTGGCTCAGGTCTGGGTGTTTGTAGTTCCACCGTTGTCTCCGATTTCCATAACGCAAGTCCTTTAGCTACTTGCTTTGGAATTGGACCAATGTTTGTGATGTTGTCTAATATTTGATATGGATATTGTCTTACCTGTGGAATCAGGTAGAAAAGCCGAGAAGATTTGAAGTTTGAAGTAAAGATAAATAATATTAGAAAAAATTCTATAAAGATTACAAAGACTTATTTATCTTAATATAAAAATAGCATTGTGAATGCGAAAAATCTAAATTTAATAGTTTGAAGTAAAATCTTACGTATTCTTTAAAGGTTCATATTTATCTTATTGGTAGCGAACTAAAACACTGAAATCATTGTAATTTCAAATATCTTTCTTGCAATCTTTTCGTGATTTAGGAAAAGTTAACATCAATACGCATTAAAATCAAGGTATCGGAATCTACTCAATAAGCGATTGAGTGCATTCAGCAAGTCAGCGAATGGTAATTTCCTGGTTCTAAATTCGTTTAACTGCTGACATCAAAGTGGTGAGAAAATATCAATCAAACTTCAATAAGGTAGAAATTAAGCACTTTCTGAATCGATTAAAACCCATTACAAGAAAATTACTGAACAATTTCCTGACGTAATTAATTAGCTTTTATCGTCCTCAAAACGATCATAATTTCAATTCAACAAAAAAGCAATTTGCCTTTGACAATCGGTACAAACTCCAAACAAAGCCTTAAAATTACAAACGGCCAATTGGAATTAGCCTCGGAATGTTATCAAGATTAAACTACGAGCGGAGTTTGATTAAAAAGCCTGAACAAATTGCGATAAACTTCTGTATAACGTTCATCCCACTGTCCTTAAATCCTGCGTTTGAAAGATTCGTTTTCTGTTTGCGTAACAACAATGTCTTTGACGATAGCTCCGGAATTATACCCTTTGTAGAGTCCCGTTGTCAAAATTACACCCTACTCTGGATTTGGGGTATAGCGTTGAAGAAAAACGATCACACGATGTTGAAACAAATATGGAGGGTTCTGCATTGAACGGATTTGAATCTGAACATATGGATTTATCGATAAAAATATAAATTTGTTAATAAATATACTTAATTTAGTTTAATATGCTCTTTTTAGGAGCTCGGTGGTGCAGTGGTTTAGCGCCTGGCCCGGCGATTGCGGAGGATAAACAACTTTCGCAAGGATCGGTCATGGGATAGGTGACCAAAAATTGATTTTCTCGAGCTCCTCCGTGCTTCAGAAGGCACGTTAAGCCGTTGGTCCCGGCTGAATTTGCAGTCGTTAACACCCACCAATCCACATTGGGCCCGCGTGACCACAATTAGTGTAGGAAGACCACAATTTGTAGTATATTTTCAATGTTGTCAATGTCTATTGAAATTATACTCACACATTTGCGAAAAATTATTTACGTTTTCTTACAAATTTTTACTCAAAGCTTATTTACATTTATTTTTGTATTTGTTTGCTAATAACTTTATTGACTACCTCTACATAATGTGTGTATTATAACCAAACAATAAACCTAAGCATTAAGCATAAGCAGCCCTCATACACGTAATTTCGAATTCGATCAAAAGAAACAAAACACAATGTTTCCCATTTTTATCAAAGAAAACATACCGGCATCAAAACTTCTAAGTAAACTTCCTTCGATGGCGAGTCATAACAAGAAGGTCAAGACGAGCGAGGTCATCCGTCAATATTTACATAGAGAGGGGGTAATTCTAACGGTTTGCTTTGTACGCTCCGACCGTGGCTTCTAAGGATTCTAGCATTATCCGTTTGTTTTTGCTACTCTTTCCTTCCCCTTTGTTGCTTTATGAAACGATCTTTGTTATGGATGGATCATTCAGTTTCATAATTTCGGTTTTATTATTTTTCTCTCATATTAAGCAGCAGGAAAGCTCATTCAGGCATTGTAAAGGATGTAAAATTAACTAATGATAAAAATATGTTCTTTTACGATAACAAAAAAATACCTACATATTTTCCGACATGTAAAAGGCATATTCAAATTATTACCACTAAGAATAGATTCATAAGTAATATGATTTTCTGCGAATCTACTTTGGCTGTTAAATGTATTTTAGGGATAAACAAGTTTGTTTGCTAATAATAACCTAACTTAACCACTTGTTATTAATTTACAATTATTATGTACATTTTTATTTATTATGTACATAGGAGCTCGGTGGCGCAAGTGTCATGGTCATGGGATGGGTGGCAAAAAATTTATCATACCGAGCTCCTACGTGCTTCGGAAGGCATGTTTAGCCGTTGATCCCGGCTGCATTTGCAGTCGTTAGCACCCACCAACCCGTATTGGACCCCCGTGGTAGGTCATAGCTCATCCTACTTACCCACCCGTAAGGAAGGCCTGTGCCCCAGCAGCGGAGACATTAAAAATGGCTGATGGTCATGCACATTGTAACAGATGAGCAGGTAAAGTACAAACTAAACGAATAGTAAATATTCATTTTAATATTTATATTCCATATAAAAGACAAGGAAATAAACAAATTTTGCAATAAAAAGTAAAAATTTCAGCTGAAAAGCAAAGAAAATTTTATTTTACATTAAAATTCGATACAGTTTTTAGCAACAGCCCGTTAACTTGGCCCAAGCAACATCCGAGATGTTATCACAAAGATTGATGGAAATAATAATTAACTTAATATCAACGCTTAACACTCATTAAGCAGGACAATGAGATCGTTCAAGATGGACGCGCTACGTCAACTTCAGGAAATGATGCCAAATCTCTTTTAATTAAAGTCTATTTTGCACCATTGAAATACAACATTGATGAGACATAATTTCTTTCAGAGTAATTAAAAGGGATCAGAAATGTAAAGCTATTGCTATGCAAAACATCTGTAAAGAAGTTAGGTGCGATCGACACGACGTCAAAATATCAGTAGGCGTATTATAATTTTACGCTTACTATACTCGATAGTGACTGTAGTTGTCATTTTGTTTGACAACTTTTAGTTTAGTATAGTTACCGCCAGAGGCGCTGTGCCAAATGGCATATAAATTGCTTACTAGTTACAGTTGCTATCGCGTATAGTAAACGGTAATAACTGTCCCACAGCGCGCGCGATCAGTCTATTTAACTCCTTTTTAAAGAAGAATTAAAAAAATAAAGATGTTGATGTATTCACTAATAGCCTAGTTTGTAGCTCTATTAAACTAGTATCATTTTTGTACCGACCATGTTAAATAATTTTAAATACTTAATGAGTTCTTGTGTTTGTTATGTGTATTATGTCTGTAGTACTTATTTGTTTTTTATTTATACTTTGTTTTGGTATGATGCTGTCGTGTTATCTAACTTGTTGATGTTTTGGATTCCCTAGTCAGTAAGCCTGCATGTGTTTTTATAAATAAATAAATAAATAAAACGTAACTGTGCAAATTTATAATACACGCTCTGAACACTATAGTATACTATTGTTAACAGCAGTTGGTGTGATATAGTACTTCGTGTTCAGCTATTTTTGAAGCTGACTGCAACTTGTGTAAGTTGATTTATGACAAGAAAAAAAAAATACGTATTCACACGCCTCAATCAGCAGCTATGCATAATGGATTCAGTTATTGTAAGCTATAGACGGAAATGTCAAAATATATGGACTGACATTTCAATACAGTTAATTTGCTCAATGGTTTTCGTACCCCTATGCCATGTCGATTCCAGCCGTGCTATAGTTTACACAAGCAAAGCTGTCAATGGAAACCCCTTTGTTAAAACAATCAAGTGCTGTATCCATTTGGCCTCAGCCCTTGCACTCTCTCAATTTCACTATCAAGACGCAATAGATCGACACTCTGGGAGTCATTATATCCATTACTCGTCATCATTTTATATCGCTATGACATTTGCCTTGGCACACGGTAATGAATCGACGATCGTGAGTGTAATTGCACTTCACGGACGCCCGGCTAAAGTGACTAAACTAAATCGTGTGACAACGACGCACTAAAGTTTCCATAGGAACTTACTCGTTAATGCTGAGTGTTTACAATTAGTTAGCAATTAGTTCCGTACGTTTTTAAACTAATGACAATGACCATCCGCCATTTTTTAATGTCTCCACTGCTGGGACACAGGCCTTCCTTATGGGTGGATAAGGAGGATAAGCCATAACCCACCACGCGGATTGTTGGGCGTTAACGACTGCAAATGCAGCTGGAACTAACGACTTAACGTGCCTTCCAAAGAACGGAGAAGCTCGAGATAATACTATTTTGGTCACCCATCCCATGACCGACCCTCGCGAAAGTTGCTTAACCTCTGCAATCGCTGGACCAGGCGCTAAACCACTGCGCCATCAAGCTCCTCAAACAGTGTTGTTATTTGCATTTCGGTTTAAGTTTCTTGCCCGTGTTCAGTGCTTAACGTTGGCATAGCGTCTTTGATATTCACAAGTGTTTGTTACTGGCTGATAGGCTGAGGACAGGCATGTATCCTAAAAAAAATATATATTTTTTATTTTCTAATATTGTCTGTAAAGTGGATGATTTAAAGAATAAGAGACAAAACGCTGTATCACAAATCTCACGCTAAACAACAATTCACTAATAATTTATATTATTACGAAAATAGATCTCGTTTGCGATCCTTCACATTATCAGATTCACTGAATAAAACACATCTATTTAAATATCACAAAAGCGAACAAACATTTCTTTATGGGTCACCTGAATTTTTGGCTTTGTATTGTATTCAATACAAACTACGGCACGGTTGATCTTTCGTACCGTTTCTTTCATCTGCAAACATGAAAATATCTATGTTTTATTGCTTTTCAGTTTGTTTTCCTTTGTGCACGCTTATGTTATTGTTTTAAAGTTTACTTTGAGTTGGTTGTTTGTTTTCGTTTCTACCACGGGCAGATTTTTATGAAAACCTTTTTATCATACATCATACATACATTTTGTCATAGTCGGGCTTAAAAAAAGTAAGAATCAAAAAGTAATGAATAGTACACGTAATTGTAACCTTTTACCTTATTTTTTAAGTAATGCTATTATGAGAAAGAGTCTTTATTAATATTAGGTTCGTAGAAAGGTCAAACTGACTCTAAGTAAAAAGTTGCTATGTAACGTAAAACTTCTTTCTATAAATATTTCAGAAAATATTAATATCTAATACATAAATTTCTTCACAATAGACTTTAAATAGCGTCATAAAAGTATTTAAGTAAATTAGTTTTATGGAAATCAGAGACAAACGGTGGAACTATAAACACCCAGACCTGAGCCAATGTAGAAAAGTTCATTTTCCAAATTGTCTCAGCCAGGATCGAACCCGGGACCTCAAAGTTGGCGAAATCTTGAAAACCGGTGTACAAACCACTCGACCACAGAAAAAAGTCCTCAGACACCACGAAGGTAAATAGAAACATAAAATTATTCGTTAATACTATGTAAATACTCTTTAAATATTCATTGTAGATATTTATGACTTTCATTTAGCTCCCTTACTAATAAAGATTGTATAGTAGATGTATAGTTACACAGTGTTTTGTCCCTTTCTTTTAAATGTCAAACTTAAGAGTTATTCCCATCTGATCCCCTGCAACCGATCCCCTGGTGGATCGGTTTTATTTTTAATTATTTTTTATTCCAATCGGATCCCCTGTGTAGGGGATCAAGAATAAACATTAATATTTTATTCCCATCTGATACCCTATAATGATTCCGAATATGGTAGATAGGGACCATCAAACTGAACAACTTTTACTACGGGACCAACTCTGAAATCGTGAAAAAAGAACAGCTGTTTCATACATATTGATTTTTTCGTTATAATTTTTGTAGGAAACAGCTGATTTTTTTTTCGCAATTTCAGAGTTGTCCCATAGTAAAAGTTGTTCAGTTTGATGGTCCCTATCTACCATATTCGGCATTAGGGGTATTTTTGTAACATGTTGTATAACAGTAGATCAAGATCATAATGACTGAAATTTTTAATCTTTAATGTTAGTTTTTTTATTATTGCTTGATTTTACTACGTTTCAAGTTATATCATTCTTTGAAAGCTACTTACACTTATTTAAAATGTTTAATTTACACAACTTTTCAAAATAAAAAAATAAATAAAAAGGCTTTTTTACCATATTATTATTTGACAAGAAATATTGTAATTTAACGTAACAATTCTTCCAATTCATCCATTGATATGGAATTGTTACGTTTAATTACAATATTCGAGAAAAACACTTTTTTATTTTATTTATATTTGAGTTTAGCCTAATGAAAGGATATTTCATAATTTTAACATGTTAATTATCAACAATTATGACAATAATTTTAAATCTGATTTATCTGTGACATTAAAAATAATTGCTCAATAAATGAATATTTGATTTAATACTTCTTTTTCTTCTGACTGTACTCACCTTTCTTGCTTAGCAATACAATGAGGGGATCCGTTGGGAATTGAAAACTATAAAGGGGATCGGTTGGGATTTTTAATTATTGGTGGATCAGTTACAGTGGATCGGATGGGAATAACTCAAACTTAAATAGTTTGACAGAGAGTAACCATTGTGTAATTATACATCTGCTATACAATCTTTATTAGTAAGGACCCCCTTACTAATAAAGATTGTATAGCAGATTAGGTTTCAATTGTTTATTATGAAGACCCGTACATAATAAACAATAGAAACCTAAACCATTTCATCGACATCGATTGACATTGATTTGACATCGATATAAATTTATTATTAACATTTTTTATGTAAACCAACCTTATTGGTAATAAAATTACATTAAATTCTTAATAACACTTAGTTTGAATATTTGATAAAACGTGTACAATACCAATACAGGAACAATGATATATTGTTCAGACATCAAATGCTTACTGACAGCACTAGTATCGAGGAAACCAGAAACATTAATAGGCAAACATTAGAGATGGAATAGACACCTGTACCCTATTGAGATAGCTGTCTAGGCATATCAAACTTAGAGATGGAATAGAGGACTCTACCACAGCATAATAAGGTAGGTGGTAAAGTTGATGAAACTGAACAACTTCCTCCAAGGAACATAGGTCGTTTTAATAATTTTTTTTCGCCTTTCCATAGCAACGTCTGACCAATTTAGGAGTATGAATTTTTTTCGTTTTTCGAACTATGTTTTTTAGAGAAAGTTGTTCAGATTTAGCAACTCTATCTGTGTCTCTACTGTTGGGAACATTAAAAAATATTTTTAATCTATGCTTATTGGTAGCTGTCAACTGTCAATGTCAATTTGATTATTCTTTCTCTTCTCAATACAGCTTCAAAGTGAAGGCACGTTTTTTATTTCGCTGCTTCAATCTGTTTCATCTACTATCGAGTTAACTGTCTGTCGCAATCGTATTCTATCTGTTGTACACTTGTTTACAATTTTCAAAAATAATATAACCTCATCAGTGTTTAACTAGTGTCCCGGTGAGCTAAGACCTCGCGTTTGTAACATTTTCGTAATGGCTGAAATATTTTTTTTCGGCAATTTTCGCAAAACTGAATTGACAAAAAATATATATAATTATCGAATCTGCTCACAAAATATCACAGATATCAGTTGAGAAATTCGACCTGTAAAGGAGAACAGCGGACAGCCGGATAGACAGACATACGAAAGCATTTTTGCCCGAGCTGAAACGGAGACGCTTCGCTCGCGCTTCGCGCTCACTCCGTCAATAATTCATCATCACCCTGTTCAGGCGCCACTGTTACGTGGACTTGAATAAAACTCCAGAAGTCCACAGTAAACGTATTATCAGATAAAGAACCTGCTTTGACAGTTGCAGGTTCTACAATACAATTAACATACGGGCATTGCGTATGTTACTTCATTCACAAATTCACAATATATATAATATTATACTTAAATATTCCCCGAAACACAACAGTTTTCTACAGGAAATTTTGTAGGACTGACATAAAAAAGTCAATATAAATACAATGACAACGAACATCACATTTGAATCATTGGTTTTAAGAACAAAGTAAAAAGACATTGTTTCGTATTTCCAAAAATAAGGTTATATTCTCTAAGAAAGAGGTCACACGGCAACGTTACAAACCCATAATAGTCCACTGCAGTACTTCTCGCTGGCAGGTGTATAAGAGATCGAGGTCTTGCGAGAGATGCGATGTAATGTCACAAATATGATCCACGGAGGTATTAGGTTGTATACTACTTCCGAGGCATATTAGTTTCCTGTCGCACAAAACCCTTAAGAGGGCCTATTTGGCCCCTACATAAAATGAATCGCGATAATAGGACGCAGTTCGTCGTTCAACTAACTTGATTTTGAACAATAAACATGAGCTGTTAACACGGAGTAGGACGAACATCGTCCGATTATCACGATTATTTTTATGTAATAGGCCTTCTGCTCTGGCGGACGACACACGGCTTTATAAACAACATAGTAAATTAAAACTAAACACTCGTGGTATTTACTTATTTTAAAGAATTATCACCTCAGAGAAAATATGTATGATCTATGCGAATATAACATGAAATTCAATTACAACCTAATTTTATACCTATGGTATCTGCGAACTCAGCACTAAGTTGATTTGGTTGAATTAGTGACCAAACCAATACAATTTTTATACTGACCACTAGTATCGATTCGATAATTGATTTCTTTTAAACGAGTTTGTTTTAATATTTATAACTTTGATTAGGTCCACCATTAGGTGCGTTATAATTAATTATTATATTTTACGTATCATCAATATACGCCGTGTCGCGTCATAATTTGACCTTTGTGATATACTTCTGGGACTTTATGTGTTTATTTAGTTGTAATATTAAGTTAAGATGCCATTAACGATAATGGTTCATGGTCTTTTACATAAATATTTTAACTAAGTATTAACTTTTAATAGCAATTCCACGGACCATAGACTTTTTCGTCGTAGACTACGAGATAGAATTGCTGACATAAAAACAAAGATTGAACATTAAACAAAAAGAAAATTGATAATTCTAACCTTTTCGAAAATTGAATAGTTCAATTGCTTGTTAAATTAAATGTTTTGTCTTTATAAATGAGTTGTCTTTAAAAAAAATAAAAATTAAGGCAATGAATGGAGGACGCGCATCGTGAGTAGGGCAGTAAAGTGTGAAATTTTATAAAAAAAGTACGTACTTGGTCCTTACAAATATTATAACAATAAGTCGCAAGATTCCTGCGTCCAGATGCACACAGACTGCCGCAATTGGATTGGGTGTGCATCAGAACAAAATAAACAGTTTTTGGTATCATTCCAACACAAGAACTCTACTCTCTCATTAATGTCGCAAGTGTTATCGTTTCGTCTACTCTGGTTTATTTCCGAATAATCTCAATGACACGACTGATTACTAATTTAATTATGGAAACATCTTCACCATAAATTAATAAATTTTATGAGCAAAAACGTAATTACTTCACAAACCAGTTTTAGGTTGAGAACCATATTTTATCCCTGTGCCTCTATAGCATTTCAATCACAAAAACGCAGTGGTGTCTCTTCTTTTTTTTCTTTTTTTTACTATGATATGCATAATAAACGCAACGTATAATTATATTAACAATTAGAATAAACATCAGAATAAGTTTTATGGCCTTTGTTTTATAGATAATTATTTAACATCCAGTTTAGATACAAACAGAACGATTTAAAAATCGTCAAGAGCAAAATCAATTCGTATGAGCTCACACAACTCTCATTATAATCCAGAGACTTATTCAAAAACCAAACCACGACGATCGGCCAACATTCGTTCCGCTTCGAAACATTATAAAGTCTAAAATAAAGTAAATCAAACGACGAACATCGTACGAATTTCGTGATTATTTTTTTTGTAGTAGGCTCCACGGCTCTACGCTCACAATGGCAGTCTCTTCAGTGTTTGAAAGATCATTGTGCCAGTCTTTAAAGAAGTGGGATGAGGATTCTCAATTTTTTTTGCACCTCATTATTCTGAAGAAAAGATATAAGTGAATTTAGAATTCATGAATTGTGAATGAATGATTTCGACGATGCCACAAGTGACTCGGTAGCTCCGGTGAGTAGAGTGGGATCGGACTTCCAAAGGTCGCGGGTTTTATTCCCGCCTGAGACAATCCTGGTGACGAGTCGAATAGTAGTTTTTCTAGTATATAATTGTATAAAAATAGCAAAATGAATGCAAAAATCTCAAATTAAAAAAAAAAGATGTTATGGTGTTCAGTTTTATAAGATTTTTCCTAAATATGCCTCAACAGTGTTAATTATAATATTATTGCGAAAAGGTTAAGGACTCATTTAGAACACGACAAAGCAAAACTTGAGAGACCAATGTAACCTTTTCAGACATTCAAAGTTTAAAACTCATTTTGTTTTAAAGTAAAGCAATGACGTACCTACTTGTTTTAAGATTTCCAAACACAGAGAGTTTTCTGTGCATGAAATCTCTGAGCAAGATCCTGCTTCCGGCGGAGACACTTTAAGATTTCACGAAGCATCTGAGTAATTTTGGGCCGGTTAATCATATTAAAACACTTCGCCTAAATGAAAGTGGGAATTTTAGAACGTGAAAATAAGCCTGTTCTTCGTGTACATTATTGTAGGTCGCTAATTAACGTAATTAATCTTGGAAGCTGGCATTCTTCTGTTTTTTGGGGGGATTTGAAAAAAGTTTTGGAGCAAAACGGTTGAATGTCGTGGTGGTAAAGATAATAAGAAAGTTTCCTTGTCGAATTTTGAGAAATAAATACATAAATAAATTGTTTAATTGTTATATAAAAATAAATTGTCAGTATCTTAAAAAAAATATATAAAAATATATGAAAGAGACTTGTGACGTCACAAATTCCGTAAAATTATGCATGAAAAATGCGAGTCATTAAAATTTTGAACTTCTATACTTCGTCGTTTTTTGTAATATTAAAATATGTTTTACTGTTATGTGACTATGATTATTAAAATATTTTTTTTAATTCCAAAAAAGTTGGAAACTTCCTTATTAGTTATAAATATTACCAGATATTTATGTCCAACTTTATATTTGACCACTCGCAAAACCTAAATAATCTACTAGAAAAAAATGTACTCGTCACCAGAATTGTTTTAGGCGGGAATACTGGTGACGAGTCAGATATAATTTTTAAATTCAATATTTTGCAAAAATATCAAATTTAAAAATTATATACTCGAAGTTGTTTCATCTTAATCAATTGTCAAAATATCTGGACTGATATTTTAATTGAATGTCGAGGTAATTCCTTACATTGATGAAATATCGCTGGCTTGCAGCGTATGAGTGGGATATACTTGAAAAGTTTTAACGATGCCATTAGTGACTCGGTAGCTCAGTGGTCAGAGCATTGTACCGGACTTCCAAAGGTGGCGGATTTGATTCCCGCCCGAGACAAATCTGGTGACAAGTCGAATTTTTTCTAGTATATTATTTAATTTTATATAAAAATAGTATTGTGAATGCTAAAATCTCAAATTTAATAATATCACTTAACCTTAATTTATTTACAAACAAATTGAGAATAGCCTGCTTATCTTTAAGCAACTCAATTAACATAAAACGGTCGAATAGGCAATTAATTTGAGAGGTATGGAAATCATTTCAATAAGTTGCAAATGTTAAATATTATTACGGAGTTTTTTTTATTATTCGATTTTCCATTGAAATGCAAGGCGCAAGAAAAAAAATCGAAAATTGATCAAGTATTTGACATCAGCCATTTTTAATGTGTCTTCTGCTGCGGCACAGATCTTCAGATAAGGAGGATGGGACCATAACCCACCCCGCAGCCCAATCCTCAGGCCAAGTGCGGATTGGCGAGTGTTAAAGACTGCAAATGCAGTCGGGACCAATGGTTGAAAGTGCCTTACGAAGCACGGACGAACTCTAGACAATACATTTTTGATCACCCATCCTATGACTGACCCTTGCTAAAGTTGCTAGACCTCCGCAATCGCAGGGCCAGGTGTTAAACCAATGTACTTCCGACCAAGTGTTACTCATAGTAAACTATTTTCACTTTGGGAAGGGATAACTAAATGAAACATTACATGATATCTTAATGAAACCATCGCACAATTAGTAAATATAACATTAATATAGTTTTCAATTATTTAACTGTGTTTTTCTTAGGTTCAAGTCTTCATAAGAATCTTCAGGACTCTTCTTAGATTTTCGCAAGTAACAATACATAACATACATCATTCATTGTCATTATAAAAAATATAATTGTGTTATTATTTTCATGCGATCGATATCCTTAACATTAATTAATATTTAAAAAAGCCAAAGTGTACAAAAACAAGGTGCCTTTATCCGTAAGAACGTGTTTTGTATCAATATGACGCTTTAACAAGCAGTAGCGCATTTAAGTCCTATCTTAGTATATTAAAAAAAATCCCACGACTTTAAACTATATCGGTAATGGTTTAACCATGGAAAGTAACAGTTAGAGACTTTTTACCTATAAATTTGGTTTAATTATTTTTCGTTTCGTCACCAAAAGATTTTCTAACCTATCTTAATATAAACAAACTTTATTTTTACTATTTATTTAGTTCACATTTCATTAATGTGAGCGCCGAGGGTGAATTCGCTTAGTAAAATACAGAAGAGCATTTTTATGGTCGTAATAGTAATAAAAGCTTTCAATTAAAAGAACCGCATCAAAATCGGTTCATTAATTTGGGATCTACGTTGCCTCAGGCACACACACACGTCAAACTTATAACACCTCTTTTTCGCGTCGGGGGTTAAAACCAAACATAAGATTAATTCTGAGTGGGTGCATGGTTAAAATAATCATCGATGTGATTCTCAAAATAACCACCTTTTCTATAAAAAGTCTTAAGTTTATCTATCTACTTTGTAAATTAATTAGAGAAGTGAACTCTAAAGTGTGCAATTTAAATTGCGAGTATTTTAAGTAAATCGCGATCATTTGCTTTTCAAACTATCAATTCTTATTAGAGACTATTTATAGAGACGTCTTCTGTTATTTTAAACCTTTTTCTTGCATTTTTCTTATTCCCAGTATCATCTGTGATTTTAAATTTGGAACTGAATGATCGAATAAAGATTAAATTATTTGAGCGGAAACGGAAACCTTCACTCTTTAGGCAGGTCAAAATGAAACCCATTTTACGGTTCGGATTGAAATTGGCATTGATAATTGAACGTGCCATTCATTCGTAGATCCGTGTTTCACTTTTTTACAAAACCCAATTACGACCTGACAGGAAAAGTTTGCGTTCGATAGTAATAACCTCTATTATGAAGTTTTGGATGTCATTCGCCTCTTTTTCACACAACATGTATTTGACCGACATTACGCTTAGGAATCTTAACTAACATATTTTTTTATGTACATTTTCATTTATTTTGTTGATTAGAATATTACCTGGTATATCAGAAACTGGACAGAATTATTTATTTATGATTTGAAGATAATAATGTAACATCTTGTAAGGCTTTACTGAAAAGTCAAAAAAGGTTTAAAACTAGTAATCTCCGACGAATATAGATTCTCTAATTTTTTTCAAAATTACATGAAATGTTTTAAAGGGTTTTCGGTGAGATTATCAAAAGTACAAAATCTTGAGATGCTAAAAAGTTTATAACTTACTTGAAAATCCTCCAACAGACACAATATAGAGAACCAATCACAAATGACACTCAAGATACATTCATTCACAAAATCACTGTACAATATTATCATTCATCAATCAATTTAGTCGTCTATCACCAATAAAAATCACATCAAATAACGTTTTATTTATCCAAAAAATTCCTTGTCCCGTTCAATTGCATTCGTCATTTTTTATTCATTCACAGATCAATGAGTTCTATTTATGATACTTTTTAAAACAAAAAACCGTCAGCGCGTTCGAATTTCGAATTCGTTCACCGAACTGAAAAGCGCTCGACACGCGCTCAGCGCTCGACGGACCGAATGGAACTGAGAAGCCTACGTTTCAATACCTGCAGAGGCACGCACACAGCTGCACTGTACGCAGACAAAAGCGGGAACTTGTGCTTGCGCTTTAAAGCGCTCTCTGCCGCGCTTTTTACGCCTCATTGTTTACTTTTTCCTTCTTTTTTTACTATTGAGTGTTCGACACATTGTGTTGTAATTTATACGCAACGACGTAGAAATTAAATCTGTCTTTAGCAATGTTTCTGTTTTTTGGTCTGTTGATTGATGTCGCTAACGTTTACGGGATGGACTGAAATTGTTGCGAATCAAGTATGATGACAAATTACTCTTAACATGCAACAATATAAACAAAACACATACATTATTTTCGAGAAAAACGAAGTCTGTGCTACATGGTAAAATAAATTAACCTTAAAGACTAAAGACTAATGATGCTATTTTGTAACTAAATCTTGATTTTTAAAAGTAACTTTTACTACACGTATTTGCCGCCATTAAATTTCGTCGATTTGTAAACATAAGTCAGACAAACATACAGACAATAATGATTATTATTCCCTTACGGTGGGACAGTGTTTGTTTAGGCAATATACCCGTTCAAGTGGTCCTACGTTGATTCGTTCGTAGTAACGACGTACAGTCGTGGACAAAATCGATGAGACAACATTACTTATTATCTTTTGAAAACTATTTGGAATACTGTAAATAATAAATAAATACAACATCACAAACATTGCTCTGTTCCCAAAGTAAGTAGCTAAAGCACTTGTGTTATGGAAATCAGAGACATCGGTGGTAAACACACACACCCAGGCCTGAGCCAATATAGAAAAGTTAGTTTTCTAAATTGACCCAACCGGGATCGAACCCGGGACCTCAGAGATGGCGACACCTTGAAAACCGGCGAACAAACCACTCAACCACGGAGGTCGTCAATACGGATGATAATAATAATATTACCTAGGATAAACGTTATGTAATATTCTTTAAAATCAATTAAGATTACCTAATTTGAAACCTTCTTTCACTTCGAACTAAAAATTTACTATGGAAAAAGAAACCCCCAACATAAAGAAAATAAAAGCTTAAGAAAAAATATATATTATTTAATTTCAATAGCCCAAATGTTATAAATTACAGCAAGCGAGGACTAACTGAAACTGCGAAACAAGAAAAGACTTATTTCGGCTGCAATAAGACTTGTTTATTTATTAAATTTCCATTCTCCATTGCACGAAATAATAAAATTTTACTTTTTGCTTTTCAGATAATTTGTTTTAAGTTCTTTATTGAAATTTCAAAAATCATATTGTAGCTTATGTGTCATGCATTACTGCTTTCAATTATATTTTCTCGAAAGCGAATAAAAAAAGTCCCACCAAAAACATTTTCATGTAAAATGTTGCCAAGACGAGACCATAATATTATGCATCGTACTGTCAAAAAGTTATCAGACTTCTCCTAGTATATCAACTCTTACGCTGCAAGCCAGCGCCATCTCACCATTGTACAAGGAATTACCTCGACATCACCTGAATACCTTTCCAGATATTTTTAAACAATTGATTAAGATGAGGATGCTATATAATTTTTAAATTTTGAGATTTGAGCATTCACAATGCTATTTTATATAATACCAAATAATATACTAAAAAAATAAAACTCGCACCAGATCATGTTCTCGGACAGGAATCGAACCCGCGACCTTTGGATTTGGATGTGACCGCTGAGCCACCGAGTCACTAGTGGGAACGTCGAATTTCTCCTAGTATATCAACTCTTACGCTGCAAGCCAGCGCCATCTCACCATTGTACAAAGCATTGGACCGGATATCCAAAGGTCGCGGGTTCGATTCCCGTCCGAGAACATGTTCTGGTGCGAGTCGTATTTTTTCTAGTATATTATTTGGTATTATATAAAATAGCATTGTGAATGCTTAAATCTCAAAATTTAAGAAGTTATCAGACCTCATGTAGATCAAAACTACTAACTCTATACGCCTTAACTCTACAATCACTAACTTCACAAACTCTACACCTTAGTCAAAATATATGTATATATAGTACGATCATAATATGGCCTCGTCTCGGCAACATTTTACATGAAAATGGTTTTGTTGGAATTTCACTTCTTTTTTTAAGATGCTTATGACATTATTTTTTTCTTTTTTTTTTGGGGTGTATTTCTTGCACATCAGAGGTGCCCTTTTTCATAGCCCACTCTCTATCTTAACAAGGAGTTCCTATATTTTCAAGAATAAAAATCAACGTTTGTTATATGACTTTTCCGAAAAAAGACAAAATAGACTTTCCATACTAAATCCTTTATCATTATCTACATCCATAATGTCCGAACAGCTGAACGAGTTTTGTATGAAAAGTCGAAGTCTTTTTCCGAAAGTTGTAGAACAAATATATTTTTTTATTATGTTAGTAATGTTCTCCTGCGAGGTTCTTTTACAAATAACCCTGTGTATTTAAAAAAAAAGGTCTGCAATATTTCTAGTTAGATTCTCGGTACAACTTTTTATTCACAAAATATTCTGATACAAAATAAAGTATTGCAAGCGAGCCAAATGGATCAAAACAAGAGAATGTTATAACGGTAGTAATATGAATTCTTTATTGGTATTGGAACGATCTTTTACAAAAAAAAAAAAAAAATATTAAGCTTAGTGACAAGGAAATCCTTGTACCCTTTTTGTCACGTAAGTGAGTATCTTTAGTGTTCCACTGTACCGCGTGACCTCGATTGATAGTTATTAGGAAAATATTTGGGCATATTTGGGACGTGACTTCTTGAAAATATATTTGACGTTCAAACATACGGCGTACGAGAGTAAAATAAGCGCTTAAATTGCCATTATCATAAAATTGTGGAACATCAATTATTACAGCTTATTACTGTTATTGTCTAATAAAAGTGTCTGACATCTTTTAATTGGTTCACCTGAAAATCACTTAAATATGAAACGTCACTATTAACTACAACTTCGTGTATTCACTTCTGAGGTTTACATTCATAAAATACTTTTTAGCAGCGTGGTTTGATTAAGTAAATGATTGCTGATGTTTTTTTATTTAACGTTACCTTTCCTGACTCCCTTGTGACCACGGTTGCTAGGGGTGAACAAAATCAAATAAAATAACGTTCCAGATGCTAGCACTATCTTCAGAATATATTTGAAAAAATTTTTTTTTTAAGAATTACTTAGACTTCTAAAATTACTTTCTATCTGTGAAACTGATACTGAAAACTGTGAAAAAGTGAAATGTTCCTAAATATTGTGTTAATCCTTTAAATGATATTAGCATTCGTTCATCGTAATTTAAATTCCGAAACGCGATTAGCCATCAAAACAAACTAAAACAACTAAATTTTGTTTGAGACCAACCTTTGTTGTAGATACATTAACATTACTGTTTAATGTAAATTTCAGACTGTGTTCAGTTAAAGCCTGAATAATTAATGGGTACCTTACCTACTGAAATATATAAACTTATATCAAATTTTGTTATTTACGTGGAACATAGATTTGTACAATAAAAAACAATCCTAACAATGCCAGTTTGTGAAAGAATTTAGTTTTTAGATGCGTCAGAAAAATATCGCTGCATTCATTTCTCTATGGAATATATTTTACATAGAATCAAATGCTGTACGGGTTTAGGAGATTTGTGAATTCTGTTTTGTTTGAATATGGAAATTAAAGCGAAATTAATGTATTAATATTACAAGGATTTCATTTTATATTTTTTACCTTTTCTATCTAGACTGTTTGGTAATATCCATATTAATTCCGAATATGGTTGATAGGGTATCATGCATACAAACCCAAAAAAATGATTAAGCCCGACTTGACTGAAAAAATTATAGATTTCGCGCTTCTCTCAACTATCAGAGGACATTAAAAATTATCATTAAAAATAAAAACCAGGCAAGTGCGTGTCGGGTCCGTAGCCCATCTTGGTTCATATACTTAAATGTAGATACTAACGGTTTCACACACCTGAAAACGTTATTTAAGTAGTTCCCAATGAGGAATTTGTACTGCGCCAAGTATATTTTATAAGTTGGTCGACTGTTACTCGTAAACTTGTAAAGCCTACTTAGCTGTAATAGTTTTCCTTTTAACTTCTTCATATTTAAACTACCGTGAAAATTTAATTCAGTAACAATAATTAAAATAAGAACGCAGCTATAAAATAATTTAATAAACTTGAATGCTTTTTATATACATCTTTTCTTAGAAGTGACACTGCATCATACTAAGGTCCTACTAGGTGTTTACTATAGTCCATCATTACGTATAGACTATTTTTCCTCATTTGAAAATCTTTTACAAACTTTCGTCCCTTCTTACAGTCAAACTATCATAATGGGCGACTTTAACACTTGTCTTCTTAAGAAAGACTCTCGCTCTTCATCTCTTCTCTCTTTAATTCAATCTAATAATCTATATACTCTGTCTTTAAATGCTACTCATCACTTTCCTAACTGTATCCCTTCTCTTCTTGACCTCGCTTTTGTTGGTTCCCTTGGACGCGTCGCCAAGCATGGACAATGCGCGGCGGATGCTTTCTCGTACCACGATCTAATTTTTCTTTCATACAAAGTTCGTCCTCCCAAGGAAAAGCCTCAAGTACTGAAGCTGCGTAATTTTGGTGGTATTGACATCGACAGTCTTCGCAGTGATGCTAAGGCTGTCGATTGGAGTTCACTTGTGGCACTGGAAAAGGTAGACGATAAACTTCAATTTTTTGTTACTAAGCTGATTGAACTGTATGATCTGCATGCCCCGGTGCGTAGCGTCAAAATTAAACACCAACCTTCCCCGTGGCTAACTGAAGACATGAAATTATTACTGGATCGTAAAGCAGTCGCTAAAACAAAATATAAATGCAGACCAACTGACACTAACTGGGAAAAATTTGTTGCCATCCGTAATCGCTGCAATAGGGTGTGTAGGAAAGCACAACGCCACATGTTTCATAGTTCCGTTGAAAATGGAGACCCAGCTAAAGTATGGAAATTTTTGAACTCAATGGGCGTCGGGAAACAGCGACAAGCTGCTATTTCAAGTAACATAGATTTCAATTCATTAAACCAACATTTCTCATCTTCGTCTCAGTTTGATGACATCACGAAAGCTAATACTTTGCAAACTCTTTCAACTCTTCCCCGCCCTACACATGATCCCTTCTCTTTTAATCAACTTACTGAATGTGATGTTAAAAAGAGCGTTTTGTCTGTAACATCTAATGCAGTTGGTAGTGACTGTGTTAGCAGAAAAATGATAGTTCTAATCCTTGACGAAATCCTTCCTGTCCTTACTCACATCCTAAACTACTCCTTGTCCAGCGGTGTCTTTCCAACGATGTGGAAGGATGCCCAGCTTACCCCACTTCCTAAAAAATCGAAACCTTCATCCTTTTCTGACTATCGCCCGATATCCATACTTCCTTTCCTATCCAAAATCCTAGAACGTCTTGTCCACGACCAACTAAGCCTATTCCTTTGTAAAAACAAACTGATGAATCCCTACCAATCTGGCTTCCGTCCAGGTCATAGTACTACCACTGCACTCATCAACATCACGGATGACATTAGGTCTGGAATGGAGGCTGGAAAACTAACAATCCTATCGCTACTTGATTTCAGCAATGCCTTCAACACCGTAGACTTCGATGTTCTTCTTGAGACTCTTCGCTCTATTAACATATCTCCATCAGTTGTTGATTGGTTTCACAGTTACCTGCTTGATCGTCGGCAGCGAATTCGCACGGAAAATTCCTTCTCCTCCTGGTGCCCTACCACTGCTGGTGTACCGCAGGGTGGCGTTCTATCTCCTCTTCTTTTCGCTATATTCATTAACTCTATTTCCAGTCAATTAACTTCTTCCTACCACCTTTATGCGGATGATTTGCAAATTTACTCACAAGCCACTGTGCAAGATATTTCTTTAGCCGTTGATAATATGAATGCTGATCTGGCAAAAATCTGCGAGTGGAGTAGAGCGCACGGGTTGATGGTCAATCCGGAAAAAACTCAAGTAATTTTAATTGGAAGCACCAGATTGAGATCCAAAGTTGACTTTTCTCAATTGCCACCTGTCACTTTTAACGGAACCAATCTGCAACTCAGTGATCAAGTTAAGAACCTGGGCGTATACTTCGACCGCAACTTAAGTTGGTGCGTACAACTTCAGGAAGTGAGCCGAAAACTTTTTGCTGCTGCCGGTTCTTTGCGTAGGCTCCGAAACTTCCTGCCAACTGCCACCAGGATTGCGCTAGCACAATCCCTACTATTGCCCATACTAGACTACGCTGATGTCAGCTATCTCGATTTGTCAGAAGAGCAACTTAATAAACTTGAGCGACTTCAAAACTTTTGCATAAGATTTGTATTTGGACTTCGCAAATACGATCATATATCTGAATTTCGTACTAAGCTCAGGTGGTTGCCTATTCGCCTTCGCCGGAATACGCATATACTCTCTTCATTATACAGTATTCTTTTTCACCCTGCCACCCCTTCTTATCTTAAAGATCGTTTCAGATTTGTAAAAGACTCCCATTCCCGCTTCTTAAGATCATCAGAAAATCTGCTATTGGCAATGCCAATGCATTCTACAACGTTCTGCGACCGATCCTTCTCAGTCCAGGCGGTTCGCCTGTGGAATGCATTACCTGTCACAATAAGGGCTGCACAGTCAATCCATTTATTTAAAAAACTGATAAAAGAGCACTTCCTTTCCTTGTAGGTGTATCAATAATTCTTTAACTAAAATTCTAATGACACTGTAGGTATATATTAGTATTTATGTAAGTTTATTATATAGTATATATCAGCTATTAGTTATTTATATATATATGTAGGTCTGTTTATTTATTTACATGTAATATGTGTATTTTTAACGTTTTAGGAAGATTATTGAAGTACTGTCTTCATAGTACGCACACTTTTTATTTTCTTATTTTTCAACTACCTTATCGTATTTTACTTTTCTATTCCTGTCCATCCTAAGGTTGCCTGGAAGAAATCGCTCTTTAGTGATAAGGCCGCCAATTGTATGTCTCCTCTGTATTTGTGATTTTCTTTTTGTTAATTTGTGTGTACAATAAAGTATAAATAAATAAAATAAATAAATAAATAAATAAAGTTCCGAGCGGGTAATTTCATAAAAATATGAGCAGCTTTTTTGCTTTAGTCCTCCCGTGACCACAGCCCCTAGAAAGGTGTTGAAACGTCGGGAAGTCAAAGTAAATAATTTTAAAATAACACCTGAATTAATAATATACGCCCAGTAAAAAGTGTTTTATTTCTAAGAAACTGTACGTGCGGAAGTCTTAGAAGTGTATTTAAATACACCTACATAGGAAATAAAAATTAAATAAATGATAAAATATTTACTAACACAAGTATAATAAAAAAGATGCTAGCTAGAGTAGAATACCATCCGTAAAAATGCCGGTCATTTCTATTAAGAAGCGAATTTCTTTTAAACCTTCGCAGATATTAAAGTCAACACTAATATTAAAAACCAACTTCAGAGTAATAATCTCGCTCGACACCAAACAAACCAAATGTCTAGCCAATCACAAACATCAGTAATAGAAAAGTTTCAGCGCAATGTTTGCTTAGTAAACGAAAGTATGGTGGTGGGGCGATTCATGAGAAATTCATTGCATTAGACAGAATAAATATATGACAACCTCTTTCTTTCGTCCGATACATCAGCAAAGTTTACAGAATGGAAAGCGAATTTTAAAATATGTATTTTTCTATCAGTTTTTATATAGTATTGATTTTGGAATTTCGGTTAGTAAATCTATGGTCTCCTGCGTGTTGAAATTTATACAATGCAAATTTTAGTGTTTGAAACCGATTCTTTATCGGTTCAAAAACTTATCTAGGGTTTGCTGAGTTTTATTCGCTACATAGTACCATGTACTGGCGACCTCCGTGGTCGAGTGGCTTTGTACACCGGTTTTCAAGGTGTCGCCATCTCTGAGGTTCCAGGTTCGATCCCCGGTTGGGCAATTTAGAAATCGTACTTTTCTGTATTGGCTCAGGTTTGGGTGTTTGTGATACCACCCTTGTCTCTGATTTCCATAACACAAGTGCTTTGGCTACTTACTTTGGAATTATAGCAATGTATGTGATGCTGTCAAATATTTATTTTTTTAGGAATGTAATAAAAAATATTTTTATAATTTGCGAATAATTAAATGGGATAGGTCATAATATGGAACTTTTAACTACTATTCGATGCACTGGTCCTGCTTGAAATATACCTGTATATGTGTTCTGTTTGTACCTGTATATGTGTAAAATCAAAATGAAGTTTTATTTCAGTAAAATTTCCTAACTTCAATATTTAAGGTAATTTCCCTTCGTGGGGGAAAGTTTTGGGACACCCTGTATAACTGAACTTTTAGTACAATACATACTAGAAAAAATACGACTCGCACCAGATCATAAATTCTCGATCAGATCACCAGATTATATTACTAACTTTTAGTATTATAGTATTCCGCTCACTGTCAATTCAATTGAGCAATTCTTCTCTTCTATTTTCTGTTTCTATCACGCAACTCCTAACATATTTCTCTCTGACAAGAGATGGGGTTCGTGTGGGTGATATGTAACCCAGGTGGTGTTAATAACCTGCTCACCGTGAGCTAAATGTTAGGCTGGCTCTACTTTCCACCTTTGTTGCTAGACCTCTAGTGTCACAACACTTGGGCCACACAAAAGTATTACCGGTGAAAGCAGTACGGGCTCGCGGCGATCTATCAACGTCGCCGAAAATGCTGGTAATCGATGACGGCGCGACACCGGAACTCGGTGCCAGTGATTGGGCCCCGAATGTAGCGAGGCAATAAAAAATGTGTCAAGTCAAAAAAACGGAATATCTCTTATGACGTAATAAAACATTACGAAAATGTGTACTAAAACCTTTTTTCCATTACTTTTGAATCTGATTGGTCGTGGGACTCTAAGAACATTGGCACATCCAAACTGTTATTTTTCCGTCACGTCACGATTTAAGCTTTACTGATTTTTTTGAACATAGGTCGAAATAATTATAAAAAGCTTAGAATGGGGTGACCAAAAATTGTTGGTATAATAATTTAAGACCTTGTTTAGAGAATTGCTCAGTTCCAGTGATTGAAATGTCCTTAAAGTTAGACTCGTGGCTTAAAAATAACCACATAAAAATATTACGCATTGTGGATGCAAAAATTACAAACAAATTGATGTAAGTTAACGTATTACTTACCTACTTTTTGGTAAGATAATTTTTCTACACCTACATACAGGCTATTCCAAAACAAGTTGATATTAATTAGTACTTCCCACATACGAAAAATCATTTCATTAAAGCAAGCTAAAACATCCCACAATGACGTGAAATAAATTGAAAAATCCATAACAATTCCTGTGTAACTACCGACAGTCCAACACTAATTAACTGGCTACGACTGTCGCGACCTCTGTCTGTAACAATAAAAAACTTTTAATGATAATTTCAATTAGATATGCCAGCGGTAATTTCATTCTCTGGAGAAAAACCATAATTGACTCGCTGACAGTAGACTCACTACGCTTATAATTTTAAATATTATTGTGGTTTAAAAAAGAGCTGTTTGCGCTACATACCTACAACCTTCGGACGCGACATTCCTCAAGAGAAAAAATTAACAAATTAATATTATTAACAGTGGCAGACCAATACATCTATGCTTATTTAGTTTATGCAAGGAAACATTAATATGGTATTTACACGAGTCGACTTGACAGGCGACTTTAATCAATTTACCGCCTTTTATCGAGAATCGCTTGTAAAATCTAATCGCAAACCTAATTTCAATGAGGTGGCGATTCGATTTTACACGATTGTCGATAAAAAGCGCTAATTGATTAAAATCGCCTGACAAGTCGACCATTGTAAATACCGGTTAAAGCTTACTTGCTCAGAAAAAGTGATGTCCATCTTTTTAATACAAGAAATAAAGATAAACTTGCCGTTCCAAGTTTAGACTCTCAAAAACTAGATGCTCATTTATTTTTGAATAAAGTTCCACAAAATGTAAATGAACTGCCTTTGCATGAATTTAAAATACCTACATGTTAAAATCGTGTGTGCGATGCGGATCGGTGCAGACACGTGCTAAAATATTGTTTTTGCATATTGCGTAACGCGGCCGAGTGCCGCTGTTCGCTAGAACCATGAGTGACAAACTTGTGGCAAACGAACTTCTGGTGTTCCTGCAACAAAAATTGGACGTCATGGATGAGGTGAGCGCGCTGCAAATATGCAAGTCCAACTTCAGCGAAGACGATGTGGCCGCGGCAAAGAAACTGCTGTACGAGTCTCTCGGCAAGAGCGACCAGATGGTGTGCCGGAGACGTGACGGGACACAGAAGAGCCTGCAGGAGATCATCACCCTGTTTAAAGAAACCGACCCCGATGACGTGCCCACGTTCGTGGCGAGAGACCTCAACAAGCTGCCTCCCGTCACCTTCGATCACGTCGATGTGACCTGCCTTTTGAAGAACATCGTGACCCTTAAGGCGAGTTTAGCGGAAATGATGCTAAAGTTCCAAGCATCCGAAAATACGGTGAGCGAATTGCGTAAAGAAGTTGATGATTTACGTGAATCACTCGCCGTAAGTTGGTCACTGACTGCGGGCTCAAATGTCAACATGCGACGTGGGGCCTGCCTCGATGTATCGTCGTCGAGTTGCAAGTCAGCAGTTTCGACTCCGTCTCCGCCACGGCCCGACCGAGCCCGAGCGCCGCCGCCGCCGCCACCGTTGTCGGTCGCGAGCGCCGACCCCGCGAGCTGCGCGTCCCCCGCCCGCGCCCCACCGCTGCCGCCCTCTACCCCGGCGCCGGCGCCGCGCGCGCCTGAGACGCGTGCGCCCGCCAGCCGTCAGCGCGACTTTGCTGCTGTTGCCGCCACTAACTCAAGTTCGCGGACGCAGCAGCCAACTCTCGTCGATAGAAAAGCCACTTCACAGAATGTCGTCGCACCGGGCCGAGATGAAGACGGTTTCATCGAGGTTCGAAACAAAAAGCGACGTCATCAGCGAGTGAGCAAGAACCATCATGGCACCGCACCGACAGGGCCCGACTTCCTGCTGCGAGCTGCCATACCGACCACGGCCGTGTACCTGTCCCGCCTGCACCACATCACCACCGACTTTGCTGCTGTTGCCGCCACTAACTCAAGTTCGCGGACGCAGCAGCCAACTCTCGTCGATAGAAAAGCCACTTCACAGAATGTCGTCGCACCGGGCCGAGATGAAGAGGGTTTCATCGAGGTTCTAAACAAAAAGCGACGTCATCAGCGAGTGAGCAAGAACCATCATGGCACCGCACCTACAGGGCCCGACTTCCTGCTGCGAGCTGCCATACCGACCACGGCCGTGTACCTGTCCCGCCTGCACCACATCACCACCGACTTTGCTGCTGTTGCCGCCACTAACTCAAGTTCGCGGACGCAGCAGCCAACTCTCGTCGATAGAAAAGCCACTTCACAGAATGTCGTCGCACCGGGCCGAGATGAAGACGGTTTCATCGAGGTTCGAAACAAAAAGCGACGTCATCAGCGAGTGAGCAAGAACCATCATGGCACCGCACCGACAGGGCCCGACTTCCTGCTGCGAGCTGCCATACCGACCACGGCCGTGTACCTGTCCCGCCTGCACCACATCACCACCGTGCAGGACGTGGTAGAGTACATCAAGAAGAAAGCTAACTTTTGTTTGAGAGTTCAGCCTTTGGAGTCGCGCCATAATACCAATTTTAAGGCGTTTGTGGTGCGCATCCCGACAGCAAGGCTGAACCTCTTCATGAAGGAGGACTTCTGGCCGCAGGGTGTGGTGTACAGGCGCTTCAGAGGGACGCTGCCTTGTGCCACCGATCCGACGCAGAAAGTGTCGAACTGATTCTTTACTAACATAATTTTTAAGTTATTTACTAACAATATTGTTTTATAAATTATATATGCTTAGTTTTAAGGTATGGGTCATCGTTGCCTGACTATAAATAAATAAATAAAAAAAATAAAAAAAAAACCACTCATGAGCAAAAGTTATTACAAAGTAAAAGATCATTTAAAAGACTGCAATGCATGGATGTGTAACTAATCTTAATTTTACCGTTTTCAATAACTTTAATCAAATTATTGATTTTTTAACTATGTTAATATTTTGTATAAAATTTATTGTGTTTGTAAATGTAGTTAATTCTGATTTCTGATGAAGCTGATTAGTTTCTTGCTCCCATTTTTCTTGTCAGCTGAAAAGTCGCGTCGGTAGGAAAGTATAGACAATTCAAAGACACTTTTAAGTTTATTTGAATAAAGAATTTTTCATTTCCATTATCAAATGATCTTAGATATTGATAGGTATTGAAAAATCTGATATTTACATATCGAATAGTGTGATTTACTGCTCTATTACTGCTATTCGTGGTAGCGGTCACTGCTGCAAAAAACTGAGTATAGTTTTGTAACATTATTTTTAGTTGTTCTAAGGGTTGGCAATATAAAGATGTATATGATACCGAAACAGCAGAAAATGAAATAAAAAAACTTTAAAAACCAATCAAGATATCAAAAAACCTTTGATAAAATCACATTATAATTTGTAAAAGCATTTTATTCGAAAAAGTACTATCCCATAGTTTATTGCATAATTTCATAAAATGGTATTACAACCGAGATAGTGAAAATGGTTTAGCTGCTTATAAATCGATAACTTAGCAAGTTTTTACTAAGTACCTTTTTTACAGAAATGGTGAAAAAATTGAGGATCCAGTGAGCATGTGACTAGTAATTAAATAAGTTGTATACTCAAAGGTAGGTTAATTTTATTTAAAAATCAGTATAAAGGTATGATCCACAGAGTGTTTAATCAAGAATTTCAAAAATGGAGAAAAATCGGAAAGACAAAAGCTAAACAAATGTCTTTTAAAAACATTACTGATTTTGACATATAAAATGATCGCGTCTATTTAACTAACTCGTATATTTTCAATTACAAGCAAAGCCAAGCAGAAGAGAGATGTGAGAACCTGCAGGCATATTACATAACAAGAATCGCGATAATCGGAAGCAATTCGTCGTTCAATGTACTTGATGTTGAACCTTATTCGTTAGTTAATAGTGTCACAGAGTGGGACGAACATCGTCCACTTCTCGCGATTGTTTTTATGTAAAAGGCATGCTGAATAAATAAAAAAACAGACAAGTTTGAACTCTGACTAGCACACCGAGGGCTTCGTTACAAATATTTTTAAATTATACTTGAAACTAAAAAAAAAATAATGGACTGAAATTAATTAAGTAAATTAAATACACTTACAAATAAAAAGTCAATTTTGATGATTTCTGTACAATGTAGGTATTGTACAGAAATCATCAAAACTGATTTTTTATTTGTTAATTCAAGGAGAATTTTCAGCAAAATAAATTGAAATTAATTCAGCTGTTACACAACCAGTTGTTGCATAGAATTTTCATTTTGAAATATTCGCATGGATTCTTTTTCGGTCGAAACACTTTTTTGAATGTTTTTTGACCATTTTCCATAAACAAAAGAAGGTCTATGTACCGTTATATTTTCGAACAGGCTTTTGTTTGCTAATCGTTATAAACTAAAAAGTTTTAATACCGTTCATACATACCTATATTGTGATAAAACTGTTTTCCTAAAGATAAGGTACGTAAGGAATCGCACGATGCGGTGGTGCCGTAAAACGTTATCTTCTCGTTGTTTTAGTAATATTTGAATATTAAACGTTATTCTCTGAAGAGCTGAGTCAACATTAAATTGGTAATTTAGTTGTGAAGCAGCGAAATTTTTGAGCGATTCAATTTCTCGGTGCCATTCCGTTTTGAATTTTTGAAGAAAGTTGACACTTTAATAAAATGTTCTATTATTTCGATTTTTTGCGAAAACTGTATATTTATTTAAATAAAACCTACATTTGCGTTGTACCATGACCAGTTATATTTTGATTTAAAGAAATAACAACTTATGTTACCAACTATAGTTTGTATAATACAAAATAATATACTAGAAAAAATAGGACTCGCACCAGATCATGTTCTCGGACGGGAATCGAACCCGCGACCTTCGGATAACCGGTCCAATGCTCTGACCGCTGAGCTACCGAGTCACTAGTGGGAACGTCGAATTTCTTCTAGTATATCAACTCTTACGCTGCAAGCCAGCGCCATCTCACCAATGTAGAAGGAATTAACTTCAACATTCAACTGAACATCTTTCCAGATATTTTTAAACAGTTGATTAAGATGAGAAAGCTTTTTAACTATTTGAAATTTTGAGATTTAAGCATTCACAATGCTATTTTGAATGTTGAAGTTAATTCCTTCTACATTGGTGAGATGGCGCTGGCTTGCAGCGTAAGAGTTGATATACTAGAAGAAATTCGACGTTCCCACTAGTGACTTGGTAGCTCAGCGGTCAGAGCATTGGACCGGTTATCCGAAGGTCGCGGGTTCGATTTCCGTCCGAGAACATGATCTGGTGCGAGTCCTATTTTTTCTAGTATATTATTTAGTATTATATAAAAATAGCATTGTGAATGCTTAAATCTCAAAATTTCAAATAGTTAAAAAGCTTTCTCATCTTAATCAACTGTTTAAAAATATCTGGAAAGATGTTCAGTTGAATGTTGAAGTTAATTCCTTCTACATTGGTGAGATGGCGCTGGCTTACAGCGTAAGAGTTGATATACTAGAAGAAATTCGACGTTCCCACTAGTGACTCGGTAGCTCAGCGGTCAGAGCATTGGACCGGTTATCCGAAGGTCGCGGGTTCGATTCCCGTCCGAGAACATGATCTGGTGCGAGTCCTATTTTTTCTAGTATATTATTTAGTATTATATAAAAATAGCATTGTGAATGCTTAAATCTCAAAATTTCAAATAGTTAAAAAGCTTTCTCATCTTAATCAACTGTTTAAAAATATCTGGAAAGATGTTCAGTTGAATGTTGAAGTTAATTCCTTCTACATTGATGAGATGGCGCTGGCTTGCAGCGTAAGAGTTGATATACTAGAAGAAATTCGACGTTCCCACTAGTGACTCGGTAGCTCAGCGGTCAGAGCATTGGACCGGTTATCCGAAGGTCGCGGGTTCGATTCCCGTCCGAGAACATGATCTGGTGCGAGTCCTATTTTTTCTAGTATATTATTTAGTATTATATAAAAATAGCATTGTGAATGCTTAAATCTCAAAATTTCAAATAGTTAAAAAGCTTTCTCATCTTAATCAACTGTTTAAAAATATCTGGAAAGATGTTCAGTTGAATGTTGAAGTTAATTCCTTCTACATTGGTGAGATGGCGCTGGCTTGCAGCGTAAGAGTTGATATACTAGAAGAAATTCGACGTTCCCACTAGTGACTCGGTAGCTCAGCGGTCAGAGCATTGGACCGGTTATCCGAAGGTCGCGGGTTCGATTCCCGTCCGAGAACATGATCTGGTGCGAGTCCTATTTTTTCTAGTATATTATTTAGTATTATATAAAAATAGCATTGTGAATGCTTAAATCTCAAAATTTCAAATAACTATAGTTTGTCCAATTAATTTGAAACAAAACAAACCAAATCTAAAAAATCTGATTGATTTACAATCAGAATAATGGAATTTTCCTTAAATAGAAATTCAAACTTCGATTGTTCTTTGAAATAAACATGTCAGATGTTTCATTGAATTTGCAAAATAGAAAATGAGATTGTAAAGAATTTTCAATTTCGACAAAGATTACATTCCAATCAAAAGACATCTCACGATAAAGCGATTTAAATTAAAAAGTTAGAACTAATAAAAGTCTAAGAAAAAGGCGACAAGTTAATAATAAGAATTGCATTAATCCAACCGACACAGATAATGGAACTTAAAACTACTTTAACTTTCATTTCAAAATGGATTGTTCAGGAAATGAATATTTTAATTTCCGCTATTTGATTGGAAGTGGCTGGGTGTACAAAAGTAGTAACTAAAGTTTGAAGAGCTGATCTCCAGGGTAATATTAGGTTACAGGATTACAAGGTAAAATTGACTTAAATTAGATTTTGTAATCAAAAAATAAATCTCAATATTTTTTTTTTGCAATGGTGTTAATGCTTAATGAAGAAAGTTCTATGAATATTATTCGATAACAAAAAATGGTTCTCATGCAAAGTGCTAGTCATGGTGACCGTGTTCATAAAATGTAAATAAGCAATTAAAAAATATAATGGAAGGAACCTAGGTGATACAGTTTACTCAAACTGCTTTCAGCCTTGTTCACACAATTTTGTATCATCCAGCGAGAGCATAAAGATCTTTTTGAAAACTGAAAATAATTCAGTGATAAAACAATTAAATGATCCCAGAAAAACATAAACAATGAAACGACCAAAATTATGATACCAGTCGGAACTTTTACGAGGTCTCTCAAAAGCTAATTGTCAGAGGTTATCAACATGGCTTCTGCTTGTAAAAGGGAAAATAATATTTTTGTTGCCACAATAAAGCCTGGCCTTGACGCTTGGACGTGGGAAAAATTTAATAAGAGTGTCTATTACAGGTGAATTTGTCAGTAATGTTGAATGAGTAAGCTGAAAATGACTTACTTCTCTGCGAGTGCACTCGTAAATGGTTTTCAGAAACACTAGTAAAATGCAATGTCATATTAATAATAAATCGTGTTAACGGTTTTTTTTTGTATGTACAAGGTGTTACAAAAATACCCCTAATGCCGAATATGGTATATAGGGACCACCAAACTGATCAACCTTTACAACTCTGAAATCGCTAAAAAAAACAACTGTTTTATACAAAAATTAAAATCGATAAAATGAAAATGTATGAAACAGCTGTTTTTTTTGTCGCGATTTCAGAGTTGGCCCCATAGCAAAAGTTGTTCAGTTTGATGGTCCCTATATACCATATTCGGCATTAGAGGTATTTTTGTGACATGTTGTAGAATCATTTTAAAATATTTTTGTCAATGATTAAAATGTTATCTCTAACTGATACTCACGTTCAGTTTGTTCTATTAAAATGTAAGTACGCGGTAAGAGCATTGGACCGGACATCCAAAGGTCGCGGGTTCGATTCCCGTCCGAGAATATGATATGGTGCGAGTCGTATTTTTGTAGTATATTATTTAGAATTGAATAAAAATAGCATTGTGAAGGCTAATATCTCAAATTTAAAAATAATAATTAATCATTACAAAAATACCTAGAAATAAAATTATTGTAAGAAAATGTCGTCAATCTAAATAAAAATTATCACATAATAATCCAATGGTCCAATGCTCTTAAAACGCGGCAAGAGCATTGGACCGGACATCCAAAGGTCACGGGTTCGATTCCCGTCCGAGAATATGATCTGACGCGAGTCGTATTTTTCTAGTATATTATTTAGTATTGTATGAAAATAGCATTGTGAAAGCTAAAATCTCAAATTTAAAAATAATTATAATTATTACAAAAATACCTAGAAATACATTTATTGTAAGTAAATGTCGTCAATCTAAATAAAAATGATCACTTAATAGTATAACGAAAAAGCTTTCTGTGTTCGAAGTACAGTGTAATCGAAGAAAATAAAAGTTTTTTGTCGACCCACTCCTGATCCGAGATCTTCGGTGGCAAACAGAAATTCGGAGATTTTCTGTTGGCTAAAGACAAATGCTAATGGAAAGTTGGTTCAATAGTTTGATTGGCTCGAATGTGTTTCTTGTGATTTTGGATGCTGAAACTGCACATTTTATACAGTATTTGTATACATATATTTTTATATTTTCCTGATATTGCACGTGATTAATACAAATAAATAAATATTGGACATTACATACATTGCTCGGTTTTCAAAGAAAGTAACTGAAGCATGTTAAGGTAATCAGAGACAACGGTGGTACCAGACCTAAGGCTATAAATAAAAGTTCGTTTCCTAAATTAATACAGCCGGGGATGGAACCTGGGACCTCAGAGATGGCGACACTATGAAAACCGGTGAGCATAAGCTACTCAACCACAGTTGGTAGATTCCAACTAAAAGTCTTACTAAATAAAAACGAAAAGGTAGATATGGTAGCTACCTAAAACCTTTTGCAATCGGTAAAGTAGCTTATATTCAGCAAATTTTGTTAAAACAAATTCGCACCAAGTGAGGTGAGGTTCGAAGTGAGATGCGAGTTTGGTTACAGAATCGACAGGCAGGTCACTAAAATTTGGTAAAAACAGATAACATTTCGATCATAGAATAACCTGCAAAAACACCGCTTAGACATGAAATTGATCATAAAGTTCTTTCAATAAAGATTCTTTAACTTTCTGCTAACAGTAATACGATCAAATAAACAGAAAATTTAATAGATCCTCCTTGTGCCATCGGTTGTTTAGTGGTGTCAATTCAAGATATCGATAATATTTTGGAACAAAATAGTGCAAAATATTCCCTTTTCGCAGCGCTTTCCCATTCTGGTAGGTAGTATCATTTCGATTTCGGTTTTCGACTCAAACGATTAAAATATTATGCTATATCGGACATTATTTCGTTTCAGCAGTGAGTATTAATTTCGTTAAGTATTCAAAAAACATTGTCGAAAAGAAGTAGTATCTTGTGATACTTATTACAACAGCTGTCGAATATCTGACGGACTAAAAAAATAAGACAGAATTTATTAATCTACAATAACACTTTAATTCTCTTCAATTAAGTCTTACAACAAACAGCTGGTATTTAAAAGCTAATTTGTCTCTTGATTATCTATCGATACGGATAGGCTCAATCCCATCACTATGTCTGACTTTAATAATGTATTTATTGATATGTTCACGTAAGTCTACCGGGACGTAGTACTATACTGTCAGTAAAAAATCTATAATATAAATATAAAATATATAACTTTTTAAATATTATAGTAGACTCACGGTTGCAATATGACCTTCATATCCATGCCAAGTTATATCGACGTCAAGTACACTTAGTTCCTCTGTCTTTGCCGTTAATAATATAAGGCTTCTGACCGACATTGAAATAGCAAGATTGGTTTACTTTAGCTGTTTTCATAGTCTATGACCTTTGGTTTGTTGTTGTGGGGCTCAGCTGCTAATATTGATAACATTTTGTATGTATTGCATTTTTTCTAACAGCCTAGACTGAATAAATGACTTTGAATAGTCGATAGTCAAAATTTATTTATTCAAATAAACTTAATAATTAAGCACTTTTGAATCGTCTATATTTACCTACCACCCGTTCCAGACTATTTTAACTGACAAGAAGAACCGCAAGAAACTTATCAGCTTTAACAGAAATTAGTAACGATATTTACAAACTTGAAACTTTAGCTTGTACCCTGTACATTGATTCATTAAGAAGTTATCTAACTAAATAATGTTATTTATTTATTAAAGTATGTTAATTGTAACATTATATTAATGTAATGTCTACAAATGATATAAATATTTGTAAAGATCGTTACTTCTGATAAAGCTGATAAGTTATTTGCGCCCATTTTTCTTGTTAGCTAAAAAACGTCATAACAGGTAGGGTAAAAGAATTGAAGCTTATTGTGTGAGTTTATTGGAGTAAAGAATTTTTCAATTTCAATCTCAATACGACCGCTAGTATCTTCCTATCGATATAAACAAGTACAGTCCCATCACTATGTTTGACCAGATAAACGAGTGTGTGGCGTATCACGCTCGGGGATCGAAGGCGAGCTTGTCGCGTCCGCCGTACAAATTCTTTCCTCCTAAGTAAATATTTGAAACTATGTTTGGCGACCCGTTTCTACCCCCAAGTGTTTCGACATCTATGGGTTGAACTTTGGCTATGCTTCGAAATATATGGTGAAATAGAAGAGAATCGATTATAGTTGGTAAACAAGAGGTGGCCACCTTTTCAGAGACTGTCATGTAACTATTGGGCTTATTCAGTAAGTTGGAACATGCTTTAATGATTATTGACTTGACTACCAAAGTTAATTTTACAATACAAACGAGGTAAAATACTCAAAATAGAATACGATGCTAGAAATTAAAAGAAAAACTTACATGGTATGAAGGTTGGAGGTTGTCCTTCTAGTCTAGAGTCATGTTTTACCATTTTTCAAAATAGCAAATATATCTATAAATTAAATACACCCAAGTATCAGAGACAGCGCAGAAGGACCTTAGTCAAAAGCTTGCGTCAATACGTTGTTTAAAACATCAAAATAGTATTTTCATTTGAATATAAACGGAAATTTCTGTGCTTTGCTTTCTTGTACGAATGCAAACAAACTCCGCGAAGATTGAAGTCTCTCCACTCGACTCGAGATGTAAGAAAACACAATCGAACAACGAGTTTACTGACTCAGAAGCACATTTACCTCTTTCTTGTAATTGCTACCATTTGGGTGCCTTTATTTTTTGTATCAGTTATAACTTATGAGGGGGGGAAAGTTATGTGGTATTTACACGAGTCGACTTGACAGCCAACTTGGCAGGTGATTTATTAAATTAGCTCTTTTTATCGAAAATCCTGTAATAGCTAATCGCAAATCTAATTTCAATGAAGTGGCGATTCGATTTTACAAGCGATTGTCGATAAAAAGCGCATTGACTAAAGTCGACTTGGCAGGTCAACTTACCGACTTTACTGTATTATTTTTACCTATTCGCCGTGTGTCAGTTACAATTAAAAAATGTCACGTATTTTTGTATGAACCTCCAATTTATTTTTATTTTAACTGACAGACGGACAATCGGAGACAATAGGAGAAACTATACAGTTTTGACAGCAAAGTCGTTAAAATGACTATTACAAAATCAAATAAAATACGATTGAATTTATCAGAAAAATACCTTTCAGAACTTAGCTTTCTTTGTATGGAAAATCATAATTATATTATGGTGGCCCCTATTTTCTTTTGAGCAATACATTGGCAATATATTTGATTAATTCTATATTTTAAACCGTAATATACATAACAATAGCCACAGGAAACTTGGAAAGCCCTGCATTAATCAGTTCTCTAATAAAGCAACTTGTGCTATAACATCTTCATAATTGTACATCACTAATCTGGCGAATACAGTAGCTGGAACAATTAAAGTGCGATCTGATCCCGTCATATTTGCGTGACGGTTGAAGTTGGCCCAACTCGTTAAGTTGGCCAGGCGACGTAACGCGTACACATGTTGCTATGTTAAGACCCTTGTCTTTGGGCTAAAGTAAGAGCGGTGGGCGATTGTGTAATTTTTTTTTCGTCATCACCGCCACGATTTGGTATTAGTTTTTGGTATTAGAAAGTAATAGATCACCGCCACTACTGCACATGGCCATAAAACATGGCCACAAAGTATAATGTTCTGATAGAATCTCCGCTCTGACAGAATTTGAAAATGCCTTAGTCATTTGTTTTATTTCAGCTACCTACTGCCTCAGTAATGTCTGATCCAAGATTGCCTGTACGCAATGCATTGTGCACATGCATGAAAATCCGCAATTTATTATCTTCGTTGAAAATTTGCGCGATTGGACTACTCTACATGATGGTTTTGGATTTTGGTTTAGCTGCACCATACCTCTTTGCAATTTACGCAACATGTACGAATATTTTCAATACAATGGTTACTCAACAGGACTTGGGAAGTGAATGATCTATTCTTCGATCATGATCGAAGGATCTATTAGGATAAAAAATAGTAGGTATGTACTCCACTGTCGCTTATGACTTAATGATAAATGATGTTCGTCCTAATTACTAGGGTCCGGTAGTTCACTAATTGTTCGCTAGAGGTCGACATGTCACAAGAAGGATATCAGTTTTGATGGCGTCCCAAAACTGATGGAGAGGTTTAGTCAAAGGTGACCATACGAAGGTATTTATAAAGTAGCGTCCCTTTAGACCCCGATAATTATCATTAATAACGAATATAACAATGTCTTGTTGCTTTATTATTCTCTACGGCATGTATTAAGAAAATACTATCATTATGTACAATAAAGCTTGTCATAGAATTATACAAAGATTTTTAAAGGTTAAATACTTGAGGTAATAAATAACCTTTGAATATTAAACTCGCGATGAATAGATAACCTCTCCCTTTTCAATTTTGAAGTCGGTTAAAAATGAATAGCTCAAGCGTGATTGTGACTTAAAATCAAACTACACATCGCCTGTTGGGTCCTTAAAAATTGGTAAATGATTATTCAAATGAAAAACTAAGGAAGTAAGTTCCTCGTAGTTTTGAAACAGTACACTTGCAAGCACTGAAAATGTCGCTCCTCAGTAATATTCGCAACGCTTGGTATCCGCCAAATGAAATTAACTCTCTCGTAGCGAGAAATTTTCAGAAATATCTAGAAATATCCAGTATAAGCCGAGCCCAACTGGGTAGAACCGGCTGACTTAAATAGTGGTGTGTTGACGATCTGAATATGGTAATTTTTGGTATTATGTTATTTTACAACAAAAACAATATTTTTATCGATAGATGATTGGTTTTTTTTAATTGTGTCAAGACATAAAATGTTAAACAGTTAAACGTCAAACAGTCAGAAAGTTACTAAGCAATCTCACGAAATATCAAGAAAAGACGGTGCTTGCAGCGTAAGAGTTGATGTACTAGAAGAAATTCGACGCTCCCACTAATGACTCGGTAGCTCAGCGGTCAGAGCATTGGACCGGTTATCCAAAGGTCGCGGGTTCGATTCCCGTCCGAGAACATGATCTGGTGCGAGTCGTATTTTTTCTAGTGTATTATTTGGTATTTGGTTTTAGACGCTTAATTTATTTTTAATTCAAACTTTAAATAAATTATATTGCTATTTAAACCTATTAAAACTCGGGAATTACTGATGAAATAAAGACTAAACAGCAACTACACTAAAGCATCAAATAAAGTTCTATTTTATTAACATTACCTAGAAAAACAAGTGGGAAAATATGAATCTTAATTGCGCTTGATAATTCTAAGTCAAATAAAGTTTACCTTTGTAACAGAATTGACCTTAGTATTACAAAATTTTAGAGTTTTAAAGTAATATAATATGATTATTGTTGTGAGCATCTATGAATGTAAAAAAGAAATAGTTTTTATTCCAAAGCTTTTTTCTTCGGATATTTTACAGATACATTAGTGACATCACTACTTCTAACCGAATAAGTCGCACCTGAACTGGGCACTAATTGGATACACCCTGAATGCCACTGTTTTCGTTTACTACTGAATAGTTTTGATATATTACTACTTTGAATTTCTGGCAAGGTTTCTTCGTACAATACGAGATTAGATAAAAGGCATGTACTGACCTATTTTATTAGTGACTACTAACTAGAAACTATAATTTATCTAGTTTCACGACTTTGATATGCTTGGGAAAGTTCAAAATCTAAATTATATGGCGCTAAAAAACAAAAGCGCCATCTAGAGCTTTTCACCCTTAATGTATTTGTTAGAATAATCCTCAATATTGTAAAGTCATTTTCATTCAACACACTGCTGATGAAGAATTCGAAATAAGAAGATAGAAATGGTGCCATTTCTATCAATAACCTACCGGATAATATAAATTCATAACCTACCGGAAAATAGTTTTTACTTGTCTCTGAGCGCTAATCGAGTGATGATGATAATTTATCCTTAAATTTAGTACTGTCTACTACAAAAATCTGAAAAAAAACTATTTTCACAACAAATAAATTCAATCTCAAAAGGAGTGCATTTTGAAATACATTCCAGATTGTGGATGTGGTGCCTTCAATCAATCACCTTCGAAGACTTCCTCAAACGATCTGGGTTCTCGCTAACACCAGCGTGGCACCAATCAAGCCTACAATGAAATCGCTCGAGTCAACGATTTCATAGAAACGGTTCCATATCGTCCCCTTTGAAGACGCTACGGGTACGTGGAAATTGAATTCTGTTCGGAATTTTCGGTATATTCGAGTAAATGTTAGAAATCTTTTGCCGCAAGCAAATAGTATTCGTGTTTCAATATCGATAGTGGTTTTTCGTTTTTATCTAGAGATCACTATCACTAAGAGTATTTTGAGGTCACTTAACATTTACAGTTTCTTTTTTAAAGAAACTCAACTTCATGAAATGGAAATTATTCTTCATATAATCATTTATATTCCATGACTTTAAAAATTAACTTTTCTTCCTTTTTCTTATATTTTTTGAAGCAAGATTATCCGATAACCTTTGAACATAAGGCAAATTAAATAGGCTTAGTTTTAAAAAAAAAACTCCATTCTACGTTGTTCTTAAGGATTGATTAATATCACAAAAACTCGACATCAAAAAACAGACCAAACAGATTACCTTCTGCAGATAAAGTTGAAGATGATTCTTAAGCTTAATGTTAAGATTAAAAGAATCATCTTATTCTTCGTAATAGAAAGTTTCTCTCAAATCTCGGGACGCTTTTAACGGGGGAACTTGGAGAGATTTTTCACAAGTTAAGAATTAAAACCATTAATGGCAGAAGGTAGATAACTCAGGGAGTCACCGTGGCGTGCACGCTATGGGGTCTTAAATAAAATATTGGAACATTCCGTAGAACGGCTGGTATTGTCGAACAACATTTTGACTTACGATTGGAGAAAATCGTTTCCGCTCTATCTTTGTTTAAGTATTAAGGCTGCAGAAAGATTTTTCTTAAGTAGACATTAGAAATGACATAATCAGGATTAGAAGACCTGACAGCTCTAATTAGCTGAGATACCGTAACATACTTGGACACAATTTAACCAAGAATTTAATGCACTAATGAAGGTACTGCGAATTGTATTTTTTTATGTACATTGCGATTAATTTAACAAGGTACAACAGAAGTGACTGAACTTTAGAACGCTTGCGGTACAAAACGACGTATATAATCTGTAAAATTTACTCTTTGCCATACATTTTCGAGTGAAGTTGCAGCGGATCACTGTCTATTGTCAATAATTGCATTGTACATTTACTACTGCTACACAACATGACAATTTTTTTTTGTGCTGAAATGCACAGAAAACATTGTAACCCATTTATTGCAGTGTATTAGTTTATATTTTATGGCTGAAATGCCCTCACAATGTTTTGCGAGCTTACAAAGCGCACATCAACATCATAACACTTGCAAGTACATCGACGGTTTGTTCAAGCCGAACGCAAACACAGATGTAAAATTATTATTTGACGAAACAAACGACTGCGCTCCCAAAATTTATTATTAGAAGAAAATTTGATATTCACTCTTCATTAACAGAATCCCGATATACGGTAGTCGTGGGAAACTGGCGGGTTTCAATTTCAAGCTGAGAATGATTGCTATATAAACAAAATGTTTGGCTTCTGTTTGAGTGCCGTGAACTACTGGTTTTCGGGTTATTAAGAAATACGTCGTCTGTCTAAGTGAGCAGTGTTAGTAACTTGCCCTATTATCGGACTTAATACTCATTGTAGCTAAAAAAAATATTTAGTACAATATTAAATAAAATGTATTTTATATCGAATTATTCAATTCTAGATTATTATTCCGATTCCGATTCTTGCTACCGATGTATACCGATGTTTTTCGTATTTTTAATAATAATCTGATGCAAATAAAGTTTAGTCTAATAAAAAATATCCTTCATAATTAGGTCTTAACTTTGGCTATTTCAATTATTACACTCGAAATTGATACGTGCCTGAGCTATTCGACGCAGATTAAATTTTAAACAAGAATTATAGGTATAAAATGAATGCTTCGGCCCGTTGAACCTGCCCTATTGAATAACTTAAGAATTTTCGTGGTTTTATTACAGCAAGTTTGCTGTGAAATGGCCGTGTAATTTTTGTACTTGCTTTGAATATGTAAGTAGACGCTACTGCAAAACGGGGACATTAAATTAAAACATCATTGTTTTAAAATTTAAAATACAATGTCTGCATGATGTTAAAATGTCATCAACTGTAAAAAATCAGTTTTCATTTTAAGTTTATGACATTTAAGTATCGTAATTTAATCTTAAATGGAGTTCTGAAGAATCGCAAGAAAACTTAAACAATAATATTTATAATTGGATACATCCAATTGGAGGAGCTCGGTGACGCAGTGGTTTAGCGCCTGACTCAGCGATTACGGAAGTTAAGCAAGTTTCGCAAGGTTCGGTCATGGGATGGGTGACCAAAATTTATTATCTTGAGCTTCTCTGTGCTTCGGAAGGCACGTTAAGCCGTTAATCTTGGATGCATTTGCAGTCATTTACACCCACTAATCCGCATTGGGCCCGCGTGGTGGGTTATGGCCCATCCTCCTTATTCACCCATAAGGAAGGCCTGTGCCCCAGCAGTAGGGACATTAAAAATATCTGATGGTTAGACCAAAATTGAAGTTTCCGTTTTTTATGTATGATTTTATGCTGGATTAAGGAAAATTCAGGATATTTGACATCACGATACCACCAAAAGAATGACATAATAAGAAACATAATAGCCGAGTTCTTACGTTATTAAATTCTTATGCAAATAACGTATGCTTTCTTCAGTATGCTGTTATTTATCTTATTTATAAATTCAATGTCGTCGGTCTGTATTAGTTTGTCAGTAAAATTGTCTACACTCGTCTGCAGATATGTTATTAGTGAATATTTCTAAAGTTGTTCAATAATTAGAACAAAAGACGATAAATAATGTCAATATCAAAGCTTTCCTTTTACAAAAAAGTAAAGTTGATACCTATTAAAAATTTAATTCTCTTTATTTTCTCTACCAAGGAAATCACGGTGGAATTATTTGTTAACAGTTTCAGTTTGTTACGGAATACTTTTAGTGTAAAATAAGTTTCTAAATATGAAAAAAAGCGCTAAAAGCGTTACTGGTTTCCAATAATTATGCATATTTTAATACTATTTCTTGCTTTTTAGAGCTGTTCATTTTTTACTTTTTTGTGGAAAGAAGGTATTCATATTTTAGCGATGACATTATAAATAAAAAGTGTTAATATTTCACACTTTTCAATGGTACCCCTAATAACTCAATTTTCACTTTTCGAGCTGTTTGTTGTTAAGGAGTTCCGTTAAGCCTTCGCAGTTCTAATCTAGTTCAGAACGTCCTTGACCATATTTAGGTACCTTACTTGTTTCAGTTTGTCATAAACCTACTATATTTCAATCACTATACAGTTCCCGTTTGATTTTGAGGAGTCCTCGTGTGCATCTTGAAGATACAATGCCAATGAAATTAAATGTTATCATCCTTAAAGTATCCTCTTTCAAACAAAAAAAGGATCTTTGAAATCGGTTCATAAACAAAGAAGTCGATCATGCGTATAAGTTCATGAAAATGTAAAAAAACGACAGTATTTTTAGGATTTCTTGAAAACTGCTGAACCGATTTCAAAGTTTAAAAAAATGGGACCAACTTGGAAACAAACCTGATGTAATAACGTTTGAATCATTTCAATCAAAGCCGTATTCGAGTAATCAGTGTACATACATAAAAAATATACGCGACGAATAGATAACCTCCTCCTTTAAAATTTTTGAAGTTGGTTAAAAACTTAAAAACAAAAACAAAAACAGCTTCAAAATTAAATACCTCTAAAAAGCAAGAAATAATATTCAAATTATTAGTTACGCATATCAATATTAATAAAACACGTCTATTGAAGTCGGGTGGGGTGGACCATCTTTTCTTTTTATAATTCTAAAATCCCCGTATGTTACTCGAGTAATCGAGTAACATACATAAAAAGAAAAAAAAAACATTCCGACGAACTGAGAACCTTTTTTAGTCGGTTAAAAATATACGCAACGAATAGATAATTTTCTCTATATCAATTTTTGAAGGCAACGTATCCGTTTAGATTTGGAGGTAGAAATTGTTGCAATATAAACTCATTTCATACTGCATTGCTTTATTCCCCCGTTTCCTCTTCAAGACTGAAGGAACTCCTATCAACACTATCATATTTCCAGTCATATATAATATTACCTAATATCATGGTTCAGCTTCTTAAGCTTTGATCAGTCAACGTTGAGATCTAGATCTTTAACGTAAAATGAAACAGCTGAAACTACGTCACGGCAATTTAATTTGAACGTGTACACTTTTGGTGTTTCATTGATTATTACTACTCTTTTTATTAGTTTTTTTTTTCGAGTAGTTTTGTGGCACACATAGCCTTTAATAGTACTATCTATTATGTGCTTTAATTCCAAAATGTACCGAGTACCTCATATGGTCGGACACGGTCAAACAATTATGAGTTTTGGCACTCAAGATAAATATTTGCATTTTTATGGTATTATGATAGATAATATTTAAAATTAACCTGTATAAATCTTTCGAGGTTTCACAGTGAAATAAAGAATGTGCTAAATAATTATTATTTACTTAAGTATACGGTATGACCATCGGCGTTATTAACTGATTATTTCATTAAAAATAATCAACTGACAAATAAAAATAACTATATGCCTTTTTACCCTACTGCAAGGAAAGGGTTAAGTTTTTCACGCGTATCTTGTATGCATGTACAGTACGTATGTATGTATAGTTTTTATATAATATTCTATGCTACCTCATATCTTTCAAACGGCTTTCTATCATTAATATATCTTTAGATTTGTCTTGATAGCCCTTTTATTTAAGTAAGTGACTTTAAAAAAACAACATGGCGGTGTGCGGTGCTATTATTTGAAGTGAAAAAAAAAGTTTTTTTAGCGTAACTGCTTCATTGCTACAGCACACTTACTCGCTTTTCAATTATAATCACAACTAAACCTAAACAAGCTATACATTTCCGTACAAACATCCCTCAAGTCTTTACCACTTCAAATCCCTTGGTCAAATGGATGCTGCTGCCAACATGCCCATCCACCTGACAATTCCGAGACATTCCTCGTCTATTCCATTTAATTACGCTCCTAATCGACCCAATTCCCAAATTGATTCCACCCTAAAGAATACGAAACTGTGTACATAAAACAATCTACAGAAATATGGCCGTTGTCTCCTAAGACAGAAGGGTGATGGAAAAGCTCTTTGTACAGCCAAGCGAAGATGTTTTCCTTGCTAATAGAATGACAAACATCGACCAATGTAGAGGGATTGCTTGTCATCCGTCAGAATCCCTTTTCAGACTGCTTCCCACAGGGGCGTCGCGGAGAATAACGTTGTAACTGTAATATCTGATTTTACAAGATTATCATTCCATTTTGTCACTTAAAGGTGTGCGCTTCGAGTAAATACCGATGACAGATTTCCCCGTTAATTTAGGTAGGTGATTTATGAACAGATTCTTAAAGGCTACATCAGTTTTGGAACGTTTAAAGTTTAATACCGTCGCTGAAATGACCGTCGCTGAGAGTGACGGGTGTAATGAAGTTTATTTATAGCTCAAGTCAATAAGTATTTGCTGGAAATATTGGATTAATCACATTTAAGCAAATATTTTATGAATCTGGCAATTTCTTAAAAATACAATATTACATTTCAGTCATTTTTATTTTAACAGTAAACAGGTGTTTCTCTATTAAGGCTAAAATTATCTTAATCATGCACTTTGAACATAAATTACTAATGTTTTGGAACAATTCAATATGCAGGATAATGTTATAATAAATTATTTGGACCCCCAAAATTATAATTCACTTCCCCTATGAGGCTGCCATGATAACCATGGATCAGTTTTCAAAGGGGTCTCTCAAATTTTCTCCTAAGTGCATTGGGGTATCTACCAACCCCAAACACGAGTAAATCTTGGAGATTAAATATTATGTTGGCACATATCGATTGTAATAAATACGAAGGTATACATGGAAAAAAATTACCTTAAAACTAATAATATTGGTGCTTTTTGTGCTTGTTTTATTTAAGTTTTGACCACCAATAGTATTATTTTTGTGGAGCTGTTACTGCTAGTGGCTCCGTGCGCTGTAGAACTCGCGTTAAAAAAAGCTCAAAATGTATGTTGTTTAAAAATTAATCTACATGCTGTTTGGTAAATTATTTGCTATATTCGTAGATAGATGGTGCTTCTAATTTTTTTTTATCAATTTCGAAAAACTGGTTTGATTAAAAAATTATATATAATTATTGAAGGTTCACAAAATTTCACGAGAATCGGTTAAAAATGCGACCTGAAGAGGAGAACAAAAGGCATCTGGACAGCGGGAAGGACATACGAAATAATTTTTGCCCAGGCTGAAGCAGAGACGCTTCGCTCGCGCTTTGCGCTCGGTTGGTCAATTATTATTTGCTTTACTTGAAATCTCTCTTCAAATATTATTCCTATTTTGTCACGACACTTTACATTTTAATGCAGAATTTTAACTCTGTGACTAGCTGCTATTATTAAGTGCTCAATCATTAATATCGTGGAAGACACAAAAACGTTTAAAATAAATCGCAATACGGTAGACATTTCTTAGTTTGTTTAGTTTCATTGAATTTAGAAAAATAATCAACTTTCATCTTCATTTGACGCTGTGTTATGTTTAGAATCATCTATCTAATCATATTTTATCATCTTCTGTTAACTTATCACTTCAAACCTTATCATTGTTAAATATGAACTACTATTTAAGAACACAATTTATGTGCTACTACATTTCTCGTTTTGTCAGTCAGAATCCATTATGTCTGTAGACAGTTCCTTGCGGATCATAAAATATTTGGCTGTCAAATGATATCAACTCCGACACTTCTGGAACTAAGGTAGTATGCTTGAGCGATTAAATATTTAAAGGATAGTTACCACCACACAAAAAAGGTTTATATTTTGATATGCACGTAAATGTAATAATTGTCTACTGATATGTGGTGAAAAAACCAATGTATTCTCTTTTTTATCCAAAGAGTGTCCTTATTTCAAGTTTCAATTAAGTGGTGAATAATTGTGTTTTTTTCTCTTTGTTGTTGGTAGCGTGGCAAGATATGAAAAAATTTGTCGATACCGGAGTGTTAAGTTATCGGAATGTAATTTTTGCCAGCTATCCAAATGATTTACGTTATCAGAATGTCATTGTGAATGTATATGATAATGCCGTCGTATATTTAATTTCATTAGGTTTTTTTTTAAATTGGTAGATAGTTAAACTGACGATGTCATCACTACCTGGAAATGCGTGTATTGTAAATTAACTAACATATTTTTTCAAAGCGAAAGTTTATACTATGTCATATAAACCTGTTTGTATTTTATTTTATTTTCGCCAAACTCTAAAGCTTTATAAATCTCATTATAATGTATCGTATATCGTGTATGAAATCTCGTATATTACATTATAGCCCCTATTTCAAAGACGTGTCAATTGTAAATGATATTTGACAATTTGGTGTACATTGCGTCAACCAATTTGAAACTAGAATATATACTGATCAAATTACTTATAGACACCGCAACGTACATCAAATTGTCATTGTAATTTACAATTGACACGTCTGTGAAAGAGGGCCAGGTGGTGACGATGACTTTTGATTAAAAACTCTCTCAATATTTTCATCAAGTATATTTTCCTAATTTATTGATTGATTTTTTTAATGTTATTTACTTATACATAAAGAAAAAAGCATTTTGTAGTCCCTGGGATATACAAAATTTTAGGTCACAAAGCTACTGAATCTCATTGTCGATTTTAAAGAATCAATGCGATATTTCGATATACATATTTTTATATAGTCAGTGTCATATTATTATTATACGGATTCAGACCAAATGCAAAAACATCATAGGTAATCAAACAACCATATTGTTCACATTTTTGAACTGTTTTATAGCCCAAGATGGGTCTTTGGAGTGTTTGTGAAGGCAGCTTTTATCGCGCGATTTGCATTTTTTGGTAGCAAATAAAAGAGGAAACAATTTTGATCGTTCTATGTAGTTGGGTCCTTAATTTGAACACTTTGGAATTTCCGATAAATTTTGATTACTTATACATTGTGAAATGCAAAAAATCTAAAAACTGAATAAGGTTTTTTGTATGATTCAATCGACACGAGTGCTCATGTTATTCGAAATCGTCCATTTCTTAAGAACGTGAACAATGTGGTACCGTATTTTATAAACATTGAATTATGCACTTGAGACATGATTTATAAGTAACATTATCTGTTATTTCTTTCCATAGACATTGACTTTTATCAATTAACTTTCATAATTCACAGAATGACTTTAAAATGGCCGAAAACGATCTGGCATGCAAGGTACTTAAAAAATCTGGATCAACAGACTCCACTACTCCGAGTGATTTTACGGTTGTAACTCCTGGAGTGTACTACCCTCGACAAAGTAAGTGTTTCTAAAAATAAATGATTTTTAATTTGTCAACATTACTATTGACGATTTTTCATAATCCACTCTCAGAATAAACGTCATAATCAAGCATTATTTTCTTCCCTGTACATAAAAATTAGAATTGTTACATTAATATTTTTGGTTGAACTTGATAATACGTTTCCAGGGATTATAAACCAGGTCCGTTGGGACACAGCCAGACAAAAAAGGACGAGGGCAGTATTAAAAAATGGAGAAATTAATATTGAGAAGTTTCCTAATCAGAAACTCAATTTCTTTTCTAGGTGGTTTGTTTCTATGGTTGAAGCTAGATGGAGGTGGACTCTCCTAAACTTCTTCTTAGCCTTTACTGGGAATTGGTTGTTTTTTGGACTAACTTATTGGTGCATATCTCTTACTCATGGAGATCTAATTGACAACCATCTTCCTCCAAATCAGAACGAATCAAATTGGACACCGTGCATAGAAAATATTTATGGTTTCACATCAACATTCTTATTCAGTATCGAAGTACACACGACTGTTGCTTATGGTAAACGAGCTATTACACTCCACTGTCCCGATGCTATATTTGCAATGTGCCTACAATGCATTATGAGTTCTATATTCCAGGCTTTTATGATTGGAATCCTATTTGCAAAACTTACTAGACCAAAAGCCAGAGCCCAAACAATACTATTTAGTAAACACGCCATAATAAGCCTCAGAGATGGGAAACTGTGCATGATATTCAGGGTTGGTGATATGAGAAAATCAAGGATATTGAATATCAAAGCCCATATGTTTGTCATAAGGCTGCAAACAGAATTAGATTACTTAGATAACAATGAACAGATTGAACTTCACACATACATGGACAGTTGTGAATCCAGCTTTTTTCTGTGGCCTGTGTCTGTGGTTCATGTGATAGATGAAACTAGTCCCTTTTATAGAATATCAGCGGCAGATTTTTTATGTGGAAAAATTGAAATTTTAGCTGTTTTTGAAGGCATTATTGAATCTACTGGACAACCGATTCAAGCTAGATCAAGTTATTGTGAAAACGATATTGAATGGGGACATAGATTTGTTCCTATGGTTAGCTATGATGGACAGAAGAAAATGTATGAGGTAGATTTTTCTAAACTGAGTGAAACTGAACAATTTGATACTCCATTATGTTCTCCTTTTGAGTATGAACATTTCGTTTCAGCTCTTAATGAATCAGATGAAGTTGAACAAGTTGGTGTTACTCACTAAGTTCAAATAGTTACAAGATTAAGTGATTAAAAACATAGAAAATAACTATCAATTTCTAAGAACTCAAGTTCTAAGAAATTTATATTTTGAAGGGATTGAAAGTATATACAAAACGAAACAACAATATTTGTAGGTTTAATTATCTCTTCATTTTTACCCGACTTCAAAAAAAGGAGGAGGTTCTCATTTCGATTGTATGTTTTTTATCGTTGTTCGCGCGTATCACACACGCTTTGGCGTTCATGGACCGATCTTGGCGATTATTTTTTGTTTGATTGAGTTTTCGTGCGAGATGGTCTCATTTATTTATTTTTTAAATCGTTTCTGTAGTTTTCAGGTAATCCTTAAAATACTATGATTTTGGTTAACAACCATAATGTGTTTATTAGATTATATTTTTTTCTTGGAAAAGGGATTTCTTACACTTATGAAGTCCTGTTTCTTTCATGAATGAATCACAATGTGGCAATAATAAACAACTTGATGACTTAGTGAATTGTTTTATTTGTTGTAAACCTAATTATTAACAAGTATTTATTAAGAAGTTAAGTAAGCGAAAAGATCCATTTGTCAGGATAGAAAAATCAGAATAGACCTCGAAGATACACAAGGGATATGTATAGTGATTGAGGTATTGGTAGGTTTATGACAGTTCAAAACAAATCGAGCTATGGTCTGCGACGTTTAGGACTTGACTTGGACTACGAAGGCACATCGGAAATCCTTATAACAAACAGCGTGAATTTGGAAATTGTGTTATGAGTATTGTACCATTGAAAATATATAAAGTAAAAAATATTTACACACTTACATAAGTACCACAAAAAAATTGTAAATAAAAAAAAGAAAAACCACTCTCATAAACCTAAAAATAAAAACAAAAACAGCTTCAAAAGTAATTATTATTAATTAGGTTTTTGGAATTATATTAAATTATATTTATATTCCCGATTTCAAAATGTAGACGTTTTTTATTAAAACTGATATGCGTATCCAATGATTTGAATATTATTTCCTGCTTTTTAATTTCGAAGCTGTTTTTGTTTTTATTTTTTGGTTTAATGAGTTTTCAATCACAAAACAAACGATAAGTTTATAAATCATTGAGGTATGTTGTTTACAACAGAATAAATTGTTATTTTATGTCAGTAATACTTACTCAATGTTCAAATATATAAAGCTCAACATCAAAAATCTTATTTTTCTTAATCCACCTCACGTCATCTCCTACGCTACTAAACAATATTCCCTCGTTCTAGCATAAAATGTATTTGCTCTTTTGATTTTCAAAGGCGCTTCATAAGTTGCTCTTAAACATTATCGAGTTTTAATGAGAACACATAAATTTCTCATGTGTATACATAATAAATTATGCGAGTTCAATGATTTGTTAATCTATGTATATTAATATTAATTATCAACGGGCTATTGACTACGTAAATTTTCAACTTCGTCAAGTCAGAATCTAACAAGATTTCACGTAAAGTACTTACTCACAATTAATTAGTTTAACTTTGAACTGCGTGCCACAACTAATTAATTGTTGAATCGAACTGCAAATCTAGCGTGCGAATACAGGTCTTGAAATTATTTCGGTCTAGAACATCTAAACTTTTTCAATTAGGTACTAATACTGAAAGATTAAGATTACTATCAGTTCGTAAAAAATGTAGCTCACAAATGCGTCATAAAGAACCACACACGGTACTCATAAAGGTATTTCACACAAGATACGGACCAGAACTGGCCACGTGGAGACCATTCCATGCCGGTCGAGTAGATTTCCAATATTGTACGTGACGCAGCTTGCTTTAAAAATTAAGTAATGGTCTTCATTTTAAAGAATAAAAATTTTCGTTCGAGTCAATGGTGGCTTTTGAACAAAGGTGATGAATGAAAACAAAAAGCAATAATATTAAATAAATAAATATTTGACAACATCACATACATTGCTCCGATTCCAAAGTAAGTAGCTAAAGCACTTGTGTCAGGGAAATCAGAGATAACGGTGGTATCACAAACACCAAGACCTGAGCCAATATAGAAAAGTTCGTTTTCTAAACCGGGGATCGAACCCGGGACCTCAGAGATGGCGACACTTTGAAACCCTGTGTACAAAGCCACTCGACCACGGAGGTCGTTGAGTGGTCGAGTGGTCGTCGATATTGAGACACAATTTTATTGGAGCACGACTATTAAGTTAAAATTAGCAGAATCGAGGCTCAGGTAAACTGCTTCGTGCCGCATGGGAGCAACCCTTACTTCGTACGTGACCGAAAGAGCACTATTTGATTTTCATTGATAAAAATTGGGCTCCCTTTGTGCAAGTTAATGGGCAAAATTATGGAAAATGTTTTATAGCCCAAGATGGGTCTTTGTAATGTTTGTGAAGGCAGCGATTTATCGCGCAATTTGCATTTTTTTTGTAGTAAATAAAAGAAGAAAATGTTTTACATGTTCCCAACCTTTTCCGTGTATTTTTATGTTGGAAAATATTGTGGAGATTATAACATGTGCATATTTTAAACAACACGCATATCTCAAAGATGTTTTTCTTTGTTATTTTTTTAAATTGAATCTTTACTTGAATTGGATATCCAGTAAGCAATGTCAGTTTATAACTATGTAATGCTTGTTTTAAGCTATGCCATGCTATGCCATGTTTCTAAGCTAATAAATGTGAGTCCTTTTTCATTACACAAATATTTTATGTAATGATTGTCTAAATGGCTTTCTTTTCATCTCAAGATTCATTGCCTGTCTAATTGACTCGGTATGTACAGTCACGTCTTAAAATATGTATACAGTTTAGAACTTTGTCATTTGTCATTGATTTCTGTTAAAAAAAGTAATAGCTTTAAAAGTGACACAGTCCTAAACTGTATACATATTTATAGACGTTACTGTACATAAACATAAATCACTTTGTTACTTAAAAGCTTTTACTTCTCGCCTTACAGCGGAACGCGCCTTACACATTTTGATTTGTTCCCCGTTTTACAATTCCAATCGAGAGTTTCATGCAACTTCATATTAAATTTAGCAACGAATGTTGCTCCTGCTTCGCAAACGAAGCCCTATGAGTTTCACAGTCGATAATATAATTATTATTGTGTTTACAATGACGGAACACAGAGTACTTTCAATTTTTACGAATGGCTTATTTAGTTTGGCAGATTTTCCAAAGCATGGAACTATAAGTTGCAAATTTAAAATTTAACCATATAACCAGCGAACTAAAATCTATGGAAGTGTAATTGCGAACAATTATTGCTTAAAAAATGACACCATGGGGCTAAAAAATGACAACTCGCTCAGCATTTAGTCGGGCCAGCCACGCGACCGGTGACAGATGTTAGCGTTCTTTACAATAATTTATTGCAGTTTGTATTGTTAAGAAAAGAGAGAAAAAGAGAGTTTATTAAAAATGATGTCTTGTGTTAGAAGAATACAGTAAAAAGATGCAAAAATAACGTATCATATTTTTTCGTTTAACTATAGAAAATATCTATGAATATACAAAAATATGGTCGCTATTATGCAACCAGTGTTCAATAGCTTAGTTATTTTTTTTTTTATTTTTTTATTGCAATCTTTCACTTTCTACAGGCCTATGAAAAGCTTTTGGATATTAGTTTTCAATTCGATGCCTTAACATGGGTAGCCTTAGTATGTCATGCTCTCTTTAATCATTTCTGCGGTGGTGTCGTGTGAGGCGGGTCGTTACGTTCCCTCAAATATGGTTGAGCGAAGCGATGGCTGGTTCATGCGTCATGCTCGTGAACGGGTGCTGCCAGTGGGAATGGGTCTGCTTCTGCCTACTTGTCTTAACGTTTATTGAATTGTATGAATTGATATATATATATATATTTTTTTTTTGTAACAGCCTAGTCAGAACCTTAAATTTTTAATTAAGCTTGAAACCTGTAAATTGATTCAGTAGGAATGAGCTAATTAAATAACGTTATCTATTTATGAATCTATGTTATTTGTAACATGTATGAATGTACTGTCTGGAAACGATATACATCTTTGTAAATATCGTTCCTTCTAATAAAGCTGATAAGTTTTTTGCGCCCATTTTTCTTGTCAGCTAAAAGACGTCACAATGGGTAGGATAAAAGAATTGACGATTTAAAAATGCTTATTGTGTGAACCTATTTGAATAAAGAATTTTTCAATTTCAATTTCAACTGCATAGTTAAATGTCGCCATTTTTAGCTCCACCCACTTAGTTGTCATTTTCGTGTGGTGCCATTTTTTGAGCGCAATGCTTGTTCCATAGATTTTAGTTCGCTGCCTATAACTGCTGATTGCTATCTTTTTTAAAATACTAAAATATGTAGATGTACCTTAGAACGCAAAACCTGCGGTTCAGATACCTACAATGTTAGAACTTGTAGAAGAAGGCTCTAGTCATAGTGCAATCATGTGAGGCCTCCATATATAAAGGTAATCTCAAAACTCCTGTACCTGTACGTTCCTTTGACGCTTCCAAGCGACAAGTCAGCGTGACGTCGCGCCAACTCGACCAACTTTAAATTGGGGCACCGGCAATATTGTACGTGACTGTACGCTGGAGATGAGTAGGGTTGCCACGGTATACGTAAACAAGTAAAACTAGAAAGGAAAATAACTAGAAGTTTATTCTAATAGATTTAAAACAACACTCATTTGTTTGAATTAAGGCTCGTTACTCGTGTGTACAGCAGCGGTACGACATCGGCTCACCATAGTAACTCATCTCGGTAACCACGCCTGTTTACTATAGCGAGACGATGTCGTACCGCTGCCGCGCGACAAATGAGTAAAGGCTCTTAATATGCGTAATTAATCTGATATAGCTCAGGTCAATTAGCTCAGAGTTCATAAGATCAATGTGAAGAACGATCAAAATAATGCAATGACTGTTTTATTAAATTTGGTGTAATTCGGCGTCATGTGCCGTGTGGTGGTGTGCCAAATCCTTCTAAGATCCGAATTCACCATTCACTAAAAGTGTTTAAAAACTGTCACTGTCATAACAATGAAGATTTTTGTCAATTTTATGAAATAAAAACAATTCTAGTAAACTCGATATTGATCCTGTAGGTATCAATGAGCTTTTAAAATCGATTTGAAATAAACGGAGATCAAACTCGACACTAAAACAATTATGCAAAACTACCAATCCGCATTGGGCCCGCGTGGTGTGTTATGGCCCATCCTCCTTATTCACCCATAAGGAAGGCCTGTGCCCCATCAGTGGCGACATCAGAAATGGCTGATAGTCATGCAAAACTAGATTTTTCAAGCTATTGGTGAAATTGGCCCTTAGCGTATAGTAATTAAAATAGTAATACCTAATTGAAACATTTTAGTAAATCTTAAGACTATGTCAACAATTTGCCCCATCTTTAAACACCGTGCTAGAATATTTCAGCTGCTTAATTTGACTTCAGCTGCTTTTGACGCTAACAGTTTCAGTACAACACGCTTAACTGAAATGTGAGAAAAAATATGATTCTTAAATTCCAATGTCTACCTTTAAGCACAGAAATACTTGAGTATACAATACAAAAACCATTTATTTATATTCCCACATGTGTCCACATTAAGTCTGGGATTTGGCAATAAGAGCGAGATTCGAAATTCACATTAAAAAGCCCATTGCGTGTGTGGTTCATTACCGAAGCTTTTCATTGTTCGCCTGAAAATACTTTATCTTGAGAAAAATAACATTGATGACATTCGCAGACATAAAAGTCTCCTTTGTAATAAAACAAACATAATACGTGTATTAAGTTAGAACAACAGAGATCTGTAAAATCAAACTCATTTCGAACGACTCAGCGCTAAAGTAACTTTGCGGCGCCAATTTTCACTATTATGTCTGACATTGTTGTAACACTTATTCCATTCACTGCATCACCTATCGAATTACGTAAACGCCTTTATAAAGTGCATTATAATAGTGGAAATCAAAAGACGATCCCTTAATATTGGAGAGCAGATAAATTCATCTTACCATGTCTTGTATTAGTGTACTTGATTAAAATTCCAGGTATCCACAATACACAGGATATTTTTAGGATAAGTAAAGCGTTGGTAATATTCCTAGTTTGGCTCTAGGGTGTCTATTATGTTCATACATTCATCTACTATATTCATCTAGGAAGATATCCAGATAATTAGGAAATATTTTCACCTTTATAGGTAAGTTAACTTTTCAATATTCGTTTCTTAACTTGACTGTTGAACCTGGCCATATAAATAAAAAAACTTGATAAATCACGTGAAAGCTTTTCAGATATAAATAATGTCTTCCTATTAGAATGTACTAAAGGAAACCATTCGATGTAAAAAGTGTGGATTCCATTCACATTTGCCACATCAGGCGCTGCCCATCGCGTTATCCGTTAATGGAGTTGCCTAGTATGTGGACGTCTAAGCGCTATAAATTCCCAAGGAGCCCCTCTAAGTCTGGAATTTATTTCATATTATACCGAAAGATCTTGTGTAGAGATTCTGGCATCTAACGTTTCGTGTTAAAATTAATATGACGCTTGACATTTAATATTACTTGGTATTGTGTTACAATGTCTGATTTTAGCATCAAATTAATGCGATTTACTCTAATAAATCCCGAAAATTATATTAAGATAAATAATATTAGAAAAAATCGACTCACCCGTAGCACTAAGACGGGACTCGAACCCGCGCCCTTGGGATTCCGGCCCAACGCACTGACCAATTATGTTACCGAGTCGCTAGTGGGAGCGGCGAAAATTATACATCCCTTTTATGCGTGTGAGACTGAGCATAATATCTATTCCATAGATACAAACACTACACTCATCATTCATATAGGACAATATTATTTGCTGATCATATTCGATCAGTAGCTCATGCATGATGAACTCGATAAAAGTTTTGTCTTCAACCAAATGCCATTTTTTACAAATAATAAAAACTTTGTCAACATTAATTCATTAACGACCGAGTGGCCGCATGCGGCCAGATAACAATGGAATATCTATTGTGTCTTATTTTCTGGGCGTTGAAGGGAAGTCATTTTAGACATGAAATGAACAAAACGGCTCTTGTGCTTGTCAAAGTACAGGAACTGGAACTGAGGACTGGTATTCGCCATATTTATGTCTCGAATATAAGGTAATCGATGTCAGGTAATGTCACAGCACTACTCCCAAATCCGGAATCCAAAACTATATAACCTCGCAGTGAATCATCCAACAACTAGCACAATACGCAAGCGATGAACTATCTCGAACTTCGGACTCCCAACTATGTCTGATGCCATTGAAACCTAAACTATCTTCAAGTCCAATATCGCACTGTTTTTGTCGCCATTATTATTAAAGGACTTTGCAGTTTAGATGATAAATGTTAATGAAAATGGGCCCGATCAAACTAAGTTTTAATGATAACGAAAAGCCGAAATGTTATCATTTTGGTCACGTTTTACCTTAAAATCTTTGGTTTAGCTTAGTTCAGTGATGGGCAAAGTACGGGCCGCGGGCCAGCTTCGGCCCGCACAAGGATTTAATCCGGCCCGCTGACAGTCCTTCAAAACTAATATATATGGCCCGCGATAATTATATTTCGACGGTCCAGCAGTATGAAGGAGAATTTGACGACCTCCGTGGTCGAGTGGCTTTGTACACCGGTTTTCAAGGTGTCGCCATCTCTGAGGTCCCGGGTTCGATCCCCGGTTGGGTCAATTTAGAAAACGAACTTTTCTATATTGGCTCAGGTCTGGGTGTTTGTGATACCACCGTTGTCTCTGATTTCCATAACACAAGTGCTTTAGCTACTTACTTTGGAATCAGAGTAATGTATGTGATGCCGTCAAATATTTATTTATTTTATTTTTTATTTAATAATAGATGCATAGGTAAAGGAGCCAGCTAGACTAGCCGCGTAGTTCATAATATTGCGGGTCGCGGGGCGCGGAGAGCGGAGCGCGGTGAGGTGAGCCTTCGAATAAAAGTTAAATTGTAATTTTTTAACTAACGTGATGTTCATTTCTATAATTAAATAAAATATTTCAAAACAAAATAATTCTGGCCCTCCTCTGAATTTTTTTAAACTTTCTGGCCCCCCATGAAAAAAGTTTTCCCACCACTGGCTTAGTTAGTAGTTTTGTTTAAAAAAGTGATTGGTATCCCGGACCTTTTTATTAATCATTACATCAAATCTGAAGCGTAACCGAAGCTATAACGATTTAGTTTTTTTTATCACAACATTACCGTTGTTGTTTGACGACCTCCGTGATCGAGTTTTTGTACGCAGGTTTCCAAGGTATCGCCATCTCTGAGGTTCCAGGGTCGATACCCGGCTTGGTCAATTTTGAAAACTAACTTTTCTATCTCAGGTCTGGGTGTGTGTGTTTACCACCGTTGTCTTTGATTTCCATAACACAAGTGCTTTAGCTACTTACTTTGGGATCGGAGCAATGTTTGTGATGTTGTCTAATATTTATTTGTTTTATTTATAGTCATATTGTATGACATAATTTATTATGTCACCATAGAGTTTGTTCACGTGCGATTTAAAAACTGTTATAGTCCTCTTGTAAGTTCAGTTTTACTGACGCGGGCTTGTTTTGTGCTTGTATATTAAGGCGTAATTGCAAGTTTTCCATCTCGATGCGAGAATTTTCTATTCGATCGATATTGTTTGGTTTCCTGCATCACTACATATTATATAAAAACAAAGACCCTCGCCGCGTCTATCTGTCTATGCGCGATAAACTCAAAAACTCTTTAAACGAATTTTCATGCGGTTTTCACCAATTTATAGAGTGATTCCAGAGAAAGGTTAGTTCATCAGCCCGAGTGGACGCATACGGCCGGTTAACAATGGAATATCTTTTGTGTCTCATTTTCCGGGAATTGAAGGGTTAAGGTGTATCTAAGTTGAAGTTTTATGTAAATTGGTAGAAATATGATGATAATTGTGGAAGATGTCGGTAAATTAAGCTGACTGGGAGATCATTGCATCGAAAACGCTGCAAAAACCTTTTGAGGCTATAACCAAATAATGTATGATGAAATTTTTGCTCTTTTATAAGTCTACAAAAAAGTCCGCGATGGCATATTATGTCTGGATAGCTTACTTAAGCAATTTTTTTTTAAATGTGCACAAATAATGAGGTAATTCGAAAGGATTTAGACAGATATAGTATTAATCCTTATTAAATAAAATACGTTTGTTTTATTTAACCATTTTATGCACATAATGTTAACTTTTTACACTATATAGTTTTTTTAATATCTTAGGAGTTATTATTTGCTAATAAAATTTATGCTTTAACACTCGTCATAACATAAGCCGAGCGATAATGCACACGTACTATACAACGTGTTACAAAAGTACCCCTAATGCCGAATATGGTAGATAGAGACCATCAAACTGAAACAGACTTTTGGAGCGAATAGAGGTGATGACTGGAAGGTACTTTTTTTGTTTTCTTTTTGGGTGTTGTTGGAAGGTTGCAATTGGCAAGGAAGGAACCGAAGCGACGCGAGGGCGAGTCGCTAGTAATCATTAATTTACTTTTTTACATTGCAAATTACATACCCCCTGGATCTATCTCTTCTGAAGAATAACCCTTAACATTATTAAATTGCTTTTTTTCCCATTCGCAATGCAATTTTTTTATTAAAATTAATAATATATTACACAAAATACTAGAGTGCTACGGGTAAGTCAAGTTTTCTAGTTTTTTTTTTATAATTATTCTTACTCGCGTCATTCACACATGTAGCATGGAAATCAAGTATTTACATAATCAATTTACAAATATTTAAACATATTTTTTTGCCAATGTCGAGGTCAAACAACGCTGGCCATAGCAAATAAGTACTAGAATATTTAATCATGATCTTGTAAGGTCTCGGTATTTCAGCAGTTTTGACCGCTAGAATAGCGAAGGCTGCGGGTTCTGTTCCTACCTAACCCATTAAAGAAAAAATATTTTTTCTAAATTTTAAGATCAATAATATTTTTCCCAAATTCCTAAAAAAAAATTAAAAACAATTTTCTTAGGAATTTGGGCAAAATAACACTTAACTTATAATTTCCTATTTCCCGCATTTTATCGCCCATTAACGAACTGCTACTAACACAGCATATTCCACCGTCTTCAGTGAATGCTCGGTATTTCTGGAAAGTGTGTACCAATCGGACACTTCCCAGTTTCCCACGTCCGCTTACAGTCCGATGGGAATCGTAAACTGAGCGCTAATGCATATCCTTTGAGCCTTTAAAGTGTTGCTAGTATTTCCCCAGACCAATTGAAAGCTATTTGTAAATAGCGTAGTATTCCTTAATGATCAATATCGCTTGAACAATTGCCGATCGCATTAATGATTCATCTTGAAAAGGTTTGATTTTTTCAGTACGTTCTTCTTTATTTATGAATAATAAAAATAATTAATTAGAATCAGCGATCTTTCAACAGCATCAGAAGGTATTTGTATAGACATAACTATACTTAGTTACAGTTCGTAAAAAAATAAAGTACAATAATTCTAGACTACAGGTATAGTTATTCAGTTTATCTATATTTCGAGCTAACATTGTAAATGATATTTGACAAATTTATCAATAAATTCGACCACGATACACATCACTATAATTGTTTTTTTGGGATGTAACCCTTTGATCAAAAGAAAACCATTACCATTTAGAGCAATAATTTATGTTAGCAATTAACATTTTCAAAATAATATAGGCACCTTCGAAGGAAATCAGTTCTTCCAATTAATATTTCCTCAACACCGAACCGATGTCAGAACGATTTGTACCAAACTAAATATTTAGACATTACAAGCATGTAGACTTTATCCTACACGGCGAATAGATTAGTGAGCCGACTGGAAGTGCTTAAAACTTTACGTAGTGCCTCGTAACCGTTACGGCACATTAAGCTACGGTATTTAGTTCTGAGGTGGATCTTGTTAGGGAAATTGCTGACATACTTGACGATTCTAGAAGTTCTATATTTGTTTTTGTACAATGTTTGTAGTGGGAAGTTGGTTTAAGGTCTTGGTGGGAATAGTGGGCGTAGTAGCACCAGCATTACCTTTGGACCTTTGTTCGCAAAATATTATATTCACAAATTAATATTTCATTCTCAAAATATTCTAAATACAATCAAACACAAGATAAAGTTGAGTTTATTTTGTTTAATGAAAAAAAACCTTACAATTGATTAATGAAACTAACATATTTATTTTAAGTATTCTAATAACGTGATTGTGTTTGATAAACAGTAATAAGTCGTAAATCGGTCCCGATGAGTTTTACTACTGTTAACAACTATTATCCCATCTAGTTGACAGTGGCGAGTGGTACCTCATTGTTCTGAACTATATTTGTAAAAAGCCTACTTATGATATTTCAACTCAATTTGTGTTTTTTACTGCTTCTATTCGGATATAAAAAAAAACGTTGATTTGGTCCTTCAATCCGGATAAATTGAATTATTTAGAAATGTGTAACGTAACATTTTGATGGGTCCTAAACTGAACCAAAACTTCCGTCTGAGCTAGGTAAATGCAACCTCCTAGAACATTTAAATCGTAAACTTAGTGCAACAATATAAGCACAACTTAAGTGCATACGCAATAAAAGCTGCTGTTTGTTTAGAGTCGTGTAGTTATGTTTTATATGCTCTGGAGGCTAAGACAAAGAAGAGGAGTTGTAGAGTAATTATTCAGAATTTATCACGTTGTATATCGACCTATATCTCTGTTATTACGTTTTTAACTGATTCTAGTTGATATAGTTTACCGAAAACCATTTTCACTGGGTAAATATTGGAAAAAAGGAGGAGTGATTCCCTTTATTCGATTACCGTAAAAACGTGTAGTTGAAATTTCATTATCCCCACAAAATGTTGCCATGATACTCAAACGTCCATCATCTTCGGGTGACGACATACCCTCCCAAAACCTGACTTACGACTAAATAAACAATCCTAATATTCGACTCCATACATAATCCCTACCATTCTTACCCCATAAAAAAGGGATATTTCCCTACTAAAGCATACCATAAACACAATACGTCTTACAATTATGTTGCGCCCACTGACGACTTTATGTATAGCGTAATAAGTGACAATATTGCTTAAAGTACACTTTGTGTCAATGTTTCAGTCGTGCACTGCGTAACGTCTCCTAATTCTGCTATAAAAGTATGGCGCACTTAAGTTTATTGCGATCTAAAGTTAATAACTTTGAGGGTCGTTGTTGTAAGCCTCTTTAGTTATGTGACTGTTCCTTGGACGTAAAATCGGGAAAGAATCTGTTTGTATTGGATATTATATGACTATCGTTTTGTGCGGCTGAAACGCGTTACTAAATGTGTTGACATAGTATTAAAATAACTTTTACGAATAGTCATTATTTTAGTATATCTGGAGTTAATGTTTGTCGTCATAAACATTTTTACACAGAACAGTCTTTTATAAACTAAAAAATTGTTCATATATAAAACTTAAACGAAAAATTTTCTGTTCTATGAAAATATTCTGTTCCAAAAGTCGAATCTTAAGACCCGAATAGATAATTATAATCATTCAAAAGTATTACCTACGTACCTACATTGCATATCAAAATATGGTTTATCTGATAAATGCATAGAAGTTAATTCCTTCTACATTGGTGAGATGGCGCTGGCTTGCAGCGTAAGAATTGATATACTAGAAGAAATTCGACGTTCTCACTAGTGACTCGGTAGCTCAGCGGTCAGAGCATTGGACCGGATATCCAAAGGTCGCGGGTTCGATTCCCGTCCGAGAGCATGATCTGGTGCGAGTCCTATTTTTTCTAGTATATTATTTAGTATTATATAAAAATCTATCGAATCTAAAAATAACTATTGCATTTAAAAAAACTGTTCCTGCCTAAACGAATAACTCCAAAAGCTTCATGAAACAACTTCCTGCAAAAGTATTTCGATTCCAAAATTCCTTAAGCCTATGCCAGTTCCATAAATCAATTTTGTCAGGAATGTACTAGCGTTATACGTTTTAAAATGTCACGTTAGAAATTTACGATGGTGTAGCAAACGAACAACAATAACTAGCGCTTAAGTAGATACATGGTTCTGCCAAGTTATGACTCTTGGCCGTATGCCAAAGGCTTTACACACTCATTTACTTGATTACTCGACTGGAATCATGGAAAGAAAAGGTGCATTTGTTTAATCATGAGTTTTAAAATATTATGTCAGAAAGCTTAATGGAGGAGTTAAACTGAAGCACTATTAGCAGCATTACTTTACGGTGGAAGTTATGTAACTCAGTGTTGTTTTTATCAAGAAAATTACCTTACCATTAAGTTTCATAGCTACGACGCGACAACGTCAAGCCTTGAAATTTTAGCATTGTACGAGCATTCCCCTGCCACGACTCTATCAACCTGTTTTACAATAATGCATGCTTTTTTCTTCCCTTTGCTTTTAGCATTGAAGAGTTCTTTGACATACTAGCGAATGATGTTCCTGAGTGGCAGAAAGAGATAGCTTCGAATAATTGGGGCTGTTGGACCAATACAGTCAACATTTTGATAGTCTTATTCATCTGTTACGATGGTTGCTAATAGCGAACGGTGGTTGGTATAAAATGATATACTTATCATGTTTAGTTAGCAGCTGCCATGGTAGCACGGCTTTTCACTAGCCCGGAAGCCTTATCTGAATCGTTCTCAACTGCGGCTATCAAGACAGTAAATCAAGACAATGTGGCTATTACACGTGAATTTGCCGCCTTCAGTACTCCACCGATAGTTACTTCGAAGCGAACTGATAACGGTCTGACGTAATTTGACCATGATTCAGCTTATGGGAATGTTTGTATTTCTGCTCCAATACATATATTCATTTTTACCGATCCATAATATGATGTGTCACTGAATTTGCCAGACCCAACGGTTTGCAGTTAGCATTAAATTTATACTTATATTAACGGTAGGTATTCATTTAAAAAAAATATGACAACAGAATAAGGTTCTCACTTTAAAAGGGATACGACAAAAGGTAAGAATAAATTTTACTAAAAAATTACTTTTGGAAATAAAAAACAAAAGAAAATCTCACCCAGATTCACGAAGGTTTGCGTTTGAACGTTCCGCTGCGGTCAGGCGCCTCACCCAAATTCAGTCGGTTTTATCACAGTAGAAATAAGTAACAGTATTACCTTAACCATCATCTCATCATATCAGCTTAAAATTATGTGCCCTAAATGGAAAACGTATTTGGGATCATAGTGCACCGAAATGACGCGCTCAGGAGTCTCGGTATACTTTGGTACATAAAAGTCGCAATTGCATCTCCACCTCTACTTACGAACAAGCAGCATGTGTGAGAAGAATTGTCTACTAAATTTCATAAAAAAACAAAAGCGATTCGTTTTATTACCTATCGGAGTCCAGGCGAATGCTCTGACCAACTGAGCTACCGAATCTTTAGAAGATTCGTTGCAACGTTAATTTTAAGGCGCGAAGTTATTAAATTAATTTTTCAGACTTATACAAGGTGGCTCAAAACAACCCAACCATTTCGAGCTTGAAATAGAACGCAAAAAAGTGCGTGTACAAAATGAAGCTAGTGTCATTCGTGAGTTCGCTCCTTAGATTTTTTGCCATCACGCCTTTACACGGGAGATCAGCGCTCATTTTGCGTGCGCGCCAATTTTAAAAATAATCGATCGACCACCAGGAAGCGCGTGAGTCTCAATTGGGATTATCTAGAGCGACTATTCTCGGATTTACCGCATAAGCGACCTGACTTGCATCTCAAGGGCTACAAAATTCAGATTGTGCAAAGTTTCCAAGAGTGTGGTCTACGAGGACAACCCACGAAATCTGACTTTGAAAAGGAGTATTGAAGATAGGATCGCACTGCTTCCTCAATATCTTCTTCGAAATTTCTTCTCAGTATTTTTAATCGCTTTGAGAGGTTAATTGCCAACGAAATGGCCATCATTTAAAAAATGACACTTTCTAAAAGTGAAATTTATTTATTCATCTATCATTGAAACTAATAAATAAATATTAGAATAAGTTTCTTGATTTTCTATTTCATCCAAAATCGTCGTTCTGACTCCCTGAATAATTTTTAAGTTTAAACATTTTTTTTTGTTTTGAGCTTTTTTGAATACCGATCAGTATTGTACGAGTTGGACACTATTCGAGATAAAATACTGCTTACTTATCTACTCTATGGTTTTATCAAACACGACCCGTTGGGCGGCCCGGTGGTTTCTACTGATTAGTACTCAGTACGTTTAATCTTATCCATCCGTTTCGTACTCGCCTAATCCACGTTAAGGAATGAGTATCTACTAATTCTACGGTTAAGACAAGTGGTCCGATTCGCTTCTTTGTCTTTTCATGGATTTCGGTATGGCGATATTAATTTGGCTACTGGCATTATTATGGGTCTACAACTTACTTTAGAAAAACTTACACTTTGTGAACGATTGATCGAATGAATAGTTTACCTAAAAACCATTGCTCGAGCTGTCGTAGTTTCTTTGTCATCATTTTGATTCAATAAAGATTCGGCGACTTAAAAAGCACAGGATACTTTATTCATCCTTTATTTTACCACGTTTTTATAAGTTCTTTTTCGATTCCCATACATTAAAGTTTAAAAATAAAAAAAAATACACATAAGATTGCAAAAAAAAATATTTCTTGTTCAACTTTTATTAAAATATACAAAAATATCTTGGGTATAAAATATTATATCCAACTTTATAGAGAGAAGATCAAACATATCTTGCCCACAGTAGCAGTCCCCTCAATTCCAAGAAACGGGCCTCTGAACAAATAAATATGACGGATGGGTCGCGAATCGCGATGTTCAAAGTAAACAAAAATAATGTCTCCGCTCTGAAAAACATAAGTCTCTGAAGCGAGAAATTAAAATTTTGATTAAGTTTGGCGACCAAACACTAAAGGACGTATTTGATTAAGCGGAGTCGTAATTGATCATAATAATGATACTGTCTACATTATTATGTATATTCCTCAAAGAAGAATACTTAACCTTTTTACGTCGTCCAATCTTTCAATACCGAAGGTCCTTAGCTAAATCTTTGACGCGTTTAAGCAGATCAATAACAAATCCAAAATAGTAAGGAAAACCAAAATGATACTACTCCACATTTTTAAATAGAGAAATGAGCTAGGTTAGGTAGGAGATTTTAACGTAAAATAAAAAAAGTTTTTCGAAGATTCACTATTTTACGATTCGGCCGATTTTCGTTGCAAGCCACCTAAGCGCAACTTTCAGCAATGGCCCAGTTTATCCACCCGGCTCCCAACGGCTTTCGATGTTAACGGAGTTTTGTTTAACTTCACCAATTGTGGTTAAAAATGTCATTAAATTATGAAGAGTTTATTAACATTCATAATTATCTTCATTATGTATCAGTCACTTGCCAAAAAAACCTTGGAAATGTTAACATTTGACATTCCTCAAATCACCGCCAGCTATAAACAAGTTAATACCAAACCAAATAAAAAAGGTACTCCACATATAATACTAAATAATATACTAGAAAAAATACGACTTGCACCAGATCATGTTCTCGGACGGGAATCGAACCCGCGACCTTTGGATAACCGGTCCAATGCTCTGACCGCTGAGCTACCGAGTCACTAGTGGGAACGTCGAATTTCTCCTAGTATATCAACTCTTACGCTGCAAGCCAGCGCGGGTTCGCGGTTCGCGGGTTCGATTCCCGTCCGAGAATATGATCTGGTGCGAGTCGTATTTTTTCTAGTATATTATTTGGTATTATATAAAATAGCATTGTGAATGCTTAAATCTCAAAATTTAAAAAGGTACTCCACATTTTTAAATAAAATAGAGAAATAAGCAGGTGTTCGTTAACGTAAAATAAAAAGCGTTGTTCTAGGACTCACTATTTTATTGCGATGGATAACTTCGGCCGACTTTCGTTACAAGCCGCCTAAGCGCAACTTTCAGCAATGGCGCAGTTTATCCGCCTGGCTCCCGAGGGCTCTCGATATTAACGGAGCTTTGTCTAACTTCACCCTTTTGTGGAGCTAAAGCCAATGCAAGCATAGAAATAACTCAGATTAGATGTTTTAATGTTCGAAATCCAAGTACCTAGTTGAAATACTAATTGTTGGAATTATTTGCTTGATGGTTTTCTAAGACCATCAAGTACTAAAGAAACTCAATTTCAACATATTTTAGACTCGATTTTCAGTATGACACAAAAAAAATATTTTTTTATTTGTTTCTTTTTCTATAAGAATTATGGAAAAATTTGCCTTAGACCTAATACAGAAACATTTCTTGCAATTTGCATTTTATGACTTTCGAATGGGTTGTTTTCGCGGTTTTTATAATAATGTATTCAATAACTATTTCCATATATTTTCCTAGTCAAAAACCATCTTAAGTACACTAATCATATCTTAATTCATCAACGCCCGAGCGGACGCAGGCGGCCGGATAAAAATGGAATATCTATTATGTCTCAATCAAAACTGAAATGATTTATTTAACCTTACATATGCTGAGATGTACATAGAAATCTCACCATCAAGTAATTTCTTAAAGCATATTTTAGTAGCACAGATCCTTCTGTAATGGAATAACAAACACACCAATAAACGAGCTTATTATAATATTAGAAGGATAACCTTTGCTCGCATGGATTCAATTTTTCATTTTTACGAGCTTTCAAGCATTCTTTGCCTACATTTTATCAAAAATGTCTGCCTTTTTCTTGAGCCGTTGTGATTGGGTTATTTGTTTTTGACTTGACTTGAGTAACAGTTTGCTTTTCAGAAACTTTATTTTTCCAATTAAATATTATGTTTACTGAAAAAAAGATACTGATTGATGGGAATCAAAACATCACATACTATGCAAACACAAAAATATATATTTTTTAAGAGCAATACTTGAAAAACTGTGTTATTTCACCGAAACATTTTCTTCAAATAAAAGAAATGATTTACAAGAAACTACTTCAATACTCAGAAAGTGCTTTGCTTTTTATCTCTAAGTTTTAGTACCAGAAACCGCAATGGAGCAAAAATAGTTGAGTAATGTTTCGTAATATTTTACGTTACGCAACCATTTACCTCTTAGATGGCCGAAAGCTTTCACCGGCGTGTAGCATCGTCGATATTCGACCAATAATTCACAATCGCATCTTCCTTACACAACAATTCCATTTATTGAGGCATATAAATGTTGTAGGCCTTTTTTGAAACTGTCCGCGAGGGAAATGTCCAGATTTTTCAAACAGCATATTTCAATTTATTTGATTGATTTATTTATCTGATTGTTGACATATCGCTTATCGGCAGGATTATAATTAATCTTACATCCAATGAACATTATTTAATATGCAAGATACTACAAAACCCGAATTTTGTTTATGACAAATAGACAGACTAATACCGAAATAGTGCTCATTAAGTTACGGTGCATACACCGCAATTCCTTTAGTCTATTGCGAGCGACCGAGAGGAATAGTTGATGCGCCGCAAAGGTTGGTTGTGAACGGATCGTCTATGTAATTGAAGTCATTGGTGACAAATTAGTATTATTTTCATTGATACATAAATAAGATAACCTCCGTGGTCGAGTGGTTTGTACGCCGGTTTTCAAGGTGTCGCCATCTCTGAGGTCCCGGGTTCGATCCCCGGCTGGGGCAATTTAGAATACATTTTTTTCTATATTGGCTGTGTGTTTGTATTTCCACCGTTGGCTCTGGTTTCCATAACACAAGTGCTTAAGGCCGTATACAGAAAGAAAGCTGGAAACTTATAAGCGCTTACCGGCGCTTGACAGCGCTGGTCCGTTCTACACAAAGGAAGCAGGTTGAAGCAGCGGTATTGCCATACACACATGCATGAGGGTGACGGACGACGAGGGTAAGAAATTAGTGAGCGGACAAATTATAGTATTTAAGTGTACTATCCTATATGAACGATAATATATAGTACTCAATATGAAATTATAGTATGAATACTATATTATAGTACCTACATAATGCAACACTGGCGCCCAGCGCTGACCAGCGCGTGTTGAAGCTTGTCGGAACTTGTCGGCACCGTTCAGTGCTTATCAGCGCGCGTTCATATATTTTCCTGCGCGGGTTACCAGCGCTGACAAGCGCCGGTAAGCGCTTATAAGTTTCCAGCTTTCTTTCTGTATACGGCCTTAGATACTTTCTTTGGAATAGGAGCAATGTTTGTGATGTTACCTTGTATTTATTTATTATAAATAAATATAGTTTAATGAGTCTAATCAAAGAAATGAATCAACTGTATGTTTTTTTATTATTTATACTACGTGTTACAAAAGTACCCCTAATGCCGAATATGGTAGATAGGGACCATGAAACTGAACAACTTTTACTATGGGACCAACTCTGAAATCGCGAAAAAAAAAATCAGCTGTTTCATACATTTTGATATTTTCGTAATTAATTTTTGTAACCTTGTAACACCTTGTATAGCTGAGATTAATCTTTTTCAAAGCTGTCTTTATTTTTAGTACTTACATGTAACGTCATCTAAATTGCATACTACCTACGACATAAAGCCTGAACGTACATACCCAAGTTGCGATCTTTATTGCGTCGATATTTCAATCGATTCACGGTACGCCGCATCTCCTGATATTATTTATGTGCCCGCTCCACGGAACCCTACTGGCCGCTGTGCGGTCTTAACGACCCCTGATAGATGATCTAGTATTAAACTCATATTACGAACACCCTAAGCTTAGCGGTTGAGTGAAATCCTTGATAACGTGTACGTTGTTAGAATGTAAAGGGTTGCTTTTTGAACGTTAAAGAGGCTGGTATAAAATTAAGTATGTAAAAATACTAAAACTCTTTGAGCTTGAACTTCTCTCGGAAACCCTACTTGCCGCTGTGCAGTCTTAAGAGTCTGGCGAACAGTGAGCTTCCCATACCAACGTTATACCAAAATGATTTGCAATTTGAGCATAATTAACAGTTTTGTATCAAAAAATGTAACTATCAACTTTCGCAAGGGTCGGTCACGGGATGCGTGACCAAAAATGTATTATCTCGAGCTCCTCCGTGTTTCGGAAGGCACGTTAAGCCGTTGGTCCTGGGTGCATTTGCAGTCGTTAACACCCACCAATCCGCATTGGGCCCGCGTGGTGGGTTATAGCCCATCCTTCTTATCCACCCATAAGGAAGGCCTGTGCCCCAGCAGTAGGGACATTAAAAAATGTCTGATCCTCATATCTTACACCTCCGTAGATCAGAAAATGGGCAAAGAGTGATCCAATGACAATAGTGCACTCTCCAACCAGCCTGCCAAATAAAGATTGTGGTAGTAATACCTGATTTAAACTCTTGCCCATTAGCGAATTTTCTTTTATGAGAATTTTTCCACATAAGAATTTGCCATTTTGAGAAGTGGGCTTCTTAAAAAGGCAATTTAGCGAATGAGAGCTTTGAGGGTGATGTAGGTATGTCTTGCGGTAGGCTATAAGATGATGATTTTACAAAACAGACTACATATTTTATTGAATTCTCTTAATTTTGTGCACCGATGAACAGTTTTAGTAAATACTTAGGTACTTACATAGATTTTCTATTTCGCCGAGCATGAGCAAATTCAAATAAAAGAATAATAGTAAAATATAAAATATTTTATTCTTCAATAACCATTTTCGGTACAATGTTATACTAAAACGTATACATTTATTACTATTATATTTCAACTACGATTTTCAAACAATATCAAAAGCTTATTTGATACTCCATCGCTGGCAAACATTTTGTAATAAAATTAACTTTTCTGATCACTTTATTCCACGAAAAAGACTTAAAGTAACTCACATACTATAGTTTTATAGAAATAACAGCAAGCTTTACAATAATGTAAAACTTAAAAATTAAATGCCAATATAATCCAAATATACGAAAAGATTAAGAACTGAACATTACCAAACGGTACTTGTATATTTTATTTATTGCAATAAATATAAATACATTTTTCTTTGGTATTAAAGTTTAATAATGAGCTATTTACGTGGGTCGATTTTAGTCACCTGTGACCAACCTGTGGCGTTTGATGTTAGTCACCTATCAAGTCGCTTATAAAATTGAATCGACACATCGGTGATGGCGTCGCTATCGTCTATGTAGTCGATGGCGAAACCTAGGTAACAATATGTAATAACGTAGTTTTGGCCACCAGCGGCGGCATCGGCTAAAAACATTGAAGTTCATATTAACTGTGTTTTGACAGATGTATGTGATACATAGCTACTTTTCTTTGGTAAGTTTTCATTTTTGCCAAAACGAAGTAGCAATGTATCACATACATCTGTCAAAACACAGTTAACATGAACTTCAATGTTTTTAGCCGATAGAGCCCCAGATTAGATAACTTTTTTTAAACTTTTTTTACTTGGCACTGGGTTCAAGCTTAGATAAGGTTGTTCAGTCAGAATTGCCATTTACAGTCGATTTTTGCCGTGCAGCAAAAGTCACAGGCTTTAGTCACTCATGTAAATACCACATAACTAAGCGAAATTAAACTTCATCTTTAAACAAAACTCCTAGTTTTTTTTTCTTTTCTAAAGTTAATAAGACTAATAAGTAATAATTATGAAATTACAAAGGGAGAGAAAATTATGTCTTATATTTAACAGAAGATTTTCTTTTTATTTCATGGCCTTTACTTTAGGAGCAATTTGATGTCAAAGAACATTATTTTCAGGGTTTCTTTCTAACCAACTTCAAAAAAGGAGGAGGTTCTCAGTTCGTCGGAATATCTTTTTTAGGCATGTTCTCGAACGTGGCTGGACCGATTTGGAAAATTGTTACACACCTATAGCGATTTGGGTAATTTAATTTCGTTTGGTGAAGTGGAACTGATGAAGACCACAGATGGTCACTAATTCGTATCACAAAAAAGCTGCAAATAAAAAAGTAAAACAGCTTCAAAAATAAACGGCTCTAAAAAGCAATAAACAATATTTTAAAATCTGCTAACTAACTCGTAAGTACGCAAACATAATATATTAAAAAACGTCTTCTGAAGTCGGGTGGTGTTTTAAAACCATGAAACAAGTTTAATTTAAAAAAATCCTTCGTTCCTACCCCACCCAACTTCAAAAGGCGTTTTTTTAATATAAGCTATGCGAGTTACGAGTTTGTATAATTATACAGATTTTAAAATATTATTTCTTGCATTTTAGAGCCGTTTATTTTGTTTTGTATAAAATAAGCAATTAAAAATTGCCGTCAAATATAAATAGGCAGGTATGTTTTTAAATGAGCGTAACTCCGATTAGCAAGAAATAAAAAAACTATCTTCTGTTGACTTCACTGTTTCTTATTTATATCGGTGAGATGCAAAACAGTACCTACTAGAAATATCTAAAATAATACCCGTATATTTTGTATTTACAAGTGCAGATATGGCAGATTTGGCTTACACGTTATAATCCTTATTTAACTAACATTTTTTAACTCAAAATAATAAAAAATGTGGAACGACTATCTTTTATTTTTGGTCAGTCGAGTTACATTCAATCGGCGATTTTTCTACCGGTGAATATTTTTTCCAGGAAAAAACATTTCACGTTCAACCGGCAACTTTTTAAAACATTTCAAATATGTTTAAAAATTCAATGATACTTCACACCACAAATTTAAAAGTGACAAAACTGTTTACATTAAGTTTCAAGTTACCAATTAGCGAGTTTATATGGTGGACCAATAAATATTTGTTTTTCTTATGAAAAATCCACAAAAACACGACCCAAAAATCGCTCTTCTAATCTAAAGCACATAATAATAAATAGGCAATTTGAACAAAATGGATCATTACTAAGACACAAAAGCTTATAAAAATAATTTATATAACCTAATCTTACAAAACCTTCATCGAATTAAGATGTTTTGAAATTTACGCTTTATTCTTATTTTGACTAATACACCTTTTAACATATCACTGCAAAACATAATACTGCATTCATACGTACTAAATAATCTATTTTATATACTCTCATAACGTAAAGTTCGAATTATAAACTTCAAAATGACTTTATTTTGACATAATTTATACACGCAATACCGATATTGAATAAAAATATATAATAAAACATTACTTCGTTAGTAACGGAAAAGTATTTTAAAATAACTTTTATGCAATTCTCCCTCTAAGAAGCTTATTTTATTCAAAAGCTCAAACACAGAGGATGCATTCCGGTCATGCGATACGATCCAAGATAGCTGCGATCTTCTTGCTTAAAAATGTCTAATAACAGTGAATGTGAAGAAAACTTGACTCCCCCGATATTTTAGATGTAGCGACGGAAATGACTTATAAATTACCAACAAATTCGTTTTCGTAGGTTATATCGCAATTGTATGAGAGTAAATAAAGTACCTAGTTGAACTTGCACATAACTAGGTATTATGCAAAAGTTTCATAAACTACAATTTCATGGAACTAAAAAAACATTGTTTAATTGGAAGGTCGACCTGAAACACTTTAGTACCATGTCACGCCAATTTTTTAATAGAAACTAATATGTTCTTCTTCTTCTTGTCAGTTAAAAAAGTCTGGAACGGATGGTAGAAAAATATAGACGATTCTAAAGCGCTTAATTACTAAGTTTATTTGAATAAAGCAATTTTTTTCTTTTTACTTTTACTATGCAATTTATAGATAAAGAAACCGTCAAAATAGTTGGTGTGACAAAGTACTAAAATTTCAGCTTCTTATTTCACTACTGTCTAAGTTGGTGTGTGCTATTCGTTTGTACATCAGCAATTTCACATAATCTACACAAATATGATTATTTTTCATTCAATTAGCAAAAGTTACATTAAGTCTAGCTTATTTTGGTTTCTTTCATACTGTCTCAACTCATATTTTTACCAAATTAAAACTAAGTAATTTACAAAATTTTAATTAGTTTCCTCAATAAAATTGAAATTAAACATCCTATAGTTATTAGTATGCGGAGTGTGTATGAGAAACTCGATGGCGCAGTGCGTCAAGCTGGATCCACACTTATAACATTTTGGCGCGTCTTTACACGTACATCACTAGTTTAGTTCAGCGTGCGCTGTGGTAATACTGTATGAAAGACACGATGTAAGATAAAGACACGGTAATCTGACATGCCAAAATGTTACAAGTGTGGTAGCATTTTGGCGGTTGCGGCAGTTAAGCAACTTTCGCAAGGATTGGTCATGGGATGGGTGACCCAAAAAATATTATCTTGAGCTTCTCCGCTATGGCCCATTCTTCTTATCTACCCATAAAGAAGGCCTGTGCCACAGCAGTGGGGACAATACAAATTACTGATGTGTGTATCAGTATGAGTCTGTTTGTGTTTCTATGTTATCCGTTCGCCTATTCAGTTCAGTTTCTTGTTCGATGTCACTATGACTGGAATCCGTTTCTGTAAAAAAAATTATTGATTAATTATCGAGCTTGCCCAGCGCATAATCTCTGATACTTTTAAAGTTACAGATTACAAAAAGTAACTTATCGAATGGCTTACGTTTTACTTTTTTTAAGGTATAGGTCATACTTAAAAACTAGCAGCTGTTAACTTACCATGTGGTCTGGTATCCAACGCCAGCACAGCTAATGGTGCATCATCCAAAACTCCTGACCACCTCGCAGCGAGGACCCTTGACCCTCTATGCCCACGTACTACTACTGTAGGAACTATGTTCGATTGTATTGAAGATCCACTGTACATGGACACCCCTACGTTTCTGCGCAGGATTGTGCTAAAAAAGAAGCATTTCTTCATCAAGTGCCTTAGTCAGGGCCAATCAAGTGGGCTTACTTATATTTATTATGAATAAATAAATTAAGTGAAATGTATGAAATAATGCTAAATAATATACTAGAAAAAAATCGACTCTTCACCAGAACATTGTATCAGGCGGGAATTGAACCCGCGACCGTTGAAAGTCCGGTCCAATGCTCTTCCAACTGAGCTACCGAGTCACTGAAATGTATGAAATAATAAAACAGCCATATACCATAGTTAGTAAAATAGGATATTTTAAGCTCCCAGTTACTGTAGTACGTACTAAGTGATTGTGTAAGTAAAATCTTTCATATTTTTTACGACAAAAAATTATGTATTACTTTTGCTCTGGATCACGTCTAGGCTGTTTCTTCCTGCACATGACAACCAATGTAACACACAAAGTTGTCAATATTGTGAGAAAGACCAGTGACAAAGCAGCACCGGTTAATAAGGCGACGCTGTTGTCGGCTACCGATGGCGGGTTGGTTGGTGATGGCGTCATCGTTTGGAGAGATCCTGTAAAAAGTTTGGACATTAAAATCTGTTCAACGACAAGCAATAGTGAAAAGTTAAATCTAATCTTATAGTGGACTTTATGCGACTAAAGGTTAGGTTTGCGATTTGATTTTATAAGCGATTGACGATATAAAGCCCTTTTCGCCTAGTCTCCTGGAAAATCGACCCGTGTAAATGCCCTACAGAGCACTGAAACTATTCTCTAATGACTTATCGTTGGTTTTTCTGACACTTTTCTACCGTCTTTCTATTTCCTTTTGCATATCGAAATAAAATAAAAAACGAAAAGTAAAGTAAAATAAATAAATAGTTTAGAATATTTTCTCAAATTATCTGTCAATTAACTTAATCGGAACATATCCAGAACCTGTGAAATATATCGTCAAGTAAAAACAATCTAACCTGGTACATCCAAATCATCTGCTGTTCTTATCGCAACGCTAGCCAGCGTTGCTGGTCTTGGCGATCTTCCCCTTGGGGTCTCCGAATATACGAAGAACGTATACTTTCCAGGCGGCAGCGGATCGAGGGAGAACTGAGGTCTATCGTTTCTAGCACGGTATACCGCTTCTGTCAAACCTCGTCCAGAGATTCCCTTAGAAGAAAATTATAGTGGTAAATGGAGAGGTATTATTAATTCGGTAGTGAGATAACTAAGATACAGGGTATCATTCTCAGACATTTCGGAAAGTTATTTGATATTTCTAACTATAGGTACTGCAGACTTATATTATTTCAAATTTTGTACTTACGACCTTTACATAGCGAGAATCTTGAAAAACTCTTTAAAATAGCTATATGTAGGAATTTAAATTAATAACTTTAATTAAAGTTCTTAAATTCAATTCCGGCTCATTCTAGTTTTAAAAGCCCTATAAGAGAACTTAGTTTTTTGTGCCTCAAAATTAAAATAGATAATTAAATATCAGGACTTTCGATCTCAAAATTATTTTATTTTTTCGAGTAATGAAATTAAGTTCAGGTTATTAAAATTTGTGAAATTAACAGATCTAATAACTTAGGAGATAAACGTTGAAAACTGCCAACAATGTCACTTATTGACGGATCTAAATCCGGAAAGTATCTCTATCATGGAAGTTGAGTCGTTGGTGCCGCCAGATTCGTACCATCCTTCCTTCGAAGTAGCACTGTCATTTCCGAGAGAAACATACTCAGCTCCTTCCGAAACTACGAAACTGGTGAGAAACGAACCAAATTGGGATTTTCGGAAAGCCAACTTATTCCAGCTGTATTCAAATATGTTAGAACTAGACTGGGTCGATGTTCTTAATCAACAGGATGTTAACCATGCAGTGGCTGTGCTGTATTCCAAAATTAATACTGCGCTTGAGCAGAGTGTACCCCGCCGTCGAAGTAGAGCATCATCATCTAACACTATGCATTACAATTACCCAGAATGGTTTAGTTCAGAACTGAAATACTACATTAGTCTTAAATATTTTCACCTCAAAATGTATAAATCTCGTAAACTAGAATTTAATAATGCACTATTTAAATATTACAGAAGTGTTGTCAAAAAGCTTCTTGATAGGGACTATTTCAATTATATTTACGCAATAGGAAAAAATATTGAACATGAGCCAAGAACATTCTGGTCATATGTTAGAAAAAAACGTAAGAATAAGCATAATCATTCAGAATATTTTTATGATAATGAGATTTTTTCAGGACAAGAGGCGGCTGATAAATTTGCTGACTTTTTTGCATCAGTTTTTCATCCCAAACCCCCACTTTTGGATCCTGGAGTGGCTGAACATAATGCAAACAACTGTGCTGACGCTAACAGGGTTTGTGTCGAGTCCATCTCGGCTCTAGACTTGCGGCGTGCTGTTAAACATCTTAAGCCATCCTCCGCCCCAGGTCCTGACGGTGTGCCCTCATTTCTAATTAAGGACTGTGCTCCTGCAATTGAGCTCCCTCTACTTCACATTTTTAATTTATCACTCCAAACAGCCACTTTTCCTAAATTATGGAAACTATCTAAAGTCACGCCCATCCCAAAGACTGATTCATCACAGGACATTACTAAACATAGACCTATTGCAGTGATGTCGGTGTTAAGTCGGCTGTTCGAAGCTATCATAAATTATTATATCATGTCCCAAATTAACTCCTATATCGTAGGTCCACAACACGGTTTTCGACATGCAAGATCCACAACGACTAATTTGGTAGCTTTTGTGGATGATATCGCCATAGAAATGGATAACGGTCGACAAGTAGACGTAGCCTATCTCGACTTTCAAAAGGCTTTTGATTTAGTGGATAATGATATATTGTTGCGTAAATTGTCGTGTATTGGCTTTACTCCGAAACTGCTGTCCTTTTTTGCAGACTATCTCAAAGACCGTAAACAATACGTTGACTTATTTGGATTTCGCTCTGCCGACTATTATACACGTTCTGGCGTAAGTCAGGGCAGTACGTTAGGGCCCACCCTCTTCTTGATAATGGTTAATGACCTTCCAGAAGTCGTTTCATCAGCAAAATGTTTAATGTTCGCTGACGATTTAAAATTGTCACTTTCCGTTACGAGTCCAGCCGATTGTACAGCGCTACAAAACGACATCAATGCTGTCGTAAAGTGGGCGGATGACAATAACATGTCCTTCAACTGCTCTAAATGTAAACTTATTACATTTACAAGATCACTTGACCCTATACATCACTCATATGAAATATCACAAGAAGCCGTTGAAAGAGTTTCTGAAATCCGTGACCTAGGGGTGATACTGGACGCCAAACTTAACTTTAACAATCATATAGTAACTCTTTGTAAACAGGCAAACAGAACTCTTGGTTTCATTATGCGCACTGCTTCCCAATTTCACGACCCTAAAATTGCAATATTACTCTATAATGCGTTTGTACGCAGTAAATTAGAATACTGTTCTATAATCTGGGATCCATCTACAGCCAAACATTCGCTACTTGTTGAAAAACTTCAAAAAAAGTTTGCTCGCTTCTTATACAAAAAGAAATTTGGTTATTACCCCTTTCTTTACCCCTCATTGTTTGTGGCTGGAATGGTGGGTGTAGAAACCCTGCAACTCAGAAGGAAGTTGCACCTCTTGGTTCATTACTGCTTACTTTTACGGAACAAAATTGACAATCCGGCTACTCTAGAACGTTTAGGGTTCTATGTTCCACAAAACTACATGCGTGGTGCTGGTCGGCGGCAACACCAATTGTTCGTTTCCCTGATATTGCGTACATGTTACGGTAATAACTGTCCCACAGCGCGCGCGATCAGTCTGATTAACTCGTTTTTAAAAAAGATTAAAGATGCTGATGTATTCACTGATAGCCTAGCTTGTCTTATTAATAAATTTGTATTATATTTGTCCTGACCATGTTAAAAAACTTTAAATACTTAATATGTTCATACGTTTGTTATATGTAAATAATGTCTATTGTATAAGTTGTTTAATTTTACTTTGCTTTGGTATGATTCTGTCATGTTTTCTAACTTGTTGGTGTTTTGGATTTCCTAGTCTGTAAGCCTGCATGTATGTTTATAAAATAAATAAATAAATAAATAAATAAATAAATAAATAAATAAATAAATTAAGAGCAAGGAAACGCAATTTTTTTTTGAAACGTATTTCTGGCAAATGCATGGTATTTTTCAATAATGTCCCGCCCCTATGAAAAAATCCAGGTTTAATTTCTAAACTAAATCAAAAGTCAAGTTCTATTCTCAGCCGACTCTATGGGCTGAATCTGATAAGGGTACTTCTTGTAGAAGGCATGTAGTAAAAAAGGCAATGAACATGTACAACAAAAAGTTAACAACACAAGCACGGCAAAGCAAACACACGCCGCGCTCACCTGGTCATTGAGTGTGGAGATCTCATTTTCTTCTGGCACGGGTTCCGTGCGGGGCCGTACCTCCAGGGCTTCCAGGAGGAATCTCTGTGTGAGGCCGCCGTCGTGGCCAGGCTCACATTGGAGCACCTCGTTCTGTATTTCGCAGTTGATTGGCGGCTCCGGGAGAGCTAGAGTTGTAAAGATTTGGATTTAAAGTAATTGACATGTGGCGAACTTAATGTGATTAACTATCTCGAGCTCCTCCGTGCTGATGTTTATTTTAACTGCATTTTCAGTCGTTTACACCAATCCATATTGGGCCCAATGCGGATTTTATCAAAATGACCATTCCATTGGGCCCAATGCGAATGGATGGATGGAAAGAGGATGAGAAGAAAGAGGAAAATGGGATAACCCTTCCTTGACCATCCATAAGGCCTGTGCCCCAGCAGTGAGGACATTAAAACGGCTAATGTTGATGAATATCTTACCAGCGGGCATTATCCTGAAGAGACATGGCTCCCTCTGGTTTCCAATATCGTTGCTAGCCCAGCAAGCTAGCCAGCCGAGATCGTCATCGTCATTGTCAGACGGTAGGCCATGTATTACAGTACTACTGGTTTCCTTCACTGTTACGTTTGACGCTGGTATCTGCAAAGATTAAAAAAACAATGGCGATGAAAAATGTTTTCTGTTTTGCAATTTTATTGCTATTGCACCTTTTTACATGACTGCTGAAAAAGGAGTGTAGTGGAGTGCGTTCAGAGTTCATGTGTTTAACCAATTTTATTATATGAACTACTCACTGGTAGTACATCTTTGGTCCCGTTGTAAGTCCAATAAAACCTCAAAGGCCCAGCGTCTCTTGTAGACGGTGCTGTGACTGAACATCGCGCTCTGACTTCGCCTCCTGGGGCACCTGCCAACTGCTGGACTACGCTGCCAGCCGCGCATTCTGGTCGTGCTGTTAGAGAATCATCATTGAACATTGTACTAAACGTCTACCAGGCAGATATTTTTAAGGAAATGTTATAGTAGTGAAAAATATAGTGATTAGTTAGCAAATACAGTTGTCATCAGTTGAAATTGAAATTGAAAAATTCTTTATTCAAATAAGCTCATATAATAAGCATTTTTAAATCGTCAATTCTTTTATCCTACCACCCATTATGACGTCTTTTAGCTGACAAGAAAAATGGGCGCAAAAACTTATCATCTTTATTAGTGTTCAGTTTATACCCAACGACATAGACCACCTCCGTGGTCGAGTGGCTTTGTACACCGGTTTTCAAGATGTCGCCATCTCTGAGGTCCCGGGTTCGATCCCCGGCTGGGTCAATTTCGAAAACGAACTTTTCTATATTGGCTCAGGTCTGGGAGTTTGTGATACCACCGTTGTCTCTGATTTCCATAACACAAGTACTTTAGCTACTTACTTTGGAATCGGAGCAATATATGTGATGTTGTCAAATATTTATACTTATAGATACAAAGGTTCACTCGTTCTATAAAGTCCATTTTGATTAGATAGTAGTTTGAAATGGCAATAGTATTGAACACAGTATAAGTAAACGTTTTATATTAAGTATTAGGTTCTATTTAACATATTGGTTAGTAAATAATAAATAAAAGCTCTACAACTTACACAGTACATTCAACGTCAGAGGTTCGCTCAACGCACTACCCTCAGAATTTCTCGCTCTACACCTATATAGAGCGGAGTGGTGTCTTCTTAGACCTCTGAGTATCAACTTGTTCCCTTCCACTGATATACCTCCGATTGGATCATCACGAATCAGGTGAACCTGGAGAAGAAAAAAACAGATAAATTTGAAAATAATGGTACTATGAGTACCTTTCTACATAGAGTACATAAAAAATCCGACCGCAAATTAAGAAGCAAAAGCTTTTGTATTAATAAAACATTGTTCAGATTCCAAAATCTACACTTGTACCTACTTTAATAAAAATAAATAACAACGACGCCACCATAAACACCCCCTAGTCAATATACATTTTTATGTGGAATTGACCTGGGATCGAAACTATAGATAACACACTATATAAGTACCTACATTAATATCGAAACTACGAGCTTAATGATGGTGACAATATGAATTTTGAGGTTATTACCACTTTTCTTTTCCGAGAGGAAATTACACCATTCAGCTATTGGCATAAACCAAAACTGAATATTATTCTCTTTTTTTTTTCTTAACGCTCAATATCTAAATAAATTGTATGTGTTTTATTATGAAACAAATTCGCAACGACATAATAAACAGTTATTATAAAGTTATTTTCTGCCATAACAAATTGAATTTTCACAACGTTATAATTAAATTCACATTACCGGTCGTATGTCACGCTAGGTGAGAGTTAAGTATTTTTATAAAGAAAATCGTTCTTGTGGCAACATTTCAGGTGCAAAATAAACACTTCAAGACTTAGTACTTTTATAATAAAGATCACGCAAACTGAGGTTTATTTAAATAAATATACATTTAGCTAAGGAAAATTCAAATATTAAATTCATTACTACGTTTTATTCTGCGTGTAAGATAGTAGAAAATGATACCTACTCAATAAGAAAACCTTCAGTCCTAGTACCAAACTGACTTCTTGCTGATATTCATTATAAGAAAAACCAGAAAATAATTCCTGTTACCCCCTAAAAACAAAGCTAAGCTATGCAGTTTTATTTATGTTTAAAAACAAAGGAATGTTTTCTTTCAGTAAAATTTTTCATCATCAATATGTATATTTAGGGTACATTCCCTTGAACTGCCGTCGTTTTTCTACCCTGTATATTTTTTGTTAAAACGAACATCGCAATTTATAAAGATGAATGATTTAAATAATAAACACTTGATTTTTTATTTAAGTATAAGGTCTATGTTACAAACTCTTTTTTAACCGACTTCAAAAATTAAAAAGGAGGAGGTTATCTATTCGTCGCGTTTATTTTTTTATTGTCTTTGGTAGTTTAAGAAGAAAACTATTGATTTGAAAGTCACACGCGTGGCGAGCACTTGTTTTCTCTCCTGTTATCGAAATTATTTTTATATATTTTTTGGTTAAAAAGCAATTGAAACACAAACTAGTTTTAATAGCATTTAAATTTAAACTTGAAATCTCATAGACCCTCGTTAGGATGACATAATGGTAAGGTTACTATGACACTGGTGGTTTTAATTTTTAAGCTAACTATTTCAGAAACTTTTATAGAGTATTTAAAGCATAGGTGTAAATAAAGATACTTAAAAGGAAGTCTTTTCAAGTTTTTAATAAAAAGTTAGCCATTATGCTCTCTTTGTTATTCAGTAGTGTAACTGAAAACTGTCTCTATTACGAGAAGCGGCAAAATATTGTATTCGAGCGTTGAGTATCAATTTTATACATAAATGGGTTAGTAGATACGACGGATGGATACCATACTAGGTTTTTTTACTCGACATTTAAAATATCACATGAAAATTGTTTACTCGTATTTAAAGCTTTTAGAAACGATACGATAAAAAATATAATATTTTTGTGAGAACAAAACATGAGTGCGAGTTTATTTAATTTAGATGGTTGAGTTGTAGGGGAATATTTGGCAGGCTACGAATATCGTTGTTATTTCGGTAATTGAATGTTGTATGTATCAAAATGTTTGTGTCTCCATATTTTATAATGAACAAATTTTTTTTAAAGATACTATGTACTTTCGTACTGTATACGTATTCAAATCTTGTGTAACAATTAACAAAAAAAACATTTTTTTTAAATACCACAATAAAATTGTTAAAATAGTAACTCTAAATTGAAAAAGAGTAAAATATTTTTTACGAAAATCCCCCGACTAATAATGATGTAGGTACCATATACATTTATCCACCTATTCGTATATTGCAAACGCAAGAAAAATGCGTCGGGGCTGCCAGTACCTACCCCGAAATGAACTAATATTTTGCAGTTGTGATTAATCATGTTATTAGTTGCTTTTCTTAAATGTTATGTCAATGGTAGTCTCTACGGATTTTTCTTGCGTTTAAAGCTATACTAACTATACTTAGATAATAAATACCATTTAATCAACATTTTTAATAGCTCTTACCTCTGTACCTTTATAGAAAGTAAAATTATTTGCTGGTGGTGATGCGTCCGCTGAACACAGCAGCTCTGCGTTCTCATCTTCTCTCAAAAGACGTGGCTCTTTTGGATATGTCAGCGATATTTGAGCCACTGGAGCATCTACAAATGAAATCAATAAAAAAATCACTAGTGCAAAATATAGCGTAGGAATTAAGACATTACTTATTTCTGATCGGTCGGAGATATAATTGAATTAATACAGTGTAGTATTTTCATTTCAATCCTTCCGCTTATCCGAATTAGGCCCACGCGGTGAGTAAGCATCCATGAGGGAGCATCCATAAGGGAGCATCTATAAGGGAGCATCCTGTACCCTAGTAGATTGTAGATATTTAAAAATTAATTAAACTATGTATTATGAAACTATAATATAATAAATGACAATGATTGATGATTATGATGATTTTCCTAAATCGTAATCTTAGCTTTTTGGATCGGCTTATTAGTGGAACATAATAAAAGAAACTGGACTGAACTACACTATACCTTGATGTATACATCTATTTTTAAAACAACATCCACATTGTCATTGTGGATTACACTGAAGGGTTAGTTAACTACAATGTTATTGTTTAAAAATCACTGATAGTTAAATCATAATCGAAATGTACTGCTTTTAATATAATTCTGAACCAAATCACTAATGAAACAGCACATTGTCATTAAATATTCTATGTCGACAGTAAAAAGTGAATCCATTCGAACAGTCTGGTCTCCGCTTGATAATTACCAATGTTGGATGGAGAGCAATTATGTCCAGAATTAGTGGCAGACGCAAGCCAATCATGATTTAAAATTTAACAAAGCCAAAACAGTCGTGTATCGGGTAGACAGGGCGGATTGTTTATTCTGTGCACGGTGCCTCGACAAAGTCGGACCTACAATACTTGTCCACAGACTAAATAAATAGGTACCCTCCGAGAATATGAACTGGTGCGATTCGAATTTTTTCTAGGATATTATTTAGTATTGTATAGGTATTTAGTATTAAATAAATACAGTTGCGGTATAGGACTTTTTACGGAAATTCATTTAAATGATTTTTTGGATAGCAATCCCTGATTGCTTTGCCATTTTTTTTTAAACGACTGCAATATTTTTATGAATTTTCGCCTTTTTCACATATTGTTATCTTTGAAACGGATGCAATATTTTTGTGAACTTTTATTTGTTGACTTTGTTGTGTTGTGTTTAAACTGTCATGGTAGATAAAATATTCTGCGAGATAACTTTATTTTCCGAACAACGAAACATGCATACGATTCATTTCATAGAGTACCGCAAAACATATAGTATTTTCGATTACTAACTTGTGACATATCAAAGATCTCGATGGCGCAGTGCTTAGCAACTTTTATAAAGGTCATTGTCGGATGACCGGCCGTATTTGCAGTCAATGGCACCCAGCTATCCACACTGGGTCCCACGTTGTGGGTTACGGCACGTTATGTGTCAGGCGACTTGCTGGTTGACTTTAGTCAATTAAAGTTTTCATCAACAAGCGCTTGTAAAATCTAATCGCAAACTTAATTTCAATGAGCTAGCGATTCGATTTTACAAACGATTGTCGATAAATAACGCTAGTTGACTAAAATTGACCAGCAAGTCGACTCGTGTATTACATACGGCCCATTCGCTTTATCATATTTTTATAAGAAGATACATAAAAATATCTAATGATGCTGTAACTTAGGTTACGTATGAGCCGTAATTCTCTAAAAGATATCACGAAAAAACATATGCAAAGACTTTTTCTACTTATTAATATTATTATTATCTTTAAAATCTATGCTATGGCATCAGTTTTGTCCAGGGAATAGGTAACGGCACAATTATTACATTGTTTGTTTGTTTTGCAAGTTGTGTTTTGTACGTGCATAAAATAATATCACTGAAATAAACTTACATTTTTACGAATTTAATTTTGAAAGTTATTATACTATGAGAAATAAATTCAAAACAAACTATCTATAAACTTTGAAAACCTATGGTACACTTGAGAATTTAATTTTACGCCTTTTATTGAACAGTTTACAACCATTTTCTGCTTTTACAATTTTATTCAATAATGTATACAATTTGGAATAAATTGCTTCATTCACAAGACCTAGCGGAGGCCTGCGACTTCATCTGCGTGGATAGTTATTTTACGATCTCTCGGGAAAAGTACTTGTTTCTGGATAAAATGTGCTATCTCCTTTTCTCTACCACTGACAATGTGTATGAAAAAAAAATATGATAATCGGCTGAGTAGTTAAGGCGTGAAAGCGTAACAAACAAACTAACTTTCACATTTTTGATATAAGTTAGGATGAGACGAGAAAAGATATGCAATTACATGACACCAAATGTATTACAAAACCGAAGTCTTAAAATTAATACGAACTAATTAGAGAACTCTATAGTATTACAGTAAATTGTAAGTTATCTAGACCTCAGTCACTGTAGCAACTTCAGCTTGATAAACGAAAACTTAATGTTATCTGCTTGACTGTGTAAAACAGTTAAAGCCAAACTTAGCATTTACACAACTCTTACACAATCTAATGTTGAGAGTCAAAATACTGAATACGCCAGGCGGGGCGATAAAGATACTCGAAACTTTTAGCCGCTGCTGGTACTTAAACTTGGGTTAAACTACTGAGACCTATCTCTCAACAATATTATAATCAGCACCTAATTCTGCAATTGTTTGGCAATTTAACGATTATGGGTATTTTCACTGTCTATAGGTATTTGATTAGTCTTTTTTTTAAAATGGGTATTTGGGATAAAAGTGAGATAAAAATGTGTAGGTATACTAAAAAAACGGTCAAGAGCGAGTCGGACTCGCGCCCCGGGGGTTCCGTACCATCATTCTGAAAAAGTTTACTATTGAAATACATCGTTTTATTTTTTCTGTAATCCTTACACAAACTTCTATCACATAAAATATACCCCATACCCCATATGCCCTAGTAGCCTTACTTCGAATTTTTAAGACCTCCTTTCAGTCCCTGTTGCAAAAAATATAGAAATATTTTTATGTCTCTCTTATTTGCAAAATAGTTGGGCAAATGTCATCTAAAACTATTCCAAATTTCAAGTTGAAAGCAGTACTCGAGATATCTAGCTGTGACAGACAGACAAATAGACTGAGTCGCACCAGAGGGGTTCCTTTTTACTATTTTGGTACGGAACCCTAAAAAGGGTATACTATTACAGTAAAGCTATATTGGTCTGCCTAGTACCGCTTTGGTCTATCATACTATATTGTTCTGTCACTTCGTATAATCGTTTACTGTACTGTGTCCGAAAAAAACATTTGGTTGCTTCAGCGCTCTTCAGCATCGGCCACCCGACCGTTGCCGAGCGATATTCTTACAGTGACGTCATGGTCTTTTTATGTTATATCTACATAATTAAATATCAAAGTAGATAAGCAACCATAAACCTTGTTTAAAAAAATCCGATCGATAAGAAGTTAAGTACATACGTTAAAAGGAAGAAACATAACACTGGATTTAAAAACTAAATAACACTGTTAGCAGGACACTATGTGTACACCTAGTGCAATATGATAAACACGCGCAACAAGACCCACGAGCCACGATAATATTTAAACTCGAGGACAAAGTTGTTGTCACATGCTTCAAACCACGAACCAGGGCTGAAAAGAGCATTAAACTTTTAAAGCAAAAGAAAGAGTTTGGCGAATGAGAATTTATTTCACGGGACTTCGATTTCAAATTATTTTTCCTTTTAGTTATATAGTTTTTATGCTGATCTGAGATTGAAGAATAAACAAGCTGCACGCCATCTTTTGAAAATTATAAAAGTCAGTAATGAGATCTGGGGCCCTATTTATGAATGGCGGCGAGCACTTTTTGCTACTCATTTTCATCGCATGCGGTTTATTGTCACAAATTGACAACACGCTCTCGAAAAACACAAACAGCCTGTGACGGCGTCGCTGTAGTCTATTAGTCGACGACGTAACTGACGTAACAATATAGTTCCAGTTTTGACCATCAGGTTAGATAAGTTTGTGTATATACTATACTATATACTAGACTGCAAATTTTAGCGTTTCACGTTTTGTGTAGCCCAATGCGAACATTTTATTGAAATACGTTAATTAATAATGAAAGCCATAATTATAAAGCCTTTTTAGCATTTTAAATAAAATTAACCACAACCCTTTTTAAGGTTTTTTTTATGAATAAGGTAACTATAAATCTCTATTAAACGTACACTCTAAACACAAGTTTGCAAATCGGACACTTTTACATTCCACTATTCTAAAACCGGACGAGTGGCAGCCCTGAAAGCAAACAGTGCCGGATCTCCCCGCTTCCCTATCTCGTGTGTGGCGCGCTTTTGATATATTGTCGGCGGTTTTTAGTGGTTCCATTTTTGTTTTTGTCATGCACCATTATTTTGTCCTCAATTGTAAGCGCACTTTAAAATAAGAGCCAGTTTTAAATTCAATATCGGTGTCAGTGTTGTACGTAGTTTTATAAATTCTATCGTGTTGAAATTTATCTCAGAGCGAGTGGGCCAATGGAAAACTTGTGCTATTTTTTGTTTTTTATAAAAACAATTGTTTTCGAAACTTCCAACTGTCTGCAGTTTAAGTTTTTATTTAATTTTATTATTTGCCACAAAGAAATGCTGGATATTGTAACAGTTACAGGCAGTTATTTACAGAAAAGGCGACTACAACATTTTATAAGGTCATTTAAAGAGTTATGAATATATTCCTTTTATTTTATAAATAAAAAAATATAAATGTTAATTCAGTAATCATTTTCTCAGCATTTATTGCTTCCGTATGAGATGAAATATTCTTAATAAAACTTTAAGCTGTAAAACTATTTTTTGCACTGGTAACTTTAATTGACAATTTCTTTTTTTAGTGAAATATAAATAATACATTTGTAACTCATTAAATAATAATAATAATAATAATAATAAATCTTTATTTCAGAAAAAATGCTTTCCATAGAGTGGGTTAGTGTTTATAAAAAATACTTATAAGCTAGGGTCAGTAAATTAATAAGAGTTATCTACTTAAAATCATTGAGCTTAAAATGGAACAGTGAACTAAACTTTGTCACTATTAAGCAGGCTGTGCGTGCATGTACACAACCTACTTAACATTAACAAATGCAGGCCTCGAGCCGATATGGACGCTGTTCCAGTGTCTCAAGATAGGACAGCAATAGCGACTCCCTATCGCCTGCAGGAGGCTGTTAAATTAAAGATGTTTAATTATTTTTATATTAGGTACTATGTAAATATTACAAAGAAAACGGGGGCGTCCAGGCAGGGGCCGTGGCGGAATGGAGCTTAACAGCCGGACCCATATTTTATTTATTACTTACATTGTCTTCTTTGAATAAAGATGGTAATGAAACAATTTTCCAGGAGAAATAAAAAAATGTCTTACATATAACGTCAAGCATCAGAGAGTCTTCTAAGGTGTAGGCTGGAAACCAAGGGTTGGACACTCGGCACACCAGCTGCCTCCCACTGTCCTCTCTTCTCACGTGCCAAGATAATACACTCTTTGTCACTTCGCCATCTACTTCCGTCTGTATTAGAAAAAATAAAAATTATTTATTGGGAGACCAATACCCAACAGTAAGTGTCGCGAAGCTTGTTGGTTGATGTTGAGTTCACAAAGGTTTTATACTTAACCTATTCCATGGGTGCGATCCATATGCTAAAAGCAGTTCTAATAAAGTTAAAAGACTTATAAGAAAATATAACTTGCTAAATTCGTTTGAATTAAGTGTATAGGATTATATAATACCAAATAATATACTAGAAAAAATACGACTCGCACCAGATCATGTTCTCGGACGGGAATCCGAAATACCGAGTGACTCGGTAGCTCAGCGGTCAGAGTATTGGACCGGATATCCAAAGGTCGCGGGTTCGATTCCCGTCCGAGAACATCATCAACATGGTGCAAGTCGTATTTTTTCTAGTATATTATTTGGTATTATATAAAATAGCATTGTGAATGCTAAATTCTCAAAATTTAAAAATGTATAGGATTATATATAAAAGCACCGCAATATTGCTCGCCATTGAAAATGATTAAATTAGATACGTACAGAAACTACTTTACTATACGGAAATTACTTTACTATACTGAGTTACCGTTAAAACAGTCAAAGCTGTTTGGTCGCCAGCATGACCATCAGCCATTTTTAATGTCCTCAATGCTGGGGAACATGCCTTCCTTATGGGTGTATAAGGGGGATGCAGCCGGGACCAACGGCTTAACGTGCCTTCCGAAGCAAGGAGGAGCTCGAGATAATAAATTTTTGGTCACCCATCCCATGACCGACCCTTGCGAAAGTTGCTTTACTTCCGCAATCGCTGGGCCCAGCGCTGTAGCACTATGCCACCGAGCTCTTTTTCAGCATACTACGTGCCTAAGTTTAAAAACAAAACACGATCATATCGTTTAAAAAATAAGAACTCCTACAAAGGTTGTCTATTCACCTGGGTCAAAGTGGAGTCGACGAGCTGAGAATTGATGAACCAATCAATGTTGGGCGCAGGCTTGGAGCCCCGCGTGGTGCATACGAAAGCGCGGTCCTGCCCCGCGCGTGCCGCCCCCTTCCCCGACACACGGACGAATTGGGGCTTCACTGCACGAAATAATTGCTGCATTAGAATCTGAGAACCTACTACGAAAAGAATCTCTATAATCGGACGATATTCGTCAATTTACTTTTGATAGTGAAACTTATTCCGGAGATTATAATTTCACAAACCAGAACGAACTTTTTCCGGAACGACCTTCATAAATTTTTTTGTCATCTTCAGATAAATTATAAGTAATTTACAATGCTAAAATATTGTACACAGACCACTATTATTTCAAACTTACAGAATAACTTCAATGTCACTTCCCTAACAATGGGTTGAAGTAAGGGAGGTTCGATCCTGCACTGCAAGTGAGCACCAACCATTTCTCTTGACAAGCTTTGGAGAAGGAGTTGGCAGACTGACCCATCTTTAGTGATAGCCAAGCGCTCTTCACCGCGCCACCAGGATACGTCAGGTGCTGGTTTACCTGTGAAGACAGCATCATTGTAATATGCAAGCATCGTAATGAATGTATGTATATTAACGGAGTAAGATTCAGAACATAAAGGCCAATGAATAAATTCAATTTCTTGTTGCTACAGTCCCCCTAGCATGACCAAAGAAACAAGATATGATTTAGCGATTTATCACGTTTACCTGTCAAAAGACAATGGATTTTGACAGTTGGGCGTCGATAAAACGCTATATCACGCGATATATATCATGTTTCGTCGTTCATGCTAGGGGGGCAGATCTAACATACTGGTAGGAAATCAAAAGTGAAATATCTTAGTTACCTCCAGCAGCCTGACAGGAGAGAAGCAAATCTTGGCCTTCCCTAAAAGGGCCGGCGACGCTTCCCAGAATTTCTCTACCCTCGAAATCGTATATCCGAGGTGATTCTGGTGGAACTAAAACAAACCATTTATAAATATTACTTTCTAAACAACAAAGTACGAGGGAGCTTGATGGCGCAGGGCTAAGAGCATTCAGCTTGAGTTTGCGACAGTTAAGCAACGAACAGACGACGTCCGTGGTCGAGTGGTTTTGCACACCGGTTTTCAAGGTGTCGCCATCTCTAAGGTCCGGGTTCAATCCCCGGTTGGGTCAATTCAGAAAATGATTTTTTCTATATTGGCTCAGGTCTGGGTGTTTGTGATACCTGCTTAGCACTAACATAAGTGCTTTAGCTACTTACTTTGCGATCGGAGCAATGTATGTGATGTTGTCAAATACTTATTTATTTGTTTATTATTTATTTATTTATCGCTACGGTCGGTCATCAGATGGTAAATATAAAAGAAAATGTCAGGAATCTACTTTATTCTGTGAATATTTTTTCTTCAGGATAGGTTTGGTTGAACTATTTTTGGGATAGGTACCTATATTTAATACAAAAACATGTGCGTCTAGCGATGAAATTGGTTGTCTTACTCCAAAATAATTGAGAGAACAAGTTTTAAATGCTGAATTCAACTTTTTACCAGGAAAAACACGTAAAAATTACTATTCTTACCTATGACACTTTTCTCGCTGGTAGAGGTGAAAAGTTGTATGTTTAACATGAGACCATTGTTATGTCTCGTTCTTTTAAATAACTCACTGTATTTAGTACAAAAACAAATTGTCTTTGGTCTCTTGTATAACAACTAACATATTTTGTGTTTACTTCATGTTAAACATGAAGCAAACTTTGTATCCGTGTAATAAAAATCTGCAGTATTATGTGTTCTAGAGTCTGCTTCAACGTACCTATAACAGTAAGATTGACCCTATAATTTCTCGTTGGTGAGTCAACGTAGTCGATTCTACATCTGTATAACCCTTCGTCTTGATGTGCCACCTTATCGACTGCCAGATGAGCTGATGATGGGTCAGACTCGTTTAGAACGAAGTGAGTTCTGGCTCCAAACTCCCCAGCAACTGCCCAATGTACCGGTGGACCATTTCTGAAGTCCACTCTGAAAAAGAAGAAAAAAGATATTAAGTTTAATACCTCCGTAATATGCACTATATCTTTTCACGAATTACTTTAAGAGCAATGTCTTGCATTATTGCAGCTCATGTAAGACACAACATTGTTATGCATTGCGAGCGTTTCACCAGATAACAAATTAAGATTTCCATTGAAACCAACGTCGCGTAAAGTACTTCTTGCACATAAGAACGACTAAACATTTACAGCTCATAAATTCCACAAATGCATCCGAAACGCAGCCAAATATTTAATTCATGTCGCCTTTGCCAAATGTACAATGCGGCACAGAGTGACTCGCACTTTAAAACTCGGTAGGAAGGAAGCAATATAGTCTGAGGAACCTCCCACTGGAACTTCTCCAAGACTCGTGAATCAGAAGGGAAGTGTTTGTTTAGATCCGAATGTTTTCATCTGCGGGATCAATAAGCCGAAGCCAATAAAAGTCATATGAGGAAGATTGTTTTTGTGGTTGGTGGGCTAATTCTTTCAGCCTATTGGGTATGAAAGTATATTTGAAATGTATCTTATAAATAGTACCTACATCGCAAGTTCCCGGTGTGTAATAGGAGATGGAGAATTAACTGATGGGGATTTTTGTATGGTCCCTTATTTTACGCGTGTCCGCTATTACAATCTCATTTCAATCTCGTGTGTGGGTGTGTATAGTTCATTTTATCTTTATTTTGATAGCACAATGCAACCGTTATGAGTTTAGGAGGAGCATTCTATAAACAAACATCAGTATTGTTTGCTGATAATAAATGCTCTTCTAGTTTCCTAACAACTTCAAATTTGCAGAAAAAGTAACGAGCTTGTCATACATCTTTTGATGTTTTTAATAGCATCTTCAATTCTTTTAAACATATTCACAAAATAGTTTTGACTAATCATAAAAAATTGGTTAGCTTCCAGGGGTGCGAACACTTTTCATCGACCACAGAATTGATACACATCTAGATATTTTTATATCAGAATTGGTGTAGTCTAGACTTTCTTTTAGTGTGGCTAGTGGCCAACGAAATATCTGAATATTTAACAGCAAAAAATTGAAGAAGTCATTGACATTATTTACTGTCTTTTAGGTATATAAATTATAAGTAAATAGAAGTGATTGCAATTTTTTGCAAACCAGTTCAAATCGTTATTAACTTCAACTACTGTCCTTTGCCTGTTAAATTGCATGCTTAATTATGTTCTTTGATTCTTTATCCTTTTCACAGAAATAGCTCTGTTCACATTGCAGTTTTTAATCATTTTAGTACCTGGTTGAAAACCCGAATTCCGATTTTGGCTTATAGATAAAATAATCATCATTGTATTTATTATTTATTTATTATCTCATTTAAGTGCGCACAGAAAACAACAATTGTTTACAGGTTTTATCTCAGCACATATTTTTCATACATTTTAATCAAAAGTGGTGGGTATGGAAATATTTTGTTTGCTGCTCTCAAAAGCGCAATACGCTGACAATCGAATATTGGGCGATTCTTTTAGTTCATATTTTGAGCTCTGTGGCTTTGACATGAGATCTGATTTTTTCAGGTATTCTTTTTAAAGTTATCGTATTGTTCTTAAAATATAAATGGATTGAAAGCTTTCGATTTTTCAATAAAATATTTTTTATTGGACCTATTTCGAATTCCGAACTTCAAAAGGAAAAATGGAAACATTATGAGATCACTCATACATATATTTGATATATTATATATATGTATATATATATTTGACAACATCATATAAATTGCTACGATTCCAAAGTAAGTAGCTAAAGCACTTGTGTTATGGAAATCAGAGACAACGAGACAACATAATATTGATTGACAGTTTCAAAATAAAACGTACATTCTCTTTGAATCAAACATCTACGTTCTTATTCAGGTCAGTCGTTCATTCAAAATCATGAGTTTGGCAGAAGTCCACTAAAGTTTAAAAAAATCCGTAATCCGTATCTTACCAACTGAGCTACCGAGTCACTAGCTCAGTTGCTAAAAGCATTGTACCAGACTTTCAAAGGTCGTGGGTTCGATTCCCGCCTGAGACAATCCTGATGACGAGTCGAATTTTTATAAAATATTATTTAGTATTGTATAAAAATAGCATTGTGAATGCTAAAATATCAAATTTAAAAAAAAAACTTTCCACCCTCTGTGCTTATAGCTTTCTTAGTGTCTTGAAAGTGTAAGCGGAACATTAAGTCTAACTTTTGGCACCGCTTGTGACTTTAAAACGGAAATTATCTTTTAAAAGGTTATTATGTAACTTTGAAATTAATGTATGAAACAAATCGTGATAAATATTTTTGTGCAGTACATTATTCATCTAGATTACTTTTGTTTTCAATTATACCAGCACGTTAGGTAGAAAAAAAAATCAATACTATATTTCTGTGCTATTACGCTGTTTTACATTTAATTATTTGTAACCAAAAAATACTGTTTTTACAAAACGAATATGGGGTAATATCTATATTGTATGATGTTTGTGTTTTTTTAAGTTTATCTTTAGAGTCCTAAATTTGACCATAACCATTAGCCATTTTTAATAACCCTACTGCTGGGGGACAGGCCTACCTTATGGGTGGATAAGGGGATTGTCCATGACCAACCACGCGGGCCCAATGCGGATTTGTGGGTGCTAACGACTGCAAATGCAGTCGAGACCAACAGCTTAACGTGCCTTCAGAAAAAAGAGGAGCTCGAGATGATAATTTTTGGTCACCCATCCCATGACCGACCCTTGCAAAATTTGCTTTACCTCCGCAATCGCTGGGCTAGGCACTATACTACTGCGCCACCGAGCTCCTCAATCCTAAATTTAGTTTTATTTATTTAATGTGTCTTTGATTATACAAATACACTACACATAAATACTATAAATAAAAATCTTTTTTGGACTATATGTATTATAATTATGAAGATAAACAAATCATGTTGTAACTTAATGATATTTCTGACAAGATAGACAAACGATAAGTTTAGCTACGTTTGCTTAATATTATCTCGCAAACTAATCTTCTTCAAGTTCAAGTTTCAACTATTCTATCGAGAAGTCGAAAGTTTACTAAGTGACGTAGACATAAATTTTGTCAATAAGGCGACGATACCTCCTAATCTAATTCGAGAATAACTTCAAGTCAATAGCATTATTGTAAATCAGTGGTTGTAAATTTACTATATGAAAATGAGAATAGTCGGTGTGTTTTTGCTCTAATTATCTGTAATCCAACTAATATTATAAATGCAAAAAGTCTGTGTGCCTGTGTGTTTATTTTTATTTATTGATTTATGAACATTTGTATACACTATTACATGAATTTTAAAAGCATGCCAAGAATTATAAACTAAGTGAAACAAACAGTTACAGATAAATAAATAAATTAATTAATAAATTAATAAATATTTGACAACATCACATACATTGCTACGATTCCAAAGTAAGTAACTAAAGCACCTGTGTTATGGAAATCAGAGACAACGGTGGTATCACAAACACCCAGACCTGAGCCAATATAGAAAAGTTCGTTTTCTAAATTGACCCAACCGGGGATCGAACCCGGGACCTCAGAGATGGCGACACCTTGAAAACCGGTGTACAAATCCACTCGACCACGGAGGTCGTCGAATGATCGATGATGATGAATACCTCATGATCGATCAGTTACAACGTGATCTTCACATATTAATGAAATACTTATGTCTAAGCGGCTGGACGGATTTTGATGTTTGGCACACAATATTTTACAACCTCGATTAATACATAGAATACTTTTTTCCTGGTCAATGGTTCCCTAGGGTCCACGCGGACAAAGTCGTGGGCGGCCGCTAGTAATACAATAAAACTCGACGTCCTGAACCCGCGGTGAGATTCAATTTTCGTATTGCAAAAACTTTGTAAGCCCAACCTCCAACAGAGATTTAGATGAGTGACAACATGACAGTCTTTGAGAGCAAAAAAACTTTTCTTCATTAACGAAATAAGTCTACATTTTTATGCGACACTAGCTTCCGTCGGCGACTTTGTCCGCCTGAAAGTATACTATTCATACTTCTTTGTAACCACTTACCATCAAATAAGGTTTTTATAATACCAAATAATAAACAACTAGAAAAAATACGACTTGCACCAGATAATGTTCTCGGACGGGAATCGAACCCGTGACCTTTGGATATCCGGTCCAATGCTCTGACCGCTGAGCTACCAAGTCATTTTAGCATTGTGAATGCTAGAATCTCAAAATTTAAAAAATAAGGTTTTTATTTTGATCACTTATTAAAAATAAAATTATTATTTGTTGGTCGTTCACCATAATAAGAAAACATACAGTTAAAAAATACAGATTTAGAACGATTGGCAGCCTTATCGCTAAAAAGCAATTTCTTCCATGCAATCATTAGTCAGATGAACAAGTTATGATGTTTTACACGAAGTTTACTAGAATTTATCCTCATAACATCATATAAAGAAATCTGCTTAGGATGTAAGCAAAATGTCTCACTCTCAGCTTATTCTTTTGCAGCATCATTAACTTAGTAAATGTAATCGTGTACATGGGACGAGTGAATTTAATACAATTCGTGCATATCCCAAAGGCTACGACGCCCAAAAGGACCACTAACGGGTTAAGCTTCGTAAACCTTCCGTAATGGGTAAATACTGCAGTTACCAGACAGTCTGTTAAGTGTTAACGATATTGTCTCGTCTTCGGTTCAAGTTGATGTTATTTGAATCTGTTATGTCTCAAGTACAAAATTGTAATAGGTAGTTTCAATTGCAATTTATACCGACTTAATTGTTAGTGTTATTTCTAGTTACATTAAAAAGGCATTTAGAAATAAATATTTTAACTTGTAGGATAAAACTAAAATTTAAGCAAATATTATTCTCTAAACATGTAGGATAAACACTTCTAAGACTTTCGCGCATACAGTTCATTAGAATTAAAACACTTTTTACGGATTACAGCGCGTATATTATCTAAAAACCAATAAATACAAACTAAATAATTCTAAAACAACACCTGCATTAATAATATACGTGTTTTATTTCTCATGAAGGATAAGTTATGATTATATTGCTTAAAATAAGCGCGAACAGATTTTAAATAAATAAGTGGTTAGTCGTTTATGGGGCATTTACACGGGTCGATTTTCCAGGCCCAGACAACTTGCTAGGCGACTTTAGTCGAATAGGGCTTTTTATCGAACCGCCGTCACCTCATTTAAATTAGATTTGCGATTCGAACTTACAAGCGATTGTAGATCAAAAGCCGTATTTGACTCAAGTCGCCTGGAAAATCGACCCGTGTAAATGCCCCATAATGTAAAAAAAACGAATCAATAACCTATTACGGAACGTTTACGAATAGTTTCGATTTCGACTACCTAATAAGTGTCCTTATTAGGTAGTCGAAATCTAATATCCATACTCATTCGATTTGGGAAATGGATTTTTTTGTTGTCTTATACAGACAGTAAGGTATAGTAAAGTTGTTGTATCTAATAATCTACCTAAGAAGACAAGTGTTGTAATTAGCCTAGAAAAATCACGTCAGACTAAGACGTAGGCGTATTTTAGACCTTGCAAATCTGTCGAAGGAGCAACTTAATAAGTGTAAATTCGAAGAAATGAACCTTTTATTTTACGATAAGTATAATCTTTTAAAGATTTCACTCTAACAAACGTAATTTGATGGCAAAAGTAGCTCAAAGGCAATTAACATAATTGACAGACGTATCTGTCAACCTTTTGTTTAACAAGGAAGAAAGTATTCCGAGTGCCTCTTGATTTTAGTTGTTTAATTCAATTTGCTGCCAATTTGTGGAACCAAGATCTCAATTTTGACAACAAAAACCAACTTTTGATTTGCTTACAAATGAAGATGTGACATTTAAACACTCCATTCTCTACCATCTAGATCTAGATCAAATGTTCCCAACCTTTATCTTAATAAAGGATAAAAATATAAATAGGTGTGTTTGTTTTCAAGTAGGTTATTAATATGATCTGGTGCGAGTCGTATTTTTTCTAGTATATTATTTAGTATTATACAGAATATAGCATTGTGAATGCTAAAATCTCAAAATTTAATAAAAAAACTTATATAGCTTTCTCATCGTAATCAACTGTTTAAAAATATCTGGAAAGATGTTCAGTTGAATGTCGAGGTAGTTCCTTGTACATTGGTGAGATGGCGCTGGCTTGCAGCGTAAGAGTTGATATACTAGAAGAAATTCGACGTTTCCACTAGTGACTCGGTAGCTCAGCGGTCAGAGCATTGGACCGGATATCCAAAGGTCGCGGTTCGTTTCCCGTCCGAGAACATGATCTGGTGCAAGTCGTATTTTTTCTAGTATATTATTTAGTATTATATAGGTTATTAATAATCAAACAAAACAGGTGTACTAACGTATCGGTGGTGCGATCTGTGTCGTGCAAAATTATGAATTTAAATCAGTAATAACTATGTATAGTGAATCTGGAGCCGCTCGCCGCGCCGCCCTTTAGATGTCTCTACGCTCCCTAGGGGGGATGGGGCGCCCCACTGGTTGGGATCTAGATTTTCGGGTCTTTAGTCAATTTGACCTTTATTTTAGCATTGTTCGAAATAAAAATTGTTTTTTCTTGATCACCAAAAAGCTCATAAACGTTATTATTTGTATGAGCCTGTACTCTGACTTAAAATTCTGTGACAATTTTTATATTATCATCGGGTTTTTTATTTTTATTATTGATGGGATAATGAAGTGAAAAACAGTTTTAGTTAACTGGTGCCAGTTGAAGGAAAAGCCTTACTGCTTAAGTATAATTTAGGCCATTAACAATCTTACCTTAATAATATATTGCATAAAAGGCCAACACTTTCATTAAACTTTTGACGACCTCCGTGGTCGAGTGGCTTTGTACACCGGTTTTCAAGGTATCGCCATCCCTGAGGTCCCGGGTTCGATCCCGGGTTGGGTCAATTTAGAAAACGAACTTTTCCATATTGGCTCAGGTCTGGGTGTTTGTGATACCACCGTTATCTCTGATTTTCATAACACAAGTGCTTTAGCTACTTACTTTGGAATCGGAGCAATGTATGTGATGTTGTCAAATATTTATTTATTATTTATTTATAAGCCTAAAAAGTCACATTCTAAAACATGTTGTCAACTTTCTGAGCAACAATACGAAGTATGACCCAATAGGATTGACCCAATTGTACACACAATTGGGTCAATCCTTTAAAAAATATTTAAATCCAACATAAGGGTTATTCTGTAAACAGTTTGAAGGGCAAACTTTAAAGAATAAAATTTATACGTATTTAAATACCGAAAAGCTCAAATGATAGGACACGAATATCCTTCCGTCGGCAGTTTTTGTCGTTGAGCATAAATCATCCAAACATTATACGTCCGCTTTGAGTGTGAACGTCCAGTTCATATGCTCTTCAAGGTTTTGTCTCCAAAACGACTGAATAGACATATTTTGGAACGTTGTAAGTACGTACCTACTAAAACTTGACGACCTGAGTGGTGCAGTGGTCAGCATGCCGGTCACGCAAGAGGTGCCGGGATCGATTCCCGGCTGAGCAGAAATTTAAACGATGAATTTTAATTTCAGTGACAGGTCTACTGGGTGTTACTTTGTATAATAAGTCTATATTTAAAAAGTATATCAGTTGTCTAGCACCCATATTACAAGCTTTGCTTAGTTTGGGGCTAGATGGCGTTGTGTGAAAAAAAAGAAAAAAAAACCACTATGTATATATTTTTCTTAGGACATTTCAATACCAAAATGATTCTACACTCACGTCCGTAGCTGGTTATTCTAGGCAAGGACATAGAACTTACAAATCTCCTAGCTGTTACATTATAAATGCTTATATTGAGTGTTACCACTTAGCTACAAACGTATACTGTTGTAAGTAAATGTTTCCCTTTGCAATTTGCTCTAATTAATTTTGTCGTTAACATCACACGATCTACTACCATTACATGAGTTAGACGTAATGTAAGTTTCATTGGCGAATTTGCAGTACATGACAATTTTATGTTATTTGATCATAATAATATATTTGTCGATTGTAACAATCATTAGCGTCCATCAATATGAAGAGTACTGCTAGCCAAAAGTAGCTGAGGGCTTTAGCACTTTGTCACACTTATAATATAGCTTATTCAGTAAGTTGAAACCCTACTAAATTACCATAATATTTGGCGCGACATAGTACTAAAAGGCGTAGTTACTTTTGACCGTAAGCGTACGTCAGCGAAACTGATGTTTAACTGAATCGGCGTGAAATGACATTAACACCGTTTTGCTTTGTTTGTCTAAAAGACTAGCTTCCGCCCGCAGCTTCATCCTCGTGGAAATTCTGCAAAGTTCGTAGGGAGCCTTTGACCGAGATACAAAGTATAATATATATTTTAATACAGGCTATAATCTATCTGTGTGCCAAATTTCATTCAAATCCGTTCGGTCGGTTTTGCGTGATTGAGTAACAAACATCCAAATAGAGTTTTCCCAAAGGGTTAATTAGTTTAGGGTTGTCTCCACTTGCTACTAAAGTACATATCTTTTAATAAATTTAATAAATCCGATTTAATTAATAATGACTTAAAAACATTATTTGTTTCGATAAATTGTAGTCATGAATATTTAAAAGAAGATAAAAAGAAGTTATTCCATTGCGCGATATATTTTCTATTCCAATGTTAATGAAAATGATAGCACTAGATTTACCTCTATAGGTATTTCGATGTTTTCAGTTTTTTAAAACAATTTGTGCTTGTTTACTTAAATTATACTTTCTTCTACCACGGGTCCGTTAACCCGAACAACTTCAAAGTAAAACCAACTAACCGTAGCGACATAAAGCGAATCTTTCTAAAAGTCAACAATTTTTAACTTAGTTAAGATATTTCAGAGTGTTAAAGTCGAGCTAATTGCAATTAAGTGGTACAGCGTTTCTTGTTTCAGAATTAAATTTGGCACCAACGAAGCTGGATTGATGCTGTGATTAATTGAACATCTTAGAATTTAATTATTATCGTTTAAAAGTTATTTTAATGTAGACCATGGTAGAATTGGTTCATTACAATCATGTAATAAATAAACACTTACAAAGGTCCAATTATAAATACCAAAAAAACGATACAAAAAAATTCATCCGAGATAATCAAACTTAAAACGAGAACATTAATTTCAAGTTAAAGTTAGAATGTGTAACGTTAAAAGATTCGCTAAAATTATTGCTAATACAGAACCAATTTGACTGTATTTATCTAAATTAATAAACCAAGCTAGTCACATAATCAGATAAAGGAATAATTTGTTTAAGTAGGTAAAAGAGTCGATTAGGAAAACTCGATTAAAAGAAAGTACTTCAGTAAAAACGTTATAGATTTCTGACATATTTAGTAAACATGAGTGTAGTGTATTAGTTTGAGATTGAACGAAAAAAAGTTAAAATCAATGATTACCATGAAAACTTATTACAACAAGACAGGGATGTGACCTATATATAAGAAAATCGATTTATTATCTATCTATTATTTCTAAATTGAAAAGATCGATTATTTTGCAATGAATAAATCGATTTTTCACAAAAAAACTATTTTTTTTCCACCTTATTAATTCATCGAGAGGTAAAGTCCAAATTTAACTGTAAAAGCATCTGGTCACGCGCTGGATGTACTCACAGCAAACGTTCAGCAATTCAACGAGAAAATAGAAGAAAGAATTAGGTAGAGTAGCAGGGCGCTTAGGTAGGAGTGTGCTTGACTTGATGCTACGGCCCAAAATGATACATATTATACATGATTGATGGCGCGGCACAAAAAATCGATTGGTTTGTTTGGAATTAAAATAAATTAAATCGATTTTTTATAATACATTAATCCTGATTTGAAAATCTATTTAAAAAAAACGATTTTTTAAGAAAATACTTGATTTTTATAATAATCGATTATTTTTTCACATCCCTGCAACAAGAAATCAAGAACAGTTAGTTGGAGAGAAGTCTGAAATTGCATGACCAAATTGCGCCACGCCAACTCAGCTAGAATCAGATACAAGGAAATATATTGCGGCACAGAAAGACTATCCGATTTTATAACAGAAAAATATATGTCATAAAGTAAATTCAAAATCGTTGCAACTTCAGCAACTTGAACCGATAACCTTAAATTCCTGATAAGAATAGAAAGTAATGAAACATAAATCTAATATTTTATACAAAGCTAGAGACTTGGAATTTTTTCACGAGATTGTAAACTCTTTATTCTTCTTTAAAACTTTTTCCTACTTTACATTTTGATTTTAATAATATTAAAAAGGAAAAAAGTCAATGAAAATTACATTGAACAATTAAAAATAAACGTGATCGGGCCTATCTAATTTTGGTATACGACCCAAAGAGTCTTACTATACAAAATGCATCACACAGCTTCCTTATAGCTATTCCAACCAACAATCTCTTGCTTCTTAAGAACGTTCGATTATCCCAAAATTACCTAAACAAAGCGTTGGCAGATCAATCGCGCGATCAGCCAATACAAATCCTCATAAGCTCCGCACTCTGAGCGCCTATTACAAAAAAGAATCTCATTTTGCGGACGATTTCCGTCGTTTAATTTACTTGATTTTGAACCTTGCACGTAAGTTAATAGTGTAACGGAGTGGGTTCGACTCGACCGATTATTGTGATTCTGTTTTTGTAATACACCCTCTGTGCACAAATAACCGCGTAGCCTCGGGGAGCTCGTAAAGCCTTTCGGATCCTCAGTTTAATGCCGTTCAGCTATAAACCGCGCTTCATTACGCTAGAGAAGGCAGGTGGGACCTCCCTTTTTCGGTTCCGCAGTTCGATATTCAAAGAGTATGAGCATTGACGACCTCCGTGGTCGAGTGGCCTTGTACATCGGTTTTCAAGGTGTCGCCATCTCTGAGGTCCCGGGTTCAATCCTCGGTTGAGTCAATTTAGAAAAACGAACTTTTCTATATTGGCTCAGGTCTGGGTGTTTGTGATACCACCGTTGTCTCTGATTTCCATAACACAAGTGCTTTAGCTACTTACTCTGGAATCAATGTATGTGATCTGGGAGCAATGTATGTGATGTTGTCAAATATTTAATTTATATTTATTTAATATATCTTTAACTGTTTGTTATTAACTTGTGTGTCAACTTCGTGTGTAATAAGTTCTGTCTTTATTACTATTTTTACATTATATTATCCTTCGATCATATAAACCCTATCTTAACTAACGATTCTTTATATCTCGGATTTTGGGTCTGCGATTTAAGTAGTCTATGGATTTCTGGGATTTTAATGAACTTTCATAAGTAAAAGTAAATTTCACAAAACGATAGGACATTAGAACAAACTAAAGCACCTACGTAAGACATAAATACTTGTTACAATCCATAGATGATCCCAATTCCGCTTCAACGACCACACAACTTCCCGAAAGTTAATCCAGGATTTGGCACAGTGCCAAAAGCTAAGGGACCTCAATCAACCAACTTGTTCGTCACATAATTACCTGTCCTCTGCCAATAGGTAAGTTCATGTTGTTTCTAAATAAATCGTTTTTGGAGTTAAATTCTACGACAATTTTTATTTACAATTTACACTGCAGTATAACAGGCTTTATGCTGGAATCTAAAAACAAGCAATTAATAAGAACGATTCATAATGAGTTAAGTGGGACTTAAATTTTGAGTGATATTAAAGTATTTGTGGTTTACATCGTATGAAATTAATTTCAATGTTTTCTGTTTGTTTCTAATAACAGACGTTATGTTTTTAAAAAAGTATATTCAATTTACAGATGCTTTTGATAAATAAAAAACAGTTTTTTTTGTCTTAACTTACCCAATACCATAAACAAGAATGATATGAATAATAACAATAATTTTAAAAAAATTGACAACATTAGAAACATTGCTCCGATTCCAAAGCACTTGTGTTATGGAAATCAGAGAACGGTGGAACTACAAACACTCAAACCTGAACCAATATAGAAGTTCGTTTTCTAAATTGACCCAGCTGGGGATCGAACCCGAGACCTCAGAGATGGCGACACCTTGAAAACCGGTGTACCACTCGGCCACGGAGGTCAACATTTCAGGGTTCCTATCGCGCTAATTCTGAACGATAAAACCAAAGCCGTTGTCATTTAGGTTGCAATTTACCTAAATTTTGGTTTAGCTCGAGAATTCTCATTTAAATTGTTCAAAATTGGTATTCTAAGCTCCCGAGAAATAGCTTTCAACAATTTTGACATAACTAAAGCGAGTATTTTTTGGAAACGAAACTGAAAAATGGTAACGATTTAGCTTTGGTTTTATCGTTGAAAATTAGCGCGATTGGGCCCCAGACCTCATACGAGTGAAGTGCCGAAGTAAATTTGTTTACTAAAACTCTATTCTAAGCAATTAGGAGTGTGAGAAACAGGTCGCGTAAACTTAAAAAGCAGTTTTTAAACACATCTGCTTACAACACTACTAAACTGAGCTGTCACCTCGTAAATAGAGCACATTCCAACTAAAATCCCGTCTACTTGTTACCAGTGATCCGATTTGCGTAGAAACTTTTAACCTGCCTAACAACTAGGTACAAGAGAGGGGGATTCTTCAAAAGTTAATCCGGTCTCTGGCGCGGCTCCAGCGAACTTGGGGACACCAATCAGCTTAGTTACTCGGGTCTCAGCTAAATAGAGTCGTCTCTAAGTTGTTTAGATTAAGGAGATATTCTACACGAATTTTCTCAATGCATGACGTTATTGGTTTTGACATAGTCAATCCTTATCCTTACTAATATTATGAATGCGAAAGTCCGTTTGTTTGTTTGTTACGCCTTCACGTCTTAACTACTGAACCGATCATCGTGAAATTTTGCATACACGTTGTCAGGGGTACAAAGAAGGACATAGGGTACCTGTCATCCCGAAAAAAATTATTGTTTCTGAGGGATAGCAAAAAACTTTCCACGCAGTCGAAGTCACGGGCGGTCGCTAGTTATCTATAATATAAGGTGTTTGGTAATGGGTGTGTAATCCCGTAAATAACGGTTAAAAATACATTTTAATATGCAACAAACTCGTGTACCTCCTATTAGCATAAAAACTATCGAGAACCAATCAGATTCATATCGAGCACAATTTTTTTTTATCTTATTTTTCTTAGACCAGTATCTTAGTTTCAAGTGGTGCTATACAAAAATGTACCAGAAAATTTGTCATATTTACTTGAAATGAACTCGTCAGATTTTCGTGCTAAGGGTACAGATCGAGAAATTGTGAAAACAGAATCGTCTGTTTAAAATATTTTGTAGTAAGCAGGTATTGGAGACAAATAACTAAGAGATGAAGGCTTCAGCAAAAATGCAATTGTAAGCATTTCGCGAAGACGTGACGTCGCATCGACGAGACCTGTGTCAAGTTAAAGAAAGAAATATAGAAACCTGAATCACGACTACAAAGTTCTTGCGTCTGTTAAGTGTACTCAGCGAGTTTTCACACCGAATTAGTGTACTCCTCCAATTAATTTTCTCAGAATAAGTAAAAGCAGGTACTGTCTCAATCTACTATGCTCCCTAAAATTATTATGTTATTAATTATAATTCGCAATAACTTATTTATATATGATTAAAGCTCTCTTGCTCTTCACATGCGTTTTTAAATGTTCTCTAGCATATACAGAAACTTTGGAACCTCTAAATGTCTAACAATTTTTATATCCTAAAGCTAAACATATATAATATAAATGGTTCAGGCTCACGAAACGAAAACTGGCGAGGGTCCAAAAAACCCTCAGCAACGACCAATCGTGACGATTGCGATGCATTTTCCGAAATGAATCCAGATGGCAAGTAATTACTGTAATAAATGCTGGGCATTGAAACCACTTGGCGTTTTACACCGAAGTGAGAAATCTTATTCAGGCTCCTTTGATAAAAACTTTTTCCATTCGTTTTTATTGTTTTTGACGCGTTTTACGAATCAGTACCAAGAACTTTAAATTCATCAACAAAACTTCTATGAGAAAACTTATTACACTTGTTTTCTTTTAACCCTTAACGCCCGGAAAATGAAACACAATTGATATTCCATTGTTATCCGGCCGCCTGCGTCCGCTCGGGCATTGATGAATTAATTACCTGTTGACGTGTTTTGAAGGCAAGGTAACGTACTAAAGTTAAAAGTAAAAGTTAAGTATTGTACGCAACTATGTTTATATATACAGTCTACAATAATTACTTAACGTCTGATTGTCTACTTATACTCAATAGAAACCCCTATTTTCGCTGAGAATGCTACTTCTTTCCAATTAGGTTTCGCTAGCTATCCGATAGCATTAATTCCGTTACCAAACAAAAACCACAGCCAAAAGGATGTTTGTTAATCAGCTAAGTGCATGCGATTACTTTGTAAGTTGTTTGGAGCAACAACGTATCGGCAAGCTAGATGGATCATACGAACGAAGCTTTATTTCGACACTGTAGGAGTGTAGGTACGCCTTTTTTATAATTATTAATATTGTAAAGTAATTTCATGCTAATACGTGCAAGAACAATAGCGCTGTCAATTGTCTTGTATAGAGACTAATGCCCGTTTGCGCTAAACTTAAGAATCGCCTAAGTCTTTTTCTAACTACAACTTGACCAAATTAAAATGGTGTCATTAACTTAGCTGTCATGCAGCTTTCATGCGCCTATTTATTTTGGTCGAGTTGTAGTTAGGAAAAAACTTAGGCAATTCTTACGTTTAGTGCAAACGGGTGTAAGGGTTTTTGAAAACTATATAAATATTTTTTTGTTTCTTAATCGTTCAAAATAATTGAACCTACTCAAAACCTTGGCAGCATAAATTCCTAGAACACTTATTTATTTATTTAACATCTTTATTGTACATTAATAAAATAATGTACAAGAGGCGGACTTAATGCTAAAAGCTTTCTCTCCCAGTCAACCAGAACCATCCAGAACACTTATGGAGTAGGTATTTTGGTAAGGGCACATGACGGCAGAATGCTTTTATCAAACTCATTTTGAATGGTTAAATTACGAAAAGCAGACAATTTGCGAGCGATGCATCGCTTAGTCAGTCATGGATGTTTGAATGAAAACTCATTTCCTATTTCTATATTGGGTCGACGGAGCTGGAAAAAAATACGGTAAACTGTTTCCATGGTAAAACGTTAAGTTTCTTTTTGTACGTAATCCCCCAAAAGCCGATTCTGGCGCGCAAAAAGTTTTTAACTAAAACCAAAGACCTCGCGAAACTACTTGGTAACAAGTTTGGGCTTACTCGACTGCCGAAAAATTAAGTAAGTACTTTATTATCGATGGTGTTTTGTGAATGTAAGAGGCGATTAGTAGAAACACGCTTATTCGTATGTAGTTGTGAAAAGAGAAATATATGTAGCTTACTCCCGCAAAAAATATATGCAGGATGCACCGCCCGCCCGCAAAAAAATGCACATGCACACCACAAAAATATCAGTGCACAATACTTGCATTTAGCATGACAGCGACACGCCTTGCACCTTCACCAATTAGACTACTCTACACGTGTTTCGCCCCAACCCGGAGCATCCTCAGGAGTTAGATCGTGCGTGAACCAACACCGAATGTAGTATGTAGTTGGCTTCCGATTTTGAAAAACTCAACCAGAATCCGTTCATCAGGTAGAACCAACTTACATTTTTATCACTTTCATTTTCTGGATTTGAACTTTATAGAGTTGTTTATAAATAAAACAAAAGAAGATTTAATTAATTAGCAATAGAAATTGGCAAACTTAGCAGTATCTTTTAATAAACCTGTTCATCATAAGGCTCACAATTCAATTATAGACCGTATCGTTCATACATAGGTATTTTTATAGTGAATACCTGAAGTATTTCCCTCTAGAATTAACGAGGGTTGTGTAATAAAAATTGCAAAGTTTTCACGGACGCGCCGTAAATAGAAACCTTTAAGGCTCAAGGCATATACGTTGAAGCTTTGTTTGTAAATATTAAACGTTTTATTACTGAAACAATTAAAAAAGAAAAGTGTTAAACCAAAATATTTCTTTTATTTATCGGAATTTTATTTTTCGGAATATTATAACAATCAGGAAATAAAATCTTAAAAAAAAATAATGCGCGAATGTTTTACTTTTAAATTCTGGCAATAGACTTTATCGATCTAAAACGTAAGTTGTTGCCAAAAATTTGGTTGAAAAGAAAAAAAATATCTTCATCAGCAGCCTTGAGCGTTATAAGGGTTAATAAAACGTGTAATTCGTTATGCAAAGGCAAAGGGCAAGTTCATCAGTTTCCATATAAGAAACCTAGCTGGGAGATTAAATAAAAAGTATCTGTGTTTTAGACAGAAGACCCGACCTGGCCCCTATCTCACCAAATTGACATTTGTCAGTGACATATGTCGGCACTTTTACTGTTTCCTTACTTTAATAAGAGACAGTTATGTTGTCAAACAGGGGATATTTTGTACAAGTCTACAATTGTCACGCAAACCTGACTCAGCTCCAATCTCATGACAAGAATTACTGACAAATCTAGAATTATGTCGACTTGTAAAAAATATCCATGTTTCACAACACACTTGTCCCTAATTAAAGTAACAATAATTGTTTAACTGACATAATTATGTTACTGAGAAATGTCTATTTGGTGAAATACGCTCTGGCTGTATTCTAAAACGCCACTGTCATTTGTTTCGTTGCGTTAACTCCTTAGTACAGTGCGTTTCAAACTCAGAACACCGCGCGAGACAATGCGCAGAACACAAATTCGATGTGAGTAGGTGGGAGAGGTGAGTGGTAAGTGACAACGCGCATAGTGGCTAACTTTACAGCAATAATAAGTTTGAAAGCACTGTAACTGCTACAGTCCTGAAGGCGTATTATGAGTTCATAATTCACACTTACTGTTTACACTTACTCGATAACGACTTTAGTTGACATTTGTATGAAAACTTTTAGTTCAGCGTAGTTACCGCCAGAGCTGCTGTGCCAAATTGCATACAAAACTGCTTACTACAGTTGCTATTGAGTATAGTAAACGTAACTGTGCAAACTCCTAATACAGGCACAGTACTAAAAATAGCCTGACATGGCCTGAGATTGCCTGTACGTAATCTCTAGGTGTTCGTGTATGGGAAACGCGATTTGTTTCGATTGTTTCTTTTGTCCATTTCATATTTTGTGTCTGGGATGTCAAATCAGCTTTAAAGAGGCGAGATCACGTGATCAGTTTAGTAATCGACGACTAAAATTTTGTGGTGAATTTTAACACCATGTTTCTCGGTGTTTGTTCAGTTTCATGGACTGAAGACATCCTTAAAAGGAGAGTGACTAAAAATGACCAGGTATAGTCAAAGTGATAAAAGCAACTTGCTTGACTTAAATGACCATAGTTTTAGTCTTACTATCTTCAGACGAAGAACAGTAGTTCGCCTGTGGCTCGGCTAGTACTTAGTTACAAAGGATATTGCGAAACTCCCACGGGTCTCATGTAATATCTAACTCGCGAACGCTTACGTCTCAGTATACCTAGCAAGTATACCTAGTAGAACAAAGAACATTCACATTTATAAAGTACTTTCATCTTTAAATATTGGCGTGTAAATTAAAAAACGAGGGTTATTCATAGTCTTGAAAAACATATCAATGTTTCTTTAAGTTTTTAAAATACAAAGCGAGATATTCTCTCTGAAAATAGTAGACTATGGAAAGTTAACGGCTTGTACTGAGAATATAAAATTAACTATTTTCATTTAATTGCTATGTAAAACTTAACAAGTGAAACAGTTGATTCAAAACAATGGATGATCATGTCAACGGTATTCAGAGTAAAATTATTAATTACTATAATTATCATTTTCAATTTGTGCGTGATCATGCATTGGACAAGTTTCTAATTAATTAACATATTGAGCCACGCATGTCAATTGATAAATGGTGCCGTGCTGATTGTTTGTTATTTCATCTTGTTCATTATTTATTTCAGTGATCTGTTATAATATAAATTATATTGTTATAGATCGCGTCACGTAAAAAGTCCGCTGAACAACAAATGAATGTATGAGCGTCAGCGGTCTTTTTACGTGACGCCTACTAATGTACTTGCATACTCGACACTTACTACTTGCATACGTGACACTTACTATTCACTGAAAAAAAATGCTGTTATGCACATCAGCCATTTTTGTGTCCCCACTGCTGGGGCACATTCCATGGGTGTATAAGGAGAATAGACCATAACCAGCGAATTAAAAACTATGGAACAGGCATTCCACTTAAAAATAGCACCACACAAAATAACAACCTAGTGGGCGGGGCTAAAAAATGCTAGCATTTAGTTATACAGCACAAAGCAACTAAACACTGTTTGCTTAATAGCGACCATAATACTCATAAATATTTTCTATACTTAAACAAAAAAATATTTAATACTTATGATACGCAAAGAAGGCAGTAAAAAGATGCAGAGGTAACTGCATCTTTTCATAGCCTTCGTTGCGTCTTTTACACCATTTGACTACACAGGACGTCATTTCTAATAAACTCTCTCTTTTCTTTAAAATACAAACTGCAATAAATTTAAAGAATGCTAACGTCTGTCACCGAGCTCGTGGCTGATCCGACTAAATGCTGTGTGTATTGTAATTTTTTAGCCCCTTGATGCTATTTTTAAGTAATATTTGTTTGCAATTACACTTTCATAGATTTTAGTTTGCTGGCCATAACACACCACGCAGGCCCAATCAGGATTGGTAGGTGTTTACGATTGCAAATGCAGCTGGGACCAATCGGAAGAATATAAGTTTTTGGTCACCCTTCCCATGACTGACCCTTGCGAAAGTTCCTTAACTGCAGCAATTAACATACTCGACGACCTCCGTGGTCGACTGGCTTTGTACACCGGTTTTCAAGGTGTCGCCATCTCTGAGGTCCCGGGTTCGATCCCCGGTTGAGTTAGTTTAGAAAACGAACTTTCTATATTGGCTCAGGTCTGGGTGTTTGTGACACCACCGTTGTCTCGATTTCCATAACACAAGTGCTTTAGCTACATACTTTGGAATCGGAGCAATGTATGTGATGTTGTCAAATATTAAATATGCATCGAGCTCCTCGGTGTTACGAATTATACGAAAACGGGGGCAGAAGCTAGTTTAAGTATATAATTTTTGTTATTTACCCATGTAATAAGATTCATTAAGCTTGGGACTAAAATACTAGGTGTGGGTGTTAAAAATAATCTTTTGACACCGTTATTATACTCAAACAAATCATGCCTAAACAGCTGGTAATCAATTTGACAACATTACTGACATTACAAAACGTTGGCTTAGTTTCAAACTGACCCGCCAAGTTTTATATCACTGCAGCTGGTGAAATTTCATTTCAATGTCATCAACATTTTAAATCAAATTTCAGAAAAATAATTTAAATCTTCGCCCCGACTATGTCTTGACAAAATTATGCTCTGATAACACATAGACAACAAAGTCCCCGAGTACTATTTATAAGAACCACGCAGGATACCAACAGAAAGTTACTTTGATTACTCATAAACATATATTTTTTAGAAGAAGAATCATAGAAAACCGGATACAAAGCCTAGTTCAAAATAATCAATCAAACCCTCTCGCGTCAACGGGCGGCGTCGTTTGATCTATGCTCGCTCAGTTAATTAGTAACTGTCTGGTAACACATCTGGTTTGGATCAAATATGGAAATGTCATTCTTAGGGGACTGTATTTCACGCTATGATTCGACAATTAATCATATTTTTCAGAACAGGGCTGTCGCTGACTGTTGGGGAAATTCAGCTTGCAATTTTACTACCTAAAAGAGAGGATTTTTTTAATCTTCATCGTTAGAAAAAAATCAAAGCCAGGTTACAAAATATATTAAGAGATTTTTTAACTGAAATAAATGAAAAATATTGTTTGCTAAATCTAGTGAATACTTCTTCTGGCTTTCTTATATCTCAAAGAAGAAGGTGGCTACCCGGAAGAGATTGCTACTAAACTATAAGGCAGCATTCTATGTAAATTTTTCAGTCTTTGTTTAATGTCCTTAGTATTTATTACAATTTCGCTAGAAAAAAATGTTCTTAAACCGCAAATATTTAACCTCTCAAGTATTTTTTGCATAACACATTTGCGCATGATAACTTAAGTTGTTCAAAGATATAATTATGACATTAATTCATTGAAACATAACGTATATTTTGGAAAAATTATGATTTTTGCATATAAAGTTTTATGTTTAATGAGAAATCATTCTATCCGAAAGTAGGGCGAAGTTTAGCTATCTTACCAAAGAAAACCATTATTTACCTGAATTTCACAACCCTAGACTTCTAAAGACAATTTTTCCTTGTCAGGGTTAAGTGTGAAGTTTGACGAGCTTAGTTTAAATTAATGTTTGTACTTATGAAAGAAATCAAGACGTGAATGATTTATTATATCGCTTAGTTTTGGCCGTTAAACACTTCATTTATGTCTTTTAACTTCATTTTAATAAAGTTAGTTCTGAGAATTTTGCAGACAATTACAAACTATAAGCTCCTCTATTTATAGTATGTAGTTTAGGGCCGTATGGCGCTGTGAAATTATCCAAGAATTTATTGTCCAAGCTTTTAAGGAATTCTAAGAATATTTTCTTTATTAAGCAGATTCTGTTACAATTTTACGTACGTACAATGTGATTAATTCAACTATGTACAACAGAAGTGACCAACTTCAGAGTGGTCGCTTGCAGTACAAAACGACCTATTTTCATCTGTAAAATTTACTTTTTGCCATGCATTCCCAAGTGAAGTTGCAGCGGATCACCGTCTATTGTCAATTGAATCGCATTGTATGTGTACGAATCATATTACATATAATAATAGGCCAGTTATAAACGTGACAAATTGTTACCTATGCCATAACAATTTTATCCATAGCATCAACCAATTTGAAAATAGAACAAACTACTCATAGCTACACCGTAATGTAAACCGAATTATGATGACAATTGACAAATTGTCACGTTATTAAATAGGGCCCAGCACATTGGAAATGTAGGAATCTAAGAAAAGATATTTCTGAACGACCCTGATGCGCAGCACTCTTAGAAAACACGTTACTTAAACCACATTATATTTTATTTCAATATTGTCTGGGATAATATGAATGTAATATTAAAACGTCTGTCAATGTATAAATGTCGATCTTCATAAAGTATCATCAAAACATTGATATAAGTACATAAACCGAGACACATCACATATTCGTTGACCGAATGCTCGTAGAATACTCTATCAATTTGTTATCCTTACTAATATTATAAACTAATAAACTAATATTATAAATGCAAGTCCGTCTGTTTGTTTGTTTGTTTGTTACGCCTTCACGTCTTAACTACTGAACCGATCATCATGAAATTTTGCTTACACCTTGTCAGGGGTACAGAAAAGGACATAGGACATACATACCTTTCATCCCGAAAAATAATTGTTCCCGAGGGATAACAAAATAGCTTTCCACGCAGACGAAGTCGCGGACTGTCGCTAACATAAAATATTTCATGTTTCAGTTCAAATCGGAATACATAGATCGTTTTTCCAATTGACAACAAAAAGCTTTCACAAACTTCATCTTGTTATGTAGGTATTATTATTAGGAATCCTTAAGTATGTTGGTTGAAATGTGAGTAACTCCATTTGTGCGAACCCTCATAGTTCTATTTGCAAAGACCTCCAATCAGCGGAATGTTCTTCCATTAAACAAATGAAGCACAGAGAAAAGAAAATAATGCGGGTTCAGGGAACAAAGACACAGTAGCAAAAAAAAAACAGTATCTTGACATTAATCTTATCTCGGCAATAATCTTAATTTTGCTTGATTGTTTTAACATGTGTTTGGGCGAACTGATTGACGTATTCAGCATTTCAAATGCATAAGCAAAGCATGGTTTTAGGTTATTTCCAGAGCAAATTAAGAGAATTAGCTTTTCAAAACGAAAGAACAAAGTCTTATTTAAATACTAAAGTTTTTATGATTATTTACAGTACTTTCTAGAACAAGTTGTTTATGTGGAGCATTCGCGTTTATTTACAAACAGTTAAGTTGAGGCAACATATTGTTTAGATTCTCAGTCAAGTTGAAGTATTCATGTCTTTAAGTACACGTTTTTTAATTTACAATAGACATCAATGTTACTTACTTTAGAACAGTGTAGGTATTTGGAGCTATAATCGCGTGAAAAACTAACCAACATTATAATACATAGTGAATTTGAAAAAAATCAATAAAAAATCTATAATAGACTTTTTTCTACACTGTGACTCGGTCGGGGGAAATATCGCGAGATTTCATCCAGCAGACTCAGCAACGCATTTGTCATTTTGTTCTAATACTAACTTTTAATATGGATTTCTTCGTCTAGAAATAAAAGTTAAGCCTGAATCAAGCTCTATTTAACTAACCCCATCTTTTACATTGCTTGTTTTTCTGTTATTTATTGTATTTTTCCAGTCAAGTAAGAAAAATCTTGCTTTTTATTTACTTCAATTCGACGTTAGTCAGTGTGAACACAATGGTGTTGGTACATATTCATTAAGATTTTGTTTTTCTGTGTAGTCCTATTATATACATTTTTAGGGTTCCGTATCCAAAGACTCCGCTGTCTGTCCGTCTGTCTGTCTGTCTGTCTGTCTGTCTGTCTGTCTGTCTGTCTGTCTGTCTGTCTGTCTGTCTGTCTGTCTGTCTGTCTGTCTGTCTGTCTGTCTGTCCGTCCGTCTGTCACCAGGCTGTGTCTCATGAACCGTGATAGTTAGACAGTTGCAATTCTAACAGATGATGTATTTCTGTTGCCGCTATAACAACAAATACTAAATAACAGAATAAAATAAATATTTAAGGGGGCTCCCATACAACAAACGTGATTTTTTGCTCGTTTTTATAGATAATGGTACGGAACCTTTCGTGCGCGAGTTCGACTCGCACTTGGCCGGATTTTGTTTAATTCTTGACTAAACCATTTTTGTGTAAATATCTCTTAGTGGGAATCCTGTGACTGACAATTTTGTATGCCACATATACAACATGTTACATAAATACCCCTAATGCCCAATATGGTATATAGGGAACATCAAACTGAACAACTATTACTATGGGACCAACTCTGAAATCGCGAAAAAAAATCAACTGTTTCATACATTTTGATATTTTCGTAATCAATTTTTGTATGAAACAGCTGATATTCTTTTCGCGCTTTCAAAGTTGTTCAAAATAAAAGTTGTTCAGTTTGATGGTCCCTAATAATCCCTATCTACTATATTCGGCATTAGGGTTATTTTTGTAACACGTTGTACAAATATTCACACTTACATAAAAACGGTTCATGACTAACTTATCCTTAATTTGAATAACAAGCTTCTATTACTTCCCAGAAACAATGAGTAATCAGTTTCTTCGTCAATTACTAGTTTTGTAAATAATATATCTTTTCTTTAGTTGCGAACTATTCATAGAAATAAATATTTTTTACAGTTCTGGTTACACAGCACGTTTATAATTAACCAATTTCAAAAAAGGAGGAGGTTCTATGTTCGTCTGTTTATTTGTTTTTTTAATCCTACGTTATAGTTTAGTTTCCGGTACACCGAATATTGGGAAGACTTAAAATTCAATGGTAAGTAACCACCAAATTCTAGTTTTATCTTTAATAAGATTTTTGGAAAGCTTTCAGGCCAAAATATCGTATTATTTTAAATAAAACAATAATACGAGTGGCTAGAGACGGATCTCACATTGCGCACAAAAGGTAATGCTGGATTTGATTGGTGGTTTTGCGTATTTTTGTGTCGTTGTTTTTAAAAAAAAAACAATTCCATGAGAAATGAAAAAAATATAAAAAATTGGTAAAAAAGTTTAAAAACATAATTAATACTAATTTGTAATCAACGAATAATTCAGCTGTTTGAAAAGCGAACGATAATTCACAAAGCGAGTACCGCCACCCGAATCCCGAACAGACAAAGGAATACCTTCAAATTCGAATCAGCGCTTTTAATTGGCCAACTCGCTTCACCGAGAATTGGAACTCGGCTCGGACGACGCTCGGACGCCTAAGGCATCGTGACGTCATTAATAAGCCTATTGTTCCTACTCTGAATAGCTAAATCAGTTGGGGACAACGGCCAGCTGATACGTGGACGTAATAGCTTGGCCCCGAATGTCGGGAAATTGCATTGAATAATCTCTGCCGTGAAATATTTTGTGCTGTACTTACGTTTCTTTAGTTTGGTGTGTCTAGAAAAACAAAAGAAAGAAAGTTGAGCTTTTTGAATTTATATTTATGTTGTTTGTGATTGAAGATTTTTTTATTTTCTAGTCCCATTTGGATCTTTTTTTAACCGACTTCAAAAAAAGGATGAGATTCTCAGTTTGGTTGATTATTTTTTTATTATTATTATTATGTTTGTTATTTCATAACTTTGTCAGTATTGTAAACCGATTTTAGAAATATTTTTTTTGTTTGAAAGCATATGGTAACAAATTGGTCTCCAAGTCACAAGGTCAGGATCTGATGATGGGGTCCTGGAGAAATCAAGGGAACTCTTCAAATATTATAAGCACATCTGTAGCGATTTTGATTTACATAATATTTACTGAATTTTATTTTAATTGAAATTACAAATTATAAACAGCTGCTACTTCAATACATCTTACACTTGACATACTTCTAGGCATTGAAAGAGTGACGTGACAACGATTCTATTTTAGTTCAACCAGTATTATCTGTAATTATAGGTATAAAAACCTTAACTTTCCATGGTTAGTAAGTCAGATCATAATTAGTTTCAGTAGAAGGAATTAATTTATAAAGTTTCCACAATATAATAAAAAAAATTTGGCAAGGCTTCGATTATTATTATGATAAAGCATCTTTTTATTACTGCATTTTTATGGTAACTTTTTTATAAAAATCAAGAGCTTACGTATAAATAGGCATCCTGTCTCCATCTTTGAACCACAACATCATAGCGACGTCGCGCGCCGGAGCTGCTAGGTCGCAAGGCAGCCTCGTCGTACTGCCTGGTGCTGACCATACTTGAATCACATCTGGAAATAAAAATAAAATTTTATAACATTTCTCCTCTAAAAAACTTATTTTATTCACTGAAACAGTGAATAAAAAGCACTTTTAATCACTATTATGGTATTTGAATTTAGAACACAATTCGACCTCCATCTCAATACTATACAACCTCCTTGTGCAAAAAATGCTCGATACAAACTCCTTGTACAAAGAGTACTCGATATACAAACTCCTTGTGGAAAAAATATTTTCGCTTAAGGCCCCTATATACCTCAAGTGGCGCCCTCATTTTAATTTCAGTAGTAGTTCGCAAAAGTGCACTTTTGCGAACTACTACTACAACGAACAAAATTTTACTGAGGTTATTGTTTGTAAATAAACTATAAAACCTTAGCTTTAATCTGTACATGTAAATTTTCGATACATTATGTACTTAGCGAGCAATAAATTTAATTAAAATGAGGGCGCAACTTGAGGTATATAGGAGCCTTAAATCTTTCTTTTTCTCGTACTCATGGTATAAAATATAGTATGCAACTCTTGAATAAAACGGATTTATATCGAGGGCCATGATTCATCTATGACCCTCGATTTAAGTCCGTCTTTTATTCACTAATTGCATAATATACTATTATTCCACTGTTTTTTCATTCCCCATCATTTAGTTTCTGCATTTTTTTCATAGAAGTTGAAATACTTCTGTCCCACAGCCGGATGGGTGAACGGTGTTAAGTGAGACTGGTTATTAAAGATATTAATAAGAATTCACTTATTATTATCTTCAATAACTTAGTTGTACAATAGGTCCTCATGGCGCTGGTAGTTTGTTATGGATCTACCGGACCTACATGACCATCAGCCATTTTTAATGTCCCCACTGCTGGGGTACAGGCCTTCCTTATGGGTGGATAAGGAGGATGGCCCATGACCCACCACGCGCGCACGACTGCGAAAACAAAAACACTGCGCCACCGAACTCCTCACCTGACCTACACAACGAGACTGTATCCTTCCCCTCTCAACTAACCGAGCTTCTGCGCAAATAGGAGATAGCCAAAGCTGTGCAAGGCGGACGACGTAGACATCGACACCACATACTTTACGCCAAACTTTGATCAAAATTTATCGTAAAATAGTATAATTATATTTCGCAGCTTCATTCGACGCGATTTCTTTTTATTTACATATTGTAGCTATGTCTCCACGTAATAGCCTTTACACGAATATTTAAAGTAAAAGGAACAAATAAAAAGTCCCTCATTTGACAGTTCCTGCCTTCGCCCGACTCGTGCGCCATTTTCTTTTCATTCTGTGTTTTCGTGTGATAGCCTTTTACACGTTCCGCTCGAATAAAATTTAGTTTTGCCATTTTTATTTTCGTTGTAACTATTTAATATCAATAATGGGTAAAAGAAAAAGTGAAGAAATGTGTGACAATAGAAAAAAGTGCCGTCGTCGACGTTTTATATCAAGTTCTTCGTCCGAGGATGAAACCAACGGTAAGGTTTCAATTGAATAATAATAAATTGTGAAGTGTGAGAATGTTCTTGTAACAAATCATTATAAAACTACTTATGTTTTCTTTCTAAATCTACCCGTAAAACGGGGTTTTATCGTTAATATCTGTTCTACTTCCTTGAGGATTGCATAGTGTAGAACCTACCCACACTAGTGATGCGGATTAACCATCGGGGTTACTCCTGTCACGTTAATAGTGTGTACTACGACGAGTTCATAAACAGTTAATGCGGGCTAGCCACCAGGGCTTTCCCTGTTATATTTAATGTGCTGTTTAATGGCGAGTACCTACACTAGTGATGCGGATTAGCCACCAGGGCTATTCCTGTTACGTAAATAGTGTGTATGACCCGTGCTCTGTAAAAGCAATACGGGTTAACCTAAAGGGCTAATCCCTGACACATTTACTGTTGCGTTTTAATGGCGGGTACCTGTCGTGATGCGGGTTAGCCACCAGGGCTAACCCTTTCACTTTTGTATTATTTGTAACGAGTATACTTACACAAGTGATGCGGGCTAATCATCAGGGTTATTCCTGTCACGTTGAATGTGAATGTTTATTTTTACGTATTTTCATAATGTGATGTGGTACAGTCACTAATTATTCTAAGGTTAATTGGAATTAACCTGATAAGTATTTAACATGATTTCGGTTGTATCTATCCGCAGATCCTGCGATAAACGATGGACATAGCTCTTTGACACCACCAGACGTCAGCGCAAAAAGAGCTCAGCCATCATCTACGGTGTCAGTACCAGTACCTGACGAGCCGGTCGCCTCCACTTCTGCGACCGTAGCTGACCTGTCAGAATTACAATTAAATGACGAGATTTTACAATTATTGGGAGACGCTCCAAAAACTGATGTCGATTTAGGACCAGCTATTCACAAGGATATCGCTGATCGCTGGCGAGAAATACTGTCCAAAGGTCTAACAAAAGAGATTAAAGAGAAGCTTTTTAAGGAACATCTTATACCCGTGAACTGTGATCTTCTGATACCACCTCTCTTAAACCCTGAAGTGAAAGCGGCGCTTCCTGATGCACTGATTAAGAGAGATAACATCTTGGCCGACAGACAAAAACAAATTAGTATTGCGATTGCAGCTCTTGCAGAAGCCATGCAGTTACTTATAACTAAAGGAGAAGATAGTAAAGTTCTTAAAGCAGTAAGTGATGCTTGCCGCATATTGTGCGACACACATTTCAACGACACAAAAACTAGAAGGAGCTTTGCCATATCCGCTACCAATGCAAACCTGAAAGATACTTTGATCGAAGCCAAAAGAGATAAATATCTTTTTGGCGACAACATGTCCGACAAATTAAAGTCTGCTAAGAATATTCAAAAATCTGGCGCCGACCTTAAACAAAATCAAAAAAATACGAAGTTTAATAAATCTAACTTTTATAAAAACAAATCTTTAAACATAAGGGCCCTGCAACGAAAAACAAGCGGCAAACCGGATGCAGGGAGGAGACGCAACGTGCCGACAGGAATACAGACGCGTGCTGCAACCGCCAGGACGATGACATCATCAACTCGATCGCGCTCACCACCTCCTCCACCATCGCGCCGTCCGCATCGGCGAACCTAGACTCCAAGGTAACCGCAGGTCGTCTTTCTCTTTTTTACGACGCCTGGTCAGATATGACCGACAATAATACAATATTGTCTTGGATACGTGGATACAAAATTCCTTTTATATGTAGACCTACTCGAGTCGGCTGTCCAAATACTTTACCTAAATCTCCTACTGAAATGTTACATTTTGACAAAGCCATTAAAAATTTACTTCAAATTGGTGCTATTTCAAAATGTGACCATGAAGAAGATGAGTTTGTATCCCACGTCTTCCTGGTGCAAAAGCCTAATGGCGATTATAGGTTTATTTTAAACTTGAAGTGTTTAAATAAGTTTGTAAATACGTCCCATTTTAAAATGGAAGATTATCGAACGGCAGCAAAGTTAATAACTAAAAATTGCCATATGGCTACCGTAGATATGAAGGATGCTTACTTCTCTATACCAGTTCATAAAGACTATAGAAAATATTTAAAATTTAAATTCAACCATACACTATACGAATTTAACTGTTTACCATTTGGCCTTTCGTCAGCTCCTTTTGTATTCACAAAAATACTCAAACCAGTAATGGAATTTTTGCGGTCAAAAAATCATATGATTTCAGTAATTTATTTAGATGACATCCTTTGCCTAGGAAGAAATTATGTAGAATGCCAAAACAATGTTTTACTCACTATTAAGTTACTGGAACAATTAGGGTTTATAATAAATTACGAGAAAAGCCAAATTAAACCTAGTATGGAGTGTAAATTTTTAGGGTTTATATTTAACTCCGAACGTTTGGTTCTGGAATTACCAGAAGACAAAAAAGTAAAAATTAAAGAATTATTATATCATTATTTAAAAGTAAAAAATTGCAAGTTGAGAGACTTTGCTAAATTTATTGGTCTTCTATCGTCGGCTTGTCCTGCTTTAGAATATTCTAGACTGTATACAAAACAATTTGAACGACATAAATACTTATGTTTATTAGAAAATGATTCTTACAATCAAATTATTCATCTACCATCTTCTTTAAGAGAAGATAGTAAATGGTGGATTAATCACATAGATGAAGGTTGTCATCCATTAAGATTTAATGATTTTAAAATAGAAATTTTCTCTGACGCATCCTCAACTGGTTGGGGAGCTTTTAGTGATGGTCAAAAAGCTTATGGTCATTGGCAAGAAAATGAAAAACATTTGCATATCAATATTTTAGAACTAAAGGCCGCCTTCTTTGCTCTTAAGATATTCACTAAAAATCTGTATGAATGTGAAGTTTTACTACGAATCGATAATGTCACTGCAATATCTTGTATTAATAAAATGGGAAGTATTCAGTATCCACATTTGAATGAGATCACACAGTCAATTTGGCAGTGGTGTGAATCCCGCAAAATTATGATATTTGCCTCTTACATAAACACAAAAGAAAATACAGAGGCAGATAGATTATCTCGCATTACAAATGTCGATACTGAATGGGAAATAAATGAAGATTCTTTTCGGGAGATTGTAAATGTTTTTGGACAGCCAAATATTGATCTATTTGCAACGAGACAAAATGCAAAATGCAGAGACTATGTTTCTTGGAAACAAGACCCTGATTCAGTGGCTGTCGATGCATTTACAATTTCTTGGTCGAAATTATGGTTTTATGCGTTTCCACCCTTTTCTATTGTCTTAAAAATGTTGCAAAAAATTATTTACGACAAGGCTGCAGGTATAGTTGTAGTACCGTACTGGCCAATGCAGCCATGGTATCCCATATTTAAAAAATTGTTAACTGAAGAACCAATTTATTTTAAACCTTCTACAAACCTTCTTACCTCACCTTTCAGGTTGTATCACAGTCTACACAAGGAACTTACATTGGTTGTCGGGAAATTATCCGGCAAACTCTATTAAAAAGATCTCTCTCAACCGGTGCTATTGAGATAATGCTGTCATCGCTGTCCCCTAACACAGTGAGACAATATGACAGCTCATTTAAACATTGGTTTTTGTTTTGCAAAAAATACAATCATAATTACTTAGAACCTACGATTCCTTTAGTTATAGATTTTTTAACATATGTGTTCAATAGTGGTGCGAAATACGGTACAATTAACTCACACAAGTCGGCCATTATGTTGATTATGAGTCCAAAAGCCTCAGATAATGATTTGATTAAACGTTTTATGAAAGGGATATTTCGATTGAAGCCTCCATTACCAAAATATAATCTCACATGGGACCCAAATATTGTACTCAATTACTTGTCTAGCTTGTGGCCCAACGAAGAGATTAACTTAGAAATGCTTTCTAAGAAAACACTTACTCTGCTGGCACTAGTGACCGCGCACCGCGTGCAAACTTTTTCCTTGATAAAATTAGACAATGTTAGTATACAACATGGCTTCGAAATTACAATAATGATACCGGATTTAATAAAAACTTCAAGAATTAATTCAAATCAACCAATACTAAGACTACCATTTTATAATACACATCCGAAAATCTGTCCTGCACGCGCTATTAATGCTTATATAGAAAAATCTAGAATAATTCGAGGCAATAATTCTAATTTATTCATCAGTTTCAAAAGACCTTACAATAAGGTGACATCGCAAACTCTTAGCCGCTGGATAAAAGACATTCTTCAAGCCAGTGGCATAGACGTATCATTTTTTACCGCTCACAGCACGCGCCACGCCGCTACCTCTACTGCCAGCAGAAAAGGTGTTAGTTTAGATTTAATTAGAAAAACAGCCGGATGGACTAACGCGTCCAAAGTGTTCGCAAAATTTTATCAAAGAGAAATTATTGAGGATCCTAATGTATTCGCAAATGCAATTCTAAATTAGGAATAATCATTCTTCATTGTTATATGAATAAATGATGATTGGAAATCTCATATTTTTATTTTCTAACTCTGAACATCCTACAATATGTAAATAAAAAGAAATCGCGTCGAATGAAGCTGCGAAATATAATTGATGATCAAACGAACTTACCTGTACGTGAAGTTCGATCACAATTATATGAGCAGCTTCATTCGACGCGATTAACAATCACCCACCCACATAAAAATAATAGGCAATAATATGTTCTTTAATACTCATTAATATTGACTTACCCAACCCAAAAAAAAAAAAAAAAAAATATGATTACAGTAGGCGAGTACACTTTAAACATAATGAAAAGAAAATGGCGCACGAGTCGGGCGAAGGCAGGAACTGTCAAATGAGGGACTTTTTATTTGTTCCTTTTACTTTAAATATTCGTGTAAAGGCTATTACGTGGAGACATAGCTACAATATGTAAATAAAAAGAAATCGCGTCGAATGAAGCTGCTCATATAATTGTGATCGAACTTCACGTACAGGTAAGTTCGTTTGATCATCAATTATCATGTGTACAATTTACTTTCTTACAATGACTTAAAAAAAGTAAATTAATTTAACTTTAATTTGAATAAAAATCTCAATATTATCTTCGAGCTATCGACTTCTTATAAACATCAATATAGATATAAACCTCAATACGTTACTTAAACTCATTATGGTTTAAACTATGATGGATTCCCGTACAAAGAGAGACAAATCAGACTAAAGGGCGGGATCGTGTATTAATTTCCCATTTGCCTTAATTGCTAGAACTAAATTTCTTGGATACAATATAATCAGAAACTCCATTAGATTAATAACGAGCGACGACGCATCGTAATCACAAAATATGTCTTACTATGTTTGTGCGAATTCGTAAAAAATAATGAAATAAACTGTACTTCAATTTATTTAGGTCTAAAATGGATGTATCTACATAAAAACATATTATTTAACACGTTTCAATCAAAAAAATTGCATACAACTGTTAAAATATGGAAAGCATGAGAACCGTTACCTATATCATAATTTTTACGCAAATAAATACAGGGCTATTTGTATTAGTCACCATCCTAATTTTAAGGATGTGTTTCAGTGCATGAAACGAAACAGCTTTTTTCAAGAAATTTGTGACGAAATTTGTCACATTTGGTCATCCCTTACTAAACTGATCACGTGATCTCTTTATTTTGTATGGATAGTCATTGTTTTACATATTTGGCCCGATGTTCCTAAGAGAATGTTGTTCCGTTTTATGGGCTAAACACATCTTTAAAATTTGGATGATGACAAAAAAACAACAATGTGTTTATTAATTATTATGATTTTAACTTTTTAAACATTCGATGGACCTCGGGTAAGGTAAGTCTTTGTCTTTAAAGTTTATCTTTATGTATTTTTTGACATTTTCGGATAATACTTTATCGTGAATTCAAAACGTGTGTCCCAACTATATATAGATATATCAAGATTGTTACATAAAACATCTAAAACATTACTTCTATATTATATATATACCTAAATAATAAGCTATTTTCCCTTTTAAAGTAATACTACATTATCGTAAAAGCCTTAAAGACAACACAAAGAACAATGACCACGCTAGCAAAAACTTGACACGAAACCTAACATGGGGCGAACGCTTTGTCAACAGAACCCACACGACAAACGAACGGCCTCATTATTTTTGAAATCTCATTGAAAAGATTTTGAGAAATCATCGAAAAACGGAAAGTTGCGTGAAAAGAAATCACGTCGTGTATTGTCCGGTCGTTAATACGAACGCGAGCTTAATGACGCCTCAAAGAATCGCATCTAGTGACGTGTGCGACGGCCACAATTATTTTAAGTGCGTTTTGAGATTTTTTTATCATTTTCATGACCCTCTTCACATTTGCATTCTTTCTGCTGATGGTTGATGCAGCTTGAAATAAAATCTCACCATTAATCACTTTCTCCTATTGTTGTTTTACCACCTTATAATTATCTTTTTGCAAATTAGTTAGAACACATAACAAAATCCAAGACTGACTTTAAGTTACTTTCTCACTTTAAGAGGAGTAATTTTAATGTCTCCAATGTGGCACAGGCCTTTTTGAATGAGTAAAGAGAACGCAGATTTCTGGGCGTTAACAACTGCAAAAAAACCGGAATCAACCGACAGCATAACATGCCTTTCGTACCTCACGAGAAGCTCGAGAATCTAAATTTGTTGGTCACCCATCCGACGGTCGACCTGAGCGACAGTTGGTTAATAGCCGTAATCGCGCACTACGCGTCTACTAGCCCCACCAATTCAATAATTTCATAATTCGTTAACTTTTCAATTAATATTCAAGAAAGGGAAACAACCATGGCCTCTTAATTTGTCTCTAATATTTTTTGAATAACCTTTTCATTCTTTCTACTAGTTTTAAAACGGTAATAAAAATAAATTAATTGGCAGCGCTAGTGGATGGCCTTAGACCACTAATTTTTCCTGAAATTGCTTTATTTGCAAGGTTTAATTAAACGCTTGAACGCTCGCTGTATCATACTATAATCTGGTCATACGCCAACGATTGAAATGAACGAATCCCATCACTAGTCGTTTCGCGTTACTAACTTGATTCACACGTTCTGACTAAACCTTTGATCCCAGATTCGCCTTTGGCCCGGTCGTGAATTTTGACGGTCCTGTTTTATCAGAGTGTGAAAAGCGGAAGGTACGACAAGGACTTTTGTGGGTTTAATTTCTGTGATATGAAAACAAAGCTAAAAATGTGTCTGTTTGAGTTTCAAGGGAACAATATAAGTGGACTAGAATTAGTAACTTGCAAATTGGTAAATAACCTTGATTATTGCACATTATTTTATGATGACGCAAAATTAAATAAAAACAGAAACTTTATTCGTGGGAAAGTGAAAAATATTTTTCTTTAACTAGGTATATACATGTCGGTTCTTACTAGTTTTTTTGTTGATATTAATATGTTATATTAAATAACGCATTTAACATTTATTTTTAGGGAAAAACGCTAAAAACTAACTGATAAACTGAAGCCAAGGACGAACAGTAACACTGAAAACAAAAACGCAATGAATATTCTTATGGTGAGAAGTTATGAAATTACGAGGTCACGTGGGTTCGGAGGAGTGATGCAGGTTAAGTCATGTCAAGGGTACATAATTTAAAACATATTTTAATTATAACTTCCACTTGTAAACAACATTCAAGGAAATCCATTTCACTAGAAAATTGTGATTGTTCCATAAATTTTATTTCTCATTTCGCTGTTCAAATTCAAGTACATTTCGTTATTACTCTTGGAGCTGCACTTATCCTGGCTTCTTTAGTTTCAAACCCTATTTATATATCGTCCACAAGTTTATTGTTGGATTTAGTGGATTTTTACGATTGCGAGATAACTACCCGATCATAAACTCTACTCACACGGTGAAACTCTTTTCTAAAGTCAGAAGATACCACTTTAAACAATATAGCAAACAGTGTACAGATATAGATCGAAGTGTATTTTTATATTCAAATAAGCTCACATAATAAGCATTTTTAAATCGTCAATTCTTTTACCCTACCACTTCGTCAATCATCTTTGAAATATTTTTCGCGTGAAATAAAAGACAATCAAACCTTTTTTTACATCTAGCACGTGCTAGCACCAAGCCTCGTAACCGATTATAGTTTTTTTTAACCGACTAAAAAAATAAGGAGGAGGTTATCAATTCGGTTGTATGTTTTTTTATGTTTGTTACCTCAGTACTCTGTCATTTATAAAGTGATTTGGAAATTATTTTCTTATTTCAAATATACACTTCCAGATTGATCCCCTTTTTGAAATTCGGAATTTTTCTAAAAATCTTGAAAACACATACTTACATTTTCTTAACCATTATGTGATTTTTTATACTACCTGCTCGTCAATGGCATATTATGTGTCATGCAAACCTTTCCTAAAGTAAGTCATTTTTCCCATGGGAATAATGTGATTTGAATTTGGAATGCAACCTATGTCATGCTTGATCGAGGTTGGTTTCAAAAATGTTAAGGTGCAATGAGATTTTATTCAGAGTTAGGCTGTATGTTGACGACCTCCGTGGTCGAGTGGCTTTGTACACCGGTTTTCAAGGTGTCGCCATCTCTGAGGTCCCGGGTTCGATCCCCGGCTGGGTCAATTTCGAAAACGAACTTTTCTATATTGGCTCAGGTCTGGGTGTTTGTGATAACACCGTTGTCTCTGATTTCCAAAACACAAGTGCTTTAGCTGCTTACTTTGGAATCGGAGCAATGTATGCGATGTTGTCAAATATTTATTATTAAAAAAAAAAATGAGATTTTATTATGTAGTTAGGCTGCATGTTATCATTTTCTTTGCACTTCCTATACAAATTAAAAAAAGAAAAACGTAAACTTTTTACGAAATTTATTTTCACCAGCGCATCAAGAAGGATTTATTCGAATGTCGAACTGACCACTACAGAATAGATGAAAAAAAAAATACTTAAGTACTTTCTTTATAACAGTCATTGGTTTCAGTTGCCTCGCAGAAAGTATAAAAAGTAGAGTATGCATCGCGGGCTTAAATGTGTATTTGTCTTGGGCGATCTTGAACACCTCGTACTCAGGATTCTAGCCTTAACTCCCTCGCTCCGCTCGGGAGTTAACCATAGAATCCCTCGTACTCGGGGTTCAATATAGCGCCCGGGACAGAATACACTACTTTAAGCCCTTATTGCATAATCTACTATTATAATACAAAGAAGTTATGCTCGGGATAATCGAGCATTACTTCTTTGTTTATGAACCGATTTTATCAACAAACAATCGTATAAATGAAGTTTATCGCCAAGCAGCTGCTTCATTAGATTATCCGTGAGTTTTCACATGAATTAGTATTAGGAAGCGATTCAACATCTGATGTCGAGTTTTTGCTCGTTTTCTGCCATTAATGGGCCGTTAAATAAATTGAAGGGAATAGCAAAGAATGATATCAAGTCATAAACTGTTTCGGAATTTTAATTTTCATTGACACAAAAATAAATTTGATCGATTTACAATAAGTTCAAGGAATACATACTTACTTACATTACTTATTATAAACGAGAAAGTCTCTGTCTGATTGTTTTTACGTTTTCTAGACTAAATAGTTAAATCAATTTGTGAAAAATTTTGGTACAATTATTTGGCCTTGGAGTTTCGACTCCACACAATGTAGCTACTAATTATTCCCAAAGTTCACAAGAGAAAAACGGCTGAACTCGTTTTTTTTAGTTTAATCTTGTTTATTTTTATTTTTTATTCGAAATCACTAAATACAGCAAATAGTGGACAAGTTATATATTACTGTGTAAGCAAATAACACCTAAAAGACATCAATCGTTTAATGGAAGTATTAGGTAGTAACTTCTTTTTTAATCAGCCACCCAAACTCAGTTCAGTTTAAACAAGTATTTTAATTTTCTACTTCACTTTTGTTCCTTCCCTTACCTAAGTTTATAACTCGGACCGCATTTATGTAGTTCTTAATAGGGATCATGTTGGGTATAAGCCCGCTTCTGCGTACCGCTATCAGATCTACGGCGGTGGTCCTTCCGTGACCAAGGATCACACAATTATTAAGAATTACATCAATTTCATGGACAAATGTGTGGTGGACATTTTAACCGATTATACGGGGTCATAATAGATAAATCCTGGTCACGCAATCTGATTTGTACTTACTTTTCTCTTCCTAAGAGTATTTTTCGTGTAAAAAAATACTATTTTGATCGTTATTACAGTAACATAAGGTTTAATATTTTACAAAAAAACATAAAAGTGTTTAACAACCTTGAAAGATATAAATAAACAGATAAAACATAGTTAGTACCTAATAATTTTCGCAATAATTTTTCTACTTATGAAAATTCGTAGTTGACGACGACGTCCGTGGTCGAGGATGATCTCTGAGGTCCCAAGTTCGATCCCCGGATGAGTCAATTTAGGAAACAAACTTTTCTATTAAAGTCTCAGTTCTGGGTGTTTGTGATACCTTCTTTGTCTATGATTTCCATGACACAAGTCCTTTAGCTACTTACTTTAGAATCGGAGCAAGCAACTTACTATAATGTATAAAAAAACATAATTATCATAATATCCGGCATAACCTTGGTTCCCACTTGGTTCAAGGTGAATTAAATGTTTTCTCTGGTAATTTGTAAAGCCCTTAATTAAACAACTTTTGCAATGATTTGTTTGTTCACCCTTTAATTGGTACAGAGCGAATGACCACATTAAAATGTCAAACGACGGAATGTTAATAGACTTGTTAGCGATGGTATTTCACCACCATCTGTCAGTAGCACAGTAATATGAGCATATACGACTATCAGGATTTATGTATATTATTGAGTTGATTTGTCCTTCGAAAATGATTACTGGCCCCGTAGCATGACCACCAAAACACGATATGATATACCGATTTATAACGTTTAACTGTCAGAAGACAATGGATTTTGACAGTTGAGAGTCGATAAAACGTTATACCACGCGATATATGTTTCAGTGGTCATGCTAGGGGGGCTGGAACACTTATAAAACATGCTAAGTCACATTACAACCGAGCACAAATGTGGGAGAGATTTAAAATAATAACAAATAAAAAGCCAAGCCGCACCTTTTCCACCGAGCTTTGCAATCTCAATACTGGAACATTTAATGCAAACGATCTCTATAGTAGCAGTGACTTCATAAAATAAGACGTTCCACACCCCGTCATCTGCTGAGGAAATTGCCAGTATGTGTGGATGAGCACCGCCATATTGCGACGCCATTTTCTATTCCAATTTCATGATTCTCCTGAATAACGACAGTTATGACTGCTAGAGATGTTCCTATTATGCGGACTTTCATTTGATTAAAAAGTTTTCTATATTAACCCGGACTGGCTTATGATTTCATAAGTCACAGTCAGATTTATTGCTCGGCTTGATCGCTTCCGATTCAGCCAACATTTATGTTTAAAACTTTATGGTTAAACTTCCGGTGTTTCATTAATTGCACGAAATTTTATCATTTCATAGCATACTTTTTACTTCAAGTGTATTTTCAAAACATACATCATTTCATAGCATACTTTTTACTTCAAGTGTATTTTCAAAACATACACTGAGGCACTATCATATTACCTATAAACCTACTTATAGTTATGAATGATTACTAAAAAATGGTTAAAACAATAAATCAATGCTGCCATTAGATTGAAAATAGCAGTTTCCTTATTCATTTTATTAGATGGAACATTAGTCTAAGTATTCTTGTCATAAAGAAGTTTACCTTTACCAAATTTATAATTTTCAGCTTACTTTCAGTTGATACAATGTTTTAGTGACTCAGCGCAAGTCGGATCTCTCACATGCACTACAACATCGTCATCGATTCGCTGATGTACTTTAAACTTACCATTCTTGTAGTATTGTTAGCTATAGTGATCATTTGTTCTATGAAGAAAATGAACATTAGTAATAATTATGTCACGCTCATCATTACAATCAATAATTATGATCAAGCCATGGATTGGTGGGACAAAATACTAATGTTCTGACTGTTTAAATCTCTAGAACACGAAGCGCATGGAAATTAGAAACTAGATCAATAGCATCTTTAAACTTCCATCATTAATTACAATTTAGATCAAGTGATACAAAACAATGACAATATCTTTATAAACGACATGACTTGTAAGTACAAATAATAAATTGGTTTCAAGAATTATCTTTTTTTATCACTCAAAGAGAGGGACGGTGACTCTTTTAATGCTCATGTTTATATCCCTTATTAGAGCTCGCAGTGGTATTGCACCTGGCCCAGAGATTTCGGAGGTTAAGCAACTTTTGCAAGGGTCGGTCATGGGATGGGTGACCAAAAATTTACTATCTCGATATCCTCCGTGCTTCGGAAGGAACGTTAAGCCGTTGGTCCCGGCTGCATTTGCCGCATTGGGCCCCCGTGGTGGGTTATGGCCCATCCTCCTTATCCACCCATAAAAAAGGCCTGTGCCTCAGCAGTAGGGACTTTAAAAATAGCTGATTGTCGATATCCGATTTTGACAATCATTATTGGCTTGAGTGGTTTCTTTTTTACTATGAAAAGTTCCGGGTCGTCTAGAAAAAACATGACCAAAATTAATAAGTAAATTCTTAGAAAATTACTGAATACAAGTGTAAAATAAAATATTGATTCAAAAATTTCTTGTTGAATAACTGAATTTAATTCAAAAAATTGTTGTTGATTAACTGAATCTCGCAATCAAAATATTTCAACTTTGTGACAGATGTAACAAGTCACAACAGACAAATTGCGATAAATAGACCGAGAATAGAATGATTTATGGCCCAAAAAGTGTGACGTCCTGATAATTGAGACAAATCCTGAGTCATCTCGGAGTTTTATTCGTGTGATAAGTGACCAAATGTCAAGTCATGGAATGTTTCATGTGCGTGAGAAATAATATTTCGTTTAGGCACTAGTAGCTATGTAATTAAATTAGTCCCCGAGTCTGTTTTTACCGCTATGAGTACAGATTCAAGTTTATCCAATAGGTATGTGTTTACTGATTCAAAACTCAATTCAAAACAGATGCTTAGGTATTTAATGTAGTTCTGGTTAATTAGCCAGATGGTGATCATAATATATTGGTGTTTAGCCGTTACCATAGCTTTTTTTTTGCAGGCGGCAAAACAAAAAACAACAAAGGTGCATAGATGTCTTCTGCAAAAACATTAGAAACAGTTTTTAGGGGTCCGCATTAAAAAAAGGAACCTTTACGATAGTTAAGTCTGTTCGTCCCAGGCTGTCACAGCATCGTAGCGTCTACAGTTTCGAGAGATCTAATATTATGTAGGTAGGTACGTGAAAAAATTGATATGAATATTATCCGACCACCACACAAAAAATCTCCCCATTTTTTATTACCTACCTTTCGATAAATAAATTAAAATTAACTACGTTGTTATTGATGCTTTAACAGATTACTACCTACATGCATTTAAATTATGTACTGCATGTTATTATGTTGCCTTCATTTGATCTTGTTTCCATCTTTTCACTTGTAATGGTATCGAGCTCTTCACTTAAAAAAACTCTATTGCATTTAGACTAAAACTATACACGTCGAATTGGTACAGAATTACACTTTCAGCAGAACTATAAAGTAAACTTATGCATACGAATGCACCTTCAGATATTTATATAATCAATTTGCATGGCTTCCAAGGAGCCTCGCACATTCGCTTTTAATTATAATATAAAGCTTTACCACTCCCTCTTGTTCTTAATTATTTACATTAACGACCTCCGTGGTCGAGTGGCTTTGTACACCGGTTTTCAAGGTGTCGCCATCTCTGACTTCCCGGGTTCGATTCCCGGTTGGGTCAATTTAGAAAACGTACTTTTTTTATATTGGCTCAGGTCTGGGTGTTTGTGATAACACCACTGTCTCTGATTTCCATCACACAAGTGCTTTAGCTAGTTACTTGGGAATCGGAGCAATGTATGTGATATTGTCAAATATTTATTAAAATATTTATACCACCCACTCAATAATTCAGTGGTTACTGGTCAAATAACAATATTTTCATGTGTATTCTGTATAATATTTTTTTCAAGTCATAGATTTACTAATTCATATTGAAATAGTAGTAGTAAAATGCAAGACGTAAGACTTAAATTATCCTTTTACTATTCTACAAGAGAACGATTTAAATTTATCAGCGACAAACTACGTTTTGGAACTGGCATGAATGTTAGGTTTTAGAACAAAAGATATTTTCTCAATCAATCATTCTCGAATATCGGACAATTTCCTCTGGCACATTATGGCAATCTGTAACAAATTATTTTACTACGCAAAATATCGAAGCTGGAGTATTATTGTCGGCGAATTCGTTTGGCAAAGATGATTTCACTATCTCTTGAGAACAGTCCTCGTACGCTGGCATGCCAAATTTATAGTTTAAATAAAGTTAGATGGTTGCAGTCTGCAGTGACTTCTATGTATACTTTGTGGCAGCGATATCACTATTTTTGAATTCTACATTCAACGATAAGATATTATAATAACACTAAAATGTTTATTTTGCTTCTCACGACAACATATCTTTAATTCCGATGTGAAAGAAATACAGCAAGCAGGTTTGCGATAGCAAGAGAAGAGTAATGCTTGGTTTCTGAGGCATTTATCGGTGGTTTATCGGAGGATTCGGAGGGGTCCACATTATCTGGTTTAAAGTAATAAAATTAACTTTATAATAATAATATGGACCCCTCCGATAAAATTAAACCTCCGATAAAGTACCTCAGAAACCGGGGGTAAGAGTGGTTTTGCTAGAGGCTCGTCGTTTAATCGCTGTGCTTTGTTAGCTGGGTCCTATTTAATAACGTGACTATTTGTCAATTGCCATGACAATTTTGTTTACATTGCGGTGTAGCTATGAGTAGTTTGTTCTATTTTCAAATTGGTTGATGCAATGTATTAAAATTGTCATGACAGGTGACAAATTGTCACGTTTATTAAATAAGGCCCTGGTTCTAACGGCATACTTAATAATATTTCTGTTTTGGAGAAAAGGAAAAACATTGCTGAAGAGTCGATACTAATCGTGGTTAATAATTAAGTAACCATTATAATAATCACCAATATAAAACAGAGTGGCAGTCAAAATTACTGTACAATTATCCCTTATACTATTTTTCATTTACGCAGTAGTTCGTGAGTGTAAACAAACATCAAAGAATGAGACGTTCACAATCTGATTTAGTTTCTTACAACTATTTCAGCAGAAATATCTCTCGATATGTAGTAACAATTCCCAATTACAATAGTAACACTGTTCAGGGTACGTGCGCGAACATCGCATACATAAAACATTGCGCCCTTCCACACCGCGCTACATATGATCTAATAACGTGTTGCGTAGTGCGCTCGTGTCCATTATCACTTCTTATTCTGAAGAAGTTCCGTGGTGCAGTGGTATAGCGCCTGGCCCATCGATTGCGGAGGTCAAGCAACTTTCGCAACAGTCGATCATGGGATGGGTGACCAAAAATTTATTATCTCGAGCTCCTCCGTGCGTGAAGGCAGGTTAAGCCGTTGGTCAACTGCATTTGCAGTCGTTATCACCCACCAATCCGCATTGGGCCCGCGTGGTGGGTCATGGCTCATCTTCCTTATCCACCCATTAGAAAAGCCTGTGCCCCAGCAGTGGGGACATTAAAAATGGCTGATGGTCAAGATGGTCATAGGCCTCATCATACGTCACGGGTTTCTTCACTTGCCGGACGGAGCGGGACGATTTCTCGACATCGTTGCAAATAAAAATAATAATAACAAAACACTATTATATTTTCTAATAATTATATTTATTAAACTAACACACTTTCTACGGACGCAACATGCTGGCGCGGTTTTTGTGTTAAATATTTTTGGTCCTACGAAAATATTTTATACTCATCTCAGAAGTGAAAAAGTACGCACGTAAATCTCTGAATTGAAAATTATTATATTTAGAACGTAAGTACAAGTGTAATATTTGTCTGAAGACAATGGACACCAATCGTATAATGTAACTCAATTCGCAACGTTCGAGTCTTTTGATGTAACATTGTCTTTTAGTATAGCTCTTTGTGGTATAGCGCCTGGCGCAGCGATTGCGGAGGTTAAGCAACTTTCGCAAGGATCGGTCATGAGATGGATGACCAAAAATATATTATCTCGAGCTCCTCCGTGCTTCGGAAGGCATGTTAAGCCGTTGGTCCCGGCTGCATTTGCAATCGTTAACACCCACAATCCACCTTGGTCCAGCGTGTGCATTATGGTATGGCCCATCCTTCTTATCCACCCATAAGAAAGTCTGCCCTAGCAGTGGGGACATTAAAAATGGCTGATGGTCGAAATAATAATTAAAAGGAATTTTTAAATTTTGAGATCTGAGCATTCACTATGCTATTTTTTACAATACTGAATAATATCCTAGAAAAAATATGACTCGCACCAGATCATGTTCTCGGACGGGATTCGAACCCGCGACCTTTGGATATCCGGTCCAGTGCTCTGACGTCTGAGCTAACGAGTCAGTGAGTATTAGCTGTTTACACGTTAGCGGATCATACGTCCCTTGTTTGTAGTTCTCATCAATTCAAAGACACACCACTCGATAAGACTTGAAAGTCTAATACCAAGTTAGGTAATAACTCATGTCAATCCTTTTACCATGCCTAATGCAGGTGTCTGTCTATTTCAACCAATTTAGTTTTAATTCAAAGACACACCACTCGATAAGACTTGAAAGTCTAATACCAAGTTAGGTAATAATTCATGACTATCCTTTTACCATGCCGAATGCAGGTGTCTGTCTGTTTCAACCAATTTAGTTTTAATTCAAAGACACACCACTCGATAAAACTTGAAAGTCTAATACCAAGTTAGGTATTCATGACAATCCTTTCACCATGCCGAATGCAGGTGTCTCTTGTCTCTGTTTCAACTAATTTGGAAGTTGTCACCATAAATTACCATAGCATCAGACCATAAAATAATTACAATTTCTCTAAAACATTAATTGGCAAGAGCTAGCTTAATCAGAAGCACGAAATACGATCTATTCCTTTCTAATACCAAATGGTATTTGTTTATTTATTGCCGTTATGAAAAAATATTCCTAACGAATACCATTCATACACGAATCCTAAAACGCTGGGAAAAAATGCTGGAATGAAGTGAATTTAGAAAGGGGGATTGCATTATGATGATCTTAATATTAAACTATTAAAAAGCAAAATAATTTGTTTCTGTGACTGTACCAAATTTTATGTATATTCGTTAAGTATAATATTTAAGACTAGCGACCGCCTGCGACTTCGTCTGCGTGGAAAGATTTTTTGCTATCCCACGGGAACAATTATTTTTTTCGAGACGAAATGTCCTTCTCTGTACCCCTGACAACGTATATGCAAAATTTTATAATGATCGGTTCAGTAGTTAAGACGTGAAGGAGTAACAAACAAACAAACGGACATTCGCGTTTAAAATATTAGTAAGGATTTGGTAATCGTTGGAATAGATATTTTACGGTAATAAACGAATACCTACTATAGGTATTAGTATATGGTATTAGAAAGGAATAGATCCGAAAATACCTAATAGATTACATCAAAAATAGCTTATTTTCAATGGTATAACAGCTGTAAACGTGCGCAATGAAAAATCATTCAATTATTGGGAAACGTTATTGTACGTGAGATGGTGCTTCTGAGCTTTTCTTTATACTTCAGCAAATACCTTCAAGGCACTTAAGCGTTCGATCGTGACACAGCAATTATGGAACTATTTTTCTTTGAAAATTCTCCGATGTTACAGTTGACGTAGATTTTGAAGTGGTAAACATTTGTGACCTGAATTCTCGTCACTACTTTCATATTATGAAGTAAAATATATAATAACTTGTTAATAGATGGCAATAGTGTAGCCTTTTTCGGTTGTTAAGATTTTTAACATTAAATCGAGGGACCTGTCTTCTGATCTTTTATCTCATCTTGCGTATTATTACGTTTTTTGTAGCGTAATGTTTACGGAACCAAAATTACGGAAAGAAAGCAAAAAATCACAAGGTAATAATAACGTCAGTATCTATAGTATTAGCTTCCATAACGCACAGGTGAGTAAGTAAGTTGTATGCAACATTGACTGGCCTACAGGTACAACACTTGTACCTGTAGGCCAGTCAATTTAAAATTAACGAGTTTTCATGCCTCCTTAACCTGGGGGCTGATTACGTAACTCTGTTGCTAACAATTCTCGATTGAAATCGATTGAAACCACAGTTACATTGCTGCTTTAAGTAAGATAGTTGTCATATTGGTTTTTACTAAAGCAGCAATGTAACTGCGATTTCTGTCAGAGTTGATTGCAACAAAGTTACATAATCAGGGGGCAGGTACATCATTATAAGAATATTATAATAACAAAATGTGAATTCCTTTTATACCTTAAAAATAGTTATACCTTAAAAAGAAACAATAGCTATCATAGTAGGAGGTGATAGAAAGTTTTATATCTAGTTATTATAAGTGATATTGTGATAATCCAAAGAATACTCCCCTGATAATGTGACAAAAAAGTCCATGCCTATATTCCTAACTTCCATTAAACGGTATCATTTTCCAATGTTAATTAAATCCCAACCGATAAAACGGCCATCTCCGTTTTTCGAATACCAATCATAGGGAATGCAGTTTTTCGTAATATCCGGTACGGTATGCCAGTCTTTCTGTGCATTACGTTCCAGCGAAGGCCTAACTATATTCATTCCCTTTCCTTTGTAGCTAGGAAATTACTTATTGTCGCAAGCTTTTCTGTGTCGTATCTTGTTTAAATAAGGCTTGTTTTAAAGTGGTTTTAAAAGAAAATTTATAATTTTGGATATGGATTTAGGAAAACAAATAAGAGTTTATTTAAGTCATTAAGAATTAATGTTTTGTCAAAAAAATATAGCTTTACATCACTAATGAGGTATATACGGATACACACAGTATTAGTACTACAGATAAATACATATATAAATGTTAGACAACATCACAAACATTGCTCTGATTCTAAAGTAAGTAGCTAAAGCACTTGTGTTATGGAAATCAGAGACAACGGTGGAACTACAAACACTCAGACCTGAGCCAATATGGAAAAGTGCGTTTTAATTGACCCAGCCAGGGATCGAACCCGGGACCTTAGAGATGGCGACACCTCGAAAACCGGTGTATAAACCACTTGACCATGGAGTTTGTCGTATAGAAACATAGATAAAACTTTTTATTGCTCTTACATTACAAGAAAAAATACAAATAAAACATTAAAACTACATTAGGCAAAGGTGGTCTTATCGCAGAGAGCGATCTCTTCGAGACAAACCTTAAGGATAACTTAGTTATTTTATTATGTTAGTGTTTAGAAGTAAAGAAGGCTTTTCCAAATACAGCCGACATAGAAATTCATTCTCAAGTTAATAGAGAATTGTGAGACGCTTTCGCAATTTCCGCAGTCGCATCGCAGTTAGAATGAGCAACAGTACAACTACATATGCCAGTTAGTAAAATTTGTTTAACTCATTAATTATGAAAAATAATAACAATTTTTACATGATTCTTGTAACCAATTCATAATAAATTAGATTACCTACTGCGAAATAACTATTGTGTGACAAAATAAGATTTAAATCGCGTGATATAGCGTTTTATGGACACTCAACTGTCAAAATATATTGTCTTTTGACAGTTAAACGTGATAAATCGTTATTCATATCGTGTTTCATAGGTCATGGGGGTCTAGGGGGCTAAAGATTATTTGTTTTGGTGGTAAATTAATGTATTTTTTACTGAATAGATGTGTCTTATAAATGACATTGGTAGTTTTTGATAGAGCAACATGAATTGCAAAATACCTAAAGAATTATAATCCTAACAAACAAGATTACTAGGAGAAACAAAATACTTTCAAATTTTTCTTACTGCCTTTATCTCAATTGTGTAGTTTCACACCCCAAATTAATTTTATTAAGTTCTGAAATTCCTAGTTTTCATATACATATATACGGACGGCACCCATGCGGTTGAAATTTTCACGGATGTTGGTGCGGTATAATTTTATTATTTTCACCTAGCATTAACCCAATATTAGTCAAAAAAATTTAACCTTTATAATGATAGGTAATATTTATTGGAGAAAATAAAAAGAAAACAATACTTATGAGAAATTTTTTTTTCTAATCATACGTATTTTAACACGTCTAAAAATACTAAAAAATACTGTATTTGTTTTAGCGGGATGAAATCAATAATCCCTTTTTTAATTTAGAAATGTTAAATGAAATTTTAAAGAAAATAATTGCCGAGAGTATCTTACATTATGTTTATATTTGAAAATTTTTAGTCAAAATATTATTTTATTTTTTTAATTACTTCTGGAGACGTAAATAAATATTGTTTACATTAATTTTCTTGTCATAACGAATGTGTAATATATAGCATAGTAACATAGACAACTTCATATTTTTTCAATGGGAAAAACTAGTAATGAACTGAACTAGCTAATGTAAACAATAGGGTCACTAGTTTGAACGCATCTCAATGCTTTCCCAGCAGTGTCCTTCTGCTGTGAAGTGTCCCACTTCTGTAAAAATGACTGTTGCAGCGTTGAATACAAATTGAATGCACAACTTGGAAGTGCTGGGACAATCGTATCGGAGTCGGTGGAGAGCTATGAAAAAGTAGAAGGGGATAGAAAATAAATGAAAAATTTAAGCATAACCACAAATAAGGCAAATAAGGCAGGCATTAAAGAAAAATTGAAGCATTTGAAATTCATTGTTATTATAAATAATTATTTTGTTAGGCTATTTTTTCAGTTCCCAATTAAACGCTTATAATTATTAATTAATTAAATAAAATATATAAATATTTGACAACATCACATACATTGCTCCGATTCCAAAGTAAGTAGCTAAAGCACTTGTGTTATGGAAATCAGAGACAACGGTGGTATTACAAACACAGGTCTGGCCTAAGCCAATATAGAAAAGTTCGTTTTCTAAATTGACCCAACCGGGGATCGAAACCGAGACCTCAGAGATGGCGTCTCCTTGAAAACCGGTGTACAAAGTCACTCGACCACGAAGGTCGTCAAGAATCTTAATTATTCTTTTGTGTTCAATACAAAATCAATTATATTCCTCATACAACGTGTTACAAAAGTACCCCTAATGCCGAATATGGTTGATAGGGACCATCAAACTGAACAAATTTTACTATGGGACCAACTCTGAAATCGCGAAAAAAAATCAGCTGTTTCATACGTTTTGATATTTTCGTAATTAATTTTTGTATTTACAGAGCAAAATTAGTAATTCGTGATTCACATGAATTGCTTTCAAAATATGTCAAAATCATGGCATAAGCAACGCGTGGTGAATTTTTTTAAGAATCTTTTCACAAATTTGGTGTTAATTTAATCAACTCTAAATAGTGGTCAGAAATGAAGCGCCTATATTATGAGAGTGGCATTTGCAAACTACCACATCAAGTTATTTCAGCACACCCCGCCAAACTAGACCAAACATTTGAACTGCAATTTACACCTGAGACACATAAATTCCTGTTAACCCCACTAAAGAGGCGACTGATTTTAGAGCATTTCACGCTGCTTGGAGTATTACAACTGCTCAAATGATAGGTAATCTAATTTCATTACCTTTATTTGTTAGAGATTGTGTTGAGAAATTGCTTAAAAAATTAAAATTCATAAATTGAATTTTTAAAAGTATGTTTATTTTTATAACACTCTCCCATAACATACAAAAAAGTGCAGCTTTACATCGCGTTTTGTGTTTTAATGACTTTTATATGTACTTTATAGTTTTGGCCTAATAGCAGCTCAGCTGGCAATGCTATCAAATCCAAAACTTCAATTCACTAATGAACGGAAAGTTATTGAAATAATGCAACATGCACATGTAAATAAATAGATCACTTAAGTTATTATTATTATACAAGGTGTTACAAAAGTACCCCTAATGCCGAATTTGGTAGATAGGGACCATCAAACTGAACAACTTTTATTATGGGACCAACTCTGAAATCGCGAAAAAAAAAATCAGCAGTTTCATACAAAAATTAAAATCGAAAATATCAAAATGTATGAAACAGCTGATTTTATTTTCGCGATTTCAGAGTTGGCCCCATAGTAAAAGTTGTTCAGTTTGATGGTCCCTATCTACCATATTCGGCATTAGAGGTACTTTTGTAACACCTTGTATAATGTGTACAAACATATTTTATAACCTGTAATTAAAAAAAAATTTGTTCCATCACAAAATTTGTCGACTCTTCCAAACACCATCCTGTAGAATCCAACAGAAACGTAGCAAATTTGTCGTAGGTATGTCATTTTTTAAATACCTACAAGTAGTTTTTTTATTTACAAATTTTCAGCACGTCGTCACAGCTGCTAATAACAGCGGGGTTTCTGACTCACTTGGCATTTGCTTCTTAATATAACCTGACTATTTAAATAGCCACCACTTTTAAATAACACATTAGAAGCAAAAATAGACGAATCCGTGTACTGACACCGATACCTACGCTAGAGGCTTAAATGTGTATTTGTTAAACACCTGCTTTCTAGTATATTATTTTACACAGCACCATCTAGCCCCAACCTGAGCAAAGCTTGTAATATGGGTGCTAGACAACTTATATACTACTTATACAAGGTGTTACAAAAATACCCCTAATGCCGAATATGGTAGATAGGGACCATCAAACTGAACAACTTTTACTATGGAACCAACTCTGAAATCGCGAAAAAAAAATCAGCTGTTTCATACAAAAATTAATTACAAAAATATCAAAATGTATTTTGATGAAGAATTTTTTAGTTTCCATCAGTTGTCGAGTTTTTCTCTTAACCAAAATACTTCATAGTAGTGTGTTGTATACTGCCGTTCATTACATACTTTAGAGCTCCTATGTAGATTTGGTGCCTTTAAAATTAAGTGATGATTTTCAGGATAATTCAACATAGGTTTTACTATAAAAATACATCACACATCGAAGACAATTTTGTTACTCACGACAATGCGATGTTAGCACTGTTTAAAATGCTATTTACGTTCATGTGACCAGATAAAATAGATGTAAGAATGTACTGGAATACTTTGCACCCTATTCACATCCGCTCTCGTGGTATTCGGAGATGACGTTGTAGTACTATTTTAACCATGTAAGATACGGAGTTGACTTTGGTTTGAAAATACTCTTTAGTGGCAAATATCTTTGGACTTAAACATTTCAAATAGTAAAAAAGCCAAAAATCTTAAACTGACTTATGAGTTATTCTTAATATTCTCAACTCTATACAACATCGAGAACAAAGATATCGGCGCCCGAGTAACTTTGAATGGTATCTCGGTAAATGAATATTGTTGTAGGCAAGTAAGCATAATAAGTTAGATGAGTATATGCTGTTTAATGTCCTTCCGATTGTCACGAGCTACTATTGTATAGAAATCTTTTGCGAGTAAAAGATACCGCTATGTAAGACCATGCATATCCTACATAAAAGCAGAAGATATATAATGATATGCTAACGAAGGAAGTCGTACATATACTCTTTACTACTTGTTAATTACTACAAGTTTTTCTGATTTATAAGTGTTGGGGCGACGATGATTCATACTAACACATATTTACAAAGTCACTCGTGTCCCCGTATCAAGACCACTGAAACACGACATCGCGTGATATGGCAATTTATCGACACTTAACTGTCAAAATCCATTGTCTTTTGAAAGTTAAAAGCGATTGCTAAACAATATCGCGTTTCGGTGGTCATGGTAGGGGGGTGAGTGACGTCTTATGACAATTTGCTTTGAGTTGTTATCCTTTCACAATGTTATTACAAATCATCAGAGTCGCAAAGGCTTTAGTCATCATTACATTAATCACTACATTCATTAAAAATACTATCCACTCATGAACCATTCTTCATAAGGCACCCAACTAATTGCTAGACACAGCATATGTATATTTCAGTACCATTCGGAGTTACGCCTTCAAAAGACAGGCAAACGTAATTAAGTTGCATCTGGGCTGTAGAGGCCCTTGTAATTTTCTACTCGAGGGGGCAACTGGCGCGACTTAACGAGATAACGTGAAATGCGGTCCGACGTATGTATTTTGTGGTAATATAATGAATTAGTGCTTCTGTGTAGGGTTTAACCTGAAATCCTAGTATGGTTCGATGGAACAATTGTTTCTATTTGCCTCAAATAGGATATGATAATTATTAAAATTGTATAATTAATAATAGATGTATATTCAAGTCATAATCATCCGAAATTAATTATAAAACAATCTACAACGATATGAATAGGAATGTTAAGGTAATTCACATTATTATTATATTATTTACTATTTTGAAATAAAACGGAAAAAACCGTTTCCTTTTTTTATGTTTCGGCAATCTCTTAAAAATATACAACAAAATTTACTCTTTCCAAATAGCTGACTCGCTTTATACGTAGACAGATTTGTCAGCACCGTGGGTACTGTCACGAAAAACTCATCTGCAGCATCCCCAAGCCGGAAATTATGAGGGGGTGATATATCGAGTCACGTCATATTACTTTAGCTATGATTGTTGCTATAACTGACGGTGTTAGAACTCAACACACAGTCTAAGATAAACGGGCAACATCGCGCATTACACCAAATAGCGCTAACATTACTGAAATAGCCAAAACGTGGGATGAACTATAATTAAAATCCTTCAAAGCCTTCCTTATATTCAGTTTATGGGCCTTTATTATTTGAGTTGTTACTCGATAATTTATTGATAACAACTTATATACAACAACTAATATAGAAGTATTAATAACAACAACTATTGTTATTAATAATTTCTAGAAACAGTGTTTGTATGATATGAATTTAATAATTTTATTACCTCTTTGATTAAGAATTTTGGGAGTAAGATGAAATTTGAAATTTCAGAACTAGAGAAAATAAATGGGATCATCGAAACTTCGTTCAACAAGAAACTTCTTGCGAAGCACCTGTCATTTATATGTGAGCTGTTTTTAACATCATCATATGACACTTCCACTATGATATAATTATTAAAACACTTAGCCATGGCATTATCGTCTTCCTCGCAAAAGCGATAAGTACTTGGCGAACCGCCTCAAAAGTATGAAATGTTTTAATTGCTACGAAACATTAATGTTTTGGTAATTATTTCTAGTTCTCTTCTATCATGCTCATAAAAATTTCACTAACTGATTAGTGTAATTCAGATAGTGTCATTTTTTATTCACCATCAAAATTTTAAGAATGTGTTGAGGCCATGAAACAGAACAACTTTCTAAATAAACACAGGGTTAAGTATCTAACAAAAATTGACTATCACATACAAATCAAAGAGATCATGTGATCAGTTTAGTAAGGGATGACCAATTTTTTGTGACGTATTTCTACACATGTTTCTTGGCGAAAATTCTTCAGTTTCGTGTGAACACAACCCTGTATATCTTTTCTATTATTAAGCGCAAAATCATAATTTGGCTTAACTGAATCTGTTGTCACACAAAGTGGTGGCAAAATAAATGCCTGTGGAACATCGGGTATTAGGAAATTGGAGCTCAAGTCCAAATTTATTGAAAACATTCCTAGATCTAGACAACCATCATAATCGACATTGCCACCAGAATAACTATCAGAGCACTCAGCCATTGGAATTACCAATCTCCTCGCAAAAAGCGATTGCGGGGCATAATTGGCGGACCGGCTCAAAACTATGGAGGGTTCTAATTGTGTCCGCGCGTTGAATATGCATG